>OX411310.1:73410916-74728416 GCA_948150685.1 Rhaphigaster nebulosa
AGAATAGAAAAATAAACTTCATTCTGGGACTAGGTCCCTTAAGAATAACAACAGAAAAATGAGTATATAATATGTATTTATATTGTATTTGTTATTTGTATCGAATTTTGTAAACTACTATCTAATAAATTATGCATATCCACTTTTTATTTTGCATGGATAATATACGTATACATTTTATGATAACTGTACGTCAGAGGTAAATTTTAACATTCGTCGTTAAATCCAATTTTTATTTCATTACCGTATTTGAATTATTCTGGCCTTATTTTTCGAGTATGCGAGGTAATATATTTCGCAATTAAACTAAAACGGTGTTCAAATATGCAACACTTCAAATACAAAGATTGACTATCCACTATCCATCCACAACATGCAGTACAGTGCGATGTGAAACTTCGTTTTGTCCTCCAGTAAAACTTTAAGAACGTTACTTGAGACAGAGTACCTCTGACCCACAGATATGCAGTGAGAAGAAAACAAAAAAACCATTTATATGTAAAACACGTATTTTTTCGTCTCAAGTTAATCCCACCTCTTGTCGTCGCCATGTCCCATCGAGATTAGCAAGCTTCTACTACTGTATTTATTATTATGTAGAGGCTGAATTATATTTCTTTAACTTACGAAATATAGTTCAGCCTCAACCTATGCACTATACACTAGTGTATAATTTTTAAATATTTGCTTTCAAATTTGATGATATTTAGCTCGTATTTTTTTTTTTTATTTTAATTAATTTGTAGGTTTTTTCTTTTTTTGGATAATTGTAAATTATTCATTATCACATTAAGATGAGCCTAACTCTATTTGTACGGGGGATTTTTTCAAAGACAAATAAAGAAATACATACGTAAATAATAATAAATAACTCTAGCTAATGAAAGTAACAATTTTATTAAAATAAAAATCGTTAAGCCTGTAATGGTAAGGCTGGGTCAATCTGGCCCGTCAATAATTAATCTTCATTTTTGTGATATTGTAGACTTTTTGGGAGAATAAAACTCGAAAAAATATTCTAGAACATTTATTAATGAAATGACTGTATGTAATAATTATGAAAAAAAACAAAAAACAAAAAGTAGAAGAAAAAAAAATAGAAAAATATGAATCGTAATAAAACACAAAAACGGAAACCTCCTTCGTATTTTTCATGGTGGCGATTCCTTAGGAAGTATCTCTTCTGTATTTATCAATTTTATTATGGTGGCCTGAAGCTCTCTTAGAAGGAATTGGAAGCTGGTATTAGTGAATTTTTCAATAGTAAATTTTTATCTGCCCAAATAGTTTTACAATCATTTCACAAATTTAGATTAATATGGTTACCCGGTGGATTTACAATTTCAATTATTCCTTCTTCTATACCTCTTAAATAATTAACTCACATTGTCATGATTTCCTCTAGCTTTGAACTCAAATATTTAATACAGCTCCTCCAAGCGGTGCATTTTTGGAAAAAAAAAAAAAAAAAACTTTAGCAGAGGTATTGTGTACATTGTGAGTACAGAAAATATAAAAACAAATAAGTATTTAACTGCTGAACATGTCGTGATTTATTACGCATAGTTTAAAAATTCCGCATATCTGAATAATACCGCTTTGTTGATGGATGGGCTGATACTTGAGGGTCTACCAAGTCTGGTGCCGAAATTTTAGCAATCTGACCCTAGCCTTACCGTTTAATGGTTAATTTGGCTTTTTATTTATTTCACCTTATTAGTTAAGTATTTTCATACATTTTTTTTTCTTTTTTTCTTTTTTCTTTTGTAGCTCAAGATAGATGGTCAATCCTTGGTATCCATTGGAGTACGCTAGAGCGATATCGGATATAGAATCTGTGCGACAATGGCGTAACGGGAAGAATGGCGGTTAGATATATTGCAGAGCGGAAGTGGAGGCACTTGTGTGTAATCTGCCAGCCAGTTTCCTCTCCGGCTTCCACAAAAGTTTTAGTTCAGAGCCCCCAAAGGCCATTTTTCAGCACCATTGGCTTTCGATTGAAAGATGGCTTACCCCAAGGCCATACTCTTTAGTCTGCGGGGTAAAATTCAATCTACCTCCATGGTCTTTAGATGGACAATAGTTGATGGGTTTTTTTTTTCGAAGGGAAATTTGAACAAGAACAAAGCAGTACTGCCTGTATTATTCAGCACTATTAGTGTACACGTTTTACATATTAAAATTTTCATGAAGTACAAATATTAGTAAGACAAATATTATGTATGGTATAAAGTAGTTAATTGTAGTTATCTAGATGAAGGGGGCGGTCAAGAATACGAAGAAAATAGTATTGTAAATGCCGACGTTTCGGCCCACTTTGTTATCTCCTCTTTGCTAACCTTGCTCTGCTCTACTAAGGTAAAACACGATAAAAATGATGATATGGTATAAGGTAAATTAAAAATGAAAAGTTAAAAATACTATAGACGTCAATTAATTTATTATTTCTTTATATAACATACTTTATTAGTAAAAAAACGATAGTTAAGTAAATATGAGTTTTTTCAACACGAGATGTTGCCCATTAATGACTTTTCATTTTGTTGTTTTACTATTGATATAAATTAAAATTAAGGGAGCCGGTAATAAATTAAAAATGAAATGGAATATATCGTCGCAGCCACCGAAAAACTGATTTAAAAGCAATGCTATAAAACATAATTTTATAAAAAAAATTTAAATATTCCAGCATGGTTGGTAAATTACTATGAAACCATTTATGTGAAGACTGAAGTAATAAAGCAAACTAAACTTCTAGATTAAAAATGTTTAGCAACCTCTGAACTTAAATTTTTTTTTTTTCGATGTGTTATTTTTAGCACAAAGGTTTTTTGGTGTGCTGAATCAAAATTTCCCATCATTTTTGGTCTGAAAAAATCTTTAAGGTTAGTTTAATTAATAATTTAAACGCTTTTCAAATGTATTTGACCAAAAATCAATTTTAATATATTTCCTTTAATATCCTTTGAAAAACAAATGTTTTGCGGGAAAAACAATGCCGATATTTTTCAAACTCGAGATATAAAATAAACATTTTCAGGATGTCTTATTATTTTTTCTAATCTCCTAGAGCCCATTGAACGAATTGGTTCACCTAAATGTAGAATCACCCAAAAAAGTTTGATCAAAATTCACAACGGGCGCATCATGCTCTCCTCTTTTTTTTAGATTATCCTGTGTTGAAATTTCGGGAAATCATAATTCACTTTTCAGTTTTAGCCTGACTCTTAGATAGAACATATCTTAAACCATTTGAGAGATGGCGGAACAAGAAGAAGTTACCAAAACCTCCGATGAGAGCTTTGAGGTCCATTTTTTTTCTTCCTTTTTAGTCAGAAAAACTATCAAGAAAAATATTAAGACATGATATTATATATATATATATATAACTATACGGCTAGATAGATGAAACACGCTATGTCCAATGTTTGCAGCGAAACTAAAATAGTTCATAGCCACTACAAAATAAATTTTTAAAAGGATTGAATACTGAAGAGTGTGAGTTAATAAAATCCCATCGATTAATATTCAATAGAGAAATTGAAAATGCAGGAGGTTAGAATTAAGGTACGTCCAAGAAATGTTTATGGGAAGCTACAATAAATATTAGAGAGAGGATTTGAAGCTTACGAATTGATGAAAAGATCTATCTCTCTTCACTGGCTGTGAAATCAATGATTCAGAGAATAAAAAAAAAAAAAGAGTTGCAAATCTTTTTGGTAGGTATCTCCATTCCCGGTCACAATTGTTGTTGGTGGGGGTGTGTGTAGACAGTGATTGGTGGTATCGGCATCTAACTTTTTACCTTACGGTTTTACGGTTCCCTAAACCATTTATTATTATTATTATTATTAACGTTTTTAAAAATATTCCTGAGTTATGCTAGAAGGGATCTATAAGTATAATATCCTTTTTTTTAGAAATTAATAATTTCAGTATTCATCAATATTATTAAAAAGATTTTCTTGAAAAAAAATTAATATATTTTAATTTAAAATGAAATATTTTTAGATGTAGAATCATAACAAAAAAAATTGGTTGAAATCGGTGACCCGAAAGTTGAAACTATTTGATTTCGGATATGTTTTTTGTTGCATACCTAGCGATTCGAGCCCAATTGACTCATCGGGTGTAAATTATGTATGATCTCTGTGCAGTGGAGTAATGGGGAAAAGTGAAGATTTGTTTTTTGCAAATATTGTTAAGCTTCTGGACATTCTCAATCCCCAGTTTTGGGTTTTTTTTTCCAATACTAATGAAACAATGTCGGCAAAATAAAAAAGAGCTACTAGGAAACGCGATCTAAATTTGAAGCAAAATTGGGTTAGCCAATTTATTTGAACTTGTCAGCGATAGGCCTAAAACAGTTATTTTTTTTTATAAGATTAAAAAAAAAAGAAGCTTTTTGCCAGATTGAAACGCGCACACTCGCATTGGCAGAAGCTATTTGCCTGAGTGGCTGGGCTGTGAGTGCACTTGCCCGAGGGAACTCTTCGACACCTCACCTCACTCGCCCACTTTACGGTGAGTGTCGGTGTGCGATCGGCTCCCTGTCCCCGACGGCAATTTGTGAGACAATTCCACAATTATCTTGTTCAGTAGTGGGATTCTGTCTTTTCTGTCGTAACAAACTCGGAAAAATAATTTTATCGAGTTTATTAAAATATGAACACAAACAAATTTAAGAAAGAAAACCTAACACCTCCTTGTATCTCTTCCGCATTTCCCTCAACGGAACTTGACTGATTTATAACTGAAACGATCGCTTCATCATAATGAGACAAGATGGTACTGGTACATACCATCTGCGTTTAAAACCTCTTTTTGGTTCGGATGATGACGTGTACAATGTCGCTGAAACCTGAATGGCGATAATTATTAATAAAATAAAATGATTAAATAGAAATTGCATTCACCCTGAATAATCTCAGCATAACTTAAACGGAATTTACTATGTTCTAATGTTTCGAATTTTATAAATATTTTAATATAGTTCCTTTATTTTCCCAAAATATGGGACCATATATGATTATAATTTTTTCATTTTGTTAACAAAGAACAGTTATTTTAATCAGAATTGCTTTAGATGGACTATAGTCTATACTTAAATGTTTACATATTACTAAGTAGATGAATAAATATACATGTGTATGAAAAATCAACAGTTAATGAATTGAATTATTTTTGTTGGAAGTGGGAGAAAAAGAAAGATTATTGCATGAACAATATACTTCCTGATCAAAGAATAAAGTAAAATTAATTATCATTAATTTATTAGTTTCATGCAGAGATGGGCGCCGTTCTCGTGATTTTGTACGGGTTATTAGTTATTAACTAAAAAAATATATTGATATAGATCTATTTAGTCAATAATCCCCATCCCCATAAGTTATTTTTTATCTTATTATTTTCAATGATGTACCTTTGTAATCGACCAAGAAAAAAAATAAAAATATAATCCATCTCAAAATTTGAGGTTTTACCTGAAATCCAAAAATCGAATACAGAAAATCCGTTTGTCCGCGGCTTTTCTCCGAGACTATCATAAGCCATTTATATATATATATATATATATATATATATATATATATATATATTATTTGATATTTGACTGTTTTGAAATAATAGACCATAGAGAAATATTTGTCATCGTTTTACTTAGTTCGAGTCATGAAAACGATGATTTATGATTTAGACATGAAAGTAGCTCTTTGTGGTGTGTGAGCTTGGTCTATTTCTTAAAAAGAGAGATTTCCGTCTGCAATCTGTGGTTGCCAATCAAATATAATATAAATTAAATTTTGTTTTTATTAATTAGTACTAAATATAAGTTTTTTATAATGGTTTGAATAAATTAAATTTGCAGTTAAAATGTTTTTAATGTATGGCAGTATTTAATATTATGGTATTAAACAGTTTTCTATTGATTAATTCATTTTTGATTATTGATCATGGCAGTTATAGTAGTAGTTTATAGCAGTTATTAAACATGATTAAGGTAGCATGGCAGTATCACTTTCTCGAAAGTCCAAATTTTTTTTTTATAGCTGAACAAAAAAAGTATGAAAATATTATCTGTGGGAAAATAATTTTGAATAATCTTTAGAGAATATTTTGCGGAGATCAACAGCGTTACAGAAACCAGTACAGAAATTCGTGGGTTCTATTCAGAACCCTAGTATTTAGCTCTTTTATCCAGCTTAAGAGGCTGGATGAGATTGTGAGAATGGGCTCGGGGAGACTGCCTAAAAACCTACTCTTTGGCCTAAACCCAGAAGGTCAAAGAGGAGAACTCTTCTGAGGCGGATAGACGATGTTAAGGAGACCAATAAAAGGTTTTTGAAACCCGTAGATCTGAATGGAACGAAAGGTTAGACACGGGTAACAAAATTATGTTTCAAGTTTTAAATCTCGCATGTCAGAATCCTAATTGTTAGTAATCCATTGAAGTTCTGCGAATAATGTTGATTTTTGGCTAGGTATAGAACTTTTAAGAAACCAAAAATAGTAAATAATTCTATATAGTAAATAAGTAAAAACCTCCCTACAAACCTACACCGTCTACAAACCTTCCTCCACCAGATTCCATTTAAAAATAAAAATCTCAAACCTCAATGTCAGATCTAACAGTTCTCCCATCTACGTTTCGGTCGACCACTCGCTTGCCCGACTAATAAACAACAATTATCTTTTTAGTGGTACATAATGTACCATGAAATGCATACGTTTTGGGTTATGCGCAATGAAATATTCTTTTCATCGCAATATTTTGCCTCGCTGATGTACTACATATTTGAAATGTTATAGGGATTAAAGGAGAAGAATTTAGGCATGTTTCTTCAAAATCGTTGTCGTCATTTTCGAGAAAATCTTAAAAATGTATAAAATCGATGATATAAAGTGGTACTTGCGGTTATTCGATTTTGCCGAAAACGTTGCTGTAGCACCACAGACATACACCTATCTTAAACGCGTAATTTCAGTTTCGTACAACTTTTCGTTTTTGAGCTAGACACACAGACCCTTTTGCGAGACTGGGTTATTTGGACTTATGGGGTCTTAAAACGTGTATTTCCATTGAAAACTCAATACCAGAAATGTTTACGATCGCAATACTTCACCTTACTATATATTTAATGTATAGGTAACGGAAAGTAAAAATAAGTTATTAAACTGCCCATTATAAATCACACTGATCTACCCTATTTGTGTCCTTAGAACAATGACATTTTGCAAAGGTTACACATCCAGTAAAGGTAACATGGCCCCAAAACGTATTGCATCATTTTGTGTTACAATATGGATGACCTTTAATCAAAGAATGGAACCCCCAAATCGTAAAAAATATACTGCTTTCATAAAATTTATCTTCTCTGTACCTCATAAAAGTTGCACTAAAATGTAATAGTTCAGATAGGCATGAAATTCATAGTATAGACGTTCTTTTAATTTTTTTTTCAGCTCCTAGTTTTTGGTTTTTAATTTATACTCTTGTTGCTATAAACTTTTTATTTTATGATTTTTAAAATATATTCACCTATATTACCTTTTTGCTTTTCTTTACATGGTAACTCCACATAAGGGCCATGTATTCATACATAAACATAGATACATGCTTCCTGCCTTGAAGCTATACTGCATAATATTTATCCTTATTTATTTATTTGGTCAGTTTGTTAATTAATTAATTAAATCTCTGTATGTCAAATAGTTTACAATCATAAAGTAGTACATATTTACCTATTTTGATATGTCTGTCTTCATAGCGTAGTCTGATTATATAATGCTTAATCTTTTACAATGTTGTATTCTGATTACCACGTTTTGTCAGTAGTTGGGTAAGGTTTTAATCATTTTACTATGTATATGTTTGCAATTGTACTGTGTTAATTTACTTGAACTTGGCGACTTATATCAGGAGTCCTCCACATTTCGTCCCAAAATCTATTGCGACGTAAACATAAAAATTATGGACCCTTACATATATCTCGGAGTAAAGGGAATAAACCGGAGATACTCTAGTTCATAAGGTATGTTTCTAAATATTTTATCACTTTTTATTTATTTGTTGTTTCTTATCCCCTTTTAGCTTTATTTCTGGGACAAGAGTAAGTGTTATACTCCTAGGCTTTACAATCTTAGATAAATTTACCACTGCCCTTCCTTTATCCAGTGGCTCGTAGATAAAATTAGTGGGGATGTTGCTCCCGAAAATGTTTAGTCTTTGTTTTAAAATTGAGTAAAAGGAAACAGAAATTTGCTGTTGTTATAGCGTAAATTGTAACAGTTCAAGCTCGATCAATTTATTTTAAATTGAAATCCATTCTGCTTGTTTTAATTTGCGTTAAAAGATGTAAGGCCATGGTTAATTTTTTTCTGTTAAATAAAAACCGAAAAATAAATTAATCGAAAAGAATAGTTAGAAATAGAATAACAATCCAATACTACTCTTTATCGTATACAAGAATATGGTACACGGTTTTTAAGCATGACAATCGGCGTGTAAAAAAAAAAATAAATAAATAAATAAATTTCTTCCAACACTTCGGGTCGACATTGAGGCGACAGTGTTTTTTTAACTTCAGATCCGGCGTTCTTGCCTTTGTGCACCACAGTCAAACTCTTCGTCGGTGGAAACTGTGCGCTTCATACTTCCATACAAAGATTTTTGTATATTTTTCATGAACTGTGGTATGGCTACCGGCATTAAACTTAAGGATTATATATTACATTATTGTATGTACAAGTATTATTTAATAATTGTGGAAGAAAGGATTCATTATAATGAATATTATTGATAATATCAAGTAGAAATGAGGGTACTGCAGTTCCGCCGTTCCTATACGCGAGACAGTACTGCCTCTATTCCTACAATTCAAGTCATCACTCCATGCGTAGTACACAAGATCTGTCTTTCATGGTACCCCATTCCACACAAATGCAGGATTTGAACATTCCTGTCATGCCTCCTTTATCACCTCCTGGAATTCTCTTCCTCTTAAAATCCGACATGCTTCTTCCTTAAGCAATATCAATACTTTCCTATTCCAACTATATTCTAAATTGTTATTCATATTCTATTTTTCTTGCTTAAAGCTTTTTTTTTTTAATTTATGTCCATTGTAAAAAGAAAAAAATCACTGAAATTTAGAGTTTTCCCATTTTATATAAATATAGCATTCTATATAAATTATTTTATATAAGTATTTTATATAAAAATGGGAACAGACTAAATTTCAGTATTTTTTTTCTATTTACAATGGATAGAAAGCAAAAAAATAAGTTCTAAGCAAGAAAAAATAATATAAAGAACAATTTAGTTACAGGTAGATTATGACAGATTAGAAATTTTTGTTTGTTTGCTTACTGTGCATTCTGAATAGATAAAAAATCACTGAGATTAGGGCTGTTTCAATTTTTATAAATATATAGTACTATACTCGATTAAACAATTAATTTTTTTTTATTATTGTGTTTATTGAGATTTAGATCTGTTTAAAGATACCATTAGTAAATATGTTTTTCTGATTACCAAATCATTAGGTCTCAGAACCAACTTCTTTCCAAACGCCTCGTAGGATCGAGAATGAGAAAGTAATGGATTTGTGTAGCTAAGGAGTTTGTAACGAAAGGAAATCTATATATTTATATATCTATAAATGAGCAGTATACAAGGAGTTACCTAATGAATGGTTTTATTGGTGACATAACAATGGAGCTGAGCTGGAACTAGGATTTTTGCGAGGGCGGCCGCCTAATTTGGTCCTTTTCTCATTCCCCTCCTCTATTAAACTCAGCCGTTTTTTACAGTATTTTAGATAATATATTTAGAAATAAGTATTATATACTCATAAATATTTTTTACTTAACTAAAAATTAAATTTTACTCGGAATTTGGCGCCCTGTAAATTCTGCCATCTGATGCAAGTGCCGCCTTTGTCATCCTTCCCCATAGTTCTGGTCCTGTAAGGAGATATTCAGAATTTTATTATGTATTTTAGACTTTATGGTTTGTTTACGGCAGGAATTCGGTGGTACAATGAAGCTTCAAGGCTCAACTCCGTAAGCCCAAATTAACCTGGTGCAATTCCATGTAGACGAAATTTCGGCAATCAATTGGATGTGCATTGTGTTCGTCGAATGAGTTTTAAAGTAGTCGGAAACGAGGAGCAGTATCTTGTGGTATCAATCTTCCATGAGGATTCTAAGTTAGACACTTGTATAGATGAAGTCCTTTTTAAGGAATATGTTCAGCAGGGATATGCGGAATACGCGGGCTTGCGTTTACTACGAAGAGTAAAAATGATTATGAAATGATTATCAGTAAAATGATTAAAAATGATTATGTTGGAATTTATTTATTATTTATAGTTGTTGTTGGAATTTATTTATTAAGAGTTTGCGATGCAATTAATATTTCATCAGCATTCGCGGTGTGGACACTATTAAGATGTGTTGGGGTATCAACTGCATTAACAAATTTAGTTTATATAAATAATCTAAAAAATGCAATTTTCGCTCTTTTAATGCATTGCAAATTTCGGCGGCCATTTAAAAACTTTATAATTCTATGCGGCCTAGAAATAATTATTCAAATCGACGCAGAGATGATCGAGTATAGGCGGTTTGTAGGACAAAAATCTATTGATTGTGGATTCTTATAGGAAAAGCCATTCGGATTATGAAGCTTTTTAAATTGATTATTTGACAAATAATAGCCTGAAACCCAGAAATACAGTTTTTATTTTATTTTTGTAGCACGAATGATGTGAATAATGTAAATAACGAAATTTCAGTTGTTTTTTTTTCAACGGTTATTTATTTTTTTATTTTATTTTATTTATTTATTTTTTTTATTTATTTTTTTTTTTTTTTACGGTTCCTGATCCAATTTACTATTGAAAACCAGACAAAATAGCCGGCTAATGTTCGATAATTCTCGCCTGTATTGTTAATTGGACTTCTCCACATGCAACAGCGAACATAGTTTATCAAGTATTCGATCGTCCTTTTTATTAAGGAAACATCTCTCCTCCAGCTTCCTGTTCTTTGAAGAAAATCCTATAACTATAAAAGTCGCAAACTGATGCAGCTTAGCTATACTGCAAATTGAAGTTTATACAAAAAGCAAAAAATACAAAAATATATTTGACGATTTTTTTTTATAAGTTTGCTCAAAGTTAGGCCTTTAAATAAAATGGATTGATCGCACTTCTATAATAAGTGAATCTCCCTAATTCAAATGTAATACTTTAAGGTACATGTGCGTAAGGTGTACCTTTGTCTACCTAGGTATACCTTGGTCAGTAAATTCCGTGATTGGCGATATTTTTCTAAGAGCAGAAATGCACTTGGAACGAGAAATAAATTGTAATTGATGAAGTAATTACCTCAAAAGTAATTAATTTTTTGTAAACAAGGGGATAGTGGTATGAATCAATGGTCTAAGGATTATTTTAAAATACCCAGTACTAGATAACTACGAAGAATTTTTTCTACTAGCAATGTACTGTGCGACGCGTCTGATGATTTTATCACTATATACTACTAAATACATTATGATAAAAAATATTTAACAATAAAATACGTACAAATAAAATATTATAAATAATAAAATATATTTAGTAATAAAATATTTTAAAGGGCGTAAAAAAATCAATTTGGAAAAAATTGATTCCGGCCAGGATCGAACTGGCGACCTTCTGCGTGTAAAGCAGATGTGATAACCACTACACCACGGAACCGTTTCTAATATACTTTCACTAAATTAAACTTAATCTCAGTTCTTAGTCATATCCTCAGTATAAGGATTATTGGTGCCTATAGTCTTGACAAATAACATTTTTACAATTTTCTTATTTTTTATTTATTTTTTTATTTTATTTTTTTTAATATTATTTTATTTTTTTATCTTTATTTGACATTGGGGTGAAACATTCTACGAAGGAACTTGGCCTGAACTCAATACAACAATTATAACCACATTAAAAATTGAATAAAATAACAAATAATAATCTTAATAACAAAAGTAAAATGACTACAGTTTTTTATTGGTATTTGCTCATGAACTATACGAATTTTTTGCAGTCAGCAGCTTATCTGTTCATATGTAATAAAGGCCGTAGGCCGAAACCCCTTTTACCGACAGTGGCCATATTTGTTCCACCTATCATAAAGTGGAAATTTTACATTCGGAGCGGTTTGGTTAGATTCCACTAGATGTCAGAAGCTACAGAAAAATACGTTTGAAGGCTTAAAATTGTTTGTCAGCTCGCTCTAGCCAAACTTCCTTTTTGGTGGAACAAATATGGCCATTTGAGGCACCGGCATAGCTAACAAACTTCAAAGTAGTTGAAACATGTTTTCAGTTTTTCCATTTACTGGCAGATATTTCTGCGGTAGAACGGGAAGATCTTTTTAATACTTTTATTTGAGATAGTGTTAGTGCAATTTTTATTTAATTTATATTCTCTCTAAGATAATATTAGTAATTATGTGAACAATGAAAGGAATATACCGAAAACAATTTTTATTTGTTGTATTTATGTATTTTTACAGATATAACCCTCTTTTTATTTATCATAAATTTAAACTGATAAAATTTCAACACCTTGGCGAAGCTTTTATTTTTTATTATTTGTATATATTGACGTTTTTAGTCTATATAATTATAATTATACAAACTAAAAACGCCATAAAAGCTCAATACACTTGCAAATAATTATTTGCAAGTGTATTGAGCTTTTATGGTATGTCTTATTCTGATCATCACACTTTTTAATTTTTTTTTATAGTTAATGAATTAAAGAATATATATATATATATATTTAGGTGAATATAGAAACGCATTGTATCTAATTAAAGAAAAAATACGAAAAAACTTATATGAAATTTGATGTGCCTAACTGGGTACTGATACTGGTACATATAACTCCCATCCAGTTTTTTGGAGCGATGGAATTTTTTAAACATTTTTTAAGTGCCATTCCTGATTGCTAGGACCAATATCCATTGTTTCGACGCATACAAATTTTCATCCTGCATGAGAGGGCTTACGCCCTTTAAAGGATTATGAAAATAAAATTATATGCATACCAACAAAGTTTCTTGTTTTATATTTATAAAAATTAATGTGAGTTAAAAAAAATTTCTCTTTATTTGTGGAGTTTATTCATGACAGTATAAGCAATCATTTTATATCACTTTAACCATCCGTCTCTGAGCAAACAGTTTTATGTCCCTCTCCAATTAGATGATCGAAAACTCTTGGAGTGGGACTTTCAAGGCTCACGTCACGCGCTCGGTAGTTTCTTTAAACCTAACTTGTCCAGCTCGTGACAAAAGCGAGCCAGTCTAATGCTAATTACATTGAAATGGAAAATGTATCAAAAGAAAATGTAATATTTTATCATATGTTGCACAAGACAAGAACTCATGGCGCACGCCACTTGAAAATTTCAAGTAGAGTTAATCCCAGGTTGTCAGGATCATCATTAAGCTCAACAATTACCAATAGCTTTTCTCGACCTGCATTTTCTCGATTCAACACGCACGGTCTCCAATGTATTCTGTTGGTTATCGAAACGATATGCAAATTTCACATACAACGCTGACTGAGTAATTATAATCCCCTGAAGGAAATGCTAATTTCGTAAACACAATGCGGTTCAAAACATGGGACTCGTAAGGGAACAACGGCCTATTTTAGCGTTCTATTTTGTCGATGTCTTCGTGTTGTACTGGATATCGATTTTTTTTCTTGAAAAAAAAAAATTATATACTTAATGAGCCGTTATAAAACTAAATATATACAAATTTGCAATGTATTACTTTCTCATCTTCTGACCTAGGTATTTAACATAATAGCTTTAAAATGTAAATGGCTTTATGTTTATTAAAAGATCATTAAGCCCTATTAAAATATTAATTAAATATTTTTTCAAAAATATTTAAAGAATTAGATAGATAAATAGAAATGGATATTAATTGCAGAATTATTTACAATCACAGTAGCTGACAAAAATAAAGGGCACATTTTGAAATCTTATCCTTTGTATATATCTATATTCTCACATGATGCGACAATTTTGAATTGGAGGGAGAGACTACTTCAGTCTGAAAATAATTCACTATACTCGGCTAAACATCAAAAATGAATGTTCATGCCCCAACAAACTACCAGTTCAACTTGAAAAATATTATTGTCTTTTTTATTCTGACAACTTGTTTCATGGAAACGCCTTCTGGAACAGCAGCGTTGATATTCGAAAGTTCCACCAGAATAATTATTATTGTCTCCACCGTCATCCCACCATTTATTGCGTCATTCCCCCTCCATCTGTGGAGCAAGACTGGACGGAAATGAGGTAAAATTAGGACATTCGTTCAGTTTGTCGAGGTTAAAGTGAACTGATTCTTCCTTGTAATTTTATTCAGGTTTACCGCATTAGGGACCAACGTTTCGTGGCTATACAATATAACATTGTATGGATGATGGAAGAATTTTTCAAAGAAACAATATTTACAAGTGTCTGGATTGTTAAAGTATAGTTGCTTGGTTGGAATTTTGTTATGTTTTGTATGATGGTGCAATATGTTTAAGTATATATATATATATATATATATATATATATATATATATATATATTTAATGTTTAGATGCAGATTCTGAGGATATGATAATTGCCAGGAAACGTTGGCCCATAATGCTGTAAAGTTGAATAAAATTACACGGAAGAATTAGTTCACTTTAATCTTGATAAACTGAATAAATATATCTTCCAATATAGGTTTAATTGTTAAATAGGATATGTATATTGGAGTTTTGGCAATGGTCTCAAATTCTGTATGTCTGCGGCAATAGCCATATCGCTCAGTATCCACTGGCTTTCAATACCAATGACGCGGATGAGTGTGAAGCGCTGGGATATCCTGGAGTCATGCTTTTCCATCCATAAGTGGAGGGACAAGCCTGGCTCCGGGAGTCCCAGGCTGATTGTAAATAGTGTATAGAATTGTACCTGGGTTTAAGCTGTTACGTTTATTTTATTTTATTTATTATTTCTTTTATTAAGTTTATTTTTTATTTTGTTATTATTTCATTTTTTATAAATATGGTATGAATGATTTCTTTGATCACTATTACCATTGTTCTTTTATATGCTCCTCAATAAATAAATAGTTTCAAAAAAAAAAAAGTAGTAAAAGTGGACAATAACGCTCTAGACATCAAATTGTCGCTTCCCGTGAGAATAACCCATGTATTCAGCCCTTTAGTTATACATTTTTTTAAATATATATTTTAAAATATTTATTTTTAAAATTCATACTAATATTGAAGTTATAAGGATAAGGATGGAGTTCAGCATAAATGGTAAATATGACCATTCTTGGTTGGACATATTCACTCAATCAGATTGGAATACCGTTGAGTCTGTAACCAAGCAGATCGTTTTGTTTTTATTTGTGTGTATTGTGTCTTCATTTACATTGTTACCAAGTTAATAAGATTTATTGGTGAATTAATCATATTTTTGAGAAAATGTTTAAATAAATCATAAATCAGTAATATATTTTTGTGTAAGATAAGATATTCTGAAGAAGATAAATGGTCTCTTAAGAATGAAAAGAAAAATTACTTATAAATAGCAACTCCGTAATTTGCAGAAGATTCTGATGAAAGAAGGTTGAAGGTAAAGAAGTATTAAAAATATAAATTAAAAAAAAAGTCGAAAAAGAAATAAATGAAAAGATAGTCTGTAACCCTGGCCTTAAGGGCAGTTTGGAAGTCTCGGTATGTTCTTATAACTTTCTGCCGGATTCCAGTCCACAAATTAAATTGAATTCCACGTTGTTCCCCGTTTCCCCGTGGTCCCAACTGCTCGCCACCCATTCTCCAGCTCTTCGAATCGTTTAGATTTCCATTCTATACATTAATATTTCATTTATTTTATTTCCTTACTAGTACAACGATGCCTGGGCGAATAATGTAAAGAAATTGCTTCTTTTTTTTCGCTTCCACGGGGTTTTTAGGCCCTTGTATATTAACGCAACTTTCACATTGTTATGAACTCATTAAAACAACGCGGGTTTTTTTTTAGGTGGATGTGAAAATCCACAGAACTCTGAGTGTTCTAATTCCATTGGCATACACCATGACTGTGAAACGCTCATATCTCATCTTGTAGTCTGGGGATGTGGGTAGAACTTTCCAAGAGAGGCCTGTTTCATTCTGTTCAAGAATTATCTTTATGTTTTCGATTTATGAAGCAACTACTGCTGGTAAGAGCGGATATAGTGAACTGCCGCCCACAGATAATGCAGAGAATGCCCTCCCCTCTAAGACCTGCTCCCTCCAAAAAGAATCATCTCTTGGTTTATTATTTTCAATAATAGACCTTTGGAATCTACCAAGGAAAAAATTTTTGTAACCCGCCTCAAAATTTGAGATTTTAAGTTTCAAGATACGTATAATCCAAATATCGAATAAAAAAAAAATCCGTCCGTCCGCCGTACGCCGTCCGCAGCTTTTCTCCGAGACTGTTGGACCGATTTTCTTGAGGTTCGATACCAATGTCAGAGGTTACCCCAGGATGATCCTCGAAACTCGACATTACCATCCGTCTGTTTGTTTCAAAATGGCGCCCGATTAGAGATCTCATAAGCCTATAACTCGGCCATTTATAAAGATAGTGAGGAAATGTAAGTTGTTTTGGAATCAGCATAACAAGGCATTAAAAAAAAAAAAAAAAAAAAAAAAAAAAAAAAAAAAAAAAAAAAAAAAAAAAAAAAAAAAAAAAAAAAAAAAATGAAAATCAAAAAATCTATAATAATTGCCGATTAAAGATCTTATGTTCCCATAACTCGGCCATTTATAAACATAGAGGAGAAGTGTAAGTTGTTTTGGAATCAGCATACAAGGCATTAAAAAAAAAAAAAAAAAAAAAATGAAAATCAAAAAATCTATAATAATTGCCGATTAAAGATCTTATATTCCCATAACTCGGCCATTTATAAGCATAGAGGAGAAATGTAAGGTGTTTTGGAATCAGCATAACAAGGCATTAAAATAAGAATAAATAAAAAGGAAAAATAAAAAAATATCTATCTGTAAATGCTTTTGGTTTATTATTTGCAATAATAGACCTTTGCAATCGACCAAGGAAACAACTTGTGTGACCCCTCTCCCTCTCCCCTCAAAATTTGAGGTTTTGCGTTTCAAGATACGTAGAATCCAAATATCGATTCTACGGCGATCATCTTGTGACAAGCTTCAAATTTCTTTTCCTTTGGTGCCTACTGCTTAATTTATGATATTTTTGAAATATTACTAAGTGGAAATAACAAACCATTGTGTAATAATTTGCTGCGTTTTTATAGTTAAAAACTAAGTGAAGTTAATTTTTATATTTATGAGTGGTTAACACTAAACATACCATAACGGGTCAAATGACCCATTTTGAACTTTTCCATTGAAAATGCACATATAATTTTATTGCGTTTGCACATTTGACTTCATGACTTTTTCTAAGTAATTAATGTACAGTTATAAAAATATTTTTGTTTTGTTTTGTTTTGTTTATTCTGAGTAATCCTTGTTGTATACCGATATCTACCACAACAGGTCATTTGACCCGGAGAGAATTATTTTGTTTTATGAGATTATCTAGTCATATTTGTAGTCAGTAAGTTGCACATTCTTCCAAAGACTGTTGCGTAAAGTAGTTCAACGAAAATAGCTCAGAATAATTTCAAGAAAATATCAAATTTTAGATTGAAAATAGCTTATTAGTGTAAGAAAAAGTGGCAAAAATTGAAAGTCTTGGTAAGTACTTAGCTTATATTTTATTTTGATAGCTATAGTAATACAGATCATTTTTTACCCAGAAAAATGTCGAAGCAAATAAGACAGTACAAGTTCGATGATATGGAACGATTTTCATCGAAAATTTTTACAACAGATAATTGTACTCTTACAATCTATAAAAGTAAGCCAACAAAAAAAGTACTTTTACTTAGTTCTAAACATAAATTCGTTAAAGTAGAAAACAATGATAAACGTTTACCTGAAACTGTTTCATATTACAATAAAACCAAATTTGGTGTAGACATGACCGATCAAATGGCGAGGAAATTTACTACAAAATCTAAGTCTTGCAGATGGCCTCTCCATGTTTTTTTCAATATCCTTGATTTAGCTGGCATGAATGTCTGGATTTTGTACAAGCAAACGACAGGAGAAAATATCTCGAGACAAGATTTTTTACTCAAGCTAGCAGAAGAACTTGGCGCCGATTTTCGAGAAGCCCGTGAACAACCAAAACAAGAAACAAATACGAAAGGATCGTTGCCTAAGTCTACTACAGATGCTTATAAACGTATGAGATGTCAAATAGGATACTGTAAAGAAAATAAAACCAACAAAATTTGCTCTAAATGTAAAAAATATGTTTGCGGAAAATGTACAATGGAAACACTTATATGTAAAAAATGCGATGAACTATGAATTAAAAGTTTTTATTTTTTGCTTTTGTAATAGAAATGCTCAACATACTATTTTGTTTAATTATAATAAATTTACTTTATATTTTTATTTCCTTCCTAACATCCATATTTCATACATGCAAGCATGAAACATAAAGTCGGGTCATTTGACCCGCTATGGTAGAAATAGGTATATATTAAGTCTTGGTATGATTAGTGTTAATCATTAGCGTACCTAGGCCATTTGGGGCCGGTAGCGGATTTATTTTTGAGATACCCAACCCATAAAATAAAAAACATACATCCCGGAAATTTTGAATTTGTTATTCTGACAGCTAGCCTTTCTTTTCCTTGATCAGGCAATATTAATTTGTTTGCATTAAAGTTATCATTCAATTAAAAAAAGGCTCCTGCGGTGGAGCCCATGACTGACCGCCATTTTCAGTTTGGCTTCTCTGCCTCCGTCACACGATGTTGGATATTACCATTATTTGAGATTATACCTACAATTTCAAACGTGGAATGGAAACTCAAAAAAACTAATAAATTTGGAATGGAGAAGCACAAACTTTTGCTTTTTACCAGCAACTCAGTGTCTGCTCAAAGCAATATCTTCTAGATGCAGGTTGGATATCAAGGGAAGCAGGTATTCTGTGTTCCATTTTGTGCACTGACTGCAAAGCAACGTGGTGCACTAACTCTCCGCCTAACACTCACCCTGAGACAGGCGTAGATGGACAGGACTATGACTTGCTACAGAAGCAATTGGAAGCACTTAAGCTACCTACCTATTCACGGTCCAACGTAGTAGGACTACGTGGTAGGACTACATAAGAATTTCATCCGCTCTAACCTGTCCTCATAGCTTATCAATGTTACAAAAAATAGGAAAATGTCAGCAATTTGTCTTACTACGGCGTTATTGGAATAAAAGAAAAATAAATGTTGGGCGAAAACAATGTTTATTAACCTAATAAATTATACTGATTTAAAAATGTCAAATGAAATAGATAGGAAGGATTATAAAAATTACTTAAGAATGGACAACAAAATCATCATTCCTCTAGTATAAGATAAGGATAAATGATAAAAAATGTACTTAAGGTTTATACATTTCCATACGACTTTAATTCGATATAATTTAAATTGGTAATACTAGTTGAAAGGTCAGGTCAAATTAATGACTAAAAGCAAACTTAAAACAAGATAAATTAGAGATGAACATTTAATTAAAAAAAAAAAGGATACAAAATTATTAGTTCACAATCGTTGACAGCTTTTTCACATTATTTATTTAATATTTTAATTCGGTTCCAACAATAGAACGTTGCATTGACGTTATAAGGACATTTGGCAATGAGAACATCTGTTTATTAGCTTGCACACTGCACTCTTGGGAAATACGTATGAAATAAAGTTATAAAAGAATTTAAGATGTTTTTAAATCAATATTTTCTAATCATTTTAATTTTCAGTTTGTAATTAGAAAAAAATGAATAACGCATTTAGTTCTAAATAGACAAAAATAAACCTAAAACTTTCTAACGGTAAAAAAATTAACCTAACTCAAGGGAGAAAAACCCCAACCTTGCAACATTGGCTAGTAGTACACAAATATTGATAACAATTAATGATGTAGCTGTAAACTTGTGGAGTTTAAAGGACGATATCCTAACTCACGTTCCAACGCGGGTAGGGTGTTGGGAGGGGAGAACGCTTGTAGGACAATTGGAGAAGCCTACAAACATCATACAAGCTAAATGTGTGCCCACACCCCCATTCACAGTCCAGCGGTAGTCCGATATCTAGTGTAGTCCTACAAAGTAGTTCTACTTGCAGGATCGTGAATGGTTGGCGTTAGTGAGGATGAAGATGACCCAGAAAAGGGTTATCCAGAGTAAACTTCAGGCAGCCAGGATAGTCCCCATGCAATCCCACCAAAACGTGCAATATTCGATTGATACTTAATAAATAAATAAATTTTGATAAATAAATAAACTTTATGCTATATGTAAAAAAAATGCAATGCCCGACTATTCAATTACCTTTAAATCCTTATTTATTTATTTTTTACATGAACATGTATCACATGAACACGTATTAGTACTCCTTGAACGCATAATTAAATGCTCCCATTTTTTCTTCACTTATTTTTTCTTCAAACAAGCACTTGCCCCAAAAATTACAGCGAACATCGTACCGACTAGTCAACGTTAGAAAAATAACGGCGTGTTCGGAAGAGATTAGTTACTGAATAACCGAAGTAATCACTATCACTACTATATATTATTACGGTAGTATAGATCCCTTTCCGGCTCTCAGGAGCGAAGGATTTTGACGAGTGAGGTATCAAAAGAAAGAGAATTTCACGGAGAGGTGACGAATTCCAATTATGTTTCTTAAAATCTTCCAAGGGATTAAATAAAAGTGATGAAAAAACTGTGAGGTTTCAAAATTTTGACGACTAAGAGTCGGCGGATCGAGACGGGATAAGTTGGGTTTTGAAGATTTTGACGCGGGCATCAAGATCATATACGCTCCTCCAAAAACTTTTAATGAGTGGAAAATTATATATATTGTTTTCCATGTTCAACCCTAAAGGGCACTGTTAAGTATGAATACTACACAAAGAAAATGGTATAACTGAATCTAATTGTTTAACGGCTAAATTCAAGAGATATTTTCCATTGGGGTAAGCTAATTACTTATTAAATATGAACTGTAACTTCAACATAGTCATTACAAATCATGTAGCTTCACCAAATGTGTGTGTTAAATAAACTTTCTTGATAATATTATTCTGTTTATACGAATAAATATGTTTCCCTAATATTGCTTATACTTCTAACGTATTAGGGATTATGCGAGAGTTCTCGCTCGGGTATACTAGTTTGCATTTAATGGTGCTCATTTTACGCAGAATTTAATGCTGTAAAAATTTTATATAGATTATTTTAATTGGGCGAATAGTGTTTTATTCATTAAAAAAAAAAAATCTGAGCTGATACCACTTCTTACTTCTTTGTACGCCTATTAAACTATTATAAATTAGTGGCTCAATAAGTGATCCTGAATTTGGAAACTAGTTTTAGAAGATTCGTCCATCTTATGACACACACACACACACACACATACACTCACACAAAAGTTCTTGTTTCTGGAGGTCTTATTCCGTTATTATATGTCGTTTTTTTTTCAGTTGGTATAGGTTCCCAAGAGATTTCTTCGTTTTCCTTACAACATTAGAACTGTTTATGTTACTAGATAAAGGATTGGAAATCGACGGTTTCAACATTTTAAGCGGATGAACCCGCATACCTTATTCTCCTACTGCAGACTTGTTCAGCTCACAAATGGGGAGGAAAACAATCATTTTATACTCAATTTTAAGCCTTAAAACAATTAATAAAAAATTTCAATTAAAGCCGAAAAAAATCGCGTTTGTAACCTTTATTACCGAATATCTGTGTATTAAATGTCGATATACCTTTTGATGTAAGTTTATCATGACCTCCATGTAAAGTACCCCTTTCGGTTTTTCAATTTCAACCAAGATCAATATATTATTTATATTGATATAAAAGTCGAAAAATTTGAGATGTTTTGCATTATATATAATATAATTTTTGATGAAAGTCTCATATGACCTTCAAGTAAAGTACCGCTCCAGGTTCGCCGATTTAAACCAAAACTTATTATTTTATTTATATTGATATGAAAGTCTTAAATTCCAAATTTGAGAAGTTTTTCATTGTAGTTTAATATAATTTTTGATGAAAATCAATAATAACCTTCAAGTAAAGTACCACTTTACCGGTAATCATGTACTGACCAAAAAGGGAAGTTCACAACTAGAGTTTACAATAATCATAAATACAAAATTATAACTTCCTGCGGCTAACCGATTTGAGTTAATCGAGATATGCATATACGGACGAACGCACGAACAGACGTCACGACGAAACTAGTCAAAATTGATTCAGGGATGGTCAAAATGGATATTTCCGTTGAAATCTGAAATCAAAAATTTCCGAATTTACAATACTTCCTTTACTCCGTAAGAGGATGTAAAAACTGAAGAAATAATTTTTTTGCCCTAACAAAAAACACACACAAAAGCTGTTGTTTCTGGAGGTCTTATTCTGTTATTATATGTCGTTTTTCGTCAGTTGGTACAAGTTCCCAAGAAATTTCTTCCTTGACAACATTAGAGCTGTCTATATCACTAGATAAAGCATTGGAAATCGACGGTTTCAATATTTTAAGCGGAAGAACCCACCTAAATTAAATCTTATTCTCCTGCTGCAGGCTTGTTCAGCTCACAAATGGGGAGGAAAACAAATATTTTGCATTAAATTTTAACACTTAAAACAAGTAATAAAATTGTTTAATTAGAGTGGAAAAAATCGCGTTTGTATCCTAAGATATACCGAATATGTTTGTATTTAATTTTAATAATTTAATAATTTTTTACGTAAGTTTATTATGAACTTCAAGTAAAGTATGCCTTCCGGCACGCCAATGTTTACCAAAATGAAGTGTATTTTTTATATTGACATAAAAATTATATTTATCAAATTCGAGATGTTTTACTTTATAATTTAATATAAGTTTTGTTGAAAGTTTATTATGATCTTCAAGTAAAGCATCGCTTCCGGTTTCCCAATTTAGACCAAAATCTAGTATGTTATTTAAATCAATATATACGTTTTAAATATTAAATTTGAGAAGTTTTGCATTATATTTTTATATAATATTTGATGGAAATCAATTATTGCCTTCAAGTAAATTTCCACTTCAGGTGATCATACAGTGACCGAAACGAAGAGTTCGCAACTAGATTTTACAGCAATCCTAAATACAAAATTATTACTTTCTACGGCTAACCGTTTTTGAGTGATGCGAACGCACGAACGAACTATACGTTCAGACGTCACGACGAAACTAGCGATGGTCAAAATGAATATTTGAAATCTGATAACCGAAAATTTTCGCGATTACCATACTTCCTTTACTGCGCACGAGGAATTAAAAACTGAAGAAATACATTTCTTGCCCTATCCACTAGAGCTTGCCTCCAAGGAGTTGAAAAATTCAGGATATTTGACCTAAAATAAAGAGATTAAAAAAGTGTCCACCTTTATTCTTATTATTTCGAATATAATTTTCTATTGACTGGCTTATACAGAACCTCTTCTTTTGCTTCAACATATTTTTAATTTTTTTTTTTTAAACTGAAATATTATTATATTAATATAATGTCTTTGCAAGCATATAACATTTTATTTTTAAGTATTCTGGTCTGTTATTATGTGTATACGTATTTTTAAACTTTTAAATGTGATGACTCTAGAAAAGAAGTTAATAAAAAAAACGTAGGAGTGATAACTGTGAGTAGTAGAAAGTCGTACCCGACTGGAATTTTCTTGGCAAGAATTAATTACCGGCTACTAACTGATTCCTTCTAAACTGAGAATCCAATTAGACTTGCAAAGAGCTTCCAAACTGGACCTTCCCTCCTCTGCTTAATTATATTTCACCATTTCCCAATTAGGATCCATCAGCCTGTTATAAACACAGTATTTAAAAAAATAAAGAAGTTCATTTGTATTTAACAGAATGAACTGGTATGATAATACTTAAATGATTCAGAAATTAACTCTTCTGTAAATTCCTGGCTTATTTACACGTTAGAGTGATTATACCATCTTTTTGCGTAACGTGACCACTAGAAATGTTTATGTATTTTCACCAAAATCTTCAAAATAAAAAAATTGAGTACATAAGTTTTAATCAGTTTTTAATCTTATAGTCCATTTCAGAGATTCATATTATAGAATTAATAATTGTCTGTAAACAAATAGAAACCATCAATTTTTATTTAGATGGCTGAAAAGGTGATGAATAAAGATGAATGAGTTTTTGACTCGTTGAGTTTTCAAATGTCTCGCGAAATTATATTTACTGGTTAAAATAACTCATATTTTATCGTGTGACTGGATTTTTAGTCGTTTTTTCCCCGAAAAAAATAGACTATTGCACTGGGTCGAAGGTCGGCGGTGAGCGGCGGGACTGAGATTTCTATCCGTTTCATAACCCCTAGAGCACGAATATGGAAAATTTGGAGATGTCTGATATATATTTATATATATATTTTTTCCCGCTACATTTGAGCACCTCCAGCGTCCCTTTGGGTCAAATGAGTTGAAATTCGGTATGTAGGGGTTTCTTCATGGCAGAACGATTCCATTAAACAAAAGATAAATTCCAGTCAAAATTTCGGTATGTTTACCTGAAATTTCAGCGTTATTTAAGTTTTGCGCATCGCTACAGCTCCACCATATTAGTTTATAGGGCTGAAAATTTGTATGTGAATTGAGTTGGTGTCGGGGAAGTATCCTTTGGGGGTCTCGACTTGGTCCCCCCAACCTCCTGGGTTTTCCGATTTTTTAAAACATTTGCGCACCTTTAAAACCCCTCCATGTTGAGTTAGGGAGCTCAACACCTGTTGCATTCGAAAGGAATTTAAATTACCTATAAAATAAAAGAAGTTTCATCGAAATCGGACGGCTATTAGCAAAGGTATGGCTATTTCAACTGTTTCAATGCCTTACTAGTCGTTTTTTCCTCGAAAAAAATAGACCATTGCAGTGGGTCGAAGGTCGGCGGTGAGCGGCGGGACTGCGATTTCTATCCGTTTCATAACCCCTAGAGCACGATTATGGAAAATTTGGAGATGTCTGATATATATTTATATACATATATATATATATATATATATATATATATATATATATATATATATATATATATATTTTTTTTTTTTTTTTTTTTCGGAAAATGTCATTTCATATGAAAATTTCGGTATGTTAGGAGACTGTCTTTTGCGGGTCTCAATTTTTTTCTCATTCCTCCGTGTTTATCTTTTTTTAACGGGAAAATACGACCTTAGTGACGGAGTTCTAGTGCTCAGAAATTTTTTTTTTCTTTAAAAAACGCTGCAAATAATTGTCTAAACAATAGTTTATTATTAATTATTATTATTATGAGCTAAGTGAACCTGCAGTAATTTATATAAAAAGTGGTTTCAATCAAATACTCTGAAACTTTTTAGGTAGTTAGTTTTTGTCATTCCGAAAAAAAGACTCCATAGGCACAAAAATAACGTAATCAACGATGTATTTATTTTAATTCTTACTTGTTCAAATGTAATCTTGAAAAATATGTAAATTAGTAACGAGAACATTTTTGCCAGCGCATTCTGAATTTTGCATCGAATCACCCTAAACATGTTATGATCAGCATCCTTATATCTTCAAAGTTATCACACTTACTGATTGAAATATTTAAATTATGAACACAAATATATTTTTACAATTTTCTAAAGGAATTAATAGGCCATGGAATTCTAATTATAGCAAAATTCATCAGCATAAGAGAATCGCGGTTTTAAAGCTGGCCCTACACGATGCTACAAACTCTAACGTTCGTCGCTTATAGTTCGACCAGTTTTGGGAAAAATGTAGTTCCAATTCCAATAAAAATTTTCCCAACACTGAGTTCGACACATCGTTATGCCGATTGGTGAACTACGAGCTACAAATGCCTAGTGTCGAATGTTAAACGTGACTAAGTTTAATTAAATAGTTTTGTTATTTTTGTGAACAAACACACTTTCCTTAAATTATCTTTATTATTTTTCTACATTAATATTTTTTTTTACCCACACACAACCAAGGTTTCGAATTTCTCTTTCATCTTCTGAATTTTCCTTTCTTCTTAACTATGCTATTTTTTCTAATATAAAATAATTAGCAGTACTTCCCTAAGAGCCGTTTTTTCCTTAATACATTATTTCGTCTGTTGTGTCCACTATTAAATTTTTTTAATACCTTATCGCACTGGAGAGTGTCTGCTAGGAACACTAGGAAAGTGTGTGTTCACAAAAATAACAAAACTATTTAATTTAGGGTAAACCTTTGGAATTGCTACTAACAACTGTTAAGAGGTCTAGATTTTCAGACCAGACTATACTTTCACCCACTGCGCATGCGCAATTAAATCCTCAAACCTTGGGATCCTTCTCAGTTGGAACGCTGGTGTAGGGTTAGGTCAGACTTCCAGCATTTTTACGAAGTGGTATTGCAATGCCAGATGTATGAAGACTCTCTACAGAGGAAAAAGGTTAATTTGATCCATGACCAACTCCTTCGGGTTATGCGATTAACACTTTCGATCCAAGGACCAAGTCAGGAACTGCGAACCATCATACGCCTGGGAGCGGAAGAATGGTAAGCCAGAAGTGTAGTAATGATAAACGATTGCTGACAAGTGGCGCATCCGAATTCGTTGAAGCTCAAGGCCGCCTTTTCATTAGAAAATTAATGCAATTTTCTAAAACTTCTATTGATTCTTAGTTTTACACATAATTGGTAATTTTTTTTCACCGCTTGGACTAAACTTCCCAGATCCGAAGCTAATAGAGAAGCCAAGAGATTGGCTATGATATTTAAACTTAAAGATGGTGTAGGAAAGAAGGCGGTGGGGACAAGAGATCTATTCGGTAAAAGGCGGGAAGTCTGACCTAACCCTATATGACTATTCCAAGTGAAAAGCATCCATCGGTTTGAGTATTTAATTGGGCATGCGCAGTGGGTGAAAGTATAGTCTGGTCTGAGAATCTAGACCTCTTCAAGGTTCTTAGTAGCGATTCCAAAGGTTTACCAATTTAGTAATGAATACTTCCGTAAAGTAGTAGTCATTTTATAATATAAGGGACTAAGTTTGTTTAATTGAAAGTGATTCTCTGGGTTATAAGTTTACGTGTGCCTAAACAGAATTTTTTATTATTACGATTCATAGATATTTTTAGAAAGGAATAACACACCACTTTACAAAATCTTAGTTACTTCACTAATAATTCAAACGAATCAAGTAAATAATTTATTATATCTTTTCTTCCTCGTAAACATTTTCTATTTCCAAGGGACATTCACCTTCTTCAGACTCTCCCATTTCTGCCTCTACTTCATCCCATATCGAGCATGACGATCCGCTGTCCCGCAAGTGTTCAGTGATAGGAGGTTCGTAGAAGCTGAGGATTATTCTTAGTTTTTCGTTCCTCTTCCTTAAGCGGTACACCTGCTCCTTCTTCCAAACGATATCTTTCTTTAGTAAGTGATAATTTGGGGCGTTTATTTTACCTCCCGCGAAATTCTTTCTGACAAAGCTATTCGTTAGCTCAGGAAAATATTTTTTTCTAAATACTTTAATAAAATATAAATATTATTTATTATTATTTTACATGTTTTATACACATGCTGTTTCCAGTCGCTAACCTGCGGTCTGGAAGTACTCCCTGAAGGTTTTGCCCCTTTTCGCTTTGTCATCCATCGCCGGTTTTCTCCCAGCAGAAACTTTTCCATATGCTGGAATCTTAAATGAACCTCACTCGAAAGTTCTTCCTTAGACTCGCAAGGCTGCGTAGTTGTCATAACTTCTTGATCTAAAGTGAGTTACTAGACGAATAAGTAGGAATCGGTGAAATAAAGTTGTGAGGCAATATTCCACATCGAATTGACATGCAATGCGATGAATCTTGCATTTTCCAGAGATGCCAAGCCACTTAATATTAAAAAAAAATATAAAAAGTGCCAGAACTAAATTGAATTGAAATAGTTCTATCTTCAGCGTTTCGGATCTAAATATTCCAAATAAATTATTAAGATCTATTTCCTACTATAACTTTTATCTTATGTTTACTGACAAAGCCTAAAAAATGCTTGTATGGGTCATTTCACTTTAAATGTACGATTTCGCTTCTCCGGTGTTATTTCAGAGGTTTAAAAGTGCTATTTGAAATGAATTTTTTTTTTAATTAGTGTTTTTCAGTTTCATTTCTTGATCATGTTGACCCAACTGTTAGACCATTTTTGGAACTTGGTTTGGAAAAAAATGAATAAATTAGTAGTATAATTCCAGCAGTGTTACTGGTCCCCATCCAATTTTAGAAAAGAAGCATATTATATTGGAAAAGTATGATGTGTTTACATTAAATGTTTCTTTAAATTTTGGATAAGGATATGAATTTTTAGAAAGCTTACAGTCTTCAGGATCCATGTTCAAAGTTTGATCCCCAACATCTCTTCTTGGTGGTTTTCCATCAGTGTTACCAACCTTATGATCAAGAATGAAGTGTTTTCCAATTTAGGCAAGGGTACATAACAACTCTTGGAAATGTAGCAATCACATTATACAGTTTCAGGCAGTTTCTGTGAAGAGGAGAAGGATTCTCATATTTTAATCCTCAAAATCATGGTAAGTATTTCAATTACTTCCATTTAATGTTACCACCAACTAATCAAGATGTAATTTCACAAATGCCTTCATATTGATAAATATTAGGCAAGAAAGAACAGTTGTAATCATTACAAACCCACGTTTTCTTACCCACCTTCTTAGCCTTGCTGACAACATATTGAAGTTGAAATTCCAGGAGTGTTACCAAAAGCTGTTACTGCAAACGAAATTTGTGGAATCAAGTAGTCATGTGCAGCCCACAATGAATTTATGAACCACTTTATCATTAATCTACTGGAGATTTTTGGAACATTTTTTTTTACTAGCAAGCGCGGTTTTTTTTAAGGTAATCTTTCAATATATCCTGCTACTTTTAGAATTGTTCTCATATTTTATGGATGAACTTATTTCCTCTTTATCCGAATATCTCGGAGGCGATCTGAAGTGCACTCATCGATGCCTTATTTTTAATTTTCTCAAAATATGGTGAGCCTTTCTCGCTCGTTCCATACTCTTGGACGGCCGGCGGAACAATTCAAATCCGTCCGACTTTCTTACTCATACGCTCGAATTACATGGCCTACGTTATTTTTACTTCGGTCTACGATCCCCCGAATATTGGGAACACCTGATCCTTTTTCATAAGTAATAATGATTATTTGTTGAACTTCAAAATATGCGACCATTTTGACAGTAAGAAATTCAAATAGTCACTGAAAGCACTGAATAAAAGTATACAAAAACGCCTCATTTATCTTTCATAACTGTTGCAAAATCTTCTTTTAGATGGAAATGCGTATTTAATTTTTTTGACAGGGATTATATTATAAAATAATCTGTGATTTTTCAGCTTTCCTTAAATCAATTATTTGTCTCATAACTGCGTGTAACGGCTAAAAAAACATCGTCCGAAGATTTTTGTTGCTAATTGTAGGCCCACTAATGAATCATCAAGTGAAAAAGATGAGAATGATCTGTTCTAAAATTTAATTTGTCAAAATAAAGCTCATAAATGTTACCGTTCAACAGACTCTTCCTGAGTGAAATGTGGTGAAATGCTCTCTTATTTGATAAAAATTAAAAGCAGAAATCATCAGATACTGAGGAAAGAAACCTTCCGGTGCCAACTGTGGAAATTATGTGGCGATTTCCTTCATTTGTAAAAGTTATTGGGAATTTTCGATGAGCTTGATATAAAAAATTGTAACACTCCTGGATTGAAACCGTGTTATGAATAAAACTATTATCATGAACGAGGAGTTAATTATGGGTCATTTTTAAATACCTGGATAGTTATGATTTCAAACAGCAATTTGGTAACACTCATGAGATCCTCTTCTACCAATAAAAAAAATTAAAACTTGAGAAAACTCTGGATATTCAAATGTTTAATAATCAATGAATTATTAACATACTCATATGTTATTTAAATTATTCGTTAAAGCTGCTTTACCATACTGCCGTCATAAGCTAAAAGGCCCTAATTCCAAATCATTTTTTAAAAATACATTCTTGTATTGTACCCGAATTACTCTAAAAACTTTTTATGATATTAGAAAGCCGTAAAACAAACCAATAGGATCTAACCATTGGATTTAGGGCTTTCCAATGTCATAAAAAGGTGTAGTTTTTAGAGTAATTCGGGTGCAATACAAGAATGTATTTTTATAAAATACATTGTATTGGATTCGGGTACAATACACAGATGTATTTAAAAGAATGATTTGGAATTAGGGCCTTTTAGCATATCACGGAAGTGCATGAGTTTTAATATGTCTCTTTTATCGCAAAAGATAAAATAATTACATACTATGTATTTTGGTTAGAAATTACGTTTCAAAGGATACTGTCCTAAGAACGGAGGTTTTTCCGGTTCCTCCCAAATTTTGTGAAGAATTTTCGTTAGTTCGTATTTAATACCGCTCTCTTCTAAAAAGCGTCGATAGACCTCCCAAGTCATACTCATATCCTGCGGGATAGAGGAGATTAATCTATTAATAGAATTTTTTTTGTAATTTATATATATATATATATATATATATATATATATATATATATATATATATATATATATATATATAAACAAAGGGCGGAAGTGCAATTCACAATCGTATGACGTAGTATTTAGCATTCGTAGATGATGTGCTCATAACACAGGGACTGTGCCTTTACATGAAGGAGCCCTAGAAGAATTTCTTAGGGGAGTTCAAAATCGGAGGCTGGAAATTAATGCAGGCAAGAGTATGTACACGTGGATATCTAGAGGAGGTCAGATGTCAGAAAAAGAAATGAAGATAGGGAATTCCTTTTTCAAGCGACTTAAAGCTCTTGAAAATGGAATTCCCTATTTTCATTTATTTTTCTGACATCTGGTCTCCTCTGGATATCCACGTGTACATACTCTTGCCTGCATTAATTTCCAGCCTCAGATTTTTTTGCCTGGGTAGTATGATAGCCAACGATAACAGAGTAGAAGAAGATACAGATGCTGAAAATCCATACCTTTTCAGAAATACAAAAGATTTTTTGGTGTGCTGGATCCAACATCTGCTATCATTTTTGGTGTGAAAAAATCTGTATGGCTGGTTTACTTAATTAATGTTTGAATTGTCCAAGACCCTTAAGCTTCTTCATTGAAGTAGAGGATGCTGCTACCATTTTTTTTCATGGGTCGAGTCCTAAATTAGCCCCCTCCTCTCCTCTCAAGGTTTTTCAACTCGTAACAGGGATGGATTTAGGACCCCGTTCTGAATTCCGAAATCCATCCCCCTTTGTTTACTTTATTTTCCTTCTCTTATATTCAATTAAAAATTGAATAATGTTTTAAGTATTTTTATGTAAACAAATTTGGTGAGTTATTTGATTCTATTTAAATGTACCTGGTTTTAAATAAATAGCCTATCGTGAATTTAATTTGGGATACGAAATCAGAATCACTCTGTTAAAATACTGACACTTAGTAAAGTATTGCTTTTGTTTACTCAGAGGAAATATCAGTTAGTTCTGCCGAATAACTGCCCCAACATCTGTATAGAAGAGAGCTGCTTGTATTAATTTTTTGGAAATTTTTAACTTTTGTTTAATATTTGAAAATTTGAATTGCCCACCTTTTCTTATCTACATAAGCACTTAATTAATGTAAAGTTATAATTATGTTACGAAACAGCGAAATTATTCTTTGAAAATTTATGGGGATTATCACTTTTTCAGATTTCTTTTACAAACACTCAGGGGGCAACAGTACTTAAGAGTAGTTCACGGTACAGTACGTGAGTTGAGAACCTCTTTAATCGTTTTACAATCATATTCTCAATGAATCCTGATTTTTTTTTATATGTTTTAGATTTATTATGCAGCAAATTACCAATATCGCAAACTTGAATGTAACTTAACAAGATCCTAACTTTAACTAGAGTAAAAATAAGTGACAATTTTTTTATATTAATAATTTACTTATGATGATAAATGATTGTGAGACTGAAACTATTAATAATAACAGATAACGTAGTATTTTAAAATTAGATATTGACTCTCTTACAGAATTGTTGATTTTTAAAAACAAAAAGTGCCTTAGGGATAATATTACCTTGAAAGACATTTTCAGAAAGACTTCAGAAAGTTTTCAGTAATATTTCTCACATATGATTATGTGAAATTTAGATTCTTTATAATCACATGATTTTTGTAGCCACCATTTAAAAAAATATGGTCGTGCACTGCCAGTTATGAATGAAACATTTAAGAGACAAAAAATAAAATAAATAATTGGAAAAAATAATAAAAAAAATATCTGATGTGGACAACACATGACTTCCTTGTACGCCTATTAAACTATAAATCGGTGGCTCAAAAAGTGATCCTGAATTTGGTTACTAGTTTTCGAAGATTGAAGTGTTTCAAAAACGACACTCGGCGTCGCGACATCCATCTATTGACACACACACACACACACAAAACATACACACACACACTCTTGTTTCTGGAGGTCTCATACCGTTATTATATGTCGTTTTCCTTCAGTAGGTTTCCAAGGGATATCTTCATGTTCCGTGACAACATTAAAACTGTCAATATCACTAGATAAAGCATTTTAAATCGACAATTTCGACATTTTAATATCTTATTCTCTTGCTGCAGACTTGTTGATCTCACAAATGGGGAGGAAAACCAGTATTTTACACTCAATTTTAACACTTAAAACAAGTAATAAAAATGTTTAATTATAGTGGAAACCAAATCGCGTTTGTAACCTTTATTACAGAAACATATGATTTTTAATTTAAATTTTATTTTTGATGTAAGCTTATTATGAGTAAAGTACTTATTTACTTATTTTAAGTAAAGCACCCTTTTTGGCTCACCAATTTTAAGCAAAATCTAGTAAATACATTCATATCGATATAGAAGTCCAATTTACCGAATTTGAGATATTTTACAATATATTTTAATTTGTTGATTAAAGTTTATTATGACCTTCAAGTAAAGTACCGCTTCCGGTTTTCCAATTTAGACCAAAATTTAGAATGTTATTTCAATCAATATATAAGTTTCAAATACTAAATTTGAGAAGTTTTGCATAGTATTTTAATATAATTTTTGATGGAAATAAATTATGATCTTCGAGTAAAGTACCACTTCTGGTAATCAAGCAGTGACCAAAAAGGGAGGTTCACAACTAGATTTTACAACAAACCTAAATACAAAATTTCAACTTTCTAGGGCAAACCGTTTTTGAGTTATGCGAAATACGAACGAACGAACGTACGTACAGGACGCCACGACGAAATAAGTCAAAATGGATTCAGCGATGGTCAAAATGTATATTTCCGTTGAAATCTGAAAACCGAAAATTTTAGCGATTACAATACTTCCTTTACTTTGTACAAGAAAGTAAAAACTATATCAACGTTCAGTTTCCAGTAATAAAGGTTATTTTCTAGCCTAGAATTTGAATCATATGTAAATTTCAATATGTATAGGTTTGGATTACAATAATATAATAGAAAACTTTACTACTTCAAAACAATACACAATAACCACTAAAATGGAAATATCTGATGTGCAATTAATCATAATAAAAAACTTTACTACTTCAAAACATTACACAATAAACGCTAAAATGGAAATATCTGATGTGCACATTCCCATGACTTCGTTTTACACCTATTAAACTATGAATCGGTGGCTCAAGAAGTATAACTTACAGACAAACACACACACAAGCTCTTGTTTCTGTATGTCTTATTCCCTTATTATATGTCGTTTTCTTTCAGTTGGTAACAAGTTCCCAACAGGTTTCTTCGTGTTCCTTGATAAAATTATAACTGTCTATGTCACTAGATAAAGCATTGGAACGACGGTTTCAACATTTTAAGCGGAAGAACCCTCTTAACTTATATCTTATTCTCCTGCTGCTCACAAATATAGAGAGAGAAAAAGTATTTTACACTCAATTTTAAATACTTAAAACAAGTAATAAAATTATTTAATTAGAGTGGAAAAGAAATCGCGTTTATAACCTTTATCACCGAACCATATGATCTCTGTATTAAATGTCAATATAATTTTGATGTAAGTTTATTATGACCTTCAAGTAAACTACCCCTTTCGGCTCTTCAATTTCAACCAAAATCTATTATTTTATTCATTATTGATATAAAAATCGAATTTACCCAATTTGAGATGTTTTACATTATCTATAATTTTTGATGAAAGTCTAATATGACCTTCAAGTAAAGTACCACTTCCGGTTTGCCAATTTTAACCAAAATTTATCAATCCCTAATTAGATTGATCCTTCTATACTATCATGCGGATGTCAACTGATCAAAATTTATTATGTTATTTACACTAATATGAAAGTCTTAAATACCAAATTTGAGAAGTTTTGCATTATTTTTAATATATTTTTTTATGAAAATCAATAATGACCTTGAAGCAAAGTACTACTTCCGGTAATCATGTACTGAACAAAAAGGGAGGTTCACAACTAGATTTTACAATAATCCTGATTACAAAATTTTAACTTTCTACGGCTAACCGTTTTTGAGTTAGCGAGATACGTACTAATGAACGTACGTACAGACGTCAGCACGAAACTAGTCAAAATGGATTCAGAGATGGTCAAAATGGATATTTCCGTTTAAATCTGAAAATCGAAAATTTTCGCGATTACAATACTTCCTTTACTGCGATAAGTAACTTCTCAAAATTAATCTGAACAGTGCAATAATTTATTATTTCTTGATTATGGTGCCATGCCTCTCAACTATGAAGTTGTTATTGAAGTTCCTCTTCTCTTCAAAGTTCTCAAGTTGATTCGAAAACCCCATACATGTTTGTATACACATATGTATGTTTATATTATCCTCTTAGTTTTACTCCAAATCATTTTAATGAAAGAAATGATTTTTCGTTGCTTTTATATTCAATACTTAAAATAAAATAATCGTAGTTTTAGAATCAACGTTCGAGCTGTTAAGGAGACGAAATGATTAAATAAATTATATTGGCAATAGTATTTTTATGAAACGATTCTGTCAACTTTTTCAAAAATGTATAAAACAAATATTAAGGTATTCTACAAAGAACACTCTTTTGTCATAAGTCACTTGGAATAGTTAAGGGAAGAACTTAAAACAACTTAATACTTGAAACAAAAGAGTTGCGGAGCGGTTTGGCACCGACATCAACAAATAATAAATTATTGCACTGTTCATGTTGATTTGGAGTAGTTACTGGTATAACTTAATACCATACACATTTTTGTAAGAAAAAAATTGCCTCTCCTTTTAGTAGTTCTTGTGTACTGGTTCGAAACTTTTTTTTGTTTTCTAAAAAAGATACTCATTTATTTATTTTTTTTTTTTTATAGTTTTTATTACACGTTTTCAGTTGGTAAACTTTAAGCTGTTCATATCAGAGAGCTAAGCTTATCTTATTTATTTAGTATCTATTCAACAAAAAGTAGATTCAATTTATGTTGATTTTTTTATTTTAACTACTTACCTATGTTTATTATTTATCTATTGAGTATCCCGCTGTTGGGCAAATTCCTGTTTTATTTATTTGAAAAATTTGACTTGAAAATGTATCCTGTAAACTAAACTATTGTAATTGTTGCGTGTGATTAGCTGATATTTATTGAGGAATTCCGCTGTCTATCTCTAAAATTATTGCCTTTATTATTAATAATAATAATATATCTAAAAGTTTGCGTTGGATCCTGATTGAGCTTAAAATATTGTATGAAATGTGTTCTAATCTGTCCGTTTGTAGATATATTACGATTTTTTTTTTTTTTTTTTTTTTTTTTTTTTTTTTTAGCGATCGGCTCAAGCTATTTATATGAAGTTTGATGGCTCAAATTACTAACAATGAGTGGGTAATATTTTAAGTATTCTCGGCTTTTTGCTCCTGTTATGTATTATATCATGCGTTATTTCATGATCATATGTAATAAAATATGTTTATGTATAATTAACAATATTTATTATATTTGAAAAATTATAATCTACTCTATCTCTAAAAGTTTTCTTCGGAAAATGCTAAATATTACTAAGTATCGCACCTAAAAATCTTCATGGGTTGTAATGGTATATATTTATATTTAAATGGATTCTCTTAGATCCAATAATACTAGGTCTGTGAACAGTAGATTTTTATAGTAGAAGTCTATCATCTGATCCAAAAAATCTAACATCTGATCTTTGTTGCTGCACGAGATGAAACACTTAACAATATTTCAATTTTTGTAGTAATTCCTCGATTGAACAATAATGTTCTGGGGAATGTTTGTGTTCAAACAGATTTTTTATGATATGGAGCCATTAAAGAAAACGCCACCTTAGGCCGGAATTTAAAAAAAAACAAAAAAAAACATCACTACACATATGTCGTTTTTCCTGACTTCAAAGGAACATTTGTCCCAAGTTTGATGAAAATATAAAGACGTTTTTGGTCGTAATCGCGCAACAGACTGACGGACGGACAGGCCAAACGCCAAACGGTCGAGTTGCTTACGCTGGTTTACACTTGGTCAATTAAGGGTTGAATATTGGCGATCATAATATTATTTTGATTTAAAAATAGAAATATTCTGAATCGCGTAAATCCTAAAAGGTTTATTATACACTGAATAACATCGTTAAAAAATATGGAAGACTCTCTCCAAAATTATTATCTCTATGTACCATATGCATATATATTTCTGAGATCATATAAAAGAAAATATACCAAATAAGAATGACAGAATAATAAAAAAGATGCTGATTTATTAAAGCAAGGCCATTTATAAACGTACACTTTAAAATATAATGTACCCTGGAAGAAGAAGCGAGCCTCTCAGAACTGACGGCAATCGAGCTAAAAGCCGACGTCATCTGGACAATAGGAGGCCACAATTCGAGCATCCATTTCCCTAGCAGGTCCTCAGCTCCCAAAGAATGGTAAACAATGGCCGACATCAAAAGAACACTTGAAGGAGTCAAGGTCCCTTATCATTCTGTTGCAGCGCCTTAGTAAAATGATTGTGCACTCTCCTGATTGGTTTGGATATGATGAACGGTGGTGAAATATTACCGGGATTATATACAGCTTACAAGTTGCTTAATTTATGTTTTCAAGGCCAGAGGAAAGAAATGTTATTTTTACAATTCAAGCTTCCCTTAATGTAGAAATGAATAATTCGAGAAAGGACAGAATTAGTTTTTTTGTATTCTAGCAGCATTTCCTTTATTGTTTTTCCTCTTCCTGATTTCCCTGAAACAGCTAAGTTGATAATATAGAATGAGTTCATTTGAAAAATACTGAAATCACGGATATAAATTATTGACTTTAATTTACGAGGGGCATTCAAGCAGAAAGGAGAATTTGTTTTAAAATTGTATTAATAAAGGTAAATAGTTAACCAAAAATATATCAGGGTTCTATGTGATCGCTCTTCTTAAATACAAAATTTTCTCACTGAATCAGAAGCTTTTTTTATCCCTTTACTGTAAAAATAAGAGATGCGTTCCTTGTGACGGTTGAGCACGAAACTCTCAATCCATCAGTGAGACGCTGCTCTGCTAAAACCTCTTTGAATAGTGCAAACACATGTTGACATCGAAGTCACTCGGCGATAAATCTGAGCATTTCATCAAGCTTTTGGCGCGTTACATGCGCTAGAGGGCATTGTCGTGTGGCGAAATTGCGTGCCTGATGGATTATTGCCGTGTTTAATTCCGATAAGCAGAATTTTCCAGGAGTGTGTCTTTGGTATGCAATATTAACTGTTCTCTGTTCGTCAAGAAAATCCAGGAAAAGAACTTTAATATGGTTCTATAAATATTTTTTAATATGGTTTTCTGTCAAATTCGTCCTCGGCCGGAGCAAAATGGATTTCTATTGGGCAAAATCACTGCTTTTGATGGACAAAACTCAGTAATCCTTTCAAACTTGTCGGGGCGGTGTAAAACTATTATTTAGTATATTTTCCTCCATTTAAAAGCCTATGGAATCAATATTGGATTATAGGAACATGTGAATGCTAGTGTTAGTAATTTTTTACTATTACTTAGTTCAGCTTCGAGTCAAACAGCTTAAAATAGAAGATTTAAAAAAAAATAAAATAAACTGGTTTTTAATAAATTCTATGATTTATAGAAAAATAGGTACTATTATTATTTTTTAAAAACGAAGCTTTTATGACAGTTTCCCCAATTTTTCGAAATTTTGTCGCAAAAATTAGCTACACGGTCTCTATGATAAATTCATCTGAATTGACATTTTGGGAAAGAGTAAGAAATTATTTTACTAATCTTTAGTTTCTATTTTGTTTCTGTAATTTCACCCAGAGCCGCCCATAGGGTCCGAATGTCCGGCAACTTTCGGTGGGCCCATCCCTTATCGGAGACTTGGGTGTCCGGAAGAGGGCTCATCACAATTTTTTTAATATGTTTTCATCTTATTTCTTACTGTAAGAAATAATTTGTTTATAATGTCGATACTTGCAACTTTTGAAACAACCAATGTCAATACTCGGCTAAGATATTGGTACTTTTAGGCCTGAGTTAAAACCTATAGAGAGGCCCGACATATCTATGGGCGCCCCTGATTTCACGGGGCCTCTGATTCATTCATTCTTCAAAAATAGTCCTCTTTTAACTAGAACTACCAAATATGAAAAAACAAAACAAACAAAAAAACGCTTATTAACCATAACGCAAAAATTCACTGTAGGATTTTCAAACTAGAAAGTTTTGGGAAACAAACAAAAAAAACATCTTGGGAGCTCTATGATGTTATTAAGTTTTTCCACATCGAATATGAGTATAAATTAACTATATTTTTAATGAGATAAATTGTTTAGTGGAAGAGATAAGATAGTTAGATCAAGAGAAATTGTTTATTAATTTTTACTAGTAATGTACATTTTTTTTCTTTTTATATGATATTTATTATTTTTATTTTGATTCCTTGTTTTTTTTTTTTGTTTTTTTTCTTTCTTTTATCTAGTACATATGGTATGAATGGATTCTTATAACCCTAATACCTATTGTCATTGAGCGTGACAGCTTGTATTATTTTTCAAATAAAAATAATAAAAAAAAAAAAAAGATCAAGAGATAGAAGTGCAATAAGGCTGGGTTTGAAAAAAAAATCTTACTCTAAGCGATTAAAAAAAAAAAATTCTAAAACCTAAAATAAATTATTTCTAAAGCCTAAAAACACGGGTTTTTATTTTTAAATTTAAAATAAAATAAAGAAGGTTGGCAAAAAAAATCGCATTTATGTTGCAAAGGGATTATGACGGTATACAATGTTTATGTTTAGAAGCGAAAACCTTGGTATTGCATGTTGTATTCCGTGGTATTTTCAACCAGTTTTAGATGATACGTACGCCAAGATAGAGACAGAAAGGCCTAACTTTAAAAGATTCAACCAGAGTAAGCTGCAAGCGGAAAACTATGTGAAATAGAGATGCTAATGTTTTGGGAATTGGAAATATGGTAAGTTACCTAAAGATTGGAGCCTTCTCTCTGAAGAAGGCCTGTTATTCAGGGTTAAATGGGCTATACAAACCCCCTCCCCCTCTCCCATTCCCCTCCGGGCGCAAGCTTTTGGAGGCGCCAATATTTTTTTTGTTATTATTAGTTAATCTTATTCAAGTTCTTTTCATGACGAAAATAAACAATATACCTACTTGTTCTAAAAGGGAATAAAAAACATTATATTAATGCATATCTTATGAAGAAGGCAGAAGAGCCGAATACCAGAAAAGCCGGCCCTTCTCCAATTACCATCACAGTAAGGCATTTATCGCTTTTAATCAGACAACAAAGTTCAGTTAATAAGGCCCTGGAATAAAGAGCATCTGTTCCGGGCTTTGGAAAACTTATATACGAATTTTCCATTTTAATAAAAAGTTATAACTTTATGGAAGACAAGAGCCTGTCTTCTCACAGTAATAACCAGTATTTTTAAAGGTTATTAACCTCCTGAAATACAATATGACCTAATAAATGAAGTTAATAAACTCTAACGAAATAAAGTTATTGTAGTGAGCTTGCTTCCACGGGTATGAAGTTGTCTGTGTTACGGATTCCTACACACCTATATATGTACATTACACAGATTGCCAGGGTTAAAATGAGTGTCATTCAAATATTCAATAAACCAGAGTGTTGAGCTGGCGGGCCAGCAACAGAGAGGAACTATGAACAGTGGAGAGCGACCATAACGAATAGGAGGCAGTAACAAAGATGAGTGAAAAGGAATTACATATATCAGTAGTACAACTATTAAGTAATTAAATTTGGGTGCTGAAGGCCGCCATATCTAGCAAAGTTGCGCGCAATCTTTGGAAAAAATGAATGAGAGGGACGGAAATGAACCCCAAGAACGCCGCACAGTGGGAAAAATCATGAATTTAGGTGGACAAAAGTAAAATAAAAAAATTGAAATTTCGGGGTATAAGATGTTGTTAACAGTAGTTGGGAGGGCCTTTGAGCCTTGCAATGTTCACTAAAATTCATGTCAGTGCAGCTAATCCCCTGCGATGGCATTATTACCTATCTCACATTCCAATTATTGTTTCTGTACGGTTTGAACTTAGTGTAAATTAATTATTCATTGAAAATGGGCGTAGCTGAGGTAGTTAAGACAAGATAAATATCACTTGAAATCACCCCTAACCTATTACTGATAAATATCACGTGAAATCACCCCTAACCTATTACTTGTATTGTAATTACTTTGAAAATTTACAATGTATAATGAAATGATATGCTATAGCACTATAACGAGTAAATCTGAAAATGAATGATAAGAGATTTATTAAAGTTATTTAAATCGGGAATAATTACTAACAATGAGTGTGATTAAATTTAAATTAGTAGAAATTATTAAATTGTCTGTTGTTTTTTTTTATTCGCCTGAATATTTTATGGGTAAAATATGAACAGGCAAATTGAGCTTTATGTAAATATCTAAAAAAATAAACAAAAAAAACGTCAATTGTATTTCTATTGTACTATTCGTCAGATCAATTAAATATGTGTAGGAGAAAGTTTCTCCCCTCTCGCGGACTGTTCTCATTTCCCCGCTGCCGTATTCTTGTAAGCGAGCTATAAAAGATTTTTTTTCACCCTTAAGCCAAAGCTATAGGGTACTCATTATTTTATTACTATAGATACTCATTATTTTATCTGCAAAATAAAATGTAACTTTTGTTACATGTATTCTCAGTTCACTTGCAACAATTCTTAAGCTTGAAAATATCAGGATTTATTCCACAAAATATGTCCTCTAAATTTTCCAAAATAAAAATAAACACCACAAGATCTCTTTTAGCAACAAGCTATTCATTTTTCCTATAAAACTATGTGTTTTTTTCCGCTTGTCTAATTTAAATTCTTCTTGATTTTTCATTTCATTAATTTTTCCATATTTCTTAAATTTGTTTCTTGTCCTGTATCCCTTTACACATTTTTATATACATTTTAATGTATTTAATTTATACATTTTAAGGTATTTTAGTATATTAAATTCTATTGATAAAAGGTAGTAAAAATATTTTAACAGTGACGGGGCTCACTTCTGGTTGTTATATCTTTTCTATCTTTGTTATATAATAAGCTCACTTCTGCTTATTATATCTTTTTCTTTTGGTTATTATTTTCAACTCTCCCTCGTTTAAAAATAGCTACCGATTAAAGGTTTCATACCGTCCATATTTCGACCATTTATAAAGATAGAGTAATATATTTAGCGTTTTAAATCATTATACCAAACTTTAAAAAAAAAAAAAAAATAATTCAATGCACATAAATCTTCATTTTTTGTGATTTATAACTATTTGGAAATAATAAACCAGAATATAATATTTTGCAGCGGTTTTATTTATTACTTTTCTTTTTTTTTTTTTAGGAAAAATAAAACAATAACTGATTTAATATACAAAATAGCTATTCATGACATTTAATTAACTATCCCTTCAAATTTCATTATTCCTCCAAATGTTTCTGTTAGGACGAAACATATTAAAAATAGTTTTTATGTTTCTTTATTTTCCTGTTACTGTCGAATTGTAGTTAACAGGACCACTGGTAAAGTGTTACCTAACACTTTACCAGAACTCAAATCGGAAATCTAAGGTTAGGTTGCATACTACCTTCAATATTCTGAATCCAACAATATCCGTTTTCTTTTCCTTTTTAGCGAATCATTCCTTGTCCTCTTGAACTCTGCTTTCAGACATTTACTATAATGCAATGATTTATTATAATTATTCTTAGCTAGTTTAGAGCAGTGTTATATATTTTATGCTCATTAGGGACATATTAGTGAACACCTTAACATCCCGAGGCCTTTATTCATCATAAAATCAAGTGAAACTATTTGACCAGCTTATTTTCATATAATCGTTATGTACGAGTTGAAAAAGAAGATTAAATTTCTTTACCAATAGTTATTACTTTCTTCACCGCGTACGTAAGGAGGTTATTGTAAATATAAATATAAAAGAATGAAAGAAAATCAATAAGCAGAAGAGAATTTACATATACGAAATATATTTTCTTCAACGAGACAGGTAAAAAAACAACTTGCGCTATCAAAGAAGTGCGATTTGATAAATTGTGATGGATGGGAGTGAAAGCCGCCCGAATTACCTTGGAACATCCAACTTGGAAGATATATTTTGGTTAAAATTATTGTGGTTTGATTTATTTTGCATATTGTGCCTTGTTGAAAATTTATTATTGTGAGTGCTTCCATCTCGGAATACATTTATTTTATTTATTTATTTTTTTCCTCACCTGCAAAATGAGAAAATAAGGAAAAAGGGTCTTATTGGAATACCTTCGTAGGACCTTTTGGCTTTCATAAATTTTTAGTCTTCTGCTTATTGTATTAACTTCATCTTCTTGTTAAGAAATAAAGCAACAGAGATTTTTCGATGATCTTCGCAACCATGTATGCCTAACTAAAAAATATGAAAAACCCATATTTTTGGAATTGCTTGGTTTTATTAATTTGTCAGAAGCATATTTATAAAATAAAATGTTATAAACATAAAACTGAGGCTCAGAGAAGTAAAAAGACCACGTAAAGCTCTTCATTGGTCTCTTGAAAAGCAGCTATTTCACATCCGTTAGTTATAGGCGGTGGCAACGATATATTCTTTACCTAGTAAATGAATGATTATTTTTCTTTTATAAAATTAATATAAATAAATTAATATTTAAAGGGAGAAGTTGGTCGGGGGTGCGGTCAAAGAAATAGACTACTATAATGCGAACTTATATAATTGTGCCTACGTTTCGGCCTAAGTTTTAGGCCATCTTCAGGGCTAAAAGGAAAACAAAATAACAACAATGAAAAAAGAGAAAGAGGCAGTACCAGTAACAGTAAAAATGATAACTGATAAAAAACAGAAAATACAAGTAAGATAAAAAAGTATTAAGTATAAAAAGAAAAAGATAACACTAAATTACATAATACAAAAGACAAATGAAAAAATAAAATAAATGAAATAACAATGTAAAAATTAAAAATTAATTGAAAATAAAAATAATGCGATATTTACACAGGGAATAGTGAAATATATGAAATCTAAATAAATAAATTAATAAATATATCAAAATAACAGCTCTCTCTCTCTCTCTCTCTCTCTCTCTCTCTCTCTCTCTCTCTCTCTCTCTCTCTCTCTCTCTCTCTCTCTCTCTCTCTCTCTCTCTCTCTCTCTCTCTCTCTCTCTCTCACACACACACACACACACTCTCCTTCTCCCTCTCCCCCCCTCCATCCCTTCCTCCCTCCCTATGTTTTGCTTTCATGTCAAGAGTAAATCACTCTTTAGTAATAAGTGAGTCGTGTTTTATACCATCAAATAATGAGAAGTGACGTAATATATTGCTTTATGGTAAATTATTTAAATTAAGGACCCGTTATTATTTGTTTTTATAAATTGATGCGGTAATAAGGTTCAGTTCCTCGAGGTTTAATGAGAATATATTTGAATAAATTAACAGTGATATTTCAGGGGTTCTAGAAGAATTTGGTATGGCGGCAAAAGAACTAGGGCAGCAAATCAATGAACAGAGGACTGTTTATAAGTTGACTTCAAGAAAACCGTGTTGAGCAGATGAATATGAGGAAACAACATCCTTAAAGCGGTCGAAATGATGAAGTATTTAGGCACGATGATTGCGGAAAACAATGAAATGGAGGAACTGAAAGAAAGCAAGGATGACCGCTGGGAATAAATAGATGCCTTGCGGAAAATACTTAGTTATAAATCCCCGTATCAATATCATGGAAAATAAATTAGAAAGTCATAAGACACGTCGTTACCTATGGTTATGAGACTTGGCTGATATCTAAGGTGTCACAAAGAAAACAGTGGAGAATTCGTACCAATGAGGAGCTGCGCTGGATATGTGCAAAACCTGATTTGGCCTCAATTTTGAACGGGAGCAAAATCGGATGGTTAGGTAATCAACCCCAAACGTCGAAGGAAGACCCACGCCTGAGGTAGCTGGACGAGGTGAAGGACATACTGAAGAGGATGGGAATAAGAATATGGAGGATGCTTGCCCGGTACAGGAGAGAGTGGAGGATGGTGACTAGGGAGGCCCAGGATTCTTGCAAGACTGTAGCGCCATAAATAAATAAATTAAAAAAATTGTGATCCTGATAAAGAAACGAAATTATCAAATACAACTGTATAATCCTGGAAAGGTTAAGAACGTAGTGGTAACCGATTCTGTAGGCCTTGTCTGTTTATGCAAATGCTAAGTCGGAGATTTAAAAAAATAAATTTTCCCTATTTTCATATTGTTTTTCAATGGGAGACAGTGGATTAGACAGCCGTGCGAACTGTACCATCAATCAGGCGGGCTGTTGATGGATGAGCCACTGGCAGTGAATGGCTTCCATTGACTCAGCAAAGCTACACTCTACACTCTTCTATTAGCAAGCTTAACCAACCGGATTGAGTAAACACCTCCAATGTCTTTTCCCACTCCCTAAGTAAGATGTTTTTCCCTTAAATCACTTTTCTATCAAATTCATTTAAATCACTGATCATCCTTTTATCAAGACTATTCTTACAACTATATCTTGAGATCGCAATATTATTAGATTTGAATTTAACAGGAAAAATCCTTTCTTAAAAATTTTAAGGAAATTTTATTCTCCAACAGTAGAAGAATTTCTTTTTTCTTCTGATAAGAAGTGCACATTGATGATGAATATCTCTGATTGGAAGTCTATGATTTTTAACCAGTAAAAAATTTAGTGAAAAGGTAAGTCTTTCCAATCTTACTTTTCATTGGCGCTCACGACAAATTTTCTACGTTTCGGGTTTCTGTCCCACCATCAGGACCATATTTCTAAAATAAATATTACACTGCAGTAACTCCACTAAAAAACCTCTGAATTCTCCTCTCAGCCTTCTAGTCCTCACTGGAACCGTGGTGAAATATGATTCTGATGATGGGACAGAATCCCGAAACGTTGACAATTTATTGTTGTGTCAATAAAAAATAAAATTGGTTCGACTTTCCTTTTCATCATCTTTTTTACTGGTTAAATATAACATTCTTCCAGTTAGACATATTCATCATAAATTTAAAGAAAAATATGGACCACAGTGAAGACCATATGAGAAGGTTGAGTAGACAATTCAGAGGATTTTTAGTGGAGTTACTACCGTGTAATTTGTTAGAAATATGATCCTAATGATGAGACAGAACCCAGAAATGTTTACAATTTATTGTTGTGAGGGTCAATAAAAATTAAAATTGGAAAGACTTTCCTTTTCGCTGCCTTCTTTCCAAGTATACCTTAAGATATGAGATGAATTTTTTAAAAATTATTTTCTGCAATTATGTTTTATAAATGCCTGAAGAGATTTCCAAACTTTTAAATATTTATAGCAATTGCCTATAAATATTTATTTGAAGTTCTGATCGATTTTCTTCGATACGCGTGAAATTTAAAATACCTAAACGCAACGCTATTGGTTTGACCGCAGTGTGACGTCAAAGTCTATGCAAGCATAACTACCTCATAAGTTACTGGATATTTTTTTGGGTGATAGACGATAAAATTTATCACAGTTTCTTTCATTAAGTGATATCATTCATTAAAAATTATGTTACAATTATTGGCATGAATGTTGCTTTGTTCAATCGCAGTCGGATAATCTTCCGAGAATTGATGCGTTTTAATGAAAGGTTTGCTTCAAATCCAGATATTATGTATATATGGAGTGAAAGCAACAAGGAAATTATTTTATGATTAATTCAGTTTTAATACATAATTTCCCATATTAATTTGGAAAACTATATATAATCTATAAATGCAGAAAAAATAATTTTATCAAGAAATGCAGTCATGTATAGGAATACGAACTATTTCATCAAGTGAATTGGTGGATATGTTTCATTTGTTAGAATATAATACATTTAGAGTAAATATCTAATATTTTTTTATCCATAGTCTTCTGGTGACTCATTATTTTGTATAATTTTTTCTATGCACTTCTAACTAAAACGAAGAAAAAATACATATCTAAATTATATTCTCATAAAAACTTTGATATGCAAATAAATAGCACAAAAATAAAAAAAGTAAAGTTATAAAAGTTCATCAAATGTTCAATCAAAACTTTTTGAGGTTATGATACTTTTTAACATAAAACAAAAAAATTGTAAATTCGATTGTAAAGGAAACGACGGATTCATTATACTAACTTCAAAATGGTCTTCACAATGCAAACAAGTTGTATGATATACTTTATCTCTTATGGTGACTTTACACTACTTAGCTCGTCGTGTCTCTTGGAACTAGAAAAAGTACGTTCTAATGTTCTAGAAAAAGTTCCGTTGTATTGTTGCGCATAGGTTCAAGACAATATTTATATGCAGCTTGTTCCATGATTTTATAAATTTCAAAAAAAAGATCAAATATTGTTTGTTTCACCGGAATCAATATAAATTCGTTAAAACAAAATGGTTGTTTGTTGGCATATACTTTTACGTCACGAAATTTCACGAAAAATGGCGCATTTGAATTGCCAAAATAATTTGCCCAAAGGAAATAATTATCTTTTAATTTAAGAAGTATGTTTTTATGACTGATATAATGTGTTAGGTAACTTCTGAGATGAATATAATTTATTTAAAGTATTTTAAAAAATCCTGACTCACACTACTTTTTTGTCTCTCCAGTCGCCCTAAAGAAGATGTGCAATGTGGAAAAATGAAATAATAAATAGTTTTTATTTTTTTTTCTAAACAACAGAAAAAGTAATTAAAATTTTCTAGTAGTTTGGTTATAAATTTTCTAATAAAAGAAATAATTAGGAACAAATAACTTGGCTTGGAATAAACTACAATTTACTTCTGATCGGCTGTAAAATATCTAATATACACATGTTTTATGATACATTGAAAAGTAAAAAAATGTTTCGATAAAAAATAAATAAATAAATAAAATCTAGCCTTTTTTCTAAAAATTTAGTACGGTTCAATCAAGAAGCCAATCATTGAAAATGGGCACTGATCCAGAAAGGGTTGGCAACCTTCAGAACCCTGCAGAAAAACCAACTGCAGTTTTTTTTTTTACTTACTGTTTCTTAGTTAATTATTTTATTTATTTCATTGTACCAACTAACTTATGTACCATTAATGTTTTCTCTCCCAGTACAATTGGATATGGATTTTTTTTATTAAGGTTTATCGTGTTGCCTCTCCTTCACTCCCTCTCTCTTTTTTATTTTCCCTTACTTGTCCTGTAAGAATAAAAATAGGGTGGATCAGTGTGATATATAATGGACAGTTTAATAATTTATTTTTTACTTTCCCTTACCTATATATTAAATATGTATTAAGGGGAAGTATTGCAATCATGAAAATTTTGGAATTGGAGTTTTCAACGAAAATGCACGTTTTAAGGTCCCCTTAGTCCAAATAACCAAGTCTCGCAAAATGGTCTGTGTATATGTGAAGAGCCTAGCTCATAAACGAAAAGTTGTACGATTCTGAAATTACGTATTTAAGGTAGGTATAAAAGTTATTTCCAAATGAAAATTTTATTTGTGTATTACTCAACAAGTATGCATTTTATGGTAAATAATAAATACAATCATAATTTCTATAACTTTTGAAATATATTTTCAGTTTGGCAAACCCAAAATATATAGCGGTATAGAACTGTTGTACTAAAATTGTTTAAAAATTATTTTATTGTACTTTTGTGAGAGAAGGCATGAAGCAGCGAATGCTGCTGATTTTATTTCAAGTACTATTTATGTGAACTCTTTAAAATTAAGTTAAAAATATTATTATTCTAGGATGGTAAGGGAATGTTGGGTTATGAACGTACCGCACCAGATTTTTTTTATAGCATCCTGAATTTTTCCATTATCAAAGACACATTTTTGCTTTCTCTTGTTACCTTATGCCTTTCTCTGAATTCTCAGTTTGATAATTCATTTCTCACGTTCATATTCAACTTGAAAACTATTAGATCAATATGAAATATGAGCGAAATAAGTATCATTGTTGCTCAAAATGTTTTTAAAATTACTAACCCAACAAAACAATTTTTATGATTATATAGAAAGAAAATAATTACTAACGCATCGGATTATTATTTCTATGTTTTATCGGATAATTTTTTTTTACTAAATTTGTTAAAAATACAGGAAAATCCCATTAACTTTGGAATATGCCTATTCGGAAGAAATTTTTTATTAGTATTCATTGGGAGTTAATGAGAGACATTAAATAGTCGTTGTGAAATAAAGTATACTTATTCCCCCCCCCCCAAAAAAATAATCAAATCAATATGAATTTATGACTTGATTCATTCAATTTTTATTTCTTAAGTATTGAAATTTTAAACCCCGGCTGTTAAGACTCCGATTAGTATATAATGTATGAGCTTCAAACCTTTAAATAGTGAAATTATGTTTTCCGATTGTTAGCTGGAAATGAGTTTACTTTAACGCGCTGGACGTAACACCGTGTCTGAACAAACATACAGTTCATTATGAAAATGTTCTGACCTATTTCTCGAATTCATCAGCACTCCACGCTGTATTGTGCGGTAGAGAACAAATATGGCAATGGGATTACCGTGGGGGTTTTAGTGGGACAAATTGTGTGTATAACTCGGTTAGCCCAAAACAGCTCCCGGCTGAATGCCTCTTTGAATTCCACTAAGGGCATTTTAATTTCCCTTCTGTTCTACACGAGCCTTTTTTCAAAGGGTCCTTTTTTTTATAAGTCGGGGCACTGTCGGAGGCTGAATTTTTTATCAAGGATTTAGCGGTAATCGCCTAGCACCTCCCTCCATTAAGGCATGGAAATCACTGCTTCTATCAACTAAACGTTTTTCCTCTAGATAGGGCCTTAGGAAGCATTCGATAAATAATCAAACCCGTTAAAAAAAGAGAAACTGTTGGCTTGCGCATTCCAAATTCTTGAATAAATCAAGTGTGACCTATTTAAAATTATTATTTTTTTTTTTAGATGTCATTAGTTACATATAAAACAGGATTGATAAGAGGTCTTTTCGTGTTTGTTAAAAATCTACTGCGCAATTATGACGATGAGGGTTGATTATTTCTATATGTACTTCTATTTATTTGAATTCAAATTACCTCAGAATCATCCAGATCACACTCGGGCTTTACTAGCGTTACACCATCACTCAGATAATTTGGTAAGTACTCACTGAAAATCTGACTAAATCATGAAAAATCACAAAAAAAAAGGATGACTTGGGGGATGCGTGCTAAAATCGGAAGACACTGAGAATTTTGATCCAAATCTCAAAACTGACACAGACTAAAAATTAAATACATTTGCATACCTACTGAAACCAATATATACATACTCCTCACATATACCATATATCTTATGGTAAGATAATGTGCAAATGCGCTTCACAAATGCTTCGCTGGATTTGATATATCTATTGATTAAATGAAAACAATGATGAAAATTAATATATGTATAAATGCAGTAAAAAATCAAATTTATTTAAGTTCAAAATAGAATTAGTTAACCCGTTCAATTATCTTTTAGAAAAATTTGTTTGCTGGAAAAATCATGTCGATTTTTTCGAGATATAAAATAAAGCAGTTTCATCATTTTTGGCGTGTAAAAATCTATATGGCTAGCTTAATTAATAATTTAAACACTTTTTAAAATTGGTTTGACCAAAAATCTATTTTTTGTTATAATTATTTTTTTTTTATTATAAATAAAATTTAAAATATTTTTTTTTTTGCTGGAAAAAACATGCCATTATTATTTCTCAAACTCGAGATATAACATATTGCTGTTTCAGCGTGTTTTTTTTTTTAACTCCTATGGTGTAGGTACATATTAGATGATTTTTTTTTGTTTTGTAGAGAAGTCAATTTTACCTTTTAAATGAGCATTCGTATGCGAAAAATGTATACTTTTCGATTTCTGCACAAATTAAATATGGAAGTGGTTTTTTGGCTTTTGCGCAACCGTATTATAGATATCGTTAAATTTTATTGTTGCAAAACCATCTAGGCTAAAGATAATGCAGCTAAAATTTGCTTAAGATTGGTTCAGTAGCTTCGCGGTTAGACCTTACAAACGAAAAACGGTCTGTCCTTTTATATGTATAAGAGTATGATTTGTAATTTTATAAAACAGTTCCCCAGAGATAAACATTTTTAAAATTGGATCTGTGGTATGTTTTACTGCTGCCTGACTTATGATATGATACCTTAAGAAGCAACGAATCCTTCAAGAAACTAACATACAAATAAAATAAAAAATTCATCCTTATCTGAGTTAAAGAGATAAAAAGGGAATGTAATGAAAAAGCTAGCAAAAAGGAGGGAAAAGAAGAGAAAAGCAAATATAGATTTCATCTGAATCCCTATGGGGTAAAACATAGAGCTCCCTTAGGAATACCCCTTCTCCTCCTTCAAATCAGAACGGATACCTTAGGTCCTTTGCAATTCCATTCCGAATCAACTCTAGGGCTTCTTTGTATCAAAAAACATGTATAGCTTAGAAAAACCCTTAAGGTAAGCTTCATATTCCATTGCTTTATACTAAGGCTCAAAATTTATTATTTCCAAGCATTATATATACTTATGTTTCTCATATTTAATTAAAAAAGGACCAGGACTGGTAATATAACTAGCTGGATTGTTAGATTAAGTGAGATACGTCGAATATTAGTAAATAATCTGATTTTAGATGTATTAACATTTTAAAAAACTGAATAATTAACATTGGGCATTTTTTATATGATTTTTTTATATTTGGACGGGTAATATACGGATTGAACATTTTAGATTTACACCTTTTCAAGCACCTTCTTAATTTTTTTCTTCATCATCCCTTAGTTTACCTCAATAGCCTCTGTTTAAAAACCTCGGAGACATTTTTGAACTTTACCTGTCTTATCTGAAACGCCATTGCACGCTGAAACTGTTTCTGAAATTCTCTGATTTTAGGCCTCCAAAGACCACTCATTTTCCATTACTTTGATGGGAAAATAATAAAAACATGTGTGTTTACTGAAAATTCATAGTGATGTGGTCCTTTCTAGCGTCTTTTTCTTTTAACCAGCACCAAGATCACACATATTAGCCTTTCAACAAGCCCCAGTGCCATTCTCCTGAATCAATACTAGGATTTTTGAAAAATTATATTTGAAGAGTTTAAATTTCAAGGTTTTTTGTTACTTTGCCATTGTTAATCATAACCATTTCAAATTGTCCACGAAATTATCTTTTTCAACAATCAGTTATGTGTTTGATTTATTTGTTTGTTACAGGTGGAAAGTGAAGTTGTAAGGTGGGCATGATCCACAGGACGGCCTCATCACGGAGGCGCAGAGCCTCCAGAAGCGCCGCCACTTCGCCGCACCGCAACAACAACCGAAGGCCGAGCACGATCCCGACCTCCGCTGGCGAGCAGAGGCAGAGGCGAGCGTCCATCGCTGTGCCAGAGGATACGTCGCCGACTGAGTTCGTGACAATCACGGCCGCTGATGACGACTCAGAGCAGGAAATTGAGGAGTACGACCGGAGCCCGCGGAACAGCCTAGTACCGGACGTTGACAGGACACCCCGCCGGAGCCTCACCCCCGAAATATTCAATAGGAGCCCGAGGGGCAGCCTAGTGCCAGAGTTCAACCGCAGCCCGAGGAACAGTATCATTCCAGACACCAGAGGATCGAGAGCCAACCTCCTTCAGGAGCCGCAAGGATTCTCTAGATCTCCCAGAGGAAGTCTTTGTCCCGATGCCGAGGTATTCAGCAGATCGAGGACATCTTTAGTTCCAGATGATTTTAACCGAAGTCCTAGGAACAGCCTTGTACCGGAATACAACCGAAGTGCCCGCAACAGTTTAGTGCCTGATGTCAGTCCTTCGAGAAGTCACAGGAACAGCCTCGTACCCGATGTAAGCCCCAGTAGGAGCCCTAGGGGCAGCATTGCTCCTGACCCGGGCCGCAGTCCCCGAGGTAGCATATGTGTTGTTCCTGATCCCAATCGCAGCCCGAGGGGAAGTATAGCTCCAGACCCGAACCGAAGCCCTCGTGGCAGTATAGCACCGGATACGAACAGGAGTCCAAGAGGGAGTATAGTACCTGAGACCAATAGAAGTCCTAGGGGAAGTCTCGTTCCAGAGCCAAACAAGAGCCCACGAGGAAGCATCGCATCAGATACAACCTTCAACCGAAGCCCAAGGAACAGCCTGCCACTGCAGGAGAGCCCTTCCATAAGGAGTCCCAGAGGCAGCATCGGATCAGGCAGCCTCCAGGACAACAGGAGCCCAAGGGGGAGTGTCGACATTCCGTTACCAGGTAGCATATTAATTATTATATTGTTAATTAATAAGTAATAATATAGCTGCTTTGTTCAACTAATCTGAAGTTCGGGAAATTAAAGCACGGACTTAATCCCACCCTTGGCTCTCACCTTCAACCCAAAATTTACCCTACTTCAGCCAATGATTCATTTATTCTTTTAGAAAATATTTCCAACAATATTTGAAACTAACCAAAGAAATGTGATGTCTTTGTTTTGTTTTCCATGACTTGCATGAAGATATGAATCTTGATTTAGATGGAAGGGATTGCAGTTGTGGATTGCAGTGATTCTGAGTTGAAGAATGAAATGTGATGCATTTGTCATGTGTAATATGGTTTATGAAAAATAATGACCATTTCAAGGGTTAAAATGAAGTTTATTTTTTTCTTACATAAAATTTCTTCTTACTTTCGAAAGACAGTCAATTATGTTCTATGGTGAATTGCCATCTAGAAGCCAGCTGTTCGATTCCCTGCCGATACCCCTCTTAGGACTTCGACTGGAAAAAAAGCCTTTAACCACAATTTTTACCTCCTCCAATGTTTGAATTGTTTTGCCCTTAAGAAAGTGAGCTATTGCTCGGAAAAGATAAAAGTCCGAAGACGCAAGATTAGACGCGGTAGAAGTTCGATGGAATTTCTGCAAGTTTTTGGGGCATATTTCCAGGCGCCGTTCGACTTGCTGTCAAGTTAGCTCATGTGGATCTTCTCTACATGCTCTCTTCTCTTTTTCCAATTGGTGTAAGTAACGATTCACACTTGACTGTGACAAACCAAGTTCGGATGATAGCTGCCGAGTACTTTCTGTGGGATCATCTTCAATAGCGTGTCATAGAGCATCGCTGTCCTCAACAAATGGTCGCTCTGAGCCCGGTTGCATTTCCAAGCTTGTATCGCCACTTTCAAATTTGGTGAACCACCTCTCCTCACAGTTCGTTCATTAAGGTTAGATTACTCTCAACTTCCAGAGTTGACATGTAAGAATTAACAGACATGTAAGAAAAAAATGAACTTCATTTTAACCCGTGAAACGATCATTTTTTTTCATACGCCCTTTTAGAAGTCACTGTGTGTACGTGGAAACTCGTTATCTGAATGTACCTTTAAATGCTCTTTGATATCAGCTTGCTTTTATTCTCATTGAAATAACTTGACAGGGCTTAAATGACAATTTTACAAAATGGCTTCCTCTAAAGTACCTTTCATTTTGTTTATTTAAAATAATTAACTGTCTCTTATTATTAGTAGAGGTAATGGAGCGTGACGAAAAAAACATTAACTTTAGTGATGGCTGTAGAAATTTATGGAATTCCCATGGAATTTCATATAGAAATTTGAAATCCATTTCAAATAGAAATGGAAAAGTTTCTAAATAGAAACTTTTAAAATTTATTTCAAGTAAGGTGGTAATTGAAATTTATGTGATGTGCGCACCAAATTTATTTTTTCATAAGATGTTAATTATTTGATTAAATGTATCTAATAAATATAACTGACACTGATGACCACGATGTTTTGTGTTATAAAATTAAATAATCAACCTTACAATATACCGGCTCTTCAAAATGGTTTTCGGTTCAGGCAGCTCGAACCGTATTGTATTAATCGGGAACTAAACCATGCCGATTGCCCAAATCATTAGAAAATCTTCTGAAAATAAAGGACAATTAAAAAAAATAATTAAATAATGGTTATTAAGGAGTGAAATTAGAAAATCATCTGGATTAACCTGCAATTAAGCATTAATTAGTTGCCGATGATGAAGGATAAGCACAAACTCCAGAGGAGAACACCTGCCATCAACTCGCGATTTTCCTTTATGAATATTTATGGAAAACCTGTTTATCGGGATTTCCATTAAGCCTCGTCAATATTAAATTTGTTTGTTGTTCGAACCAACATTAAATAAATCCTGAATATGTATTAAATTCTCCCGAGCTTTTTACGCGTGTTATTTAATGTTATTTTTATCGGCTCAACACTTCGCCAATACACAATAAAATGATTTATTTTTTTATCCTAACAAAATAAATTAAAATGATTAATATAGATACAGCCCTTTATTAATTATATTCCATCAGGTATATAATTATTCCATTAGGAATAATAAAAACGCGTGTAGAAGCAGCTACCTTCAACCTTTTTTCTGATATTAAATAACTCGTATATTAATCTATACCATAAATAACTCGTGATATTAATCTATATTTAATTAGCTGTCAGATATTCTTGAGAAAGAGTTCTTGAACAAGTGGAGGAGGCTCATACTTAAATGGATCAACGATCGTATAAAATGATTGCTCAAGTTCAACTTTTCGTATGTGTAGTACATCACCGAGGAAATGCAGGGAAAAAGTTATGATGCGAAGAATATCTTATTTGCGCTAACTCAAAAAGTTATCAGAAAATGAAGGTTATACCATTTTATGGTATGTTTTGCGTACAATCATATGTTTGTGTTATGTACAATCATATGAAAAGTAATTAAATTATGTAAAGATCAAAAAAGAAATCTTCTAAAACGGGCCATTATTAGCAAAGATACAGCGTATCAGATCAACCGGAAGTGCCAGTAATATCATCCATTTTACACTTTACTCGAAAATGGCTTTAATGATTTTAATGAAACTTGCCTAATGACTTTTCATATAATTAGTACATCACCAAGAAAATCCAGCGGAAAAAGTTATAGCCAAAAGAAAATTTTATTTGCGCATAACTCAAAAAGTATGCATTTTATGCTAAATTATGTATAAAATCATATGAATGGTGATTAAATTCTCTAAAAACCAATTAAAGAACTATCGAAATAGGACCAGAATTAGCCAAGATATAGCATTTGTTAGGACTACAAGAGCCTAGATGGAAATCCGAGCGCTTCCGAAAAGAGACGGACGCGACCGAATTTCCATCTACCAAGCCAATGACCTGTTGTCAACAATATGCTTTTTTATAATGTAATGTAATAATATAAAATTAGAAATTAACTTAATAATTTCTACTTTTATGTTATTCAATGGGAACAAAATGTTTTCATGGAAACTAAATGGGATGTGGAAAAAAAGGAAACTTTTAAAATATCTATATTTCCAGCTCGACAAACCAAAGATATATAGTATACAGAAGTGTCATATTAAAATTGTTTAAAAAACTATTTTATTGTTCTTTTGTGAGAGAAGACTTGAAGAAGTGTATTCTGTTTATTTCAAGTAGTGTTTAGGTAGTGTTAGCTCTTTAAAATTATTATTGCTAACAAGACTATTATTATAGGGTGGTAAAGGAAAGTTGTGTGATGCGCATACAATAAAAAACTTTTTTTAATCTCAAACATTTCTTAAAATTAATTATAATAGAAATATAAATAATCAATAATTAATACAATTGTTGAGGAAGATTACTTCTGACTACATTAATCATTCCCTACGAATTGCCTATTTATCGATAGCAAACATTTACGTTTTCAAAACATTTTTTAGAGTAAACACGAATTTCATCGTAATATTTTTTTAAAACTGACCTAGTTTCAACGAATAATGCCACTGTTTACTACATCCTGGAGTACTAGATCACAGTGTTACTTAAGGGCCGTGGTGATAAACTTCTAAAATGGATCTTCCTCACAAACAAGAACTCGTTGAAAACAGTTTTTGAATGTTTACAAGTTCGATTCCCCATGGTCTAGTTTTGGGAAACCTGTAAAGTCGCTTTTCGAAAGATATCTACTGGAGAAGTTCTAGGAAATAAGTTGTGGTTTGCTTGATATCGTCTGGATAGGCTTTTTGTATTTTATTCCCATCGGTACTGTTCTAGATGTATAAAACCTAAACGAATCTGAGCATGTCTAAACCACCAACTACAACCACTTAGTCCCGTCTAAACCCAAAGCTTCTATTCAGACTTGACGGAATCTCCCCATCTACGGTTCGGTCTATTTCTACGGCCTCGGATATTTTTCCGTCAGTTCAGCGCTAATAAGCTTATTATAAGTACGCTCTTTTTTTTATTTGTCTTTCTGTAATTAATTATCGAAATTGATTTGAAATGGTTATTACTGCTTATTAATCTTATAAAAAGAGGAATATAAATACGATTAAAAAAAAGAAAAAAAATATACAGTGTAAGAAGTTGGTTGGAACAGGAGGGAAAGGTTTTGAACGGGAGAGGACTGGCTGTAGGGCACTAGAAGAAGCGATCCCTTGAGATGCGAGGCTCTCGAGTGGCCCTTTGTCAGCCGATCTGGATCCAGCAATGTCAGCGGGTCTTCAGCCTATTGTCGTGGAGTCTGGGATATCTGGAGGAGTGGTTCGGTTTTGGACCGCTCTTAAATATTTCAAAAATTTAACAAGCAAACTAGGGAGAATAGGGAGCAAACTTCAAAAAATAGGGAGCAAACTTCAAAAAATAGGGAGCAAACTTCAAAAAATAGGGAGCAAACTATTTCTTACGGCAAGATTCCCAACGTCGGCACGATTTATGTTATTTTTTTAAAAATAATTAATTATAATAATAGGTGCCAAGCGAACACTAAGGTTTCAGATCGACACCAACAATCCTTGCATACAGACAGGACCTTGAAGAGAAACCGAGGGTACCAGGGAAGTTTTTTTTCTCGGACCCCCGTCAAATATTTAATTCACCACTAACTTCGTCCTTTATAATGATGCTACGAACAAATTATATAAATATATTAAATAATTGTATCAATACAATCAAGCAAGTATTTCTGTTCCTCACATCAGTCTTCAATAATTTCCAATCTTCTACAATTTAGCCGGCTCGATACTTCTTGATGAGGCCTCACCTTGTTGTGATGTTTAATTTTAAGTGATGATACGTGGATACAGTGATAAACTCTAACGTATAGATATTATTTATTATTTTAATATTATTCATAAAATTTATTCTATTGCATGCATGTGTAAATTTATATACTGCCTTTTTTTATGATTGAAGTATGCGTATATTGATCTGTTTTTTCTTTCACAAATATTTTTTGAAAGCGAAATTGTGTATATATATATATATATATATATATATATATATATATATATATATATATTAATTGTTATAATGTTTTATTATCATGAATATTGGTTAATGTAACACTCCACATGCCAATGCCAAGATAATGTAACAAACAAGTATTGCTTTATACAATAAAATAATCTATCTATCTATCTATTAAATAATTGTTATGTAATAATTAATTAATGTAATGATATTACATATAATGAATTTAGAAGGTAAGGAATTAAGCCTGGTCGGCCAGGCCGGGCTCCCTTTATAGTCTATCAGCTACTGGGTGCAGTTGGCTCACTTCAGCGGCAAAGTTTGTCAATGTTTTCGTTTTATAGCGTAGATTACGAATATCATAACCCGAAAATCGAAATCTGTAGCTTTATTATGATTTTAGCCAAATAAACTGTAAAAAAAAAAAAAATTGTTTTAAGATTTTTTTTATTTTTTTAGGAAAAATGCATTTTATCGAAAAAAGTTACTAACGGTAGTTGTCCAACTTAAGTTTATCTATAAAAAAGGTCCAGTTATATTTTAAGATAAAACTAACGGCAAGGGAACAATTTTTCGCGAACTGAACCTTTTTTTTAAGTAGGTACTCAGTAAATTGTTGAGTCTACGAGAGTAGATCGGCATTTTACTGAGTACCTGCTCGCATGTGAATTCTCACGTTTTATTCACTTAGATCGACTGAAAGCTGAGCAGGCACCCCGAGGCAATTATTAGTCCATATTTGTGGAGTACGTGCTCCATACACTTAATCAAATAATAATTAAAAGAATTGTAAAATAATAATAAAGAAAATTAGTTTTGAACGAAAATCGGTTTTAAATAAATAATGAATGAGTATTTAAGTATTTCATTGAGTAACTTCTATTTATTCACATCGAACCTCAGCACCTGCTCAATTTTTTGAGGAATGGATACGTGCTCAGTTTTATATACTTCACCTAATATATAACTTTAGGAGTTGGCAAAAACGTAAACAGTTTTAGACGACTTTTTCCTTAACTTTGGCGTAAATTGCCCTTTAAATGAATATTTGGGCAAAATTTATTTACTCACTTCATTAAATTTATTAAAACCAATTTAAATTTACATTATTCTCCATTTCCTAAAACACAGTTATTTTTTGGAACATGCATCGTTGTCACCCTTATTAATTTTGTTGAAAATGAGACATAAGATTGTCTATGGGGATAGATTTTGAAAATTGGGTAGCATGCTTAGTATAATTGACATTTGACTAACGTGACAGCAAAATAGTTTGATAATGACCAATAATTTTGTTTAAAAAAAAGAGGGCCGAAACGTTAGAATAAAATAATGTATTAAAATGAAGATTTCTTTAAAAAAAAATCTTTATTAAAAAAGCAAATGCTGGATTAAGTGGTTATTTGATTCCTTAATGTGTTTATAAATATATTTATTTATTGCTTTAATTGCTTCAATCTTTTTGATGATTTGACATTTGCAAATTAATATTTGGAAACACAAATAAATATCAATACGCGTTCAACAATTTCTGGTTTTATATATTCACGAATTGTTTAAAATAAAACTCCAATATAAATATTTTGTTTCACTTTGTTCAGAACGATGGGCACTTCTGTGACTACTGAAAAAACTTTGGTATCGCACATCAATAGATTTTCTCAAATCTTTCGATCTTTCGAACTTTCTTCCGTTCCCCTGATATTTCTTATAATACTGTTGCGTTTTTTTATTATTTTTTTTTCAAATCTTAAATGCTGTTAGTCTTACTTGCTAGGTGTAATTTTGTTTTCTTTTTTTTACATAAAACATTCTTTCCCGCTCGCTCCACTGTCCTCTGGAATTCCCTCCCTTCTAATATCCGCCATTCTTCTTCTCCCTCCTCTTTCAAATTCATTGAAATTTGACAACCACATTTTTCAACATATCCTCACTTTCCAAAAAGACGCTGTCCTATCATGAAATTTTAATTCAAGATTAATATCTTGATTTGGAAATTCTGTTCAGTTGTAATTGTTTTTTTACGTTGTTTTAATTCTTGATTGTTTCATCATTTTGATGTTTAATTTTCTTCGTTTTTCTTTCTTTTTTTTTCTTTTCATTTTTTTGTTATTACGATTACATTTATTTTTTTATCAGAAGAATGTTCTTTTTTTTCTTTATTTATCTGTTATAATTGAGATTATAAACAGAAAAAAAGTCTGGCCAAAGACTACATTAATAAAATTATATTGATATTTACCAATTGATTTTTATTAAAGTAGTCTTTGACCAGACATTTTTTTGTTTTCTTTTTTACTTGCTATCTAAATTTATTTTATTTTTTATTTTTTATGCTATCATAAAAAACATAACTTTTATCCACAAATTAAAACTAGGCTCGGACCTTGGTTTAATACAATACTTGGTAAACACCATGAAACAAGACCAGATATTAATTACTCAAGAAGTTGTTAAACAGTTGAACCACAGCCATACTTACCTAACTGCTCTCGACAGTTGTCAAAGTGCTCTGGCAGTTTGGATACTGTTAGCTCCCCCCCAGATCCACGACACTCGAGCTGTAAATTGCTCCATTTCACAATTATTCACAACAGTGGGCAAGTAGCTAGGTAGATAGTTACGACTTACGGTACCTCATAGTTATGGCCCCAAGTTTTGTTCTCAATAATAATCTTCTGTGAGAAGCTTTTTTCAATGTCGGGGTCAGCAGATGGAGTGAGTGAATAAAAGATACTTTTTAAAAAGAGGCGAGACGAACTTTGAGATTTGCGAATAACTTCACAATTCAAGAACTTTAGATAAGTTTTCCCTGTAAAGAAAAAAAAAAAAAAAAGGGAAAATCTTCACCAAAGAATTATTAAAAGTTAAAACCTATTGGGAGTTATCTTGGCTAACAACTTCATGCTTAAGACTTATTTATTTTTTAAAGAATATTGAATTTCTCAACTTTATTCAGGAGGTAAATATGCTAATTCTGATTATCATGGCGTGGAAATGACTGAAATCTACAGTTTGTTACCGATTTATAAAATTGTTTATTTAGGTCTCGAGACCATCTTCTTTTTAGGTGGCTCGGGATCATATAGATAGGAAAGGTTAATAAATAGCAATTGCCTAGTTGTAGCTTTAATTTCTATGTTTTTCGGACAAGTCCGTAATACAACATGGATTATTCGAAAGATTTTGGATCGTAACGTTTGAATTATGGAGGAATTAGATGGTTTACATGGTTAAATATTAAACATGATGCTTTGAATTCAATAAAATATTTCCTTATTAAAATTAATTTTCTAAAAGACCTGAGAGAACCCTACTCGTCCTTGGTCTCTTTAAATCAGCGCCTGTCTTTGCCTTATTTTCTCTTGCTCATAATATTTTTTTTGTTGGTGGTGTGATAAAATTATTTTCCTAATATAAATCCTTAAGCATTGTTCATTTTAATTTGTCAATGTTTATTTTATTATTTTTAGATCGGTTTTATTTCATATTTAATTTCAGCATTGCTTTGGTTTATTTACAATTTTTTTATAAACTTTTGTTTTATTTCACAAATAAGCTTTTTATTCTGTATTTCCTTGTTATTTTATAAACTAGAAATAATGTGGATTTAATAAATTTCATTCTCAAAACACTTCTTGTCGGCGAAAACTAATTTCAACCCACACTTTTTAGGAAATCAGGTGCCAATTCTATTACAATCTCAAAAGAAACCTGAACTTCTTTCATACTAAAAAAGCTTAATAAAGCAGCCAATTTCCTGAAAGAGGGGTATCTGTGGCCTAGTTTGGGGCTGAGAAAAACATTCACAAGTAAAGTGTGATTTTAAAAATTAAATAATACTTGTCGCTATTGGTCTTGTCGAAACCCCCCTTTCAATGTATCTAGTTAAGACAAGCTGTATTTTCTGAAGGAAATTTTTTCTACTTTGCGATGGTACAATTGGAATTTAATTATCTTGACAAGTTTTTGAGTGATCACTTCCAATTCTACAAAAAAACGTGACTTACTTAAAAAAAAAAATAACGCAAAACTTAAATTTACTAATTTTGTGTGTGGAATCGGACCTTAGACCATATGAACTCATTCGTTACTCTTCTGGTGTATCGGCCTCTGAAGTTTCCTGGTTTTTATCTGGTGCATTCTATCAGAACTAACATTATTCCTTCGCTATGTTATTTCAATTATATATGCCGAATGCATACACTCCGTAATACTTTCTTTAGAAAACATATTTTCGCTTCTTTTTTTACATATAGTTAATCTTGAGCTAATGTAAAACTTGAGTTGTTGCAAACTTTAAAAAACACTTGTCAATAAAATTCGTAGTGATTACACGGTTATCTCTCTTTTGAACTTAGTAGAAACAAAACTGTATAATACTAAAGCATTAATTTATAATATTATTACAGGCAATTCGATGTTTTCCGACGTTTATTAACAGTTTATGGTGTATTTCTAATATAGTTGACAGAAAAAATAATATTAAACAACAGCAAATTCTCAAAAAAGAGAAGAAAAGAATAGATTAATCTAAATTCTAGAGGGGGGGGGGGGGATAAATGAATTAATAATAAAGGATATACGCCAGAAACTTTAAATCGATTCGTATTTCTTCTAGTTTTCAGGCTAAATTGGAAAAATCAAAGATGATTTTTTTCTCTTTTTTGTCTGGCTTCTAGGCACAACGATATGCCTGTAATTGTAAAGCTGATGAGCGGAAAAAGCTGCACCATTGATTACCGCATCTGACTCTTCAGATATATCTCACAATGACGTATATTCGAATAATAAAACATAAAATTCATAATAAAGTATTTAATGATTTCACTTCAGCTAAAATTTCTAATATAGTTGGCAGAAAAAATAATATTAAACAACAGTAAATTCTCAAAAAAGAGAAGAAAAAAAAAAAGAAGAATCTAAATTCTAGAGGGAGGAGGGGGGAGGGGGATAAATGAATTAATAATAAAGGATATACGCCAGAAACTTTAAATAGATTCGTATTTATTCTGGTTTTCGGCCTAAATTGGACAAATCAAAGATGATTTTTTTTCTCTTTTTTGTCTGGGTTCTAGGCACAACGATATGCCTGGAATTGTAAAGATGATGAGCGGCAAAAGCTGCATCATTGGTTACCGCATCTGACTGTTCATATATATCTCTCAATGACGTATATTTTATTATTTCACTTCAGCTAAAGTAAGGCTTCGATATCTATCCGATCTTACGGGACTATATATGAAGGGCCTAATCCATATTGGTGGAGGTGATGATATAGTGTATCTGCCCCGAGCCCCCCGATAAGGCATGCACTCACCCTTAGCCCATCAAAGACAGGCGATAACACGTCTTGTCACCAGATAGCACCTCTATCGCCCACTTTTGTCTGGCGCCTTTTTCTTCAGGGATAATGGATTGTGGTTATCTACTTGTCCATTTAGCATATTTTGTAGGCAGTCAAAAAACCTTTATAGAACCAAAATAATTATTTAAAAAAAGATATAAATGATCGTAGCAGCATTCGGTTTTTATAGTAATTTAAATGCAACGAAGTAGAGTGTATGAATCAGAAAAATGATCTTATGTCTGGCCTGGTCCTTAAGTTTACTTTTATAATGCATTAATAATTAAACACCTATTTAAAAAAAATGGAAAAAACTTATTTAGCCAAAAACATTTTTACATTTAACTTTTTTTTTTTTTTTACTTGTAGGTTTTCAATAAATTAAACGTATCGTTAAATTTGTATCTGAGGAATTCTGGTTTCTAATTATTATTGTATATTTCTTATCTTACTTGATAATTTGAAGTTATTCTATAGTTCTAGATATGGCGAATTTTGTGTGATGAAGGATGTAATTTTTTGTTTGCTTCCTCATTACCGAAGGTAGGGAAGTTTTTATGGGTCTTTTGTCGAAAAGACATGTCAGTTATATTTTAAAATAACTGATATGTTAAATTAATTACACATTAGTTGAATCGTACATTCATTTGATGTCCTTTTGCACATACTGTGAGGGGGCACCTTGGAATTTTGTGGAAACTGTCAAGGCAACACTGACCTACAGCGAGGAAGGGAACAGTGGGAGAGGTTACCATACTCAGTGTAATATTGAGAGATTATAAAACATTTTGGTTCAAAATAAAAAAAAATCTTAAGTTGTCCAGCATATAAAACAACTTACACATACCTTTGTACTAGCAATGATATTTTGGCTCTGTAGAAACTCTAGAGCAGCTCCATCATTACTTATTTGTTCACTCAACTGGAATATATTCATCATGTTTCGGTTCAATGTCACAAATAAAACAAATATGTCACAAATATTTATATAAGTAATATGAACTTATTATTTATATAAATTTATGAACATTAACTTGTTAGATAACGGGTATATTGTTATTAAATCACTGGCATGTCTTTTCATGGAAAAAAATTATTTCATGCAGCCTGTCTGAAGTGAAATCCATATGACGGGCGTAACATCGGTACCTAGACGGCCCATATCAACTTTATAAAATTATAATTTTGTTGTTTATTCAGTAATATTACATTCTGTCTTAGCAAGGACAATGGTGATAGTGATTAAAGAAATCATTCATATCATACTTACAAATAATTTTAAAAAAAAATTAAATTAAATTGATATAAAGAAATAATAAATAAACCTATATAAAATAAACGTAACATCTTAAACGCAGGCATACTTATACACTAATTATAATTAGTGCTTTAACACATTTGTTTCCTTGACGCAAATTATCTCGAAAACGGTCTGTCCGATTGGACCCAATGTTGATGAAAAACTGAGGATTAGTGGAAAAATGGTTCAGTATCAATTTTATTAAATTCCATCACCTACTTTCGCTTTCACATGCGCCAACGTATTATCCTTGACACCAATGTTTCGAAAACAATTCGTTCGATTTAGGCCAAAATTGTAGGGAAATTGTGGAAATATTTTATCACTATATATATAAATATTGATATATATTGATTAACCGAAATATATCGGAATAAACTATTGAAATGTTTTTCGCTACACATTTGTTGTTAGAATTCGTTTATCCTTATGTACCCAATAGTAATGGAAGCTATACTGACCTACTTAGATTTTTTTTTTAAGTTATGTGAGGATCGGCCAAATTGCTCCTTCTAATTCCTACAAGACAAAGAATGTCCATGATTAAACTGTTTATTTGAAGTTATATGAGATCATATTTAAGTTCTTACTCTTTATTCTTCATGGACAGTAGCCGAATCTAGATTCTCTGGGCTTGATCAGTTTTAAGTTCGGCCGAAACATTGGCTGATATAATTTTAAAAATCTTTTTTATTTAGTTGTTTTTTATTTTATTAAATTTAAACCCGACTGATCTCTGAATTTTTTTTAGTGGGGATCTCCGTCGGCGATCAAACAGCCATCACTTCTAAACCAGTAGTTCTGTGAACAGGAGACCCCGCGAGCCAATTTAGGCATTTTTATTTTATTTTGCATCCCCCTATTCCAATCTGTAGGACAAATCTGTAGAGTACGAATGTGACCCTTTAAAACATTCGCCTCACTTCACATTATCCTCTTGTGATATCGACATCAGTAATACAATTTGCAATTCTCAATGTCAAAAAATCGCCAGAAGCCTACAAGATTCAATCTGGAAATATCGGAGACAATTCACAAATAATCACTGAGTCCATTATAGTATTGATCAATCTTTTTCATTAAAAAATAATTTAATCTCCTCAGAATTATTGTTATTGTCTCATTTAGTTTTCCCTTTTTCCCTTTATTCCTATTAAAACTTATTAAAAAAAAAAAGAAGTTAAAATAAGGTATTTCATGCCTCTAGGGATTATAATGCCAAATTTGGTCGTAACTGCGAAACAGATTTTTGATGATACGGTACTAATAAAACGACCGCCATCTTGGATCTATAATAAAATAAAATAAAAAAATAAATAAAAATAAAAATCCCTACACATACGTCGTTTTTCCTAACTTCTAGGAACACGTTTATGCCAAATTTGAAGAAAACCAAATGACGCGTTAGGGTCGAACATACACTGAAATGAAATGCCAATTGTCGGATTAAAAAATTTGCAACATTGCATTCTCCGTCCTTCTTTTGGCCTTTATGCTGCCCATCTATAAGATAAATTCGATCATTAATGTTATGGAACCACATAAAAATAAGTCAAATTATTATTACTCCTGCATTGGTCATAAATCAAGCTATTAAAGTCATTTTAATACTAACCATATTAAATAAGCTATTAAAATACTTTTAAATGTGACCTACATAAAATAAGCTATTTATTTTACTCATTATCTAGTTCTGATATGCTATGAAGATTCCACTGTGATCTTTATGAGTAATGGATTTTATTCTCGACCTAAATCTGTCTCATTAAGAGTATACTAAACATAGCTATTAAGTCTTAAGTAAAAATGAAAAATATTTACGTGAACATTATCACTTCTCCAGAACTAGAAACATAATCCAGACAGAATTTGAAGCCCGATCTTTAACTAACTCATTACTCCGTTCTTTCCATCGTGGGAAAGTTCCTAGACGTTGATGAATGACTCTTAAGAAATGTCCTGGAAGATGCTTGTTAGGAGTTCCCCTTCTCGACCTGTCGGAAGAGAAGTACTAACCTTAATGATGGTTGTCTTAGTTATTTTAACATTAAGCTATTTATGTATTTTAATTTTGTTTATATTACATTTACTCTACAAATTACTATACATGGTGCCAATCCTAAGCTCTAATGTATTTTAAATAAAAACATTCTCTTCCAAAGTTATTCATTCAGGTTTAAATTGAAAATTGTACATATATTACTTATTACCTTATTCTGAATATAGAATTTGTTATTTCAACAATATTAAATACGATATGAACAATTTAAAAATATCTGATGTGGACAACACATGACTTCCTTGTACGCCTATTAAACTATAAATCGGTGGCTCAAAACGTGATCCTGAATTTGGTTACTAGTTTCCGAAGATCGCAGTATCTCAAAAACAACTCTCGGCGTCGCGACATCCATCTATTGACACAGACACACAAATAGGGAGGAAAACCAGTATTTTACACTAAATTTTAACACTTAAAACAAGTAATAAAAATGTTTAATTGGATTGGAAACCAAATTGCGATTGCAACCTTTATTACCGAAACATATGATTTATGTATTTAATTTAAATATATTTTTTGATGTAAGCTTATTATGACCTTCAAGTAAAGTACCGTTTTCGGCTAACCAATTTTAACCAAAATATAGTAAATACATTCACATCAATATAAAAGTCCTATTTACCAAATTTGAGATATAATACATTATATTTTAATATAATTTTTGATGAAAGTCTACTATGACCTTCAAGTCCGCTTGCGGTTTTCCAATTTAGACCAAAATCTAGTATGTTATTTAAATCAATATATAAGTTATAAATACTAAATTTGAGAAGTTTTGCAAAGTATTTTAATTAAAGTAAAATACCACTTCCGGCGATTAAGCAGTGACCAAAAAGGGAGGTTCACAACTAGATTTTACAACAATCCTAAATACAAAATTTCAACTTTCTACGACTAACCGTTTTTGAGTTATGCGAAATACGAACGTACGTACGTACAGATGCCACGATGAAACTAGTCAAAATGGATTCAGGGATGGTCAAAATGGATAATTCCGTTGAAATCTGAAAACCGAAAATTTTCGCGATTACAATACTTCCTTTACTTCGCACAAGGAAGTAAAAATGGTTCATATCATATAAAATCCATTTGATTATATGAATCGTTGATAAATAAATTTTACTTTTGTAAGTAAAATTATTTCCTTCTTTTTAGTGGTTCTTGTGTACCGTTTTGAAGTTGACTTCTATTTTTTTATTTTATTTTTTTAGTGGTTCTTGTATACCGTTTTGAAGTCAGTTTTTGATTTATTTTTTTCTATACTGAACCTTTCTAATCGACCAAGAAAAAAACAAATTTAATTTTTTGATTCTTCAGATGCTTTTCAGAGGTTTATCTTTAATACGAAAAGCATTTGCCTTCTGCTCGGATGAAACAGCTATAATTAGCTTATTTGTTTATTTAGCATAAAATGAAGTCCAGATTCATGTTGAATTTGCCTATTTTTTTTTTAACAGCCAATGTTCATTAATTTATTTATGTGTCCCACCATTGGACGAATTCCTCTTTTATTTATTTGAAAAAAAACAAAAAACAAATAGATTTAGAAATGTCTGTTGTAAACTAAACTTTTATAATTATCGCGAGCGATTAGCTGTTGTTCGGCTCTCTATCTCTTTAAGTTTTCATCGGATTCTTATTAATTTATGGAACCCGGGAGGTGTCCTATGTTATTTATTTTGATCGGAAAAAAAAATCATGAAAATTGGTTCAAGAATGGCGAATTTATGAGTGACCTTACATAAAATAGTTTTCATCGGATCTTGATGAAGCTTACATGGGACCACTCTGCAGGTATTCTTTTGATTAAACATATAAATCATATATTATCATATAACCACATAAATCGCTTCAAGAAGGATTGTGCATACATAAAAAAAAAAGTCTAATTGATAACCTCCTTTTTTAAGTCTGTTAATAATGGTGATCATTTTTGGATTTAGGTTTGTCACCATAGTGTTAATGTATTAAAAATATAACTGATTTAATTTATAGAAATAAAAACATTAATCGACCTCGTTTACTGTTTGTAATACATGGGTGTTCTGTTAACTATCTGCCTAACTTGCTACTAGTAGCCCAATCCGAATTAGTGGACCGTTGACCACCTGCTAAAGTCTACCACAAACGACTATTGGGTTCCTCCTAGCAATTAGCATGCCAACCTTAATGGTTATTCTGTCCACTTCAATTCCCCATTGTTAGTACGAGAGTTTAAAAAAAAAAAAAATAATTGTTTTTTTAATCTCAATTATTCAAATAGTGTTTTTTCCCTATCTAGTTTATTTTTTTTTGCAATTAAAAAAAAATACAATATTAACCTATATCTATGTGAGAATGTGTTTTCGAATTATAATAAATAAATTCATTAATTGTTTACCGTCTTCACTTTATATGGGTCATTCTCCAGAAAAGGACCAATTGCAGTTCGGAAATTTTACAAACATTACCTTACAATTATTCTTCCAAAAAGTATTCAATGTGCTCTTTTGAATATTAAAATGTAAACATGTTATGCACACAACTTAGTTGCATGGGTATATCTTTAGCGGGAAATTTTCGAACAAATGTCTTCTATAAGGAAATGAACATTGACTTATAAGTAATGGAAGTTTTCATGGATCTGGCAATGAATGGTGTCTCTCTTCCAAGGTTTTGTTTGTATTACTAGAACCATTTGAGCCAGTAGGAAGACGGTTAGCTTATTTTATAAAACTTTTTGTGCATTTCGGTAATATCTGCAAGAAGCTAGTTTTTATTTTTTCTCACCTTGTTTACTTATGCTGTATGTTTTTCCTTGGCAGCACCTTGGATTGTCGTCCTATTCAAACAAATGGATTACGCCTTTTTGAATCCTCTCTATTATTGTGCTTCTGATGCAACTCACGTTTGAGAGTTCAGGAAATGAAAAACCTGTATTTTTTAAAAATAACTTTATTAATTATACATGAATCAAAAATTACAATGCACAGATCTATAGTTGTCTCTAAAATGATTCTGTTATACCGCGATAGAAAAAAAAAAACTGTCTCTAAAATGATTCTGTTATACCGCGATAGAAAAAAAAAACACTCTTTTTATACCCTACTCGCCGTTTTGCGATATCTTTAAAACTCTAAAGTGGAGAATTTTAGAATCTTCTAACCATACCTTATCAGCCCTCATAATAATGAAACGAAATAATGATCCATTTTGTCTTAGTATTTTTTTTTAATTTTCAAACCGTGATTTAGGACAGAATGAGGGAATGAAAAATTTTATTTTAATTTTTTTTTTTATCCAAATCTTTATAATGGCATAATTTTTTATTATTAACTAATACTCTACTAATTATTTCTTAGTACATAATAAAATTATGACAAATTTCATTGCTAGAGGAGCCATAAAAGTGAGGGGATAAGGTTCCGCTATTTCTAGGAGAATGACCCGACCCATATACTGTAATTACTTTTAGTCAATTACATTTTATTTAAAGCCAGCTGGTATTCTTCGAGGTGATGTCATGTTTTTATAAACTTAATATTTCATATAACCCATTATACTAAAAGTTTCTAATATTTGTCTGAAAAATCTTTTAGACGATCGGACCAGACCGAAGAAAACGGGTAGTGAGCTAAAGTAGGCGTGGCCACACTTTCTGACGAAGTGCGTTTAGACGATCGGATATTCGTTATAAGACATTCGTCGGATATATAAGATTGCTATTCCATCTCATATAATAAACATAAGTCCTAGCTTTAAAAATTGGACCAAATTATTAAAATAAAATATATGAGACTATTTTATTTATTTATTTTTTTTCCGATTTGGACCACAAGATAAGTTGTTTTTAAAAATGATTTTTACTGTTTATGATCAATATTTTTCATATAGTTTGCTTGTCACCAGCCACCACCTTCGTTGGGCGCCAAAAAACTTGAAATATCAAAGAGAAGATTAAAAATTCTGTTTTTATCAATTTTATTCAAAAATATCAACAGTTTAATAAATGATAAGAGATGAATGTAACTCAAAGAAGCAAAAAAAAAGGAATGCACCGGTAATCTTACAGTATAATGCTTTTTTTATCACATCTTGTGAGCTCCTTTGTTTGTTTTACGACATTCTAAAACCGAGTAAACTGAAGAATATATGTATAAATTTCTATTGAGGAATGATTTAGACTCTTGAAAAATAATTAACTATAATTTTAAAAATTATATTATTATTTATATGTTAAAAAAAGTAACTATTTCAATAATGAAAGATCGGTTGGATTCTTAAATTATTTTATATTATTAAGGTATCGGTCCTACCGGTGTATTGTGTCTCAAGACATAATTGCCCCTGAGTAATGTTTTTTATTTGTTTTTATTTTATTTAATCATTCAATATTGGCGTCATCAGCACCCGTGCGGACTTATAGAGAAAAAGTTATCAGTCTTTGAAAAAAAAAAAACTCTTTCCACTATTAAAACTCTATTCGGATGGCTTGTCTGCTATGATTTTTATTTTAGGAATTTAACTTAAATCCTGTATGAATGATGATAGTACAAAACGATTCCGTGTATCTATTGTTGCCAGTTGTACGGATTATTTTGAAATTTTGACTACTTATACAATATGCATTGGTAACTATCGACGTTGCAAACAGTAATCAAAATTTGGAATTAAAATGGTGATGTCAGGCGAGTATTAAACAGCAAACTAGTTAGAGGTTTTGAATCGAAATTCGAAATAATATTTCATGCCATTGTGATAAGTTGAATCGGTTTGAGATGGCATTTAGTTTGATTTGATATGCAAATCGATTTTAGTCGTAGTCCGGTTAGATATTATTGCTGATTGCCATTAATTTCAGATAATCAACTGTCTGTTGTTCAGTTATTATCAACAATACTTTGGACTAGCTGGACCAGTCAGAAACTTTCGCACAACTAATCGTTGGCATTAGATTTTAATGCGTGATGGGTTCATTGCAACATTAATTATTATTTATTTATTAATTATTTAAGTATGTAGGAGAATCTTGGTTGGGGTTGCGGTCAATAAATAAACATACAAATTAATAAAACTTATCACATCATTATAAGTTACGATTCCTTCTAAGTTTTAGGCCGTCGTCAGGGCTAAGAAAAAACTAGACAATAATAGATGCAACAACAGTGGCTGTACTAGCAATAATAATTAAAAAAAGTTAACAAACAGTGAGATGAAAAGATAAAGTATAAAGAAGAACGTTGTTTTAACTCTGGTTTGTTTCATTATTTTTATTTTCTTCGGTTTTACTTTCTTTTTTTGTTTTCATTGTTTTGTCAGTACAGTAGAGCGTCGATTATCCGAATTAATGTTGTCAGTGGTAGTTCGGATAATCAAAAGTTCGGATAATCGAAATTCACGTACTCGCGCATACACACTATATATAAATATATATATATATATATATATATATATATATATATATATATATATATATATATATATATATATATATATATATATATATGGTGTGCGAGTACGTGAATTTCGATTATCCGAACTTTTGATATATATATATATATGTATATATATATAAATTAATTTATTTTTTATTTATTTATTTTTTTAACTATAATAAGGAAAAGGAAGATCTAAAACAACAACTTTGTAAAAAAAAACATGTTTGTTTATTTATATAAATATAGTATGTAAGTGCATAGTGAAAAAAACCAGTGTTATAATATGTCATAAATTGTTTAACTTAATCACATGTACATAATGAAATGAACAAAAATATGTATTTACGTGTTTGCAAAAAAATAATCAAAGTGTATCTAATCAAAGTTTTATCATAATTAATGCTGTGGCATATAAAATCTCATGATCAAATTAATTAAAATTACACACATTAAAAAAAAAAAAAAAAAAAAAAGTTCCGATAATCAAACGTTCGGATAATCGACGCTCTCCTGTATTTATATTTATATTATTTATTTACCAGAAGAATATTCTTATTTTTCTTTTTTTATTTATATATTATAATTGAGATTATTGTAAATATCAATTGACTTTTATTAATGTAGTCATTGGCCAGACATTTTTTTCTGCTTTATTTTTTAGTTGTACATACGTGATATTCTTAAGGGATCTAGTCCTTGAATAAAGTTTTTTCTATACCATTTTTTTTTTTTTTTACATAACAAAATATCGCTAACTGATATGCCAAACAATAATTAACAATATTTAAAAAAATGAAATTCATTGCGGCACTTAGGTATAATGAAAAATATTAAGTGCAGATCCATACGAAGACGACACTAAAAACAAATACCCTCATTAGGTAATTTGTTAAGCTGTGTTAGGGGAGGGACGAAGGGAGAAAACAGGAGTGTTGGTGAGAGAGAAGTGACTGTGCTGCGTCAGTGGCCTAATTTCTTCAGTTTACTCGGTTTTAGAATTTCCTAAAGCAATCAAAGGAACTATCATTGTGTGATAAAAACGTTAAATAATAAGTTTTCCTTATTAAAGCGGCGATTCCTTGTTTTTTGCTTCTTTGAATTACATTTATCTTTCATACATTGTTAAACTACAGATTTCCTTTTAGTAAAACTGATAAATACGGAATTTTTAATCTCCTCTTTGATATTACCGGGTTTTTTTGATACCATAGAACTCATTCAAGTTAGGCCAGTGGTTATATTTCTACCGTATTGCAATATTACTACCATAAAACAAACAATTTTATCTTTGAAATTGAAAAATCAATATAATTCCTTCCAGTCGTTTTTTAAATTATACGTTCGTTTTCATATATTAGATTCACAAGTTTTGAGATTATAATTAAAAAATTAGAAATTCGAATTATGTCATGTAACGAGGTATAAAATAAGTCGAATGCGATGTTTACCAACACTATCATTCAATTTTTGTTACCGCTAAAAAAGAGAATAAACAAAACAACAATGTTGATCAACAGAAATACATGAAATGGTATAAATAAATTATCATTTTAAAACAAATTGGCTTATTCAAACAAATTCCAGTTAATTATTAGCAACCTTTTTAAAAAAATATATGTACAATATCTGATCGGAAACTTGACGATCTGCAGCAGGTCACTACAACAATAATAATGATTGGCAGGAAAACAGAAAGTGCGATGATTAGAATAAAATACTCAAACAATTCCATTGTATCTTCGGTCCCATGTTAAACTTACGAATGTGAAGCATTCTAATTTTTGTTACTCTTTGGTAGTGCTTTGGTTGATACAGCCTGTAGTAATGCCACGAGCCTGTTACGGCATTAGAAAGTGTTGCAATCGCATTTGCGTCTTTAAGTCTAAAGCTTCCATGTCAAAGTAACGAATATGCGTATTATTATAAAGGTAAAACAATAAAAAATTATGAAACTATGAGATAAAAGAAAAATAACACCAACAACAAAATTTATAATAATAGAAATCTGCCCTTATTACACAGAAGAGTTTTACAGTTATTTTATCTCCTGAAAAGTAGTGATTTTCACATTCGCAAGTTTTCCATAACAACGACGATACTTCCAATTAATTAGTAGACATTAAACAAATAAAAATCATACACTCTTTTATTGAAAACTCGTAGATCTACACTAGGTTACATAAAACAGTTGGTACAGGTCATGTTTAGGCGCCCGGAGTTCACGTTGGGGACTCAAAGTCTAAATTATGTTATGTAAGTGATTATTTAAGTACTATATAAGTCTTCTCTTAAAAAAAAAAAAACAGATGATTAGAAAAGTATAAAACTTAGAAATAATAGTTCAAACGTCATTCTTAATCGGACTCTGTCTCTTCAGTGTCATCTCAGTTGTCTGGAAGGTCACAGGATTTTGAGAACAATGTTGATGTTAATGGGCACAGCTTTTTCGGTTTTTGGTATTCAGCTATGGTTGATTTTGATGAGTAAATATAGAGATCCGATGACAGTAAAAGATGGTGTAAAACTTTTCCATTCAAAGCTTCCCAATTTTTTCCTAGTTTTCTAAAGTGTGATTCCCGAAATTTTCTAAAATCCTTATAAATTATTATATAAATTATACTTAATTACCTATATAAATTATACTATAAATTGATCAAGCATAGTACAAACGGGTAAATTCTATTTCGAATAAAAAATAATTACCTTTTAATAGTTAATTTATTCGTAATTATTATATTTTTTTTAATAATATTTTTGTTTATAGAGTTTTTTTGTTTGCTCATTGTTATACTTAATCACGAATAAATTATTTAATTGTTTTTTTTTAATTAAATATTTAAACGGAAATAAATTCACTAACATCTCAAATGAATATTTCTGAATAAACGCTGAGCAATAATTTTCATACTATTCGTTATTCAAATTTAACTAATATAATTAAACCTGTAATATTTAAGCATATAGGTAACGAATAATCAATATTTTAACTAACGAATACTCATTATTGTAAATATATTTTTATTCATTTAATGCCTAATAAATATAGTATTAAATTTAATAACAATTGGCCGTTAAATGCCTGTTTCCGTTAATAAGCTGATTGTTGCTGCTAGCTAACGATTCAATCAACAACCTCACGTACCTAGATGTTAGTTCCCTACTTACGACCATTAACAACCAAGTTTCAGTAGCAGACACATTCCGGCCTAGTAAGTTAGGTTCCGATAACTAATCCTGGAATTAGACTTTCTGAAATCGATTAGGGTTAATATCCTCTTTGTCCTAAGAGGTAGATAATTCACCCTCGTAATTTAGCGTAATATGTTTTTAGCGCCTTGAGTCTGGTAGTAAGCGAATATAAGGTTTAATTTTAAGTCGTAAGTTCCTGTTGAGGTTTTTTTTCCCAACTAACTAGGCATGAGAAAGTGTGGCAGTCAAAAAAAGTATTCCAGTTCTCGACTATTTCATATAGTCAGACATCCCCTTAGTATTTTGGGGAGAAAAAAAGAAAGTAATTTTCATCCTATATAATACCATAATTTTAATGAGTAGTTAAAATCACTGATATGAATTGATATTTTTGGACAATATTATTCTTAGGCGCAAATTATATATAACAAGCACAAGGTGCGAACAAAAGGTAAGGGACCAGAAGGTAGGAAGGCAATTCACTACAACATTTACCTAGCCTATATCCTCAGATATAAGAAATAAGTTAATTTAAAAACCTACCGAGAAGTGGGCAGTGTGACAAAGGCAAGAGGTGGTCCGTCCGGGAAGACGTTATCAGTTTTAGGAAACCAGTCAACCTGGGTTCCCGGTTGGCATACCGAAAAACGACGGAGGCCAGGAAAGGGCGTCATTCGATTTGAGTATACTGATGGATTCGAAGAGATCGCCCCACCCCGGACAAGGGGTGGAACTATGCACTGAAATCCCATAATTTCCTCCCTCTATAAAACTAGTAAGCCAATCACGAAAAAGGTACCGCCCTGTGCCGGGAATTTAACCAACCAACAACTTCTTCGACCCCCTCTTAGGAAGAACAAGGAAGAAAAGGGCCTTCCTAAGCCGAGTAAGCAACGAAAGGATACTTCTCTGATCTCGCTTGAGGGCCGACTTAGAGGACGACAAATAGTCTTTCCTCTGAAGATGACAGATGCTCTGGCTCTGACTCCATGACTTAAGATATGCAGGGAAACCCGATGGAGAGATGCTGAAGGACCACCAACACCAATTATTACAGATAAGAGACTTACGTTAGAACAGTTAATGGCTAGGTCTAGTCTGAATCATTCCATGGTTAAACTCTTGTAACAGTTTATAACTTTAATTTTGATAAATAAAGATAAATGTTAGGAAGGAGGTTGTTCTTTAGTAACCACGCCCATTATTAATTTGAATATTTTTTATTAAGTATGATAGCAATAAACTTGATTATCATTATGATTATTAGCATTATTATTAAACTTAGAAGTAGGAACATTATCTTGGTTAATTATTAAATAATGGTAATCACAATCAGGTCCTTGAAAAGGTATCCAATTTAGAGGACAATTCATATTGACTTATAACATGATTTTTGGGATAATCATCCTCAATGATTGCCCAATGGCAATACAGACTAATATATTATCAATAAAATTATATATCAACCAAATCGAGATAAAACATAGCATCACTTAGTATACAAAAATAACATATAAGTATATAACACAATTTTCCCATTAGATAGTAGAATTATGATATTTATTGCTAAACCCATAATAATCAAAATATTCTGCAAAACCTAGTTCAATCAGAATATTCTGCAAAACCTACAACTAATAGTATATTTGAGGAGGAAAGCTAATTACATTTGACTAGTGAACAATATGGCAGTATAGCCGGAATTTTTTTAATCCATCTGCTCGTTTTTAGTTGTCCAACATAATTGATGTTCTTATTTAATTAATTAATTACGAATTATTTTTATTACATTTTTTGTAGTTTATTAATTCACCTATCACTTTTCAATGTTTTTCTTATGGAAGCCTTCATATGAAGGATTTTATATTTCTATAAATATATCACATTTTCCTTCAACGTCCCATGGTGGAATAAAAATTATAATGATGCCTTAGTCATCAAATTATAACCAATCCGAAAGAAATTGCTTAAGTCTTAGCGAAACATTTCAGGAAAGTGTCTTTCTCAGGTCACAGTTCAAACCCGATAGATTCTCATGAAGCACAAGAGGAGTGTAATCTATTGCAAAGCACTTCGTTGGATGCAGATAAACCGTTCCAGCTAAAACATGCCCTTAAAATTCCAAGTGAAAGTCAACCTCTGGTCTTGATGATGTTCCAAGAGAGTTCATATACAAATTACCAGAGGATAGGGAAATGGGTATTTATAACGAAATCTGGAATAGTGGAAAAATTTCCTCTAGCTGGAGTAAATTCATCGTTGTAACAACTCCAAAAAAAGAGAATAGTATTTAACCTAAGGATTTCCGACCCATTTCTCTAGCCTCGAGCCTTTTAGAAATGTAGGACTGGATGGTAAATACAAGACTGAGTAATGCACTCTCCAGTAAGCATGCCATCTCTTTTGGCTTCAGGGCAAACCGATTAACTATCGACTCTCTGATGTCAATAAGCTTGGAAGCCTAGGAAGTGTTTACATGAAAGGAACATTTAATCGTGATGTTACCAAACCTAGAGAAAGCTTATGGCACAATGATAAGAGGGCAGGTATTAAAAATCTTAAAAGATTTAGAATATATGTGAATATACTTTATATGAACATATAATAAAAGCACTAAGTACTATAACAGTATATAAATTATCCCTTGAAGCCAATGACTCTTTAGGTTTGAGGCGTAGAAACAAATAATAATAAAAAAATTAATAGATTTGTGTCTATTTTCAAGAAAAAAATGTTGCAACCCCATGAAAAAATATCATAAACCTATGCCAACAATAGTGTAAATTAACGAAGGCGTTTTTTGCTAATTGCTTTTAAATAACCAAACTGTAAACCATCTAGAGGAGGGGTGGATGAGTCGTCGGCCATTAGTTGCCTTGCTATTCTAGTAAGATTGGGAATTACTAGATTAGAGGCAAATTTGTTGGTTTATTATTTTCAATAATCGATCAAAAAAAATTGTATAACCCCATCTCAAAATTTAAAATTTTATGTTTAAAGATACGTAGAATCCAACTATCGAATAAAAAAAAAACCGTCTTTCCGCCGCCTGCGGCTTTTCTCCTTGACTACTGAGCCGATTTTCTTGAGATTCGGCACCAGTCACTGGTCACCCCAGAATGATCTTCGGAACTCGACAATGCCATCGGTTTTTTTGTTTCAAAATGGCGGTTATTAGAGATTTTATAAGCCCATACATAACTCAGCCATTTATAAAGATCGAGGGGAAATGTAAGGTGTTTTGGAATCCTAATACAAAGGCATTCAAAAAAAATTATATAAATGCTTTTGATTTATTATTTTAAATAATAGACCTTTGTAATTGACCTAGAAAACAAAATTTAATTCCCCCCAAAATTTGAGATTTTACGTTTCAAGCTCCGTAAGCTATCCAAACATCGAATTAAAAAATATTCGTCCGTCAACATTATGATTAATCGAAAAGTGATGAAATTCCTTACAAAAGCCTACTTTCATTGACATAGTTTCTTCTTAATACTCCAAGTTCGGTACTCTCATGGTGATCATCTTGGGATATTGGTAGGTATCTTTTACAAAGTATCCTGCACATGTTGCAGTTGAAATACTCATAATTTGTTGAAATACTCCAAATGCCCATTTGAAAGATAATCTAATTATCTAAAATGTAATTCGAAAGTTCTGGAAATTGATAGACCAGATATTTTTGAAATATTACTATTTGGAAATAATAAAACATTGTGTAACAATTTGCAGCGTTTTTCATTTTTGTGTATGTGTATGTTTGTACTCTCCTTCCTTTGTTCTTTCCCTTTGTCGTCTTTCCGTCGCTGTCTCTTTATAATTGTTAACTACTCCATGTATTCCGTAACTTCGATTTCTCTGGAGAGGATTCTGCCTTTATTCTCTGAGCTCCCCCACAAAAGGAATTGAAGCTCCTAGTTGAGAATCGATCCTTTACTGCTTTTCCTGTGCGCTGTATTGGTGATCTGACAGTGCGGCATTCGCAGCCTATTTATATCCGTCAAATATTACTTTTTAATAAATTTGGTATCATGGGTTCATAGTTTTGATTTTTTGTTTACCTACTTTTTATTGTTTGATGTTTTTTTATTTAAAAATTTATCTGTGCTAACATAGTGCTTTTCTCTCAGGCTTTCGTTAAGCGTTTAGTTTCACAATATGTTCTCTCTTGTTCCAGGAAGAACGGTCTGTAACAGGAGCCCTTCGCCCTACAGGAACACGCACCGGAATTACACGCAGCAGGACAGCACTGGATCCCGAAGAGCGAGCAGCAGTGTAAGCCAGGTAGCAATATTGTAGTAGCAAGATATAGATGCCGTAATCCATTCTGTCACTAGGTGTCAAACGTGTCGCACCTAGATTCGTAAAATTTTAGTAAACCTTTGTTTTTGTTTTTTTTTTCTTTTTACAATCTAGATGTATTTTAGTTTTGATATATATTTTTTTTTTTTGCGCCAAGCTCAAGAGCAAGAAAACAAATTATTGGCTATATTTTATTATTCGATGTTTTTGCACACCCGTACACCCTTTATAGCTATCTTGAGATATCGGAAAAATAAATGTTTCCGACTATTCTCTCTACCCTGTTCATTACATGTTTATTTTGTTTATGTAGACAAATGTGTAATAATAAAAACCTCTAATGAAACCATCTCTACCGTCATGAAATTTGATTTAAGGTTACCATTTCCATTTCATGTAATATAAAATACTTTAAACAAATACTTTTTATCAGACTTTACAAATGTGTAAATAAACCTCCAAAACATATTCTAAATTATTTAAAAAAATAAAAATAAATACACTTATTGGTTATTTGTTTGATATTCAGTAGATTTAGAGCATCATAATTTGCTTGGTATGTAACATTTTATGATCCGGAATTTGTCGGATTTAATAGACGATAGTTGTTCGTTAGGCTGTTTCGCTTTATTTAAAATACATTAACAAAAATAAATAATTAAAAGATACTTACGTTTGTTGCCGAAAATGGTTTTGCAGAGTATTAGGAAGTATACTACACTACTACTATATAATGAATTCATAGTATATTCATAAGGGAGCAAAAATAATATTTACAACCACCCCGTTGATTTAGGGGTCTTTTTTAAACACTTTAACTAAAGTGGTGTTACTCCAGTGGTTACCCTCCAGCATGGCTTCGTTATATGGTTGCACGGACGTTTATACCATAGATGTTCTGTTTCGGGGAATGAAGTTCATCACCGATTACGTCTGCTGAACTTTAACACCCATAATCCGTAGGTCTAGACCGATTTGTCAGTGTCCTTGAACCCGAGTGCTTAAACTTAAACAGTATGAAGAGCATTATCATGGCTTTTGCCGCGGCACCCCGGAGAAACCGTGACTTGCAGTTAATCTTCTCCAGAATGTCTTCCAACTTTCCTACAGAAAGCAATAAATGTCTGGAAGAAGACATATCGCGATCTTCATGGCCCGTAGCGCAATTATCAGTGCAAGGTACAGACTCTTGTGGATTCGTTTTCAGTAATGTGCCACCAATTTTTTAATAAAGCCATGAAACCTCGAACCATGAATTTTAATTAGTATCATGCGAAAAGAAAACAACTTTAATCGATGAATATTTGTTTCCACTTATATAAATTTCAATCGATATAGTTACAGAAATAATTTTCGAAAACTCTACCTTTATTACTATATTAACCGTTATGCAAGGAGGTGATGTGATCATTATCCTTTCTCAACCGCCAGGTTTTTCCATTGAAGTACCCACTTTACAGAGCCTGTTTGGAGTGAACTAGGAAGGTCTCGCGACACCAGAGTCGTTCCTCGCCTTATGTAATATAAAACCAAATTTATGATCCAGGCTGACTCAAACTCATGTTTGACTCAAACTCAAAAATCTTCCACTGAGATGCCCCCACTCCGTAAAACAAATTTCGGTTTCGTGAAAAAGAATTGGTGATTTTTTATAGATGGAAATTCAATACAGGTTTACTGTATTTTTTAAAAAATTAGAAATATCTTTTGGATGGTTTTTATTCTAGTTTATAGAAGTCTAACCGTACACAATATTTTTTAGTGTCTGATAATTTGTTTTTCTTATTTAAATTATTCTATTATCTAAATTGAATTTCTTGACAGTAGTCATTATACAGCACTCAAAAATGGGCACCTTTTAAATTCATAATAGAGCCAAGTAAGTGTTACACTATTTAGTTTGTATTTATTTTTTCTATTGCATTTTATTTATTTTTTTTACAAATCACTTTGATGTGTTCACTGCGATACTTCGTTACTCCCAACCGTCGGGAACACACTCACAGAACAAGATAACAGCAGGAAACTGAAACTAAACTAGGCTAACAATTGGAGAGGTAGCTGTTCCTTAGGGCTGAAATAGTTATGTTGTTTCAGCTATGCCCTTTAGAAGGTGTTAAAGCACTCCTCATAGGGCCTGCGTATGTCTCAAGCCAAGTAGCCTTAGCTCGAAAAGATTCCCTAGCACCGGTAAGGAATGCTCGAAATTATTCTCTTTCATACTTTTCTCAGCTCTTATTTTAATTTTATCATTATATTTCTCTCTTCTTCTTTTTACAAATTTATTTTTCAATCCCTTTCCTATTTAAAATTTTATTTTTCTGAATCACTTTCACCGGTTCGAGCATTTTCATCATATTTTATTTATTTTTATTTTTTAACTAATCATTCACATAATTTATTATTCCATCTATTTTCATTTTTACTATAATTTATTTTAACTGTCATGTTCAATGCCGAGCACGTGTTTGTGGTACTTAATATGCACGGTGTTAGAAATTGAAAAAGGAAATACGAAATGCAGTGTGTCATTTTAATTAATAATTATATTTGTATGCATCGTGTGGCAATTGGATTTTTGTTCCTCTTTGTACATTTTGATGTTTTGTGCACGTCAAAATATTTATGTGCACGTTTTTTTTTTTTTTTTCGGCATGGTAATTTATCATGTTGAATGCATTGTCCCTCTGTTGTAAATACAAGTAAATTAGAAGGAGTTGGAATTGTTGAATTTAATTTTAAAATACTTGTAAATAAATAGATTAAGATCATTGTATATTTATGATAATATTTTAGTGTGCAACAATGTGGTTTACAAGTGTTAAATTAAACAGCATGTTGAAGTATATGTTACTGGTTACGAGTCTAAAAATTATGGGATAAAATGGGAGTAAAACACAAAACTGATAGAAATATTATTATTTGATTATTTTTGGAGGACTCTTAAATAATAACTTTACTCTCTCAAATCGGAGTTATGAACTTAGCTTATTGCCAAATTCATAAATAGAAACCTTAACACTACATAAAATTAGCAAATAATACAACAGCTAACACATTAACTGTCTTAAGCTTTCAATAAACATTATGAATCAACAGTAAATATTTAATCTTGAAGATTCACGGATTTGGTGAAACGTTGACAGCCTCAACTGTGCCTTGAGAGACTTGAGGGTTTTGTCTTGAAATCTTCCGGAAATAGCTTAATAACGAGATATTTCAAATACAGATTATCCTTGAAATTTTATCTCATCAATCTTCTAGAAAATCGCAGTTGGGGGGAACCCGTTAAAACTTATTACGAGTATAAATGAGAGATTGACTAAATTTTTAATCAATTTGATGTCATGAATCGATAAGTATAAAACCAAAAAAAACATGTTCTTAAAAGTATTAAACATTTCTCAAAACCACTATTTTGTATAGAATTTTGTTCAGCACGATTTAGAACTGATGGCCACACCAAAAAATGGCCTATTTCTACATCAAAATTTATTTGAACAATTTCTATATTCATTGAAAACACGCAAATTTAGTCAGTTAATAACTACAGTATTTTGAATACAACAACAATAAACATTTTGAAATAAATACAGAGTATTAACAAAACGTGTACGTGCCCACGTTTAGAAACTTCCTCAACCAAGTCTTTTTTAGAGGGTAGTTCGTGCACTGGTTAGAAATGAGGATTTCTCCGAAAGTTAATATAACGTTGGAATTATACAAGTAAAATTTCGGAGTTCCTTTATCTGTTATTTCCACGCCAGCAATCCTCGGCACAGCAACAGAAATATTCCATTGCGACAACAGCCATTTAATACGTTGTTATCAGACAATGCCATCAAATAACTGTGGGTGAATCCATTTGAAATAAGCCAATTTGAATAAATTTTGTTGCTCGACATTTTTGATTTTGAGATTTTTTTTTAACCAGTTATTCCGTATCACTAGGTGAGCTCAAAGCATTTTTCTGGCTCATACTTTTTTTCTTTGCGGCCATTTTAAATTTGCTTGGCAGCTGAAAACAATTTTTGGAAAAATGCCTCTATCCCTATTAATTTTTCAAATATTAAAATCAAAACAAAAACTAAAATTGCGATGATGATGAGCTCTACATTTTTTGTCTGTACAACACATCAACTAAGCTGTGAGGAAAGTGGTTAAAAAAAGGTTGAGGAAAATTGATATAAAACTACTTTCAGCGTTGTAAAAGTGTATTAAGGAAAAGAGACCCACCCACCTTTGATCTTTTTTTCTTCTATAGTTTCGTCATTGTACTAGTTGCTGTAGAAGTTTCAATCTTAAAGATGTGTATTGAGGAAAAGAGACTCAACCTTGATTTTTTTTCTTTCATAGTTTTTCGATGTACTACTTGCTGCAGAAATTTCAATCTTGAAGACTTAGTCCTTTTTTTTTTATTTGAATTTTCAAATATAATAAAAAATCATTTGCTGTATTTCTGCAAAAGCGATCACTCATGTGAAAAAATATGAAATCGATACCGTTTTTACTTTCCCTTACCTATATACGAAGTATACAGTAACGGGAAGTATTGCGATCGTGAAAATTTTCGAATTCGAGTTTTCGACGGAAAGACACGTTTTAAGGTATCCTGAGTCCAAATGACAAAGTCTCGCAAAATAGTCTGTGTGTATGTGAACAGTCTAGATCAATAACGAAAAGCTGTACGATACTGAAATTAGGTATTTAAGGTTGGCACATGCATGTGATGTTACAGCAACATTTTCGTCAAAATCGACTAACCGGAAGTGCCACTTTATATAATCGAGTTTACACTTTTTTACAATTTTCTAGAAAACGGCTCCAACGATTTTGATTAAACTTGCCTAATGTCTTCTGCTTACAGCCCTTTAACTTATCATTTATGTAGTAAATCACCGAAAAAAATGCAAGGAAAAAATTATGATGAGAAGAATATTTTATTTGCGCATAGCTTAAAAAGTATGCATTTTACGGTAAATTATGTATAGAATTGTATGAAAGGTAATTAAATTATCTAAAAAACAAAAATATCATCATCAAAATCGGCCCGGTATTAGCAAAGATAACGCGCATTGGACTACCCGGATGTAGCTATTATATCAGGGATTTTACAATTTTCTCGTAAATGTCTCCCACGATTTTGATGAAACTTGCCTAATATCTTCTCCTTAAAGGCCTTTAATTTTTCATTTATGTAGTATATCACCGAGGAAATGCAGCGAAAAAAGTTATGATAAAAAGAATATTTTATTTGCGCTTAACTTAAAAAGCATGCAATTTATATTAAATTATGTATAGAATTGTATGAAAGGTTATTAAATTAACTAAAATACAAAAAATAATCATCAAAATCGGACCAGTATTAGCAAAGATAAAGCGTATTTTATGAGGAGCACAAGACCCTAGATGGATAACCGAGCGCATCTGAAAGGAGACGCTTGCGACCGAACCTTCTCCCACCAATCTGTTATAAACAATATACTCTGTAATCAAGTAATTTAAGAATACGAAAGCGGAAATTAACTTAATAATTTCTACTTTCATATTATTTAATGGAAAGAAAATATTTCCATGAAAACTAAACCGAAACTTTTAAAATATATTTGCAGCTTGACGAAGTTAAAATATATAGGTAGTGTACAGAATTGTTGTACTAAAATTGTTTAAAAAACGTTTTATTGTACTGAAGTGGGATAAGATGTGAAGAAGTGATTGCTGCTAATTTATTTCAAGCATTGTTTTTATATTTGTGAACTTTTTATATTAAAAAAATTATATTAAAAAGATAATTATTATAGGACGGTAAGGGAAATTTGTGTGATGCGCGCACCGCACCAGATTTTTACATCTATGCGATAGAAACATATAACACCGATATGGTGACTGTGATTTGTGTTTGCGGTCAACAAATTTGTTATTTCTTTCTGTCATATAGAGGTATAAATTGCATCCATTTCATAATTTTTCACTCTCTCTCTTTTGAGATCTTCCACTTTATATGTTGCAGGATATGATTTTTGGCTATATATAAAAATTCATATTAAAAAAAAAAAAAGTTCTTCAGGATTTACAGAAAACTATACAAGAAAAAAATATCAAGGGTGGGTCGGTCTCTTTTCCTTAATACACTTTTACACCACTGAAAGTCTTATTTTATGGCAATTTTCATGAATTTGTTAACAATTTTCCTAACTACTTAGGTGATGTATTCCGTAGGTATATCACAAAGGTAAAAAGGTAGAAGGTAGAAGGCAAAAAGGTAGATCACTAATTTTTTTTTCAAAGGTATAGAAAAAAAAAGTATGAGGCTCAAAAATGTTTTAACCCTAGTTTTCAACTAACCAAATAATAGGGATTAACTAGTAAAAAAATTATCCAAATCAAAAATGTTGAGCGACATTTCTGGGTGATTTCAAATGGATCCCTTTAAGAAATCATTTAAACGAAAAATAACTCTCAATCATATAAAATTAAATTTTACTCACCTTCATACTTTTAACATATGTTCTTCCTTATAGCATAGAAATTTTAACATAGCTTCTCACAATTAATTTTATAAAGCCCGACTGTGTGTGTGTGTATCTGGTTTCAAAAGAATTATCCGGTCCTTTATACTCCTGTTTCAGAATTGTCCTGGAAAAGAAATACTTTTCTAGTGTATTTAGGCTAAAGTTCACAGTTGTATTGCCGAATTAATGTTGGGAATGCCCCAGTAGATTCAGGATTTTTTTTTTATTTTTCTGGATATTGGATTTATAAAATGTTCATCCTCTTTTCCAGTTGTGGACATTACATTCATAACGTATTCTATTATTTGACGGTATAGGCTACAATCTGCTTGTCCACGTTTCATGTGGAATAATAAGTGGAAATGTTCTTCTGCACCTGAATTTTTGTTCTTTTTAAAAATATGAGTTTTATAAAAATGGTGGTTTAAAAAATGCCTTCCATGAATTTATTTTGAAAAGCTCCTTAAGCGTGGTTTTAAAATAATCGAAGGGTACAAAAACCATAAAAACTAATTTTTTGAAATGGAAAAATAAAATAAAAACTGCACGCCTTTTTAATTTCATTATAAGAATAAATTGGAGTGTGATTTTCTCTTGCATTATATGCTTATTATACATATATGACCCTCATCAACCATACCCCGATAGGATGCCTTTATGTTCGTTTCTTGGCGACGGTATGTTTATTGCAAAAACTATTTGTCTTATATTTCGGGGATTTAGTTCTAAGTAGATTAAAAGGGAGAAATGAAGTATATACGAAAAGGAACTTGAACTCAGAGGTTTCATCAAGATTCACAGGCGTAATTGTTAACCTCGTTATACACATCAATGTCGTTTTCATCATCAGGTCTGCAGAGCTCACCAGAAGAGATGCCACAAATTCTCTTAGTAAGTTCGATATTATATCATTTTGAAGGATCCGGTAAGGATCCTCCGGGCGTTATCCGTTGTGAGACAGAACATGAGTTCTATTAGTATCTTCAGTTAAGACACGTGGACGTCAGTTCCTGGAATCGAACTCATTAGCTCTTATAAGGCTACCCGTTCTCCTAAAAGATTTATCTTAGTCCTTTGACTAATTGGCCTACAGTTTTCAGGATGAATAACTCAGATCTCAAATCTCTGTAAGTACATTAAAAAGTTCTAACTTAAAAAAATTCTAAATAATTTTTTATTGACAAAAGAAAAATTAACAGAGTTGATTAGAATCATGTCCAAGAAAATTATTGTCATGTGAAATAATATCACTCAAAATAGTATGCTGATATCGTACCTACGATGTCCAAATAGGGCATATGCGAAAATGTGGTTTTCACATTCGTCACTTTGAAACACTCGAGGTTGAAACACGCATCGCGACATTGTCTTGAATTCATAATCTCCAAAAGACCCAAGATGTCAACCTTTGAATATTTGGAATTCATGACTATGCCACAATGCGTTCCTCAACTAAAGCGTTTCCAAGAGACGTATATGAAAATCGCTATCGTATTTTTGCATATAGTCTTGTGGGCCTAACCCCCCTACCGTGCAATCCCTCTCCCCCCATAAATTTCTCATCGTTCTGTTCCGTGTGACTAATGATTAAAAAAAAGCCAATGTTCCCTTGCCGACTTTGACTTGATTTAGTTTTTTGGTCACTGTCACTCAGCAGTTGACTTAATTTCGCCATAATTGGCTTTATTTCAAAGCTGAATATTATAGTCAGAGAATCATATTTTAGAATAATAAAAAAATATAATTGGCTTAGAATGTAAAAAAACACCAGTAAAGTCAATTTTTTGAAGAGTTGAAATTTGAAGAGCAGTGACAATAAAACGGCCAACATTAACGAAAAATTCTTCAAATAAAACATTTGAAATGTTAAACACAATGTTAAGTAGTAATTGAGATCTGTATTCCTTAAAGTACAGTTTTTAAAGCCACAAAATTACGTTTGGGTTTGAAGCTGTGCACCTCGTCTTCAGTTTATCCGATATCGACGTTCTTGGACTCGTTAGAAAGAGGGGAGCTTCTAAGTTTTCGATTCCGTTAGTTTGAAAAGAAAGAGAATAGTGGTTTATATCACTACATTATGGATGAATGTGGATAGAAGTTTAAGTCACTATAAAATCCATCGTAATAATAAAAATAAAGCTAGAGGGATAACATATTCTGGCTTTCAGACCAAAATTAAATTTAGTACAGCTCCAAATTAATCCTGGTGAGAGTCTTATCACAGGAACAGCCTCATCCTGTCTTGAGGACAGGCAGCAGAATAGCAAGAGGGTGAGGAGATTGGGGGGAGGGGGAACCAGACCGACGAAGAGAGATAGCCTCGCCAAGATAAAGATAAATTGATGGGGATTGTGGGCTCAAGTTGCCCTCGGCTCCTCTGGTCAATAGCGGCTTCTATATCCGTTCTGTCTTGGGACCGATTGTATTCTCTTCTAGGGCACTTGCAGGATGTTGGGACAACCTGTTGTATATTGAGGATTGAATAGTCTGCAGTTTGGAGAATTATATTGACTGGGCTGACAGATGCTTTTAAAGCATTGTATATTTAAAAAACACTCGACGTTGACTGTAAGAGATATTATAACTCGGAATTTAAAAATGTATTCCAAATTTAATTATAGATATACAGGTTCGGCGTGGACTGAATCATAATGGTATGCCAATAATTATTTATTGTTACGAATCAATAAATGGTCAGAATAAAAAATAAATATTGTTCTTTATTTATTCTGACAACCGTCATAGCTGGCCAACACATGTCATCTTCATATCTATAATATAAATAAAAGACGAAACGAAATAGTCAAAAAATAAAATAATTAAAGAAAATTAAAATAATACAAGAATATTGATGTACATTAATAATAACGAATGCAGTTTAGAGAAATAAAATATTTATCTATATTTACATAAACAGGAGGGGATAGAAGAATAAAGAAATAGAATATGCTTAAGCATTATTATTTGAAGTGGGATAGCTCTGTGGGAAAGGCAACTGATATATCAGTTGCGGATCGTTCTGGGTTTAGGACTCTCCTGTGGCACACTCAGCCTCTTTTAAGTGGAAACCTGACCTTTCAATGTCAATCTTGGCGATTTAGCGCGGATGCTGACCACATCATCTGGAAAACTGGTAACCGGGCTTGAAACAATATTCTCCTATCAAGCACGAAGTCCAAGAACCGTAACGGATTGATTGTAGTGGTACAGATTTTTGTTTTATGTTTGTTTTTAAAAATAAAAATGAGATTATTTTAAATAATTAAACAATAGGAAATTGAATAAAATGTATAAAGATAAAGTTTTGAAACTTTATTTTTATTTCAATGAAATTTTAAAAAAATAATGAAGAATGATTTCTAAAGGCGGCCACTGACGATCATTCCAAATGGAACGATGGAATGGAGCGGCTGGAGTGTATAAAGTGAAGAAGATTTTAAGGGTTTCACTGATGAATCGTTTCATTTTTTTTTTTCATATTTTTTAGAATGTTGGAAATATCATTAAAAAATATCACTGAATACCATCAGTAAATATCCCTGAAAATGTTTATTTCCTTTGTATTCATAAGTATTTAAACAGTAAAAAAATAAAATTGTAAGTTGTCCATATCAATATTGTTTTAACATATTTTATAAAATCAATATCGTAAATTTTAACTATATAGTGTTTACTGACCAACAATTTTTATTATTATTACAGAATAGCCTATTAACTGTGTCAAAAACTGTACAATTGACATACGCATGATGGTATAGAAGGATCAATCTAAATAGGGATTGATAAATTATTTGCCACTTCTATATGCACCAAAGTCGGAAATGAATTGAAAAAAGTAAGATTAAACTCTGTATTTAAAATACAAAAACCCTATTTCTCTTATCCTAAAGACAAACTAGAGCCTTTCCAAAAAAGCGGAGTTTACGAACTAAACAGTAATGATTGTGCAGCCAAATAAACGGAAAAAACTGGAAGATCGCTAAATCAGATATTAAAGGAACATATTTGTGCATATAATAATAAGACAGAGAATTCCAACTTTGCAATTCATTTAAATGAAAATAAAATCATAAATTCGTCAAAGACTCAGGAGTTGAATTAATACATCACGTTGAAAACAGTCTCAAATTAAATATATACGAAGCACTTGAAATAATAAAATCCTTCAAATTAATCTATGAATATGAGTATGAATGTATAACATTCGAAACTAATTTTCATTAAAACTATTAATTCTTAAATTTATAGAAGTGGCAAATATTTTATCAATCCCTAAAAACTGTACAATCACTCGTTGCAGTCTGTCAATTTTCCACACACGCCTGCGGTTGCAGTGACATGATTGAGTTTAGGACCAATGGAATTCGAGCTGCTCCATATCACTTCAAAAGATCCATATAGGATTTCATACTCACGGTCGTTCCATTTGGCCGGGATTGTTTGGAGTGGAATGATCTTCAGTGACCCTCTTTAGAATTTGAGTTTTCACCTAGAGTGTGCTCTTGGTGAGATCCCAAATTCTCAGTAAAAAGAAAACTTATTATGTTTTTATTTTGACTACAATATTGTCTGATCCCCAAAAATTGATAATAATATTAAATCAATTCAGTTAGCAATCCACCATTTCTATTTCATGATGATATTAGTATTAAAATTCATAAAAATCATATTATCAATACGTACACATTTGGGCATAAAATAAATGTAGTTAAAAATAATTTGTAATTTATTTCTTAATTATGCTATGGTGACCGTTAGGCCATTTTGGGTTTGGACTATCTTTCTTCTTTTCTTCCTTGAAGCTTTTCAGTCAACAGTTTCTTCGGAATTGTATCATCCGCATGTTCTCTTCCTGCAGCGCTTATCTCCACCCTTTAGGTAATTCGAATCTTAAAGATTTGCTCGGGTTCTTGATAGGGTCCAACTCTAAAAGCCTCTGAAGATGACAGAATTAATTAAAGTCTTGCAATGGCTGTTTCGTTTTTTAGGAGAGTGGGTCACCTAATAAATGCTTTGATCACCTAATAAATGTCATTAGTCTTCAATGACTTCGGTCATATTAGGTTTGTATTATTTCTCAATTTCTGGAGTTTACGATGTTTTCCTTAATGAACAATTTCTTCTACACTAATAAGCTGAACTCTCCTATTCGAACTTCTTCATTTGTTCCTACTACATCTAGCTTACCCGTCTTGATATGCTCGATGTTTTATAGCATATATAATAGACCAGTTCTAGGGGTAGATTAATTAAAGTTAAATGAGAGATTTAACTCCAAATTACCAAAAATTAGAATTTATTTTCTCGAAAAAACATGCTTTTGTATACACTCATTACGATTTTTTCTATGTTGTATAATTAATTGAATAACTTTTTCTCCAATTTATATCATTATACTTAATAACTTCATGTAATTGTAAGAAAATGTTGCGTTAACTAATTAACCGTTGCAATTTTGTTATAATTTTAAATAATGAAAATATGGAGAATATTTTCATATTATAAAATAAGTTAAAACATGAATATAAATTTTAAAAAAAAAGGGAAAAAGCAAAAGGTAAAAAGTACCGACAAAGTGAACTGGTGAAAAATACTGAGATAGTAAAATATAATATAATATATAATATAAATACAATAATAATCTGGGTAGAATAAAAGTGAATCATCAAATTCCCAGAAGTAACTGAACAAAGAAAGTCGTTAAAAACTTGGCCTTAGATCTTCAAGCACAGTTATTTAAATGGATATATTTTATGAGATAAACTTATGGAGGAAACAACTCCTTTTTCTTGCTTCTGGTTTAGCAAAAGAATTTAAAAATACGGCGCAACTTTGCAATCGGGTCGCATTATCAGTGCCGAAGTTACCCGAAGGTCGCCCCACTTGCACTGTCTAGCGCCATTTGTGCTAACTGCTTTGGTAATTGTAAGATTCATATTCATTGGAATTATTAAAATTATTACTCCTTTAATTAGCAATTATTTAAAATTATTAGTGCTGTCGACTTACGCTCGCTCAAGAGGTGTACCAACGCCCAAAAGATTCTTTTCAGTTTAGGTCGAGCCCTTACTGTTATTTAAATTATTACTGCTTTAAATTATTACTACAACTTTCCCATACCAGAGGAAGTCGACAACACTATTGATTTTAAATAATATATAATTAAATCAGTAATAATTCCAATGGATACGATTTTTAGAATTGAATAAAAAGTAGTTAGTTAGCACAAATGGTACTAGAGAGTGCTAGTACGGCGAAATACGTGTAACTTATGGATGCAGGCATTGATGATGCGACCCGATTGTAAAGTTGTACCAAAAATACAAAAATTTGGTTGTTTGGTTTACTTGTTTCTTATTTTTTCGAAATAAACAATTTATTCGTTCAATTGGCGTCCGCATGATGGTATAGAAGGAAGGATCAATCTAATTAGGGATTGCTAAATTATTTGCCTTCTATAATTTTGTTTTTATTGAAATGTAGTTTCGAATGTTATACATTCTTCTTCAGTTCAATGTTTAAGTATATTCTTTCAAACAGAAAAGGTTGCTTTGGTTTGTTCTCGCACTCAACTAGTAATGCACTGAACTAGCATTACTAGTTCAGTGCGAAAACAAACCAGTGAAAACTTTTCTGTTTGATATAATCTACTTAAACCTTGAGGTGAAGATGAATGTATAACATTTGAATCTAGTTTTCAATTAAAACAAAATTATAGAAGTGGCCAATAATTTATCAATCCCTAATTAATTCGGTGATTATGAGTGTACTTTGTTTTTAAAAATATAACTGTAACTAAATCCAGGTGGTTCAATGTAGCCAACTTTCTCCTATTTTTTAAAACGACCTGCTAATAACTCATTATGTATTTTATTTGTTAGTAATAGTTTTGACTAAACATAAAATGTGATATATGTACGCCAATATTTAAGTGTTTAATTGTCAGTTATGAACTAAGCTTCGTTGGAAATAGAAGGGATAAATATGTTTATGAACTTGTCTAATGCTTTTAATAAAATTATTATTGGTATAAAATATTAGAAGTTATAACTTTCTTGTCTATTTAAATATTTTTACTTCCTTGTACGAAGTAAAGGAAGTATTGTAATCGCGAAAATTTTCGGTTTTCAGATTTTAACGGAAATATCCATTTTGACCATCCTTGAATCCATTTTGACTAGTTTCGTCGTGGCGTCTGTACGTACGTACGTTCGTATTTCGCGTAACTCAAAAACGGTTAGCCGTAGAAAGTTTAAATTTTGTATTTAGGATTGCTGTAAAATCTAGTTGTGAACCTCCCTTTTTGGTCACGGCTTAATCACCGAAAGTGGTACTTTACTAGAAGGTCATAATTGATTTCCATCAAAAATTATATTAAAATACTTTGGAAAACTTTAGTATTTAGAACTTAAATATTGATTTAAATACCATACTAGATTTTGATCTAAATTGGAAAACCGGAAGAGGTACTTTATTTGAAGGTCATATTAGACTTTCATCAAAAATTATATTAAAATATAATGTAAAACACTTAAAATTTAGTAAATAGGACTTTTATATCAATATGAATATATTTTATAGATTTTGGTTAAAATTGGTGAGCCGAAAAGGGTACTTTACTTGAAGGTCATAATAAACTTACATCAAAAATTATATTCAAATTAAATGGAGAAATCATATGTTTCGGTAATAAAAGTTACCAACGCGATTTTGTTTATACTCTAATTAAACATTTTTATTACTTATTTTAAGTGTTAATATTGGGCATATAATACTGGTTTTCCTCCCCATTTGTGCGATGAACAAGTCTGCAGCAGGAGAATAAGATATAAGCCAAGTGGGTTCTTCCGCTTAAAATTTAGAAACTGTCGATTTCTAATGCTTTATCTAGTGATATTGACAGTTTTAATGTTGTCACGGAACACGAAGAAATCTCTTGGAAACTAGTTACCTACTGAAAAAAAAACGACATTTAATAAAGGAATGAAACCTCCAGAAACAAGAGTATGTGTGTGTGTCAATAGATGGGTGTCCCGACGCCGAATTTCGTTTTTGAGATATTGCAATTTTCGGAAATTAGTAACCAAATTGAGGATCACTTTTTGAGCCAACGATTTATAGTTTAATAGGAGTACAAGGGAGTCATGTGTTGTCCACATCAGATATTTTTAATTTATGTTCATTTCCAAACTTACCAGGAATTATTTTAAGCTGACTTTTAACGAAAAAATAGTAATGATGAACCAAAATATTAATATTGTTAATAGAAAACAACAAGTATACATTATTTCAGTAATAAATTTGTCATAAGCAATGAAGTTTCTCAAGAAATAGAGAGCGCTTTAGAATTATGTTAGAACTAGGCAGCAAAGGTTGAAGCACAACCAAGGTGCTCCTTGGTATTATTGTTTTTGTAAAAAAAAACTTGAAGTTCATGTGTTTTTGAACGTTTCTTCTTGTAACTTTATACTTTGGAAATAACATACGGTTTCTTGGCATACTGTAAATATCGAAGTTTGCGGTATCCAAACATTTTTGATATTGTTTTTGTATAAATGATATGATAACCAATTACTTTAGAAAGTCAAATAATATTTGAAAAAAAAACAATAATTAATAAATATTGTATTAGGAATCACCTGCCAAAATTAAGCTCAGTCAGTATTGATAATATTTTTTTTTTAAATTATGAACAAATTTATATTTAGAAATAGTTTCATATGAAGCATTTTAATTTATTATTTTCAATAATGGACCATTGTCATCGACAAAGTAAATCTGCAAATTGAAACAAAACATCACAGCATGAGCACAATTGAAGTAACACAAAAGCATGTAATATAAGCATCATTTTGAACAATTAAAGTTTACTTATTACACGAACTGTGTGTAAATATCACTAGTAGTAAATTCACTGAAGAGCTTAGATATTTAAACATTGCAAGGCTGCACATAACACCAAATAGCACTAGAATGAATACTTTAAAACCTATTTAGTATTAATTTTCTTAGCTTTAATCTATAATTATAACAAACATTGAAATTAATTTTTTTCTATTTATTATTCATTATTTTACATTTTATATATCAGCAAAAATGATCACTATCTAATTGTTTAGGAATTATATGAATAAAGTCATGCCACGTTAATCTATTAACTATAATTATTTATACTAAACAAATTATATTAATCCATCTGAATGGAAACAGTAATAGGCGGATTGTTCAGAGATAAATATATAATTAATTATATTCAATAAATTATCATGCTATTAGATTCGTCTTACAATTAGTTATATTAAATATTGTTAAAATACCTATTAATTTTCTAGTGCATTTCTAGAAATGTCTACGGATTTTCTAATAATTCAGTTTCTAAGCTGGAAAAATTTATATGAAATAAGTTAAATTGAATAGAAGAAGAAATTAAAAATAAGAATAGTCATCGCCATTGATGAGCACAGTTTACATAATGGCCGGCGATTTATCAACTTTTCTGTACCCAAAAGTCTTAAAATTGCAAGCACATTATCAAAAGTTATTTTCAATTGAGTTCCTCTCCTCGGATTATCATAAATTATGGGAGAGCTGTAGTAAACAATTTTCATTGGGGAACCTCCAGCATGAAAATTTTGTATCGGTACAATTCCGAACAAAGAAAACATGTCTCTGAACACATCATCATGAAGAGAGATAAAGGTTGGATTGAGACCAGATGATAATTTAAGAAAATAAATCTTCTTTAATTAATAAAGTTTTTAAATCGTATTCTATGAACCGTCTGAAAAATTTAACGGTATTTATCAAGTCGCAAAGAATTACCAAAAAAAAAATCGTTATGTCGTTCGTTTTTAACAAAGAAGTCATATTTGATTAAAAAGAAAAGCTTCTGGGATAAAAAGCAAATCAAATTCTAAATTTATAATATTTCAGTAACTTTAGGAATAAAACGTATTTGAAGTTTACATTCATTTCATTGAATTTTTGTAGTAATGGATGAAGTAAAAGATGGTTGTTTTGAACTCAATTTTCAAAGCATGACGAGCCATTAGAAAAACGTCCTTGCATGGTAAACAAAGCGCTTTCCGTCGGAAGCGGAGGTGCAGCTGTTTGCAGCAAGTGGTAGCTCACGGTAACAAATACCGACTGAACTAAGTTTAGTTTTCCAACTGTGTACTATAAACAAAGTGATTTATAAATTAGAGTTTCCCGAACAAAGTTAGTGGGAGTTTGGATTGCTGTGGGATCGCAGTTCGTTCCCGTCCCTGTCAACAACTCACCTGTGAGGTCTGTTGAAGTTCATGGTTTAACAGTCTTAGAGTAAGCTTAATTGTTAATTTATGTATCACAGATCCAATAGAAATCCCCAGTCCAATAGAATGTTTTAACATATTTTATCATACACATTTTTTTCTGTATGACCTGCTTACCCCACTGGTGTGTACTCCCTCGTACAAATTAATTTCGTCAAAGAAATTATAAAACATTCAAAAAGAAAAGACATATGTTCAAACCTCATTTTATTTTCCCACTGATATCTCTTCTGTAAGTAGTGTTTAAAAAATCCCTCATTATATCGAACTTTGTAACAGTTTGATTATCACGTTAACAATGATTGAACAGTGTTAACAATAACACTGCCTTTTTAATTATTAAAATAAAGTAGATTTTTGTAAACATTTCGGATGTCGAAGTTGTTAAGCCTTGAAATGTTTTAAAAAAGATCACAAGATCCTAAACGGCTTTCTTTGGGAATTTAATGAAGATCTTTCGGGAAAATAATGAAGAGGGGAAAACTCAGACCATACACGTGGTGTAATGGTTCGGTTTCCAAAACTAAGAGAGTGTTACATCAGCTCCGAAAGTAAGTTGAGCTCCGAAAGCTCAGAGATCAAAAAGGATTTGTTTACATCCAAGTTATATAACGTAAAAATAATTATTCAGTTAATAAATATATATTAGTATTATTATAATTGGAGCAAGTCTTGGCCTCATCAATATATATTTTCTAATAAATACATAATTATGAAGAAATTAGAATCTTCCTCTTGCTTCTTCACTACCGAATGCAGGCAAGAATCTTATTCATTGAGCAGGGTTGGCTCTATGATTTTTCCAAGGGGGAGGGCAAGCTTAATTTCTCCACCCCTTCTTTCATCCCTGCTCGCCAATAAAAAATTCAACTGTTTTCTAATTGTTTTTTAGGTAATATATTTCGAAATAAATTTCTTATCATAACATTAACACATTTTATAGACTGAATTAAGGTCTAATCAAACAAACAAGATACGAAAACATTGAATATTAAAATTATGAATTTTTTTTTTCTGATTATAATGAATGACATTTGTTGAGCAGTCGTGCTCCTCAAATGACTTCTAATCAGTTTCAGCTTTCTGAAACTCCTTTCCCCAGATGAAACATAAACTGGGGTGGTAAGGAATACTTTCAAGACTGCAGTAAGATTGGGATACTCCAGTTAATTTTTATAAATTAAACTTAATGTGGATGATACAGTGGCATTTTTGAAGCCTCTCTCTATTGCCAGCTCATGGTGTATGAAATATTCAATTCCAAAATGAAATTCTTCCTTGTTAAGGTCTTCCACATAGGTACCTGCCAATTCGGTTGCTTCGGCCCCTAAGACAACTTCCATTTATGAATTTTGACACCACTCAAATAACTAAACATAGATCTGGTCCATACTAGCTGCAACAGTAATCAGGATTTTATAGAAACAATGGGAAATCGAAAACAGCAGGAAGCACCTGATTTGGCCCAAATCCTCTCCTTAAAATTAATAGGTTCAGGGTTTCGTTATCGCCATTCATTAATAGTTTTCCACTGAACTGTTATATTATATTTAGAGATAATTTTCAAAATAGTTTTTCACACCATATTTTGAGGATTTTCTAATATAAATTAATTTTTAAAAAATTGTGTATAGGAAGAGATCGTCCCTACCTGCCAACTGTCGAATGTGAAATTGCTATCTTTACATATTAGTCATACACTTTCAGTTTCCAATTTGCGTTCCTTCAACAGCCAAATGAGCAAAATTCAATTTTATCAAAAAAGAGAAATTGGTGCCTTTGACTTGAGGTGCGGGTAATGTGCTATCCCTTACTGTTTCTTTTAGTTGGTGGATGCGTGACATTTTTGCGCAAAATCCTTGTCTCGGTTGCAGTTATATTATAACTATGAAAACATTATATTTTTGGACCAGCTCTTCGATAAATATTATTTTCTTGATACGATTTTATATTCGGGATTAGTCACTTCCCACAAAAAAGGTGCCTTGTGAAAAATCTCCAATAAATAACAACACTTTCTATGTTGGTCACGTCATGATAATAAAATAATAAAAAATAAATCGGGTGGAGGAAGCTCAAAGAGGGAATAATTGGAGACTCTCGCCTTCTGAGACGTACACACCGTGAAACAATACGCGACATTTTCTAAAATTTGTCTTATTCTCTCGTGCCTTCCATTTCAAACGGCGAATATCGAATTATACCTCTTTTTTGTTGCAATTTTTTTACATATACGAGATCTATGACAATTATTATTATTAAAATTGAGAGGATCACTTTGAAATTGTGCATAAACTACTGTCAAAAAATTATTAATAAAACAAAAAATCCCTCGAAACGCCACTCCCTAAATTCTGTCGCCCGGGACAAGTGCTCCCTTTGCCACCTCCTCTTTCCATCCCTTCCCAAATCCGGCCCTGCATTGAGAAAGTGAAAACATTTTATGCCCTTAGAATCGAAAATTTCAACTCGCGCTTTACGTTTTAGACATCAAGAACATACTTGGTCTCGTGTCTGTCTGTAATCAAATCCATGTGACGGGTATACAGCCTACTAACGTTAATGAACGGGCTCGTATCTAGGTGGTCCCTTATCAATTTTATCAAATTCCATCTGCTGGTATTGAAGTTTTCTTTGATAGAGGGGTCGTTTACTGGATATTGGAGAGTTCTGATTTCGTTTTTTGAATCGACTTTTCGATTCTGCATGCGCTTTTCAATTTATTTCGATATGGGAATCGTTTATTAGGAAATTGAGGGTTCTGATTCTATTGTTTCAATCGGATGTTTCATCGCTTATGCGCGTTTTGAACTTTTTTGTGTGTGTAATTTTCTGAAACATGTCGAAATAAACAATTAAAACATTAAATTTGCTTTTCCTTACACATTTGTTTGTTTTTTCTTTCATGTGTGAAGTTAGCATTTGTTTTTCTTTATGTATCCAATAAAAATAGCAAGAAAGCTATTCTGACCTATTTGGCAGACGTTTTTCTTTTTTAATGTCATCATTCAGTCCTCGGTAGTATAGTGGTGAGTATCCCCGCCTGTCACGCGGGAGACCGGGGTTCGATTCCCCGCCGGGGAGGTAATTTTTTTTTATTTCGTCTGCTTTCGGTTCATCATTTTTAATAATGGATCTTTGTAATTGGCTAAGAAAAAAAATAACCTCTAATGTTCAAAATTTGGAGTTTTACGTTTCAAGATGCGTAGAATCCAAAAATCGAATTAAAAAAAAACCTGTCCGTCCGACGTCCGCGGCTTTTCTCCGAAATCCAGGGCCGATTTTATTTTTATTTTGGAACGGTCTCAGGATGATCCTAGGAATTCGCCGTTACTATCAGGCGTTATGTTCCGAAATGGCAATCGATTAAGGTCTCTTATGTCCGTATCTAAGCCATTTATGAAGATAGAAGAAAACATGAAGTGTTGTGAAATTATTATACCAAAGGCAAAGTAAAAAAAAAATCAACTTAAATATATTTTTTTTTTTTGTATGAATAATTATTTGGAAATATTTAACCATGGCGTAATTGTTTTTAATCCTGTCGTAACTAGGCTCATTTAGTTCTTGGTTTTAAAATTTTAAGGGTTGCGGTGCAACCTGAAATTCTTCGAAATCCGTTTAGAAAATGGATACTATTCATATTCAGGTATTATTTTAAAAATTACGGGAAGCATGTATTTATGTTGTTTTGTAAAATAATCTCCTATTTTTTCACTAAAACTATTTAGCTGAATTATTTGAAAATTCGTTTGGTTACTTTTAATAAAACTCGGACATCAAATTAAAAAAAAAAAAAAAATCCTATAAATCTAATTTATCCGTAAAAATATTAGAATTGGTAAGTATAAATTTAAAATTTTATATTAGAAACATTGGAATGATATTATTTTACAACATAACTTACCTACTTTAAATAAAACTTTGGTAAAGGCATTATAATGAGTTGGAGTTTACTGATAGTTTTAAAAGCACGTATGTGTAATAAATAGTTTGAAATTTCCCTAACTGTTTATTATGATCAAATTAAACAGTAAGTATTTTGCTACAGCCTGCTTATCAATATGACTGTTACTGAGTAAAATTGAACTGGGAAAATGTGTCAAATAAATAGTAGCATATCTCATGAATCTCAACAGGATGTGCATGACTAGTGGTGAGGGTTATATTTGTGTTTATGTTTGTGAAAGTTGTATATTAGATCATTTAAAAAAAAAAGTTTGTATTTTTGGTGATAACAGTGCTGTCCTTTGAAATTATTATTTAGTATTGTATATAGACAGGCAATTAGGCACATAAATATAATTCCATAATTATCAAAATTCCTGTAACCATATTAATATTGAATAACAAAACGAAGAATTAATCGAAATTCGTTGATTTTTATTTATTAATAAAAAAACTTTAAAAAAAATGTCATTATTTGTTCTAATATACCCACTAATGACATTTTTCTTAAGCTAATATGGGTCTTATCCAACATATAACAAAACCTTTCTAGGAAACGAATAGGCCGTAATTTCTTCTCATTCACTATAAAATCTCTAATGTACGAGTTAAAATATCATCTAAATTTGCACATAGGAAACTAAAAACTGTAAAAACAAAAAATGAAACTTTAAGGTTTGCTGGCTATATTTTGAATGTTGGATATGATTGTTAGGGATTGCTCAAGGTGGTGAGTAAGACATTCACTTAATTATGTCTTTATTATGACAAACCACGGTTCCCAGCCTGATTAAGCCCACTAATTTTCTACCAAGACAAACCACAGGATTTTGACCGGTTTCGTTCATAATTGGATACTTATTGCTACAATTATAGTTGTAGGAGATTTTATATATATTTTGTTCGAATCTGAATTGTGATTCTAACAAATTTTCAAAACCACATTTTGTTCTCAAGGAATATGTTTTATGTTGTGTTTTAAAATGCTTTCTTCATTTAAAACAGTATTATGAAAATTCTTCGGGTATTATTTCATAAATATGGTATTATTTATGATTGAAAAGTTTATTATAAAATCAATTAGCCTATCTTTATCTAGGTCGTAACTTTTATATGAATGTGTAAGAACTTTTTCCTTTTGGTTCTTATACTCTTGGTTACCTAAGGTAATTGGAATTTCTGCGAAATTACCTATTTTTTTTTTAATTATACTTAATTAATACAGCTCAGTATAATTCTATTAATCTATTATTATTATTAGAATATTTTCAATCAGATAACTTTGTATAATGTTTATATAATTTGGAAAGAGACCAAATAGTTTTTTTTGCTGAACTTTGCTCTTATTATAATTAATTAATTGGAAAACTTCCAAAAAGCTATAAGAGACTACCAATGCCGAGTTTAACATTCCATAACTTCATAAAAAATTCATAAACTACCTTCAGTAAATGTACTTTCATTCTTAACCTCTCTTGAAAACTTCCTGAAGCCCGGAGTTTCACCCCCAACAATACGAAGTTTGTTTAGAGTTTGTTTTTCGCAAAGAGTACGGTTTTTGTTGCCCGCATTTTATTGTAAATAATTTCTGTCCATTCCTCCACAACTGACTTCCGGTGTATCTGAAGCGTACTCAAACTTAATGAAGTGTACTTACTCAATTTGTTGTGAGCAGGTCTCGGGCGACGAGCGAAGGCACCTTTGCGAACACACCAAACTGAACGCCGAAGCTGGTGGGATCGCAGCGTATGGTTCTGTGGTCTACCAGCTCAACCATGCCACCCTCGAGGCGACCGGTACCTGCGACTTCTTGGCCAGGGCTCTAGGCATAGTCTACAGGACAGGTAACATATACAATATAATTAATTAGAGTATTCTTTTTGAAGTATTTTTAATTACTTATTTATTATCTTCTACTTTTTAATTTCTCTGGAAGTTCTTATGAATAAATAAAATGAAATGCAATATATAACTTCCAGGACAACTAATTAACTTCACTTTATTTAATTATGTTTACGTTTCGGGGAAATATTCCCTCAGTTTCAGAACGGTTTTTCTAAAATCAACAAATGCTGCATCTATAATCACAATTCATACATAAATACACACTAACTAAAACAAATAAATGATTAGGATAAATAAAGAGACAAATGTAGTTGAAGAGGTACAAGATCATATATGTTTAACATTATGTCAGCTTTTATTTCTCTCCCATTCACCTTATATAAAAATTTCCAATATCTACTGTCTGAATCTTGCTCGGAGCCTAAGGTCATTGACTAACAATCAGCATGAGTCCAGATATAAACATATTTGATCTTCGTACCTCTCATCCTATATTTGTCTCCCTATTCAGCCTAATTATTTATTTGTTTTAGATAGTGTGCATTTGTGCATGAATTGTGATTATAGATGCAGTATTTGTTGATTTTACAAAAATCGTTCTGAAGATGAGGAAATATTTCCCCGAAAAGTAAACATAATTAAATGAAGTGAAGATTATATTGGAAGTTATATATTTCCCTTCATTTAATAATATTGATATTTAACCGAATTTCATTGCATTTCTTCACTGATGAGACATATTCTCCGCTAATTAATCGACTTATGCATGACTAATACAGAAGTTAATTGGAAATTTTTTCTATTAAACATACCATTTTATGGAAATTACCTAATTTATTAATTCGAGAAATGAAGTTAATGAACTGCAGTTAACGCCGGCTTGTAATTTCGGCCACAAGGTGTTAACGCATGCATCATATAGGTTATTACATTTATTAACGTCTCATCTCAAAAAGAGTTTATTGTTCGGAAAACATTATTTCGATAGCTTTGTATTTTAAATAATACTGTCGGTGAATTTCGGGAAAGTAAGTAAGCAAAAATATTTAAAAAAGTAGAGAATCTGAGCTGGGTGAAGACCCTGGTGAATATTATGAAATAATTAGTGATTGACTTAACTGAAAATAGTGAATAATGGACTTTAATTCTTATACCATTATGATTAAACTAGTATACCCGGGCGAGAACTCTCGCATTAGATATCAATCATTCTTCTACACCCTAATGCATTCGAAGTATAAGCGATATTAGGAAACCATATTTATTCTTGTAAACAATATAATATTACCAAAAAAGTGTATTTAACATACAGATTTCGTGAAGCTACATAGTTTGTAATGACTATGTTGAAGTTACAGTTCATACTTAATAAGTATTAAGCTTAACCCACTGGAAATCATCTCTTCAATTTTGCAGTTAGGCAATTAGATCCAGCTATAACATTTTCTATATCTAGTATTCATATTTAGCAGTACCCTTTAGGGTTGGACATGCGAAACAAGATATAATTTCCCACTCATTAAAAGTGTTTGTAAACAGACTCAAATTGATATAAAGTTGCCATGACAACGACATGTACGCAAGATGGCATAGGGCCCGTGCGGACCTATATCCTGCGTTATCTCGAAAACGATAGGTTTTAAGGCTTTAAAAGGCTGGACCAATATGATCTCAAAGATCGTATGTGATCTTGATGCCCACGTCAAAATCATTAAAACCCAACTTATCCTGTCTCGATCCGCCGACTCTCAGACGTTTATTTAACATACAGATTTGGTGAAGCTACATAGTTTGTAATGACTATGTTGAAGTTACAGTTCATACTTAATAAGTTTTAAGCTTATCCCACTGGAAATCATCTCTTCAATTTTGCAGTTAGGCAATGGGATCTAGCTATAACATTGTCTATATGTAGTATTCATATTTAACAAATCTTTAGGGTTGGACATGGGAAACAATTTTGATACTTCATTCATCAAAATCCATCGCTCCGGAGAGCCGGAAAAGGAATCTATACTACCGTAATAATATATAGTAGTGATAGTGATAATGATTAACATGTGGAAATATACAAAGTGGATCTTAACTTGGAACAGACATATATTTACACAGTTATTTTACACGTGCTCAAGTAAATAATGCATGCAGATGTCGCAATAACACTGTAACAGGATTAATCGTTCCATGTATTTTTTTAAAATCATATCCTCAGAACTTGAAGCGTGCAACAATCTTCTATATAATCCCAATATTTTATATACCCCTTATGTCTGTGGGTGTATATATACATCTGAGCCAGAAAGAATTTATATAAATGCTCCGTTGAATACTTTATTGTACCCGATGCCCTACCATTCCTGCTGTAAAATGAGACATTGGATTCGCGAATAGTATAGATAGAATTTTTTTGTGACTGTGGTGACTTTTGCTCAGAATAACAAAAACTCTCTGCAAGGTTTCAGAGCACTTGGTTTGAATACTGCTAGGTCCTTTTAATTAAATAAATGAACATTCCTTTCTTGCCCGCTCCACGCAACTCCCTCTGGAATTTCCTCCCTTCTAATATTCAGCATGCTGAATCACATTCGGAAACCTCTTTTATCAACAGGCAATACCAACTCTCTTTAACCGGTGGATTTTCGTAACGTATTTTGTTTCAATTGTACCTATTCCATAATAAATCGAAGGAATAAATAAATTAATTATTAATTCTTACAATTTATTTTTCTGGGATATTATTGCTAGGATATTTTAAGATAAGTTTCCAAACTTATTTTGTAAAAAATTATACAAGGCCTTAGCCTTAGGTGTTTGTATCATTTTGACTTAAAAATTGCATTATATTTTAATTTTTTTAAAGATGTATGTCATTCAGAAGTGATATTCTCCCAAACTATTATATTTTTTTTCGGATTCTAATTCTAATTTCAAAATAAAATAATTAGATATATAGCTCAGCTAATTGTGACGAAAGGTTATTTTAAATTTATGAATACGCTAGATTTCAGAGAACTTTTAACCTTTCAAACTTCCTTTCTTTATTGCTTAAGTTAACGACGTTTCGGACATAACTAGTCCATTTTCAAGCCCAAAACGATAATCTGCATATTGTCTGCATCACTTTTTAGTTAATCCAAATCTGGATTATTGTCGTACTTTTTCTAATAAAATTAATTTTATATGTCCTGTAGTCAATAAGCTCGTACGTCTGTTTCCATGGCTTCTCCTTGTGAAACGTTCACAAGGAGTCATGGGAACAGACGTAGGAGCTTATTGATTACATGAAATATAAAATTAATTTAATTTTTTTTCCACTCCTTAGAGTGTAGAGTTTCGAATGCAGGCTCAATTTTAAAAATGGAACTTCCTATAATTTAGGCAGGAAAGTCAGAAGGAAACGTACGTGACAAAGACCTCACCGGTGACGTTATATTGGATAGGGGGAAACTGAAGTGTTTTCCCGACAGGGCCTTGAACAAAGAGGAGTAAAGAGCTCCATTTCTCCATTTGAGGAAAATCCTCTTGACAATGAACTGAAATTGAAATCGACTAGAGCACCCTCCAGCTCCGGATCTGGCCAACCCTGAAATAAGACTCCCTCCTAACATACCTCGACCTTCCGTTCCGCAATTTCCTCAGCCGTTATGAATAGTCCGCTGGCTAACGAAGTTGACAAATGAATCCACATTATTCCTTCATTTTGAATCCATTTGAAGATTATCAAAAGGAACAAATTAAGAAATTATCATTATTTTGTGAATTGGAACACAATTTAATTATTTCCGTGTGTTATTATGAAAGATTTCTGATTCTACAGTTTTAATCTCAACCGTTTAAACATTACATTTTAAATCCTTTTTTAATCATTCGTTTGTTTGATTAATCGACTTGCTAACATTGCATTAGACATTGTTAACAAATGGACGACCGAGCCATGCTCGGAAATAATTTTATTTTACCAACTCAATTTAAAAAAAAATGTTTCTACCTCCGATGGAAACAAAATTCTTGTTTCAATTAAAAGTTTTATTCAATTAACAGTTGTAAATAGAATTTACAACTCTGTACTTTAAACAAATAATAATACTGTAATTGTTAACAATAACATGATTTATTTTTTAAATTTATTAACTATTCCTCGGTAGTATAGTGGTAAGTATCCCCGCCTGTCACGCGGGAGACCGGGGTTCGATTCCCCGCCGGGGAGGTAATTTTTTTTTTGTAAAATATATTATGATATAATTTCGTTGCTTTATTAGATTTTCTTTCGTAAATTTCGTTTCGTTCACTTATTTACTTTCGTAATAAGTTTCGTTTATCTTCATTTATTACTTGATTTTAGTTTGTAATTATTTTTTACAAACATATTTATGTCTTTTGATTCGTAGATGGAGGCAGCTAAAAACAGGTCCCATATGGTATCTAATATCTTGATATATTTATATCCACCATTCATTTTTAATAAAACAAGAGTTCAAAAATCAAAGAAGAAAAACAATTACAAAAATACTAAGATTCAAAATTTAAAAATTTTTAGGGATACCTGTTTTATGTTTGTATTTGTAACTTTTAAATAGGTAATATTTTTCAAGAGAAAGTAGATAAAAACAAAAAATACATAATTATAAAAATAATTGAAGAGATTTCTATTAAAAGTGGGCTCTCTCTTCCGACCATAACAGATTTGGAGTACTTATGAGAGTTATCTCAAAACTGTACTTAATGCTAGGCTTCACTTCTATCAAATGTATTTTTCCCCTCTGAAAAGTGAATGGGAAGTTTGATTTTTCAAGCAAAAATGGAGTTCAAAATGTTGGAAAAATTAGTTTTTACTGTAACTTTGCAAACAAAAGTAGAAATTGAAATGTCTATTTTTGATAGCCAGCTCCTCGAATATTGAAGTTGATGCGTTGACAAAAACCTGCCAGGTTCGGCACAGTGGGACGAAATGAACTATTCCTGGGCACAGCCCAAAGAAAAAAAATTGGAAATGAAACTTTTTTACTGGTGCAAGTTAGTATACATTAGCCTCCATAAATACGTAAAATGATAATATCTTCATACGTTTTTCTGGGTATTAATCGAACATGAATTTTATTACTTGAAATACGTGATTAGAGTTTTTCTGATAAAAATGATAGTAAACATTTTTTTTTAATGATTTCAACCTTTTTATTTTATACTTTTCACATATTTAGTGGACCCTTTTGGAATATTTCGCCCAGCAATCATTCTTGTATGAATTTGGGATTTTTTTAAATTTGTCACTTTTTTAATATTACAAAAAATGTTCAAGTTTGCTCGTAAATTTAATTATATGTCGTTAATCAGTGACTGTTCTATTTTTCATATATCCAAGAGTTCCATCTCCTCCCTTCCACCATACTTCATTGTTCAATTTATATGATAATTATACTGAAATAAACTATACGAAATATGTTCTTGTGCTTTCTTTGCTAGATTTTGTTTTTTACAATTAAAAATAAAAAATATTGTATGCATGCATCATTTTTCAAATTTTATCTCCGAGCAATTGAAAAACAAAGTAAAATACATATTTTAAATCTTCTGATATTTTCTGATATATCTTATTTATAATTTAATCAAAAATAAAATATATTTATTATTTTTAATATATCTGATCTAGATATTAAAATCTTTATTGTAGAGTACCGAACAGATGAATTTTTATAAAATAACTTAAATGATAAAATAGGAAAATAATATTTTCATAATATTCAAAGAAATAAACAATATAATATGGATACCTTATTTATAAATATGGAAGTATATTTTTCAATTCGTCCCACTGTGCACCGGCTGGTATTTTATATTCTGATTTTATAATCATATCCAAGTCAATGTGGTATTTTCAATTTATCAAATTTCTTTAATTTGAAGAAGCTTAAAGTAATTGTAAAGCGCGGTGTATGAAATAAGTCGGGTGTTCTGCATTATAAAAAAATATGAATAAGTTTATTATTAGCTTTCTTATTCCACACCACGGCAAGCGGTGTGAATATATTTATCTTGCCCTGAAGGACGATGTCCCTGAATAAACTTATTTTTTTGTCCCTTTCCACTCCCTGGCAGGCAAATAGCTCTTCTTTGTCAACATGATATAAACAAACAGCCAACACTCAGGATAAAAATGGATACCATATAAAAAAATATTTGTATTACACATTTGCATGTATATTAAACAATAAAAAAACTTGTAAAATCGGAGTAATATTGAGCACAATGTTTTTGTTTTTTAAACTATCCTCCGTTTAGAATGGTTTAATAAATCTTTTGTAATATTAAATGATAAGATATTGTCCTTAGGACATGTAGAGATGAAATAGCAAGCTAAAAAGGTCAGAAATGAATAATGCTTTCAATATTTATTTTCTCTATTTTTTATTTTAACAACTCTTGAACCATAAATGGTTGTGCGATACTGAAATTATATAGTTTAGGTAGGCACATGCATGTGATGTTACAGCAATTTTTTTTTTTGTTAAAATCGACTAACCAGAAGTGACACTTTTTTAATCGATTTTACACCTTCTTTTTTTTACAATTTTCTCGAAAACGGCTCCAATGATTTTGATGAAACTAGCCTAAATTATTCTTTGTAAGGCCCTTTAACTATTCATGTATGTAGTACATCACCGAGGGAATGCGAAAAAAAAGATTATAATGGAGAGAATATTTTATTTGCGCATAACTTAAAAAGTATGAATTTTGTGGTAAATTATGTATTAAATTGTATGAAAAGTAATTAAATCATCTAAAAAACAAAAAAAGATCCATCAAAATCGGACCATTATTAACAAAGATATAGCATGACTGATGAGATTGACTACAAGAACCGAGCGCATCTGAAAAGAAACGGATGCGCCTGAACCTCCTCCCACCAATCCGCCTATCTCTTGTCAACAATACGCTCTGTAATAATTTAATGTAAGAATATAAAATTAGAAATCAACATGATAATTTCTACTTTTATATTATTTAGTGGAAAGAAAATGCTTCCATGGAAACTAAACTAAAACTTTTAAAATATATTTTCAACTTTGTACTAAAGTTGTTTTAAAAACTGTTTTATTGTATTTGTGAAGGAGAAGATGTGAAGAAGTGAATGCTGCCGAGTTTATTTCAAGTATTGTTTATGTGAACTCTTTAAAATTACAGAACGCTAAGGGAAGGTTGTGTGATGCCGCGCACCGCACTAAATTTTTTTTATATGTAATCCTGATTTTCGAGATCTTTTTGATTTATCTCGCTACCTCTTAACAATTCTGGTGCCAACGACGATATATCGTTGTTCGTAACATTTTGGAAACGAGTCTACGACAAATGGTATATATTATTGTTATTATATCATATATGATGTATAGTGTATATGATGGCTTAATATTCGTATTAATTTAAATTAATATAACTAGATACAAAGTAAAACGTTATTTTCTGTTGGCACTAAAAGGGTTTAGCATCCAAAAGTCACAACTATATTTTCATCAGCATATTTTAGCGCTGTTTCACTATTGCTGTTGAAAGGATAGGAGAGGATTTTAATGAAATTAACATTTTTATTATAAACTTATTATTTTCTTAACTTATTACTTTTAGTTTCTTTTATTATTGTTATAAATTTCCTGGTTTGGTAATCCGGGGTTCCAGGAATAATGGGTGCTGAGTTGGGCCACAAGATGGTCGGATAAGTGAGGTTCTAAGGAATTTATTTAAATTAAAAAAAAAGAAAAGATATTTACGATAAAGTTAAAATTATATACTAATTTATAATTTTATAAGCCACTATGGTACTAATCACTGGTAAAATATGTGTACCACAGTACATATTATGCGCCCAAACCATTATAATCATAAGTCGCTGTCAATTTGCCTTCAATCAATCATAATAATGTGGTATAATATAACTTCATTAACGTACTGATTAGGCAGCAAATTATTGTTGCTTAGGCCTTGTAATTGTACAACAAAAAGAGAACCTTACGCGCGGATATAAAGTGCCGTAGCTCACGGCTTGCCTCCGCCTTTTGTGTTCCCTGCAGCATTTCGACAGCCAACTTCCAAAAGGATTAACCTAATTGGCTAAACTCTGATTATTCAAAACTTTGTTAGCGCGGATTTTAATTTGATCTTAATTTAGTACCCCGAGCCTTCTAAAACTTCTTCTGCTTAAACGTCGGTTAGTTAGCACGTGATTCACGAGAACTTCTTTAATTACTTAGCGGATTATTTTACTCTGCTAGTCCCTGATCTGTAGATAATGGAGGTTTTTAACTGAAAGCTAATTTGGAGTGGCGTGGTATATTAAATTTTTCGTCAAAATTATCGCAAGTTTTCTTATCATCTAAATATAATATATACTTTGGTGTTAATTAATTTCGAAGCTGCAAAATGAGTTGTAAATCCGGAAAAAATAATCAGAAACAACGTCGACCCACGATGCACATGTACCTCAACTGCACGTCCATTTTTGGATAATTCATTTCATACATGGATCTTTCTTCGAAAATAGAGAATTCATAGTTCCATGATGAAACCAGGCCTTTTCGATGCATCTGTCAGAATTTGTTTTCATTGATTTTGATAAAGCATGGTCTTAAATTGTTTTATCAGGGATTTGCTTTTATGTTAATAATAATTTTACGTATGTAAACATGTTTTAAACATTAAAATACCCAACCCCTCACCCTCTCACTTTTGAAAATTGGAATATTTTGATTAGTCTTCCGTTCTAGAAACAAATACAATGGGATATTTGGACAACAGTATCTGATATGCAATTAAGATATATATATATATATATATATATATATATATATATATATATATATATATATATATAAATAAATAAATATTTAATTACAGTGCAAAACAAATAATTGAATTAATTCGAATAATACTTGTTTTTTTTTTTCAATATAAAAGCAAAAGAGAATAAAACAAAAACTAAAACTTTTTTTCTTTTCTTTTTTATACTTCCCAGTAAAATTCAGAGGGAAAAAAGTTGAAATTCGTAATCTTTACCTTAAAAAACATAAATGATCAAATTTTCTCCAAAACTTTCCTTCGAGAGGTCCTGCTCAAAGACTAATTTAGGCATTCCACCTCAGAATTTCGAATCGCCTTCATCGCTTTCGATTTCACTACAAAACGGAGTGTTCAAACAAAAAAGTCTTGAGAATTGAAATTATAGATAATTTACTCTTCTGTAATTTGGTGTAAAATAAATATTATAATGCATGGTTTCCATGTATGAGCAAAAAAAAAAGATAAAACAAAATATTATTTTTACTTCCGGTAAAAATTCGAGGTAGCAAAGTTAAAATTCGTAGTCAGTACACTACAAAACATAAACGAACACATGTTGAGCACTTCTCCGAACATTTTCTACGAGATCCCTTTCTGGTCTCAACTGGGGTCCAGATGTTTTTCAATTTTCAATTTCTTCTGTCAAACCGAATCCAAAGTTTGAGGTCTCATTCTACGCACAATTTAATATTTTTTAATTTATAAAAGTTTGGAATTTTTGGTAGGGTGCGCCGTTTAAATGTTATAGGCCAAAAACTGGCAAAATGTCAGAAATTTCGGGATTTCCTCCGCCCTCCCCCCTCCTTCTTACCTTGGCTCAACACTTAGAACAGGAAAAACTTAGGTTACTATTATCTGGCGTCTAATTAACAGATTAAAATCATTTCCAGCTTTCCAACAGGTACTTCCAACCGCGGTGCCCGAAAGGTCTAGATTAACTGGCCCAACCATAGCATACAAGATATAAAAAAATAATCCTACTACCCTATTAGGCGCAAGGTGACTTTTGATGGCAAGATGACTGGATAGTAAATATAGATCTCTTATGATCAATCTCTTTTGAAAATGTTAAAAAATCGTATCGTTCATTTAAAAGAAAAGTGCCAATAGTCGTTTCCTTGAATACATTCCGGCTATTTCTTTTCGAGGTTTCGTGATAGTTTCTGGATTTAAGGGGAATAATCACCATCAATCCGTTGCCTCAGAATCAGGCGGAGGGGCTGCCTCCTCAGAGCTCCCTGACAAGTTCGAGGTCGAGTTGTCTGGCTTTAACCTACTTTATCGGCCTACCAAGCCCACCGAAAAAGCGTTTCCCACCTGCAGTCCATGAAGCTAAGACAACCCTTTTCGATACCTTCACTTCCTCACATCATATGGGGACTAGTCGTTCAGTGGTTCACTGCTGTGCAGAGGAGGGGAATCTGTATAGTGTCGATCATTGGCAGATATTTTGATGCTAGGACCCTATTGAAAGTCAGAAAATGGAGAACAGCGGTATAAGACCGAAACATCTGGCTGGCGAAAGCTTTGTGAGGAGTCCAGTGTTCACTTTGGGCTGTAGCGCTATGGAAGAAGAGATAACATACTATTTTAACATACATAACGATGTTTTAAATTATTGATACAGAAGCAAAATATTGATATTATTTGTCTCCTTTACTGGCTTAAGAATAATATTATTAAAAATAATATATTACTTTCTAATTACAATTTGAAGGAAACCGTTAAGTTTTATTAATAAATTTATAAAACCTAAACCTGCAATAATTTTTACTAAAAATCTGACATTTAATCTCAAATAAAAAATAAAGTTATGTTTTTCGAATTCACACTGTTTTTCGAAGTGAACGATAGTGCTGTACGTCACAACTCTATGTGCTAATTTTACCTAATATTATTATAATTATATTTTTTTTTAATTTATTTTTTTCTTATTTCATTTTTTGTTATTATTTAATTTTCTCTAAATATGGTGTGAATTACTATTACACTATTTTAATCACTATTACATTTTCCTTTATTGAGAGAGAATGTAATATTACTTAATAAAAGTATATTAAAAAAAAATTACATAAACAGTTTTTCGTTGTTACACAATATTACAATCAAATAAATTACTAATATGACTTTATTATCATGGAGATATAAATAATTGTTGTTACATGAATCTCACAGGTAATAAACAAGATCAAAAACTAAATTTCGAATTATTAATATGTTGTTATTGACATTACTTAACAAGAATATGCTCATTTTAATTATATACAAATAATTCTTTCCTAATTTACAAGCTCTCCACCAGATGCCAGCTCATGACTCAAACAACCCTTAGTAGTCCATACAGCTCCCTACTAGATGGCGCTTAGTTGATCTCCCAAGATGGACTACAAGCCTCTGTGCTTAGTCCCTTTTTATCTAATCTCCTGGGAAGGATTTTTCATTCCCCTCTTAGTTTAGTTACTGACCGTCTTTGCTCTTAAGCTGAGGGTATCAGTTTACTTAAGCAGTTCCAACATGGCGGCGGCTACGAAACGCTCTATTCTCTGGACATGGGATATTTTAACCCAGATATACGCATATATATCAATAACGGATTAAGCTATGCATGGGCCCCTAAGCAAAGTAAATCTCGGAGCCCCTGTCCTTTTTCCAATTCAATACAGTTTATTGCATAAACAAAATAGAGACACAATGAAATAAAGTATAGAGTCAATATCTAATTTGTGAAAGAATCCTGTTCATTTCTTTCATTCAATTCATCCTCTGACCCTGTTCATTTCTTATAATAATAAATACAATTCAGTATGCAGATTGGTAACATTTAATTAAATTTTATGCCTACATCAAATTTTAATATATCGATACTAACGTATGCCATTTATAAAACAAAACTATTCATAGGTAATGACACTGATCGTAATTTAATGCTATTTATGTAATAGTCGCAAATAAAGTAAATAAACTAGAGTTTTAACAACGATTTATTTCTCGATTCACTGAAGTTAACATCATCATTTCTATAACATCATCATTGCGTTTTCAAAGCATTAACTTTTCTCTAATGAAGATATCTTTTCACTTTTCCTTTCAAATTTATCTGAATGTCCTAATTTTATGTATTAAATTTCTGTAGTTTCATCGATTTTCTCCTAAACACTTTTCTGCGCAGTCCATCTAAAATGGAGTTTTCTAAATTTGAAAAAACTGTGATAATTTCGAAAAAACTTAATACGATTGACGGTCCCAATGATTAAACAAAATGAAAAATAAACGAATAAAAGTGTAATACAAAAATATATTTGGCGTTCTGGCAAAAATCACTAATTCCGTTAGTGAATTTTTATGATAAATGATTTATGCTTGGTTAAAAGACAACACACACGGACTAAATGGGTTTATCTATCAAACTAACTGCAAAAGTAATGAGTGCTGCCAATCTAAATAATGAAAGTGCGTGGAGTTAATTTTGAATGCGTTCTGAAATTATTTTGAAATATTCGGAGGCGGATCAGGACACGTGGTGGTCCTAGGGCCTGCTTACCGCTTAATCCGTCCAAGCTAAGCGGTAAAAATTCCGTGACCCTCTCCAAACTAAGTTCCGACTCAGAGGGCATCAATTTAATATTCTGTTTGTAGATTTGTTCGATTATATCATGCAGAGTTTTTTCGAACCTTTTAGTTTAGTTTCGAAATCTTTAAGTAAACATATTCTAAGACATCGGCACCGACGTGGCCAAATACCGCTTAATCCGTCACCGGAAACATTGCCGAGTAATGCTGGGTTAATATAAGTTTCATTTTACAGAGGAAATAAATAATGTACCGTATCCAATGGTCATTTTTTTTATTTTATTTTTTTTATCGTCCAAATTCCCGTTTTAACCTAATCTAATTTGAAATCCTGAACTAGCCTAATTGAGAAACAAATAATAAAACACCACTAATATACTTGAAACGAAAACCCCCGCAACGACAAATTTCGTTTATAGGTATAAATTACCATACTGCAATATTACCGTTAATTTACATTAATTGTTAATTAGTGTCTAATTGCCGTCATTATAAGAACCATCTTGAACATGTTGAAGCGGAACATACTTTTCCACTCCAATTGTACCTTTATCCAATACCTTTTCATCCTTCTGAAATTCAACATCTTTCGCAAATTACCCTTCAGAACAGTTCCTGGCCAAAATCTCATTGCACCCCATGTCCTAAAACAAGTTTCCTCGAAAAGCTATCCTATTCCTCATTTATTTATACAATGCTACACTCCGATCCACCTATTATTTTATTATTTTACCGACTCTTCGAAACAGTGTATAATTAAAATGATACCGAAATCCAAAAAGCCACCTGAATATCCTTCCTCCTACCGTCTCATCTCCCTCTAGCTCATCATTGGCAAATTCATAGAAAAATTCATTCTAAAACGACTACACCCAATCTACACCCACGACTACACCCGACTATACCAATAGATTCAAATCACGTAATTCCTTGGAATCAGTTTGTATTTCAAACCTTGATTTATCCAATCAACATGTATAGTTAATTTTTAAATAAAATTTTTTTTTTTAACTCCGCTCGGGCAAAATCAGACGCAATTCATTTTCCTTCATTAAGATGAAGTTACTACTTACAGTGAACCTCTCTGAACTATTTTTTTCGGTAAAACTACGCACTTTTTTGTAACGCGCAACAATGTACACAAATATTCTGAACTTTATCAAACATCGAGGATTACAAAATAATATAGCTTTTTCTTCCTCTACCTCCTTTGTGCCGTGAAGCGTGGAGTTGCAGTTTCGGTCCATCTAGCCCACTGGTCCCTGTACCTGGATTATCTTCTCATCTCCGGGATGGCGCGTCCTCTAGCTGCCCCTAGTTTTCCAATGTAATCAGAGTACAAGCCTCTGGGTCTGCCACGAGGCCGTCTTCCTTCCGGCCTAGTTTCCAAATACCACCTGGCTTTTCTGGTATCGTCCATTCTACAGACGTGTCCATACCATTTTAGTTGCCGCTCTTGCATGGTGTCGCACACTGATCTAACACCCAGATCCTCCCGAAATCTTTCATTTCTGACTCAGTCTCTCCTGGTCTTGCCAACTATTCTACGGAGGAATCTCATTTCTGCAGATGTTATCCCACTTACGTGCTTGTCGAGGGCCGTCCAACTTTCTGATCCATACAGGAGAATCGGGAGGAACACGGATTTAAAAATTCGTATTTTGGCATCTCTACTTACTTCTTGCTTGCCTATAACAGTTTTGGAGATCTGATGGTACACTCCATTGGCCTTTTTCACTCGATTCAGAACCTCCTGGTCTATTTTACCATCTTTACTTATTATGATTCTTAGATACGTATAAGTATTCGTAAGTTCAATGGGTTCACCATTACACACAATCCTAGGCTCTGCGTTTTCTCTTCCGACATACATGATTTTACTTTTGTTAGGGTTTATTTGTAAACCCCTAATCTTCAGCTCCTCATTCCATTCCTCCAAGGATGCCTGAAGATCCTCTTCAGAGTTAGCTATGAGTACGATATCATCCGCGTATATCATCGCTTGAGCCAGTCCTGGAGTTAGATTCCAAAAACCTACTAGTGCTCTTGGGTATCTCCTTTTACACACTTCCATATCTCATCCATAAGGAGGACAAATAGTAGTGGGCTTAGGCTGTCTCCCTGCTTTACTCCCTTATAAAAGTGGAAAGGCCGCGTTGTCTGACCATTAAGTCTTACAATGCCCTTTGGATCTTTGTACACTGATTTTATTGCACTCACCAAGTTTGCTGGCACTCTTCTTGTAGTTAGTGTGTCCCATATCTCCTGCCTCTGGACTGAGTCAAAAGCCGCCCTCAGATCCAGGAATGCCAAGCCAGACTGCCTTTCCCCTGTCCCACGCTTTCTCTACTATCATTCTTAAGGAAAAAATAATAATATAGCATTATTTTAATTGAATCAAATTTTTTCTCAGTTCAAATAGACCCAAACAATAGCTAAAAACAGACTACGTTATCAAATAGTGAATCTTGTGGGAATAAAGAAGAAAAAAGGAAGATATGACTTCACGCAAACTAAAGACTCGAGTTGATGATTCAAATTCATTTGCCCCAAACATGACATTATCACTTAACATCTCTGGCCTTTTAATATTCCCAAGAGTCTATAAACTGTATTTACAAAAATTACAAAAGTAATCCGGTACCACTATTGGAGAATTTAACTATTTCACCATTACATAGGAATTGCAACAGAATTAATTAAAACAATGTTAATTAAGTTACAAAAAAACCTAAACATTTTATCAAAGGCATCAATATCAAGGTATTATTTCTGATTACCTATGTATAATTGTCTTTTGTTACGTTTTTGACTTAGATATTATATATTTATATTTGCTGTAAAAATCGAATAATTGTTATATTGTACATTTAGATGATCAATTGATTTTTGCTTAGCAACAGACAATATACAAGTACTACTAACTGATTAAATATATTTTTTGTTTTTAAATTTTACTTCGAGTCATTAATAAGCAATTAGTAATATATTTATTACTAGTTTATACAAGATACTTTAGACTTTGCTAATTGATAAGATCTCCACCAGATGGCAGCTCATAAAGCGACTACCCTAATAGTCCTTCAACCCCCCAGTAGATGGCGTTTAGTTGATCTCTCTAGATTGGCTTCTAGGCTCAAAGCTAAGTCCCTGCTTATTATCTTATCTGCTCGAGAGTATGTTCTTGTTCTCATTTAGTTTAATTACCGACCGTCTTTGGATTTAGCGGAATAATTAAACTATATAATATACTTGACAGCCAATTGATTAATGCTAAATTGGAACATGAATAATGAGGACAATGTAAAATTACAAATAACCTTAAAAAGTAAAATAAAAAATAACCTAATAATAATAATAAAAAATAAAAATAAGTAAAGTAAAATTACAAATAACCATGGCCCGATTCCACACAGAAAAGCGGGAAGATTAAGAACAGTGTTTTTAAAATAAGTCACGCGCTTTATTGATAGGAAGAGATCACTCAAAAAGTATTCAAGGTAATTAAATTCCAATGGAACCATCGTAAACTAGACGAAATTCTCTTTTATATAATTATAATTATAAATATAGTTTAGCTAAACTATATCCATTGGAATAGGACTTTCGGGCGGACTGATAGCGATAAGTTTTATTTTTTTTAAATTGAACTTTACTTTTGAATGTTTTTCTCAGCCCTCTGATGAGCTACAGAAATCCCACTTCTAGAACAACTTCGACTTTTATTAGGCTTTAGTTTCGTATAAATGAAGTTGAGGTTTCTTTTGTAATTAATCTTGAATTGGCACCTGGTTTGCCAAAAATATGGTGTGGAACAAGGTTTCCCCAACAAAGAAGTGTTTTGAAAATTAAATTTATTAAATTCGGTTTGTTTCTAGTCAATAAAGTAACACGAAAATACAGAATAAAAAGCTTCCTTGTGAAATAAAACAATTCAGAAATTAAATATGAAATGAAACTGTTCCTGAAAATATAAATAACTTAAAAATTTACTAATTAAAATGAATAATGCTTAAATATTAAAAGAAGAAAATAATTTTAATGCAAAACATAGTTACTTAAAATAAAAATATCCTGAATGAAATAAATGTTTTATTCTTTATCCTTTGAAACGCTGACCAAATTTTTGTTTTCGTCTATTGGAAATATTAGATTCTGTCACTAGTGTTCAATAGTGCTAACTACATTATATTTGTTCACATCACACTGTTATAGTGTAATTATATATATATATATATATATATATATATATATATATATATATATATATATATTTTAAGTAGTATTGATGTGTTTTTTTCTATTTACTAATTACTAAAAATATCTATTCATCTTCCGAATTTTTTAAAAACAAGTTTGATAACATTTGCTTCTCTGGGATTTCCTGCCTGCGAATATTGGCTGCCGATATTGCGTAGTTGTGGATCGATCTATGTTTTTATTAATTCAGCTGTTGCTAATTAGTCAACATTGCTGTACCAACAATGATAGATTGTCACAAGATACAGTATAGACGTGGGCCTAGCAATTCCTCGACGAGTTTTGAAGGTTCACTGCTTCGAATAAAGTGTAACTAATCTCAAACAGGTAGGCTCTTTTTCACGATATGCTGATCCAATAATGGGACTACCTGCAGCTTTAGACTGGGGTGAGAGCTACCGTTCTGACTCTGCCTAAAAATGTAATTACGAGGGGCGAGGGGAGGGGGGCTGGCCTTGAGATCGCGATCCCGATTTTTCTTGAATCATTTATTGTTAATTCAGTGAAAAGAGCTTCCCATCTTATCTCTGACCCATCAGAGTCGCAAGAACCATGTGTTATCATTTAATTATCTTTCATTTTAATCAAAATAACAGCCATAATTTATCTTTTATTATTTTTTTTATTTATTCATTTGTTGATTTTTTGAATTTTTAGTTATATCTCAAAGGTCTGTTATACTTCTTATCTGTTCTCTCATTCGTTCTTTTTCCGTCTGGTTTTGTGTTGCTTTGTCGTGTTTTTATTTTATTATTATTATTATTTTTTTTTTTTTTTAGAGCCACATTTAAAGGAATGTGTCATATTTGCAGGGGCTCGAATAACAATCAGAACAATAATATAGAAATTATATGCAGATGATTTCAAACTGTATAGGACTTCTATGTAAGTTCTTGGGCCGACCAGTAAAATTTAAAAATGACTTCTCGCATAAGGATGATTAAATAGTGCATTATGCATATATAAGATTATTTATGCAGTATAACATTACTATGAAAATATATATATATATATATATATATATATATATATATATATATATATATTTAATAATATAGATGTAAATAAACGAGATTAACAATTCCTTTTTTTTCTCCTTCTATCTTTTTCTTATACAGGCCTTCACTAGGGAGAGTAATAGTCAACACTTCTCTAGATGACCAGCCCCATTGGGAAGCGGGGTTTGTGAATTCCAACCACTTCCATTTCCAAATATCCCTGTACCCCAGCAGCTCTCCATTAAATAGAACCCGTGCAAAAAACAATTATCTAAAAAAAAAAACGGTGCACGTTATCGAAAAAGCTAACGTGTATTAAATCAAACAAAATCAAATTTTGCGTCCAATGATTACCACAACATAATAATTTGGTTAACTATTATGGTCGAAAACCACGGTCTTAAACGACGGTTTTGAATTGATTATTGTCATATTTTTTAACTTTTTTGAAACGAGAAAATCAACATCATACATTCCGTTTTGAGATGCTATATATGCGTAAAAACATCTCCTGATTTTTGTCCTGAAATCAAACAATAGTTCCCTCTCACTTCTGCCAAACCAATAGCTCACTTCTGCCATCCCACTTAGTTGCTTCGAATCCATCCCACCTATCTTCACTTAACAATGTCCTAACATTTAATGTACAAACTTGAGAGTTCCTTTGTTATTGCTATGAAAGGTTAGATCATCTGGTTGCTAAGAACTAGTACTTGGGGCTTCACTTATATTTGTTTCTTGATTTGATTTTATACCGATCAAACCATATCGGTATAGCGATAGGTTTTCTTCGGATGTTTTGTCTAACTCAGAACATAACCGTAAATTAACAATATAATTAGTCGAAATAGCAAAATTCGAAGTAACTTGGAGGTAGGAAGAGTTCCAGAGACGTGGGAAGTTGTGCCTAACACGTGTGGTGTGGTTTCAACAAGATGAAGCCAAGGGTCACACATCTCGTTCGCTAGAAGTTTTGAAGGAAATGTTCTCCAACACATTCTCTTTGAGGGGTGATTTAGGTTGGTCGGCACGGCTACTAGATTTGTCTCCATTTTTTTTCTCGGGGGAAAGTTTCTGGACAAGGAATTTAAACACTGACCCCGTACTTTTGACAATTTAAAGGAGAGGATCAGACACGAAGAAATCAATACCATTCCACCAGAAATGGTCCCTCAAGGTTCCATTTTAGCACCATTTCTGTTCTTGGTTTACACTTACTGCTACCTATGCTGACGATAATGCAATAATCAATAAAAACGCGGACCCTACACAAGCATCATTAACACTGCAACACATCCTCAACAAGACACACATTTGGAGCAAAAACTGGAAAATAATATTGAATTCTGAAAAATCCCAACATATAACATTCAAACTACGACATGATACTTACATGATACTACGACAGTTTTCATTGACAATCAAGCTTTACCTCGAACCGACAAAGTCACTTATTTAGGAATAACATTTGAAAGAACACCCACATGCCAAGAATAAAAGCTAAACTTTAAAATTCCGACTGAGTTTACTATATTCCCTTCCCTACTGCAAATACGCTGTTAATTACCACTCATAGCACAAAATTAACATCTATAGCTATTTGTTAAAACGCTATATGGACTTAGGGATCCAAAATTTATGGAATCGTCAAAAAACGCATGTTGAAAATACATTCAGCGTAGGCTGAAGAGGAGTTGGATGAGAGATCTCCTAATCTAACCGGTAAGATATAAGCAGGTCTGTGGGTGTCTTATTGTCAATTATCATTGTAAATGTTATATCACATTCGTTGATTTATTGTAATTTGCAGGTGCGAATAAAATGCTGAAGTTATAAAAACCAAAAATTCACCAGAAATTACGCAAAATGGTGGATTTCCGGGAACGTCTTCCGCAATGCGTAGACAATAACGGCTGACATGTGGAAGACGTAATTTTTTAAACCCGCCGAAATAAAACAATCTTCAAAGATTTCTATACACATTGATTTATTTTTTATAGTCCTTAAAAATATGACAGTTATTTATCTCTCTCTCTCTCTCTCTCTCTCTATATATATATATATATATATATATATATATATATATATATATATATATATATAAACAGATTGAAAAAAAAAATTACTGCTTAGCTTTAAGTTGGTAACGGTTCTGGATAATTAAATCTATAGCATTCGATTCTAAATTAGAAGGATTCGATTTGGTCCCTTTGAAAAACAGTAACCCTTCGAAGAGAGTGAATGTTAAAATGTTAATCAAAGTTAACAAGAAGCAATTAGGACGCGTTGAGCCCTTTCTGTTTCATTTGGCAAGGATCTGCTCCCTTATCCTGCTTTAATGGAGAAGGGCCAAGTCCACTGGAGGCTATAAAACCCTACCTCGCGGATCCGAGGCCCTGCTAATGAACTTTTTACGCGCCGTTAGTTTGATTCCCCGGTTTCCCAAGTTCAGAAGAGAAGTGATTAAATGGGTACCGCTTCCTTCGGCCCGCCGGTATTTCCCATGGTAGGCTAATACCAGCGGAACTGGCATTATTAACGATAAAACAGAATAGTATTTATTCTTATATCTTCAGTGCAATGCCAATGTGATGTATCAGTAAAATTTGCTATTTTTGGATTTTGCTGAATTTCAACATGTAGTTTTCTATTCCGTTCACAATGCCCAAAACACATAATGAATATGTGACGTCGCTAATTCAGGATACAAAATATGACCCAATTTAATGAAAAAAATTAGCTGCCTTACTCCTGCAACCATAGTTCAAAGCCAATGTACTCAGTTCCACAAATTTGCAGATAAGCTGCTTTGGCACTGTGATTACACTGTGTACGGATACGATGATATCCGTATATAGATTTACAATTGAATACAAATTTTTCATAAAGGTTCCGATACATTAAACATTTATATATCTTAATTTAATTTTGTTATGTTGATGTTAATTCCGATGCAACTAAATTAACTGAAGTTCCTCGGAAAAATAAAAAAATAATAACATCTTTTTAACAAATAATCTTAAACAAAGAGTTAAAACAGCAAACAATTTTATTTCGAAAAAAAAATAATAGTATCGTTGGGCTATTAAATAAAACTAGTAAAATAAAACAAAATCACAACTATATTATGTATACAAATAAATTAAAAAAAGTACTATTGTTTTGTTGCGGATTTAGCAACTAAACATATACATTTACTAAACGTTAAATGTTAAACTGCAACAATGATAAACGTTTCTCTGACGACCTTAAGTAATTCAACTTGGGCTTATCGGACATCTAGACTGATTAAGAAGATCGAGATTTATTACATTGTCCAGCTGCAAAATAAAATTCAATCCTCGCTGACCAGATTCGAACCAGCAAAACTTTTGGCAAAAGTTCTACCAAAAACGCTCGGCCTCGATAATAACAATAATAAGACCTGAAGAATACCATTAATCAATGTCTACTTAATTCGACGTTGTGCAGCCATATTCATCCTCCGTTGGATTCGTCCTTTTTCGGACCAAGTTTTCCACACACTACTGTAATATTCAAGAAAATATTTTTATATTTCATCTCAAATCATCTTCAATGGGCTCTACAGTCCTTGTAGGACTTGGGCTTCTGCTACCATTTTCCCCATTCCTCGCGGTCTCCAGATAGGTTCTTCCAATTTCGGATCTCCAGTTTTCGTAAGTCATCCTGGTCACTAAGCCACCGGTGCCTGGTTCTGCCTCTCTTCCTTTTTCCTCTTTGTACACCATTCAGCATATTTTTGGAAGCCTACAGGGCTCCATTCTTTCCACATGCCTTAATCATCTTAGCCTGCTTTCCGTAATAGCGCCAAGGATATCAGGCTTACCTTACAATTCCATAAGTTAGACGTTGCTTCTGATTCTCCACCTGTGCTGTTCTCTCACTGCTACAAAGATCTTCCTTAGGACTCTCGAGTCATCAATAAGTATTTATCAAGTTTTCCTTATATGAACATGATGGTTTAGGCTTTGCTGATTAATGAGATCAGATGGCAGCTCATGACTGAGAATAACCTAATAGTCCTAATACCTCCCACTAGATTGCCTTTAGGCTCAATGCTTAGCTCCTGTTTATCTTGTCTGCTCGAGAGTATGTTCTTGTTCTTTAATTTAATTATTGTACTTTTTTAGGATTTTTCGGAATAATTGAACTATTTAATATACTTGACGGACAATTGATCATTGCTGAATTGCGACATAAATAATGGAAACAATGCCAATAAAATTTCAGAAAAACAAAAATTATCATCTAATTTATTCACGATTGTGTGTTTGACGTTTTAAGCATAACGTGTAATGCTTTAGATTTTATTTAATTGAGATATAACCGATAGCACACAAAACCTAACAGTACAGATTTTATAAGATGGTTTAATAAATTTCATATTACCTTTATAAATAATGTAAAATTACTGGAAACAATGTTGTTTAAATAAATAAAAATTTTTATCTGATATTTTATATCTATTTAGGGTAGCTACAAATATCCTTCAGAAAGTTGAACAAATAGTAATATACAACAAATATATGAATAGCAACCTATAAAACTGGAAACACAAAATTTTGTTTGATTTCTTGGATCCCGAGAAAACACAAAATATTGAAAATACCACTGTATTTCTTTGAAACACTGATCAAAAATTTTTCTCCGCGCATCTTTTATATAATTATTATTTATTCTTTTAATGACATTTTATTGAAATTTCGTATTGTTCTATTGTCTTACCTTTTGACATCAATGATGTCTTTGGACGTCATATACAGAGATTCTTTTCACGAAGATTGCCCCAACTCAAAACATCGCATTTTCAAATCATCCGCAAAAACTAAGTGTATTTATGAAGTACTTTTTAAATCTGTAACGCCATATCTCGAACTTCAAATCTGATCGACAGAGAACTCTATTCATAGAAATGTTTTAATTCAAAAGTAATTTATTATAACCATTATAGTTAAATCTTTTCTTAGTTCAATCTTTAAATATACATGTAGCGACATTATGACTTAAGCATAATTTAAAATTAAGCTTTCAAGTCTTTTGCCTTTACAAGGAGCCCAGAAAAGTTTAAAATTGTTTTGCCAGAAACTGCCAATTTTGAGTTAGGCAAAGGAGCGACATTTACAATAAAAGGTATAAAGAAATACGTTTTTAAAAATTTTAGTTTTTACGTTTTACTAAATAATTCTAAAAAATGTCTTCAGATTTAAATTTAAAATAGCAGATGTCTATAGGCATCTTTTTCCTATAAGAAAAATCGAGACTGTGAAGTAAAAATGACGTTTTTTCATCTCCGCTATTTTTTTATGAAAATTCGTAAAAATCCAAAATAATGTAGGATTATAACTATGAAATATTTATCAAACTCGTAGGGATTTACTAAATTATAATTTTAAAAAAATAATTTTTGGTGTCCTCGATCAAAGAGTTTAAATTTGTATCAAATTAAATTGATTTAATTTGTGCTAAATTTAATTTGTATTAAATTAAATTGTATCAAATTAAATATAAATTAAATTTGTATCAAATCAATATAAAAAGTATTTTTTAATTAGTATGTTAATATTTATAAACAATTACAAACAAAGTTAATTTGGAGGCCTTTTGTAAAAAATAAAACAACTTAATTCGAAGATTTTCTACCTCGATTTAAAAAAAAATTCATTTGCTTTGTTAAAATCTACTTATTTAAGTTTTATTTAGACACAATTTAGTTTTATAAAATTGCGTGAACTTTTTTAATAGTTGTATCCAATTCAAGAGATAAGAGAAAATAAAATCGTACGACTACTCAGGAATTTGCATAATCGAATGCAGGATTCTAAGCCCCACACTATCTCAAGAAAATCCGAGACAACAGAAAAATCCATGAGGTATTTTTCAAAACAAGAGTATTGTAAACTAACCTACCGAAGAATCAGAACAACATCAGGAAAAATACTGGATTCAAATGAGGTTACCGCGATGACCATAGAATATAAATTTTCAATATAATATTCAATTTCCAACGCCTCTCTCTACCCTCTAGTAGCAATGCTGCGGCCGTGTTTTGTTCCTTTTAGTAAATAATTAGTAAACAAATTTAAGTTTATGAGTTAATTTAATTTAATTTTTGCTGTTTTGGCTAATTGTTTTATTAGTTGACACTTATGTCTAAAGTCGTCTCACTCACTCTGTAGACGCATCGCGCAGTTCGCATGTTCGCACTGTGCGTCGTTTTTAGAAAAAGCTGCAATCGCCAAATTTTATTCTTTATTTTGTACAGTATGAGTTTATTAAGGGAGCAAAACTTTTATGATACCAATGTATTTTTTAGATTTCTAACACTGGTCAAGGCCAGAGTGATTACTGAGAACCGTCAGTGTTTAGACGTCATCAAAAGTAGATTTTTAAACCATTTTCAATTTATTTTTCTCGAAATTTCGCGGGAATCGATAAAGGTAGTGTTTATGACCCATTATAAATTGAAACCTAAATTTCGGATTTTTGGTGCTCAAGCCTTTTTCCAAAAACGATGTCGTTACATATACTAACAAAAAACTTCTTTTTTTTTTTTGCTCTAATTCTGGATATTATTATTGGCTTAAAAAAAATAAACGACGATGTGTTTTTTGTTTTTTTCACTCGTTATATTGTCTGGTTGCTGATCTCAAAGGAAAATCGTACCAAGAAAAAAGATTATGTCGAAAGAATAATATTAATGTCGACAATTATTTCCTTAAAAATGAAACATTATTCCATTCGTAAATTTGAAAGTATTTTAGATAACTAATCTATTTAGTGAAAGCGGAATGATTTTTCCACTTAAAAAATATGTTTTTCCGTCTTTCAACAACTGTACGCCTTTTTTTGTCCATGCTGAAAATATCTGATGTGGACGACACATGACTTTCTTGTACGCGTATTAAGCTATAAATCGGTGTCACAAAAAGTGATCCTGACTTTGGTTACTAGTTTCCGAAGATTGCAGTAAAAACGAAACCCATCTATTGACATACACACACACAAGCTCTTGTTTCTGGAGGTCTCATTCCGTTATTAAATGTCGTTTTCTTTCAGTTGGTAATAAGTTCCCAACAGATTTCTTCGTGTTCCGCGACAACATTAGAACTGTCAATGTCAGAAGATAAAGTATTGGAAATCGACGGTTTCGACATTTTAAGCAGAAGAACCTTATATCTATTTTAACACTTAAAACGAGCAATAAAAATGTTTATTTGAGTGGGAAAAAAATCGCAACCTTTATCTCCGATTCATATGATCTCTGTGTAATTTTAATATAATTTTTGATGTGAGTTTATTTTGACCTTTAAGTGAAGTACCCCTTTCGGATCACCAATTTTCACTAAAATCTAGTTTATTATTTTTATCGATATAAAAGTCTTATTTATCAAATTTGAGAGGTTTTACATTATATTTTAATATAATTTTTGATGAAAGTTTATTGTGACCTTTATAATGGCTTCCGGTTTTCCAATTTAGACCAAAATCTATTATGTTATTTTAATCAATATATAAATTATAAATACTAAATGTGAGAAATTTTGCATTGTACTTTAATATAATTTTGATGGAAATCAATTATGACCTACAAGTAAAGTACCATTTTCGGTGATCATGCAGTGACCAAAAAGGGAGATTCACAACTAGATTTTACAACAATCCTAAATACAAAACTTTAACTTTCCACGGCTAACCGTTTTTGAGTTATGCGAGATACAAACGTACGTACGAACGTACATACGAACGCACTTACGTACAGACGTCACGACGAAACTAGTCAAAATGGATTCAGGGATGGTCAAAATGGAAATTTCCGTTGAAATCTTAAAATCGAAAATTTTCGTGATTACATTTATTTTACTTCGTACAAGGAAGTAAAAATGGAATGCTTTGGATTTTATCTTGATAACTTTTTCGTATTGAATCTAAGGATTCAATCACTAGTATCACTAGTAAGAGAAGAAATCGTTTTACATCAAAGAATAAAGAAAATTCAGAATTCCTTGGTTCGAAGCTTAGAGAGAAGTACCTCATAGGAGCTGTCACCTCATATTCCTGGTTTATTTGCACAGAAAAGGTTTTTTTCCATACTTGAGATATATTTATTTTCAGATTGTGAAAAATCCTGACGTTTTGGGAAAAAATGAAGGTTGTTTGCGGATTCAGCGCAAAAAAATACACAGTAATAAATTATCAAATGTTAAAAACAACTCACAATCCAAATTTTGTAGGCTTGTGTTATTTACTTGACAAAAAAATCTGTACGACTTTAGTAATATCTGTCAGGACATGGTGTAGCTTAACAAAATAAGTATGGATATACAAGAGTTAAATTAAAAGGAATAACTGTTATAGTTGGTAGGTAATGGAAAATGGAGGAAGTGGAAAGAAAAATTTTAAAATTTTCTTTACACCACCAAGATTTTTTTTAAAATTTAATTTAAGATTTTTAAAATAACTGTATTGCGAGCTATTTACTAACAATTAAATATATAAATTTCTCGGACCAACGCTTTTGTCTTATTTATTTTTTAAAAGTTGTTCATCATCTCTGCGAAGTGAGCCCTTAAGAGAGGCCATTTAGTGGTTTAAAATAATACAATCTGGTACAAAACATGCTTGAATAACAATTGCATATTATACTTGTTTACTTCTTCTTTACAGAGTAAACACACTAAGAAATAAAACATAAGTAATTATTAAGTAAATGCATGAATGAATAAAAACGTTTTAAAAATATTAATTTAAAAAAATAGTAAGTAAATTAAATTAGATAAGTAAAAATGCAAGCAGAAAAAAAATGAAGTACATACTTGGAGATCAGAAAAAATAAGCAAAATGATGATGTTAATAATTAAATAACATCAGTTACAAATGTCCGAAATCTTATGCTCTAAGTCAAGTTTACATTAAGAATAAATGACATGACAAGTGGCTAGTAATTATTAAGAAAGTAAATAAATGAAAAATAATAATAATAATTAAAATATAATACTAAACAAATAAAAGATAATTCCTTATCTTATCTTTTTCTTGATGATAATACTAGCTTCCAAATCAATTTTTACATTTAGCACGTTCGTCACCGTCACCCGTAATTGGATGACGTGGCAACGAATGTGTTAATATGCAATATGTTATCAAGCATGTCTCTGCTAATTTCAGAAACTTAGAGAAATCATACATTAATCGATAATTTTGAATTTGTTGCGGAACTCGACTGATTCACACTTGGCGATAATTTTGTAAGATACCTAATCATCTTTTTTATTAGGTCATTTTTTACACAATTCTCATAAATACTTTGAGAGCTTCCGCTATGATGTTCGATGCGCTTCCCTCCCCCTCCTCTTTTTTTCTAGAGACATACAAAATTATACAATACAAAAATTATAAATTTATACAAAATTTATTCGTGATAATAGCAATCAAACGTTGTAGGTAGGGTTGAAGTTCTCTATTTGAACTTGTTGAAAAGTTTAGCGTTTAAAGTAGTTCTTGATAAGAGAAGTTTAATCATCCGGAACTAATCAGATCATAACCCGACCCCAATCAATCAAACTTAATCGCTAAGGAGGTGAAACTTTTATGAAGCCATTTCGTTCCCTCGAACCTTTTAGTTCCCTTCTCATTTATTACTAGAGAAAAGTTACTTTGAAGGAGAGATATACATGCTCTATTTAACGAAACATTTAAGTAAGTATTAACCTGATCATTGTGGAATTCACCCCTTCATAAAATTGAGAAAAAAAAAATCATTTGGTAAAAATTTAAAAAAAAGATTTCTATTTGTTATTGTAAAATTTTATTCCGACTAAATTAATGCAAGTCCTTTCTTTCTCTTCTTCTATGTTGCTATTCTAGCTTGAGTGAGCAGCCCAAGATTTATTGAAGGAAAGTATTTAGTCACCTATTTTTGACTATTTGGTGGTTAGAAACAAGAATTTAACTATTTAGGTTTTGTTATATTCGTGAAGTTTTTTCATGAGTAGTTTGATTGTTCGTGGAAATGAGTGGCTTTTGGACAAAAGTGAACCAGTGAATGATGATGAACCAGATATTTTGTAATTTTTACGGATTTACATTGTTTATTATTCCATTTAATGTATTATGTGTTATCATTCTTTTTATATCCTTATTCATTCCTCTCTTTATTTATATTTTATATTTTAATTTTTCACATTGCTTTTGTAATATTTCAAATAACATGCTTAAGACTCTCTTTCCAGTGATTCATATTTAATGTATAGAGCATAAAGGTTTTGGTTTTTCTTCTTCATTGCCTTACTTCATTCAGATCATATGGAATAGAAAAGAAAAATAATTTAATCTTAATTTTAAGGGTTTTGTTAATTATAATATGCACAATACGAACATTTTTCATTATATAATATAATATATAATTGGTTTTACTACATTTATAAAATAGTTTATTCATTTATCCATCTTTATTTAGGCTCAAATATGTAATAAACTTACCAAAAAGTGGAACATAAGTATGTATATTAATAGTAGGGGGAAAATCGGGGCTTGTTGGCATAAGGGGTAGGTTGGCCAACTGCTTTTTTTTAATCTTAGTATGTGACGTCCTACTCTACAGGTTGCTGTTACAATGTTTTCCGTGTGAGCTTTCATAGGAGAGCGGTTTACGAAAGTTTGTTTTTCAGCTTGATAATTAATTTTTTTCTTAATCTTGTAATTTACACTTTATGTAAATGTTTAGAGTCCTTACTTTTATATTTTTGTTTACTCACCGGAAATTTCTGTACTAGTTGCTTAACTACCTAACGGAGAATTTCGTTTTAGGTGTTGGATTATATGATTTATTGTATAACTTCTATAGCTGCCAGATTGCTAGGCACTTAGCGATATCTTTTCCAAACATTTATTAAGCATCGTTAAGAAGAATTTCTGAGCTAAGAACTAGCTCTCCTGATTGGTTCATCGGAAATTTCAGCTTGTTCAGCTGGAAATTTCTCTCGGTAGATGCACTTTATTCTTTTTCAGAATAATTAGTAATTTTTTTTATACAGCATCGATAGCTCTTGGATACTTAATTAGTAGCAGCTGATTTAGTTTACGTTTGGGCCATCAAACGCGACAATTAGTTAAGGCGTTTAATTCATTAAGGCTGAAGTTCTTTTTTTCTCCGAAAGCTTTGTTTTACCAGCATAGCGTGCTTTAATAAAATATTTATAATAGAAAGGCATAGCGAGAAATTATAAACTACTCATAAAGAAATAATTGAATAATCTTTACGGTTGTAAATATTAGGGAAGAAGTAGACGAACAATATTGTTAGGGAAGATTTTTATTTTATTTTACAGTAATTGTTTTATTTTTTTTTAGAAAATATGTAATTTTTTTTTAAAAGTCAGATGAAGTATCTACCTTCTTTGTTCCACAGTAGCTATGCATCTCTTTTCCAAACGTTTTAAGAGGTTATCGCTAGTTTCCTTAGAAATTTACTGCCAAAGACTAGATAAAACTGCAGTTCTAGAAGCTTCGGAGGTGTTGGTAGTAGTGAAAAAAAGAAATCGTTTCCGGTTATTTCACCTTCAATTACAACCGATCGGTTTTAACCGATGCAAAGAACCGGTTTTTGGAAAATCAGAGGGAAAAGGGTTATTTTAAATAAAATAACTCCATCAAAATATTTTTTATGACGTCATAAATAACAGCTACTGGAGTTGTTACAATTTACTGGTCATTAGCAAAACCTTTAATTCAAGAAGATTACACATTAATCTTCGAGACATAACCGAAAAACTTACACATGAAAAAAAAAATAGCTAAAATCATGGAAATAATTGATTATGGTACAACTTAACTAGGCCTTATCAGTAATGGTCGCCGTACGAGAGCATTTAAATTTTTGCTAACTAATTACTTTGTATTCAATTGTAAAATTCGTTTTCATTGGAATTATATATTATTTAAAATTATTAGCGGTGTCGACTTCCGGTGATCTGGGTAAGGAATCGAATGCACTAATAATTATACAAATTCCAAAGAAGTTTGCAATTGGATACAAAGTAGTTAGATTAAATGGTGGTAGAGAACACTAATCCTGCGACCGCTACTGATAAGGCGGCTGAGTTGCAAAGTATAACCTATCTCTGTGCTACTTATTTTAGTAAAAAAACTTCCACATGTTGAGACATGTTGAATTTACAGAACTATCAAACTGACAGACTTCAACAATAATAAAAAGTGATACAGAGAAAGAAATCTTTAAATCTCAAAATGGCAACTGCGAACCGGTGAGCGTAAAATAAACAATGGAAATTTGGTTGTAGTCGGTGGTTTACATGTACTCTGTGGAACGGTTTGACTTTACCAAGGTTTAAACACTAGGAGGTAGGCGAATAGAAGATAGGATGTCTATTTCGTATTTTTTGATCAACAGGTTTTTTGTTTTTTACGAAATTTATTCAGTTTTTTTCTGCGTTCTTGGATTAAAAAAAAAATATAACTCATGGTGTAAAAAAATAAAAAAACGAATATCCGATACTAAACACCGGTTATCGGTTGAAACCGACCGCTTTTTGGCACCCCGAGGAGTGATAGATATACTTTTACGAATACCTTTAGTTTCGCTGATTGAAAGTAACGTTCGTTGGCTCATCGATACTTCGTTCATCATATCCAATCATCTCCTACATCCGTCCAGCTACTCTTAATCCAACCTGGAAACATGCTTTGAAGAGCATCTCACTCATGTTCGATTGGATTTACGCCTGGAGAATATGGAGGCAGAGAAATATGCCTTATATTTAAATTGACTAGAGTTCCAAAAATGATTCTTCCTCTATGTTACTGTGCCATAATCCAGAAATCTAAAATCTTGGCCAAGCAAGCCATGGTAAGTAGCTTGGTAGATGGTAGTGCTCACTGATGATTTTCTCACAGTATGTCTGTGTTGTCGGTGTCACATCGATAATGTGGTTGGTAATACGGCCACCCATGTAAATCCCGACTCAAAACATGACACCGCATCCTCTAAAAATCGTCAGCGCGGCAATGTGTTGGGGTCTAGTGCGTTGGCCGAGCGCACTGAAAGCTCTTTGATTGTTAATTATTAAGCCAAAATCTGAATTCATCTCTAAACATTAAAGCTGACCAATTTGTCTCGTCCGAAAATCTCTCTTTGCATCAGAACAATCTTAACTGCCTTAGAAGAGTGTAGTAATAATGTTACACCAATTTCCCAAAGACGATTTCGGATCGTTTGATGAGATATTCAACGCTCAATGTTCAACACAGTGCTTACCAAGCATCCTAAATGTCAAAAACTAATCAATTTTGCCAATATCATAAAATGTCTATCCTACTTAGGAATAATAACACTTCGTAGGGCACTTATTAGTCTTCTAGCGAACAATTCCTGCTTCCTCTGACAATATTAAGTTCGAGAAAAATAACGGGAGCTCAAACTAGCAATTTTTTTTTTTCCTATACAAATCGTTGCCTTACAACTGCTAAAAAACAGACCGATTAAATCTAACATAAATTGTAAAGCTAAACGGAGAATCCTGAAGCTAAATCCTTATTGGATTATATTTAGCGTTGTAAAAATCGTTCAGTGTTTATTTAGTATTGCTTTGCTAGTAAAAACACTTGTTATTAATAAATAACATCACATTTTTTTTTAAATAATAAAAAGGTATATTTTTTCACATATATATATATATATATATATATATATATATATATATATATATATATATATATATATATATATATATATATCCCGACTTTATTTATTTAATTTCGACCCACATTATAGGTCTTCATCAGGGCTCTACAGTCTATGGAAGATAGGTAAAAGAAGAGTGTTCTGTCTTATCCTGTCCTTCATAGACTGCTGAGCACCGATGAAGACCTACGATGTGGGTCGAAACGTCGGGATTAAATAAATTGTTACAAGTTACGACTATTTTATTTTATTCTTGACCGTCATCCGGACAATCTCCTTCCTGATATATACTATACGGTCAACTTTTCTGTCAACTTTTTAACAAAATATAATAGAACTTAGATATTGAAATAGGCTACATAGAGAAATGTAAAAAATAGATTAAATATGGGCACTAAAGGCACAATATGTTAAGTGTCCATAAGGAACATAACCTAACTTCTACAAATTATTTTAAGGAGGCGTTATTAGTAAATGCATAAATATATTTTTATTTCTAAAATTTAGTAAAATATTAAATATTATTATTATTTTTTTTAAATATATATCTTACTATGTGAGAGTTTAAGTTATACTGATAACTAAATTAAAAATATAATTAAATTTAAAAAATACTGTGATTTCAACCAGTATAGACTGGTTGAAATCACAATATATTTTTTTTCTCTCTCTCTCTCTTTGATTTTTACCATCCATTAACTAGCCATGACTTTTCAATTATTTTAATAATAAGAATAATTTAATCTTTGGATTTAATGTTTAAAAATACTACTTTATAACCACGATTATAAAAAATACAGCTACTCATAAAATCGCTTACCCAAGCAGGTTCGGTTTCATAATTACAATGACCTACAAACCAGTGCCACTCTTTCGTCAGTCCCTCTTTGATCAATTGTTGGATGAGGACGTTTTTTTCGTAAAATAAATCTAGGAATACTTTCCATGTACCGGGACCCAGGATGGGTTCTGTGGATTCGGTTTCGAGAACACAGGGCGCGGATAATGACATAAAGCCGTATCTTCTTAGCTGTAACCAGTTGAAGAGGGAAATGAAAAAAGTGAGAAGGGAAAATCTAAAACTTAAGAGGAAAATAGACGATCTCAAATACAAAATGTTTCCCTATTGCATCTGGGCGAAATATTCGTCTGACAACCAGGGCCCTACATCAGATCTCAAACAAAACATTCTGTTTCAAGACGCTGTTAAGTACGCTTGGAGCAAGAACAAGAAAGAAATTTGTGAGTAGTAGATTTGCATATCTAGATATATGTGATAGTTATAATTTTCATTAAAAAATATTTTGTAATTACTCCCGATGCCAACGTTACGTTATGCTATTATGTTTAGAGTCATTCCATGTCAAATCAGCCAATGGTCTGGAACTTGATCACAGAATTCAACAATTTTTTGTAAATAAAATATAAATATAAATTAGGATAAAAAATGCAAAATTTTTAGACTTATTCCTTTTTAAAGTTTTTGAATTATAAATTTTAAAAAATCAACTGTTTTTTTCACTCGTTTTGAATCAATTCAAGGCTTATAGATCCAAAAGTATTTGCCCTAGAAAGCTTAATATTGTTTCATCCATTTTAGAATTACACGGGCTATAATTTGATACGTAACTCGACTTTATCAAAATAATCTTCAAAAATTTTTTTTTTTTTAAACAAAAATCTTTTTTGGGTGAAAAACTTTTTTAAGAAGAATGTGACAAGCTAAAATTTTTAAGTATAATATTTTGTGCAAAACGCTACTTTGTTTCTCTATAGAGCTCTTTATCATGTTACTTCGGGTACATTCCAGAAGATAGTCTTATTATCTGCTGTAATGTGCCCAAAATAACATAACAAAGAGCTATAAATTTATAACTCAAAAACTAAAAATGGGAAAATCTGAAACTTTGAATTTTCGTATACATTTATGCCTAGGATATGAATACCAAATTTCACACATTTTGAATAACTTTGAGTCTAAAATTATTTTTTATTGGCTGATTTGGCCTTCAGCAAGTTTTTTTTTTTTTTTTTTAACTTATACGATTTATGTTCTGTACTGAATCGTGAAAATATTATACATAAATAATTGAGGTCCTGGTCTGTTACACTGATGGTTTATTTAAGGAAACTGAATCATAGAAAACAAAAAAGGGACAAACTAGGTTTCTAAACCTGGCACGAAACAATCCAAAATATTCATCAATTTGTCACAGGAAATAATTTGTAAAAAAAATTCTTCCAAAACCTGAATTTGAGAACAACTTCATAGGCCAGATACCGATAAAATATCATCTAAAGAAGATGAAATTTGTGGAATATTCCACCAGTAGTCCGTGTCTAGAATGAAGACGAAGACGGGACTGAGCACATTCCGTCTGAACGTCAAGCCCTTAGCTCCTCTAGACTGCAGTAATTAAACCTGAAGATATTACTAGAACTGCTCTAGATGGCAGAAGGGTACCTCACATAAGATCCAAACGGGTCGTGGTGAGGATGAAGATAAGAAATACATAAATAATTGGGGTCTCAGTGATTCCTAATGCGAAAATAATAAGTTATATAATAGTTATAACTCAAACCCTCAGGAATAAAAAAGAATACGTGAAATGTTTATGGTTTATGAAGTGATTAGATAATTTTTCAGACAGTTGTAAATTATTCTTAGCAACAGTGTTTACGTTTCTAATCAATATTTTAATCTTTTTTTTTTACTTGAAAACAGTAAAATTATAACTATTAAAAAACATTATATTATTTTAAAATTGTCATACAAATAAACTTTACAATTAAACATACAGAATTAGGAGCATAATCGTTCATTGAAATTTGAGGTGCACGTACCGGAAATTTTCCAAGATAAATTTTTAAATTAACGAAGAGAACATACGCTTAATGAATCAGGACGGCATGAATTATTTTAAGATTTTCATATTTAACATATTATAGGAAATTTACCTTTTAAGTTTACAAGTCTAAGGACTTATAAATAGATTTTTTTTTCCTGAAATATATAGATTATTTTATAATGGGAGGGGCGATGTCACTTCCGATTTCAGTAACGTCAAATTTATATTATGTTTTAAAAAAATTAAAAGTTAATAAATATATCCTCATTTATCACGTTTCAGTAATAAATGTGAATACTGTGAACTTTTCAGGTGACCAAACCTTTTTTTTTTTTTATTTCTGGACCTTTTTACTTGTGATTCTGAGATCTAGATTTGTGTTTATAAGATTTTATTTTGCAAATATGCTTCTGATAAATTAATAAACCTAAGGTATTCGAAAAATGCAATTTTTCACATTCGTTTCTTAAGGTGGCGACGATATATTTGGTCATTTAGTCTACAAAATAAATATAATATTATATTTCTATGAATATTATCAACGACATTATATATTGCACATTAAATTATTTGTTATTTAATTAAATTATTATCCAATTCTTCTTCTGTATTTAGGTACCCTATAGCGCCAAATAATTCTTTTTTACTAACTCTTAAAAATATCATATTATTAAAAATCATATTATTAAATAAATTAAATAATAAATTAAATATTATATTATATATTATATTATTAAATATTTAATTATATAATAAATAAATTATTAAATAAATATCATATTATTAAAAATATCATATTATCATATTATTGATTTATGGTATACCAAGTAGTTAGTTGAAAATTAACTGATAAAAAAATAATTCTTCATCATTATTTTATTAATTAATTTATTTGTTTAAACATATAGCAGAAAAACATTCCACATTTAGCATTTTAAATTCTTTCTGAATTATTTATCCTATGGAAAAAAAAATGTACCTCCCCGGCGGGGAATCGAACCCCGGTCTCCCGCGTGACAGGCGGGGATACTTACCACTATACTACCGAGGATTGAATGAGTCCCTCATGGCAAGAATTTGGGCTCTAGATGACCGGTTGTAGTTAATGGATGATCATTTGGGTTCTATTGTTAGTAGTGTTAAATTTTATTAATTTATTTCAAAATTTTCAAATTATTCTGGAAAGGGTATTCTATTGGCCCACTTGTTGGGGGTTTTGTACCATCAAAACTCCCTAACCAAGAGGACACCTGCAATATCATATAACCCAGGCCCCCCACAACTTCTGGATCCGTCACTGATATGAATCATTTAACTAATCAACTGTTGAGTAGCCCTACAAATATGTTCGATACTGAGGATCCATACTGAAGTTTTATAATTATTTTTGTATTCATTTTTTATTTAATTTAAGTTATTATTAATCTTAAATTATAAAACAAATAATTTTAAATGCATTTTATGTTTCAGTTGTGGTAACGGTTGCCTTAGTATGTCTGACAGCATTGCCTATCATCATGTTCATCATGGGTGAGTTTATTACTTAATTATGTTTGTATCATTTGTGTATGGTAATATTAATAGTCGTATTAACATCAGTGTATCCGTTACGTACTGTAATTGGCTGAAAAAAGTTTTTCATTATTTCCCATAGTTTAACACTATGGCCGTAAAACCGTCCAGCAACAACGTGTTAAAAATTCGAACGTTTTAAAAATTTTAGCAACGTGGTTTTCTAAAATTTGGTGTCGTTGTCTTCTCGTTATCTTAAACTAACCAGCCGATTTCGATGAGGGATATTAGTAGTTGTTAATACGAATTGTGAAATACGCAAGGAGTAAAAAAATAAAAATAAAAAATAAAAAAAAAAAATGTAGAGGGAGAGACTCCATTGCATAACTATAATCAAAACCAAAATTAAACGATATTTGTCCTTTTTTTTTTATTTACATGAACTGTATAATTATCATAGTTGTTTCGTTTACTTTTAATAAACAGATTTTTTTTTTTCTAAATAATAAATCCTGTTGTACTTTTTCCTCAAACTCTCGGCACAAATTATTTTCATTTTTATAAAAATTACTGAAAGCATATTTTGATTAACAATTCACAAGGTTTTTTTGCCAAAATTGCCTGAAAACAAATAGTTTTACCACAAGTATACCACTTAATCCGATGAAAACTCGTGGGATATTTTTTTATTAAGTAATAATATTAGAACTCCCAGTAGTTTTTCATAAATAAAGTTTTATGAATGTTTACAAAAAAAAAATTGTGATTATTTTGAAGAACATTTTGTTACATAAGGAACTTTTTTATTTTCCATTGTTAAAAAGTAGTAAAAAATTTTGTAAATAAAATAAATTAAAATGATTCATTTAAATGTAGATGAAAAAAACATACATACGTAACACTGAGCGTTTTATTTTTAAATATACACCATTAATTAAGAATAATATAATATGTTAATTTTGAACTTAATTAATAGGTAATATTTAATAATTAATTTACTTATCAAATTTAGGAATATATTTTCACATTTTCAGTTTTTAAAATTAGCTGTTAGGTTTGGAAATTAGGTTTTTGGCAGTTTGTCAAGGTAAAACATAAATATATTGGGACCAAGGCCAGTAGAACAAATGAAAAATGTGTGTAACCAACCCTCAATCAGTTCCTTCATCAGATATATCTTTTTTGGTTTTAACCAATTCAGTAATATTACCTTCTGCTTAAGCAGTTATTACATTATAAATATTTTTTTAGAATGGTCATCGAATACTTTTTTATCTTTGGTTAGTTTTGTTATAATTCAAGAAACAACATATTAAAAAATAAACACACACATATATATATATATATATATATATATATATATATATATATATATATATATATATATATATATATATATATTCAAAATAATTTTACCATCACCAACCTGTAATAGTCCGTCGAAGAACATCCCCGTCTGTTCTTATTCATTAATTATGAAATTGTTTTCTTTGATTCTAATTATTTTATAGTTTATACTAGGCTATTTGTTTTGTTCTCACAGAAAATTTTAATTTATTTTAAAGTAAGCACTTTGTCCGACAAAATATTTCTTCATCACTGGGTATTATTGCCAAGTGCTTGAGTGCATATTTCATTTATATTCTGACATGGCTTGATATTATGAACTTCAACCAACGATCAACAAATCAACAAAACGTTTTAGACTCATATTAATAACTCCTGGGCTAATATTTAAAGTATAATATTTTGCTTCATATTAATAAGCCGAAACTTTATATACCTTTTCTCTGACTAAAGGCTGGGTCACATTATGTTAATTAGCGTCATGTTAAGCTCCCGGATCTTTCTTAACATTTTAAACTAAGAAACTTCTATAGATGAGAACAGAAATCATTGGAGGTAATAAGAAACTGCCTTCGCCAGATAAGTAATAAGAGGGTACTTAAACCGCAGGAGGGAGGTTGGCTGACAGGTATTAAGTCCTGGGGCTTTGCCTTTCTACCACGGCTTACCACATGCCTTAGAGCTTTAGTTACTATCAATCACAGTTCGAAAAGTATTATATGGAACTGCAAATCTATTTAACCCCTGCGGGCCTGATTTTTTTCTGTAAATTGTAAACAATTTCATATTTTGCAGGCTAAACTTTTACCAAAAATGTAATCTACATGTTTTTCTCAAATTTCCTGTAAGCAGTGGTTTAGGAGTTACATGTCCATTGGTATTCAAGTGGTGGTGATCAAAATACCAATAAATATTTATCCAATAAGATAAATTTCTATAGATACGAATTTCAGTTAGTTTCGAACTATGTTATCAAAAACCACTGTAATATTTCTATCTACTGTTATAATTTCTACACTAATATTTCTATTTGGCACTAAAAAAAAAATATTAAATATATTTATTCTGATAAGAGTTGGAAATGTACATTATTTTTAATAAAAAGCAAAAAAAAAAAAAAATTAAGTAATAGTATTTGATAATGTAGAATAGAATAGAATAGAAGAAGAATTTTAATCTGGGACTTGGTTCCTTAAGAATAACACAAATAAAACAAAAAAGTATCTGGTCATAAAATTAAAAAATAAAGATCAATTAATATTTTAAATGAAATAATAAGCAAACAATAATTAACTGAAAACAATAATTAATGTCAGCCTGAAAACAATAATTAATGTCAGCCAAAAATTAAAAAAAAAAGAAGAAAAAAAGCAAGAAAAGAAAATGAAAAATACAAAATAATGGGCTGATTAGCAAAGTTGAAACTAGTGCATTAAAAACTATTATTTACTTCTGATCTAGATGCTAATCTTGAATAGTAATATCGTAATTAGAGAGCATCATTTTGGAAAGAAAGAAGGTGTTGGAAAAGGAGGGATTTGAACGAGAATAGAGAAGAAGCATGGCGGATATCAGAAGGAAAGGAATTCCAGAGGATAGAGGAGAGGGCGAGAAAGGAACATTCGAATGTTTGGTTCTATGGGGAGACGTATAGAGGTCAGAAAGGTGAGATCTTGTTTTCTGTGCGTGGACCGAGGATTTAAATTGTAGGAGGCTGTAGGAAGATGTAGGAAGGGTGCTGGGTGGTGACTGTTAGGTATAGGAAAGATCCGAGGAAATATTGTCTACGGTTGGAGGGGAAGAGCCACTTGACACGAAAGCCCGTCTCGAGGTACCGAAGACAAATCTTAAAAAGCATAGATGATATGTTATGAAAATCATAAAAACAATTTCTGCCCTATACAATATATAAATGCACTTTATATGTTCACCATATATATATTTGTTTTGTTGGTACACCCAAAAGCGTTACATCTTGTATATTTTTATTTTTTGCCATCGAACAACGAAAATTAAATTAGAGTGTATAAGCCCTAAATATTCTGGAGTATTCAGACTGTAAATGTGTTATAGAAAGGAAAATGAATAAAATAAAACTTTGCAAATTATTACACAATGGTTTATTATTTTCACTTCGTAATATTTCAAAAATATCTATTCTGTCCAAGTAAAAAAAAATGAAGCAGTAGGCACCAAAGGAAAAGAAATTTGAAGCTTGTCACAAGATAATCGCTTCATGTAAATCTCATGTAAATTTTCAACAATTTTCAAAAAATAATTTTGATATTCTTGTTTTTATTAATATCGATCTTGCGGATTTTAATCGAATGTATTAGGGAGAGTTCGCGTAAAAAAAAAAAAATCAAGTTTGTTTTGTTGTCTAAACCTTAAAAATTATCTGGCAAAAACTTGTTTTGTAATTTTTAAGAATTTCAAATATATGAATGTTATCAATTTTCATATCTAGTTAACTTTTTTTTTTGTCATATGTAATTCCTAAGATATTATTCAGAGATCATCGTCCATAATCTCAGTACCGTACCATAAATAAAGCACTAAATTAATAGACTACATCACGAGAATAATATTTAAGAGGATCTTTAAGGAATATTTTTATTTTATTAAGGATAAATTTAAAAAATAAAATAACAAGGACGATGAAATTGGATGGGAAATTGGTGAATTTCGTTCGTAATCGGTTGCTTTTGAAGTTTTTAGTCAGCATATTGATTCCGCTGTTTAGCTTTTTTTTTTCTTTTTCTTTTTATGAAGGTGATATCTTATTCACTAGCAGTGAGTTTTAGAAAAAATTGAGTTGATATGCTGAGAACAGGAAGAGTGGGGTTGCACAAATATCAGAACTACTTAAATACTGATTTTGATAACACTCATCTAAGTATATTTCATTACTTTCTTCCATTTATACCCGTTGTTCTCCATTTGTATTTTATAAAAAAAATATATATATACATATATTTTATATATATATATTTTATATATATATATATATATATATATATATATATATATATATTGTATTTCTGATATATATATGCTTGCAAAAGTGCACCTGCTTACAAATCCAAGTTCGAATCCTGGTCCCGGGATTTTCCAGGCATTTAATCACCCCTTCCCCGGGTATTTGATGCCCGTCAGGCTACTGGAGACAACTCGCACAGATCGGCCGTAGGAGTGATGACCCTAACCCGTGTACCTAAATTGTGAATCGCGTTGTGGTTTTCCAAGATGTAAAATAGGAGCCCGAAGGTTTGGTCCATGGATGGTCTGCTTCAAAAAGCACGTCATTTCTAATCCAGCCTGACGATTTGATTTATTTCTCGTCGAATCCACTGAATAAATTTCGAATTTTTCACTCCAGACTGGGAAAGGTTAGCAACCCGTAGGATATCCCGCCTTTCCTGCCCAAGTTCGAATACATAAAGACGTTGAACCAAATAAACAACCAAATTATGGATAACAGTACAAATAATTATTTTTTTAGGAGTAGAAAATAATCCTAACTTCCTTTCGGACTGTTCAGGTATCCAGTTCGTGAGGGACTGCCCTAAGGAGCCGAGGATCCCGATCTACATGATCGTCGGAGGTTCCTTCGGTACCATCAAGATGTTCTGGATGATCTGGAGGCAGGTGCGGTCGAGGAGGTTCGAGCGGCGGCAGCAGCGCGGCATGGCCCCTGCACTCTCGGCCCCGAGCAGGGTGGCGGACTTCTTACTCACCGCCTTCCTCCTTGTCTGGTTCGTCTGCGGCAACACTTGGATCCTCAGCATCTACTGGCCCCAGTTCGAGCCCAAGCTCTTCGACCCCAACAACTGGTGCCACAAGTCTCTCTACATCTTCGCCTTGATACACCTCGGCGTCCTTTATTCAATCGTAGGTATAATCATCCTCATGTCTCTCCTCTTCTTGGCCTGTCAGCTCTCCAGCAGCCTCTTCGTATCATGTGAGTATTGATATCAAATACCATCGGTCTAGTTTAATATATTAATTTAGTTATATACTTCCTACTCCCAAAAAATTCTAAAAATAATATATAGTTTGAATCTTTTTCTTTTTCTTTATTAATTTTTTATTTTTGTAAATATTATATTTACCAAGAGAGAGCTAAGAAATTGCTTAAAGTGGTATACAATAAATCTTAAAAGGAAGTATCAAACTTGGGAATCACAGATTCCGATTACTTTTATCTATGTTATAAATCAGATTCTCCTCAAAGCTTATGTAAAATGGCAAGACGCAATTCGCTTTCATTCTCGGGAAATATCGATTTGAAGTTCTGCATGTAATTTAAAAAGAAGTGACAGTTTCCTTACTTGTAGCATTGGCTGCTTAGCCTTGCAGTAACGCTCTTGCTTACCGAGAATCGGGTCGGCAGTACAAATTTCTCTCCCCCCGAATGAGTTTTTTTTTATATCTCTGTTTATAAATGATTAAACATTGGATTTATAATTTTTTTAATTCAAATTTAATAATGATAAACACTTTTCAATTGAGCTTTTTTCTATGTTCATTATTTATTTGTTACTTAATTGTTTTTTTTCCATAAAATATTCAAAATTCAAAAGTTGACAATGATATATGAAATAAAATAAAATAAAATAGTAACATTTATCATAATAATAGGAGTTGTAGCAATTTAAAAACTTGTAAATTGCCGTATGTCCAACAGAATAAGTTTATTTTATTTATTGAGCCAATGGTGTTGTGAAACAGACATGATATTATATGACGAAATTTTTTTAAGTGAAATTAGTGAAGCTTCTTTCACAGTGAAGATCATTCCACCGAAATATACACCCAATATGCAACCGGGTGAAGTTTACTTTGCTTGATAAATAAAAATAATTGTTAAGAAAATCCAAAACGCTCCAGAGAAGTTAGAAGAACTATAAAAATTCGTTCCCTTTTATTGCATCGATTGAGCTCACCTAAATTTACAGTGATGATTCAGTATGGTTCGCCAAGTTGATTGATGAAAGAGAAATATTCATGAATTTGAATTATTTATGTTTCCCATTAACCGATTTGAAAAATAAATATAATTGCTACAATTTCAATTTTATAAAATTGTCACAAACCGCATAACTTTATTTTACAAATGTTTCGATGATGATTATCAACCAAATGAATGTATAATTGTGAATGAATCTGATGATGACATGAAGAGTGAGTGATTAAAATTATAATGATTTCAAGTGCATGATATTGTAATTTTCAGTTAATTAATTATATGCAGTGATACTAATCAATTTGTTATTATCGTTATAACAACTCCTTTTATAATTATTACTATTCTTTTTATTTGATATCAATATCAATGTTAACATTTGAATATTTAATTGAAAAAAAAAATTACATATATTAATAATGACCATAAAAAAAGATCAATTGAAAAGCGAATTGCGTCTTGGCACTTTAGATAAGCATTGAGGAGGTCCTGCTCTATAGCATGTATAAAAGTGATTGGAATCTGTGATAGTTAATATTATAATATTAATAGTAATAATTTAGGTAAAATTTAAGGGCAAATATATCAACAGGGAACGGATTCATATATATAATGTGTGTGTGTGTGTATATATATATATATGGGTGTGTGTGTGTGTGTGTGTGTGTGTGTGTGTGTATGTGTGTGTGCATTTTCCCCCCTCGGTTTATTTGTGTACTCCCAGCGGCCCCATTTGGATAATATGAGCTGAAATTCGGTATATATGGTTATATTCTAGGCAAAAGAACGCCATAGAAGTAGGAGTAAATTCTGTCAAAATTTCGATATTTTTACTGGCTTTTTCGATTTTTTTAAGTTTTTGTATACTCTGTAGCCCATTCAAACAGTGTTAGGGGGGAACAGTGGGAGGGTGGAAAATTTGATAAGTGAATTGAGTTGGTAATAGAGAAGTTCCTTTTGGGGTTCTTACCCTTTTTCTCTTACCCTTGCCATTTTGATATTTTCAATTTAGATTTTAGTGAAATACGACCTTAGAGAGGGATTTTTTTTTTCGAAATTTTTTGTTTTCCTTGCCTCTTAAATATTTATATTTTTTTCTGCAACTTTTGTCTCTTGTTTTCATAAATATTTCTTATTTTATAATTTTGTAAACAATCTTACCCATATATATATTGTACATGAAAATCTATTCCCTGTGAATCAGCAATTATAACAAATATTTACCAGCTACAATGAAATGAATTATAAATATATATTGATATATAGTGATATATTCACTCTGATTTAACTGTGTATCAAACTCCCGCACAGTGCGGTTAAAGGATGACATTTTGGAAAAAATGGAATTTCAATCTTAGATCACTTAGTTTAATTACTTTTCAAGTGCGGGCAGTTCAGAAGACACCCTTAATGATTTTCATTACAATATAATTAACACAAAAATAAAACTTATTCAACATTATTATTTTATTAGATTTTTTTGTACAAAGGGCAACCATCGGAACATAAAAAAACTGTTTTACTACACTCTTTCGAATTCGAAGGTGAATGGCCTACTCCAGAAATCGTTTGAATTTTCTTCGAAGGGTTTAATTCCTATCACCAGGATAAGCTGCGTCTATCTTATTTTATAAAACAGTAAGTTTATACATCACATTTAGATATTGTTAGTCACTATTTGAAATCTTATTTGAGTTTGATTTATACGGTTTTTGCATGGTTTCAATACGATCTACGACAAAAATAATAAAGAAATTATTAATTAACTTCTCATTATTACCGGTAGTATCAACATTTTCGAATCATATCCCAGCATTGAACGATGCAACCTCAAACGTGACTGAAATTCCTGTTTATTTGTTTATTATTTTTTTCACACCTCATATTCCATAGTTCTTGTAATGGAAGCTTGCATGAAATTTTTAGGAAACTCTCAAATATACTTATAACTTTCACAAAAAACCGTTTTCACAAAAACTAAAAACTAACTAGATTACTCAATTTTCTTTTTAAAAAAAATATGCCTCTCAAAAAGATTATGTATGAAAATTATTGACGGCCGCTCTTTGCTCTACTCTATATCTGAATTCGTTATTGTGGATCTTTCTGATCGACAACGGTATTTTTATTATAGAAAAGAATACCACGGTGCAAATAAAGTCCGTGCATTTGTTGCCATTATTTAAAAAATAAATGATACTTTATAAAGAGGTTGGTAAGGTGCTCATAAATGCTCCTAAATCCCTGACGCTTGTCCAAGTCCGGCTGTGGCATTTTATTCTGTCATATCAGCCTTCGATTGACCCTGAGGTCTGGTGATACTCCTGGGGCACACTCAGCCCCTAAAAAGTGGGCCCTCTTACAAGAGGTGAGGTATAACCATGTTTGATTATGAGTCCCGACCACATCACATTCCTTGTATGACCTTTTGCCAAAAAATAGTATTTCCTTGTCAACTACAGAACCCTAATCCCTTCATAGGTTTTAAAGAGGCATTAGGTTTTTTTTTTCAACTAGTAAGCTCAGTTCTCGAAATATAGGACATTATTTTTTTGTCTATTGAATCTAGCTCTGAATCTAGCATGAGTGAAATCACTCCGATTCTACTGGAGGTAACTCTCACCGACCGGGCGTAGAAGTGATGAACCTGCCCATTACCTTAATAGCGCATCGCGTTGTGGTTTTAGCAGAATGTTAAATAGCCGCCGCGAAGGTTTCGTTTATATATGGTGTCCTTCATGAAAAAAAAATAGGTTCTCGTGCGTCTCCCAATAACCATTGTCTGTAGATATAGACTAATTAATGATTGCCCTTGACCCTAAGTGATTCGGCGAGAAGATCACTGCCGAATTGGCCCTCAAGGGACCGGTTATGGGAGCTATGGGTCGCCTGCCGCTGCACGATGGAAACCATGGTTCGTAGCAACGTGAGGTTGGGTGACACCCTCCAGGCCGTCTATGCTTCTTCAAGCAATAAATGCCTGTAAGGAGACCACATCGCGCGACCAAAGATCTTTATGATCTGTATAAAAAAAAAATATATATATATATATAAATCTGATCGATATAGAATAAAATAGATCTAATAAAGAAATTAGTTTTTGCTTAACTTTTTTTTGTGAATAAAACTTAATATTTTCTGGTCTAGTCTGCATCCTTCTGCATCTGTAGTTTTATAATTATTTTATAATACTAAGTGTACTCATTCAAACATAAATAATATCAAAATATCGGAAATATTAAGAGAAAGGAGGGATGTCATGGTATTGATTAAAAATAAAATTAAAATAAGTTCTTTCAGAAGATTCACCTTAAAAATATGAGCGAGTTATATGATTTAAAAAAAAAATTATAATTGTATATATTTCTTCATTCTATTCTTCGAATTACAGGCATAGACATACTTTTGGTTACCAGCGTTTAGAAAATTAGAGGAAAAACTTTTAAAATCGGAAAAAATAAATGCTTACATTTATTTTAATGTAATATAATTTAACTTACATAAAAATTTAATGTAATATTGCAATTACTGTTTACTGCTTTGAATGATTCTATAGAAGGCTGTAACCTATAATAACATCTAAATAAAATTAATAAAATTCTGAAAACATGTTAAGTATATGTAACGTAACTTACTAAATATTATAAAAACAATGTTTTTATTACAATATATATATATATATATATATATATATATATATATATATATATATATATATATATATATATATATATATATATATATATATACTCTTACACAATCATTATTGTGTATGTATTAAGTTTGTGAGTGTATGTGTGTGTGAGTGCACGTGCGTGTATGTGTGTGTGTGTTTGAGCGCGTTTATATATATATATATATATATATATATATATATATATATATATATATATATATATATATATATATATATATATATATGTATATATATATATATATATATATACATATATATATATATATATATATATATATATATATATATATATATATATATATATATATATATATATATATATATATATTTATTCAAAATTGAATTATTTTTCTATTCTATTTTTTCCCTATTAATACCAGAGGTCTCGAAATTGCAAAAGGAATTTCACAAGAACTCATGAATAATTTATAAAATTAATTATTGTAATTAATTATTAACCAATCATTAATGATTAATGTTTCTAGAGCGTTTCTGTAAAGGGTTATGATCCCTTTAGCTTGTGGATTTACACACTTCTGGTCAGCATAAAGGAACTGCATTGCTTCTGGAGTACCTCGTTTGGTGTTACCATCTCGTTAATTAGAATCTTAGGAAGGAAGATATTACTCGAAGGAGATATTAGGGGGTACTTTTTTCTTGTCCAATGTTACATGGGCAAGTTCCAAAGCTAAATAAAGCTTGAAGTATAATCAATCGATCATTATGGAAACCAATAGTATGTTTCAAATTATAGCTATAAGAAAACATTCAGGCGAGCAAGTTGCGGTTTGAATGCCACAATAACTTTAATCTGCTTATGGTTATTGTTAAATGTACTGGAGCAATTTTATTATTAGTTATGTAAGCACTTTGATGTTTGATGTTTGACGAAGCCTATATCTGTTTTTATTTTACTTATGTGTGACCAAAGTAAGTTTTTGAATTCCCTTAAATGTATACTGAGCTCGCAGTTCGACCAAAAAGAAAGGAAAACAAAACAAGGAGCTATTTTTAAAGTTTAACAGCACACATCAAATTTAAGTGTTGACATGACTGAATAATTTATATATTTAAGTAAATAGAATATTTGAGGAAGAGGTGTTGTTTTCTCGACGTTTGTAGGGGAACTAGTTTTAAGTTTGCTTTTACATTTATTGTCAAACATTGACTAACAATTCTCTTATATGTAAGTATTTATGACTTGAAAAAATGAAAAAAGAAAAAAAATGTATATTTGTAATGTTGAGCTTTTGTATACAAATATAATTATAAAGTTAACATTCGGCAACACCAATTTTTGTCACGTATTTTTTTATAAATTTGCTGATACTAATCACTATGTATTGTTTCCTTTAAAATTATATCTATATATTGGATCACTGTAATGATAATACACTTTTTATAATCATGAATAGCAGTCATTATGTAAGAGATGTACGTTTGTGTGTAAAAGTGGCGTATATTTGTAGATATATATATACGTAAAAATTTACTAACGTATATATATGTAAATATTTTAGTGAGCCATACTTTGCTAGAGTTCTTGGTTACCGTGTGCTAAGTATTGTAGGTAATGTTTTGAAGGTATTTTGTGGATCTAAAGGCTTCCTTTACCTCAAGCATTTTTTTTTAAATGTACTTACTTCACTTTATCTACTTTGAATTCACGTTCCTGGTTTTTGAAATTATAAATATATCAACTAGAAGAGAATATCGTATTTGTGAGAAGTTAACAAATATAATAAAAATAATTAGTCTAATGGATTAAAACCTTATGGTATCAGATTTTTTAAAACTTAAACGAAAGTTACGAAGAAATATTTCATAGCACAATTGAAAAATAAAGCATCTGGCAAAAGAAAAAAAAAAAAAGGCGTTAATAATGAATTATTATCTTTGGTAGTCCTTTTTTATTTCAAATACGAGTATAATGTTAATTTCGCATTGTCTTAATTTTATTTATTTCCTTTATTTTGTTTATCTAACATGTCAGGTTGTCTATAACATATTTCGGAGATTTGTTTTTCGGTTACTTCATTTTTAATGTTAATATATTTTTTAATTTATTTATGGACTCCGGGTTTTCCCCGATCTCGTCCTGCCTTTGTTTTTAATGGAATATTAACACCACTTATATATATATGAGCTTCGCTCTAGATAATTTTTCCTCTTGTGAAGAGAAGGCTTCTTTCTTGGTTCACTGTTTTTAATTCCTCCACGAGACTGCATTATACTCCAAAACAATCCGTATTGTTTTGCGAATTCCTCGTCATTAAGGCATCAAGATAAATTTTCTGCAACGTGCGGTACTTATCATATTTATTTTAAAATTAAATCATTGAATATTGTAAAATTGACCTCGAACTGTATAATATAATGAAATATTGTAATGAAATCATTCAGCTGTAAAACTGCTCGTTGTGAGTGAAAACTTAAGATCGAAATCATTGCGTTGATTTTCCTCCAACCATTGGAAATCTAACAATAGACAGTTGAATGAAATATTTAACCCTATTATTTTTAAATTGTGTAAAAGTGGATGTAATCTGTTAATATATCATTTTTTTTATGTTTCCTTTGAAGGTTAAATCTATTTATTTTTTTAGTATATCTATTAAATCTATTTTAGATATCTTGAATATTCAGTCTAGCTCTGATTCTCAATGTAGTACATAGAATTTACTTTCCTGGTTTATTATTTTTATTGTTAAATCTACGTTTCATTGAATACTCATACGCTACGATGCTCATTCAGTGATACCCTTTTTTTAACAAAAATAAAATCATAAAATTTGCAATTGAGTGACCTAAATATGTAATTAATACGCTGAAAAAGTTTTTAAATTAAAATAAAATGAAAAAATAATTATTTTCCATTATTTTATTATAATAAATAATGAGTTGTTAAGACAAGAAAGAAAGTAATGTAAAACGAAAGTTTTCCTGTTTAAAAAACAAGTATTTAATTGCAATATTTTTTTTTTAAAATAAAAATCATTTTTGTATAATAAAAACAAACTGAGAAATAAATCCTTTTCTCTGCCTTAGAAAATAGAAGAAAAAAAATGGATAGAAAATGGAAAGAGGTTAAAAAAACTCAAGAGAACTTGATTTAGTCTAAATATTCAATTGTGTTTATTTATTTTCAAATATACATCATAAACATAGATTTCATTGCTTCGTAATGGAGATATTAATTCAGAAAAATATTCAGTTAACTGCTTAAGAAACGTGCCAATTATCTTAGCCACCAAGGAGCAATACCCTCGAAGGACCTAAGAGGGAATACAAACACTAATATGCTAAGTTCCCACTAGGGACACCAGCCGGATAGTTGGTCCTGCTCCTTCTTGTTTGAGTTAAGGGTTGAGTTTAAGGAATCGCTTCTAAGATTTGGAGCCGATAAGAAGAGAAAACTTTACTCCCGCTTCTACAGGACAGTCCCTTGCAGAGCCTTATGGCGTTATTTTTTTTCAACTTTCTCAAGGTAAGAAATTTTTTTTTCTGTTGGTTCCCTCGGCCAATTGAAATAAGTTTCGATTGTGATTTTTAGATTTTTCATCACCTTTACGTAACCAAAAAGAGATTTATTCTTTTAATTATACTGTTTAAAAATTACATGAAATTGTAATAATTATACGTACGGGTTATGCCTTGGATATTTGAAACATTTAATCACTCAACTCGATTGCATATCCCTTCCTTCCATCTCCCCGTGGGCACGAATTTTTGAAAAATATGTCCTTAAATTAAGCGTGCTGGTTTTTTTTTTCCTCTTAGCCCCATTTTTCCTTTGTGTTGGGGGCACAAAGTGTGTTTTAAGGGATTTCTGCGGAAATGATCGATTAGAAAATTGATTGGTTATTTTGAATATCGTGCAATTTCTAAACATTTTCTAATGTTTTAAAAGTAATTTTATCATTTCCGAGGCTTTTTCTGTTGGAATCAATATCGTTAATCGGGAAATTCTCTTCTACGTTCGGTAAGTCTAATGTTGTGTGCAAAATGAAACTCTTTGTCTTCTATAGTGAAGCATGTGTTGTAAGCCGCGTCAGCGCCCAGTTCTGAAGCTGTTAGTCACCAAGCGGTTGTACACCTTAGCAAGTCAGAGAAAGGTGGAAGAGTGGGGGAACGGGTGAAGAGAGAAAGAGTATCCTTCTCTAACTTGTCAAGAAGTAACTGATATTTTAATTAGCATCGGAGCTGCCTGAAGTAGATCCGGTCTGAGTAAACTCTTGTATATCATTTATAAGCATATAAGATTCCGTTCCATCTTAAAGAGACGACGAATCACAAATATTCTATTATGATTCCCATGTTTCAAAAAGTTTTTAGTGGAGTAAGAAATTAAGGTAAGTTCTTACAAATTGGGTAGGTATTAAATATATAAAAAATATTCAAAAATTATGATATTAACACGAAAAAAACACAACAATTTTGATTATTAACTTAAACATAATACTGTTTAAACAGCACTAAAGTTGTCCCCAATATATTTAAATGATTAATAATACTATTGTTTTGGTAAAGGAAGCTCTAAGAAGATCAGAGAAGTAACGAATCGGAACGTTGAGTGATAGGTTTGCCTAGAGCCTCGTGTAATAAATGTGGCTAGATTAAGTTTGCTGTGCAAACAATAAATCCCCAAATAAATAAGTACGCCAAAGGGAGATAAGTCCCAAGGCAACGTAAAACCCTTTTGTGTCACCACCTATTTCTCCTACTGCCTCCTCTTTTAAGCTTGAGTAAGTTCGCAGCTTAAGCTGTATAAATAATTTCTTTAGGACTTATACGTCTTCTTGAAAGTGTTGAATAATACTGTGATCCCCCAATATATAAGTATTAATTTCCTTAATTTTGAAAAAAGAATTTTTTATTATATTTCAAATAGTGCATATTGAACTAAGATTGATTTAGGAAAAAGTCTTAATACTTAAAAAAATTAATATATTCGTGATCGAATTATAATATATTCTCGTTCCTGCATAAATTATAAATGTAATTTATGAAGCAAAAGTCGAATAGGGGCAAATAAAACTTATTTATAAAGTGTTATCATGGATGACTGTATTTTTTACGACCAACTTAAGAACATTCATTACGAAAAGAATGGAAGAGTCTCCTATTTTGATTTCATTTTTTTTTTCATTTAAAATAGTTTGCAAAATTATTAAGATAAATCTGGAAGTACGGTCGTTCATAATACATTCAACTAATGACGAAAATTCACTTTGAAGTTTCTTTTATATTTATTTTTACTGATTTTAGTTTTCATATTTGTTTCATTTATTTCGGTATGAATTGTTTACCAATTTTCCCTATTATTATTTATAGCCTCGATTATAATTTTTTTTTTATCGATTATAATTGATCATTATAATAAAAATATTTAGTGGCGATAGTTACACGAAATATTCAAAAGATTTTAGTATCATTGATGAAAGGTATGAGAAGAAGAATCCTAAATGTTACTACTTAAACCTTAATTTAGTCAGTCCCTTCATTTAAACTTCTTTTAAGATTAAACTTTATTAATCACTCAATAGAATTGATTATGTTTTCTTCTGCCTAATATTAAGTTTTTTTTCATAAATATTTGTGAAAATACAAATTTAACATTTCTTTTGTTCTTATTTCAAATTAATTTTCATGTATCGGTTTTCGTTAAAAACATGTATTAAATTGTTTAATGTGTCATGTTTAAATTCTTATTTACATTTTTATATACGTAATTATGAATATTTCTGGTATAAAAGAACATAGCAATGTCTAATATGCTACACTTTTATCTTGGCATGAGCTGCAAACTTACTCAAAGAAATGTTATTATATAGTTAATATGATTGTACTTTAGATTTGATATTTGTAATATAAAATTTGTTGTAAAAAGAATAAAATAATAATAAACAAATGCATGTGTCTGTGTCGTAAACTTTTATGTTTCATTTAATAAAAACGTTATTTTCATTTTGACATTGGTGTGGGGCTTTAATAATTAATAGTTAAACCCTCTTAAATTAGGGTAATAAAAATGTATTTCTAGTTATTAGCAGACTAAATATATATTATATATACATAAACATAGATACCTACATTATGTGATTGCTATGTATCTGTAAATAATATAAGTTATTTATTTTAGTGTATATACAAAAGGTGAAATATATATATAAATGTGAAGACGATATGAATTGAAAAAAAAATATATTTGATGAAACAAAAATATGTAACTTGGTGTTTTGAAAATAATCAAAAGGTATTGCCTGAATCTATGCATGGATGAATAATAATATATACATTCAAATATATACTTGTATATGTAAAATGTTTTTTATACATCTAATTCATATCAACGTTCATTCGTGCCCTGAAAGCATATTCAATAAGTTGGACCAAAAATTCAACCAAAATTTCAGAGTATATATTTTATGAATGTAGAAGAGGAAATAAAATAATTATTAACGGAAAGCGAAGAATTGAATGAAATTCTGGAGGATATGGAATGTTTGCGAATATTTCGTTCTATATTTCCGTTACGAACATTAAAAAGTTATGACGTAACTCTATGCTTTTTGAACCGAAATTATTTCTATAATCCGAAATCTTTACAAAGCACAGGTTGATTCTATAATTACAGAAAAATCATTTGTTTAATAACTTTATGAAGTTTTCGTTGATATTTGATATATTTACATATTAACTCAACTTGCAAGTCTTAAATTTAATCTCTTTAAATATCGTCAGTTTATAATGAAAAATAATAACTCAAACATTCCATTTATCTTGATAAATATTTATATAAAAAAAAAAGAAGAAATGAACCAATATATTATATAATACATATAGTTTCATAAACCAAAACATTCAAATTTTTATGTACAAGTTGTATAATATAGGATGGTAACTTATATATAGTATTGGTATTTATAACAGCATGATTGTATACATGGGTCTTATAACTGATGTGTAAAAAAAAAAAAAATTATAAAAAATTTAAATTTAACAAAAAATGATATGTAAATGATTAGCACACGTTTCAAAATATTTAAGAAATAAATTTAATTATATTAAATGTTGTTTTTCTTAATGAAATATTTGCAGTCCTTTCCGATCTTAGAAATATATTGAAATTTGGTATGTGTTGTGCACAGTGGTCCACCACGTACGCTATGGGTCACACTAAATTCTGTAATTTAAATTTTTGTTTGTGAAGAATATTTTTTAAAAAATCACAAAAATTGTCTGCCTGGTTTAGAGGCCAAGTCCAATAATTACTGAACAGGGATTATTCTACTCCGAATGTGTATAGGAAGTCGAGATGACATTTTAGACACGTTCTTCATTAGAAGATATATGAAAAAACTTGTGACAATGTCGTCCCAGAAGTAAAACGAACTATATGTTAATGCTAAGTCCGGGATCAGGCTTGCAGAAAGTTTACTACTTTACATCAAGCTAAAACTTTTTTGAGAGCTTCGTAATACAAAGTCCTGCAAGAATGGTTTATAGCTGAAATATTTATCCCGGTAATTAGCCAGAATGCTAAGGCGTCATCTTTAGAGGGTCTGACAGCCTTTTTCCATTTATTTAATTCACCTAACGGTTCACATCTAAGAAAGAAATTTTTATTATAAACACCAAAAATCATTCCTATATAACAATGGAATGAGTGATATAAAATAAAACAATTTTACTAATTTGTCCCATTGGAATGGCTTTTCGTCAAGAGATGCTGTAAAAAAAAAATATATATACATTTGTTCGATTTTAATTATTCATTTTTTTTTTTTTAAATCGCGATTTGAAATAAATGTTAGACCGTAAATACTGCAGCATTTATTTCAGGTAATGGAAAATTTATTTAGCGGGGTATCAGTTTGTATTAGTGAAAAAATAAATAAATAAAGATTATTTTTGTTACAAAAATACTACATTAGTCAAAGTCTGTTGGCTTGGTTGCTATATTAGGAACCTTGGGCAAGCAATAATTATACTATATCGTATATTATACAATATTAATGATAATGTAGAATATAATGCTCGGTATAATGTATAATATTATGTATAAAAACAATCATTATTGCCCATAATAAATTACATCGCTACTGTAATGGAACAAGCTGAGCAATATATATTTATATATATATTCATATATATATATATATATATATATATATATATATATATATATATATACACATATACAGGGTGTCCTTTTTAGATGGCCCGGCTGAATTTCTCTTGAACCGATTACGTTATAAAAAAAATAAAAAATACGTATTTAATATTTTTCAGTCTAGTTTAAAATTTAGACCATTTTTTGAAAAAAATAAATAAACGGGGTCTCTCAGATCCAGTACAACTTTAAAATTTCAAATAGAAACCTATGCTTTCCGATACATCATTTTAACGTATTTTTGAAACTGAATTCAATAGTGAAACCAGATTTTAAATTGGTCAATAAATTACAAAGTTATGGTACAAATACATTATGCTTGTTTCGGTATTAATTCTTTTAAATTGCCTTTACATTTGTTTTTGTTACACACGAATTAATTGGGTCACGTCGTGTTTGTTATCTTTTTAGGTATAATTCATAATAAAGGTTTGTTTTAAAGATGTAGTGAAAAAACAAAAATAACATGATTGGCAGCGTTTGCCAATCATAATCCTGCAACATCAGTTGAAGAACTGTAGTACAGAGTGGAAAATGCTTGTCGATCCATCGAATCAGTTAACCGCACTGAGCACCAGCGAAGAGTGGCTAAGAAGAGCCAACCTTTGCATCGTCGAAGAGGGTAGGCAGTTCGAACATGAAATGTAGGTTCACCAACCTCAGGTTGTATGTAGTATAGATTTTTTTTATTATTAAAAATAGCTAACAAAATGCATTATTTTTTTTAAAACTTTGTATCATAAATTTGTAATTTATTGACCAATTAAAAATCTTGTTTCACCATTGAACTCAGTTTAAAAAATCCGTTAAAATGATGTATCGGAAGGCATAGGTTTCTATTTGAAATTTTAACGTTGTACTGGATCTTGAGACCCCGTTTATTTTTTTTTCAAAAAATGGTCTAAATTTTAAACTAGGCTGAAAAATATTAAATACGTATTTTTTTACTTTTTTTATAACGTTATCGGTTCAAGAGAAATTCGGTCGGGCCATCTAAAAAGGACACCCTGTATATGTGTTCGGAAATTTTCATTGTTTCTTTTTGCTTGGAAAGCTGCCATTCAAGTATATTTCTAAAAAAATAAAATGTTAGATTTTTAGTTCAATATTGACTGCACTTTTTCATATTGTGGCACTCTTTTTCAAAGCAAACGATATATAAATAGTTTTGACTTGAAGACTCTCAAGAGGAACAATCTGTCAATTAGTCATCTACAGTTTAATTGATACATTAGAGGTTAATAAATAAATTAATAATTATTTAATTGATAAAGGTAATTTAATGGATTCTCTCGATCCGACAGACCTCGGAAATCAGTAATATAAAACAGCCACCGATTCTCTGAATCCCTCTTCGAGATATTTAATATTTAATCCAAGATTTTGGGAAATTTCAAACCCAAGATTTAGAAACTTAACAGTTACAATTTTTCAGGTTTATAATTATTAATTCTTATATCATATGTATTCTTATATATGTATGCATTTTATAACCGTTGGTAAAGAGACATTTTTAGTAAAGATACCAATTACCGAGCCTGAGACATTCCAATTAATTACAAAATCATAATTTTCGAGTTGTGATTTTTTTGCAGCAAATGAGCGGACATGGAATATATTTATAAGTATTAGAGAGGTTCAAAACAGAAAGCAACACACTCCCTCTGCTTTTATAATCCCGTTTTTTGTTCTATAATTGTCCTTTAGTAACTGTTTTTTATCCGCATTTATTTTTAGATAAAATCCTTTACCGACTTTCACCAAAGGTGTTGTATTTAATTTAATATTATCTGCATCTTGACCTAACACCCAATCACAGGAATTTTACTGCACAGGGTTAATTCAGCAGTTAAAAGAAATACTGCGACAGTAGAACGAGAAAAACTTGTATGTCAATTTTTTTTTTCAGATTTCACAGGAACCACAAAAGCTAGGCTACTTATTTAGGAAGATTACATACTTATGAATTATTTCCACGGCCGCTAGAGTGAAAACGAGAGAACCAAATGGCATACAATTTTAAACAGAGATCCACCGAAGTCTCCTATCCCTACTGTTATTATCAACATACTTGCGATGTTTTCTCGTTCTGTTGTCGACTGGTTTTTAAGTACACTGAACAGCATCGCAACCAGCCAGGCCAGCTCCACCTAGGCTCATTCAGTTCTTGGGTTTTTGGTTCGGAGTAGATAACTATTCAATCTATGAAAGTTTGTTATCAGTTTATATTAAATTAAATAACAGCTAATAACTATTAAAAGGCAATAACAGTTAAAATGTAACATGTTTCTGATAAGCCACCTCTAGGTATTGAGTGAGGCCTCTAATATTCTACAGTTACTAAGTGATGAGTCCTTCCAAACATTACTCCGTTATGATCAGATAAAAATAACTGTAGTATACGACAAATCGATATGAAAGAAATCATGGAACAATCTAATGAATAATAGTGGCAGAGAGCCCTATGCAGGGGGCAGGTATATCGGAGAGAGTGCCTAGTCCTGTCCCATTGTGTTAGCCGAGCGGACACTGATTCGGAGTGACGCTTCCATTCTATACTCCCCCGTGCATAACGTCGGGCTTCCTATATCAAATATTTGTATCTCCCATGGACTTCAGGTGTGCCTTCCATCCCATCATTGTTCTGTATATACAGCTTCTTTTCAAAGAGTCTGTAGCAGTTAATTCACTTTTTGTAGGATAAGCCTCACCAGGCTGATGAACGACTTCTGTTTGCAGAAAGGATGTGGCTTCGTCAGGAGCCTGCGATGAGAAGCCTTCAAAGTTAATGAGTGTGCCTTCAATACGCCCCTTTTAAAAGTCTTCAGACCATTTCAATTACCCACCTTCGACACAGTTACTAGCGTATCAAACTATTACAAGTCCAATTTATAAATTAAATTTAGGTGGAGACTTGGTTAGATTGGATTCCTTTAATATCCCAACTCAGAGAAACCTACATAATGACCAAATAAATATAAAAATGACTGAGGCTGTGGTTGAATAGCCTTAAAGGCTAAACCTCAGCAGTTTATTTATTTTTAATTTTTTAACTTATTTTTATATTTAATTGAGTGCACTGAATAATATTTTGTATTATAATGTCAGTTTTTCTGTATTTGTTTTAGGTAAGTATTCTATATCCTTTTGTAATATCGATAGATTTTTATTATGGACAACATTATATTGTAATTTGTTTTTATATGCATTCTTAAATTGAATAAAATAATTATAAAAAATAACATCATCAGTCAATTATAATCAATTTCATTTGATTCACCTTTCTAAGTAATTAAAACTGATAGCATGCGCTATATGAGTAGGTACTCAGTAAAATGCTCATCTACACTTTCGTAGGCTTAGCATTTTAGTGAGTACCTGCTCACATAGTTTAGCATGTTCTCAGTTTTATTCATTTTGAAAGGTTAGCAGGTACTCCGAATCAATAATCAGCTCATATTTGGAGCACGTGCTCCCTTCACTTAGCAACTATTACATTGTGTAACGTATCTTTATTCACATCTAACAGGAGTATCTGCTAAATTTTTTGAGGAATGAGCTTGTGCTCAGTTTTATTCACTTCTTATTGTGCGCTGCACAGTGAGGCGAGCTTACAGTTAAATTAAACATAGGGAGAAAAAACAAAAGTTAAAATTCAGAAGTTTGATTGCAGTGGTGACAAGCTATCGTTTGTTGAAAGGAAAACCATCTTATTTTTTATTTAGAGCTAGGTTGTCTATATTTATTGTCGAAACCTAATGGTATGTGCTGGGCAGAATCAGGCAATGCTTGTGAATCCGAAGACAGCAGAAACGTCGGGATTTAAAAATATATAAAATTATTCCGACGCTTCAAACAATGGTACACAATTTGATTCCATTACGCAAATCGTCCGAAAAAGTACTCATCCCCCCAAAACAGTTTTCAGATCTTGCGCCGACCTGCCAACTCGCTTGATGATCTAACAGGCGAGAGTGTTGAACTTAGAGTGACTATAAATATTTGTCATTTATTTAATTTTTTTCTTAGCGTATTTGGATTTTCATAAAACTATATTGAACAAATTCCGAGCATATAATTAACAAATCACAAGCTGCAAGAGTATGCTTTAAAATAATGTACACAAATATTGAAAAAATATTTTTGTATTAATATATAGTTATATTTTACTATTATAATATGTAACTAGGTAAAATGATGCTATTTATGAGACATGCAATGCTTACAATACTACATCTACATCAATAATACATTAGTAACTAGAATATTTTTACGATCTTTATTTTGAATGAAATGATTATTTAAACAGATATTGCTTAGTTAGAGTCATGTTGACAAAAGAAAATAGTATAATTGTAGAATACTTGTTTTAAGTATAACAATCAGAGAAAAGAACTAGTTTCTGTGTTTCAAATTATTGGTCATACTCGAATGTAATATTATACTTTTGATAGTCAATGAAAAAACTTGGAAATATTTAGAGTATTATAAGAAGGTAAGTTGAACACTACTAGTTCCAATAGATCTATTCTAGTCAATGAACGATAATAGCAGAGACATATTTAACAAATTGCTAATCAATTCCGATCCCATTATATCTAGTTTGCGACCTCAGTATAACAGTTCGGTTAGAAGTAGAAAGCGAGAGAGAGTGCCTTCGGCACAGGGTCATTTCCTAGATCATGTAGAGGGTGTTGTTGGATTTTAAAAATTTTTGAACTCAAGCAAAAAAAAAATTATTTTTTGTTTTCGATGATATTTTAACATTAAGGTTTCTTGTGCGGAGTAAAAATCTATAAGGCTAGTTAACCAATAACAAAGGCCAACAAAAGAAAATTTTATGAAAACTTTTTTAACTTTAATAATTGATCTTTATAGATTTTTATGTGCTGAATCTAAATCTGGCCTTAGTTTTTTTGTGACACCCATTGTTTTCCGTAGGTTTCAGGCTCATCAAACATCCTAACTTTTTAAACTTCTGTAACATGTTAGCTACAATAGAAACATTATACAATAGAAACTGGGTCTTTTTCATTTCCCAAGAACTTTGTAACGACTTGCTTGAATGATGCCCATGCTTCTTTCTCATTTAAGGTCATTGTGGATTCAAAGTTAACATCAAACATCATTTTTCTAATGTCAGGTCCGACAAAGACGCCTTCTTTTAGTTTAGCTTCTGAAAAGCGTGGAAACTTTTGGCAGAGATACTTGAAACATGGTCTACTTTAGGCAAAGCCTTTACTAATTATTTCATGAGGCCTAACTTTATATGTAGGATTCCCTTTTTCAGGAAGACTGAATGCTGTTCATTTCTTTAAAAATCGCTTAATTTAATAAATTGAACTATAAAATGTGAAGAAATGGTGGGTGATACAGCTTTTTTAATATCATATTTGGATTCAGAACCCTAAAAATTATAGGAATAAGATATTTTCAGTACAAACGTTTTTTCATCATTGGCCTATGTAATCTAAGCAATTTATCAATTTATTTGACCAAAAAGCAATTATTTGAAAGTTTTTTTTTGTTTCCATGGCATACACTGAAAATCAATTTTTTTGTCGGAAAAACCACGTCGATATCTTTTTTCAAACTCAAAATATAAAATAAAGCAGTTTCAGCGTGTTTTATTTATTTTTTCCGGCTCCTCACAATCACCAAAACAATTTGGTTAAAATCGGTGACAATAGTAATAAAGACTTCAGTTTTAAATTAATGCTTAATAAAAAACGTAGCAGTGCCACAACAGGGAATTAAATCCGAAATAAATATAAAATAATAATAATAATTAAAAAAATCACATAAATATATTCAAAAACTAAAATGTTTCAAACTTTGGCAAATATATTTTTTACACTAACAATATAATTTAATTTATCAAGCTTATTTTTTTGTAATTTCTCTTTTGTGGTAAGTATTTTTTACTAGTATTTAACATAAATGTATAAATGTGGAATATATCTGTTTCAAACAAGTAAATTTGAATTGGTTTTAAAGCATAGAATCGGTAAATAAAAAAAAAAATTGGAACATGATAAGTAAAACGATTTATTATTATATTGCTGTTTTCATTGAGGGGATGATTTATTGATCAACCATTAATTGTAAGATATGATAGTAATAATGTTTAAAAGCGTATTGGTTCTAAAAGCTGTTATCATAGACAGCAGGAGATAAATAAAATCTATTTGTTTTTCCCTTTTATCTCTCAAGACTTTTTCAAAGCATAAACAAAAGCAAACGTGTATGTTTCCCACCTCTTTCGGGTTATGTCTTTTAAATTCAGTTTATGTATGTACCATTACAGAGAAGTTGTAATCAATTTTTGTAAATACTACAAATTGGCAGATAAATGTCCTAAAATTCCGCAATTATTATTTTTAAAAGGCAACAAGACAATAATCATCTTTCAGAAAATGAGGAGTAAGGCTACCCAGATAGATGAGCTATAAAGCTTTTCTTAACCTTGTTTAGGAAGCCTGGCCTGAACCTCGGAAATAAGTCTCGCTCGGGATTAGGTCTTCCTTAAATCATTGAATTGGTGATTGACATTAACTTGTTGGCTCAAAGTAGGATTCAAGAGATAGAAAATGTTAGATGATAGGATTGTTATTTCCGAATCTCAATGTATAGTAAAAATCCGAATATCTACTACCTATTGTTGGAAATTTTTGTTCACGGAAAAAAAAAATCAGATAAATTAAATTTTTCCAAAATTATTGTAATATTTTATATCAAGTTAGTGTAGATAATATAATAATATTTCTTTTTATTCCAACCTTTTAAATTTAGCTAATCAGAGTTTAATCGCCCAGTTTACCAACAAAAACAAGGAATAGCTGACCATTTAAGTATGACCCGCATTTGGCAATAAAGTTGCGAACTCAAAATACTCAAAAAAAGCAACTAATAGTTGAATCTGCGACAACACAGGTATATCAATGGTAGTCCTCTCCCTCCATCCACCAAATCGGCCATTTCTCATGTTTGCGAAAATTACGAATCTTTTGCGGGCTTGTAATTTTAATTTTTTTAAAATTATATTACACTGACTTTAATTTTTGTCGCCGATCCGTGACGCCCGGATTCGCACCACCAACGCGACGGCCCTCATCAATGAACGTTCGAGTCCACATACAAAAAACTATTAAGTATTCATGCGGGTTTGGTGCTAATTTATTCTTTTGTAATCATAATTATTTTTAATATAAATCATCTCTCCGTTACAAAAGTTCTGTTGTAATTTAATTATTTCTATAGGACTCGGGTAAATGCTGAGGAAAGCTCTAGTGTTCTGAGAATTTACAAATACGTAATCAGTGTATAGAAATCCCCACTCCAGCGAATATTTCAACCATAAAAGAATGTTAGTGAGCAAAACTATATAAATCCTTACCCGATAAACCGATCAGATTCGTTCGTATTTGTATTTAAGTATATTAAAAAAAAAACTTTGTAAAGGAATTCTTGAATCACTGAATAAAAAAAAAAAAGATTATGCGTGAACATGGGTTCTATTTTCATATATCATTAAATTCATCAGTACTAAATTAGAAGTGATACCGAGATGAAGTTATTCGAACAGGAAGGGTTCTTCCATTTCCAGTATAATCCTTCTTCCATCAGTCCATGGCTGGTAATGTTTTAAATTACCTTATCCATCCATTGTAAAAAAAAAAGTCTTTTCCCTTTTCTCCCTTCTCTTGTGTACCTGCCACATTACACTCTCCCTTCTTTAAAGATCTCCAAATTATTTATGTTTACCACCGTCCTTCTCCTTATTTCACTGTTTCTGACACAGCCTGTGGGTAAATTATGATAAACAATGATAAATGCAGAGGGTAGTGGAAACCGTAGGTTCCTATCACGGTTTAATGTTTTTAATTATTAATGATAATTAAAAATCGTTACCTTCATATTTCCACTGAACCCCTACAAAACATCTTCAATCTTCCTATCTACTTTTTCAATGGAGAATAGTAGTCAAAAACTGCCTTTTAGCAAACAAAAAAAAACTAGCCTCTCATCTTGGTTTTAGCTGAATAACTCTACAAGAGGGTTGTATTAGTGTATTAATATAATCGACAAAGTTACTGTTGATTTCTTCATTGCTACAATACATTCAGGGTGTCGCGATTTCAAACACAGGCTATAGTTCAGCTCGGCACACACTGAGTTAAAATATTTCGAAAAGGTTTAGTTCGGAACCTATATTATACTTAGTATGTTCCCATTGTTTTAGTACCTAATAATATAAAAATGGTAATAGTTTCAGATATACTGAGGCTAAAACATTCGCTATATTATAAATTAAAAAATTAGATTATTTAAGATACAATTTTTTTTAAACGTCAATCTATTAAATTCGATATGTTGGTTGCATGAGCTCGTGTGGATTGGACGAACTGCAATATTTTTTCCTGTTAATCTTTCAATTTTTTAAAGATTTAAAGTCTTTACCAATCCATGCCAAATACTGAACATGTTTTATATTCCATCAAGCTCAAAAAACTAATAGAAAAACATCTTACGGAGGTAGAAATATAATAAATCTAAGTATATAATTCATTGTGCAGTAATGAATGCGAATTATAGCGACTGTTAAAGACATTCCTAGGGTACACCCAGCCTTTATGAAGTAGGTATCCGCCACTTTATGTTTTGGGAAAACCTGGCGGTTGAGTGTGCATGTTGACCGCATAATCTCCTTGTACAAGCATTGATCAAAGAACACTTCCTTACTAACTACTGAACCAAGGCTGTAAATCCATCGGAAAGCGCAATAGAAAATCAACCTGGGAGCGCGCAATGACCTGATAGGTCTCATGTGTACTGTAATTTTAAACATACATTTTTTGGTGCTTCTCCCTTACATGCCCATACATGAATCAATCATGAAGGTTCAATCCTCTGATTAATTGTTAGCTTAGAGGGATGATTCTTTAGGTACAGCTATCGAGTCACTTGATTGAACGCTCTTTGGATTTATATACCGTGCGGATACGAAACTAAACATTGTGTCATTAGAAAACTGAATTGATTCCTTAAAAACTTAATTGATAAAATAACTAACTTTGAATAAGCAATGATTGAAATTAGCAGACAATTGAGGAACCTTGTAAGTAACAGAGACTACTGCCTTATATTTCTTACGTTTCGTATCATAAACAGGAATTGAAAACAGCGGTTAAAGCTCTACGAAGGTTACTTTGTTTATTCAATTTTTTTTTGTTTACTTCTTACTGAATAGACCAAATTAAGTTCAATTGATTCTTTCGACTGAATTGAGACCCAACAGCCGTAAATATATTTATTACCCCTGCGAACGACTGTTTGAAAATAATGCCCGAATTAAGAGTGGCTTAGAAAACAAATGAACTCAAAACAACCGAAGTCCTTGACTAACAATGATAACAACTAGCTCTTCACAAATGAGACCTTTTGTGCTGCTTGCAAAGCATAACTGTCCCGGGGCACAAACAGAGGCTGAAGTCGGGAGGGCAGCAACATTGTCGTCGCGACGGGAGCAACAATCGGAATTAGCCGCTCTAGCGGCCCTTCTGTGGCTATTAATTGGACTCGAGCAGCCTTTGTTGGTAGCTCCAAAGTCTCTTTGTTGGTCCCTTTGTTCAACAATGATAGCCTAATTAAAATTCAGGTCTTAACTACCTCAGGACTCTGAGGATCTAAGGCCAGGCCACTTTTCTATTCGTCTGGATCTTTTAGCGATTAGATTAGATTTTATTTTTTTTGTCGTGTTTGTTCGCTTGGAGGATAAGGACTAAACTATTGTCATTTGGGCACACTATGGCTTTGTTCATACATGGAGTTTATGCATTCTTAACGGAAGTATTTTTCTATATTTAGGGGAGAATAAATAATAATGTGCAAAAAGAAGCCGGATTTTACTAAAATTAATGGCTGATATCCGTAAAACGTACGAAACTCTTGACCTTGTGATCTAATAGATCATCAGCAAGGTGGCCAAAATTATACAAAAAATAGTGTAAAACAATTTAAAATTAAATAATTTTTCTATGCATATATTCTAAATTTGAACCACCTTCTCGTAAAATAAATAATATTATTAAAATCGTAAAAGTTATTGTTGATTTCTTCATTCTTCATTCATTCAGGTTGTCGCAATTCCAAAAATCCAAACTCAAACAATCAATGGTGCAACTCGACAAACTATGATTTAAATTATTTTAAAAGAGGTTTAGTTCGGAAACTATTTTACATTCAGTATTTTTCCAACGATTTAGTACCTAATCATGTAATAATGATAATAGTTTCAGATATAATGAACCTAACGATGTTCGCATGAGCGCCTGTGGGTCAGACGAACTGCAACATTTTTTTCCTATTAATCTTTCAATTTTATTATTTTAATAAAATAAATAAAGTAGTATTTTATTTTTAATTATGTTGTACGGGTTTCTACTTTCTCTTATTGATACAAACTAATGCGGAATGTTGTTTATTGTCATAATAATCAGTTAGTTATGTTCAATAAATTATTAATCATATTTTTTCACGAAAAAGTAGGTAAGTATACGAATAATTTTTTTTATCCACTGTACTGCCAGTAAAAAAACCACCGTATATGTTTATCTATTTGTATATGTACTATTTTTATTTTCGTTTGTTTCATCTTACTCCATGTAATCCCATACTATTTATTCTTCTCATTCCTATTATTCTCGCTTCTTGTTTTTCTTAGCCCTGATGAAGACAAGAACGTCAAACATTCAACAATACCTATATTTTATTACTCTTTACTGTATTATAAAAATATAATAGGATTAAATATACGCTTCGTGTTATATTATGTGAATGAGCCAAAACATATTTTGCAATCCCGTATATTCATAGAGCCCAGATCGCCAGAGGCTCAGATAAACACGGAACATAAGGTAAATGTTTTTGTTAGCCCTAGCTTAATATACGTTAGTACAACAGGAATGAATACATGGTTGCTGTAATGCAACAACAACAAGAGCAGGCGATATATCGGGCGCATCGAAGAGGCTAATGGACGATATTACTCGGGCTCTGCCGGCTCAGCCCTTGAAGCCATTACAGGAGCTAATCCTGGCAGCCACCTGGATTTACTGCCAGCACATCTTCCTCCTCTGCCACCATGTTCGTGCTGTTATATCTGTCTGGGGATCACAGTATTTCAGGGCATCTCCCGAACTATGAAATTTATACTAGACATTATGTAGCAAGGAGAAAGTAGTTATGAATATTCTATTTAGCTATAAATAAAAAAAATAGCGAACATGAAGGTTCAAAGCCGATTACTTGCCTTCATACTGAATATAAAAACCAAATCCTCAATATCGAACCTAACACAATCCATAAATCCACGTTTCGGTCGATTCCTAGACCGTCTACCTATCGGTCCGGCGCTGATAATCCTTTTAGGGATCAGTTCGTTACGAGTATCTACTCCGACAACTTTAAACGTCCATTTCAATCCCTGCAGGATCAATCCATATTACATCATCCTGGTCATAAAGCATGGCCACAGAATTTTATGATTTTTTTAAATTTCTTCCATTTCTCATACTTATTAACTATTTAAAATATTATTTTGATATATTTATTTATTTTCGAGGTATTAATTTTCATTTTTGTATGAAAAATGCGTTTTTGCATTACCGAGACCTGTAGCGTAGTGAAACAGTTTTAATTAAAATTTTCATAACTTTGGCAAGTTTCATCACAAATGCAATTTTCACATAAATGTTCAGTATAACCCACAGAATGCATTGAGTAACATATATATATTCAACGGTACAGTCATTCTCAGCTCAAACTTGGACTTCAGAAATATTTTGAAAAAACAAAACAACGTTAAATTTAAAATAAAATGCGCTGCAGTAACCAAATTATTTACTATTTTTTTAAATAATTCTTAAAGTATCAATTAATAGTAGAGCGAGTGTAGAGAGGGTATGTATATCTCTTGAGCGAGCGTAGTGAGCGGAAGTCGTCCCTAATAATTTTTAATGATATCTAATTAAAGCAGTAATAATTTTAATAATTCTAATGAATACGAATTTTATAATTTAATAAAAGGAGTTAGGAGGAAGGGCACTAGGGAGCGCTTGTGCTGCGAGCGCTACCAATATAAATAAAATAAATAATAAATAAATGAATAATAAAGAAAATTATTTTTGAACGAAAATCGGTTTTAAATTAATAATAATAGAATATTTAAGTATGTCCTTGTGTACCTTCTATTTATTCACATCGAACCAGAGCACTTGCTCAGTTTTTTGAGGGATAAGTACATGCTCAGTTTTATTCACTTCAACTAATGTATTTTGCTACAATATTTCTATTAATAGATACCTAACCTATTAATCTGTAAACTATTAATAGACCTAAAAATAGGATCCACTTAACCATCTGAAGCACAAATCGTATGGAATATTTGAAGAAGTAGCTTTTATACTTCATACGTATATTCTGACTTATACGATATAGAATGAGACAATCAGCGAGTGGCCTGCAAGGAACGTAAGCGGGCATGGGAGACGTCACACGGTGGTACTGCCTCCTGACTGCTAACAATAAAATATTATCATAGCGGAGATGTCCCTCATCAAAGAATTATGGCACTAATAAATATGACATTAAATCTCAAGAAACATCAGTAGTAGTGGGTTCCTTGCTAAATTTCCGTGCTTCCTATTCAGCAATGCAGGCACGGGACAAATCCGTAGTCTCACAACTTTCAAAGAGCTTGGAGGTCAGAAGTACGGAATATGATATTTGTACAACATTCAATTTCTTATCAAAGTTAAATATTTAAATTGCATGGTAATTATTTTTTCAATAATAAAATTATAATTTTTAATTATGTTTTATTTATATAGGACACAGCTTTTATAACTCCATTAATTTAGTACAATTAACTTTTCTGTCATTGTAAATTTTTAATTATTTAGCATCTGTCCTCGGTAGTATAGTGGTAAGTATCCCCGCCTGTCACGCGGGAGACCGGGGTTCGATTCCCCGCCGGGGAGATATTTTTTTTTTAATCGAATAAAATTTGTGTCGCTGTTCTTAAAATTACTATAAGCTTCTCCTCTATTACTTTAAATTATCATTTATTTTTTAATTATCTAGTTTATCTATTGAGTTTGTAATTATAATTAGAGAAAAGTGCCCTATTCTGAGATACATTTTATAAAATTGCGCTGGGGATTCCTCAATATAACATTTATCTAATGTACTTTTTTAAACTCTATAACTAATAGTATTTTGAAACTTTAAGAAACTTTTTAAAGAGTGGTATCGGAAATGTGTTCAAAACGTTATTTCCAACAAATTTCTAAAAAAGTGGTTTTGGGAAAGGGTTGCCCAATATGAAATAGAATGAATTCTTTATGAGAGACAGTGTCTTATATGTTTATTTTATAACAGAAAGATTAAAAACGCCTCTTTATAGTTATGATTATATATGTGTACTAGTTCCCAAATAACTCTGGTCTAAATTTGGCATTATTGATTAGAAATAGACTAGATATCTGTTATTTTAATCTTATTAGAACAAATAAATAAAAAAATATAACTTATTATGTTACAAAAAAATAACTGTTTAATGTGCAAACCTTATATACAAAAACTAAAAAAAAAGGATTACTAAGACAAATATAGATACAAGGAAAAAATCCTGTTGCCTCATATTAGGCAAACCATTTTTTTGTTTTGTAATTGAAAGAATAATTAATCCCATAAAATTAGAGAGGAGTGTAGAACTAGTGACAAATAAACTATATGAAAAGGTGATTGTGAACAGTAAAAGTCATTTTTAAAAACAACTTAGCTTTTGTGCCTAATCAGCCGTCAAACCTAAGACTGAAAATTTTTCTTTTAATACATCTTGAATGTTTGGAATGGTGAGAGTAAGGAAGGTTCTAATTGGTAAAAGGTATTTAAAAGTCAAAAAAATTAATTATAATTCATTTTATATTTTGTATGATTATTTTAATTATATTTTTTAATTTTAAATAGAGCACAGAATCTGAAAGAAAATAGATTCCTGGATGAAATATTGTAATACATAGCCATGTTTAAAAACTAGAATTTTTATAAAATAGTTTATGTTATTCCGGCCGTTAATTGATCTAGTATATATTTAATATATTAAATAAAGGTCACTGAAAGTATAATCATCCCTTTATAATTGTTTATGTATTTTATTCTTCTATATATTATCAATGTTTCATTTTCATGTTATTGTTATATAATGTTAGTGTCATCTCCAAAACCTACATTTCATTTAATATATACGGATAAGTTATAAACTATTAATTTTAATAAATATTTAAAATTAAATAAGAGTTGGAGTTAAGATTCCAATCATAAAGATATATATATATATATATATATATATATATATATATATATATATATATATATATATATATATATATATATATATATATATATATATTATATCAACAACTTGGTAAACATTAATAAATAAGAAATAATATTATGCTTTTTAGTTTATTTATTGTATTATTAAAGCAAAGTAAATATCATGCATATAATAATTTAAAAAATGCGCATGTATAGTTTTCAAAACCCCTCAAATTTAGGTTGTTCGAGAAAATAAAAAGAATGCCAACTCATAGACAGTCACACTGATGTCTTCTATGGGTCCATCCAATTTACGATCGAGACTATTATACTCCATCATACTGACTGACAGACCTTGACGAATCGGACAGTCGAAAGGACGAAAAAAAGGAAAAGAACAGGATCAACAATAAGTTAGCTAGAGTGGTTAAGGACCGGACAAGAAGGAGGATCTGTTTGCAGAAGAGATTGATGACCCGGTGGCCACACTCCAAACACAGTTGCCGTCCCCACGGGCCAACAAAGGAGCAGAAGGATAATCCTATCGGGAGCCTGGTGTCATTGGTTTGGTACTGGGCTAGTCGACCGTTTGGTTCTGGTAGAGCTTCATGTTCGAATATATGTCTACTCCAGCGATCAAGTTGTGGATGTCAGATGGTGAACTGATTACTAATCACTGAATAATGTCATTCATTTCAATGTTTGCTTATTCGCTCTGAAAAAATTCGCAAGATTATTTTAAGGGGTAACGTTTTCGGTTTAAAATATTTTAAATCTTTATTAATTTTTTTATTTTTTATTTCACATATATTTTTATGTTCATACAAATCGCGTGCTACCGACTGTATGGGAATGGGCGTATAATTTAAAAACAAATATGACTTGTTAGGCATTAGGAAGATCAGTGACTGGGAAAAGCTTTATCACGGTATTAAAATAATTAAGCAAAGTAATGAGAACCCTCATGCCGCTCCTTTTTATCATTCAGATAGGGAGGGGAGAGTTCAGACAGCTGCATCACGGCTGTGGCCAAGTAAAAGTTCATTGTATTAGTGGAATCTTAACTGATGCAGATCTCTAGTCTATGTTTTGAGATAGCGATTTAGTGTTGAATCTCAATTTTTTAACTGGATAATATGTCACTTTTTTAGGCGCCTTCTTGGCTCTCCAATATAGTTGTGAGGCATTTCTCTAAATTGCTATAAATTAATGAAGACGCTGTCGAAGTTTCCAAGTCGATCTTCTTGAAGTAGGAAATATATTAGTCTTGGCCTCTTGGTTGGACTGAAACTTTTTTTTTTGTATGTGTGGGCCCCAGGTCCTTCTGTAGAATATGAAATTTAATATCTTAAAGATATGGTTAAAAAAATAATTAAAAAAAAAAATATATATATATATATATATATATATATATATATATATATATATATATATATATATATATTAAAGGATTTTCCACTAAAGCAATGGGTTTCCTGCAAAAAAATATATATTATTTAAAAACAGTATATATTTTAATTATGTTTCGAAAAAAAAAGTAATGGATCACGAATAAAAGTGTCTATTTTATCTCTTAATATATTTTATTCCCACAATATACCAGTTAAATTTTCATTGAAAATATCCCAAATAAATCATACTTTATGTATAAATCTATCTAATTATTTTTATATCTGTAATAAACGTGTGACCAATTAATTCCATTTTTTTTTCATTTATTAATGTATATAATAGAAAAGAGTTGTAATAAAAGAGCTATAATAGAAGTTCAGAACTTCCAACAATATTTGTTGTAGAATGAATACAAAAGACCGTAGGGCAGAAAAAAAAAAAAAAAATGTTTTTTGTTTCTTCCGGACGGTCCCTTATATTCATTCATTCTACAACAAATATTGTTGGAAGATCTGAACTTCTATTATAGCTCTTGACTAGAATGATTAATAATTCAGAGTCGCGAAATTTTATTGATATAAAGCTAATCAAAACGGAGTTGACACTTCTGATCAACGAATCTCGAATAAATGAAAACCCATTATTGGCGATTTATATGATTTAGTTGTTCTGGTATTTGGATAAAGTTCTATGTTTTTTTTTTGTTTTGTTTTTTAATGCTTTAGATAGATTCTTAGCAGATATATCTTCAAAAAATATAAGAAAAAACTTATTACCCACTTCTTTTATTCGTAAGTCATAGATTCATTCATAGATTTTATAATTTCTTAGGGTTAGATCTAACGTGAGATCTATATGAAGTCTGAGCTAAGGTTGAATACACCCCGAGGCCAACACTTCAATTCATAAGCTTTTTTTACGCTGCCAAATTCGAAAAAAAAACTGTTTATTTAATTCGATCACAGTCGAAGAGTAAATTATTAGCCTACTGTTTTCACACATATATTCATATATATATATATATATATATATATATATATATATATATATATATATATATACATATATATATATATATATATATATATATATATATATATATATATATATATATATATATATATATATTTATATATTTATATTTATATTAAAATGTTAATTTCTACCATCTTCGGGGTCTTAAGCACCAACAATGTTCCTACTAATATATCTAAATTTAACTTTAGTGTTCTTTCATTTTTAATAATTATAAACTCAGATGGCTTAGTCTAGGTTAATCCCATTGTACTTTTCATGTAATTTTTTATAATGTTAAGTATTGAATATAATATGTCATTACTAGCTACAGCAATAGATAATGTACAGAGATCAACATGACACAGTGCAATACTGAAGGTAAGGGAAATGGGAGACGGGAAGGTGAAGAAACTAGAGGTGTGATACGTGGTAGGCTGTGTGAATTACGATTACTAACGGAAAGACCACTAATAAATAATCCACTTACATTATTATCTCTACGTTTTTATTTACGCTCAACAACAATTCATACTGAGAATAATATCAAGTTTATTTATTTTTGGGGGGAATTTTTAATAGCTTAAAATATTGAAATTTTTATAATTTTCTCAATTCAGGCATTGCGTTGCCCCCCTCTCCTCCGACATCCGACGCAATTGCTAGATTGCCTTGGCATTATTTACACCTACGGTCTGATATCACTCATTTATATTTTTAGTAATTAATTAAAGATCATAAAAAAAGTGTTTCCTATTTTCAGATTCCGATTTTTTTAAAACCTCTTTGGTGAGTTCAATGAAAATTCGAGCGGTGATCAAACACGAATTACAGAATCATATTTGTTTTGTGAAAAAAAATTAATTCCAATAAAATAATCCTCCTTAGCGTTGTCTACGAAGTTCTGTCCTTGATTTGCAGGAGATTGAAGAGAATCGTTGGTGACTACCACGACGGATTTAGGAAGATCGATTACTGACATTTTTGATTTAAGGTAGGTGTTAAAAAAGATCCAAGTATTTTATGCCACATTGCAACACCCCTTCATAGATTTCCGGCAAGCCTACAACTGCATAGATAGAATTCAACGTGATTTGCGGAGATTTGGAGTCCCCAAGAAGCTAGTACGTTTGGTTTTCATGACGATGAGCGATTCTAATTGCCGGTTCTAATCGCAAGGCGCACTTGGACAGGAGTTTTCTGTTAATAATGGACTTAGGAAAGGAGATCTCTTGGCAACAGCTCTTTTTTCCATGCAGGGCACAGTGCGAGGAATTCGTGCCTATCTACAACGGATACACACAAGTATTGGTATTAGTAAAAAGGACGTTGCCTTCACATGGTGGGATGCTGGAAGAGTTGGAACGTGAGACGAATAAAAGAGGATTCCACATCTGTCAGAGGAAGACGGAGAAGATGAGGAGCCCTCAGAATCTTCCACCGAAGTCATTCCAGTAACATTAATGGTCATAGTATCTTAGTTTGTGAGACTTTCAAATATCTTGGAACACTCGTCACCGAGAAAAATGATCTCCGAAAAGAAATTAAGCAAGAATAGTAGCAGGAAACTGCTGCAACTTTGGGATTCTCAAGGCGTAAAGCTTCAAAGATGTTTGGCGTAGCGCCAAGGCGATCATTATAGAACCCTTAGACGCCCATTCGTCAACTATGTTAGCGAGACATGGTTCCTGAAATAGGATATAGAGAGGCGCTATGGAATGTGGTCAGAAAAAAATTAGAGTTGCGAGCATTACATGACTAGTCTGATATTGTAGCCGTGATAAAAATAGGAAGGTTGAGCTTGCTCCGGTAATGTGGGTAGTCAATCGTCTTCCAAGGAAATTCATATATGGGAAGCCAGGAGGTGCCCGAAGACGTGGACGTCCTAGAATGCGATGGTCGGACGACGCTGAGGCAGAGCTACGGCAGATGAGATTCAGAAGATGGAGAGCTGTTGCTGCCGGTAGACCAGCCTGGCAGGCTGTCAGTGAGGAGGCCCATCCTCTTGGAAAGCAGTAGCGCCGAAAGGAATTAATAAAACAAAATTGATTTCATGAAAAAATTAAATTAAAACAAAAAAACTTTGGAATGATACTTATTGAACATTTTTAGCAGAATAATAAGTGTTTTTAAATAAGTGGTTTTTTAAAATCAGTTCTGAATGAGGTGTTATTAATGAAGGAGTTAACGAATTATTGAAGAAGTTACATGAGTACACGGACCAACATTTTTTAACAATCATCTTTTGTTTACATGAAACAGTTGAATAATTCAAGTAGAAGAGGTGCAACCGGTCCTATAGAAAGCTGTGGGCTTGATCAGAGGCTAAGTACTTTAGTCAAGGGTCTGTTAATAGCGTTAGTGTCTAATCTTGTTAGCACTTAGTTTACTTGTCTCCAATCCTCTTAGCTCTGTTCAACGAGCTGGAATGTTGTCGACGTTTGTTTGTATGTGTGTTCCGGGTGAAATTCGTCCTGGGCTGGGATTTCTAAAATTACAAGTAGAAGTTCAAAAAATTCAAACTGTAAACATGTTCAGAGTATTCTTATATTAATTATCCAATAGTCATAAAATTGACTGATTTATCTTGAGCAAAACTGCATGAGATAACTACGATTTACGAGTGACTGCTGAACTGTGTTAAGTTGCTAATTCGCACAGCATACTGATCAGTCTAATAAACCATATTAAAAAGGGATTTAGATTGGGCAAGCAGAATGCAAATATTTCTTTATTTTTTTCTCATTTTTTCCTTCGTTATTCCAAGCTTAGGCTTTATACATATGGTGGTGCCGGATTCCAAGGGAGTTTAGAGCAATGGTTTCTGCCATGCTCTGGCAGAAACTTGCTCTTTTCCCACCTTCTCCAAAAAATTACTTGTATGAGCAATGGTTTCCCTACTTCCGAACCAAAGACCTTTTATTGAAAAACTTATTTCGCAAAATTCCTCTCTAAACTTATCTTGTGTAAGTAAGGAATGCATTTTACATAAATGCCCTTTTTCTCTACTTGTATGTTAATGCTTGGATCGTGATCATTCGTTTTGAATCTTACTGTAGGATCTACAATTAGTCCTTCCTTTTCTGTCGTATTAAATGCCAAAATATCTAGAAATCCTATTGAGCCCTTCTGTATCTTGAAAAAATATACCTCTAGAAAACATTTATAATTTTTTTTCTCCAACAGTTCGTCTATTCGCTTCTTAATATTCCAGCGGGTGACAAGGAGCATGTTGTTTGGAAATTTACCCAATATATGAGCTAGGGTTATTGACTTTCGGCTATATTTATGCCGAAAGAGTCCAACATTTCCGTTTGCCTCCCCTCCTCCGTTTTCTGGACCTCCACGGAGAGGAGAGTAATTCACATTATATGAAATATAAGCAAAACATAAAAATTCCCTCAAAACTTTCCAGATGGAAACCCGAAATACCTGGACTAGAAGTCAAGTTCCCTTCGTGTTTCGTGACAAATCACATGACTTAAATCAACTTTAATTTACTTTTTAGGGTTTGTTGACGATCAGAAAATGAAACTTTTTTGTTGTATTCATAATAAATAAATGATTTTCCATAGCTGTGTAAGATTGTTTTTTTTTTTAAATTATAGTTTGCGAAATAAAAATTAAAAATCCAATCAGTTCATTCATTTTGATATCTAAAATAGTTATTGTATATAATACTACAGTGGAATTACTCAATCAGCAAAAAAAATTGGTTTCATTCAGTCAGTTTTAAATAAACAAGGAAACAAATTTCGCATGAACATGGACGCCATCTAATGAAATAAAATCTTACTAAAAATCTGTGAGGTTTAAGCTTAATTTCAGAGCGTATGTCCATTCTGAACCAATGCGAAACTTCCTATTATATATAAATTTATTAGCTCATTTGTTATTAAAAATGGAGCAAACTTATTCCTTGCCATTTGCATTTGCTCCAATCCTCAAATGACTTTTCTCTAAACAATTGTCTAACTTTCTTGACACTTAGTGCTGAATACTATTTATATCATTTCCTAACAGATCACCACATTTTCGAACTTCATCCCCGAAATCAAAAAGTGGCCGGAAATAGGGCATCACTTACATCGGCTAGTTTTTGAGAAATAAACTAATGTAGAGGACCCAGACACCTGTACAGTCGCGGCGCATTCATCATAGCTGAGCTCATGTTGGCTTGTAAATCCATCATAGCTTTTACGCCTCTGCGGACTATGATGTTGGTAGATTCCAACAGAGGTGGGCGCAATTTCGACAATGGAGCTTTCTGCAACGGATGTATTGCAGAAGGAATAAAACAATACTAAAAATACTGGGTAAATCGTCTTTTTATAAATAAAAAAATATTTTTATAAATTATTTTTTAGAAACAAGTATAATTTCTATCTATTTTTATTAGAACCCTTAGGGATATAATCAAACTGATAATTTTTTTATTCCCAAATCGATATTCAATCGACTTAAGTTGCTTAATTTACGCCTGTAATCCTCCTTAAAGCTTGAAAATAAAGTGGCCCCGAGATCTTTACTGCCTATGAAGTTTCCTTGCTCCTTGAGCCCTTGCTCACTCAGTCTCCACTTTTTCAATACCAGTGACACGGTTGAGCGGATCTCTGGGATATCTTGGTGTTCCGCTTCTGCTTCCAGAAATTGGGAATGAAGCAAGCTTGGTTCGAGGGTCTCCACCATGAATATTAAATACTACTATAAAATTATGGTGTTTTTGTTGTTTTATATTTATGTGATCTTTATTTATAAATATTGTATGAATGTATACCGTTTATCTACTATATACTTATATCTACTACTAATTACCTTTAAATGCGGCTGATTTGCAACATTCAATAATCAAAACATTTAAAAAATAAATAATAAATTATTGGCATTTTTTTTCCGAATCTAATTACGTTATCTAAGACCCTTAACAAACATTTTACATAAAATATATTATTTTTTTTAAAAACTTCCCATTCAATTTTACGGAATCAAATTAATCCCAGAACCTCATTGCTTTACTTAATTTAAATTAAATTTGAATACTTTTTGATTTACAGTTGACGGTACATTTGGCAGTTTACAAAATAGTTTAGTGGCGCTGGGTTTGTATCTTCCACCTAACCTAAGGTTTTTATAATAATAATAACGTTTTTCGAACCCTCAGGTTTGATGCCGAAAAAACAAGGTCAGACCTCTAACATAGTTGTCCAATCTACGTTTCGGGCTACCCAACAGAAGCTTAGCCATTATATCACTAATTGTCCTTTCGTAATTCGTTCATTATCTAGCCGAACTACTTTACAAACCCATTTCAGTTACATTTAACGGGTGGGGGTTTATTCTATGTTGTATGGTCGTCCAAATTCTCTAGTGGACTCATCCTTCTTGAGGACAGATATTTTACGCAATACTTAATTTTCTATAAACCCAAAGCGATGTTCTTCCCTTAACTTGTTTCGAGAAAGGTCTCTATAATTTCAAAATGTAAATATTTATTTCATTAGTCCCAGAACTCATAAACATAAAATAAATTGTGGGCATAATTTTAAATAAGTATTTACAGAATTTATAATTGTATTATAAAATTTAAAAAATAAATATTTACGTGGTATAAACAATCGTTTCTCTAAATGGCACAAATTTTATGTGTTTTCACAAAAATTTCTGGTTTATCACCATCGATTAATTGTATTGTGCAGTGACTGAAGAAACGAACTGTCAATAAAACCTGCTCCCTGACCGAGAGGGAAGCGGTCGGACCAGAAGACGCATTGTAAGCAGAGAGAGCTCTAACAATATAAAGCCCGAAGGGCAGCCTACATTATGGGTACATTATGGTGGGGCGGCCCATATGCCGCGGGGGAAAACCTAGCATATGCCCCAGCACATAAATTCCCTGTGCCAATTACTCCAAGAATAAAAAAGAGATTGGTTCCGTATTATCCACTAGATAAAACCCTCACCGGATATTTATAGGATATATGAGCATTTTTATTGCTCCCTACTTTTGACAAGGTAGTAAGGATTGGATACGCTAAGTGTGCTAACTGGAGTGATCAATAGATTTATAATCTAACAAAGAACTCCGAAGTGTCCCTCATTCTATCTCGAGTGTTAATAACACCAATGACGTAACGGTCTCTATGTTATAGAAAACTTTTTTTTTTCATTGAAAAACTAGCATAAACGCGGAACTATGTATACACTACCAGCAACATAAAAAAATAAATGTTAAATTAATAATTATCACACCCTTACCTACTTTTTTAGGTGAAATTGCTTTAAATTATGGCAATTCAGGAGTTGAAGTCATATACATAACCATCACATATGGGATACATACAACGTTATTTCATTAATGCATTTATTTTTTGGGAGTAAGAGAGGATGTAATTTATTAAGCTTGCAAAAATAAAATGAGATTATAGTCTTTCAATATTTCCTGGCCATTCAGTAATATAACTTCTATATTCAACTATAGCATAATGTAAGGATAAGACCATAATGGAAATTTTCACTAACCAATCCTGATGATTTATGATGATCCTGATAAAACATAGATTTTATGATTTATGTAATCAATCTTCATTTAATTTTATAAATTTCAGGCGTGATAAGGTTTAATGGTTAATATTTGTAATTACAAATAAGGAAGTAATAGATTTTGATGCAAAATTAAATTAAGGATATTCACAGTCTGGCAAAATAAAAAAAGTATTAATATTTTACGTCATTCCTTGGCTATTTAAAAGTAAATCAATCAATTTCAGTTGCAGATTGATGCTTCAAATTTAAATAAAGTAAGCCAATTTAAATTGTGTTACAGAAAAATATTTAAATTGGTTTCAAACATTTTGAAAAAATTCATGGCTCAATATAAATAAATATTAATATAATTTCCTTCATGATTATATAATGAATTTACAATAATCAAATCATTGAAGAAATGGGATTAATTACAATTCTCAATTCGTGATAAATATAATTTTACATGTTTTTTGATACTTTCCATTTTTAAATAATAATAATGTATTTACAAGTCCGTCAATAACATTTTCTTATCACAGACTAATAAACATAGTTGCAAAGAATTCTTATAAATATCTTAGCCTCTTACTGTCCAATTGTGTAAATGAAAAAAAAAAAAAGAGGTCTTCCGATCCCTCATTATCGGAACTAGAAGCAATAAGGAAAAGAGAAGTAGTTTTTTACGATGGAAAGATCTTATTGGCAATGACTTAATGTAGTAGACCTTTACTTAGGTTTTATACATCTATTTTGTATATATTATTTTGTATTATACCTACAGTAATATAGCTAATCTAAAATACACGGCACCTAAAACCAGTAACCAAATAAAATGAATGAGCATATGTATAATTCAAGCGTAAAAATTGTAAGAATATTTTCTTAGTCACCAAATAGGAGATCCGAATCTTTAATCTTTTTAAGGATTATAACTTTGACTTCAGTTCTTCAATTTAATAGTGTTTTCATAGTTATAAACTAACATGCGCATTACTAAGCATAAGTTAAAAATATTTTTAAATTTAAAATAAATAAATAAAATTTAAATGGAGAAAAAAAAAATTAAAAATTAGATAATTAACGAACTAAAATTAAAAATAAATACGAATCTATCAATTCATTTATTACACAAGACTCATTGATTGGTTTTCATGAAAAAAAAATTACCTCCCCGGCGGGGAATCGAACCCCGGTCTCCCGCGTGACAGGCGGGGATACTTACCACTATACTACCGAGGAATTGTTATCAAATTAATTAAAATACATAATTATAAACTTTTTTTAACAATAGAAAAATAATTTGACTAAAATATTAATAATTTCGAGTAGTGTTAAGAATGAAACTTTATTCTAAATACGATCAAACATCAGTCTGTTATATCTTAACACAGGTGTTGGATTTTAAAAACTATTCAATGTATACAACATAGCTGTGGTACATTATTTGGAAATAAATATAGTCATCAATGGTTATTACTCAACAATGCGGAGTCGCGCGAACTGTATCCGGTGTATATAATTACATATATAATTGGAGCGATTTTAAACTTGGAAAGTAACGAATCACTATAAAAGTAATAAAGACAATCCTTCCGCAGAGCTCCTAACGACCTTGGCCTGGCCTAGGCTTTGAGACCTGACTGTACTTCACGCTGCGCATGCCCACAAGAAATATCGAAACCAACAGATCCTTATCAGTTGTAAAACTGACATAGGGTTAGGTCAAATTTCCCGTCTTTTACCATACATACCTCTTGACCTCACCACCTCCTTTCCTGCACAAGATATATCAAGTTGAACCGGCTTATTCATAATGTTTTCGTCGTATTTCACGCCTTTCAGCTCTTCTTCGAAATGTTCGTCGAAACGTTCCCTTCTTACGAAAAAATATTGTAAATACGCATTATATATATTATTCCTTAGTCACTTTTAGTTTTTGATAGACTTCTCCAGAATTTATTACAAACTCCCACTTTATTATTTCTAACTATTTACAAAATATATGTGTAGACAATAATAAAATATATATACAGAATTTAGGAACTACATAAATAATTATTTTATTTTTATTACAGATTAAATTAGTAATACCAGATTAAATTAGTAAACCCCCTTAACAGATTAGCCGTTTGTTAAACGTTAGCCGTTTGGCTTGGGACTTGCCGTAGTTTGGTAAAGGTGTGAACGCACATTTCTTTCTATGTGTCCAAATTTTGAATCCCGAGCCAGCGTTCTCATGGAATTCAGATTCTTTTCCTTCTTCGGTCCAATCCGTCCATAACAGTCTTGGTCTTCCTCCAGGGCTTCAAAAAACTTCCGTGTAAGTTTCATTCATTCATTCAACCACTTCAGCTGCCTCTTCTCGACAGTGTTCCTCAAGGCGGGTACACCAACGTCCCCACATATCCGCTCATTATAGACCAAATCTTTCGTTTTTCGGCTTACCACTCTCAGGAGGTATTTCATTTTAGCGACAGTAGCTTTAATCTAGTACCTGTCCAGCGGTCCCCAACTTTCACTTTCTTAAAGAACGGTAAGGCAGACGGTCTTCAACATGAGTAGTTTGACTCTGCTTTCCACCTCCCTTTTCCCCACCATTGGGCTGCAAAGCTGATAATTTATGTTATTTGCTTTTTTAATCCTGTTGGAAAGCTCTTGGTCAATTTTTCATTTCTGTCAAGATATTTGTTGTCCTCAAATGTTTCTAATATCTATTCCTTGCAGCGAACGATCACCTCTTCTTCTTCAGGACCAATATACATTATCTTGTATTTACTGTTCTGCCCTTTCTTTCCTGCTTGGCTTCCCAAGCAATGACTGCTTGCTATATATTTTCATTTGAATCAGATATGAGGAGAAACCCGTCTGCGAAAACTAGAGCCAGAATTGTCCTCATATTCCCTCTCCCCACAACTGTCCTTATTGTCCTCCGCTTACATGTTTTTAAAATGTCATCCATGGATATGTTAAAAAAAAATAGGATTAAAGCTGTCATATTGTTTAACTCTTTTACTCAGCTTGAAAGTCGCGGATTCTGTTCCGTTTGTTCTAATTATGCCTTTATAGTCGTGGTTGGTATAGATTTGATCGCACTAATTTAATCAATGGGTACATTTTTAAAGCTGTACATATTTCTTGCCTAGAAACCGAGTCAAAGGCTGCCTTTATATCGAGGGATGCGAACATCGAGGGACTCTAAAACCATACTATAATATTAGACATTTATGTCTCTGATGTGGATGCTCTCATTCCTAGTGTTCTTTAGATTTGAGAAACGTGGCAGCTTACTTTGAAGGAAGAACGACGCCTCAAGGTTTTCGAAAATAAAGAATTATGTAAAATATTTGGTGAAAGGATGAGTCTATTGCAGGATCTACGGGGTTACACAAATCGGGATTGCGGAGTATGCATATTTTTAAAACAAATGAAGTAATAGCATTACAACGGAGGAAATGGACAAGTTTATTACATTATAACGGAGGAAGTGACAAACAAACCCTAAAAATGTTGTTTAGTGCTGAACCATGTCATATTTTCTCTGCGCTGTTCGTCCGAGGGGTAGACCGAAATGTAGGTTGGAGGATTGTGTTAAGACTGTCTTTGCTTTTTTGGCCTTAGAATGGTGTCGGTGAACGGGGGTATATAGACAGCGATTGGTGGTATTGGCATCAATACCACTTGGCCTTCCGACTCGCTAAGGCGGTTTTATAATTAATGTGCTCATTTCAACAAATGTAACCAAACAAATAAAGTTCACATGAACTGAATAATTTTGTAAAAGGAGGAAAGAAACAATGCGGTTGCTGTGCTAATATGGGCCAGCTTCAAGGAGTAATGAGAGGGACGGAGGAACACAAAATATTTATAATTAAGTGAGTTTAAATATTAATAAAGCCGGGGGAATAGAATGGGAGATTGTTTATTCAGTGGAAGGACAAATTGGCTCCTAGGAGTTTCTCTGTGAAACGAACTTATAACGAACTAAGTTTGATATAGTTCTGGCACACAATGAACTTTTGTATATTTAAGGATGCTCTCTGTGACTGACATTAAGACATACACGCTAATGAAACTAGATAGTTCCAAGGCAATAAAAGAAAATTTCATTCATTTATTATTTTTTTAGTATTTTCATCGGAAAAATATAATCTTGTCATCTTTTCCCTTCGAAAGTAACATTTATCATGTGGTATTGATAGCAATCAGACCAAACTGATACCAAAAATTAACCACTATATTTAGGATTAAACATAGACAAAACAGTTGCAGAGGTAATAAATATAAAACTGGAGTCTACAAGTCAATCCTTAACATCCAGTTTTCAAACTTAACTCAACACAATACTTAAACCTATCTGGATAACGGAGCTGAACTTTCGAGCTCAACAAATATGTGCATGAACTGAAAATAGGTACAAATACTAGTCTAAAATTCGAAGACAATTTTAAATACTTTTTTCTTTTTTATTTATTGGGATTTGACGTCCTTTCATATCCTATTAAGGCATACAGAACGGGCTAACCTACAGGTTATCAACCTATTCTAACTAGAGTGGGAAGGTCAAGATTCATTACATGGGGCCGCCACGAAATAAAGTTTAATCCCAGGTCGGATTCGAACCTTAGAAATGACACTTCATCAGATGACACCTTAATACTCTCGGCCACCACGGCCTCAACAATTTTTAAATAGACTATATTTATTTCAAATCACATTACACAAGGACTTGGACAAAGGCAGTGGCGTATGCAGGGGGGGGGGAGGGAGGGAGAGAGAGTCAGGGTAATACGCCACCTTCCCTTCCTTTCTCCCGAAATGTACGAAAACATATAACTTTCATACCCACCAACATAAGATTTTTCTTTTGAGTTATATTTTTGGTAATTTTGAAAGTAGTTTATGATCTGATTTTCATGATCATCCTTAAAACTTACGCCAAATTTGGTAATTGTAGATATTTAGGTTATTATTTGCCTTCTTCTTATTAAACCTCTCCCGGAAAAAAAATCTGCGTTCGCCCCTGAACAAAGCATCTGTGAAATCCCCATAAAAAACACAGCTCATTCCCTTTCAGTATCACCTCTAACCTCTAGTACAATATCGATATGCACTATATACATTAAAATATCTATAATTTACTTATATTACACAATATATTTATAATATATAATATCTGTATGTACAATGTATGATCTAGAATAGATCACCTCTATGAGCATAAGAAGATCTATTTAGGCAATTAGTGTTCAATAATAATCTAGAAACCCTATCCGTATCGTAACAATTTAAAACATTCTAACAACTTTGGCCAAAAATAAAATTATTCCCAAAGATCTATTGTAAATATACCCTAGATTGTGGATTAAATAAAAAAATTCACTTATGAGCTATCGGTTACTGCTTTCAACATAAGCATTCATGACATCATATTATAATTATTTGTATATATATTGTAAATTTCGATAATATAAAATATTTAAATCCAACAGTTGAATATTGATTAATAATGCCAAATAGTAGGATATTAATATAATTAGAAGCTAAAATCTTTGATATCAGGCACAATATGTTACACTGAATATTATTTATTATAATTCAGCGATAATATCAATAGATAAATCATACTGGCATTTATAGTTTTCGTAACAAAACGATCTGTTAGTTTTAATTTTGTTCATTAATTATTATTTTTAAATTATATTATTTATAATATAATATAAATTATATTATATTGGTTTTTTAATATTGAAATATTTCATTTAACCTAGAATGAGTTGACATTGTCCGAAGATCAAATATGGATTAAAAGAGGTCTTGATGTATATACTATATTTAAGTTAGTTCAAAACTCAATAATCTAATATATTTTTGGGAGTAAATAAGTAATATATGTATGCGTTCACTTCCAACCGCCATAACCCGTGTTAGGGTATCTCATATATAGAATTTTCGGGGCCTGTGAGAAGGGAGAGGAGTTCGCTAGGGCGAAACTCCTCTTGAATTTTTCATAAACGACCTATATCTACTAGCTAAAATATGTGCCTATGTATCTATGGCCAAAACCTAATAATTTTTTAATATAGCGATGAGAATATTACTTTAAATATTTTTAGATTTAAACAAGAAATTTAAATAGTAAAAAGGAGAATTAGCTAAATAACAATTTAAAAAATGTGGTTATGAATCAATGAAAAAAGACCTAATTAATCCATAATAATTTTCCAACAAAGATAATTCCTAGTACTTCGTTTCAAATTAGAAAAGGAGTGTATACAACGAAATGAAATGTAAATTGAGTAGGTAAGGACAAGATTGGGTCTACAACACAAACCTTCGTTGAATGGAATGAGTTTTTTTCTAAATATCAATCCATCCATCGACTGGCTGTCTATTCTAAAATTTAACAATCCTATATAATAAAAATAAATCAGATCTCATTGATACTTTTGCATCCTAAGAAGTAATGTGGCGAATTAGTGACTTGATTTTCAGGTTTTATCTTATATGTTGATTTATATTTATATCATTAGATGGTATAGAAGGATCAATTCCTAATTATATTTATATGTATATATAAATGGATATACTTATGTACATATATATATATATATATATATATATATATATATATATATATATATATATATATATATATATATCTGTATTCGAAACGAATAAAACCCTTCGACTCATAAAAACTAGATACTAAAACTTGATTGAATTGTATGAAATTCTAAGAGATGTGCGTGGGCATTCCTTTACCTCCCGATAGTGGTTATGAATTTGTTGGTGTAGGGCAGTACTATTTTTCCCAAACTTTCGACATCAGAGTACCTCTTCTATAATTTTTGTAAAACTGAGTAACCCTCGTCCAAAAAAAAATTACATAACTTTAATAAAAATTAAATATATATTTTCCTTATTTCGTAAAAAAAAAAAAAAAAAAAAAAATCTACGAAAAATAAAATTCATTCATAATAAAATATAAATAAAAGTTACATAATAAATATCAATTATTAGGATCAATGAGAAGGATGAGATCGTATGTGCTGAGATTATATAATTATTGATTCCCATTAAACAATCATATACATAATATTAACAATCATATACATAATTTGATTCCCTGATTATTAATTTTAATCTGAGATGCGGTTCCGCATCCAAATGGCAGTTCCTTTTTTTCGATTTAATGTCTACAAATGCTAAAAAAGCAACTTCACATAGATATAAAAACCACTCATACACAATACTAACTAACGAAGTTAATTTTATGTCCGAATCTCGGTGTAGCGCGTACCTCCACCAAACTTTTTTTCTGAGAGTACGCTTACCACACTTTGGGAAACATTGGTGTAGAATAAACACAGGAACTCAGTTTGTCGGAGTTTCGGACAGTGGTCGATTGGAATAAGCCGATTTCCAGGGTGCATGGTTCGGCAGACCATCCCTCAACTACTTGGGAATTAGTGATCAAGCCGATGTAGCATCAGATTATCACTACGCCCTGTTGGACAACCAAACATACTCTGTTCTAGTATATTTAACGAGTTTGTTCAAGCTGTTAATGGGCGCTGTGTTAAAAATAAAATATATAAATAAATGAGGAAAAAAGACAGGATGTTTTAATTTTAAATCAATATAACTTAAATGAGCGAAGTCGATGAGCGAAGATAAATGAGCAAAGTCGCTCTCATTTTTTTGATATAACAGCTGCATAGCTTTTTTATTAATAATTTTATTCCGAAATTAATGAAATACATTTTTTAGAATGAAAATATGATTTTTTTTTTTTTTTTTTTTTTTTAAAGTATCAAGCAAATAGTGATTGATTATTATCCACATTAATTTATCCATTCATATTATTAAATAATACAAGTAATTTTCATAGTATAAATGAAGTTTTAAGTGCATCATTATTTTTATTATTTTTTTTCCATTATTTCAGGTGACGGTTTAATAACTATGTTTGGGTTTGAAGTAGCTTATTTTTCAAAGTTGCTTTAAAACAAATAAAGATAAAAACAGTTTTCATTAATAGCTATTCAGCAAATTTTTATCTCAAGGAAAGCATTAAATTAACATAACATTTAAATAAATATAAGATAGTAGTATGACTATTTAAATAAGATAACTAAATTAGTTGCACATTAGCATGTGGGGAGAAGACAGGCACTTGTATAGACACCTTATTTTTACCCTTATCACATTCATGTGATAAAATGTAGTGCACATTGTGCTCCACCATCTAGTTTATCAATTAACTAATGCCCAGGTACTTCAGATCCTGAAAGTATCGGTAAAACCTCACTCCTCACCCAACAAAAACCAACCAGCTTTCTATCAAAAGAAAATTTAGTGTACCAGACACGATTTGAACCGGGAAATTGAACTATAGAATGCTTAACCAGCTATGAAATGTAAGAAATGCAATATTCAGTGTAAATGTATCATAATAAATCCAGAAGATCGAATAGGACACAAAGGTGAGATGCAGACTTGGAGGTGAGAAGCACTTTAAGTAGGAATGGGCAGGGTTGAGATTGGAGGTATTAAAGAGAGATTGCAGTCAGCAGAAAGTGGACAAAAACAATAGTGAGTAATTATATGTTTCTTCCAATACTGACATATACGTTATCCATACAAGAAGGGTGAATCCACCAAATCATCATTCATGGAAAACACAATAATAGTAAAAAAAAAAATGCACTAAGTGGAAAAAGGGTGAAAAAACAATGCATTAAGATTAAATGTACCGAGTTTTAGTAAGATTTTTTTTTCAAAAGATCATAGCACTTCTGGGACAATTTTTCAATGTGGCTCATTTATGAATTGGACCATAAATAACCAGTCTACAAACGGGTTTTTTCTCAAAACCCTCAATTAAATTCACGCTAATTGGCTCTTATATTGAATAATTAGATAGTTATTTTGGAAATTAGAAATAATAGAGAACCAGTACTAAGAAGGCTTCAATAAATTTTTATACAAAGATGGTTAATCTCTCTAGGGGCTAGGCTAAGGTTGGAGGATTTGCCCTTCTTCCAGGCACTAATTTCGTAGTTCCTCATTTTTACCTATGACCCCTTCTGCATGTTTCGAGAAAATCAACGAGAAAAAGAGTGATTAATTCAACTATGACCGAACAATCCTTATTCTTAAAAACTCCCTCCCAAATAAAATTTAAAAAAAGTGACGGCGGATTTGTACTTCTTCCATGAATCCTTCTTCCTTTGAGCTCCTCATTTATGCACACCAGCAAATCCTTGGTCCTCACTATCAAGCACTAAAGCCAACCCGAAGGCCATGGAGTAATTATTAATTTGAAAAAGAGTTGAGGTCCAATCCAGAAGAAATAAAATTAGGAAACTAAGCTAAGGACCAACCTGGGTGTGAAATCAGCTGATAAACTTATTGAAGAATACTGGCTCAGGTAATTTTGCCATGTCTCAAGAATGTGTGGAAAGAGCCACATATGAATTTAATACAGAATAAAAGATACCAAGAGGAAGACACAGGAAAACCTGGGAGGAGAGTTCAAGGAGGTCTTTGGTAAGAAAGGTATGGACTGAAAAAATAGAAAAGACATCTGATCTGGGAAAAGGATGTTTGGATTAGGATCTACAAGTGGGCTTCTCAAACAACAATGCATAAGAGAAATAAAATGATGAAGAAGAAAAATTATAAATCATGATCATAATACAGTAGTATAAACATCTTCAGGATGAGATGATGAGAAAACAAAGTGATAATTATATCCACATTCAGGCTCAAAGTTTTTACTCACTGTTTATGCTGACAGCATGAATGACTCTACTCTTGATTCCATGCCACATTCTGTTCTTCCTGTTCATGGGCAGCAAAGTCATCTGTCGTCATCAAATATATCTGTAACAATGAAAATTAATTTATAATTTTGGTCTTGGTTTTTATTATGATTATTACTTCTTTGCAATCTATGTTGTTGAGTTAATCTTCTTCTCACATTACTTATAAAAGCAATACATTATATTGGTTGAGTTCATAAAATAATGTTCTTGAAGTTATACATATAGTTTAAATATGCTGGTTCCAGACATTAATCTTTAAACAGTAGATATTCTAACCGTTCCTTACTTGAAATAATTTTTACCTCTTAATGCTTAATTAAAACTCGATTCCTAAACATGATAATGGAATCTGAAATTTAAGTGATTATAAGACATGAATCTCTGTAACAGAAATAACTTGGAAGTAATGTTGCTTCTAATTATAAGCATTCATTTATTTGTTTTATTAGGATAGAATGTCAACTCAAAATATCATTTTTTTGTCCACTGTTTCTGTTGCCATTATTGGTATGTTATTTTAAGTATGCACCTGCCAATAATGATCTTTTATGTAATATTTAAGTTTTTCCATTACAAATATTTCTGTACATCAATCAGAGAGGGAAGGAGGATCATTACATTTTCAGTGGGAACAATAAAATTTAACTGCGATGTAGTCCATGTGCTCTGGTTTACATCTTATGGACTCCTGTCCTTTTTCTTGTACTTCAATAATAGACAAGGACACTTTAAACCAAGACTGCAAAGCTGAAGCCAGATAAAAGTACCCACCAACTTCCATTGACTTAGCTGTCCCGATTGAGTATAATGGATATCTGAATCACAATGTAAAAGAAAAACATGACCGCAGATAGTTAATGTGTTTATCTTTGCCTAACTTGCTTCAAATGGTTATACGAATTGTCACATTTAATGACTTGTGCATCAGCTGATAGGAACCTGACTACTGCAATGATGGCCAAATTCGGTGCCAATCAAATCATCCTGCAACAAAATTTGGCCTTTTTGGAAAAATAGAAGAGATAAATGTTGGGCCATTATCCATCTTAATGAGTAAGTCTATTGTATGGACACTAGCAGTGCCAGTGCCAGAGCTCTATTGTGTATAGCTAGAATGTAAATATTACATATGTAAAAATGTCACTTTCATGAACTAGAACGTAGTACAGATTAAATAGGATAAAGAACAAACATATGCATCTTTTAATCTGATAATTAAAGAGTTGATTTTTCCTTATTTCAATTTTTTATTCAATTATTTTTTAAGCATATCAAGCTCCTCACATGTACTTTCTACTAAACAAAGATTGTCCTTCAATAACCAATGGCTAGTTACCTTCTCAAATCAGTTATTCAATTAATGATGTTACTAGATTCACTTGTAAAACAACTTTTAAACAAAAAATCTCTCTCTCTCTCTCTCTCTCTCTATATATATATATATATATATATATATATATATATATATATATATATATATATATAATATATATATATTTATATATATATATATATATATATATATATATATATATATATATTATATATATATTTATAGTTGAGTATCTATAATTTGACACTCGCCAGTCCGACATTTCCAGTTGTCTGTCACTATGCTGGTCCGGTACAAGAAACGTTCACATATAACAGAAAGTTATACTGTTTCAGTATCTAATTGTCTGTTACCCGTGAATTATTACTCTCCACAATAAAACATATCTTTTGATTACTCAATCGATATTTGTTGTGTTTTAAAGTTCCTATTTACAATTTAATTATGTCTGAATCAGGTAAGATTATAGTTAATGTGAACCTGTTATTTACATTAAATTAGTTGTTTGGTGTCATAATTTTTTGTAATTTGTAAATAAAAAAGTGAATAGATTAGAAAATTGGATATGATTACTCACTTTAAACAACCTGCATACATTCTGTTGTATTCCTGCTCGTTCATTTAATTTTTCAGGTGATAGTGAATCTTCTGTCAGATATGAGGAGATGCCAACCAACAAGGCGATATGACATCAATTCTGAATAAATAAAAAAAATGTGATTCAATATTAAATTATTATTTTTCCTGAACCCTCCTTAAACTTATGTTCAGTTATTATTCTCTTCAAAAATTATTTAATTTACAGTCCAAAGTTTTATAATAAAAAAAAGTTCTGTTTTCATTCAGTGGTCTTATTAATTTTTTACTGGGTGCTCATTAATAACGGAGTGCTTTGAACAGAAGTTTGCATAAAATTAATCTTCTCGTATTAAAATAAGTGGTATTTAGAAAGAAATTGCTTCAAAAGAAAAGAATAAATTATATGTTTTTATTACAATGCCCCACTAAAAATATTTTGTCAAGTGTGCATTATATTTGAAATCAATATGCAGCTTTGAGCAAAGGTGAAAATCGGCTAATGTTATATCAGAAATTATCAATAAAGTTTGACAATGAGGAGGGAGAATACTTTTAATCAAGATATACTTATAAAACATAACTATGGCATCCTTGTTTAGCTCCTTTTAAACCTTGTTAGTATGAAAAGTATATATTTAGTGGATTTTTATTTTTTAAAGTTACTGAAATATCAAGGATGATGGTTACTGAAACCATATGCGATCATGTGTTGGGCATATTTATTAATAGTGCTGGTGCAATAAGGCTCTGAAATTTGGTAAAATGAGGGTACTTTGTTTGTGTATGTGTTTTTACTATAACTATAAAACAGGCATTAGTAGGCATTATGTCAACGAAAACCTCTTTCTGGTTCTTAGTACATTATGAAGAAGCACATCATAGTTAAACGATATAAAATATGCAATTTAAAATTAAATTAATATAGTTACATATCTTACACAAGTATTAAATATTATGTAAAATATACTAATATAATTAAGTAAAATATAAAAATAAAATATAATTAAGAACAAGAAAATACAAAAAAGTTATTTCAAACAGATATAAATTTGCCAGCTGCAGTTAAATGAACGGAGAGTTAATGTAGCTCTGAGAACTCTATTTGCCCATTGTATTTGAAAATAGAGTTTTTACTCGAGTGCCAGCTATCTTCAGATAGTTATCATATTAACTTACAGAAGAGAGATGAGTTATGTCACTGTAATTCTTAGCACACCATACCCAATCTGTTTGCTAAATTTAAAGCTTTTTGATTACAGTTGTAAAGAGGTTCCTTTCACTTTAATTCTAAACCTAACGATTTATAATGCTGCTAATCTGAACCATATTCATTTCAAGTGATCCACATGTGTACTACAAAAATCAATGTATTGCTTTCAATTAAATTAAATTAAATAATTCGTGAAACATCGTGGACAATGCAATACACAAAGTAAGTGGTTAAATGACCTAGTGTTAAGTTAAATTGAAGCGTTAAAATCTAACAAACATTTATCAGATTATAAATATCATGTCAACTTACATGAAACTGTAGCAATTCCATGCTAAAATAAGTTGCTAATTTCTGTTTCTTGAATACTTATGAGAACAATAATGTGTTTCAGTGTAGAAGAAGTCATCATCAAATTATTGCAACTCCAACTGCAACAATAAATACAAAAATGACATGAAAGAAGTCAATGGCGAACAGTCTTTTTTATTTCTAAGTCTTCAGTCAATAAGTCCACTTGTATACCAGTATACAAATAGAATCAGGCACACTAAACCATTGTAACCATATAATCGAGGTAGTAACTAGATAAATGAACCTGAACTAATTTCTTTTTCAGAACTCATTTGGAACAGTGTGCCATGCCATTAGCTTACAATCAGTACTTAAACCAATGCTCTCAAACTTTTGTTTTGTTTTTATGTTAAGAAAGGAGCTTAAATATCTAAATCCTTTACCATGTCCAAATCAAGAGAAATTATTGAAATTACTAAAAACATATGCTTAAAAAATAAATTTTCTCAGAAAACTGGTGTTTTAAGGACAAAATAACAAATCAATATCAATAAATAATGTATGGTACTCATTATAATCTTTGTTATGAAAATACTAAAATTTGACTACATGAAGTTTTTTTTTTTATTTCATTGATTCAAACTCTAAAATCTTCACTAAGAGAAAAGATGAAAAGAAGCCACCATTGATTAAAAGAATATGAATAACGTTATTATTTTTACTTTATCTGTCATTTACAAAAGGTAGGTGTGAACAGCCCATATTATTATTAAGCATATAAGTGAAACTAATACAGTTTTTGAAAGTATTAAGATATCGAAATGAAAAGTGGTATACTAAAAACTGGGAGCGATTTTCTAAAAATGCTTACCATATTTATACTCTGCCACCAATCTAGCTTATAATTCAGCAATTTATAAAGCGATGTCTGTATAAGATTGATCATAGACATTAGCTTTATATTCCTTATCAAATGCCTCACTGATTGTTTTCAATTAATATTAAAAATTAATTATTATTTTTTAAAGTGGATGAGTAGCTATAGTCATTTAGTTAATGATTGAATAGGAATGCAAAGGTAGTATTGTAATTTTGCAATATTTGAACATCACAAAACAATAAATAACTTTTATCATAATCAATTGCAATTCAACTTACCTTGCAAATATAATTTATTTATATTTATCCAAATAAAATAGTTTCTATGTTTTTTTCTGTATAAGCTTCAATTTCATAATTTACTTTTAGAATTAACTTCAATAGATAAATAACATTTTTACATATTTCGAAGGGTCCATGAGCTTTTGTTTGATTGTAATATAAAAACATCAATAATTGTAAATCTGTTAATTGATTTTTTTAAAGAAGAAAGCCAAATTTAAATGGGCTATCGTGTTATATATAAATTATTTGATGAGTCATTTGGAAATCAGAAATGGCGGACTCATCCCATACTCAATGTTTTTATGTTTAGAATTAATTTTATTAAATATTGTAATTATAACCCACAAATAAGCTTTTAATTAACTTATATTACTTCCCAAAATGTTTTTAGAGTACGATTTTATAGAGTCAATAATTAATAACGTTTTTCGACAGAAGAATAAAATATATTAAAATATATAAAATAAAGAAAATAATAATTATGGTCGAATATTTAAGTTATAAGATAACGCTATTTTTTTTTAAATATATAATTATATACTGGTAATCATTTAAACGAAATGAGTGGAATTTATACAAATAAGAAAGAATATTTTAGATTTGTTATGTTGGTCATGAATCGTTCTCTGTCGCCGCGAAGTGAACCGGGTTACCAGGTGAAATTCTTGTGGTTATTTTAAGTAAGTAATTCATTGATTTTCAATAACATAAACCAAGTATCATGTAATTTCAAGTAAATATGAATTGTTGAAGGCCATTTGATATCCAGAGAAACGAAATTAATTCATTCTTATTTCATTTTGTTTATAATCCAAGCCGTGCTAACTTTCTTATCCCAATCTCTATGTTAATATGTATTTATAAGGATTTAGCACTTCTTTATGATAATTAGCAACATTTAAAAAATCTAATATGAGAACGAGAGATGAATGTAAAGCTAAAAAGCGTAAAATTAAGATGTATTCGGATACAAGAACAATTTCACATTTGCAATATCTATTACAATGAACATTTAGTGCCGCCATATTTTTCTTATTTGCAAGAATGGAAGAAAAAGTAAAACTTTGTATAGGCATCTGTCTCTTTAGATAAAATAAAAGGAAGTTTTACTAAACTTATTTGTTAATGAAAATCTGTTCAAATTCGATTTAATGGAAAATTTCGTAACTTGTTAATAATTAAAGGTAAGAAAAAAAATTGTCACATTAAATATATGATCTCTATATATCCAAACATGTCCCTTCATGATGTAATCATGTTTGAATGCAGAGATAATAATCACATCAAAGTTTTATTATGGTTTGTGATTAATTTTAACTTCAAATACAACTAAATATATGCACAATATATTTTACATTGCTAATAGATTATAGAATTGTAACTGTTAAAACAAATTTTAAATTCAACAATAATTTTCTTATTTAATTTAGAGCACTTGTTCAGACATGCCCACATATAAACTATCAGGTCCAAATATAGCATTAATATATCTTAATAAATATACTGCACGTTTTCGAACATAAAATAATTCAGCTAGCGGAGGAAATTGAGATCAAAAATTAGTTTTAGTATTTCTTATAACAATCAAAATTTTAAATCATAATTCATAAAATAACTTACTTAAAATAACATTATTTACCTACTATGTCAATATTAACTGAGGACAAAGTAAAAAAAAGAGGACCCGTTAGAAACAATAACCGAACCTCAACTGAAGGTACAACTGACTTATTCACAGGATATTCTATTATAACTGACACTTTGAAGACTGTTATGATTGGAGCCTATAGAAATTCGAATTATAAATTCTCTAAAGATTAGACTCCTAACTGCAAAATATAAAAATAACTGACAAAGCATTTATTATTATCAGGTTTTACAAATAAAAAGGATAATACTATATTTGTTGAGCACCTCCTAAAACATTTTTATATTGTCTACACTTTTTCCAAATTTATCTCTCAGAGTGTTCGATTCAAATTCACTGCTATACACATAGACACAGATACACCCTCACACAGACATATATTTGTATATAAGTATACATATATGTGATATATGTATACATATATGTGTAATAAAAGGGTAACAGGCTGTAATTAAAAATTACAGAAAATTATAACTGATGAAATCTGGGTTTTATTGGCGTAAGATAGAAAATCTCCATAACGGGTTTTCTTTAAATTATATAAAAACATAAAATCCAATACGCAATAAACCACTGTTATTCCCAGAGCCAAAAGTAAAAGGAGTGCTTAAGAACTTTACGAAGTTGTTAATTCTTTCGAAGCAAGGACCCAGCTCTCAACTTTTAAATAAGTAAGGCTCAAGTACGTGCCTCTTATAATTACAGAATGAAACTCCTTTCCCGTCATTTGGGCGAAAATTTATTTTCTAATCGATCTCTCAGTGTCGGTTTGATATGATGTTTCAAATAAAACAAATTAAAAAAACCGGCACTACTCCAGTTTCGCTACCCCAGTATGACGGGTGCGCTATGTTTTTGAGACGGTCGGTGCATCGAAATGCTGCTGAGTCTGTCCGAAAGTAGACGGAGGTAACGCGGCCATTGATGACCACTCTTTATCATACTTTCTGTGATATTAAATATATTTATTTTTTACCTTTCTTTTGAATGATTATTGACTCCTTCCCTTTTTTTAAATTTTGGGATGGGAATATCAATCATATTTTATTTGCCTCTTTACCTTTATTATTAAATATTTTTTATTTTAATTCACTTGTTTATTCATTGGATTTTAGATTTATTTGTTTGGATAATTTAAATGTTTATATATATTTATCTATAATTATAGCATTTGTATTTTAGATAACTTTTCCTTTTTTTCAGTTTAGATTACGAATAACTCATGCTGAAGCTTCTATTTCAGATTCTTATAGAAATTTAGGAATTATGGTTTAGCTCATGTTGTTATAGAATTTATTTGTTTTTTATAACTGAGCATGGTTATATTTATAGTGATTTTTTTTTTTTTTTTAATTCTGTTAATATTAGTATATACATTTTAATTATCTTTCATTTTATTCTTCTTATTTTCTTAGTAAAGTTTGACAATTTATTAATATAGCTAAAGAGCCTCAAATTATATATTCTCCTCAACTGCAATCGATAAATGAAGATCTCATTTTAGTATAAATAAATACATTATCATAAATTATGTAAGTTCTAATACTATGTATAAAACATATACAACCCATAAATTCATTAAAATAATAATAAGAAACACAAAAAAATGTATCATAAATTCTTAATATAGATAAACTATTACCCAGTCAAACTAATAATACAAGATCGGAGTGATTGGATTTTGGATTTCGAAATCGAAGGCTAATCTTAATTCGGACAGACTCGGCAGCATTCGGTTTTGGATGTAGAGAATTATGTGCATTATTTTGATTAACATCAATTATTTTGACTTACAACATAATGGTCAGCCATTTCTGATATGGCCATTCTCAGAAATTCTGAGAACCATAATAAGAATTTTTAATCCATTAGGAACCTTCGGTCTCAAGTTAAAAGATTTAAAGATCTATGTATCTTTTTTTTATCATTCTTATTTTAGGTGCTGTGTTTTGCATTTTTCTAATAAATGTGAAGGACGTTGTTAAACTATAAAATTTTACTGGCACCCAAACTATTCTATAATATCCTTTAATTTTATAATTATATTACAAATGAGTCAACCCATTACGATCTAAAATCACAATCGTCTGAGATTCAGCCCAAAATATATCATTCCATTCACTATACGATTCATAATCTTACTGTTAGAATGTGATTTGTAGTATGATTATTATAAATTGAGTTATACATTTTTATTTTTTTGTATTGTCTAGGTGCGGTAATGTTGTGTGATACATAAGTGTGGTACATTGTGGCGGACAGGACTCGAATTCACCGACATGAGAGTTATTCATCTTAATATAATCTCATATTTAATTTTTTTTTTTGCCGAATAAATGTAAAATGAATTAAAAACTAAGACATTTCTTAATAAAATTCCTTTAGAAACTATAAAACTAACTAGGGAAACTATAAAACTGAATACAACAACGTTAATGACAGCTGGAAAAGAAGTTGGCCTCAAAATAAATACGGATAAGACGAAATATATGGTTATCAATAGAAACAGAGGCGATTTTGAGGATATAGTTATAAGAGAAAATAGGTTTGAACACATTGAGAAATTTAAGTATTTGGGGTCTGTGATTACTAGAAAAAAACGAAATTCAAGAGGAAATAAAGGCGCGGTTAAAGGTGAGAAATGCTTGTTATTTTTCGGTATCAACATTACTTAGATCGCGCATTTTGTCCAGAAACTTAAAACCTAGAATATACAAAACTATTATCTTGCCTACAGTTCTGTATGGGTGTGAAACGTGGCCGCTAACCTTGAAGGACGAACAACGCCTTGAGGTCTTCGAGAATAAGGTACTGCGTAAAATAGTTGGTCCGAAAAAGGATGAGTCGACTGGAGAATTTAGAAGGCTACACAACGCGGAATTGCGGAGCATGCACCCTGTTAATATAATCGAAGTGATATCATCGCGACGGTTGAAATGGGCTTGCAAAGTTGTTGGGCTCAGTAACGAACGAATTCCTAAAAAGTTAATAACGCTTAGCCGAACTGGTAAACGTCCGAGGGGTTCGAAACGTAGGTGGGAGGATTGTATTAAGAGTGATTTAATGAATTTGGGTTTGGATGGTAGTCGGTGGACCGAGATTTGTAGGCAGCGATTAGTGGTATAGGCATCGAACCTTCGGGTTCGCTAAGCCTTTTATTATTATTATATAAAGGAAGGGAAGCTTCTTATTTGAGCAAGAAATAGAAAAAAACAAAACAGTGTCCTTATAAATTCAAATCTCCACTGGCTTTTGCATTTCTATAATAATAAGATATGGCAGATGTTTTTCAAACCATATTCATGCAAGTCATCACTCTCTAGTCGTATATGACACGCCCTTTCTTATATGAACTTTTTTAGTCACTCGATTACAAAAAAAATCGATATCATGAAAACTACGATATTTAGTATGTACCTGCTTCAGAAAGTTGTCAAGGAGCAATTTCTAAAGGCAATAAAAATTAAAAAATTCGATACACTTGACTTTAATTTGCGTAAAAGTTTGGTAACCAAATAACACCAAATTTGGAGAACGATCTATATTTTTAATATAGTTGGTAATTTTCAGGAGAAGAAAAGTACAAGTATACTTTTATTAATATTTTTGCAAAATAACATTAAGTTCACTTTTGTTTCATGTGATATCCTCCTTTAGCCGTACTACAAAATAAAAGTAATGGTCGTTACATTGTGCAGACATAGCCTGGAACGACGATAAATGAAGACAATCATTGAGACCTACCCGAGTTTCCTAGAAACCTATTGTACCTCAATGGAGGCCGGATAAACTTCTCCTACTATTTATTCTTCCCGGAGTTGTGCCATTCTGTCTGTCGCCTCCCTGTTGGGTCTTACCAGTTGATACAATGCTTCTGTCCCGTCTGATTAACAGCTCTCACTGAATTTCCTTGAACAATCCAGTCTTAGGCTGAAGAACGATTCCTTTGTTGTGTTTAGATAAGGCGGAGAATTTTTATCACATTGTTTGCTATAAATAGGCTACCTATTTCATTCGTTAGATAGTTTATGTCATGTCATGGTATATGATCAAAATACCTAAAAATATAAATTAGTCTTATAATACTAATAAAAGGATATTATGTTTTTCCTCTATTTATTGTTCAATTTACAACTGTCAGTGTACGCTGACGACCAGCGAATGCGATTGCATGAAAAAGTACTACAAAAAAGGTCATAACGGGCACCAAGAAGAGAATTATCCAGTGTCACCTTCATCGGTCCTATTTCTGGATGCTCGTGGAGGCCTCTCATCTAGTTCTTTTTCGGCCTTCTACGGATGCTGTCGGGCATGTTTTTCTTGCCACGTCTTTAATGAATATATTATGGTGACTTTGAATCATGTTATGAAACGTTTTGTAATAACCATTGTAATAAACGTTTTATCTGTATTTGTTTATTGACGGCTGACATGTGTAAATCTTCATGCATAATTATGTTACTTGCGTATCTAGACGCTTATGTGATTGTCTTAAAACGTTTTGACTAGAATTTTTTTTTTTTTTTAAGCAATTCCATATATTCGTGAGGCGTACGTCCGGATTGGTTTAAGTAAACTAGTGCGAATATTATAGTTTTGTCTAAGGTCTGATTTTTAGCGATGTTGATACAGGTTGAATATAAAAATCGCAATCGTTGATTTTTTTTTATTGATATTATTTATTGAATAATAATACAATACAATTTGCCACACTTAAGGACAATAAATAAAAATAAATAAATAAATATACAAACAAATATAGAGTTAAAAAATAAAAAACTATAAAGATAAAAAAGAAAAATTATATAAAGATAAAAAATCCTTTTTAAAAAAGTCCTAGGAAATGTACTGCCAGATTGTGGATTTTTTTTCGTTTTCAAGATATACAGAGGAGCAGATCTTGTGTCGAAGTGAAAATGTGATGTGATAGATTTTGTTGTAGGTTTTTCTTAATTTCCATTGTTTGTACCAGTCGTGTTTCGGCGACTTACACCAACGGTTGTAAGTGATTTTGTAATGTCTGAGAGGCATACTGATATATCATTTTGTGTTTGAAATTGCAATTTCGGAAATATTTGGGTCATATTTTAGTGTGCTTTGCTCTTGAAAAACTTGCTCTCTATGAAGTCAATAGGTATATTATTTTTTCTAATTTTGTCTAAGAATCGGGTTACTTAAGGATGCTATCGCTTGAAAATTATTCTCCGATGTATACATTAATTTTCCACCACCGCCTGGTTCGATTTCGCTTCGAGATTGCTTCCTCTATTTTTCCCCCGTCGTAGCCAATGATTGAAAAAGCCTCTAATGAACTACTCTCCACTCCCTCCCCCCCAATTGACTTGATCATCAGCAATGATGCAGCGGTGATACCAACATCTGTCACCGATAGAGGAGGCACTGGCCGGAAAGAGATGGTCGCTGACTGTGATAATGATATTCATTACTGAGGAGGCTGTGTTTGCCAGCCACTCCAGCAGCTGTACTCGGGCTAATAGATCGACCTCCATTTCGCTCATAAGATATGTATACAAGCTTGTTAGTTATAACAGGCAGTGGGTCCTATTATTCTACAGATTATTGTACTTGTTATAAAATAAATATAACATTATTTGCAATGGCTCACACATTTCCTCAACTTACTGTATTGTATATTTAAAGTATTTTACTTTAATTAATTAATTTTTGTGCCGAAGTTAGGACTTTATACGTTTACTATTCCTAAAGAAACGCTGAGAAACCGTTAACACTCCTGAAGAATGCCGATGTCTTTTAATGTCACTTTTTACTATTTCCATAATGATTTTTTTTTTACGGTATCATTTATTATTAAGATATTTTTCGAAGATTCCTAAACAAATCCTGAAGTCTCATAAATACCAGTAAACTACTAACCAGTCATTTTTTCGCTATCCGGGATAGGAAAATATAAGATCACAATATAAATTGTTGAATATAGCCTATGCTGAATGGCACTATGTTTTTGGTTAGTCTTTTTTAGACCATTGAAGTGAGTTGAACTATTTCATGGCCTACCTTAATGAGATGTATTTTTCAGACCTCAAGATGTTTGAATTGGCAAAACGTTAACTGGTTAGTTATTTACCATTATTTGAGAGACACAAGGCAATAATAGGACCATTGGGCAATTTCATAATTCAATTAATTTATTCTTGAAAAAGATCGTTGAATATTATTATCTTCCTTCAGCTATTTTATTTCTCTTATAAAAACAGATGAAGGCCTTCGAACTAGAAAAAACTTGATGAAACTTAAAAAAAAAAATAAAAAAAAAGAAACAAAAAAATGACTGATCACAAGCCATAAAGAGTCTAGGGAGTGCATGGATTAGTAGAGATGGCCGATTCTCGCTCTTATGGTACTGGGCGACAATATGGTCAGTACTTGGCTCCAATCGACTGATAATATATCCCTTTTTATTTATTTTATTTTTTTCACAAAAAAAGAAAAAAAAAATATATATACATATATGTCCTTTTTGTTAATTTATATATAAAGTAAACATATATATATATATATATATATATATATATATATATATATATATATATATATATATATATATACATACACTCGTATATAATATTATTTATTTTTCTTTGTATTATTATCTATTAATAATGTTCTATATTTGATATATAAATATAATATATAATCTAGATCTAGTTATGAATTTTATATGGATGATTGTATTGGCTTATTTATCTAATTTTCATTTTTTTTTTCGTATTTTGTTTATTTTTTTAAAACCGATTTCGAAATTGTCACAACTAGTGTAAATCATAACACATCATAAATATTTATGTATATTATAATATATGTAATTAATATTTTAATTAATTAATATTGAATGATAAATGTAACTTATGCCATTATCATTGTATTAATATCAATAAGCTCTTACATGGCCATGTGCTCTCAAAGCACAGGCACATATACAGAATTTTTTAGGGGTGGGAGGAGAAGGATTTAAAATTTTTTTCAAAGGGATTTAAACTTTTTTCGCAAGGAGATTTCAATTTTATTGGGTGAGGGATTTCTATAATATATATTTCTATAAAGTGTCTATAATCGCCAAATATAGCGAAAGTTTTAAGGATAAAAATGAAAATTGGATCAAAAATTATTATCTACTCAAGCTTATATCAAAATCTATATATTAAATATATGATGTGCACAACACATGACTTCCTTGTACGCCTATTAAACTATAAATCGCTGGCTCAAAAAGTAATCCTGAATTTGGTTACTAGTTTCCGAAGATTGCAGTATCTCCAAAACGATAATTGGCGTCGCGATATCCATATATTGACACACACACACACACATACACATACTCTTGTTTCTGGAGGTCTCATGATAACTGAAATTTCCAAGAGATTTCTTCGTGTTCCGTGACAACATTGAAACTGTCAATATCGCTAGGTAAAGCATTGGAAATCGACAGTTTCGACATTTTAAGCGGAAAAAATCCCACTTAACTTATATCTTACTCTCCTGCTGCAGACTTGTTCATCTCACAAATGGGGTGGAAAACCAGTATTTTACAATCAATTTTAACACTTCAAACAAGTAATAAAATTATTTAATTAGAGTGAAAAAACTTGCGTTTATAACCTTTATTACCGAAACTTATAATCTCTGTAATAAATTTTAATATACCTTTTGATTTAAGTTTCTTATGACCTTCAAGTAAAGTACCCCTTTCGGATCTTCGATTTCAGCCAAAATCTATCAAATTACTTATATTGATATAAGAGTTTAATTTACCAAATTTTAGATGTTTTACATTATATTTTAATATCCTTTTTGATGAAAGTCTAATATGACCTTCAAGTAAAGTACAACTTCCGGTTTGCCAATGTTTTCTAAAATTTATTATGTTGTTTATATTAATATGCGAGTCTTAAATACCAAATTTGAGAAGTTTTGCATAATATTTTAATATAATTTTTGATGAAAATCAGTGATGACCTTGAAGTAAAGTACCACGTTCGGTAATCATGTAGTGACCGTAGGTTTAGTATAGGTGTAATAAAGGGAGGTTTACAATTAGATTATATAATAATCCTAAATACGAAATTTTAACTTTCTACGGCTAATCGTTTTTGAGTTATGCGAGATACGTACGAACGTACTTTCGAACGTACGAACGTTAGGTACAGACGTCACGACGAAACTAGTCAAAATGGATTCAGGGATGATCAAAATGGATATTTCCGTTGAAAACTTAAAATCGAAAATTTTCGCGATTACAATACTTCCTTTACTTCGTACAAGAAAGTAAAAAGGTCCGGGTTCTCACAGGGTTACTCTGGGTGGGAAGGAAAGAGTATATCCCTCATTGATGTCATATATTATCTTTTGTTTGAGGGAGAGGGATTGAGAAGAACCAGGATGCGTCTTTCAATCCACGCCTTCCATCCCGACAAAGTCCGTTAATTTTCTGAAAATTGAAAACAGTATGCTTAGCCGGAAATTGAATTGGGTTCATTCAGTTTAAGAAATCAGCGCTCTGGCCGCTAGGCTATATCACTCAATAATATGACGCACTACTAATTATTATTATTTTTTATTTTTCTTAATTGTATCAAATATTATGTATGGGTATATATTATGGATGGTTACGATTTATTTTATAATGATTTCCTTTTTTTTTTTAATCATTTTTTCTTTTTTTTATAGTTTATATTTATAACAATGAAGGAATTATGTTTACTCATATATTTTTGTGAGGAAAAACTACAATAAACAAGCTCAAATAAGTGGCAATCATTCACACTAATAGGAAAAACACATTAGGAAGATGTGAGAGTGGGTATCGCTAGCAATCCATTTGCAGCTCCTCCCCTCCCCCCTTCCCCCCACTTCCTCACAATACCTAACATTTTACATCCATAACTCAAACCTTACACATATATCCTACAGATATATAAGCATATACGTGAATATAAACGCTTGATTTACCTTGGTCACGGCTTAATTATCCACTTATAACACTATATTATTTTATGTTTCGATATGTCTTTTCAGTAATTTTATAATTACCAATTTTTTTCTACTGAAGAAATAGCTTGCTGAAATTAAACAATTTATAATAAAGTATTTTCAATAATTCATTATTATAAATATATAATACTGAGGCTACAATCATAATATTGGTATAATTCGGTTTTAATTCTTTTGCAGCTCAGGTCGAATTTATTCTAATTAGGAATTGTATTGTGTATTTTAAATTTTAAATATTTATTTTTAATTTTATTTTGTGCAGCTTTATTTTAAAATTTACTTTTATTATTTTTCAATTTCTCTTTTGTACAATTGTAAATTATTCTTTATTAGGTTGAGCTATTATTATTAAATATTAGGAAGAGGCCGTGTTGTATTTCTTTATTGTATAATTATCTGAACTTTTAAATTTATGATCAATGCTCAATTTTTTATTTATATTATTTTTTTACTTCCTTTCTTGGATATTTGTAAATTATTCATTATCATGTTAAGTTGGCAATGCTAATTGTTTGGGACTCTCGCTAAAGAGAAATAAATAAAAGTTAGAATATGGTTGACCGTGGAAAATATATGTAGAAGCTTGGTTGGGAGTGGTGTGTAGTCAAGCGCCAACTCAAGTTGGAACTTGACTATACGCCTCTGGCCTAATGATGGTCTAAAACTTAGGCCGAAACGTCGGCACTCAATATAATAAGTTTTTTCTTATTTCGATTTACTGTTTTAAAGTTTTCTTCGATATAGAGATTGTTTATTAGCTATTCAAGGGTTCTGAGTTTTCTACATTGGATTTTTTATCGCGCTTGCGCATTTTAACTTTTTTTGTGACTGATTACTTACCCCTATTCATTTAAAGATTTAATATTAAACTAATAAAATGTACTAAGCATTTACTGAATACGTTTATGATAGTTATCCAAAGTTGCAATCATTGGGTGAATAATATTAGCAATGGCATGTTATTTGAAAATTAAACCATACTTCATCTGCAGATTATAATTTAATTTGCTTTGTTCTACAGACCAAGCGACGAGCAGGTGAACATCAACATTCAGTTATTTAAATTTAGATCGATAATGTAGTTTCAACCACCTCTTCCCGGAAGAGTTTGGATGGCAAATATTTAGCACGAAAATAATTATTTTTTTTATCCTTCATATATTAAAATTTTTATCCTTGAAATATTAAAATTAATCTGGATTGCAGTTACTATTATCGTCAAAATTGTGTGTTGTGCTTATGTTATATTTATCCTGTAAATTAAATTTTAAAAAAAAATGTAAATATATATATATATATATATATTTCAATATATTTAATTATTTAAGATATACAATACAATAATCTTCAATCATATATTTAGGTACGCAAATGACCTGGAAGGAAGCAAAATATTTTAAAAAATGATGAATTGTGCATAATGGAAAATAATGTAATTACTAATGCCCGAATCTTTATTTAAATAAATATTTTCGTATTTAAATAAATATTTGCTTTGTTTGTGAAAATAAACAAATAATTTCTCATTTAATCTTAATATAATTCTATATTTTCTAATTCTCTTCCTAAAAAAAATAATGTTCGAATATGAGGAGAATATAAATGGAAATACAATTTTCTAATGAACTGATGTTTTAACTGAACTCAATAAATAGTCTCGGAAAAAGGTTTGGAGAAGCTTGAAAATTTGTTCATTTATGTTTTTTTGGAATGCTGATTACGAATTTCAAATTTGTTAGCTCAAATTTTCCCGGAAGTATACATGCAAAAATCCAAAAACGCTCAAAATGTTAATCTTTTTTTCGTTTTTTCTCCCATAGTATGAAAACCATGCATTTTTTTTTTATAAACATCAACTTATACTAAATTAAATAAGAGTAAATTCCTTACATTTTCATACTAAATAATTTTTTTCGTCTGAGGCTTCATTCAGGCGCATCCTCTCTTAGTCAAATGGGGACCAAAAAGGGATTTCGATGGAAAGTTTAACAGAAGCTCTGAAAATTTGCTCATTTATGATTAATTTGCTAATTTAAACTTTGTTACCTCGAACTTTTCCGGAGGCGATTCGTGATAATCGAAAAAGTTTTACATTCGATCATTAAATAAACATTTATTTGCAGTACGGGCTAATGATTTTTAATATAAACTTGGTCTATTGTAAATAGTATCATTTATGGGTTTTTTGTGCTTTAATAAACATTAGTAAATATATTGCATTTTCAATAAATATTCCACCTTTTTTGTTAAATATTATATTTCACTAATTGATATTTTCAAATAAATATAGATCCCGGGCCCTAATAATTATCTTTATAATAATTAATGTATTGACCTTTTATTTATGTATGATTAGTGTGCTTGTTATTACTGTATTTATATTTAAAAATATATTTTATACTGTCATTAATGTAAGGGAAATTCATTAATTATTCATATAAGTGATCCAAGATTTTTTAAATATTAAATAGAAGTCGTTATAAAATGTGAATTTTAGCTTTTTGGCCATACCAAATGTTGAATGAAATGGTCAAGATTTAAGGGGTATAGGTGCGTCGCTTGTTGTCAATTTGGGATTGTGTTGTGAATGTGTTTTTGTAAATTATCCGTTTTGTGTTTTTTCCTATTTATTTTAATCCATTTACTGTTGTATGTTTCCATTTCTTTAGCGTCGTCAGAGTCTGCCTGCGATCATGCCCAAATGAAAACTAAAAAAATCTGCCAAGTAGGTCAGTATAATAGCTTCCTCACTATTTCTATATGGCTGGATAAGGAAAAAAAATATTAATTGTGAATCTAGACCTATTTTTGACACATATAAGTTACTCACCAAAAAATAATAGTTCAAAATGCACAGGTACGATCAAACATCCGATTCAAAAAAACGGAATCAGAACCCCCAATAGCCTAATGTACGATCCCTATAATGAAGAAAACTTCAACGATTAGAGTAAATCGAAATACGATAAGCAAGCGGGATCAAAAATCGTATTAAAAATATGGAACCAGAACCCTCGATTATCTAAAAACGGTCTCTGCATCGAAGAAAACTTGAAAAATAACATTAAATCGAAATGTGAATGCACGATCGAAATACCGAATTAAAATATTCCGTGTGCCCACTCACACGACATTTCTTACAGCTTCGTTGTTCACTTGTTTGATATATTTTTGCTAATACCAGTCCTATTAAGATTTTTTTTTAAATATGTTTAACTTTGTAGACATTTAAATCATCTTTCAAATGAGTATCTGGAATGTATAGTTTTTGGGTTATCAAAGAACTGAACTAAGGTTTACCGGTTCCCATGGCAACGTGTTCAGAATGCTATATAACATTTATATAAAGTTCAAAACTCTAAATCTCTGCTAATACTGGTTTGATTTGGATAATTTGTTATTCGTTTTGTAGGGAATCTAATTTACTTTTAATTGACTATACTTTATCTTTATTATTATATATTTTTTATATATTTATATATTTTTTATATATTTTTATATATTTATGTAAAAACAAAATGCATACTTTTTGAGTTTTGCGCAAATGAAGTTTTGTTTTCTTCATAACATTTTTTTATAATTTTTCTCGAGGATGTACTCCATAGGAGAATTAAAAGTTTTTTAATGAGAAGATTTTAGAAATGTTTCATCAAAATCGTTATAGCCTTTTTGGCGTTACAGTCTGTACAGTCTCGATACTTATTTCAAAGTAAATTTGAACAATAGCAGGAAATCTAAATGCGCATGCGCGATGATAAATGCGTGCCCTTAAAAACCTACTTTCTCCAATTTTGAGCGAAATCGGACGAGCCGTTTTGGAAATATAGATGTGTCAAGAAATATTCGCTTGCATAAGCGAAAATAGTTAATGGAATTCGATATAACTGATATGGGACCATCCAGTACATAGTAGGTATTATGCCCGTAACATGGATTTAACTACAGACAGACAGACACGAGATCAAATCTGTTTCTGAATGCCTCAAACGTAAAACACCAGAGAAATTTTTCGATTTTGAGGACATCATTTTTTTTTTTAATTCCTACATGTGCACAACGCTTTCCTACTTTCGACAGTGAGGAAGCAAAAAATATATTGCTGCAGTTCCATTGCTGAAATACTTCCTTGGGAATGAAACCGCATGGAATCTTTTATAGAGTTAATTTTATTTTACTAATATATTAAAATTTCTCAAGACAGCTGGTGCAAATCAATACCGCAGTGACATCCTCATTGTCTGGCGACAGCGAAGACATTTTCCGAATCTCTTCTTGGGATGATGAATAGGGTTCGGATTGTGGATAACCCGACACATGCCATTCCCAGCATACTCTTGTAATCCAGGGATGGGGAGATGTGGGTGGAGGGGAGGGAGGAGGGGGGGTCGGTCTTTTCGGCGTGTCTTGTCCTTCCCCTAAATACCTCTCCAGTTATTTCATTAAATCATCTCGTGAATGTCTCATATCTCAAGTAGCTTTGTGAAGTTGGACAGATTACTCAGAAGGTTTTCTGATGAATAACGAGATGGTTAGAATTTTTTTTTTTTAATATCTATTAATTATACTGCTAAAAGTGTTTAACAATAGCATTGTAATAATTGGGCTTTTAGTTGTATACACTTTTCATAAACAATAGATATATATGCTGAAAAGAGCACCATTCTTGTTTGATTCAGAATTAGAAATAGTCAATGCTGTCTCAGGTCAAATCCATATCAGAAGTTTTACTTTTTTCATTTCTTAAATTAAATCTAAGCAAATAACTTGTAATTTTAATTATAATTGTGTGACAGACCTGCATGGTACGTCTTTCACTAGATTCATTAAGTGAGAATTTTAACTAGGTTGACGGTGGTTATGGTGGTAAATTTTTTGCAGTTTACTTATTGTCTGATACTCGCCTTATTGAAAAATGATTTTCCTTTCGCAATTCGTATGTGAATCTATTAACGTACATAGAATTTTAATAAATACATCTGATAATATTTGAAAATATATCGAAAAATGAGAAGTGAAACTGGCACCATCTTACGGTAGTCGGGACAGCTAGACCGTAAGCCACGCTATCTGTAAGAGATAAAAGAAAATAGAGGGCTAAAAAAGTCAGTATTAAAGTCCACATAGCCGCCATTTTACTTAGACTTGAATTGATTTTACACAACAATTATTATTGTTCAACTTTTGGCTTCCCCATTCCGCTTGTCCAAATCAGAAAATATATTAATTCATATTATCTTTTGCTTATAAACAGTCTTTTTTCATAAACAGTCCACTTTCCACTTTTCATACAAATTAAATTAAAAAAAAAATTGATGTTCGACCATTAACTTGAATTTATTAATCCCATACACTCCTATTATGTCTCAATGAATAGTGTTTACATCTGCAAGACGAATTACTGCTTGCAACCCCGCGTGCTAGCCCATCGCCTGAAACTGAAGGTTCATAATTCAGGCTATCCTTGGCCAATTTGGACCTTATACTAGCCTTGGGTAAACCTGCCAGTCATGGATACTCCCACACCATATGCCGCCGCACGTGCCGGTCACGTGCCGCCCGCTACAGTCCTGCTCCTCTCCAGCCTGGAGCACTCTCTTCCAGTTCCAGCAGCCCATTGTTAACCTTTGTCTTAGAGTCCATCCACTTCTGTGTCTCATCAGTTCCTGCATTCTAAATGCCCGCACCACTCTCTTGTGCCCATGGCCATCTTCCTTTCATCTCGTGTCTCATTCAAAATAATTTTCGAAGCGTTCCCTCCTTCATATCATATCAGACACTTTTATCAACTGATGTAGAACAAATAGTTTCTAAAACAGCCAAAGGCCGTTATATATATTATTGTTCTGATTTCTTCGCTATTAACTCTTATTAATATAATTACTTGGGTAAAAAAATATATTAAATCACCTTCACCCTTCAACGTCAACTTGTGGCTTCCTGTCCTACAGCATTCTACAATATGCCACTAATACCTGTTAAGAAATTCTTTGCCTAAAACATAATTTCGGCAAGCGGCTACCCTGAAATCAACATTTAAATATCTGGTGTTCCAACTCATACGACTTTCCTTACTCCTTCGGGTGATAGTCCAAGATAAAAACTGTTTTCTGTATCTTCGCTAATTTCAATCCGATTACGATTTTTATTTTTTATGTTTAGCTTTGCAGACATTTGAATTATCTTTCAAATGAGTATCTAGATTGTTCCGGTAGATGTCTAGTTATCAAGTTTAATAAAAACTAAACCTAGGTGAACCGGTTTCCAAAGGAACATGCATAGAATACGTTATTAAACATTTGCATAAAGTTCAATACGCTATATCTTTGCTAATGTCGGCCCGATTTAAATGGTTGTTTTTATGTTTCGTGGATGGGGACTCTGAAACTGCACATCGAAATTTTGAGTCGATTACAATACTTTTCTTACCTAGTAGCGGTAGGAAAGTAAAAACGTGGCTATAAAGTCTAATATCTCATATCTTTGCGAATGATGGTCCGATTTAGATGAGGGTTTTTTTTTTTTTTAATATTTTAGAGAGATAAATTATCTTTCAAATAATTAAATATAAAATTTACCGTAAAATGCACACTTTTTGATTTATGCGCAAATAAAATATTCTTTTCGTCATTTATTTGTTCCCTGCTTTTTCACGGAGATGTACCTTTTATATGCATAGTTAGAAAGCTTTGAGTAGAAAACTTTAGGCAAGTTTCATCAAAATCGTTAAAGCCGTTTTTACGCTACAGTCTATAGAAAAAAACGCATTTTTCGGATATTGTTTAGTAATTTTTGCAGCTCATCCTAGTCAAAAAATGGGAAAAAACAAAACTATTTACCGTTGGGAAATGATTGGGGAGAAATGATTTGTTATTATAAACAAGTGTAAAGCGAATTTGTTTCATTGTTTTTAACCCAATAAGAACAGTTTTTATACTAATCCTACATCAATGTTGTCATTTTTCTGAAAATAGTTTTTATCAACACTTTTCCCACCTTCTATACGGAACTGCTTCCGTTTCCTTTGCTGTGGCACCCCAACCCATTTCTCCTGTTTCTTCTCCAAGGTCTTTATGAAAGATGGTTTAGTATGGATTAGTTGTATACTTAGTTGACATCCGCATGATGGTAGAAGGACCAATCTAAACTTTTTAGGTTTAGAAATCTCAGTAAAAAACAAACATCATGAATTTGGAATTTACCGGAAACCCACCCACACGGATGCGTTATAAACAATGAAGCTAGGAGACCGATAGCACATAGACTCGCAGCCTTTAATAGCATGATTTATCGTCTTTTAAACGTACCATTAAATAAAAAGAACTATAATAAAGAAATTGAAATAATTTATTCCATAGCAAAAAATAACGGGCACAACAAAACCACTATCAATCGTATTTTAAAAAAACAAATACAAAAAAAGACAATTAACGATATCTATTCAACAACCCCTGAAGATAGGCCCATCCCGAAAAATTATGTTTTGATTCCATATTACGGCCCTATATCCACTAAAGTCGGAAATGAATTGAAAAAAACTAGGATTAAACCCTGCATTTAAAATAGAAAAAAAACCCTATCCTCATATTTTTCTTTTCCTAAAGACAAATTAGACCCTTTCCAAAAAAGCGGAGTATACGAACTAAATTGTAATGATTGTGCAGCCAAATACACGGGAAAAACTGGAAGATCACCAGAGATTAAAGGAACATATGCGTGCATATAATAAGACAGAGAATTCCAACTTTGCAATTCATTTAAATGAAAAAAATCATAAATTCGTCAGAGACTCAGGAATTAAATTAATACGTCACGTTGAAAACAGCCTCAAATTAAATATATATGAAGCACTTGAAAGAATAAAATACTTCAGATCCAATCCAGATTTTGGCTAAAATGAACAAATAAATATCTCCAATTGTCCAATCTTAAATTTATTCCCATCTATAACAGAAAAACCAATTACTCACTGGCATTACTGGAAAAACCCAGACCCTTAAACCGTTTACCTTTAACACCCTACGTACCTTTTGTTCATTGTTAGTTCAATGCGAGAAGAAACCAGTACAAACATTTCTGTTTGATATAATCTATTTAAACCTTGGTGAGTACCAACATGTATTTGATTTATTTTCTTAATTAAATTCATAATTCAAAAATGTTTTATAATACTGATTTATATTAATCTAATTTAATATTCATAATAATACCTAACTATATTTTGAATTGCTTATTTTTGAATTTGTTGTGTGTTTTTAGAACTGAGGATGAATGTATAACATTTGAAACTAGTTTTCAATAAAACAAATTTATAGAAGTGACAAATAATTTATCAATTATGTTGTATATTTGTCCATCTACATGCAACCGAATCACTCATTAGAATAATCCTTTTAACTTCTACTACCTGACTTTCGTTTATACTTCGCCAGCATTTATTTGCCAAAAATGAAAAATAGCCCCCAATTTCATCTGGAATATTTACATTATACATTATAGTTACATTATTATATTTACATTGGAATATATGGAAGGACTGAAATATTTGGATTAAAATTTCAGTTTTACTCGATGATTGCACCAGAATTGTGATACCCCTGTATAATGATTGGTATTTATATATTCAGAACTTCATACCCCTGGACGCAAGTTTATTAATTATTGCCACTAACTTCTCACTTTAGGAATGAGGAGTAAAAAAAAAAAAATTTATAACTTTAATTTTTAGGTTATCTATATTTTGGGAATTAGTAGAGAAACACTTTCTTATGAAAGTGGTGTTGTCTGACCGATTGTATTCGGTTGCTACACACAAATCATACTTTATTGACAATGTAGGCTTATAATAAATATATAGTATAATTTAAATAAATCCAAAGTAAAAATACGGGTTAATATTATACTATTTTTATTATCATTCAATAATAAATTTACCTCCCACTCGTAAAATATAAAATATGAATAGTGCATAAAGTCTTTTATGATCAATTAATGGTTTCTAAACTTAGGCTTTCTGGGTTGCTAGGTCATCGATCTGATATAGCTTCCACAGTTCTTTTTCTCTTAAGACTATAATCGAATATTCGTACAGTTTCAGTTTATTTTCACAATCTAAGTTATCTTATTTAATTTTGGATACAGTATCATTTCTCATGGACTATATTAATTTTAAGAAAACCTTTACCAGAAGCTTACGAGTATTTTGAGAAAGAACTTATATATTTTTATATTATATATTTATCCATTTATTTCTAGTTATTACAAATCATTTATAATAAATTATATGTAATAGTGATACGTTCAGGTGAAAGAGTCCAGGTGCAATCGAAAAAAATATTCAGATTCATAGAAAAAATCTGTGCCTAACAAACCTTATAAACGTGCTAAAAGTGTTTTTATTCACGTTTAATATGTGAAAAGTTTTTGTTTGGGAAAAATAAAAATAGTACGTTATAGCGTATTAAAAGATAAAATAATTGATGCTTGAACAATTCAAGTCGGCCAACAACTTTTCGCAAAAAATGAAAACTGTGACATTTTCGGTTTGTTATTGCGATAGGGACATATTTTGAGACTTTAATTGAATCTTTTAGTGATGCCTACTTTGCTATTTGTTCAGGAAGAGTTGCTCTACAACTCTATTTTCATGAAATATATGTGAAATTCGATTTGATACATCCAAAAGCGTTGTTTGAAAATCGGGCTTTTTCTCGCTTCCCTGTTCGGTTACAGGAAATGTTATATACGATGAAAACTTATTACTATTTTTGCATGCAATTTTTACTGTAGTTAGGCATCGCTAAAAGCCAGTTCCCACGACAATTGCCAGTCCTTTAATTACATGTCCAAAAATGGAATTATTTCGCGTTTTTCAATTTTTATGGAAAAATAAAAAAAAAGTACTTTAAAAGGCGAAAAAAGAGATCTTTGAATAATTAAAATCGGTCAACAAATTTTAGCAAACAAATTGAAAAGCATGAAATATGGCAATTTTCGGACATTTAATTACGGGTCTTGTAATTTTCATAGGAACATGTTTCGGGGCTGATATTGTGCCCTTTGCTTGTGTTTATCTACAATTTAAATTTCAAGCCAAAATAATTGTAACTTCAAAGTAATCATCCGAGGAACAAGTGCTCTACTATTGAACCATACCTTGGTTTTTTTTTTTCCAATCCCCATTTCGCTTAATTCTGGATTCAATTTTTCATTTCTTATCTTTTATCCTTCTTTTGTATCCTGGATACATAAATAACCTTGTGTATACATAACCTTGCGTATTTATGATCAATAACTTTATTATGGCTGTTCATTTTATATTAAGTGGAATTCTTATTTAATTTCCCACATTTTTTTAAATTATGTATTTGAAGGAATATCGTGATATCTTCTTGTACAAATATAATCATACAGGTATATTCCTAAAAAGAAATTATTTACACATATTTAAAAAAAAAAAGTCGAAACAAAAATATCAAATCTTAAATTAAACTTAAAAATATTGATAAACTAAAAAATACAATTAAGTAATATACAGTAGGACCGTCCTAAGATATTTGGCGCCTCTGAGCAACTAAAAGCCTGTGGTGTATTTATTGTATGTATGCTATATAATTTTATATTTTACACATTATTTAGTTCAATTGTAAAATGATTGGGTCTATATATCAGGACCACCACAGGCTTTTAGTTGCTCAGAGGCGCCAAACATCTTAGGACGGTCCTACTGTATATTATTTAATTGTATTTTTTAGTTTGTCAATATTTTCAAGTTTAATTTAAGATTTGATATTTTTTTTTTCGACTTATTTTTAAATAATTTCTTTTTAGGAATATACCTGTATGTTATACTTTTACAAAAAGACATCACGATATTCCTTCAAATAAATAATTAAAAAGAATGTGGGAAATTAAATAAGAATTTAATGAAATTAATTTAAAGAGATTAATTTAATAATTATGACTTTGTTTTTGACAATTCCTCATAGAAAATTACCCCAGGATTCAACCCTAAAAATAGTGTACTAAATGCTTAGAAAATATGCCTTAATCTCCAATACGCAATATTTATACAAATATTTATTTTTAAAATTACCTATTTTAAGAAATGTTTAAAATATAATACTTGTTGTGAAATAGTTGTGAAAACCAAGAAGTTTTTTATATCTGGACTATATAAAACATTTATTAATAAAACTTCTCTTAATCATATTTTATATTTCACATTTAAAATATATTATATTTCACCCTGAAATATTCTATTTGCAGCAAGAATATAAAAATACCGGTTTTTATATCTAAAATAATTACTTTTTTTTCAGCTGAATAGGTTTTATGGTTGAATTGAAAGAGAGATAATTTTATAAATGTAACATTGTTAGAATAATGAATCAATTCTTATAAACTCTTTATATGTTTCCAATTGGATAAACAAGCATTACTTACTAAGAATAGTATCACTGCATATAATCGTGTAGGTAATCTCCTTAAAAGCAATAGCTTTTAAGTACCTCTACCGAAAGCAGATGGATAGTGAGTGTTTTCCACTGGGATCTTGTCGCTATCAGATTGTGGGAGGGTTGAGGCTTTCTATTTTCAGCAATTAAATTGGATAGCCCGATTAGATAATTGCATCTACTCACTATCATTTAAATTTGATAAGCTTGTTGGTGACTAGTTAAAAAATTAATTAATTGGGAGACAAAATAAAAAATTAAAGAGAGCGTATAATATGAGAAAAGTCTTAATATTTTCATTGCTATTTCACTCAGCAAGTAATAACAACTTTGTTCAATTTTCTCTGATTGTAAGTCTTTGCAATAAATGCTTATTCATAAAAATAAATCCAAACGATTAAATTTATTTTTCTAAGAATTAATTAAACTTGTTATGAAGTTGTTTATTAGTACTTACAGTAACAGTAAGAAATACAAATCAAATCACTCAATATATTTTTTATTGAGCGCTTTTATGGATGAAAGTAGTTTATTGACTAATTTGAAAGTTTGAGTACTTCAAATGACCAGTACGACCTATGTTATTAAAAGGTAATTGAACGATTATTGGAACGCATTCACTGAAAGTAGAATTAACGATTGCAAATTCTAATTAATGATTGAAAAACATAAAAAAAAGGACAAAACAATTATTAGGTTATTTGGGATTAGATGATTCCAAAAGAAACATTGGAGCAATACAGTGGCGTACGCAGTGGGAGGGGGGAGGGGAGAGGAATCAAGGGGATATATTCCTCTAAAATTTTTGAAAAAATATGATTTTAGCACCCACCATCATAAATTTTATATTTTAAATAATAATTTTTGATCTAATTTTCATTCTTATCCTTAAAACTTGCGTCCAATTTAGCGATTATAGACACTTAAGTGATCGCTTCTCTTCTTACTAAATTTCTTCTCTCCCCCTCCCCCCCCGAAAAAGAACTCTACATACTCGCCTAGAGGGGTAAATAACAAAAACCAACAAGTCAAGATTTCTCAAATAAATGAATCAGATAACACATGAAGGCTGAAAACCACATCTCACACCAACAGAATAAAAAAAAACGAACAGCAGCTGATATAATGTTACCTTCCTTTGCTTTCAGAAAAGGTCGAACTGTTTAAGAATGATGAACTACCTGAATTTTGTTAGTCTGATTTGCTCTTAATATCAGACACTATTAGTTTTAAATTTTAGAATATGAATTATTCTAGCTCTACTGTTTTATTGATCTAATGAAATTTTAACGGGTTGGTCGTTATTTCCACAACATTTTCCAATTTCATCTTGAATTTAAAACGCTGTTGTTATCAACCCAAATTGTATAGGTTATTATAATATATAAAATACGAAGGCTTACACAGGTGTTATTTGTTATTTTTTTCCAATCCCCATTTTGTTTACTTCTTGTCCATTCTTATGTTATTGTTATTATCATTCTTATTTATTCAATGTAACCCACCTGAATGGGAAAAGAGAACTTCATAAAACCTCGAAGCAACAAGTACTAAGCTATCATATTTCTAATGAACTACAATTTAGATAAGTTAGAAGTCCTAAAAAGACGAATTATAAGGAAAATATTAGTACCACAAAACACACCAGAAGATTGGAAATTACGAAGTAATGCTGAAGTATACGAAAATATAGAAAATATTTCATACGTAATGAGAAAAAGAAGACTCATGTTTTTCAGACATTTATTTCGAATGAAAGACCGTAGATTAACCAATATTCAAATATCTTTGGGGTAAAAAGTCCACAGCAAGCTGGGTCAACGAAGTAAAAAAGGATTTAGAAAGAAACAATATACAACACAGAAGATATATACAACAGAAAAGCCTTTCGGGGAAAAATATTGAAGATGGAAGGATTCCAAGGCGATAGTGATCGGAGATAGTGAACAGATTAAAACACACGGGAAGAAAAGAACAAAGAATTAGGAATTGAAGGTCCTCAGATGGCCTGTTCGCAGAAAAAAAAAATCTGATGTGGGCAACACATGACTTCCTTATACGCCTATTAAATTATAAATCCGTGGCTCAAAAAGTGATACTGAATTTGGTTACTAGTTTCCGAAGATAACGACGTAAAAACGACATTCGGCGTCCCGACATCCGACACACACACAAAAAAACATACTTGTTACTGGAGGTCTCATTCCGTTATTACATGTCGTTTTCCTTCAGTTGATAACTAGTTTCCAAGATATTTCTTCATGTTCCATGACAACAATAAAACTGTCAATATCACTGGATAAAGCATTAGAAATGGACAGTTTCGACATTTTAAGCGGAAAAACCCACTTAACTAATATCTTATTCTCATGATGAAGACTTGTTGATCTCACAAATGGGGAGGAAAACTAGTATTTTAGACTCAATTTTAACACTTAAAACAAGTAATAAAAATGTTTAATTGGATTGGAAATCAAATTGCGTTTGTAACCTTTATTACCGAAACATATGATTTCTCTTTTAATTTAAATATAATTAAAAGAGAAAAAAAAAAATTAATTTTTGATGTAAGCTTATTATGACCTTCAAGTAAAGTACCCTTTTCCGCTCACGAATCTTAACCATAATCTAGTAAATACATTTATATCGATATAAAAGTCCTATTTACCAAATTTGAGATGTTTTACATTATATTTTGACGAAAGTCTAATATGACCTTCAAGTAAAGTACCATTTCCGGTTTTCCAATTTAGACCAAAATCTAGTATGTTATTTAAATCGATATATAAATCATAAATACTAAATCTGAGAAGTTTTGCATAGTATTTTAATATAATTTTTGATGGAAATCAATTATGACCTTCAAGTAAAGAACCACTTCCGGTGATCAAGCAGTGACCAAAAAGGGAGGTTCACAGCTAGATTTTATAACATTCCTAAATACAAAATTTCAACTTTCTACGGCTAACTGTTTTTGAGTTATGCGAAATACGAACGTACGTACGTACAGACGCCACGACGAAACTAGTCAAAATGGATTCAGGGATGGTCAAAGTGGATATTTCCGTCGAAATCTGAAAACCGAAAATTTTCGCGATTACAATACTTTCTTTACTTCGTACAAGGAAGTAAAAAGTGCCGCATATTATGACTAGTTAAAATATATATCGTAGTCGTTAGATATTTTGAGTTATGTTTCTTTTATTCTGGATGTGCGATATGTATTTATTTATCTGTTTTTTGTTGTCTCAGTCTCACTGACTATACTTTCATCTTAAGCTCTGGCATATGTACTTACTTTGTTTTTACATTTTTGTTTTGAAAATAATCAATAAAAATAGATCATACCGCTCTGTGGTCAACGGAGTGGATGAGGCTTATGTTACAGCCAATAGCGGCCCTCTGCCCGTCGAATCAAATCATTTCTGAACAGCACCAATGGATTCCCTTTGTCGGGAACCACCTTTCACCATCTCTCCATTGTCGATATTAAAAAAAAACAAAAAAAATATGACCTTGAGGGAGATAAAAGAGCCGACAACGTAGCTTTATAATCTCACTCAAAAGAAAACTAGCCCTTTATCCGAGGAGCCATTTTTGTCCTGGTACTATGGAATAGGAATACGCGTTATACAAAAACTTTCGTCCGCGTAATTGCTTTATTGAACAGCTTTCAGTGCAGTAAGGTGTATCATTAAATACACTATCATGGACAACTTTTAATTATTTTAATACAAACGCCAGTCTATTTTTGGAAATTTAATCATATATATTCGAAGGAATTTTATTTACTAGTTCAACCTCGTTAATAAATAATAATAATTAATGTTTTTGAAGGTATTCTTATTAATTAAATTGAATTCAAAACAATTTTTATTGTGGAACCACTGAGAAAATCTTGTAAAACCCACATACACTTTAGTGGAAAGTTCATTAGAATGGCTTTTTACCAAATATGTACTTTTCAACTGCGGATCAAGTCTAACTAAATATAATATGGGAACCAGCTAAAGCTAGTGGCATTGCTCGAGTTTTACAGCGTAAAAATGCTTTATTCAGGGGGATATGGATTATTTTTATGAAAACTCGAAAATACAGTAATTTTCATCTTAATTTTTCATTAGTCGAGAGGGCGAAATTTTACATTCAAATTGATATGCGATTTTATTTTATCATCATTTAATTTTTTTAGGCAGTATTTTATACCTTGCTTTGAACGTAGAGTGTACAAAATAAGAATAGTGCCCAAATAGTATTTTAACGAGGAAGGGTTAAGAGGAAAGGATTAGTATTTTTTTTTAATCTAAAAAAATTGTAATCGAGAATTACTCAAGTTCTGAAAAGGAAAAGATTAGTATTTTTTTTTAATCTAAAAAAATTGTAATCGAGAATTACTCAAGTTCTTCTTTGAGAAATATAATGGGATTTTTCTTCCTCACTCATATAAAAATACAAATTTACTTTAAATTGACATAAAGATCTTACACATTATCTTAGTACACAAAGCGAGGGGTGAGGGTTTAATACCTCAATGAAATTCATTCAAAACACGTAGGGATTATCCTCCGAATATCAGAATTTTATGATATTCAAATTTCGTACTTTTTTCAACAATTTCTTTATTTCAAATATTAATTTGTTTCCATTTGAACACTTATTCATATATTTTTTTCCGTTTAGACAGATGATTTATTTATAAAAGTTATTTAATCTAAATTATTTAAACAAGGCTCCAACCTCGAATGTCTTGCATCGTAACTTGAAACACGCGGAACTTAGCAAGGTATCGGTATTGAATGGTTTGATATCAAAACACGGTTTGGATTTCCATAGATTGTCGTAATTGTCTCTCGGAAACTTCAACTCAACATCAAGACTATGATAGGGCCAATCGTAACTTTAGGAATCAACAACTAAAAGTTACGATACAACCCAACTTACAGAGTATTCGAATTCGGAATGTGATTTACGAAGATTAAGTGAGTTTTCCATAATACGGTTCTATATAATCCCCTTAAACTTTGACATTTTAAAAAAAATATCTAAAATTAAAGATATAATAATCTAGTTAATTAATTAATACAAGCAGTACACAAGTCGAAAATCGATACGAAACCGACATCACATGAATTCAGTTTTCTACTTTTTTTTTTATATGTTAAAATTTGTTTTAATTTCTTTTTATTATTTATTTATTTTTTCACAAGGAGAATCAATGTGAACGGACGCATTGGCCACTTAAAATTAATAATTTTTATTAAAAATAGTTAAGACAATAATCCAGATTTGGATCAGATAATGAATAAGATTTAAAACATGATGCAGACTTGAAAATGGACTAGTTCTGTTCGAAACATGGTTGATTTAATAAAGAAGAAAAATAATTTTGACATGTTATAAATTCTCCTAAAATTTAGCATCTTAATAATATAATTATTCTTTTTATTTACAGTTATTCTGGATTTTTTATCCAGTTGGTATAAATATCAGCTTCCTGAAAATTTGTCTAGAACTTCTTCAACTCAAGAAAACCCAGATAAGAATCTTAAAAACTACAAGACTTCATTACATACCAACAGGGACTCATTTGATTGAAAACCATTATAAATAAAAATCATCGTTGAGAAGTAACGCAGGAATAAACCTTTATTTTTGCCTACCCAGACAAAGCAAGTCCTCACACGTGTCGTTGGCATGCAATGCTTCCCTTGCTATTTTTCTCCCCATGTTTGTTTTTAATTAGTACTCTCTTTGCACATTAATTATATTGGGTTTTGCACGAAATATCAGGGTGCACTCTACAAAATCAAAATTACTAATTTATATCTAAATAAGTGCTTCTCAAAACTGTACACATCGAAGTATAGAATTAATTCAATAATTATAAATAGATCAATTAGCCTTTATAATAACTCAGTCACTCTTTATATAATTAATATCCCATTCAGCAAATGAAAGTTTAAAAAAAAATTCATTAAAACCATAAGCCATATCAAATCATAACGTTTGCTGGGAAGAGGACGCATGTTTTTATACATATACATATATATATATATATATATATATATATATATATATATATATATATATATATATATATAATATATAGTTATAAATACTAGCGGACGTGGATCACCTCCTGTAGATTCAATGAGTGGGTCTTTGTTATGAATTATGAAATATCTTTTATGACATTACTCCCACCGTAACTTTCTCCAGGTCTTCTACAGCGCACCTCACTCTGTAAAAGGTTACGGATCGGTAATTCATAAAAAGATACTTTATAACATTTACCCACCGAGTTTCTTCCCGTTATTCTAAATACTCTGGAATCTACAAGGGGTGGCCGATCCATATCCGCTGGGATACCCTGTATATATATGTTTATTTTATATCTAAATTGAAGAAGGACAAACATATATATTACAAAAATAGTGTTGATTCAACTTCTGGGGTAGACCATCGTCTGAAAAATACGTTGCATTGTGTTCTCAAGGTGCCCGAATGAAATTAGTTTTTCTTGGTAATTGTGATGGATATTAATTTCGAAAACCTCTCATAACCTTAGTGCATTTTGTCGGTCTTAAGGAAAAAGCATTAGTGTGAACTTCCATACATCATGCATGTTATGGTTTTGCATGTAATTTTTCTGTTGTTGAAAACCAAAGGAAACTTCAAATCTTGTATTCTCATTATCAGGAATTTACGAAAACGTGGTTTTGCCTGAGGACCGACGATTTAATATAATCGGACCCTCAATGCAATAATAATAATATAACTCAAAAATTTAACTTTTGAGAAAATGGTGTTTAAATATTTTAATTTTACATTAAAAATAATATTTGCTTGATATTATTAATTGATTGCTTGATTATATCAATAATAATGCTTGATATAATTATTGATACTATTAAACTATTAGACACATAATGATGTGCTCTTCATTAACATTAGTATTTTGTTGAATAAAATAAACAATCTTGAATTAAAAATTTAAAATCATTAATTGCTTGACAATACATTTATTTATTTTTTTAAGACGTCTGAATTGAATTGAGGGTGCGATATGTATAGTTAAGTAATAAAATTAATTTGTAAAATTGATTCCTTTTGAATGTTGTTTTTTTCTCTTTTATTTGCTGAAGAAGCCAAGCCTCTGTTTCTGACCACGGCTCACGTCAGCGGAGGCAACATCTCAATCCCCCTGTGTCATATATACGTTGTTTTTTGGACCGGCTTTACATAGGGCGAGATTTGTCAAGTGTCACCTTCCACATCTGCTCTTGCATAAAATCTCATTTAGAGGAATTATTCGCTCATGAGGAGGCGACAAGTGAGTGATGAGCTACCTGCCTTTGTCTGCTCGCTCACCCCTCGTACCTTCCCACAGGCCCTGAAATGAGTTTAATTTGCCGGCGTCCTGAGGTGTCTTGTTTTTTTTAAATGTCTTGTCCTTTTGATGCAGGATAAAATTGATTACGGTCATTCATTTCGACTTTCGGTTCGTTTACGTCAGGATAACAACTAATGAATAGATTATTGCCAACGGCTACTTTATGGTAATAACATCCGTTTAAGGTGGACTGGCTTTGTCTTAAGGTGGTCAGGGGGTTGCACATAGGTCTATTGTATTCAAAATGTTTGGAAGGTCATGAAATCAGTAATGGTACAAGGACTAACAGTCATGTGAAAAATTTCGTAAAAATCGCTATTGGATTTCTTGATAGCAGTGGCATACAAATCCACTACTTAAAGTCCATATCGCTAAAAAGTATTTAAAAAATAAAATCAATAAAAAAAAGCTCAAAAATATTATTTAACCACCTGGTTAATTGTATTCTTGATCATGACACATTGATATACTAAATGTCACTGATTAAATTATAAATTTCAATTAATTTAATTTAAATTAAATTAATTTATGTTTTTTCTTTTAGCTCTGATGATGGCCGAAACGTTGGCACAAAATAAATAAGCCTTACTTATTAATGTGTTAAGTCTTTGACCGCACTCCCCGACCAACTTCTTCCTTAAGTATACGAACAGTCAACCAAACTCACTCCAATATAAATAAGTACATATTGCATTTCAGGCAGAATGAGAAAGAGCTAAATTAGTTAGAATCCGGAATATTTTTAATTGGGCCGCATACTTTTGAAGTAGTTCCCAGCTTCCAATACTTCGGATCAGTTATCAATTGAGAGCCAGAAGGCAAGAGAAGATCCGGCTGGGAGTCATGCATACTTTATCATTACCAAATTAGGTAAAAGTATAATTGTCCTATACAAAATGCTAATTCGGGCAGTAGTGACGTATAACCTACATACTCAAAAGTCTTAAACACTAACAATTCACAGTTTGTGGATAGATTTAAAATATGCAGGCGCATCACAGTGCCAGTCCAGGAAAACGGAGTACGGCGAAGAAAATTATGCTCTTTGAAGACCTGAGCATCACCTATTTTGCTAGGTTACAGAGATTACAGGGGCTGGGTCACTTGTATAGAATGGAAGAAGGAAGGGTGATAGAAGAGTATACGAAAACTTTCCTGATGGAGTAAGATCTAAAGGAGATCTCCATAGTAGATGGAGAGACAACATATATACACACATATGTACGAAAATGTATGAAAACTTTCCTGATGGAGTAAGATCTAAAGGAGATCTCCATAATAGATGGAGAGACAACGTCCTAGAAGATCCCAGAAAACTGTAAATAAGTGTACGGGACCTAAACCAATAGGACTTCGATATGGAGTAAGCCAAGAATCGTTTCCATCTGTTACGCCATTAAATGCAGAAGAAATAGCTTCATAATAGAAAATTATGATATTAAAGAGATAATGATTGAAACTGAAATAATATAACTGAACACATATATCTACCACTAATTAAATAATAGGATCATATTTATGAATGGGAAAATTAATTAATTAACTTCATTCAGTATGAAATAAAAATTACCCTTTTTTATTTCAAAGGTTTTCACATTGCATAACTAATTGAAATAATGCTTATATGCATATCTACGCATTACATATATACGCTTATATACACATTTAAAATATCTAATTCTTCTGTTTAAATTGAAACAATATTTTAAAAAATTAGATTAAAATGAATAATCAAGAGAGTTTACAAGTTATTTAAAAAACGTGTTTCTTAAAACAGAGAATGGATATTATTTTGTGCTTAGTAACTTTTCTTTGAAATGAAATAGAGAAATGGAGTAGTAGTCTGATGAGGTTAAGCAATTTAAGCTTGATCATCATTTGGAAAGGTGATCGTCTTCCAATAGGTGAGTACAGTACCGCAGCGAGCGAGCATCCCTCGGCTAGTAAATTAGTTTGCAGGAGACATCTCACACCAATAACCCTTCCTTGGTAGATAGCACCTTTAGTTTGAACTCACCTTCTTGACAACCCAGATAAGTTTTAAAGCTTAAAAGAAATATAAAGGGAAAAAGAATACTTAACAACTTGTTTATTACCTACCAATAAAATTTATAAATAAGAAAAATATATTTTTTTACTTTATTTGACGGACCATGAATATATAACAATATAAATAACATATCATTTTTATATACAACAATGAATACCGTATACCAAGAATAACGTACACATACATACATTAAATGAAAAAAGAAATATGACATGGCGGTGACATTCTCACATAAAGAAGAAACACCAATAAGTCGAATAATTTTAAAGATTTAAAGAAAATCATGTGAATTTCAGCTTTGGGAGAGCATCAAGAGGACATATGCCGTTTTATCGGATTAGGACTAATTTCATAAGTCTGAGTTCCCTTTGAGAGTTTAATAAAATACAGAATTCTTTGAAGAAATAAAAAATCTGATTAATGAAATCACTGGATATTCCTTTTAATTAAATAGAATCAGAATGTGCATTCCTTATCAATTCGTTTTAATCCGATGTACACTTATTTACAAATTCTTTTAAGTAGAACTGATAAATTATAGCTAATGCAATGTAAAAAAAAAATCAGAAAGATCTATCAGATAGATTAATTATATTATTCAACACAATACCTACTATAATTTTCAGTTTTCTAACTAAAAACCTTCTTAGTCATTCTGTTCTCTCTTAAAATTGCAGTTTTAAACCATTGGGAACCGTTTAAAATTAATCACTCTAAAGTGGAGAATTTATCACTCTTTATATATAACACCTATTATATACAGAACATTTATAAATTGTACTTTTTATTTTCGATTTATATAATACTTTAAAATTGATTGATTTTTATTATGTTTCAATAATATCCTTAAATTAAAAATTGGTACATAGTTTACCTATGTTACATAGTTTCTATGGTATTTTATATTTCTTTCATGTAGACTTATGATTCGCAGATTTTTATTCAGCAAAAAAGATGCACTTAAGAATATTACAGTCTTTGCAATCCAAAATTTTAAGACTAATAACAGAAGCTCTTTGGTACGTAAATGACAAAACACTACTTACCGAATAGGCTAAGATATTTTCCTGCATCTTGGAAATAAGCAATATTGTTTCCATTGCTGAAACCTGGAAAACAAGCCTGAGCATTATCGTCTAATTAGTTTATTGCCATACATTGCCAGAGTCCTTGAAAAAATGATCCTGAATTATCTTCAAGACTTTTGTTAGGACAAATCCATTATTCTTGACCAACAAACTGGATATCGGCCGCTACTTTATACGGAACATCCTTTAGCAAAGGTTCAACATGAAGTCATTTCAAGCTGACCGTAGTCTTAATGTATTAATAGGTGATTGTTTTTCGAAGGCGGTACTCGTACCGTTTACCTTTGGAGTACCGCAAGGTGCAGTTCTTTCACCAGCTTTATTTAATTTTTAAAGCGCTGAAATAATCGGCAAAAATTATACAAAGGCATCTGTACTGGCATATGCAGATGATATTGCTATATATGTATATAGTAGTAGTAGTATGAGCCGTTCAAAATCATTGAACCAAGCTGAACAGACTTGTAATACATAAAATGAGCTGAAATTGTTAAGAAAACAAGTTAACCAATCTAAAACCATCTGCATCATCTTTTCCTTTCAAAAAAATAAGAAGAGATTACCCAAACTTCTTCTTCAAAAAACATTTTATATCTAGGTATAAAACTTGATAGGCATCTAAAATTTAATGCTCAATGTTCTACAAAATCATAAAAAGTTAGATAAAGATCATATAAATTCAGCCACCTCCTAACAACCCCAAATCTGCAGAATAAAACTGCTTATTTATAAAAGTATTCTTCGGCCTTCTCTCCTATACGGTGCTCCATTATTATCACATATATCAGCGAATAAAAGAAAGAGACTGCAACAATTTCAAAATGGTGTTTTAAAAAAAGTTACCAGAAAAACTTCTTTTGAAAAAGCTGCTATTTCTTTTTCATAAAATAAAATAATGAATCAGAAAAACCTTAAAATGTATTTAAGTTGCAATCAAAGGATGTTGATCTTGTACTTTACTATACAAAACTTTTAAAATAGAAGTTAAGAAAAATAAAATAAAATAACTTTTATTATATTATTATTATTATTATATGCTTACTAATCTGCATAATAATTTAACTTATTTTTCTAGGTGTGGGAGTGTGATGTAGTGTCGTTCGTAAGGTGCAAGAACATAGCGGGCATGAGGAAGAGGAAATGCTCTTCTGAACAAAATGTGAGTTTTTTATCGTAATTGATTTTATTTTTTATTTTACTGAGTATTTATCTACACATAATAGTTACAGAAGAAGATACGAGTAAAAATAATAATTATATTTATCATCATCGATATAAATGGTAATATTTACACGAGCTCCTGTCAATAATGAGGAAGGTGCGGTTGAATCATGGTCAGTATTTTTTAAAAATATTAATGTTTTTGTGCCGGGTTTGTTGTGATTAAGGTACGGAATTCCCTAAATTACTCTTTAGCCCATGTTCGATTCTCATTATAATATTAAACATATTTTCTGTTTTTGAAATTCAAGTTGGAAAATAATGCCATGCGTAAATATGGTCGTTGATCCTTCATTCGACGAAGCTCTATGCTATAGGAAGCAGTAAAGATTATTTTTTTTTTAATTCCCTTTACTGAACATATAGTAATCTTTTTCTACGGTTCATTTCCTAATTTTCGTTTGTTCTATCTATTTTGTTTACCAGATGGCCTCTTTCCAACGACTGTTTCCTTTATGTTTCGAAGTCCTGGAAATTTCCGCCCAATTTAATCTTAAGTACCGATCAAAAACATTTTAAAAAAATAAAAATTAAATTTTTTTTAAATTTAACCAATCCCACTCTTGGTAAATTTACCATTTATCGCCGCGCTGACCACTTAATATTTAAAATTTCCTTAGTGGTCCCTTTTCACCTGTAGATGCCGTCTGAAAAGCCGTACAGAAACTCAAATATTCTGTATCCATATCTCTCTACCGGTGAGTCGTGAATACCAATTCTATGCTGTGGTTGGGGAGGGAGAGAGGAGGGGATAACATGATATTAGTCGCATGCACGTTGTGACCCTTACTTAACCCAAACGACTAATAATGTTTCGCTTTCTACCCGCGCCAAATCTATTTAGAAAGATATTTTATTTTGTTTTAAATTATCTGATGAGAAAACACAAAATAAATAATAAAACTTCTTGTGATCTTGACAATCCGGTTGCTAACAAAAAAAAATTAAAATAACTAATCATAAGTGGCAGTATTTTATGTTTGCGTATGGTTCTCTCATGCTTAATAGTTAAATAATTATTTCCATTATAATGAAATTAATCATAATCGCGAATTAAAAAGGCATAAAAATTATAAATATTCTAATATAACTAATCATATATTTCTATATATTTATTCATATGATGGTTCTCTCTCGCATATAAATTTGTATTAAATCGTTATTTTAAAATTATTGTTTATTGTATAACTGACTTTACGACAAACCCACTATTCAGGACTCTAACCCGGACGCCCACAAAGGTGGCACATACATATATACAGCCTTATACTAGACTGAGGACAAGTAACAAACTGGATTGTCACAATAATACGAATAAGTCCCATCACAAAAAACGTTTAACCATGTAAATATCCACGACTCCCACATATTCCTCTCCTCAGAGGCCTCTTAAAATGCGTCATAAGGAGTAGAAGAGATCAAAACTCTATCATCCCATGAAATGAACACCATATCCCATGACGCTTAGAAATTAAAAAAAAAAAATTAAGTTATAACTTTTGTCGTTTGTCGGTCTAGACTAACGAATAAATCCGTAATTCCGCTATTTCTGTCATAAAATATTTGTGAAATCAAAACAAAACAAATCTTGAAAAATGTGTGTAATAACAGGTGTAGAAATCGAATCTCTTTTATGAATTGGTATACATTTCGGGGACAAGCGCCACAGATGTCAAGGGAATTGAATCTCCGTGGATCGTAAAAAGAAAACCTCTGAATCTAGAAATAATATTTTCTTCTTCAATAATTTTTTTTTCTTCAAAAAATTGGTTTCTAGCCAAGAGGAAGTCACATAGGATTGAGTTAAAAGGGCTCTCTGCGTGAGTAAGAGCTCGGCTGCCGGTGACGCGGTGATCTATCCTGCTCTAATTGAGCGTGCTCGGGAGTTGGATTGATGGATGGCGATTGGCCTACATATTCTATCACTCATTGGCTGTTACACTCTGTAACAGCGACCAATGAGTGCTCGTCATCGCTCAGCCTGTCAGTCTCCAGGGATGTCTTCTATTGGCGCTAAATGTTCCGTGAACTAATGTTTGCTAATGCACAGCACCTGCGTAAACGCCGATTTCGTAAATTGTTCTGCTGTTGGCTCAACAATCCCAGATGTTGCAGGGTCTGCTAATTGTTTGTCTGGATTGAATTGATTCAAAATGTTTGCACGCTCTAGGTACAACATGTTTTGAATTAGTGGGATCACAGTAGGTTTACCAAAAATAACTATACATCAGGGGCGTATGCAGAATTTTTTTTCGGAGAGGAATTTAAATATTTTTTTCTGGGAGGGTTTATAACAAGAAGATAAATAATCACCTAAATGTCTATAATCACCAAATTTGACATGTTTTAAGGATAAGCATGAAAATTAGATCAGAAACTATAGTTAAAATAAACAACAACACTACTTAAAACACAAATCATATGTTGGTTGATCCCTGATTCCCTCCCCTGCGTACGCCACTGCTGAACATTTCTCTTTATTTACAATACGTATTATTTTAAGGTTAATAATACAGTGTTGCTCAAATATGAAACAGATGTATAACTCAGAAGTCAGCGGAGGCTAAAAATTCCTATAAAATACAATCAAGTCATCAAATAAATTTAATATTAGATAATATTTACGTTATCATAAAATCTAAGGATTATTTATTTATTTTTTTCAACTACTGAAAATTATTGAATAATATGTTAGGCTTAAAAAAGTAGTTAAAGTTATGTTCAGTATTTTTCCTAATAAATTTATAAAGCTATTCGAATATTAATCATTCATTATAAATTTTCTTCCTTGTTCTACAACTAGTTATTAAGAAACTGTAATATTTAACGAACTTTAATTAGGCTTTATACTGTTTTCGTGGTATTCAAATTTATATAGTTAATTTCAATGTAAAAACAATTAGGTCTGGAAAAGCATTTATTTCAGCCTTGATTCATATCTACTGTATTATTATATATATATCTTTGTAATTTAAATATATATGACTTATGATATATAGTGGTTGCTACAACTTAAAAAAATAAAATTTGGTAAATCATTGTTTTCAAAATATTACAATAATTAAGTAATTTTTCTAGCGAAACTTAGTAGCCGTTTATAATTATGGTAGATTTATTCAAATTATTAGTGGTCAGTAAAAACAAAATTAAGCATTTTCAAAATTATTGACTATAGAAAAATGAACTTAATTCTGGTACTAATCGCCCCTTAAACTGAGATTTTTTTGTTTAACTGTGAATAGCTCATCGCTTAACAAATCTTAGGCCACTTTGATGCATTAAATATTTCTTTTTTTTTTTAATTTTACCGTCGTGAAACAATTGTGATAACACTAGCGATTTCATGTTTAATCTCTATTGGTGTAAATATCCTGTCATTGAGAACTGAGTATCTGAAAGGTGATATTTAACTAATCGTCTCTAAATTTAGTTAGCTAATGACATATTACAGAAAATATACTCTGAAGGATATCGATTCTTTTTCGTTTTAGTGTTGTCGTAAATATTAGTTTCCTCAAGGTAAATATGATTTTAGACCCGTTATATCCTAGAGGTTGAAAAATTTCTTTACAGGGGACGCTGCTGCTATTGACAAGAGCATCATTAATCACAGCTCACGGCAGCTGATGAAGTCAATCGCTCAATAGTTTTAAAAGTAAAAGCCCAATACCTGTCTGATTAATGGCCTTACTTAATTTTATAGAGTAGTCCGTTATCTATATTCAGCACTTTTAACAATGAAGATTTACTTTCATCTTAATTTATATGGATTTATTTAGCTAGTAATTGGTCATGTCTCCTCAAGGAATTGAACTCTTGTGATAAGTATGTGATTCGTCACTCAATTTGGGTTTAACATTTACAGTTCTAATTGCTCGGACATGTATGTCCGTCGTATGCCAGACACGGCACAACACTCTTATTCTTTACAGGAACGTTGGTACGGCAATTTATTGGGGGAGGGAGGCAAACTATATAATTTCTCAGCAATTTTCTTTTCTATTCAAACGTAACATTGTATCGATAAAATCCCAATTTCTTAACTTAAAAGGTATAGGTATATAGGCATAGATATAGATATAGATATAGGTATAGGTATAGGTACAGATATAGGTATAGGTATAGATGTAGGTATAGGTATAGGTATATCCCTAATTCTCTACATAGAAACAGATTAATAACAATTCATATATTTCCTTCACCAACTAGTTCTCAGGAATAAATCCCTTTTACCATCATCTCACCACCAATTTCTAGAAATCCACTTGATAATTACTGAGATGTTGATGTCATCGAAATTCTCCAGTTTACGTATTTGGGCTCAATAGTTAGCTGTACATATAAGATATCCCTAGAGATCCGCCAACGAATACGGAATGCCAACTGCTGCTAAATTTGGATTGAGAAAAACACCTAGGCAGTAAGGCCCTGCTCGTCAGTTGCCATCTTTATATAATACTCATACGACCAGTGCTAACCTATGCTTCAGAGGCATGGACCCTAATTTGTAAAGAAGAGAAAGACCCTTATATTCGAAAGAAATATTTATCGCCGTATATCTGGACCCTTTAAGAACAAAGGGAACTAGTGGAGGATGTACTATAACAGGGAGATATATGAACTCTTTGGGGAAGTAAACGTCATACGTTTTATGAAATGTGGTCGAATGAGATAGGCAGGCCACGTATCAAGAATGAATGGGGAAAAAATCCCCAAGAAGATGCTGGTAGGGAAGCTGGACCGGTCGAGAGGAAGAGGAAGACTAAGGCTGAGATGGGAAGACGCTGTCACCAGGGATGCCCAGGCTCTTTTAAACGTGCAAAATTGGAAAGTGGCCGCACAACACCGAGCCACCTTGCGAAGATTCATTGAGTAGGCCAAGGTCCACATCGGACTGTAGCGGCATTGAAAGTAAAGTAAAGTTGATGTCAAAGAGATTTACTTGACAGAATCTTTTTATTGGGACTATAAATTAGATTCAAATTTGTACTAGGCTACTGCAAATGTTCTCGTATTTAAAATAATTTTTAACCATAAATAATATTAAATTAAAATATTTTATAAAATTAATATCGGCTGAATTAAACCGAATTACAGCTTTATCTCTTTAAAAAATTTTGTCTAAGAAAAGTTTCAAAATTCGTTCCTTCGTTAAATACATTGTCTTGCTGCGAAATAAGATTTCTGAAAATGCTGTTCATTGTTATTGGCAATGCTTAATAACTTTTTTTTACAAACTTTTATTTTTAACCATATTTTTGTAAGCAACCATATTATTTAATCATGCCTGCCATTTACTATTGCTACCATAATAAAATGTATGTTGCCAGGTACATTTAAAACATGTATGAAAACGACATACAGCAAATTTTCAAAAATTCTAAACTGTTTTTAAGTAAAGCTTCTCTTCATTTTTACTTATTATATTTACATATATTGGCTGTGATAATTTGCGTTTCTTTACAATATAACTAATCGTTTTGCCTTGCTGTGAAACACCTTGTACAATCTGTACTACTTTTTTTGATAGTTGGAATAACATTTATAATATTTCATTTGATTTGTACTTAAGAATGTTTTTTATTTATATATATATATATATATATATATATATATATATATATATATATATATATATATATATATATATATTTGTGCGTTGTTTATTTAATATGTTAATGCCTTCGTACGATTCAAGTGGACAATTCATTTTTTTTTTTTTTTTTATGATCATTATAGCGGTTCTAAGCTTAATCATGGATCTTATTAATTATAGAATAAATAAAAAAATATATAATTTACTTCTCTGACATCATATACTGGTGATTATTTTTCATTTTAAAAAGATTTTTGGTTTTAAACAATAAATCTACAAAGTAAGTACTCCCTGAATTTATAAACCGTTCTCGTGCCTCAGAAGGGGTGGGATCTATATTTATCTCATAGTGAAGAACAGGCCCGACGAGAGGGGAGGGAAGCTGGGGTCCGAGCAGATTTTAACGTTTAATTTCCGAATTTACTATATTTAATAATATTTTTATAATAATTATGCAACATCTTCTTGTAATCTTCTTGTTGCATACATGATAAAGGACGAGGTTAGGTTTCAATTGCGAATGTTTGACGAGAGCCCTAGAATATTTGGTATCTAGGGCACGAATATCGTCCCTGGGGGCCTTTGTTTCTCTCTACGGCCCTAGTGTAGGAGCCCTTTCAAGGTCATGGGTTAACAAGGTCCCTCAAGTTTATGAGTTTTTCGATCCACAACTAGATACTGTCATTCTTCTATTATAATTACTTTTCTAATAATTTATAAAATATAGCTTTCGTTTTTTTAACATTTATAGTTTCGTAAATCATTCAGGTGTGTGTGTGTGTGTGTGTGTGTGTGTGTGTGTGTGTATGTACATATATTACATGTAACTCCTACATATATTGTATGAAACCCCTTCCCCTGACGAAATGTAAAGAAAACACAATGAAAGTATTCATAGGCGTAGTCAAGGTAAGGAAACTGTCACCCTTCCAACGTGGAAAAAATTTAAAATTTCGCGGCAATTCTCGCAAAGTATTATTAAAATATTGTCGAAGAATTAATTTTATAAAAAATAAATTGTGTTATTTTGAATGCAACATCTCCCTCCTCTTTAACATGAAAGAAATTTTATTTAGAAAATACCCACCCCTCCCCCCACTTCTGTTTTGAACTTTTCCCATTCCTAGAAGCAATAAAACATTTCTCCCCACTCTTTTTCAAGTCTTTATTATTTTTTTCTCCTAACAATCCTCAATATCCACGCATTAAAATTTTACCCATTTCTGAAATCAGATTACTAACAAAGGGTAACAGATTCTGTCGCAATATAGTTACATTTTGATATAAATATTTTAATTAACGATTGGATTTCAGTCTTTGACTCTTCTTCTAAATCATTGAAATTTATTTAATAACCTATACCAATTTTATTTTATTTTTTATAAAATATTATTTGAAGTTTTATTTTTCATATTAAACATTTTAAAAAATGCATTCGTATTCGGTCACTAATTCGGCCCGCTACAGTTTTAGGTGAATTTAATTCATTTCCTTTTATCATTAAAATATTTCCTAAACATTTTTTAATGGATGAAATAACTTCAGTTAATTAATATAAAATCTACGAGACCCCCCATGTGGCCCTGTGGCGCAACGGATAACGCGTCTGACTACGGATCAGAAGATTCCAGGTTCGAATCCTGGCAGGGTCGTTGATTTTTTTTTTTCATTGCACAATTAAAAATATTACTATTAATTTGTATGATGTGTTATATTTACTAGAACATTCAATTTCATAATATTAAAACATTGGGACAATTATATTAGACGTAGTTTAAATTTTTTCCTATTGTAGGATCGCGTTAAAAATGCAAATAAAAGGTAATATGCATATTAATCGCTCGTTAGATATCTACAAATATCTTAAATTATCATTAATCATATTTTTATTTAAACATTTATTTTAATGCTTTCATTACTTAAAATAATATTAAAAGAAAAAATGTTCAAGCAATGAGGTTTTATGCACCCAAGTATTTACAACACTTGAAATAATTCTTATGTACAGAAAAATATAAAAGGAAGCCTATTAAAAAATACATTAACTTATTACAAACCTATTTGCTTTAGCACTTTTTTGTTCTTATTTCTTATTCAATATAATGTTTTGAAATGAGTTAAAATTGTCCTGTCAATGTTGATTTGAACAATAATTAGTATATTATTATTTTTTTATAAGTATTATTGTTTAAATTGCACGATTTCAACAATAATACTGTTCAGTATGATGAATTCAGGTCTATTGGTAACCTTCAAGCATAAGTTTGTCTTGCATCCTCAGTAACGTTTTCTACATCACTTCGGGTGTAATTAAATATTCTATTGTTGAATAAACATGTCGATGTCGTTTTTTAAAGACTTAAGCGCCCTTTAGTAAACTTTACTGGAAACACATGGAACGTTTTTCCCCCAAATAACAATATATATCTTAAAATTTTTATTCTTACTGAGTAAAGTTGGAGTTTATTAAGGAGGCAAAACTTTTATAATTACAATGTATTTTTAAGATTATTTATTTATTTACAACATCAAATCGTCCTGTTACGTTAATAACAAAATCCTTCGTACTAAAGTACGTTTATAAACAATTAACCAATGTATAGTTGCAAATTCTTATGTATCTTATCCACATTAATTGTTATGTCTTACTTAGCTAACCCAATGCTGCTTTTTATGGAAATAGGGAATAAATAAAGAAACATTGTTTTTGATTTATTCAAATATTTATTCGTTACTTCAATAATTTAGGAACTTTGAAAATAAATTATCATAAGCATTTTAGGTAATTAGGTCACATCATTTTCAAAACCTGTTCTGGTCTTCGAACCTCACTTTTCATCAAGGAATAAATTGAAGAGCAATATTTAATCGTAAGTCATTCTTACCTGATTCAAATGATCGCTACAAAACACAGAATTTAACAATAATTTGTCAATTACAACAATAATTTCATTAATAATTATAATAACTGCAATAAATAGTTTTTAAAATGATAAGGGAGCTTTAAAAGTCGATCAAATATCATGTCGAATATCATACATGTCTGTGCTAATTAAAAATATGCTGGGTTCTATAATTTGAATTCATAGATTGCAATTTTTTCGAATAATTTTAAATCACAATTTTTTTTTATCATTTGTTCATTTTTTTATTATTATTTATATTATTCTATTCACGTTAAAGAAAAACGCCAAACCTATGAAACACGGCCCTAAAATAGACTCATATATTTATCTTAGTTAAGATTGTATAAATATAAACTAATTTTAGAAAATATTACTCAGCAAGCAATGAGTGAATTTTTATAACCGTAACTTACTAGTTAGCAATTAGTAATTGATAGTGTCTTACGGAACAAACTCATCTTAATATTTTTATTATTAAAAATGAGCCCTTTGTGTCGAAATAAAAACATTTTCGGCTAATGGTCTGTCTGTCTGTCTGTGTGTCTTGGCCACGATTATTTCTTGAACTGGCGGACTGATTCCGTTGTTAGATTTTCTTGGAGGGATTTGCCTGTGTTCTAATCGGGTACCATGAGTGCAATAGTGTACTTTACTGCATTTTTTTTTTGTTAATTAACGCTGAAATTAAAGCTGAACGCATCAACTATAAGTAAAGTAACCAAAATTTTTATAAATTGAAAAAAAAAGATAATAGTATCTTACAAAAATTATAATCGTATGCGTTTTTAAAAGTGCATGGTCAATGACAAGTACATATTATACTTCAAATTCGTAATTTTATAAGTCAGACACAATCTTTTTAAATTGTTTTCTTCCTCTCGTTTGAATAAATTAGTTACTAAAAACCCTTGGAATTGAGTGAGATAAAAGATAGTCATGTACAAAATATTTAATATGATATAGAATATTTAATAACGAAAATTTCATTATAAGAATCAAGTGAAAAAATGTGCATAGTAAAATGATATATTTCATTTAAATAAATATAAATCATTAAATAATAGTTAAATAGTTAATAATAATGACAATAGTTAATAATAATAATAATAGTTTTTGAATTTGAAATACTCCGTTATTTAAGAATAATCAGAAATGATTAATTTAAATCAGATATTCATTTCATGACAATAATTTATTTGTTTTAATTAATACTGTTATTATTAATAGTTTGGCCTCCATTAGTGTAAAGTATACCTACCACTATATTCAGTAGGCAGGTCTGAGTGGTATTGGTAGTTTGAGCGGTACAACTTTCGATTAGATTATATAACTTAAATTAGATAGGCTTTTAGTGGGATACCTACCTCTGGGCTGATCCATTATGATGTACTGTCTGCATTAAATTACAATTTACAATTCAATTGACAGTTGTAATCTATTGAGATCATTAATAAGTAATAGTTAATTGCTGCTCTGAGATACAATTATTGTTATCTTCACTATTTTCATGAAATATTATTTAAATTTTAGGAGAAATAAATTGTACTTTTTAGTATTTAAATATTTAATTCATTGCTTTGATTAAATAATTTCTAATAATAAAGTTGTTAAAATAAAAATGAAGTTGTTTGCATTTTCTGCTTCTTTATTAAGATATGTGCTTCAGTTTTTTATATAATTTCATAAGCTGTTATACATTGCCAAGAAAAAAAAGAAAAAAAGCTTGACTGTTCTGCGTTATTAATTCGTCTAACACTAATTAAACGACTATTATATATAAATTTAATTTATTTGTTTATTTGCTGTATGTTTGTTATGTTTGTTTAATTACTGTTTGTTATTTTTGTTCATGCACTGAATAGTGATTGTACATGACTCATACAAAAAATTGTACTTTTTTTAAAACTATATTTGATTTTTTAAACTACTATTTTGATTTACAAAAAAATCGATTAAGTCCAACGAAAATTTAAAACAAATGAATACCATTCCAAGGTTTAAGAAAAAGTTTCAAATTCTAATATATTTTCTAATTTTCCCTCCACAGTCAGTATAATTTTGATAATCCTATAGGATTCAAAGTAGTGGAAGGATTCAAAATTCGTGCACCAGCCTGCCTCCCAAGACCAAGAACATTTCCGATTAATAGATGACACAATGAAATCAATTAGGATGCAAAATCGGGTTGCCGAAAATCCGATCAGTTTCATCAATAAATTTAAATGGTCATGAAAAGAACGGTGAAGGTAACAGAATATACTTAGAGGAGTAACATCCAAGTTACGTTATGTTATTTTGGTTTATAATTTTCAGTAATGAATATTTGTAATCAAATTTAAAACAAGTTACCACAGATTGAGCCCTGGAGTTGACATTACTGAACGCCACCGATTTGTGGTCTCAGACGGCCATATCTCGACCATTTATGAAGCTAGAGGAATAATATAAACTATAGTATTTTGGAATCATTTTAACAAAGCCTAAAAAAAAATTTAAAAAAATTAACGTTAATTAAAGCCTAACTTTAATTTTTTTGAAATAAAATATATAGTTTATGCACATGAACTTTGGTAATGACCTAACTCTGATATGGTATTTGTATAATTGCAATTTAATAAGCAAATATTAAAAAAAAAAAAAAGAAACAAATATTATTTTAAAAATTATTGATAATTGTCTTGTAGTGATACACTGTATTTTTTAGAGGGCCTTTTTTTAGTATGTTGATGTGAGATTTGCTTTCTCTGGTCTGGATTTATATGATGTTATCTGTTTCTGCTCTGCTGATGTCTGACTTGGCGAAAAGTGGACTGGTTAGTTAGTACCGGTGTTCCAGAGACTTAAGGCTTTTGGAAATCTTCCAATAATATTCTGGTTGGTAGTAATCTAAAGATTTTGCGATTTAATGATTAATTTATTTGATTAAATATTTGATTTGAATGATTTATTTAACAGTTGATACCTATAGCTAATTGTGACTAAAGGTTATTTTAAATTTATGATTACGCTAGAATTCACGTAAACTTGTATCCTTTCAAACTTCTTTACTTTCTTTATTGCTTAAGTTAACAACGTTTCGGACAGAACAAGTCCATTTTCAAGTCTATATCGATAATCTAAAACAAATTTTTGTCAACAATTACTGTACAGTAAAAAAATCTTAATAAATATTATATAATAAATAAATTTTCTCTATTGTCATCAACTACTATTTAAATATATATATATATATATATATATATATATATATATATATATATATATATATATCCCTTATCTTCACTAATAACATCTCATAATATCACTATTGGTAAAGTAATTGAGAAGTAACCATTTATAAAACATTTATAATTAAAATTTATTCATTACTTTTTATCTGATCCAAATCTGGATTAATGTCATTATTTTTCTAATAAAATATTAATTTTATATGTCCTATAAACAATAAGCATTATTTTCATGATATTCAATTCAATAATTATATCTACGAACTATTAGTATATCAATGAATAAATTATCTTAGCACCCCCTTGCGTCCGTTCCTTATGGAACTGAACTGTGGACTATTTTTTTTTTTAGCATTCAAAGGAATCGACTACTCTTGCTAATCACTAATGTGGTTATACTTTGTTGTAATTATTATATGTTAATTTTATTGATAATGGCCACATACTGACCGATTACTTTTACACCCAATTTGAAATTTAATACATGTTTTAAATTTTTAGTAATATATATGGATTAAATAAATTTTCTACTGTTATTGTCGTCCTCTATATTTAAGACTTATTTAACGATCTTAGGCACTCCATATTAGGCGGTTTGTCCAAAGAAGAGAGTTACTCTGTCTCCTTTTCTTTTAGGGCTGATTAATAAAATGTTATTTTATGCTTTAACGGTGAGAAGGCGGTTTAGTCATACGCAGACATCACTGAGAGGAGGAAAATCCTATTATTTCCATCTTGGATATGACTAGACGATGTGACAGAATTATTTAGGAACTTTTTCTGGGAAGTGTCTTTTAATTTGTGTGCTATTAATTTTTAATGCTAGATATCTTAGTAGTAACTAAATTAATAATAAACAATATTGCATTATAAGAGACATTTATATAAATATTTCATTTATACCATTTTCGATAAATAATACTTTCTATGCCGTATTGGTAATAAAAGAAGGACAAATATCACATCATATTGCGAAGCTAGATATAAAGAAACCAATAACTTTCATATTCAGGAATAAATTGTCCATGGGATGAAATATGCAAAATAAATGGAAGACTGCATAAAGATGAAAGGAGGGGAGGTCTATTGCATATTGATAACCTGATATCAGCAGTCAGACAAAGATCGCTATCAAACATCCAAGGTGAATAAATCTTCTCTTTTTCATAAAGGACAAAAAGGATTCTTTCATTGTTACATATCATTTGTTTTTTACTTTCCCTTAGTTATATGTGAAATATTGTGATCGTGAAACATTTTGAATTCGAGTTTTCCACGAAAATGCACGTTTTAAGATCCCGAAGTCCAAATAACTGGTCAGCGTGTCTCGGTGTGAACAGCTAAGCTCAAAAACGAAAAGTTGTACGAAACGAAAATTATGCACTTAAGGTGCGTAATACCTGGGATGTTACAGCAACTTTTTCTTCAAAAGCGACTTACCGGAAGTGCCACTTTATATTATCGATTTTACACTTTTTTTTTAAATTTTCTCGAAAACGTCTCTAACGATTCTGATGAAACTAGCATAAATTCTTTGCCTTCAAGCACTTATACTTTTCATATATCCAGTACATCGCAGAGAAAATTTATTTTCAATTCAGTATTGTGCAATGAGCTTAGTGAAAAATAAATTAGATCAAAGTCATCAAAAATTAACTCTACCTTTGATTAAAACAAAAGTTTAAATCTAAATTCAAAAATCCTTCTCTTGCTCCAAACTATTTCTGATTTAACCACAAAATTATTTTGTTTCCTAAGCAAGCCAAAATGACGGGATCAATGCTTGGATGTGATTTTTTTTTTTTTTTCTAAACTTCTAAAACTTGTATTATGATAAAGTTTAGGAGTGTTTTAAATAGATGTTATTGTGAACTTTTTAGTAAATTTGCAAGGTTAATTAATTTTCGCGATTTTCGGAGTGTCTAAATTTACTAATATTAAAAGTTAATCCTGAATTTTATAACAAAATGAACGACAATTTTGAGCCGTGATAGCGTTATGCGAACCCGATGAGTAACCGTTATTTTGATATTAGAGACTATTAAAAATGTTAACGAAAGATTGAAAAATAATATAAGGACTTGAAGGACCTTGGGTTCAGCAGTTGATATGGAAGTTACTTGACCTACGGTTATAGGAGCAGGTTATGTGGTCAACATCTACGCCCAATCGCAAGTTTTATTCACCAACCCAATTAAGGATCTGGTATCTACTTTACAGAGGCCGGGTGGGCCCAAGTTATGGTCATATTTGGATGAGATTTTTTTTCTAAACTTCTAAAACTTGTTTTATGAAAACTGGATACTTTTGCTTTGGAGCGTATGATCATAGGGATGTATACATCGGGAAAAAAAAAATATATATATATATATATATATTTATATTTATATATAGTCTCGATAGTTTTTGAAACATCGAAATAGTAGTTGAATACATCGAAAAAATATCGATATTCGGGGTCTCGATATTTTTCATCTTTTAAAGGGACACACACATATTGATATTTCTCTGACGATATAATTAAGATATTTTTTTTTATAAAATCAATATTTCTGTGTCAATATAATAAAGATATTGTTTTTATAATATAGATATTTCTGGGAGGATTCAATTAAGATATTCTTTTTACTGTGTTCAATTACAACAGGATTTAAATAATAGGTTATCCCTCAATCAATTATCAAATTTTTTTAAATTTGATAAATGAATTAACGGTATTTTGTTAACCGACATCGATGTCGATATCAATATCAATATTTTGCTTTCGACATCCCATCCCTAGAATAGTAATACCATTATAAATAGTATAACATAATTTTTTATTTGTCGAATCCGCGGTTCTTTACAGATTTTTTTCTGCTTTATTAATTTTTTTCATTTGTAAAAATGTCGGTTTTCGATACTCGATTTTTATATTAATATTACGATACATCGGGAAACATTATCGATAAGTTGATATAATTTAGTGATAGTAATTATGCACAGTGATAAATAGGTAAATTTTAAAATGAAAATTTAGTCATATAATAGATTGAAACGTATGCTGTATATACAACTCAATGCATTTGTGCAGCTTAGCTCGAAAATAAAGCGTATAAAAAATAAAAATAGAAAATATGAAAATATAACGAGACGTAAAAGAGAAATTTAATCAAAATTGCCTTCAGTATTTTCAAATCGTTAGCTCATTATATCATTTTTTTTTCCTTTGATTCAGAAACTGTTCATTGGAGCAGACGGACTTGTTCTGACGTCTGCCTTTTTATATTTCTGTACCAGCTATTCTTCTGATTAGGCATGTGTCCCATTAGAAAGCTTCTTGGCGATTCGTGCATTGGAGTAATGTGGAAATATTTTCGTCACTTATTTCTTTCATTAGATCGAATCCTTTTCGGTCGTTCATGCTATTAATATTAATATGTTCATGTTCATGCTATTAAAAAAATATGTATGAAACTTACATCTGATTAATTTCTTTGGAGCACGTGTTGCGGTGAGATTTCCGGGCTTGGTTGCCTTCGATTACTATCAAAACCATTTAGAACCGGGGCATCTGTCGACAGCCGTGCAAGGATAAGAATATCGAATGAGGAGCACAATGCGCGCAGAGTGGAGTGGCAGTAGATAGAGGATGCGCACGGCGGCGATTTGCGGCTGACGGTGCGACAATGGAGAACACGTGGCCCGTCCGCAGCAGCCACGCAATTAGCTCGAGCTCCCCGCTTCTTGTCATTACGCATTCTGCCATTTAGTCATATGTGGCTTTAATAATTCCTAATTGGATCGTCAGCGATAACCCTGTGCTATTTGTTGCTTCTCTTGGTACGTATATTTGCTTAGATAATTTCGTTATTTGCTCAAGCTAGGGTTGTATAGTGGATTTTCAGAGCAATCAAGCAAAGCGTATAATGTGCAGGCACCATCTCTTTTAGAAGTGAATTTGCCATCTCATGGATGTATTAATAATACAATATTAAATTTAATTCAAAATGGAGCTTGTGCGCATCTTGTGATTCGGTTTATTATAGTCCTTGTTTTCTTGGAATAAACAAACAGTTCATATTAAAGTAGTTATTTGTTAAGAATTTTTGTTGAAAAAAATTAAACGTACGTAATTAAAACGTAAGGTATCATATGCAGGCATATTTTAGCCGAAATCTTCTTCCGTTGAACGGTGAAGAAGAAATAGTTTTGGGGCGATGCCGGATTGAGGCGTGATTTAAATTATAAAATTAGTTGAATTTAAAAGTTATACATATTTCACAAATGGAATGTATCTATAGTGTAATTTGAAATGCATCAATATCCGTGTAGAGTTGTTTTGAATAACTTTTACTTTATTGTTTCAGCTGGAATTGAAGTCTGGTCGTAAGTAGCTTTTTCAGATCATAAGAGGTTTGCTTCTTATTTATGTTAGCATTATTTTTTTGTTAGTGGAGCGAGTATGTTGCGTCAGGGTGGCGGATTCGCGGAAAGGTAAAAAGGGAAAATTTCCCTCCCAAAAATAACTACAGAGGGAAACAAAAATGCGGCTGATTGTGAGTTTAAAATACACCTATTAGTATCAATACTCGTGAGTGAATGGGATAAATTATCATTCATTAGGTAGCAGGGAAATTAACCTTGGCTCAGAAAAACCGATCGTTGTAGACGAATCAATGAAATTTATTAATTGTCTTGTCTATGCCTACGACAATCGTTTTTAAATATGTCGAGTTAGGGATAATCGATTTGTTACAATTTCTACCATATACAAAGGGATAGTTTAAAGGAGTCAATGCCTACTGACACAGAATAAGACAGCACAATAACATAATTCTGCATTTCATCCTTTCTATGTTCCCTTATAAATATGTACTATAAATTAAAAATGGTTGGCTCCTCAAATGAAGAATATATACAAACATTAAAAAATACCAAAAAATATATGGCATAATCTCGGCCTGCTCTAACCGTCTCAAATTCTGTGGTCATCCGTTCTCCCCCCTCCAAAAAAAAAAACTACCTCTAGATCCGTCCCTGTGTTGCGTTAACCAATAAGTGAGTTTTTAAGTAGTTCGTAGTGCTTGTCCTTTCAGTCTCTTTATGCATTATAAAGTCTAATTAAAAATATCAAACCTTATTTCTCAAGATTTACTTTGCTTTTTGAAAGATTAGTTTTTATCTTCTTTTTCCAGAGGTTTTGATTCCAACAGGCACAGGACAAGAATTTCTGAGATATATATTTCGAAATTTAAACGGAAAATTATTTTTGAATTGATTGAGTTGCTACACGTGAAATAGGAACCCTAACTTCTAACCTATATTATTATTTTTTTGAGGGGGCATTTAAAATTGTATTTTGAGGTTATATCAAAATCAATTTTGGATCTGTTACATTATAGATTTAAAATAAAAATTACGTCAAATTGTAGGAAAATTCTTAGATCGCCGATATATTTCAATTATTAAGAGATAATATTCCTGGATTTGAGGGGTCAGGTATTCCAAGTTTTATACTGACAGACAGCCTGGAGAACTGGTAGAACCTAATGAGATTCAGTTGCGGAAACTTTAGTCTCAACTTGCCAACTGCGGAGCAAGGATGGTATTCCTCTCAGTCCTCAGTCCAAGTAACCTATCTTTTTCTCCTGTCCTTGATTTAGCAATAATTCTAAAGGGTCGAATCCCTAAAACTGGCTGTAGAAGCTTGGGACCTCGGCCATATCTATTACAATTATACCTTCATAAAGATGCTGTGCAGCTTAACATATATATATATATATATATATATATATATATATATATATATATATATATATATATATATATATATATATATATATATATACTGAATTGAAGCTTAATTAAAGCATAAAATGAATTAAAATGAAACTTTTTTGCTATTTCATGGAGTTCATATACTGCCAGGGACGTTGGAGAATTTGATATACAATTAAATACTTAAATTTAAAAACAAATAATAATAATAATAAATTTATACACACTGTTCAATTGAGAAAATGAACCATCAAATCTTTTTTTAAAAATACTTGAAAAATTTCTATTTTGGATGCCTTCTTTAAGACATGTTCTTATTTATAAAACAATATCAATGATTGCCGACGTTGTGGGAATATGCTGACGCTTAGTTCATGCCTAAAAATGATTTATCTGAATTTTAAATAACAAAAATAATTTTTTATAATGCAATTTTAATAAATTCACAATTGTGATAAAAATATGTTAACAGTATTTGTCAAACCTACCATAAAATTTGAGGCTCATCTTGAATTTCTCATTCCATTCTGCATATGATTAGCTCCACAAATGAGAGTTTTTTACCCGGACTTATTCTCACTCTTGTTAAAAACTATATTATAGTTAAGGAATTTAATTTAAATCATTAATTTATAAAGCTGTACAATTAAGGAATTTAATGAAAAATATTTTAACCAGAGATTATTTAAAAACATTGAGGTAAAGTAGAAATTAAAATTAAATTTGTTATCCCGTTTCATTTTTTCCTTAAATATGATTTATAGGGTTATATAATTTATTTTATCTGTCAATTAGTCACATATTTAAGACATCCCTTTTCTATTTATTACTTATTCAAACTTAATTTATTCCAAATTTACAGTACCTGACTTTAAATTTATAATTATAAAAATAAAATTATTAACGCTTTTTAATAAGCAATACAACCAAATAGGAAATAATTGTGAAAATAATTGAAATAAGGTGAAAGTAAATGATTTTTTGTTCAGCCTTTATCCATCAGGGAAATGAAGACGATCAATCTTTATAGCAGAAAGCACTTTTTATTATCCTGTGTAATTCTGTTAGTATATTCATAATTGAAAGTTCGTTGTAATTTATAAATTTCTTCATACACCTATTTTTCAACAAAGTATATAATTCGGAAAGGTAGATTTCTACTAGGCAAGAAAGGTATTACATGACAAAGATATAAATAGTAACATCAAACATATAGCGTCTAAAAATAATTAGACATCAACAACTCTCTTATTATAGCTATGAATAAATCGATATTTAAAAATAAATATCTATCATTTGTGGTTAATTTACTGATTACATCAATCAAATGAATTAGCAGAATAAAAGCAATTTTATTTTCTTCCATAATTTGAATTGAATTTTATAAATTACTCATACTAAACAATTTAAAAGTTATATATAATTCATACTCAGTTATCACTCGGGTTGAATCTAGCTCACACCAGCTTATATAAATTTATGATTTTCATTAACTGTCTCTTCGCATCACCTCAACCTCCTTATATCAGCCGTCCCGAATAATACCCTGGCTTGATTGCAGGGTAAAGATGCAGAAATCACTAGCTCAAATATAAAAACGTAGATTCAACCCGGTAAACAATAATGTTTCGTAATAAATACAGATGTATGGTAATAAATGTATAAAATGTATAGTTTGTAGTAGAAAAAGATTTTTTTTTTCTTTATAGTGATTTTGAAACAGTGATAATATCGGCGATATAAATATAACAGAGAATAAATATATACACACAAAGGTTTAGGTATCTGGGATCAATAATAGATTACCGAAACTAAATTCATAAGCAAATAAAAGTTTAAGGGGAGGAATTTAACATAAGATATCGCTCACTTACTTGGATAGTGTTGCAACTCAAAATTTGAAATTTTTGAAAAATCCTGTTGTTGTTTTTTTTTCTGAACTTTTGAATTTGTTCTTATTAAAACACACTGAACATTCGTAATACCGGTACGTAGGGTATTACGAATGTTCAGTGCGTTTTAATAAGGAGTTATTCAAAAGTTTAGAAAAAACAACGATAAATATGATTTTCCAACAATTTCAAATGAGTTGTAACACTATCCAAGTAAGTGAGCGATATATTATGTTAAATTTCTCCCGTTAAAATTTTATTGTGTGAAGGGATACAGAACCTCTATATAGGTGCTTATGCAAGAATAAAGATTGAGAATCGTTTATTCTCAGAATTCCCCATCTACAAAGGTTTAAAGCAGGGATGCTTTAACGTACATTATTATAGTATCACCTACACTATTTAACCTTTTTATTGAATAAGCCCTCAAGAAATGGAAGGAGAAATGTATGTACATGGCTTGTAAAGATCGGGGAGGACAATTTGTGTACCTTGCAATTTGTAGACGATCAAATAGTAATTGCCTCAGATGAAGACGATCTGCAATATATGTTCCGAAAACCTTTTGAGAAGTACATTAAATGGAGCTTAAAAATAAACTTTAATAAAACGGAATATATGCCTTTTAACTCATATTGAGCACATCATTAACCGTTGGGAATTGGAATCATCCACGGAGCAGTGAATTCAATATTTAGATAGCCTTAATATTTAGGAAAAAAATTCTCTCAGATGCCTCAAAAAAGCCAGATTTCTTCTTGGGACTGAGATATCCCTTTTTTTCGAAGATTAGCCCATAAATTTTAAAATACTTTGTCATATTTATATATGTATATTTACTTTAAGAAATTTTTTGTTTGAATAGGTTGTTATTGTGAGCATATGGTAAGGCTGTGTAACACAATAGATCCCGCCCCGGAAATAATTCAACTATTGAGTAGATACACCCTTATGCTATAATCAATTTAAAGTTTTTTTTTAAATAACTCTTTTAGATGTTAGCCGAGTACATCTAGTATTCAGCAAGCGTGTCGCAAATTACATCTACTCTGGAAGGGCTCTTAGGGAGAAGTCAGCCGACTTTATAACTGTGATTAAGTGGGAAGAACTGTAATCACCGCTACTCTCCCGGTAACTCGATAGCGAAACATTAAAAGAGGAGCTCGTCACTGATTACAGCATATGCATCCAAGGCAACAGTTTACACTACCGGGTCGTATCATTAGTCCGATTTTTATGATAGGCCTTTAGGAGCAATTAGGGAGGAGAGGGTGGGGGTGGTGTAAAATGTAATAAAAGAGATGGCCTAATAAGAGGGCTGAGTCGACCCCTGTAATGGGGTTAGGGTGAGCCCCCTCGTCCGTTTATTGTTTATCAAATCCAAGTTAAACAGGAGCAGATGCTGTCTATTAGTGACGTCCACTCCATGTAGTGGGGCTTATCTGTTCCCACGTGATTCCCTGTAGTGTCTTCATACTACAACCCTCCATACGCCAGTGGTCATTGTTTGCTTTAGGCTCAAGAGGCCTTACTTGAAGAAGACATTTCCCGTGATAATGATGACGAAAAAGTATATCTTAGTGTATTTTTGTTTTAAAAACCTGGTAACACGTACTGAGCACTGACGTATAAGTACTGAGCGACCCACCGGTAGGCCCTCAATGCATGTTCATGAAATCGGGTACCTTGTGCGCAATATTTGTTGCGGAATATACGAAAAACGTGTTTTTTTATAGACTCTGGCGCAAAATCGGCTTTAACGATTTTTATAAAACGCCTAAAGTCTTCAATTTAAAGTTTTTTAACTATTCATGTATAAGGTACATACCGGAGAAAAAAAGTTATGACGAAAAGAATATTTTATCTGCGCATAACTCGAATAGTACATATTTTATGGATAATTTTGTATTTATTTATTTGAAAAATAATTGAATTCTTTAAAAAAACACAAAAAAAAATCATCTAAATCGGACCATTATTAGCAATACGAGGTATTAGAAATTACAGCCATGTAATATAAAGATATGGCCTAATAAGAGGGCTGAGTTGACTCCTGTAATGGGGTTTGGGTAGGCCCTACCACTTTCCTACCACTGCTAGGTAATATTTCTCCGAGAAATAGCAAGAAAAATGTTACGACGAAAATTAAAGTTTATTTGCAAAAACTATACATTTTTTCCCTAACAATAATTTGAAAGGCAGTTAAAATAAAAAATTATTTAGGTGGAATTGTAATGGGTCTCTCATGCTTTACCTAGAGAAAAGCTTCATTGGAAATTTTTTTTGTTTATTATCTATGATCAGTATACTTGTTATTATTAAAAAAACTTAAAAAGTCGTTCCGGCCCCAGCGATCGATTTATCACACCTAGTCGGCTGTAGAGTTGGTGGACACGAATTAGAGGCTCCGTACTGAACGTTTTAAGTAAAGCCGAACAATTAATTCATAAGGCGTAATAAAAATAATTAGTTTGAGCTTGGCACAAAGACTTGTGATTCGGTCGCAGCGGTATGAATCGAGTGTTCAGAATAAGAGGAATCGTCTATTCTTTTAGCTTAAGAGGGAAAGGTTATATAGGGTGTTAGTGCGGTAAGCACCATGGTTTTATCTCCAACCCACTGAAGGTCCTGGTAAGCTTTTAATAAAGGCTGGGTGTGTCTCAGGAGAAACACCAGAGTCGATCTATGGCTGACAGAACATAAATTAAATTTGTATCCGCAGCCGAGTTTGAAACTGGGCTCTTGAGTTAGGAGTCACTTTCCTTATTCCCTAAGCCCCCATACTTTAAACAATTAATTCTTTTTATTATATAATGTCCAGAACTACTTACTGTACCTTGTGTAAATATTACCTTTTATATTTATTATGTAAAATATAATTATTTTTATTGTTACTTGTATTTTCTTTTTTGAAAAATGTTCTGACATTTTTTTTTTTTCTTATATAGTTTAATTCGTATTGACACAAAATCATAAACTTATTTTTTAATGAAGCAAATACTTCGGACAAGTAAATTTCTACCAAGCAAGATGAGTGGAAGAAATATAAATATAACAAAAATATAAATAGTATCATCAAACATATGGATTTTAAAATTGATTGTTACAGTAGAAACAATTTTATTAATGATTCTGACATAACACTGAAAACAGTGATTTAGTCTGCCCTGAACGAATTAGGTATCAACGGCTCTGATATATATATATATATCATTTGAGGCTAATTTACTTATTACGCCGATCAAATAAATCATCATTCAAAATTAATTTTATTTCCTCCATCAATTGAATTGAATTTTATTAATTACTCTTATTAAACTATTATACTATAAATATAAAAGTTATTCATAATTAATCCTCAGCGACAAATCTGTAATAAGTTCTTGAGTTGGATATCACGTGCCGTGCTCCCTAAGGAATCACGTTTTAAACTTTTAATATTTTTTAAAAATAATTTCCAGAACTACTTACTTTACCTTTTGTAAATAGTACCGTTTATATTTATTATGCAAAAAATAATAAATATTTTTGTTTTCCGTATTTTCAATAACTGTCAGGTGCTTTACTCGCTGAGCTGCCCGACTATATTAGGTATAGATATCTACATTAGGTATAAGAAGTTGAGAAATGGTGATTATTTCCTCATCTCTTTATAATTAAGATCCGTCTGCCTTGTGATTTTTTTTTAGGACGTTAACCTTGTAAGCATTAGATTGTGCTTTTTAAAATTCGTAATGATATTTTTATAAATGTTTAAATCTAATTAATAATGACAGGAACAATGGTCATTGATTTTTTTTTGGGGGGGTAATAAGTTGTTTTGCTTTCTACATACTATGGATTCTACTGGAGAAACAAGTTTTTTTCTGATTATATTCTAAAACGAATGTCACCTATTTTACTTATAAATGTTAGTGTTGTTCTTTCAGTTCGTTTTCTATTGGCTGTATTATACTATTTAAAAAAATTTTAATCAAATATTTATTTCTGTTTTGGGTGGTGAATTTGTAATCCTCTTTTTTTTGTTTTTGTGGCTTTAATTTATAAGTTTTAATGATTTTTATATAATTTTTTGTTTGTAATTATTTTATTTATAATTATGTCTTGTTTGATATTTTTTAATATTTCTTAAATATTTGAGTAAAAAAAAACTGATTGAAGTAGAAACACATTTTTTTGAGATGTTTCGTTTTATGAAAATTGATACTAAGTCTCATAAAGGACGAATTCCTCTACAACCAAAAAAAAAAAATAAATAATAAAAATAAATAAATAAATAAAATAAAATATATATGTATGTGTAAGAATTCTGTTTTATTCAGTTGATTTTACAGCCCTTTCAGATTTAATGTTAGTTTAAATATGGCACTTGTTCCATCACTGTTTTTCTTAAGTTATTATTTTCCAATGTACTCCATGATATATTTGTCTATTCTGTCTCCATTCGGTTTTAAGTCCCACACATGGTCTATTGCAAATGGTATATATATATATATATATATATATATATATATATATATTATATATATTATTAAAGAGAGATTTAATAAGGATGGAACGTTTAGCTCATTAGCCATTCATCAAGACTTCTCTAAATACGTCTATATATATATATATATATATATATATATATATATATATATATATATATATATATATATATATATATATATATAGACGTATTTAGAGAATCTTGATGAATGGCTAATGAGCTAAACGTTCCATCCTTATTAAATCTCTCTTTCGTGAGATTCCTATCTGCAGAGCTAACTTATGTAATTTTTCACTTTTAAGCTAATCTTGACCTTGAGTTAACCTAGTTATATTTGCACTACTTTTATTCTGAACTCTCCATCTTGTGTTTATATGTGCCTATCAGGTTCCGCAATCGTATATTAGTAATGACCTCGTGCTTTACTCTTATCCTAGGTTTTCTTGATAGATTTCCAAGTCACGATATTAAATTATGACTTAATTATAAATTTTGCTCGCTAGTGCCCAACTCCTCACTGCCATATCGATTTAACTACCATCGGCTGAGGTCGTTATATTTTCCTAACTCCGGGTCCCGATCCATCTCGTAAACTACTGAAAATAAAACAGATTTATATAGCCACTTTCTTGTTCGAATATTGGAAGATGAATAGTCGTGCCGTCTTTAAAATATAGCCTTGGACGAAGCTTTAGTATGGTGATGAGACTACCTTCCATCATCCATTTTAAGCAGTTATTTATTCCTTATAGTGTTTTTTCTCTTTATTTAAATCTGTACTGTTTATAAATTTACATTATAGGTAATATCTTATTAGTCTTTTAAAGTGTATGCTTGAACTGAAAGAAACATTTTGAACATATTTTATCCATATTTTTTTTTATATTTAAAAATACCTTATAATTGTTAAATTTATAAGTAGGCATAAATTGAAACAGAACTACACTCAGTGCTAGTACATTGATTGGTGTATAATTGATATAACCACTAATGTAACTATTAGTAAATTAATATTTCATATCAATTTGGATAATTATGCAATTGTAATTGCGACTTAGTGTGATTGATTAAGCAAAACAGTACAACGGCATGTTTTTTTTTCTTCTTGAGCAATTAATTTCCTATATTGCTCATTTGCAGCAACAACTTCAAAACTGGAAATTCATTATTTTTTCGGTAATGCATTTGAAGTTTTAAATACTTTATTAATTTCAGTGAAACTGTAATAAAAAACATAACAATGTCACGATCGGCCTTGAAAGCTCAGAAATGATACCGGTTAAAAGTTCCATCATTGCAATTGTCCCTGTGGTATTAACTAAAATATCATAATTTTCGAGTTATGACGAAGTTATTTTTACGAGTAATTTTTGTGTGTGTCTGCAAAACGGATCTCGAAATCCCGCTGAAGGATTTTATTTAAAGTTTTATAATAAGTGTTTCTGAGCTACGAAAATCGATTGGCGCAATCTTTTACTCCATGAAAACTCACCAAGCAGGCCTGTGAAAAAAAAGGGAATGAAAATGAGCAATAAGCATCTCATTTAACTGAAAAGAAGTGAAAAATTATCTTTATTCTGCGAATAAGTCCCCTGAGAGCAAGAACATGTCGGTTTGGAAGTAAAATTAATCAACTCTCAAAAATTGATCATTATTGCTACGTTAAGGTTTTTTCAATCTACCTGTGCATGAACCAAATTTAAGTTTCAGTATTGATACAATTAGGAAATTACCAATATTTTACTAATTATTATTGATAAATTCACTCAGTTGTTTATTGATACTGTTGAGTGAAGCTTAAATTTGGTTCAGACACAGGTCGGTAGCAACAAACCCCATCTTAGCAAAAGCTGCAGTTGATTGCTTATACCTTCAAACCGATGGCATATAAGTGCTTAAGGTTTAGCTGTCTAGTAATTTTTAGCTTGATTGATATTTAAGGAGGTTAAGAAATAGTTGATGGTTGAAGGAAGGTAAGAAAGAGACTTTACGGATAGATATAGGCAAGGAATTCCAATAGTAGGAGGAAAGAACAAGAAAGGATTTGCCAAAGAAATCTGTTTTATGTGAGGAAGTATATAGAGAAAGTATAAATTGATTGGCTGAGTTCTGGTGTTCAATGAGTGGATGCAAGAACGCAGGGTAAGGAATTTAGTGATCTAGGAAGGTTTATTGTTTCTTGGGAATTGGAGTAGGTAAGAACCAAGGAAGTATTGCCGTCCTAAAGATGGATAAATCCACTTTAGCTCTGTGTAATAGCCTGAGACATGGCTACCACAGCCCTTTACTGGCTACCCTTTTTTCCAGTCAAATCTCATTAAAAGAATTATTTAAAAAAAAAATCAATTATTTTATTTTCAATTTTACTGTCCCTTCAATCTTCCTAAAATATGAGTTATAATATTTTTCAATAAAAATGAAGGGCCAATAAAATGAACTTAAAACGATAAAGAAAACAAAGGAAATGTTTTGTTTTCAGTTTTGAACTTCTCTAATGGCAATAAATATCATATCATCGTTGTAATGAAAATAGACTAAAAAAAAAAAAAACAGTTTATACTTTTGGTAATATCCAAGTCTAACGATAATTTTTTTTTTAAATTTAATTTTCTTTGTGATAAATATGTTTTAGTTCAATCTGTATGATTCTTATTTCAAATTAATTTAGACACTAAAAAATTAAACATCATTAAATTAAGATTTTTTTTCTGATTTTGTATCTTTGGATCTTTTTAAGGAACATGCAATGCACATAGGAAGGATATTTGCTTTATTTCACTTTGAAAGATAATCTATGACATTTTAACTACTTATTGATATTAATATTATGAATTAGTAACATTTTAAAAGTATATACTAACATATTCTATTTTATAATAAGATATGAAATTTAAAATTCACTACTAATCTATACATTAAAATTGAACAAAAAAACTATTTTATTAATGAAAAAACTAATTTTAATTGAAAATTCTAGCTGTATCTATATTTTTATAGCTTTATGTGGTTTCTTTTTTTACTTAATGTTTTCTGATATTTATTTACTACAACCAAAAGAAAACTGGAACCTACTCAAATTATTGTAAAGTGCATGACGTTACTACATATTATTATTATTAGTTGTTTCTTTTTTCACCAACTTTGACTAATTTATGCCTTAACTTGCCGAAATATTATTTTTGTTTTTAACCTGGAGATCTTTAAGGATTCAAGAAAAATATTCATCCTCAACATTTGAACAGAAATTTTCCTACTACTGAACAAATTGATGAAAATAAGTTCTTTAAACACCGTATACATTAATAGCCTAAGCTTGGGGCGTATATACAAAAAAAAATATCTGGATTTATAGATTATCAGAAAATCACAAAAAGTTACGAATAAAACGTTAAATTATTTATTACACTAGCCACCGTTTAGGCCCAAACTTGGCCCAAAACGTGGGATATAAGACAGATGACCTCTATCACAGGATATATTCCTTTTTTTTTGCAAATTATTTAATTTCGGGTTAATAATAATTTTTATAGTGGTATCAGAATGAGATATAATTATTCAATGTGATTTGTGAATGACAGTTGAAAAATAATATATTCCTAAAAAAAATATCAGCTTATATCAAAGTTGTTTCTAATAATCTTCCTTTTATCTTGGATATTTAGTTCGGCCATGAAAACTGAATCCTTTTTTTTTTTTATCTGATTATTTGTTAAACACTTTTAATAGAAATAGTAAGTAGGATATAAGAGATGTTTAATATTCAACGGGGAGTTGATCAAATCTAATGACCATATATATCAACCCGCTGCTGCTGGAATCCGGGCTGCCAATAATCCTTTTAGCAGCGGCAGCATGTCCTGGACAGGATCCAAACCTTGTCCAGGCCAACTGAGCCAGATTACTACACCACCAGGACGGAATGATTAGTTTTGATTTCATCTATCCCTGGTGTCCTCAATGGGTTGGATCAAATCTCTTGTTCAGATATATTGCTTTGGATAGTGGAAGAATTTATTCCTTCTTTCGTTTATTTTTTCCAAAAGGGCTTTTCTTACATTTCTCTATTAGTTTCATTCATAATTCGATTATTATAATCCGATTTGTATATATATATATATATATATATATATATATATATATATATATATATATATATACACATACATATATATAAGTTATAGTCTGGAGCATAGTATTATTGTATGTTGTTGTTTCTTTAATCTTATTCTTTTTTTTTATCTGGTTTAACTCGCTGTCACGTAACTTATATATATATATATATATATATATATATATATATCCCGGGTATGTGAGACCCGCGAGCCTACTGGAGCCAAATCATATAGGCCGGGCGTAGGAATGATGACCCTATCCCGTGTACCTAAATAGCGAATCGCTGTGTGGTTTTCCAGGACGTAAAATGGCCGTCCGGAGGTTTGGTCCATGGACGGTCTGCTTCGGAGAAACAAATATAGGTCCTCTTGCGCATACTGACTCCGAGCAGCCATAATCTATGGATCTTGACCAGTTTGTCACTGTCCTTGAGCCCGAGTGAGTCAGTGGGAAGGATACTGCCGAATTGGCTCCAAAAGGGACCGGTTATGGAGCTATGGAGAGCCTGCCGCTGCACTATGGAAACCATGGTTCGCAGCAAAGTGAGGCTGTCTGTTCTCCCGCAAGCAATACATGTCTATATGAATACCACATCGCGCGGCCAATGATCTCCATGGTCTATAGTGCTAACCGTAAAAGAAAGAAAAGCCGAATTTAGCGTTTTATGTACTCCCATCATGTAGCAATACACTTTGTTTAATTTTTCGACACTATCAATACTCAGTATGGCTTGGATGTTGTGATTATCGGAAGATTCTGAGATGAACGACTGGAGAAACTGTATTCGTTATATGTTGAGCAGTGAAGAAGAATGTGATGTAGACTATTGGAAATATATTGGCTGCATGACATACAGATTTCTTGTGACTTGAATGAAAAGGTTGTGTTTTTTTAATAGATCCTGATATATTCTGGATTAGCCACTCTCAATTGACTGACACATCTCAATTTCTTTATATGGACTTTGAATGTAACATTTTTTCGGGATCGGGAAGATTGTAACTACATAGTGTTCTATATAAAGGATAGTTGGTTGAATTTAGAATTCTATGTATGTCGGCTGAAATAAAATGGTTGTGGGCTTTTTCCAAAATGTCACATTTGTACCTGAGAAGTCCATTCGTCTGATGAGCAGAAAGCTCTTCAGTAAAGGCATTAAGTTCAGCTATTGCTCTAACTTGAGAAACCCAGTTGTAGTCTATGTCAGGCTTATCTTTGTCCAACGATTTAAGTCTATTAAAACACAGTTTTGGGAGTCGTTGGTCTTGAGTGCGAGCTTGGACCATAGATTTGTTAGCTTTTTAATTACTTTCATACTTATCGGTTCTCTCCCTGTCTCGAGGCGAACTATATAGTTCGGAGTATTCCTAGGTCAACCAAAGAGGTACTTTAGGAATTTCAGTTGAACAGTTTCAATTGCCTCAAGATACCTGAGGCTCCATACTTCGGAAGCATACACTAATGTTGAGGAAACCATTGATTCAAATAACGCTTTTTTTGTTTTCCAGGAGTCACTTTTACCTTTTTTCAGTATGTCTCTGACTCTTGCAGATGCCACTGAAGATCTCTGGATGAAGTGTTCAGACGCTTTTTTAAATTTTCCCGAAGATGTGAAGGGGACTCCTAATAAGCATAAAGTTTTGTATACTCTAGCCTCTCATTATGCCAGTGCAACGGTTTAACCTGTTTTAGCTGGGGAGATTTGTGAAAAATGAGAACTTTGGATTTATCAGCATTTAGAGTAAGGGAATTGTTAGTGCAATAGTCCTGTAATGTTTTGATATTCTTCTGTGCTCCATACCAACTATTACTAAAGAGAATGATATCATCAGCTAGTAGGAGCATTGTTACCTCGTGTGAAGTGTCTATGCTGACACCTGCTGCTTCTTTGTCAAGAAAATATTGGACTATGTCGGAGATAAATAGCAAAAACAGGATTAGACTAAGACTTTCGCCTTGTAAGAGTCCTAAGGTGACATCAATGTCATCTGAGAGTTGTCCATTCACCGAAATTTGAGTTGAAGCATTGTCGTATAGCATCTTTATGATTCTGGTAAGTTTTCCACCGATCCCTAGAGTAAGAAATTTTCTCCATAGGAGACCGTGGTTAATGGAATCAAAGGCTTTTTTGAAGTCGATGAAGGCGGTATCTTCCTTCTGTTTTGAACGTAATTCCGATCAATGCTGAAAGTGTGAAGATATGGTCGATGCACACTTCCATTTCTAACTCCAGCTTGTTCTTCCGGAATGAGATTCTGGGAATCCGCCCATAGAATTATTCTCCTCGCAATGATGCTGGTAAATAATTTAGCCATTGTATTCAATAGGGATTTACCTGTATAATTGTTGACATCGCTTCTATCACTTTTTTAACGAGTAAGTGCAGTTTTGATTTAGACCACTGGAGATATAATTTTTCTTGCTGAAGTAAAACGTTAAATAGGTTCAACTTGTAGTGTTCCCACTCTGGGGTGAGGTTCTTGAAGTTTTCATAAATTATGTAATCCGGTCCTGGAGATTTGTTGTTTTTTGATAAATGGATACATAGCTGCAATATATATATATATATATATATATATATATATATATATATATATATATATATATATATATATATATATATATGCGTGTGTGTGTGTATATATATTGTTCCACCACTCTTCCTCTGCCCTGTTATTATTCTTACTAATTAACGCTAATTAAATGGTTCAAACTTGCTTCGTCTAGGAATATGATGTTCCTGAAGGGACGAGTTGTAGTGAGATTAATTTTATTACTACTAGACGGAAGAAGAAGCTGCAACAAACATATTTCAATGAACAATATCTCATTAATATTCACTGCTTCAATTCATTGAATCAAGTATAGATGATTATATTTATAGTTAAGGAGAGCTGGATTAATAATGAAATATACACACTAATCAAATACATAATTTATATTTAAATCCATATCAGATATGAAAATAAAACATATGATTAATTAAGGATTATCAATGATGACAACTTATCAATTACTTACCAACTGATGACAGTACGTAATAGTGCAATATATTAATTTGCTGAACCTTATAGTTAAGTAATAATTAAATTAATTTATATTAATCATGGCCATTATTACTCAATTTAACTTTGTTAATTTTTAATTTTATGATCATATAATAAAATTATACATGCTAAAAAAAAGTATAAACTTTTTTATTTATTACGTTATTTATTTAAAGTTGCTTAATTTTATAAATCTTTAAGAGTTTAATTGGAGATTCCACACTTAAGGAATGAAATTTTGTGGAATTTGGACAAATTTTCATTAGAAATACTGGATTTGGACTGTCATTTGCACTTCAATTTCTCCGATAGGTTGAAGATTTTTTTAGTTTTCATATTATAGACACGTGTCTTTATATAATTATAAACATATATGACGTGTCTGGACGGCTTATGGTTCTACACCCAGAAGTCTATAGACACCATTTACGTCAAAGGGTTAAATGCTAAATATACAAAACGAATAATACTCATCAGGCAATCATTGAAGTTGATTTTCTAATATTGCTGTTGACAATTCAACATTTTGCAGAGAAACTATCACTATGGTCATTAGAGGAAGCCCAGAAGCGAACAGTTGCAGGACAGGACGGGTAATTGGCAATTAGCTACCTAACCCTAGGTAAGGCGATCTGCACCCCCTCTCTTATCTTCAAAATAATAAATCTAAAAGACACCCCCGAGTGTATATAATAGTCGGCCATTATATCGATAATGTCACAGAGTCGACTTTTTAATTACCAGATGGCCAGACCCGACAATCGACTGGTAATTGGCTGTAAAGGGTACGACTGAGGTGGCATCTGGGAGGTAAACGGAGAACGAGGAGTCGAATTACCTCACTTTTGTTAAAAGGCCACTTGGACTGCTATCTGCCCAGTGTCGTATTGTTGCCATCTGTTGCGAGTCTTAATGCCGACATTTTGCGTTATTCACTTAGGAGGCGTCGGGTTTCTCGCTGTTGGCTAACTATCTGACAATCGTTGACAGCTTGACAGTCCCCTGTCAAGAACTCGATAATGGTCTTGGAGTCAGATAATAATATTTCAATTATAGCGGATATATTCGGAGGTCGAAACGTTAAACTCCTCCCTTTTTTTTTAATTTAATTTAAGAGTCTATGTGACTAATAAAATTTCGGATTGGTTAGTAAAACCTGGTGATTTTACTTTATTATCAATATATTAAATTATTGATAATATATATATATATATATATATATATATATATATATATATATATATATATATATATATATATATATATATATAATACACATATATATAAATTAATACAGCATCTAAATTTTAATTGAATTTTTAGAGATAAGCTGTATTATTATGAAATATTGCATCAATCTCAAATAAGGACAATGAATAATAATGATATAGGAATTCATTCATACTATAGTTGCAGAAAATTAAATTAAATAACTAATAGCGAAATAGAAAAAAAAATAAAGATTATAGTTAAATAAAATAAACATCTTAAACAATATTTACATTCAACTTGGTGAACTCCGAACCAAGCTTTCCCCTACACTTGTGAAGATTCAGAGCTCTTGGAGATTCCTGTACCTTGGCTTTAAAAGCGATGGCATTAGGTCGTAATAACTCCAGAAGCTCAAATTTAATGTAATTATTTCCTATATGTTATTCTAAATTAAATATATTTTCCTTTACATTTGTTTTTATGGATGATATTGAGTAAAATACGTTTTGGTAAAATCTTTAAAGTAATATCATTAGAAAAAAAAAGTGTCCCTTAAAAAAAATTAAAATACTTCATAATAAATGTATTCAAGAAAATGAGGAATGTTATTTATACATTACCGTTTGTTGTAGATGTCAGGTTCAAGAGTTACATTATCTAATCCATTTCTGAAATATGAAACGATGAATTATCCGCTGTTCAACTTATTGAAAAATCTCTTTATACTTAATTAATGGTCAGTGATAAGGAGCAAATAAACGGTAGTTCTTATCTTTGGATGAGTGAATGATGACCAATGCCTCTCCCTTCCCTCCATTCTTCACCGAATCAGGAAACTCTTTTCACTGAATTATGACCTCTCTTCAACTTCGGTCTTACCTTTGTGGTTAGGGTGTTGTTCTTGTCTGGTCCCTCAAATTAGCTTTGTCCTCCTCTGGAGAGAAGGCCTTGAAAAAAAACCTGAAGTCCGGAATCCGCTATTCAAAAAGCCCATTATTAATCAAATTATAAATATCGGGCTAAAACTTTTTAGCCGACTCTCAGACTACAGTATCCGCAGAACATAGAAGGGGAGTTTATGCACAGGGAAACAGTGACTATATCTCATAAAATTTACAAGAATAATTTCTTTAATTTAATCAACTACTATACTAACTTAACATACAAATGGATACACGAGGGAAAAACGCATTAATAAAACATATGTATATCTATCCCGGTACATGGCATTCAATCATGGCACGGAATGTAATCACTAACGAAAATAAATCTGGAAAAAATTACTTCCAAAATAAATGGTTAAATGATGGGCTATCCGAAAAAGCTCTGAAAGAATCGGAATTGGTTGTAGCTAATGAAGCAAGAACAAGAGAGAAAAATGGAACGAGTTAAAAAGGCCTGTCCGTCCCTCTTTAGATTAATACAGAAAATTGCCCCCAAAAAAATATTGAATATGTTTTTTTACTATTTTTTGTATTAATCTTTGCCGTAGCCACCCTGAATGTGTTCTTAATTTTAATTTTACATACAGTATAATAGAGTTTATTCAGAATAAACTAACAATTCTGGCCTTCGTCCAGATGGCAACATCCATCGGTTGATGCAAAGAATACATCTGTATTGTAATGAAAATTCTGTGAGTATTCTGTAATGAAAATTACAAAAGAAAAATAAATAAATAAACTGATGAATTTTTAACTGTAATTAGAAGAATGTTTTGGGTTCTGCAAAGATTAGTTGTTGTAAACTTATAGCCAAAAGATTAAACATATGAAGGGTAGTACGAATAAATTAGAGGTATTACTAGTTATTCCTCCCTATTACAGAAATATACTTAATTAATTAGAATAAAAGAACAAGAATTTAAATAATATTGGAAATAATAACAATCAATATGCAACGAAATATAAGAAATAACATAGAAAATAAATTATGTATATTTTACAAAATTAATTAGTTCAAACTTTTATTTTTCTCAAAAGGGTTTTATTAGTTATTTTGGTTCTTAATCGCCATCAAAAAAGTAACTTGAGTACATTTAATAATACAGTAAACTCTCGCTAATCAGGACCATTCCGTAATACCATCCTTAAAAAAAAAAAAAAAAAAAAAAAAAAAAAAAAAAAAAAAAAAAAAAATTATTTATGAATATTTGAAGTATATAAGCTCATACATTTAATAAAATCCTAGACATAATAAACACTTTGCGTGCTGTTAGGCTTAAAAAATCTAGTTTAAATTATCGATCCATTATATTTAAAATAAATACTACGCTATACAAATTTATTTTTTCAATTTCTTTATCGGTGGACATTAATTGGCTTTTTCATTAAATTCATCTTAAGTGAAACATTGTTTTGTTAATACAATGAATAATTTACGCTATTCAAAAATATAATGAACTGTAACTCATGAGTTTTCTGTCTGAGACCACAAAAATCATCCTTTCAACTTCAAAACAAACAAAAATTCAAACTATGCCCGAAGAAAATAATTAAAAAATAAATTTCTAAACAATTATTTACTACTATAAAAAAAAATAAAAATAATTTTTGTTTTTAAATTAATTTGTTAATAATGAAGTTACCTTGTTTATTGTTTGGTAATCCGAATTTTTCGCTAGTCCAAGTACTTTTGGTTTTAATTAATTCAGATTAGCGTTAAAATTGTTTTAAGAATCTTTTAAGCATGTGTATAATATAACCATTCATTTTAATGTGTTATAATGTTTATAGTTGATGTGGAATAAATTATTGTTAGATAAAGTTTGTCGGTTGAAATTCATCGAATAAAATTTAAATGATTATACATTACTTCCTGAAATCAAGAATCAAGAATAAATTATGTATAATTAATTAGTAGAGAAATAACTCCATATATTTAATGTGCTATAGAATAATATTGAATAGTAGACCATAGTAAATAATCAAGGACAATATCATCAAGATGGTCAAGATTGACACAAAAAATAGTAAAAACTATTTAATGTATAGCATTTAATAAATATAACATTTTACCATTTTTTTTAACCTTCTAGAAGTAATATTTAACATTTCCGGTGTATTGCTTGTATTTTAATATTTTATTTAATTTTTGCTGTAATGAGGAAATAACAGTTGATGCTTTGCAATGACAGAGTGCTCGTTTAAGGTGTTCATGCAGCAAAAAATTATCATATTTTGCTTATTTTTTCGACGTTTCGTTAAGCATGCGCTACATCATGGATTACATCCATACATCATTCAAATAAAAATGAGAAAATTAAAGAAAAACATAGATGGATGTAAATAGTTTCGGTTTTATCTATTTAATTGTGTTTTTCTAGTCCCACAATAAAGTTATTTTTCTATTCTATTCTATATACTTCAAAGTAATGAGCACGATACAGCTGGATAGTGTGAAATAATAGTAGGTGAGGAAAACAGAATAAAGTTACATAGAAATAAAGCTATAGATTACATATAAGTAATTTTTTAAAAATGTATTCCAGATAAATAAGATATTCAGAAATTGAAAAAATAAAATAAAAATTAAGAATCCACTAAATATGTCTTTAATCACCATTGAAATACAGAAGCTAATCTAACCAAAAGTGGTTGTTTGATTATGATGGTTTAAGGCGCAAGACATCTAGGTCACTAGCGCCTGATGTAATAAAACTACTACATTAATAATAAAAACTACAATTAATAATTTTAAAAAAAAGTAACCAACGTTTTTCGATTTATATAATATATAAATCCATTATCTAGTCGGATAAGGAAATACCAGCAAGGGGTGGCTCTATCTAAGAAGGCCGGGGCCAAGTCGAGTACCGACAGGCAGTTCAAGCAGTCATAAAGATAACCCAGAGTGAAAGCACCATAAAACTAAAAGACAGGCCTGGTCGACAAGTTATAATAAAACTTGCTGTCAAGGAAAGGAACAACAGAGAAAAAAGTTCGAAAACTTCGAAGCTGACCTCCAAAGGAACGCCTCTTCAAAAATTCCTATAACAACAACCAATAAGGAAGCCGAAAAGGAGAGTGGGGACAAAATGTATGAAAAATCGATTTTTCGAGAAGGAGAAGGTGAAAGAGAGATGATGGTCAGCGGACACAGAAGGAGAGAGGAGAGATAGCTGGAATTCGAAAGAGAGACCTTAACCCCAGTATTCTCAAATACATATGGTTTAGTCAATAGTTTTTTATAATGAAGTTAATTCAGGTTGTGTATTATTAACCAGGTTGTGTACAATTAACCATCAGTTTAATTAATAACGTATTTTAAATAAAGTAAGATCTTATGTCAAAATCTATTATTATATTTACCCTGCATGCCATTCCATAGTTTAATTTAGTGAATTGGCACCCTTGGAAAGGTTCTCCAATGGTATATATAATATCCCAACCTAGTGACCATAGCAGGAGGGTCTGTGGTCTCTAGCCTTTTAAGTTAAAATACAGGTAGATTGATGCAAATACAGAGTGTATTATCTAATTAAATTAAATAAATACGTTTTCTGGAACCCCCACCTGCCTTAGAAAAGCAGTTGGTCGAAAACATAGCCCCGTTAAAGGTTGATCGACCGTTAATTGACCTAGATTATGGGACTATGGATTCCATTAATTAATACTAAATCATTCAGACATCATTAGGGACCAGTATTGCAATAGTACTAGTAATAGCATAGCAATTGGAATTGCATGTAATCTTTGAAATTTGTCTAAATTTTATCTAGTATGGTTACAACCAATCTATTTTATAATAAAATTTCTGATTGCACATACTGTATACACCTCCATAATAAAGAGAAATATGGAACATAAGGATATGTGGATATACCGAAAATAAATTAATTTTAATATTCTGTTACTCTCTGGAAATTAATATCATTATTTTACAGCCTAAAAGTTTTATGGCTATTTTCACCAACATAAATTTTATATACAGATTATTCCGAGCTGGAGTACAACCATATTTGAATGATATTAATAACTAATCTCGAAAATGAAAAAAATTTCACAAAAATATTTGGGTCAATCCATACCTAGTAGTCCAAAATAAATTAATTTAGATGCTTGACCATTTTTATTTTTTTAATAATTTGTCTGTTGATTCTTCCATGTTTCTAGAGATAAAAACAGTTGGGGAATATTTTTTTTCTTTGACCGTTTACAAATGGCAATCGTATTTCTTCGAACGAGAAATAAATTGTAACTGGTGAAACGGTCATCAACAAGAGGAATTATTTTTTTAAGTTTGTCCATTGTATTAACTCACAAAGAAATGTTAACTAGGATATAAATGTAGAAATCAGTATTTTAAGGATTTGTTTAAAACACCCGATAGTACATAACTCTTTAGAAAATATTTTGATTTTTAGTCCACTGTGCGCCGGTTCTACGGAAGGCATCATACACGACCTTCTCACTTAGGCTATAATATGTTGGTAACCTATATTATAACTATTTCTTCCTGACATAGTCCGAGCACATAAGGCTTAAACAGGCAACACAAATAAAAATGGGATACATTTTTTTCGTTCCAGTTTTGGATAAACTTTGGATTTTACTAAATCGAATTGTGAAAAACTAAAAAGATTCACGAAAGATTTGAAAATTAATGGTATACCATGGTAAAGCCAAGATATAAGCTGTAAGTAACAACTAGGAACTAATCGATCTTATGTTCCATCCATTTTTTATTCAAACGGTTTATGTATTACCGATTTATATTTATTTAATATATTCGACGTAAGATGGTGAGTAGTGTAGGCTACAGAATCTAAGCTACATTAGACGAAAGACGTTTATTCTTGCGGAAAATCAAAGACCTTCAGCTGATCAAGGAACAGAAGGCTCAGCTAACTGGAACAGTTCATTTATTTCTCAATAGTTTGTATTGTCAAATAATTATTTACCGTTTAGCGATGCAGCTAAATTTTGATTGCGTATTGAATATTTTATCAGCACACGGCATATAGAAAATTTACCTATCTTATAATTAAGGAAGAAGTTGATCGGGGGTGCGGTCAAAGATTAACACACTAAAAAGTATTACTTATTTATTCTGTGCCAACGTTTCAGCCTAAGTTTCAGGCCATCATCAGGGCTAAAGGAAAAACAAGATAGCAACATTGAAAACAACAGAGGCAGTACCAGTAACAATAAAAAAAAAAAATGGTAATAAATAGAAATGATAAGCATGATAAAAATATATGAACTTTGAAGAAAAAGATGCTAATTTAGATATTGTAAATAATGAAAAATTAAATGAAGTGAAAAGGTTTTAAATATTTTTTTCTTTATTTACGATATCTATATCAACATTTTTTTCTTTATTTACGATATCTATATCAACATTTTTTTCTTTATTTACGATATCTATATCAACATTTTTTTCTTTATTTACGATATCTATATCAACATTTTTTTCTTTATACTTCATATATTTTTATCATGCTTGCCATTTCTGTCTTTTACCATTTTTTTTACTGTTACTGGTATTACCTCTGTTGTTTTCAATGTTGTTATCTAGTTTTTCTTTTAGCACTGATGATAGCTTGAAACTTAGGCCGAAAAGTTGGCACAGAGTAAATAAGTTATACTTATTAGTGTGTAAGTCTTTGGTCGCACCTGCTGCCGACCAACCACTTCCTAAATTATATCTGCAGTCAGCAAAACATACTCTAATGCCTATCTTATAATTTAGCCAATTCATTAAAAAAATAATGGTGTAGTTTTTGTTAATATACTTATTATAAAACGATTTTCGGGATAATAAATAATTTTCACAAATATATTATATTTGCTGGAACAGTTGAAAAACATTTTTCTCAAAATTTGAAGATGTCACTGTGTGCTATACATAATTATAAAATGTAAGTTATTAATTTTATTACTTCATATAATAATGTATTACTAGATATAAATACAATTTGATATTATATTTTATAGTTATAAAGGCCAATTCGAGGCCTCCTTTGGGCCGAAGCCCGTGGCATTTGCCACCTTGTCACCTGCTAGTCACGTCCCTGGTAAGGGCAAATGGTGTATTTTGCGAAGTCTCGAAGCTTGAATGTTGTTTTCTTAGCGAATGCAGTTTTGGATTCTTCCGAGTTTTTTTTTAAATTAGTTATTCAAGTTTAAATCCATACCGGTAAGTTCGGAAACTTTTTCAACTTTTTAATTTAACAATATAATAAGGACTAGGAGGTTTAAAAACTTTATACTACTCTCCTGAAGTTATCAACTATTTTCCATACCCTTATATTCTACACAATATGTATTACATAAAATATTTTAGAACGAGTTATCTGGTTATCTGTGGTTACGGCTGTACTAATTTTCATCAGGCGTTTAGTTTGAATAGCGAGTCCAGCACGAGAGTGGTTCTTGCCCCTACTGAAATCAATAGCCTGTTTCTTCATTGTTCGAACCTATATAATTAGATCAATTACTCTAGGCAATCTTGTTAGGAGAAGTAATCCATTCAAATAGTGCCAAAACAGATCTATCAAACATTTTGGCATTCTAAACCAAACCGTATCTATGGTATAGATATCATTTCTTATTATAAACCTGAGGCATGTTTTTGATTCCCTGAAATTAACTCCGTCTTGCGAAATGGATCAATATACGCTCCAGTAGGGAATTTATCGTTATTAATTACTACCATTAATCAATGATTCATTACCCCTAGATTTAACGAGGCATTTAAATATATTTAAATTTGTTTTAATTATTATTATTTTTTTAAAGATTTAAAAAAAATCTGGTTTAATTTACTTATTTGTGCTACATATATTGAATTTAAGGTAAAACTGCTATATCGTTGGCTTGGAAGAAGACTGCCACAATACGAATAAGTATAATTTTATAGAAGTGTTTGGAGTTTGTCTATTTAGGTTTATCGCTGTCTCTAATTCACTGACAAACCATGGAAATTTTTTTTGCCAATACTGCCAGTAGCGTTGCCAGGATTTCATTTCGGGGGGAACCATCCAAGTATCTGCTTTAAAAAAATCCACCCCAACCGGGGATGTAAGGGGTCCCTTACATTATATATTATTTATGTTACTATATAATATATATTATATATGATATATTATTTATGTTACAAAATTCAATAGATTTTTACAATTTTTGTTTACAAATTAGAATGAGTAAAAGTATTTTGTGATTTTGGAGAGGAGAGGGAAGATCCGGACCCCTCTGGCAACGCCACTGAATACTGCTCGCCTTGCTTGTTAAAAAAAAAGTTGTATTTTTATTTACAGAAATTTACAACTGTATAACAATATACAACAAGTAAATCTGATAATAAGTACACATCACCTGATAATGAGGTGAGAAGGAGCTACCCATTGGTAGCACTTCGATGACTTCTATGTTAGGGGGTCCCGCGGCCATCTTCTTTTAAGACGCCTCGAAGGATTATCGGGAATAGTTTGGGATGAAAGGTTACGCACTAGTGGGTTGGTGTGGACAAGGATATAGGTATAATTAAAATAGGTAAATCTATTTCGGGCCAGGTCTGCAACAAAGGGTCATTATATATAATTTTATTTTTAACGTAATGAGGAGTATAAAGGATTTTGGATTCTAAGGATTGGATACGGGAAGAATTTGATGGCTTCGTGGAGCTTCAAACTCAATCCCATATGTCCAAATAGACCTGATAATGGCAATATAAGAGCTTTTTATACAATAGTAAATCGGAAGTTAAAAAAAAAATGTTAATCTTCATTTTTTGATCATTTAAACAAGAATTGTGAATTGAATTGTAGCAGATTTTCATAAAAAACTAAAATAAATTGTTATTACGTTATATATTGAAACTAAAAATCTGATGTTTAGAAGTTTTACAAGCAAGAAAAAAAAAAAAATGTTGGTATTATGGCACTCTTCTTCCAAGTCAGCTATATACTTGTACATTACAAACGTATGCTTATATATATATATATATATATATATATATATATATATATATATATATATATATATATATTTATAAATATAAAATTTATATTGAAAACTTATTGCTTCTAAATATTTATGACATAAACATCTAACCCCAGCTTATTATGATTAGGACTCATTATATTCTAAAAATATCTTTCCATTCCCATTCAGAGTTTTGATCTATTTTATCTCTAATATTATAATTCTTTGCGTATGTATCTTTTTATTTATTTAAACATAATATGGAGAGTTTTTTAACTATGCGCTGTGCTAGTTCCTTTTCTGTTGATGCGTTGCATAATTGGATCAGATTGTTTTATTTATGAACATTCAAATTGACATATATTTAAAACATATTTAATTTTAATTTATTAAATTTTAATATTTTCAGCACCCCATATCTGAGAAATGTATGTCTAATTAATTTTTTGGCATTGGCTCGATGTAATGTAAAAATATTATAAAATTTAAATTATTCTACTGAAATATCTATACATATGTTTGATCAATGAAATATTATATTTTATTGATAAGAAGTGTGCAATAGAATGAAATTGCATTTCGCTCTCCATTTAATTAAATATGATTAGACACGATCTGAAATTATTACCCTCTATTCTGGATGAATTCAAAATAAAAGTCTTCGAGTATAAATTATGCAAGAAGACATGGCAATAAGAAGAAATAGAAGGAGGCGGAGGGAGAATTATTGGTGGAGCTAACCTCTGTTGGTATTCCATTCCATAGCCGCCCTCTTGCGGACCTTTTCAATTGCACTCTTATCTCCAGGCAGTTAAAATACCTCCGCCTTCACTTATCCCCCGATATTTCTGACTAATGTTCAATTTAATTCTCATTTATTCCGTTTAACTTTCATCGGTTAGTTATCTCTGCCAGCCGAATAAATAAGCTGAATATCGCTAAATAAACTTATAGAGGTTAATTTTATATTAACTTATAAGTTATAAGAATAACTTATAAGACCGTCATATAATAGTTGATTATTAAATGTTGGATTAATTTTAAAAAAAATTTTAATGAAATTCCTCGACTACTAACTTGGACGTTATTCCTCAAAGCAATTTCCTTTGTCTTCCACCGCAGTAGCACACTTGTCTGTCATTAGTTTACTTGGCTCCATTTTGAGACGAATAATTCCTTGCATTATTATTTATCCCATAATTTACGTTATACAGTTGTATAAAAAAATGTGCTGTTCACGAGAATAGACATCTGCAAAATGGTCAAGGAGTAACAAGACCCCGTCTCCTTCCATTTCAGTGAATTTTGCGTGAGATATGCAGGAGCGAAACTGAGCAAAATTCTTTATTTTCTAAACTCTTAAAGCGTACACCTGTAATGTAAGCAGCCATTTTCGTGAAGAACGGTAGGAAGTGTTTTAAATTTTTGTTTTCTGGTTTTCAGACATTGAACGCGGTATAATAGAAATTGGAAATTGAATTAAAAATTAAAATGAAATACAATTACAAGCATTAAAATATTACCCTGTACCTATTGCGCAATTTTCGTAATGGTCTCGTTAAAACTAAATCTAAATCTAACTTGTAAAAACTGCCCTTCTGGAAGCATGAAGCCTAACCTCTGATGTATCAAAGTTGCCCCGGCAAAAAATGATAGTAGGGATAAGTGCAGATCTCTGAAGTTGGACAAGTACGTTTGGTGTAAACTCACCTTTACTGTCAAAGCTTTGCGGGTGCAACTTCGAATTAGCTCATTGAAGTATAACTTCCTTTTCTTCAGTCCACTTGTTCAATTATATTCCACATTCCACTTTCATTACTGTCACTGAAGGTTTAAAGTGTGAATCTCAGACAAGTTTTACCTTTTTTTTCGATATTGGATTAGTATAATAACCGAAACGAACTATTTTGCACTTGCTCCATAATCGCTACTACTTCAATAATGAGTCTTCCAGATACCTTGTACGACTTAAGACAAGGGCAAGTGCGTACTAAGTACTGCTAAATTAAATTATCAATCTCGTCAGATTGGACGACTTGAATGTAATATTTGAACATAATTATATAAGGAATATTAAAAAAAAAAAAATAAGAAAAATCTAGCTTCAAAAATAAAGAATTTACAGTCCTGTAAAGTCGAACTTTATAAAATCTTGTGCGCACTTAATCCACATTATCATAGATATTATACGATCGAAACGATATTATTTCAAAGTGAACTACATTATCATTCTCAACGTCTTGTAACAATTTAGTATTGAAACGTTGTTGGGTTCTTAACCTAAAAACAAAAACCGGTATGCATTCTAGATGTAGCCAAGATGTAAGGCATGTTGTCATGAGTTCTTCCCTCTATACGCAATATATATTTTTTACCTTCTATACCTTAATTAAATTGTCGGCGCTTAATAGTATGGTATGGTTTGGCAAAGTGGCAAAGTTCCATGTTAACGAATATGCGTTTTATTATAAAGGTATAACAATAAATACACATGTAACCATGAGATAAAAGAAATACAACGCCAATAAGCAAATTTAAAATAATCGTAATAGGCCCTTATAAACAGAAGAATGTAATAGGTTTTTCAAGGGAAACGACGATATGAGGTTCATCATATTAAAATTCATTTGAAAATTCCAATTTGAAAGAAAGTCATTTTTTGGTAGTCTTATGAGTGACTTAAAGAAATACATTAATTTATTTTGGCTTAACGAAATACAGATTTGCTTCAAGAAATTACCAAATGTTCATAACGGAATGAGAATAGGACCAGAAAAGGAAATATTTTAGGTCATAGTCATAAAATCAAGTTGTACCGTTTAATCGAGAATTTATGTCGTGTTCCAATTGATTATATGTAGAAGATTCTTAATAATAAATAAACATTTAGTGTTATAATAGTTAAAAATTACATTTATGCATTAAAAATGTTGGGAAAAAATGAATAAAAAATAAGAAAACATAACGGATATACAATTACGACGGCAAAAACTACTTTCGACTTATCTACAACTTATCAATTATTTAGATAATTTTCAAAGCAAGATAAGATCTGTTGAACATGCTCTGTTAATTCTGTCTACATAAATGCAAGACTGCACAGCATGCAATTTAAAAGTCCCCAAAAGCAAAATTAAATTGCGGTTTGTACAATACCCTAAGAATAATAATAATTATTATATACCCTAGGAATATCTATCAATTATTAAGCTTAAAAATTTAAAATTTATTCACTTTGAAAGAAATTGTAATAATAGAGATGAAAATAATTTTACCTGATGTAAATTAAAAAATCGGAGACATACTTATATAAATATTTTTATCAATCACCCACTTATTCTTATGTAGTCATTTAATTTTTAATCTTGTTATATCAATCTGTTGATTGATATGCATGTTAACTAATACAAAAGAATAAATAAAATAAAATAAATTAATTCGCCCAGACTTTGTCTAGTTGCGCAATAGATTTGAAAAAATATATATCTTTATTTAAGAGCGGCTAAAGTCGAGAAATGTAATTTATAGGCATTAGCTTTCACGGAATCAAATTAATTTTTATAACTTTTACATTTAAAGTTTTGTAATTATTATAATAAATTAATTATTGAACAGTACACTTCCCATTAAATATATAACTTATATTTTTAAAACCACATTAGTACCGACGTTTCGAAGTCCTTCTTCGTCTTCAGGTTATTAGTTATCTACAATGCAACATACAATTAATCCAAACCAAATATTTATAACTTAATTTACAATATCTATGTGTTACTATATTAAAGGTAGTTTATAATTAACTACTACTAATCCTTTAATTTACATTATTATCTCCCCAAATGTCCTGCCATCAGTATAATTTACTTCGTCAAAATCTTGGCTGGTTAATATATATAATATATAAAAAAGATGTTAAATTGGGGAGTAATTTTCCTTATTGTCTCTGTCACAAACACTGCACTATTGAATATAAAATTGAACCTTGTATTAGTACAAGGTGGGGAGGCATCTTGACAACAAGGATTAGTCCTTGTTGTCAAGATGCCTCCCCACCCATTCTCTTCACACTTGCTATTATTTTTGTTTTAAACTAATGTTACTATAATATGCTATATTTAAATTAATATACCTTTTGTTTAATTTTTAGATCATAAATTATCTTATATTTAATTTATTAATTATGTCCGCATAATGGCTTTTTAGATTGACCGCATCTGTTTGGAAATTAACTACCTTATTTATGTTTTTATAAATGTGTATTTCTTCTAATATTTTTCTATTTTTTGAATTTTTTTCAGTATCTAATATTTTGGGATTATCAAAATTAAATCTGTGGTTACTAATTATACTGTGATGAGCCAAAGCTGTAACATTTTTATCCTTACTATTTTTACAATAACTGATTTGCTGCTTGATTCTAGTCTGTAACTTTTTAGAGGTTTCTCCTATATAGGTCATCTCACAGTTGCCACAATCTATTTTATAAACTATATTTTTTCTGTCAATCATTTTTATTTCATCTTTCATTTTACTTAAATGTTTTTCTAGTTCATTACCATTGTAAGTTCCTAGTTGTAAGTGTATATGGCCATACTCCAACAATATCTTTTTTCTTTTTTCAGTTAGTTCTGGAATGGATGGTTAGAGCAATTATTCAGCATTACATTACTATTGGTATTTTTCTTAATCCATTTAGTAGTTATTTTATTAATAGATTTAAAAAAATATATATCTATGTTTAAGAGCGGCTAAAGTCGAGCAATGCAATTTATAGGCATTATTTTTCACGGAATCAAATTAATTTTATAACTATTACATTTAACATTTTGTAATTATTAATTTTAAATTAAACTCTGTAGTTCGGAATGATATCTCATATAAGAAAGGATTGTGGCTTTGAATGTCACGCATTGTTCATTTTTACATTAATTATTTGTGTGCACACTATTAACATAAATAACCGTACTTTCAAATAACTACAAGCAACATTTAACAAAAAATATATTGTTAATTTGCGTAAAGAATTTCTTTGTTCTCAAATTTTATTTTGTTGAAATTCCGTAGCTTTCTTCATTAAAGGAAAATTTTTATTCCTGGATCTAAAATTTTTATTTTTTATTTTATAAAGATAATAAAAATTCAGGTATTAAAGGGAAAAAAATGAGAGGAGGGGAGATGTCTCGAGTGATTCCTTTCAAAAGAAAAGGACTTTATATTCCTGGCAATAAAAAAAATTCAATTTTGGGAAGGAAATTATTTTTCCTGGAAGCAGTAATTTTTTTTTATAAAACCGGTCCGCAGGTCACTCTTCTTTAGTTACTAAAGCCTCAAAACAATGATTAAAATGTTGTTCCATCGTAGCACGTGGCGTGGATCGAGCGATTTTTGTACGAACCCTCCTCCCCTCTACCTCCCCCCAGAAAACCCTTGGGCTTGTTTACACAAGTAGAATTTCAACCCGATCACCGTTTGTCCTCCACCGCTTTGCCGACCTCAACAAATAGAATAAAGGTAGTTTTTATCCTGAAGGGCATTTATAAAGTGGGGTATATCTGCATCATTAACTAACTATAACAGATTGAGGTGGCTAGTAAAAACTGTTTGGCGGATTCGCATACCAAAGTTTTAATATTTAAAATTTAAAAAATGTTTCTTTTATTTAATATGTATTTTTAAGTAACTTCTTAAAGATTTAGTAAATAGAGATAGTGATAATAATTGTTAATTCCGGAAAAAAATTAATTGTTATAAGATATAAGAAATTCTGTTATAAAATTGAAATTTGATTGATAAGACCATTATAAAGACGGAAAACATCAACATTAGCTATATTATGGTCTTCTCAATGAAATCTCCATACATAAACATATATACATTTTTTTTTCGTGATGTTTTAGATATGAGAGTCTTTTTCTGAATCGACGGGGAATAGTCTAGAATATGAATACTGAAATATCGCTTTTGCTATATCTTTAGCAACGAACTCCTTCAGAGATGTATTACATTTTCTGAACATTATAGGCAACCATGGGCATAAATAGGCATCTCCAGGAAAGAGATGTACACAGGCATCTGGCCGGTCTTCTCCCTCTCCAGAAAATATCTGAAAAAGGAATACTAGGAAGTACAAAATAAAAGCTCGAAAGCTTATAATTATTTTGTCAGTCAGATGACAAAATAATTATAATTAGTATTAAACTTGGTTTGAAATTTAATGATTTTTAAACTTTTCCATTGGGTGGTATCTGAGATGATAGCATAGATAGGTACCTCCAGGTGGAAGTGGGGAGGGCTGCCCCCCTCGGGCCTCGGCCTGCCTCCTCCCTCCCCCTCAGAATATTTGGTTACCTACCATGTAGGCAACTTAACAAGATAGCCTATATAACTTCTTTCCTAACTAATTATCATATTCTTATTACAATAATTCAGATAAACATTATGAATTTATGACTGCAATGATAGGGAAGCTAGAAATTTAAATAAGATATTATGAGAATCGAATATTATGACTAAAGGCCGGATTTATATGTTTATAAGGCAAAAAAAAGTCATTTTGAGATAAAAATCCTCAAATATGCAATAAAACCTGCGATAATATGCAGTAAAATCAGAAGTAATATGCAGTAAAATTTACACAATAAATAACATAATAGGCAAAAATAATCGACAAAAGGCAATAATAATTACTGTCGAAATTGCTATATTAAAGGAATGTAATTATAATTTATAATAAAAAGAAGATAAAACATAGATAAATTAAAGAACAAATTTTATTAACAAATTTTAAGACAAAATTGTTTTATAACTAAATAATTGTAAAATATTATTAAACTTTTAAATTTCTTTCTTTTTCGCAGTTATAATTAAAAATAAATATTTTTCAAAATTTTCTTCAGTGAAATTTTGTCTCCTATCATTTAAAAGAAATTTGTACGCAGAAATTTCTACATTCACTGAAGTGATTGGTGCATATTTAAATTTAGATTATAAGATTAGATCTCTAATTTCACAAGTGACACATGTTTCAGCATTAAGAATTTTATTAACATTTCTTAAAGTTGCTACTACATTTTATTACCTACATTTTTTGTGAGAATATCTCTCAGTTTTTCCTTTAAGATCATCAAATTTTCCGGGCACACCATTGACATTCGCCTGTAATTCGTCTATAATTTTGCACTCCTGATTTAAAGAAAAAGTTCTTTTTCTAACCTCTTAATAATATTTATTAAAAGCTTAAATTTGTTTTTATATAAGCTTAATTATTAATTACGTTGTTTTTCTCAATAATCGTTGAAACCGTTTGAATACTTTCAGCATCGTCATTTATTTCAATTTCATTAATAACTTCAATGAATTCTGTGCAATTGTCAGCGCAGAATATTGTCAATTCCAGCCAGGTCCCTCAGTCGTTATTACTGGAAGTGGTGGTATTGGTTACAAAGTATCTCTTTGTACTTATCTAACCTGCTGGTTAGATAGCTGGTGGTTTAAGAAACATTTTTTTCCCATTGTTAACTAATTTATTTATGTCGATAAATGATTCTCTAACTTTTTCTGCCTGTCGGTTGCAGGAATGAGGTGCACATGTAACGTGAATCAAATTGGGGTAAAATATTTTTAAAAACTGTACAGCCTTAACCATGTATGTGGCTGCTTCAGTTAATAAAAGAAGAACTTTATCATTAAATTCTATATCGTTGGATATAATTTTTAAGTATCGTCAGTGAAAAGGCTAATTAATATTAGGCTAATTAATAATTTCAAGAATTGGTTTTGGAAGTCGTTAGCACTTTATTAAAAATGGATTTTGATTATTTTCTCCTAAAACACCGATTAATGAATTAGCTATGTAGAAACCACGGGGATCAGTGGTTTCATCAACAATTAAACAAACATAGTTTCCCTTATCTTTTCTTTAATTTGCGTAATCGAGGTATTCTAGTAGGATGTGAAATATTTTTTTAGTAATGTATATTCATCAGGAATGTGTTTATTAGTATAATAATAATAATAATAAAAGGCTTAGCGAACCCGGAGGTTCGATGCTGATACCACTAATCGCTGTCTACAAATCTCGGTCCACCGACTACCTTCCAAACCCAAATTCATTAGATCACTCTTAATACTATCCTCCCACCTACGTTTCGGTCTACCCCTCGGACGTTTACCAGTCAGCTCAGCGTTTATTAACTTTTTAGGAATTCGTTCGTTACTGAGCCCAACAACTTTGCAAGCCCATTTCAACCGTCGCGATGATATCACTTCGATTATATTAACAGGGTGCATGCTCCGTAATTCCGCGTTGTGTAATCTCCTAAACTCTCCAGTTGACTCATCCTTTTTCGGACCAAATATTTTACGCAGTACCTTATTCTCGAACACCTTAAGGCGTTGTTCGTCCTTCAAGGTTAGCGGCCACGTTTCACACCCATACAGAACTGTAGGCAAGATAATAGTTTTGTATATTCTAAGTTTTAAGTTTCTGGACAAAATGCGCGACCTAAGTAATGTTGACACGGAAAAATAACAAGCATTTCCCGCCTTTAACCGCGCCTTTATTTCCTCTTGAATTTCGTTTTTTTCTAGTAATCACAGACCCCAAATACTTAAATTTCTCAACGTGTTCAAACCTATTTTCTCCTATATCTATATCCTCAAAATCGCCTCTGTTTCTATTGCTAACCATATATTTCGTCTTATCCGTATTTATTTTGAGGCCAACCTCTTTCCCAGCTGTCATCAACGTTGCTGTATTCAGTTTTATAGTTTCCGCGTCCTCACTTAATAATACCAAATCATCCGCAAACCCCAGCACGGAAATTCTACCACCCAGATCTAAACCCCTTTCGGTAAGCATTACCTTTCTAATGACATACTCTAATGCTAAATTAAATAGGACAGGTGAAAGGGAATCGCCTTGTTTTAACCCCGAGCGAACTTCAAATTTCTCCGAAAAATAATTACCTATTCTAACTTTATTGAATGTTTCGGTCATGCACATCCCTACTAGATTTACTAACTTCTTCGGTATTCCCTGCTCAATCAAAATGTTATACAGTCTCCGGCGATCAATGGAATCATAAGTCTTTTTGAAATCCACAAAAAGCTGATGAACTACACCGTTGAATTCTAATTTTTTTTCTAATATTTGCCGTAAGGAAAATATTTGATCGATAGTTGATCGGTTCCGTCTAAAACCACATTGGTAGTCTCCGATAATTTCCTCGGCATATTCCGTGATTCGACTAGTTAGGATCAACGAGAATATTTTATAACATACCGGGAGGAGTGATATTCCGCGATAGTTATTACACTCCGTCCTCGGACGTTTTTTGTGAATCGGAATAAGTATAGATTCTTTCCATTCTTCGGGCATTTTTTCATTTTCCCAGATCTTTTTAACCAAAAAATGTATTTTAGAAACTCCAGCTTCACCGCACGCTTTTATTATTTCACTGGAAATGTTGTCAATTCCCGCTGCTTTATGAGATTTTAATTTTCCGATGGCTATTTCGACTTCCTCCTTACTCGGTTCTTCAATTAACGGTTCAGTACTCTGATATTCAGAAGGAGGAGATTGATTATTATTTCCCGAATTCAAAATACTTTCAAAGTGTTTTTTAAATTTATTCACAATGTCCCCCGGATCGGCCAAGATATTGTTATTTTCATCTCTAATTCCATTCATTGCTGGTTCAAACTGTTTACGCGATCTGTTTATACCCTTGTACATGTCTCTTACATTGTTTTCAATTCTATTAGTTTCTATCTCTATTATTTTGTTTTTAAGATATTCTCGTTTTTTATTTTTGAGGAATTTGGACGTTTCATTCATCAAGGCCCGGAAATTAGCAACATTGTTATCGCTTGGATTATTCAAAGCTTTTAGTTTCGCGGCTCTTCTTTTTTCGCACAAGTTTAGACAATCATTATCGAACCACGGTTTATTCTTTTTATTGTCCCTTTTTCCAAGACACAGATTACTTACCTCTTTAATATTATCCCTAATTCCGATCCATAGCTTGCCTACATCTTCGCGATCCTCATCTAAAGATTCCAAGGCTTCAAACCTATTCTTGATTTCTACCGCGAATTGATTTCTAATTGAAGGGTTTTTCAATTTATCTAGATCAAAATTTTCGGAACAAATACGGCTTTCTTTCCTTTTTTTTATATTAAGTTTTTGTCGAAGTTTCGCGATTACTAATTCATGATCTGACCCACATTCTGCCCCACGATAAGATCTCACGATAATTATACTATTTTGCCATCTTTGTTGTATCAAAACATGATCAATTTGATTGCGTGTTTGTGAATCCGGCGATGTCCACGTATACTTATGAATATCCCTATGTTTAAACGTAGTACTTTTGATTGTTAGGTTTTTCGAGATAGCAAAGTTTATTAGACGGATCCCATTATCATTGCTATGTTCGTGCAAACTTTCTTTACCGATCGTCGGATAGTATACTTCTTCCCTTCCCACCTTTGCGTTTGCCTCCCCTAATATTATTTTCATGCAGTTTCGAGGTAGTTTATCATATACCCACTCTAGTTTATCATAAAATTCGCATTTAACTTCATCATCACTGTCTTCGGTAGGGGAATGTATGTTTATCAGCGCGATTTTAAACCACCGCCCCTGAAATATGGCCACCGATATCCTATCCACTAAAAAATTTTACGTCCCTCAATGCGGAGAGCAATCTATTCCTTATTAGAAATCCAGTTTATTAGTATATTTTGACAAAAAATTTTTGAAAGGAGATTTTGTGAGATTGTATAATGGAATTCCTGATGCAACCAATACAAAACCAATGCTCTTCATTGAATATATCTTTTGATAGAAAAAGGTAGATCTGAGACTGGTCTCCCTCCAACTGTTGGAAAATTCCCGGAAGACTTCACTGGTAATGCTACAGTAAACAATAGACTATTGTTACATTGCGATCTCAAATTGAAGTATAAAATTCTAATAGTAAAAACAAGTACCTATCTGTTTTTACGTGCTGACCGATCTGAAGTTTTCTTTCACAAGCAACATTTTTATTAAAGAAATTGCAAAAGGGGAAGAGGATGATTTTGATTTTGTTAAGAAAGTACTAGGTAGGCTCTAGACAATTCAATACGAATATGATGCTAAACATTATTTTCTCGGAATACCTAACTATATATCTAATGTGGTAAAATAGGGTTGAATTCTTCAATAACTTTAGACCTATTTGATGCTAAAAATAACAATTTTATTTAGCATTATTTACAATAACAATAGTTTACAATGTGTTCATCAAAACCAAAACAAACAACTTACCTAAAAATTTATTGGTTTTTAAAGTTAATAATACACTCTTGAATCAAATTGTGTACTCATTAACAGCTTTAAAGAAAAACTAACAGATATGGTACAAACATAAACAAACATCTGATCTTAAGGTTACATCTCTTGTAGAAGTTATCCCCATGATCTACACAATCAAAACCTTAAAGTACAAAACACTTATACATATGTATTTATTTTATCATTTAATTTTTGTTCGTTATTAAATGCAACAATATGCAATACACAACTGTGCGTTTTATCTTTGCTACGATTATGATCGTAGATTATTTTTATTCATCTTAGATCGTGATAGATTTATAGTTGATACATTCAATAATAATTATAAAACAAAAAAAATATCCCAAATTGAACCTGTATAAGGAAATAGTTTACTTTTCCATATTCTGTTTTAATTGAGAGAAAAATCATTATAGCAATAATTTTGCTCAAATATGCAAATATATGCAATAAAACTTCAAATATGCAAAAATTTGCAACATAAAATTTAGTATATCTACGCCAAATCTATTGATTCGTATACAATCATTTTGGTTTAAAAACTTATAAAAAAAAAAAAATGCATTTTCATAAAAATCCGGTCTTTAATTATGACTATGTATCAGGAATAAACTCTTCCATTATAATATTCCTCTGTTCGTTGTTCCCATTTTACATAAAATAATATAAATATTGCAAGTTGGGAGGGAAAGCACCAATGAATTTTTTCTGGCATAAAATCAAGCAATAGAGAGACGTATCTGGAGAGAGCTCGTCCTTCTGAAAGATTCCTTTTTTTACAAAAAGCTTGACAGAAGTCTGAATGTCATTAATTGGGTAGTAGAGAATCCAAGGAAACTAAGGTTTAGAGGTCTTCGATGGTTATTTAAAATTCGTGCCGAACTCCTGTACTTGAATTCTATTCCATTTATGACGAGGGATATGGAATTTTGCTCTATTTGCAATTCTAGTGAAAAAGAAAATATTGATCATTATTTGGGGGAAATGTACAATGCTATCCGAGATGCGTGTTTCTTACATAGGTCGCGCTGTACTTTCAAAGAAGGGTTTGCTCTCTCTTTTGAATGAACCGAGTCTGCAGCTAATTAAGTTCACACGTCATGCTAGGAATTACCGTTGGCAACTGATTCAACAGTTCAACTTTTGAGTTAGTCTCTTTTTCATGTATTTTATTTTTGTATTAGTACGTAAGTAATACACATTATTTTCTAATCACCTCATTTATTTTTGTCGCACATATGTTTTATTTTCTTTGATTTAATATATTTGATCAATATAAATTGTATTTTTTACTTTTTCGATCCTTGTAAGACTGTTACTTTTTCTTTTTTTTTTTTGTAACTAGTAACCTAGACCTCCTAGCAGACGTAATATTTTCATTGCTGTAAAATGCTTGTTCATTTTTTTCTACTTGTAACTGTAATTTTTTTAAATCAATAAAGTATTATTATTATTATTATTATTAAATAATATCTTCCCTAAGTACAAAATTTCATCTTTTAAATAATTTGGAGGTAGGTCTAATCTGGCAAGATCATTGAACTAGTTGATTTCCCAGATTATTGGATCAAGAGCACATTGGAATGGGTTGTAAAAATTTAATCTCCTATGATTGAAGTACCAGAGTAGCATTAATCTGCCAAGCTAATTTGAGTGTTATCGGTACCCGATTTGCAGTATTAAGTTGCATCGACTTGATTATTATGATTATAATTATTACGATTTATTATTACAATGATAATAATAATATTCATAAAATTATTAAAATCAATATCACTTCTGGATATGAAACGAAAAAGGAAAAAGCTACCATTACAGCCAATGAATAGCCGTGGGTTTACTATTTGATTTGAACAACGAAGTACCATGTATATTATATATCAACGTCGCTTTTTGAAAAAGCCGTAAGCGCCATTTAACAAACTTTACAGGAAACATATGAAACGATTTTTTCCCTAATAACAATATATTTTTTTTAATTTCATTTTTTATCGTATACAGTAAGAGTTTATATACCTGTCAATACATATTACAATATATTTATAAGACTTCTAGCACTAGTTTAGGCCAGAGAGTCGTTAGTATTTGGTGTTTACGTCTTCAATATTCGATTTTTAGACCATTTAAAATTTTTTTTCGATATATCGTGAGCAGAAATCGATAGAGGTGGTTAATGAAAAAATGGCAGGTTTTTTTTATTGATAAATCTTTCAGATACCATGAAGATGCTGTAGTATAAATTTGGTACAGATTGGTTCAGTAGTTTTCGCGGTTAGGTGTTACGAAAAACGGGCTGCCCATTTCTATAATACAATGGGTACGCAAAGGTTTTATTTTAAACATCTTTATATTTTTTCATTGTTATTAAGTATCGAAATATATTTGTTTTATTAATGTCTGATTATACATAGAAGCAATAATATTTACATTTGAGAAGCTTTTAATCTTATAAGTAAAATTCGTAAACATGACAAAACTTGGATTAGAGCAATGTTTATTTTGATAGTTATAAATAATTGTTATTTTATAAATAATAGTTGCACTGCTGGTGTAGTGGTATCATGCAAGATTCCCAATCTTGTGACTCGGGTTCGATTCCCGGGCAGTGCAGTATTTTTTCTTAATTATAATTATATTTTTTTTTTAAATTATATCCGTATCATAAAATTTAAAGTGCTTATTTTGTAGTTTTCATTAATTTTGTCTTTAAAAAAGTAATATAAAGCACTACATAAAAATAAGTAAAAAATAACAAAAAAAATATAATATTACAGTTTGGGAAACATGCTTCATCCGTTGCACAACTGTACGATAGTGGTTCAAATAGGCCTAAGATATGTTTTAGAATCTTTTAAGTTTTAGAATACATATAATTATTTTCAGTAATTTTTCGCTTTGATAAAAGTTGTAATAATTAATATTTTAAATTTAAATATAAATAGATTTAGATGAAAGTAAAAAAAAACAAAATTTAGCTTTGCTTTCAATATTCTAGTAAAAATACAATTAGCCTTCTTAAAAAATTAACAAAGAAATGGGTAATTTATAATTATAGTAAGTGTGTAATTCCAATCATTGAATAAAATATTCACTATATTCGCTAATTTGTTTAATGATAGTAACAATTTCAATTATGCGAAATTTATTGATTCCCTTGATCAATATTTTTCGATCTTTAAATATTACAATAAACCATTTAATAATTAAATTAAAATATTTCTTCCAGTCGTTAGGTCAAGGAGTAAAGACAAAGTATAAACATTGTTGAAAGATTTATTGGAAATTACCATTCTAGGATAATTGATTAAAGTTTTGTGAAATTAAAAAAATCATTTCAAGTAAAAAAATTTACTGTAATAAATATAATAAATAATATATAGTATAGTATATAATATATAATACTAATACTAATATATAATATAGTAATAAATAAATTTACTGTAATAAGTCTTTTCACTATCAATTTTTTCAACAGTTTAGTTATAATAGTCAGATAATTATATCCGGTTTGAAATGTTTTCTAAGTTAATGGAAAAGAAAGTTATTGTTGCATGATTATAATCAGGCAACAATAACTTTCTTCATTATCAAAGCACTTATTAATTTATTTCTTCATTGGTGGTTAAATATTTTTGATGATGTAAAATTTAAGGTATAATGTATTGCCGGCACAAAATATTCCAAATGTATATCATAATAACAAAAGCAATAATAAAGAATCATTATAAAGGACCATTTTTGAATGCGATAATTTGTATATATTTGCAGATGCGTGCATACGTATATACTTACAATTTTTAGGGTTTTTATACTAAATTGTTCTGATAAATGTTTGGCCATGAAAAAGTTTTATAATAAATTTAAAACAACATATTAATTTGATGATAGTGGTGTATGATAGAAATAACTTTGATAAGCATTGATTAAGTAATTAATTGATTAAGTATGTAGCATTGATTAAGTAATTTTTATAATTATAAAATGACATGTAATTTTCAACATTTCTTTGGAAAGTACATTTATTATTTTTCTTACTTGAAAATTGGACCTTTTTGAAGTCACCAGAAATTTTGATGAGGTTCAAATAAATCTTAAAGAAGGAATAAATATGATATATTTGTAACGGATAGAGATAGATTTTTACAAAATACACATTATATAACAAAATATGAATTCTATAGTTGATTTAAAACTAACAGTAGAAATTAAAATTAAAAGTATTTTTTTAAATAAAATTTACCTCGGATGATATTTTAAATGAGTAATATTTTAATAAAATAACCTAAATTATTTGTTTATATATATATATATATATATATATATATATATATATATATATATATATATATATATATATATGTATATATATATATATATATATATATATATATATATATATATATATATATATATATATATATACATACATATACATATACATATATATATATATATATATATATATATATATATATATATATATATATATACATACATATACATATACATATATATATATATATATATATATATATATATATATATATATATATATATATATATATATATGTATGTATATTTATATATGTATATTTATATATGTAAATGTACACATAAATATACTACTATTTTATTATTTTCGTATACGATGTTTATAATTATAAAAATCAATACAAAGTTGAAATAATGTTCCTATTTAAGAAAAGTTTATTTGTATAATTTTCAACTCTTCGGTTTAGGAATGATCAGCTAATGAATAATGAACTTAGTCCTCAGCTACTTGTGGATGTGCCTGGTGTCCTACCTTAGATAGTATGTTCATCACTCTGATCCAAACACCTGGCTTATCGACTTATGCCAAACGGCTCCAATCCTGACAAATCCCACTTACTCTCGGTCAATAGAAAAACTATTAAGGATTTCAACCATGTTCATTTATCAGAGCAAGTCAGCGCTCTACACAGTGCAGATTTGCTAGCGTTTACAGTTGTTCTCTTATGTTTACTTTTTGAGAATAACTGCTCGTGCAGAGGAACACTATTCGAAAAAAATCGATAGGTAATTCAATAATAATAATTAGATCGATAGATATTTCTGAGGGTCTAAAGAAAAAAAAATTATTCCTACCAAACCATCTGTGCTGTAAATTTTTTATTGTTAAAAAAAACTTGTTTCACGTTTTATGATACTGCTACTTTCAAGACATACATGTTGTTGAATATAATAGCTATTCGGCTATAGATTGTATGGATTGAAACTACGGAACATGTAATAGCTTGTTTTTAAAATACTTTTACTAGAAAGACTTTTAGTTTGGAATCTAAATAAAACAGTCAAATAAAAATATAAGATTTACATTCAATAAAGGATGTGAAAGAGAGATGCGAGGAAAAGACACGCCAATCCGGCGTGGACCGAAGAAAGAAGGAATGAACAATCGGAAAGAATGAGGAAAAGATGGGAAGAAAGAAAGAAGGGGAGAAGAGTTATGAAGGGAAGTGAAAATAATATTTGCGTGGTCTCTAAGGCCGTTCCGTGAAAAAAAAAAAAAAAAAAAAAGGATGCGAAAAATTATTCGAATACCTTATATGGTTTTTTTAAGTCTCACACATTTTCATAGACAACGCTTCATAATTTGATTTTTATAAAAATATTATTTCAATATATACAATAAATTATTTTTATGATAACAATGTTACTTATATTTATTTACCTTATTCAATAACATATTCACTCCTAGAAGGCTAACCCCCAATTTACATAATAATTTCGTCAATTAAATTTAAACTGTTATAATATTTTAAATCTATGATAGTAGAAATATCTCCGATTCCTATTTGCATATTCCTTTGACACTTATTGGATTAAGCTTATTGCAATTCTTGTTTATTTTATTTTTATTTTTCTACTCCTCATCTTTTAACTCCAATTGTCACAAACACATGTTTCTGCTTAACTATTTAAATAATCTACTGAGTTTAGTTTAAATTTTTCTCTCTATTTCTATTGTTACGAATGGATAAGACTAAATTCTTTTAATATTTATAATTTTTTAATTACATCAGCACAATGGCTGCTGAGATCCTGGTGTCAGTCTTAATGTTTACCAACTAAAATATTGAATGTCGGTTGTCGAAAATTAAAATATCATCGACTAGGACCAGATAGATGCGATGAAAATATTAAATTTTTAATTTAAATTAAAAAAATATTTTATTCGATGTTGTAGTGATACAAAGTTTTATTAATGTATCGCTACTATCGCCTATATATATATTTCCTACTTATTGCATAAGCGACAAGACGATATAAGGGTCATAGCCTGTTACAGTGTGAACTTCCACTACAGATCCGAGATACTCGGGAAGGGTCTGACAATGCCGATGTTACGACAATACCGACCTCCCCTATACAATATAACACGACCGCAACTGGAACATATGTTGATACTGGTAAATCTTGGAGTGCAACTATAACAGATGGGCGTGACCCACGTGGACCAATGACAGTCGAGGTAGGTGTGGCCTAACTATAGTCAGGTATGATCCCACAGATCTCCCCTCTTCACAATAACCCCCAGCGTTTAATATAAAATTACAAGGGCTCTTCAGCTATTCCTTTACGATCATATCCCATACAACGGAAACATATGTCGTATTGAAAAAAAAATCTACATTATAACAGGCTATGATGCTAATCGGCCTGTATTATAAAACAATGGTGGAGGTAGCTATTTAGTTGTTCCCTTAGGAAGCAGTTACTAATATAAATTAGTGATTGAAGTGACCTGATTTTTCATTAAATATGTATTATTTACAATGATAGCTATTTAATAACGAGATTAATGAAATAGACATTAATTTATTTATATAAATAAAATATACTGCTTCATCGAAATGAAAGGAGGTACTGCAAATATAAATTAACTATGTATGTACATGTACAGATATGTATGTACATGCTCAGATATGTATGTACATATTTACTGGCGCCCGGTTCAAACTTCAAGATTGCCGCCCCCATGGTCAGAACCAGGGAGGCAAAAAGAACATTTGCCACTGTCGGCAGAATTTAGAGGGCAGTAAATTCGTAGTAAAAGATTATTTATAAATAATGTAAATAATATTTGTTTCTGCTTTGTGATAGTTTTGACCTTAATTAAATCAACAAATGAGTTAATTTTATTATATGATATTTATTTCGAAATATATTACGTAAATATAAAACTGTTGGCTTTTATTGGAGGGGGGATGACTGAAGAGGTGGCAAAACTAAGTTTGCCTCCTGGTTCTTCCACCTTCTGCCTTAATTCCAGGATATCTCGGTATCTCGGTATTTTTTGTCATTTTCGCGCCCCCTTTAAGCGGCACACGGCCGCCCTCTTCGCCCTAACTTTGCTACGCCTCTGTTTAAAAGAAATAGTTCAGTTGATTTGAATCAGCTATGCGCAAAGCTGAAAACCATTATTTTAGAGATTTACTTTATTCATTTAATATTTAAAACTAAAGTGGAATTATTGATTCATAATTTTTAGTTTTCTTGCGGTTTTGGCGTTCTAATGTTTCACATAAAACTTAATGATTACCAGTTTTAGTAAAAAATGTATTTAGTAGGTTTATCGGTGTATTCACAATCGAAAACATTGGCCACTGCCGATTAATCTTTTTATTTTTATATATTCTTTCCATACGTATGAAATAGAGAGAGGTACTACAGGAAAAAAAGAAAAGGGTTAAATAGGCACTAATTGAATTGAAACATTTCTCTTAATAATAAATTAACACGAAAAAAAACATATTTCGAAAAATCTTAACTCAAAAAAGAAAAATTTGCTCAGTTTTTGCATCCAAAAATAAGTTTTGACTTATTATCAGCAAATAAAAATATCGAATGATTGTTTACTTTAGGATAAATGTTTTTAAAACTTTCCCAAACATTTGTTCCCCATCGGGGACATTGGTCAAAACAAGAGAAATGGTTGTTTTCTTTAATCAAATAAAGATACTTTTATTTTTCTTATTTCAATGTGCTCTATGCAGAAACCACGGCAGAAACAATAGAAGTATTAAGTAACCAATTCAATAAGAAATTATTCCTCTCTCTAAAAATCGCTAGTGAATCCTGTAAGGAAACAACTTTTAGATCATATATTATTCCCAGTCCATATATTTATATACACAAATATATACATAAACATAAATATATACATATACATAAATAGCTGTAAACGTATATGAAATATTTTTTTTATACAGGGAGCAAATATATAAAAACTACCCAAGAAAAAAACCCATATAAATATATAATGAGCTGTAAATATATATGATATATTTTTTTTTATACAGGGAGAAAATATATAAAAATTATCCAAGAAAAAAAAAAAAAAAAAAAATATATATATATATATATATATATATATATATATATATATATATATATATATATATATATATATATATATATTTATTCTTACTTATGCACACAACAAAGTCAGTAAAAGGATAATCGTTCAGTAAGTAATAATGAAAACATAGAAAAATATAAAATAAAGACTAAACTGATAATAAAAGAAATAAACAGCTGATTGAATGATACTGACAAAGCTTCAGCGAGCGGGTCTGTTAAGTGTTTACCAAGTGTGAAGTGGCTCTAAGAGGCAGTTCCCTATTGGCGGAGGGCACATGGGACAGATGTCTTGATTCGCTACAGCCAGTGCACTACTACCAGCCCCCTTAGCGCGGCGAATTTCCTAGTTTTTTGCAGACAACCCTTTTACACGGAGCCATTGTACTTTCAGGGCTTAATTATCGTTGCTGATAACTCCACCTCCCCAAATTAATCACAAAGAGCCCTTGATAGTTTAGCTTATGTCCCCCTTTCAAGCTTTGGATGTGTCTAATGCATGTGAAATGGATCTATTGAGACCGTTGGTTTCTTCTCTTGTTCTTTTCATTCGCAATTGATTAGTTCAATCTCTCTCTCTTGTACAATTAATGAGTTTAATAAGCTTCCTCGTCTTATTTGGCGCGCAGTCTGTTTGGAAGTTTCCCCCTGATGAAGGGTTCTGGCAGGTGTTCCTCGTCGATCAATATTTAGTCCTTCGGTTTTACTTTACTTACATATCTTAGTCCTAATCTTCTTAAAGCAATTATGAACTGTATAATTTTATAAATTTGGATAAAAAATAAATCTCAGATAACATATAGCACTAATATAAGAACTATTTATTGAACAACATATATTCTATTGTCTTTTAATTCAGTTCTTCATGCCTGGTTGTGGTTCAAGTATGAATAACTTTCTGGAAAGAACTTTAAAATTTTTATTTTGGTTTTGATACAGTTTTATGGCTAAAATATAATAATAATAATAACTTTAAGTAATAATAACTTTCTTTACTTATACAAATTTTTAATTGGACACAAATTATTTAAAATAAATCGTTGCTAATATTTTTTTACTATTACTTTGTAAAAATTTTGTTTTTAGGTCGATGTGTATGCTATGAATAAAAAAATAATAAAATAACATTTCTTCCATAATTAACAATAATGTAATAATTATGAATATATATATATATATATATATATATATATATATATATATATATATATATATATATATATATATAATTACAGAATTATAAATGTGTCCTGAACTTGTATCATGTATGTATGTATAATCTATCAAAAGAAAAAAAATGAATAATAATTAGTTCAAATTTTATTAATAACTAATGGCATGTAATTGACCATACTCTATTGCTTTTATACTAGTGGATATGAGTAAATGAACACAAACAATTATGTTAGTAAATCATAGTCAAATATTTTTATTAATTTAAATCCAATGATGACTTTATTTGACATTTATTTAAAACATTGTAAGATGTTGGCTTAGAAGCTCACGAAACATGAAAATACTTAATGTTAAACAGCTTATAGACTTTTTATTATCTTATGCTTGGGTATATGCATATGCCTAAGATCTCCAAAGTTTGAAGTAAATCTGTTAATTACTTCTTTTTTTTATAAGTCTAGCAATTTTTTTTTTTTTTTTTTTATTCACGCCGTCCCATTTTCATCGTTCTAAGTTAAAAGAACAAAACTAACTTAGGATTATTGGCTTTCAGTAAAATATGAGCATGAGGCGAAGTGATTTCTACGAAAACCGACGAGAGGGGAGGAGCACAAAATGTAAACACTTCGCGGGAAATTACAATATCCTGTTCAAAAGTGCGTTTCTATTTCACTCTTCAGAATAAATCTTCTATAAAACCGGAAATACTACTTAGAAGAATTATAATAAATATTTATTTTTTTATGTGATGATGGTGCAGTGGCTTTAGATTTTAATTGATATAACGGTTGTCGTCTTATCTATTATTAAAAAAGAATAATTTCAAGATATGTAATTATTTCAATGTACATACGTATTTATATCGATACGGAAATCCAATATATATATATATATATATATATGGTAAATTTGGTAAATTTTTCTCTTGGAGACGAAAATATGGCTGTCTGCGGCCGATCAGGGGATGCTTGTTGCAATCTGAGTATAAATTCCTATACTTCCAAGGCCGGGACATTTAAAAATTGTCCGTTAAGAGATATAGAATGCTTTAAGGGGGTAAGAAAGTGTGACTTTCCACTAATGAAAGAAAGATTCTATTTTATAGATCTAGTATGCTAATTTTATTATTTTATGCAAAAGAAAAAAATAATAATAATAAAGAAAAAATTAATGATTATGAGCTAATTCCTTTAAAGACAAGATCTTTGAAAATACATGTAGGCACGGCACAAAACATCTCGCCAAAAAAAGGACACTATTAACACGGGCATAGAATACCTTATGTACACGAGTGAGGTAATCTTGGACTAAATGTGAACAAACCTTCCTAAACGTGTAACCTCATACCGGTCTCAGCTGCCTAACGCCGAGTTCTTATCAGAAAGCCTGATATCACGACTTTGAAAATTAATATTTTTTGAATCGATGATCGTAGAGAACTCTGGTTTCTGTCTAAATGTTCTATTATACCTGCGGAATAATAACGATATACAAAATAAAGACATGCATATTTATTATTTATGGACCTAGAAATAAGAGCTTAAAAACGAATACATTACGCAACCCGGGATAATAAAATTAGCATGAAAGATCTATAAATTAGGATCTTTCTTTCATTATGGGACTGTTTTACTTTCTTACTCCCTTAAAGCATTCTATATCTCCCAACGGACAATTTTTAAATGTCCCGGCCTGGAAGTATAGGAATTTATACCCAGATTGTAACAGGAATATCGGAGGCAGACAGCCATATTTTCGTCTCCAAGAGAAAAATTTACCACTCTGAACGGACTATGCCAAAATGTTTAAATTAAGAAAACCATATTTATTGGTTTTCCGTATCGATATAAATGCTATAACCTGATTTTAACCCGACTCCACAAACCTGGATCAAACTTTGACTTATGGAATAACCAGAGAACAATTACATTTTATGAAATAAAATAATTTAAAATGCAGGACTCTTTGTTTTGAAACACTGGAATTTAATATTGAGAAGACCCGTCGACGTTCTCGACTTAAAAAAACAAAACATTCTCTATTCAATTTACACGTTACAGTATCTCCTGGGTCCAAAGAAAAATATTTTAAAAGTTTCTTTACTAAGTCCTTTTCTTTTAAGCGAAATATCTTCAGATAAAATTTTGAAAAAACAATCCAATTGTTGCATGGATTTTTAAATGCTACAGGTAGTTTTAATATGATCCAAACGGTTTGAAGTTTCAAAGAGCTCAACCTATTCCCTTTTAATAATATTGGTAATTCTGTAACCTTTTTTTTATGTGTAGTATACCTTGTAATATGATTTAACAATAGAAACAAATTTATTAATGATTACATTGTGTGGGATAAGGCCAGCAAGTACATCCACTACACGGTTTATTAGATTTTATTTGGAGAATGGCGTATTGTAAATAAACATAACTATGTTTAAAGTAGTAGTTGTTCATATATAAGATTTTTTGTTAGGTATATTGAGAAAACAGATGGAGGAGTGTTGTTGATAATAAATCAATAAGAAAAACTATGAGATACACTTGTTTTTAATTTATAATCAACATTTTGTTTATATAATTAGCATATATGAAATTATTTGAATTATTTGTATTGTTGGGCCACCCCTTCACTTAATAAATTTAAATCAGCAGACAATATTTCCACACCCGCAGTCGTCGGATTCATTCCTGACAATATGGCTTTCATCTGAGTTCAATGCGGAATTACTAAACCACTAGTGGCAATAATTACCTATAACTAACCATTAACTGTCGTCATATTATGTGATGGGTTGTACCTCATTTGCATACGAATCCGAATTAACTAACCAACCTCTCTGCGAGCTATCCATTGTCATTCAAATATTCTTCAGTTACGACGTACGTCTATGACTCCGTTTGACAGGTGCTTGTATTTAACCGTTTCTATTGACGTAATCGTTTACGATAAAGGCAGTTTAAAGAACAATTAGTTGTTCACCTGAATCACTATTGTTTTGTTTTCTTACAAAAACGGTAACATTAAATAATCCTTTCCTCAGGAGGACGACGTTGTTTAGAAAAACAAAACGGCAAATGAACACAAAGAAGGAAAGACAAATTAATATTGTAATAGCAAACCATCCAACGTTACGTCGAATAAATGCTTACAACATTACAGACTAAAACCTGCTAATTACATCGTATTCTTGCGTAAAAATATTAAGCCAATGATTTGGAACACATGCGATTAGTAAAATTTTAAATAAAACTTAAAAATTCACAAGAATGTTAACAGTCCAACCCTCTAAGGATTCAGCCAATTAATTTTAACCCAAAATGTTAAAAATAATCCGATCAAAATTTTCGATTAATTAGAAAAAATATTAAAAATAATTAATTATTGTATAACTTCAACTACCTAAGGCAAGAGGTAGTCTAATGTTATTTTTTAAAAAAATCGTTTATTTCGTTGTCATCGCGTCCTATTTCTGAGAAACCGCTGCAAAGTGGGCTGAAACGCCGAAAACGTAATCAAAATTATTTTAGCTCACATGTCGAACTTTATAGCCTTGGGAATAGAACTTTTCATAAACTGTTAACAAAGTGAGCCATTAAAAAAAAAAAAATTGTTTTCCTTATCTACCCAAAACAGTAGGCAAAAAGCGTACCCATAAAGAAAACCATAATTAATTAAATGTGTAGACGATCAATTTATTGGAATACTTCATTAAAAAACGTGCATGTTATTGGCAATTAATTATTGGTAAACATCATTTTTTTTTAATTGTATAAAATTATGAATATTATTAACATATATGATATAATGATATCAATTTCAAGTATCAACCCAGCTAAGGACTTTTGATTTTTCAAAAATATTTCAATGATTTCAAGATAGCAATTTAGATTTCCGGTATTAATTTCCTAATCCCAAGTTGATAAATACTTTAATCTCTAGAAATGTCCTTATCTCTAGAAAATTTGTAAATAGTGCAGATTAAACCTTGCCTCCCTATCCTAGATAAACAAAGATCCTCTTCATGGTCTTTCTATGTTTGAAAGGAAAGATGAAGAGAGGGGAGGAATGAATTACGAAAGTTGGTAAAGTTCTTATCGAGAGCTTTTAGTTTTATACCGACTTACCTCGGGAGCAAATCGAAAAAGTTTATTTTCAGCAACCTCCTTACTGTGGTGAAATATGTCTCAAGTGTGCGAGGAATCTCAGATCTCCAAGCGTATTCGTCATAATAAATGGGTTTGCGGCCAAACTGGGAATCTGTTAAATGGGGATTGTAGCATCTCCGATATTGCTAGACTTAATACATGTTTATGTCCCCTTCTGTGATTTTATATAACAATTTATTTTTTTTTAAAGTTAAGTGATAAAATCCTTCATCCAATACTTTTTCAGTTCTCCGTTGCTTCTCCGAGTCATAATCCGGAATTTCGGATTTTCTTTTGTTTAATCTCTCGTACTATAAATTGTTTCTGTCTGATAAATAGTTTTTATGTCTGAGCTTATCTTCAATAAAAAAAAAAATGAATGTTTCTTTTGGCAGATAAATTTTTATTTGATAATTTTGTGTTTATAAGGATGTTCAAAATAGTGCGGAACAATTTTCAAACAGGCAGAAACACTAACGGCAATTGACTAAATTAATGACAACCATGCTCTGCGAATCTTGATTGAAGAATATCCTAGACAAATCTTCCAGAATAGTAGAAACTTTCAGTCCGCTAGGTGCTGCTGTAAAAATAACAATAATGTAAACAATTATTTATAATAAAACATACCTCATATTTCCTCTATCTACTACAACTTATAAATAATTCGGCCACTCCCATGATTTAGAAAATTACTTTATTATTCGATGATTGTTTTTTTTTTTAAACTACATTTATTGTTTAAAAAAACTTAAATTAAAATAAACTATATCGACAAGTGCATAGGATGGAATAAATCTCTGAATCCAAAATATTACATGAAAGGAAGGTGGGAGATCAGTTTCCTTCTGCACCTTAACCTGTTTTAATATCTTACGGTTTATCGTTTCCTAAGGACGTAGTTAAACTTAAAAAAAAAAGTCTTGTTGTTGTTGGGTATTTGGGCTTCTTGTACATTTGTCTTGTATCAATCTGTATGTTTTTATAATTTGCTTTGAAATTGTTTTTAGCGAGTTTGTTTATTCAACACTTCAAATATGTTTGAATGAAAAGGTTTTTTCTTAACGTCACGTTCATGATAGTTTTGTGTAGGGTTTAAGTAGTTCCATAAACCTATGATTACTAAGTCCAAATGGATCTTATTAGACATCTAAGTCTTTAATTTCGGGTTAAATTGTAATGTATTTAAAAATTCATCTTGTAAAATTAGTTTATTCAAAAATGAGTCTTTCTTTATCCATAATGGAAGTTTCCATGGTGCTTAATTCTGTTCTGTTTTAATCTCAATGAAAGGAGATGAAATATAACATAAAAATAAAAATAAATAACTAATAAAAAAAATTGTAAGAGCAAAAAATAATTATATTGCTCGTTTGGAAGAAGAGTGACACACCAGGAAGAAGTGGAATTTTACAGGAAAAGCGTTTGAAGTTTTTCTATTTAAATTTATCGCTGTCACTCAACTCACTGCAAAAACTGAGTCATGAGGTTGATTTCTTATCAAAGTTTAAAGGAGGTCATTATTTTTTACTAGTAAATTTATTATAGCTGAATTAACAATTTTTTTTTTTTTTTTGGCGGTAAATATTGAAACTAAAATAACGTTTTATCTCAAAGAAATATGGGCCAAAGCTTTCTAACTAAAAGAAAAAAAGGAAGAACAAAAATGAACGATTTATATGGTGATAGTAGATCAAAGCACAGGTATAATCTATATACCTATAGCTTTATTCAGTGAATTGAACATTTGTAACACATTATTAATTTACTACCTTCATAAATCAGAAAATGGTTTACGGATTTAAAAATATTATTTGCCCTTTTGCACAATCTACATACATAAGCAATATATTTGTTGGCGTATTTTAAATTTATATAAAAATGTATTTATCCGAAGATAAATATATATCAGGTGAATAGAAGTGAGCTAAAGGAATGATTTTCAGCAAGTGGTATTTTGTCAGAGTTCATATATTATATTCTTATGAATAGAGAACCCATTACGTTCCGCTTATTGGCTGGAAGTTTGCCAACTTTCAAACTGTATTTGTATTTACCTGCATATTACATCTTCTGGCTCTGGAGAGTTTAATATATTTGTGGCTTATATTTCCAGAGTGGGTCATGAAGCACATTTCAGCTTTATTGTTGACGTAATAAGCTAAATTCATCATTAAATCAGCTAAATTGTTGACGATTGATATGTTGACGTAAATCATCAAAAATATTATTCACCTTGAATTGGTTCTTTTGCTTTCTTAACATTAAATCTGAATAAATTATGAAAATGTTAAATACAATTTTTTCGTCGATGTCAGCCTTTAATTATTCCTTCCTTGCACGAAGTAAAGGAAGTATTGTAATCACGTAAATTTTCGGTTTTCAGATTTCAACGTAAAATATCCATTTGATCACTTTTTGAGCCACCGATTTATAGTTTAATAGGCGTACAAGAGAGTCATGTGTTGTCTACATCAGACATTTTTTTATAAAAAATCTTTTGGTGTGGAAACTATTAAAAGTAAGTTAAAATATGACTCATTACAAGGTTAAGTACCTGGGTTAATTTTTAATTGAATAAATAAAATTTAATATCATTGATTCGTTAGACCCCTCACTTCAACAGTTGGGCCTGTGAATTCCATCTCACCAGGTTGGCTAACCAGGGTACATGAGCAAAAAACGATTCAATTTAAAAGTTCATAAAAGTTTCCCTCCTTCCAATGAAGTATTTTTTCTTTTTTTATTACCAGGTTCTTAGAATTAATCTCACCTTCTTCCATGCTATTGAGCATTTTTCGTAAACTTTCCGACAATGTAGAAGTTTGTTGAGATTTTTGAGGAACCGCGAGTTTCAGAAAAGAATTCCATGCTGGAGTTATAGGATGCTAAAATTTCATCTATATATATATATATATATATATATATATATATATATATATATATATATATATATATATATATAATAGATGAAATTTTAGCATCCTATATATATATATATATATATATATATATATATATATATATATATATATATATATGACGAAAATTCGAGTAAATGAAGCGATTACTGATACCCCGATCTTAGGAGTTTTATTTTTATTTTTTTGTACTTTAATATTTTTTATGGTAGACGAATTTTAAAAATTTTGATGCTCAAATATTTTTTCAATTGTGCGTATAAATATTTTAGTTTGTATATGCATGCTCAATAGACTAAATACATTAGGTAGTAAGAAAGATATGTATCAGTCATAAAAAAGGTGATAAGTAAACATTTTTTTTTCAAGCCATGCTGTCAAAATGCATTGTGTTTCTATGTACAAAGCATAATTATTGATCTATCGTAAGAAATTATGTAAATACATTTTTTCCATTCCACAACACATTATTATCACGATTAAAATATACTACTTTATTTTTTCTTGTCTCTTTGTTTATTTGAATCTTCCTATTGAATTATCCTTTATTTTATATTATTTTTTTCTTATCAATCCATTACGTTTTCTCAACACAATATTCCTATATATATATATATATATATATATATATATATATATATATATATATATATATATATATATATATATATAATCAATCATTAAAAAATAGTTAACAGGTAAAGTTTTCCAATTTCCCATACGCTTTAAGACATAAATGGGTACTGTAAAAAATCATAAAATACACTATTAAAATGAACTGTTGCATAATTAAATACAATAAAATTTATATCAAGCCAATGTAACAAAAAAGTAGTAATAATCAGTAAATATCGTTTCATCTTAAATATATATCATAATTTTTGTTGATCAGATATTTCATGAATTGAGATTATATGCAAATATTTTTATTCACTTTTAGGGAATATTTGAAATCTCTAAAGCATACTAAAATTCTGTAATTTAGTTTACTTTTTTTTTTTTTTCTACATGAACATTTATGTTGACATCATAAAATTATTTTCTTTATAACCTGACACCTATTTGTTCACGACAGGCACAGATGTAATCGAGTCGTAATAAAAGACGTAATATCAAAAAATAACACAGTTCTTTTTCTTTTTTTAAATTTTATTCCAATCATAAATAAAATCAATGAGATTTATAATAATCTCTTGTACATGTTTGAAAAATGTCAGAAAGAGTTATTTTTAACCTCACAAGCCAATTGAATAATATAGAATAAAAAGAATGTAATAATTGATAATTTGTATTCAGAACTTTTTGAACAGAATACTTATAGAAACTTTATCACGAATATACGATTAATCTTAAACAATGTTGTCAGTAATTAAAATAAAATATCCCTTTTATGTGATGAATCCTGGTGGTGGATTGTTTGAATAATTTTTAATAATCTTCGTCAGTTTGTTAGTTTCTTAAAAATTAACAAAAATTACCGGGCGCGAAATTCATCCATTGAAAAAAAATGTGGCTTAAAAAAAAAATCCTTAAAATTACTGCACTTGAAACAAGATAGAGTGCTGAAACTTAGTCTTCTTTACAATCCCTTAGCATTATTTAACTTAAAACGTGAAAGCATTGCTGTTAATTGAATACTAGGCTGTATGTTTAGCCTTTTTCTAATCCCTCAAAAGCCGATTTTGATACATCAAAAAATTGCTAAAAATTTAAATTACAGCACTGCAGCCTTAAAAAGAAAGCCAGTTGAAAAAGTTATTAAATAAACATTAAAACTTCCAAAATTTACTTCTTCAAACTCTGAAGCAATATTGAATAGAATTGATTTAATTTTATCATATTCTATTTTATCTTGCTTACGTAATATTCAATAAGCAAGTTTACAAAACATTCATTTTTCCTAAAAAAAAAAAGGAAACTGAAAACCATTATCATTCTCGTCGGCTCTTGAAAAGTGGTTTTTCTGATAATCAGAAATTTTCGGCGTTTTAGTTATTTGTTTACTTGTGTAAAGGTTTTTTAGGTTATTTCTCGAAGATAAATTTGGTAATTTACTCGAATTAAAGGTCCAGCCTATGACTAGTTATTTGTAACAATTTCAGTAACTGTTATTTGTGACCAAAAAAAAAATGTTTCGATGGGAAGTTATTTCATTTAAAATAACCGGTTATCTACATTGGTTAAAACCGATCAGTTTTAATTGAAGGTTAAATTACCGGGTTTTTTCACAGTACATTGAACTGCTTAAAGAAATCCTATGATTGAAAAATCATTTTTAATGACAAAATCCTTACCATATTTTAAAATTAAAAATACCTCCGTATTAAGGCATCCTTGTATGCAATGTATACATTATATATAAATACGTTCGAACTCTTTTAGCAATCTCAAAAACCTGGAAATAAACTCAATTCTCAAGTGTTTCTCCTCTTCAGTCGTTGCTTTCCCAAACCGTAAAACACTCCAACATCACTGAGAGTGCCAAGGGGTAATAATGAACACTGTAGCGGACCGCAACCCTCCTGCGAGCGGGAAGGAAAAAAAAAACTTGTCATAGTAGACGGTGCCCCTATGGGTTGCTCAGGTTTTGACAATCCAAGCAACTGCTCAATATGACCCTCCGTGTTATCCACTTAAGAACTTATAGTTCTTGATATTGTTAGAAATATTCACATTTTCAAAAAAATCGGTATGGAAGGACCATGCATTCCTTTTTTTTTTACGTTAAAACATTTTTAAAAAAATCAATACAACCCAATTTTTAGTTTCTCTGTCTAATCTCTAAATAGAAAATTTAGTCGCTGTTCCTTTAAATTCAGGCTACTGAGGTTTATACAGAAAGGATGGTGCAACTAATGCTATTAATAATACTAAACTAAAATAATAATTTTGAAGTTAGATAATAATGTGAAAAGTTTACTAACTATAAATTAGAACAACCAACATTTACCATGTATACTTGTTAATTACAAATTCGATCTCATACTTTAATAATCACGATAATATATTATTAAATATATTAAATCATTTTGTTTAGTTGTTTTACGTTTCATTGTTTTCTTTTATTTTTTATATCTCGGTTGGTTACAGTTTGTGCATATCATTTTTTGTTAAATCATTTAGTATTTTTATTGTAGTTTAGTATTGTAATAAGTATTTCGTATTATAAAGTTGTGTATTTATAGCTAGCTAGGTTGATATATTAGGCACTATTTTTTTTTTTTTTTTTTTTTTTTTTTTTACCACATGAAATTGGGCTTGGTGGATGCTGTTCATAAATTAAAGGAATGAATAAAATTAAATATTAACGTTAATTAGTCCAATTTTTAATGATTCTCATAAATACTTAGAAATATAATAAACCCCCATTTAACAAGGACTCCTATGTAACTTACACTTTACAATTGATGAGTATTTTAGTCGAAGTTTCGGTTAAACGAATTAAGGCTTATCATGATTAAAGCTAATCATTATTTTATCTGTGACACACTCTAAAATGGAATATGCATGTTTTTATTATCAAATACTATCACTGTTCGGTATTGGAATGGTCCACTATTTTCAACCTGGATGCAACTACAGTATGATCTCACTAACCAGGCACTATATTGGGATTGGCAGTATCGGATTATCAAAATGGCCGGATTAGTGGATTTAAAGAAACAAAAAAAAATTTAAGTTTATTCCCGTTAGTGTAATAATCTTCACGGACATCACAACAGACTTATAAACGATATGGCTACGGCTGTCATGGCCATTAGGAGAAGGCTAAAAAGGAGCTGGATGAGAGATTTCCTTTTTTGAATTAAAGCGCTAATTCAAGACCGGAAAGAAGTGCTGCTGGGTACTATCCTTCCTCATGCCTATCATACCACTAATATCTATTATATCCATACGTTTGCCAAACTTCTGTTAGACAGGTGCGAATATATTGTTTAAAGATAAAAAACAAATAATAAATATGAAAACCTCAAAAAATTAAATACGAAAAGTATTTACAATATTTTATTTAAATTAATGATGGTGATTTGTAATGTAACAGATGATAAAAATCACTGTTACAACAAAAATAATACATTTTAAACGAAATATTAATGTACTATGTGTAAATCGTAAAAGAACGAATGATTAAACCACACCAAATACGAATTTGAAATTTGTGCCCAAATATTAGCCCTACACCAACGCGGCAGCTCTGAAGAAGGTGTACCTACTCGAGGAAACTCACCGGATTTCAAAGTTTTCTTACGCTGTTGGATGAATCGTTTCTCTTGAAGAATGATTCAATTCGGCCCTTTTTCTTCTTAAAGTCGTACATTGTTGCCCCGGCCAATACCGTACTCCTTAGACAATTGAGCCAACTTGTCACCTTCTTCCAAACGTTTTAATATTTCATACTTTTTATCTATCATTACAAAGGCCTTCAAATTGCCGGATTTCTGGAAATGCCGGAATAGCCAACGACCGGATTAGAGGTACTGTACTGCTTATTCGCTCAACATCTTGCACAGTCTTGCATTATCTCTAACGGCGGTGCATAATAATCAATCTTGACTGAAGGTGCTGTAGGCCGATGACAGGACAAGAGGCGCTAACTAGTCGGTAACAAGGAGGCAGTGATTTATTAAAAACGGCTTAAAAAGCTACAGCGTCATTCTCGTCAGCCGTTGGTAAAGTCCGGGGGTGCGATCGTCTCTCTTGATATTGAGCAGCCAATGAATTGCAGTTACTATGACAATTGTGGTTCGGCATTTACCTGAGACTGCGTATAATGAATCGTTAGCTTATTATTTATTTATATTTGATCTGTTTATTTAGCGAAAATTATAACTGTATAAAAATAAGTAAATAAAATGAGTAAATGTGCTCATTAATTAGACTATACGCATTAATGATAGAGAGAGAAACGCAATATTTATCAAGAGAACTGCTTAATATTGCTACATAAACATTATAATATGTCTTATTAGACAATCGGTTGGAGAATATAAAAAGAAAGAATTTAAAATACAATTTCAATATCTCATCAAAATAATAATAGAAAGATATATATTTTTTTTACTCATTTTTATGTCTGTTCGTTTTTCACTCTGTATTTATTTTTCCTGTTCTTTATTTCTGATGAGTCACGTAAGCCTTTTTATGAATTAAATTGAGGTGTCTTACATTTATAAATTCAAACTTAAACCAGTTTAATAAATAAAACTATTCAAAATATTCAAACGAGGAAGGATATTAATAAGAAAGAAGAAAAATCTAAATTCGCTTATGAATAGTAAAATATAAGTCTGATCACAATTCAACCGATATTCACCTTTATAAAACATGTAAAATAGCACTTAAATTATGTATCAATATTTTTAATTTATTTTTTTACTTGGAAAAAAGAAGGAATAACTAAGTATTTTTTTTTTATTCTGCTCGTCCAGTCTCTCTTTATTAATATTGTCTATTATTATAATCAGTATGCTTTGTGAATTAGCAACTCAACACAGTTTAGCACCCACTCGCAAATATATATATATATATATATATATATATATATATATACATATATATATATATATTTTTGATTTTTTTTATTACTTTAGTTAGGTAAGCCGTTTTCACACGGTCACATCCATACATCCGATTTATTTTACGCAGACAGCATGCGGTCGGTTAATTATCCTATATTTTCTACTTGATAAATTGGATTTCGGTCTTGCATCCGACTTTACTGAACCGTGTGAAAACGGCCTCATTAGGCTTGTTTTTTAAACATTATTCATGGTAACTAAAGTAATAAAAACATATTTTTGCGAATGACTGCCATTAGTCCATCTGTTTGTTTTCTTCCTTGTACGCAATAAAGGAAGTTTTGTAATCGCAAAAATTTTCGGTTTTCAGATTTCAATGGAAATATCCATTTTGACCATCCCTGAATCCATTTGGACTAGTTTAGTCGTTACGTCTGTACGTACCTTCGTAACTCAACGGTTAGCCGTAAAAAGTTAAAATTTTATATTTAGGATTATTATATAATCTAGATGTGAACCTCCCTTTTTGGTCACTGCATGATTACCAGAAGTGATACTTTACTTGAAGGTCATTACTCATTTTCATCAAAAATTATATTAAAATATAATGCAAAACTTCTCAAGTTTGGTATTTACGACTTGCATACTAATCTAAACAACATAATAAATTTTGGTCAGCATTGGCAAACCAAGAGTGGCACTTTACTTGCAGGTCATATTAGGCCTTCATCAAAAATTATATTAAAATATAACGTAAAAGATCTCAAATTTGGTAAATTAGACTTTTATATCAATACTAGTAATATAATAGATCTTGGTTGAAATTAAAGATGCGAAAGGGATACTTTACTAGAAGGTCACAAGAAACTTACATCAAAGGTATATCGACATTCATTACAGAGATCATATGGTTCAGTGATAAAGGTTCTAAACGCGATTTTTTTTCCACTCTAATTAAACAATTTTATTACTTGTTTTAAGTGTTAAAATTGAGTGTAAAATACTTTTTTTCCTCCCCATTTGTGAGCTGAACAAGTCTGCAGTAGGCGAATAAGATATAAGTTAAGCGGTTTCTTCCGCTTAAAATGTTAAAACCGTCGATTTCCAATGCTTTATTTAGAGACATAGACAGTTCTAATATAGTCAAGGAATACGAAGAAATATCTTGGGAACTTGTTACCAACTGAAAGAGAACGACCTATAATAACGGAATAAGACCTCAAGAAACAAGAGCTTGTGTGTTTATGTTTGCCTGTATGTGACAATAGATGGACGTCGCGACGCCGAGTGTCATTTTATGATATGTTCGGAAACGAGTAACATAATTCAGGGTGCATACAGGCGTACATGGAAGTCATGGTGTGGCCACATCAGACATCGGGTCTTGTTTCCCCCGCCACTGATTTTATGATATTAATTAACTTATGATATTAATTGGTTGCTATATAGTTTTATTTTCCTGGATACACAAATGAAACACATGTTTAATGGCATTTTAATATATTACTGTGAGAATGAATACGTTTAATGAAGCAACCAATATGGATCTTTTGAAACTGTACGAATTATGCAATGAAGAGAAAGAGGCAAAGTTATTTTTGGAATATAGAGGAATTTTTACGAAAGTAATGCATTGCAAACAAGGCCACATCATGAAATTTTACGAAGGTTGGAACACATACAGATGCAATAAAAGGTATTGCCGGTATGAATGTGGCGCATATACAGTTACGTGGCTATGTCATTGCAAGTTACCGTTAAATAAGGTAGAATTATTAATTTATTCATAGACAAAGGAATGACGACCTTTTTGAGAGGATACTGAAGGACATAGTAGAATTTTGGCCGCCAGAGGTAACTAATTGAACTAGTGACATTTATATTTATTTCTTTACTTATTTTTGAAATTTTGTAAACTATCTTTTTAATTGAATAAATACATATGTTTTTCTAACCCATGTCTTTCAATTAATCACTAGGCTACTGTTACAAGGTAAAATCACTGGCGGGGTTAATGGAAACAAGATCCCAGATATTTTTCAATTAAATAAAATAAAGATAAAATATGCATACATATTTTTGTCAGGCTTATTACTTCCTTGTACGAAGTAAAGGAAGTATTGTAATCGCGAAAATTTTCGGTTTTCAGATTTCGACGGAAATATCCATTTTGACCATTCCTGAATCCATTTTGACTAGTTTCGTCGTGGCGTCTGTACGTACGTTCGTATTTCGCATAACTCAAAAATAGTTAGCCGTAGAAAGTTGAAATTTTGAATTCAGGATTGTTGTAAAATCTAGTTGTGAACCTCCCTTTTTGGTCACTGCTTGATCACCGGAAGTGGTACTTTACTTGAAGGTCATAATTGATTTCCATAAAAAATTATGTTAAAATACTATGAAAAACTTCTAAATTTAGTATTTATAATTTATATATTGATTTAAATAACATACTAGATTTTGGTCTAAATTGGAAAACCGGAAGTGGTACTTTACTTGAAGGTCATATTAGACTTTCATCAAAAAATATATTAAAATATAATGTAAAACATCTCAAATTTGGTAAATAGGACTTTTATATCGACATAAATGTATTTACTAGATTTTGGTTAAGATTCGTGAGCGGAAAAGAGTACTTTACTTGAAGGTCATAATAAGCTTACATCAAAAATTATATTAAATTAAAAGAAAAATCATATGTTTCGGTAATAAAGGTTACAAACGCAATTTGGTTTCCAATCTAATTAAACATTTTTATTACTTGTTTTAAGTGTTAAAATTGAGTCTAAAATACTAGTTTTCTTCCCCATTTGTGAGATCAACAAGTCATCATGAGAATAAGATATTAGTTAAGTGGGTTTTTCCGCTTAAAATGTGGAAACTGTCTATTTCTAATGCTTTATCCAGTGATATTGACAGTTTTATTGTTGTCATGGAACATGAAGAAATATCTTGGAAACTAGTTACCTACTGAAGGAAAACGACATATAATAACGGAATGAGATCTCCAGTGACAAGAGTGTGTGTGTGTGTTTCAATAGATGGATGATGGGACGCCGAGTGTCGTTTTTACTGCAATCTTCGGAAACTTGTAACCAAATTCAGTATCACTTTTTGAGCCACGGATTTATAATTTAATAGGCGTACAAGGAAGACATGTAGTGCCCACATCAGATATTTTTTTAATTCAGCTTCAGTTTACAATCTTTGTCGAGTGGATGACGAGCCAGACCCAGTTAAGCTCTAATTACGGTCATTAACTGACTGCTTTCTTAAGAGTGTAATCAATATTTAGAATCCAAAGAAAAATTATCCTAAATAATAATGAGTTTTGTATTTCAAGATATAAATTTAAAACAGGTATTACAAGCTGTATAATTTCGAATTCAAAGCTCTCAAGTGGCCCCTTGACAAGCACGATGATGATAAACGGCGGTGTCCACATTTAATACCCTTCATAGAGGGCTGACAATCAGGGAGCTCCCGACAATAGGGTCCAGCCATGTAACTAGCTACCTGAATACCGCTCACCGCCCGTGCCGAATCCTCTACCCCACCATCTGCGCATCTCCTCCTCCTAGGCCAGAAATTTGTCTGTTTTGCCGAAGGAGGAGATGGATGGACCAGGTGGGTGTCATTTCACGCCGTATTAGCGACTATTAGCATCTTGGAGCTCGCCATCTCTTGTAGTCGAGTGGTCCCTATACCTCTCGCTCCATATACTCGCAACTCGCCGCTATAACTCTCACACACAAAACAAATTTCTCGAAAGGTCGTTCCTTATACCTGGGCTCTTCGAGGAGGTGGAAATATTCTGTGAATGGCTTGGTGATAATAGCTGTGATCCTATAACATTTAGATTTACCCTTAAGTGTAATATATTTTTTAGTTCACTCTTACCTATTTATGAAATACATATTAAGAGGATGTATTGCGATCGTGAAAAATTTCGAATCCGAGGTTTCAACGGAAATACAGGATTTAATACACCGTTAGTACAAATAACCAAGTTATTTATATACGTAGCTCAAAACGAAAATATCTACGAGACTGAAATTAGGCGTTTAAGGTAGGCATACTCAAACTATTACTGCATCATTTAAATAAACTATCAAAACTACCACCAACCGAAAAACTCAAGATTTATACTCATCTACTAAGGCCGGTTTGGACGTACTATGCACAAATATACAGATATTCCAAAAAAAGTAACTTACTTTAAACTACAACAATTTCAATAAAAAGTACTAAGACTTATTAGCGTAGCTTCCCTGTACACCAGCAACAAGAAATTACACATAGACTAAAATACTCTATATTTTCTATCAACCATTAAATCAATATATATATAATCGATTTCACGACAAACTTAATGCACACTTAAATCCATTAATTCAAGGACTGTCAACACCAGACTTACCTGACACATGACGGCGTTTACGAATTAGATGGAATAGGGATCTTCTAGACTAACTTTCAAATTTTTATTTTTATGGGGAGGTATCGCTGGGTGATCTTTACCTTCACGACTTTAATTCTCATCTCATTTGCTTGTTGTAACATAGTTTACGGTTGTGAATTAATTAAATAAAGTAAAAAAAGAAAAAAGAAATAGGTATATGCCTGGGATGTGGAAGCAACGTTTTAGCTAAAATCGACTTATCGGGAATGCCCTTTTATATCATTGATTTTACACTTTTTACAATTTTCTTGACAAACACCTCTAACAATTTTGATTAAGCTCAATGTACAATTGAATGGTATTTTATATCAGCTAGGTCCTCTTAGAAACAGTGTGATAGAGTTTAAAAGCCGAATTTTCAAAATGGCTTTCTCTGAAGAATCTTTAATTTTGTTTATTACGGTTAATAACTGTTAGTTATTATACGGTTAAATAACTCTCTAATTAAATAACCGTCTCTCATTGCCAGTAGTAATGAAATAATGGATAAATATGACCTATGAAAGGAATTGATAATTTACTACAATAGAAAAAAGGAGAAATATTTTACCAGGTTTAAAAAAAATTTCCAGAAATAAGAGTAGCAAGATAAATATACCGTAGGAAAGCTAAAGCTTTCAGAAAAATTAATATCTAACATATAAACTCGTAGGAGTGACGAAGAACGCATATACTTAATAGATGAGACAGTAAGTTAGAAATTATGGTAATTACCATAATTAAGCAGTTGTACCATCAATAATTTTTACTTTCACTTATCTATTTAAGAAAGTATAATACGAGGAAGTATCGCCATCGTGAATAAAAATAAATAAGAAACTATTGTTTTGAAACGAGTTTCACAAAGTCTGAAGAACCTGCTAAAATTAAATACAGCTCATCAATCTGAATGTTTTGTTTACAATATTCGATGTTTTTTTGATATATCGAAGATCGATAAAAAATTAGTACATTAATAATTTAATTGATTAATTCTATTATCTTAATTTTTTTAATGCGTTATACCTAATTTTATTAAGTGCGTTATACCTGCTATGATTAAAGAAAGAGAGTATTTTTTTAAGGCTATTCACTGTAGAGAATTAGTGACGAAAAAATCTGGTGCGGTGCGGTATCAAATAACTTCCACCAGCCCTACTTCAGCAGAAATTAAGTTCTACTCAAGGCAGGATAGTAAGAGAATGTTGTGATGTGCGCGCGCATTGCACCAGATTTTTTAATTTATTTTTTGTGGTTTCGATTTTTATTACAATTAAAATTAAAAATGATTACAATACAAGTAAATACAATAAGGTTATTAAATATCATATGATGTTTGGAGAAACTACTAATTGGTAGTATTCCAATGACTGCTATATGTTAAAAGGTATCGTGGCCATCTTTTTATCTTAGGTATTGGAAAATGAATTTGAATAGATTGGAATAGAATTGCGAAATAATGAGTATGTAGTGAATAATAGAAAAATATTATTTTTTTCTTATTATTATTTTAAATTTGACCAGGCATTTATAAGTTCTAATTAGCTTTTATTTGCGTACGAAATCGCTGGGTGATCAAGGAGGCGTTAAAAAGCAAATATTCAGAGCTTCAGAAACAAGATACAAATAAGTATGCCGATCTTTTATACATATATTAAATAAATACATACATAGAGGGGAAAACAAAAAGTAAGAATGATGGTGCATATTTGACAGAAATAAAAATCATCCAAATAAATAAAATTAAATAGAGTATTAATTTAGTTCTGGCTAAATATGTAACTCCTTAATTTCCTCTATATTACTGTTATTCTTTATTTTACATTTCATACCATATACTCTTTTATATTTTATTTATTCCCTTATATTCAACCATCATTGTTCTTTTCAATATCTCTATATTGCAAAAACTACACACACTCATCAAATTCAAACTATACAAAACATTCAGAACAATTTTAGATAAATCACGGTATATTTCAAAATACTCTTGTAAATTTACAGATATGATCCGATCTACAGCACATATTAATTATATACAATTATCTGGCCCTTTGACCTCCTATTAAATTTTCTTTTTGTTTTTTATTTAATTTAAATTAATGTTGTTGTTGTTTTAACCAAGTAAAGAAATTTCAATTCATATAAATTATTTTTAAAAATGTTTTAATTAATTTTGAAGCAATTTTGAATTTTATTTAAATTAATTAAATAAAAGTGGGCCGTAACTTCGGCAAGCATTAAATATTTGTATTACTAATTTTATTTAATTTTATCTGTACTCCTCGTCATCATGTCTTAAACTTTTTAGATTTATTTTGTATTACATTTGAATTACATACATTAGTATCCATGACTACATGAATATCTACGCTATTTCCTTTAACTACATGAAAACCTTCTATGACTAAAACACCGCATTCCACTATCCAGTATCCATTAAAAATACATTAATAATTTTTTTAATGAAATTTAATTGAAATACCCATACAAGAAATATGTTTCCAAATTATGTTTTGCGTTTCTGTTGGTAATTTGTTTATTTGAATTTTTTATTTATTAGTTGGGATTAGTGAAAACTTGACACTGGTTATATTTATACTAATATATAAAGCTGAAGAGTTTGTTCGAACGCACTAATTTCAGGAACTACTAGTCGGATTTGAAAAATTCTAATTGCGTTTATTGAGATAGACCGTGAATTGAAGGAGGCTTTATAACCACGATAAGACCCATTCGAATTAAAAACATTTTCAATCGGCCGGCCGCCGTAAACATTTCGTAACTTTAGTTGAAATAATACTGGAGTGATAATACTATTCAGTCATAAATAATTGTGTATATATTTTTTTCTTTATGAAGTAAGTATAACAATATAGTAATAAACTGAATTCTCTATTTTTGTCACGTTCTTCTGTTTTTCTTAGACTGTGGGTCACGTTCCAACCCGCTTGTGGTGTAGTGCTGGTTGAGTGCTCAACACGTAGGAGTAACTTCTTAAAAATAATAGTCAGATAGAATCAGACGTTCTCAGACGAAAATGAGAATGGAAATAGAAAATTATGAAAAATCGAACTTTCTAAAAACACTGTAACGAAATCGGCTCAAAATTATTTCAATAAAGAATAAAATCATTTTCATTTCGATTTATTATATCATTGATAGCTTTTTTATATCTCCTTTGTTTCCAGCGTGTGTCTACCATCATAAAGGGTAGAGAATAAGTCATAAATAATAAGAAAAATAAATAAAAGGCTTTGAAGACCCACAGTTTCGATCGCCGATAGCACCAATAGCCCGCTCCTGCATACATCCAGTTCAACCAGATACATCCAATTCCAACAGAAGCCAAATACACAAGATCGCAATTAACACAATTTTCCCATCTACTTTTCGGTCGTTTTACCCCGTTTTGATTTAGTCCTTCTTACAATTTTAATTATTCGTTCATTATCCACACCAACATCTTTATGCATCTATTTCATTGGCCGCCATGCCATCACCCCAATTGTATTTCCTTTTGCGACCCATCCTATTGCGATCCAAATATTGTACGGGATACTTTGTTAAAATGACGAATACTCTGTTCGTTCTGTCCATGTGGCAACCATTTGTCCAGTCTTATCTAATCTCCTTTTCAAATGACGCATTACGGCCGAATGGACTACTTCAAATTCCTTTCGCAATATCTTGTTCAGTTTTCAACTGATCTCGTAGATTTAACTGCGAACTATTCAAACAAACACTAAGCGCTTTCTTTATCTCCAACTTCTTTAATATTCCGAGCCGTTTGTGCTACACTGAGGCTGATTTAAAATTCATGGGAGTATATTTCATGAAACTCTCACTTTGATGACGGAAGTTTAGATAATAAAATGTATTGTTAAGGACTCTTTAAGAGACACTTCTGTTTCAAATGCAGTTTTCAATGCACAATGCTTCAGATAACTCTCTTTAAAAGACAATATTGATAGCGGACGCGTAAAAAGCGAATGCACTAAAACGTCAAGTTATTGAGTTCTGTGAAAAGGATAAATTTCATTTTGCGTTCTTCGTGTCATAACACTGATATCTCTGAGAACTGAGAAAATTATTTATTTTATTTTTTTAAGGTTGTAACATAAATAATCTTTAACCATTGATTTTTTCCCGAAAAAAAGAGAATTCGTGTGGACATTTGGAATATAAAAATGTTTAAGAAATTTATTTATTTAATAAAATGAAATTCACTGAAAATGCGGAATAAGAGCATATTGTGAATTTCATGATTAGTTTTTGTATTTCTTGATAAAGTCATTTGATATGATGCATAATTTTTCTATTATAATATAAATACTTTTAAATGGTTAAATTTTAAAATATTTGCCGATAACTTTGTTATGATACTTAGCTTTATTTATTTTTTTTATTCTTTTATAACATATTTGCATCTGTGTTGTAATGCATCAATCCAAATCCGATGTCATGACTTTTTTGTTCTCGATCTACTTGGTAATGCTTCTTGATTTTGAATTACTGGTAAACCAGGAGATCTGCAGACCATTGTCTTTTAACCCCCGTTCATGTAGACCAGGTGGAGGAAAGTGATAAAACGGAGTGGATTAGCGTGGAGTAAATATTCATGTCGTGTATGGTGTGATTTGAATGTAGCCAATGGACATTGGCAATTTTCGAAGAATTTTGGAATGTTTTCATCTTGTATGTGTGGACATATTTTGCTGAACTCCGAAGTTCTACTCCTTATATCCGGGGATTGGTCTCAGTGTAGTGGTGTGAATTGCTTGTTTCGTAAGCTCGGTGAGGATCTATATTCCAGATGAAGTGACAGTTGATTTTATCACCTTGTTTGTTCCTATCTTTTTAATTTTGTGTCTGTTCTATGCGAGTCTAATATCGAAGTATCGTCCGAGAGTTTCTCAAAAGTATAGAGTCGTCCATTTTTACGGATGGAAATGAAGTTTTCCATAGCGAGAAGCTTCATATAGGAATGAACATTTTTAACAATATTCATTAGTGGTTTTTAAAATTTTAATACACTGTTTAAACATTACATATTCTTTTTATTTTATAACACTTCTATATTTTATTTTAATGTTTTAAGAATACTATTTTAATAATTTTTAAAATCTTTCGATGAAGAAGTATAATTATGGACTGTAAACAATTATTGTTTTCATATTCTCAATTTAATCCCATTATTTTTATGTTCTCATTTCTGTTCGTCTCGTAGCTTGTTTTTCTTAGTTTTTCTGATTGAGACCCACAATTTAGTTCGAAACATCGGCACACAATAAAACAGTATATTTCATTATAAATTTTCGTTTTATTTATGACAGTATCCCCAACTATCACAAAATTAGAATGTATATGGGTAGGTTACGAAGTACGTATGTGGCACCAATAAAAGTTTTTTATTTAGCTATTTTTTCTTTATTTGTCATTTTTTCCATACTTGTTATAACAGATCATAAATAATAGAAATATATTAATTTACCCCGGCTACACCTAGATTTTATCTCTTGCAGTCTGACAGTTTTTTTTTTTTAACCCCCAGAACCAAAGAATGGATAGGTACATATGTACCTTCTTCACATATCTTCAAAAGCCCTTTAGAAATAAAAATGCCAGAGACACTCGAACATTTTCCAGCCGACATGGCCTCAATCAGAAGTAGGGAAGTTGGAGTGTCTGCTGTAAGATATTGAGTGGGCCCACAGAACGGTTATCTCGGGCTGCTATCGGTCGTGGCTCAGCCTGGCAGAAATCCCTGCTATTGTCAGCCCCAGGCATCACTCGACCAGCCACGATGTCACAGCCCGATATATAACCCTTTACCTCGGAGGAAAACTGCGTCGAGATAACTTCAAAGGGCTGGTAGCATTCCCTTTGTAAGGAAAGAATAATGGCAGAATTCCTAGGAGGCCTTCTCAAATCCTGCTAGTCCGATGTTATGATGCTTTTGATTAGGACTTTGTGAGGGCTTAGTGATAATGGTTATACTCATAACCACTGAAACAAGCGCAAAAGGCCATGAAAGGGAAATCTCCTTTCATGGCCTTTTGCGCTTGTTTCAGAACACGTCATAAGTCCAAATAATTTTATAATATCAAATATGAATATGATTCTGAATAAAATCTACCATCTCATATAAATTCATATGGCATAATATATAATATGATATAAATTCATATGGTATAATATAAAATATGATATAAATTCATATGATTCAAATCATACATACATTCATATCATATACAATGATATAAATTCGGGAATGCCAACAATTTTTCAAGTAGGCTGTTATTTGTTCAATATCCAAAATTAATTAATTAACAATTTTGATATGTAATTGAGTTTAATCATTATCCTTCAAATAAAGCATAATATACTTATTTACTTTGAATAAGGAAATATTGTTATAAATTAAAAAAAAAAACCTAAGGATTTTTTACCTAAGCCTCCATAGCAAACTACAAAGATATCAAAATAATTTATTCAGGAAATGGATAAGGGAAAACCTCATTCCATCCATAGGAGAATGAAATTAAAAAGGAACAGGATAAGAGATCTGACCTAACGCCAGCTCAATCTGGCTTTCTTTTTTCAAAAGATATATAAATTAATTTTAATTAATTTAATTTAAATATTATCTTTAATTTTATCGCATAAAAACATCATTTAAGACATTATTCTAAACTCCTCATGAACATTTTTTTTGTTTATTGAAAAACAATTTTTTAGCGTGCGCTCCTTGGCCTGGGTCTGGTGAAGCCCACCACCGCTAGGCCAGTGATAATTCCAACCCTGCCTATAAGTTTTAAAATTGACGATGCGCCTGTGGATAAAATTCAACAAATTATTTGTAGTATGATTTTCAAGCAACTGAACTCAGAACTGCATCTTGTCTTAACAAGGTTTATTTTATTCGGCAATCCATTCGTGTTTGTTGTGGAAATTTAAATAAAAGATTATTCAGATGAAAATATTAATGAAATTGCTTCTTGAAATTCATATCTAATTCATTTCGGTTCTGTTTTTTGATTAAATTTTTTTTTCTCGAAAATGATGGCTGAACATGGTAAGAAATAATACTTAAATCTCGTTTTCTTTACAAAATATCCTATACTGTTCATTGATATCAATTTCAGTAATTGTTCCTGATTGCTTTCATATAACTTTTTTTTTTGTAAATATTATTCGTAGTAAATACCTGCAGAAAATATATTTAAAAGTTCCCTTAAAATATTTCGCTAATTCTGATGAAACTATAGGTTCGTCTGAATCTACAGATCTTGATGAGTACGCAGGTTCAAAATATTGTAATATTTTTTTAATTTTCCGATTGTACTCTATAGAAAGAAAATATTGCAATACTGTATGTTATCAACGTCGTTACCGTTGGAAAGCTAAAGATTTTAGAAAAATTAATATCTAACATTGACGTCATTTTTTGAAAAAGGCTTAAGTGCCAAAAATTCGAAATTTTGTTTTCAATTTATTAAGGGGCGTAAACACAACCTCTATCGATTCCCACTCATGACAAACAGAAAAAAAAATTGGAAATGGTCTAAAAATCGACTACTGATAACGTATGCACCAAACACTAACGACTCTCAGTCGTCACTTTGGCCTTGACCATTGGTAGAATCTTTAAAAATACATTGTAATTATAAAGGTTTTGCTACCTTAGTAATCTCCTACTGTAAGAAGAATAAAATTTAAAAAAATATAATGCTATTTGGTGAAAACTAGTTTCATGTGCTTCCAGTAAAGTTTGCAAAAAGTTTGCTTACGCCTTTTTCATAATACGACGTCATATTGATCTCAGTTTTCTAGTGTAGTATCTCATAAAATATATATTTATGTTGTTTGTTGTTGTTTTATATTTTATTTTCAAGCAATTTGAAATGTGTTTTTTAATGTATATATCCCAAATTCTCCATTAAATTATTGTTATTTATAATGTATGATATTATTATTATTATTTATTATTAAATATGTTATTTTACCGCACTGTTGAAAAATGGCCAATTAGTTAACAAGATGACGCAATCATAAAATTTGCACAATTTGTTCATATTCAAGCTTTGATAACCATCAGCACTAACGGGCTTTAAAAGAGTTTTGAAGGGAAAAGAAAAAGAAAAAAAGGCTGTAGTGGCGGAAGATATGATTTATCGTGGCTGTAAGGGCTTATAAACATGGCTTCAATTACCTGCGAGCTTGTGAAAAATGATCACTACAACTTTTAACTGAGTTCAGCCAGCTCCGGGTCAATAGAGGCCTCTCACAAAAGCTTGGAAAAGGTTTATTGAAAATTATTTGCATAAGCCATCTCGTCTGATTTTTTTTTTGTCGGAAAAATGATGTGATGGAAGACACTTCAATCAGCAGAGAAATTATCCTGTCTAAAACTGTATCAGATAACGAGAGTCATGGGATCTTCTTCTCCATCGAACCGCAGGACAGGGCATAATGAGGAAAAAGCTTTCAACGAAGTCACTTAACTAGAAGTCGATCAGAATCGTTGCGGGATTCCAAAGATATTACGTTCAGAGATGTTCCGATAATAAGAATATAGAATCGGTCCTTAAGTTACTAGCGAAAAATAGATGATAAAAAAATTCTTTCAAGCATAAAAGAAAGCGAAAAATCATAAAATAAAAAAAATATAATTAGGATATAATAGGAAGAATAGAGACAAGGGCGTATGCAAGAATTTCTCTAGGGGCGGGTCAGGAGAGACATAGCTAACATATCAGAAATATAGGTAATTTACGTAATTTTGCCTTTATTAAAGACAAGCTATTTGTCGAGTATCAGGCGCAAATTTGGGTGTGCTGCGACTTTTTATACCAGAATTAAGCTCTTCACAATTTAACCCGTTTGAAGAAACAAATTTAAAATCGGAAGAAAATATTGGCTTTTTCGAGGAGAATTCGACTATTTATAATTTCGGTATTTCCAAGAAAACTTGTGAAAAGCGGACGAAGACTGATGTGTTTCTGAAGGTTTTTAAAGCAGAACGTTCAGGTCTAATAATGCAGCCAGTTTCGAGAAACATTTTAAAAATAGAATTAAGATTTGGTTGTTTTGAGAATTTCTTGGAAAAAATTCAGCTCGTCATATTTTTCATAATCGCGGATTTTCAAGTTTTGAACCTTTCAGGAGCATGGAATCGCGTGTTTTAATTTCACGATATCATGCTCCTATTTTCATCATCGTGATCTCAGTACATGTTTGCCAATGATGTAGAAGTCCCTGTGACAGCTGTCTAGTTCCTTGAGGATATCGCGTCTTCCGGAATAAAAATTTTGTTCAAAGCATAATATTACTGTTGGTTAAAAATATTGATCTAAGGCTTTCATTATAACTCGAAATTAGTTGAGACTTTCAAAAGGCTTCACAAGATCCTAAAACTCTTCTAATATCGATCTTCTGAAAATCATTAAATTGATCAATCGAGTTTTGAGGTAAAAATGGTCTCCCCCATACCTTTTTTCCATATTAATTTTCTTAATTTTTTCTATCACATAATTTTTATTTATTTTTATATTTTTAGGGGGAGGGGCAGTTTCCTCTCCCTCCTTTTGCATCCTCCCATGATTACATTAACAAAACGTCAAGTCTCCCAAATACCAGCAAAAAATTAAACAGTCAACTTTTCGCCAATTCAGGCATCAAGATGGGCTCTTTTTGGATATTTGGTGTAAGATATGTTGTCTTTGGAATGCAGTTATGTAATATTTTCTTTTTCTGTCCTGATGATGCTGGAATCGGCGAAACGTTTACTGGTTTTTAATTAAATCGCATTTGAGAGACTTAAAGTTTTGTTTTTGGAATATTCCAATAATATCCTAATTAAAAACTTTAGTTATTTAAAAATGTTAATTGGTTTTTCATATTTTTTTAAAATATTAATTTATATTCACCATGAAATTTAATGCATAATTATTTGAAAATTTATTAATTTGAAATCGATATCAAATAGTTTTATGGTAATTTTAGGAGTAAAATATTCATTCAATTAAAACTGACCACATCATTAATTTAATTGTGCCATATTAATAATCAAAAAAATGTATGGCAAAAATAACAACAGAATAATTGCTATTAGGTTATTATATATTATACATTAACTATATGCTGATGATATATAAACATATTAAATAATCATGTAAACACTACATATCTTGAAATAGTAAAATTTGACTCGGTTTTAGTTGTATCCCGACAATGTAAATGTTTTCGTTTGGTCAGACCAAGCTTTAAACCCTCGACTTATTTTTTTTTTTTAATTTAATTAAAATTGCAACAGGATGAATTACTTTTTTAAATGCACTACTTATAAACGTTGATCAAAACACTAATATTATGAAAATGCATTGCTTGATGCTGCGAATGAGGAATTGAAAGGTAAGTAAATGTTGCTTTTAATTTGAAGGTGTTCCAATTCTAAATCAGATATATTGTTATTAAAAAATATTCCTTTTGACGGAATGAAAGAACCGGCTTCGGAAAATTTATCCAGTTACGCAGTAGAATTTACCTTGAACTGCTAACATTTGAATTTTCCGGGTTTTCCAAGCAGGTAGAAAAGGTTTTCACTCCCACCGATAGATATCACCACCTACCAGGGCTCACTTTCTTGATGATTACAGAGTAGTTTTTGTTAGATATTGCCAGTATATCACAAAAGTATTTTATATTAACTATAACAAAAAATCTTTTTTTTTTTTTCCTTACATGATAGCGTCAGCAACTCCGGCCATTCATGTCCGTGCAGTCCAACATAATTATTTAGTTTTAGCATAAAAGTCGTAGTTATAAATTTAAAATTTTCTCGAGCGTCCTCTAGTGAAGTGCAAGTAAACAAAAAATCATCGATTTAAGGTTAATAAATTAATGAATACATGTAAGATTCTTTCAAATTTCAAAATATTTGGAAAAACCATAATGCCACAACTGTTCTCAAATAGAATTTTGATATGCTTTTGTACCAACAAAGTATTTTTTTTTTTTAAGATATAGATGAACTTTAAATTTTGTGACTAAACACGCGACGTTTTTGAAAGCAATAGTTATGATAAATTTGAAACTGGTATTTCCAGTTAATTATATACTAAATGGCTAAATAATTAGAAGTAATGAGACCTATCATAATTAAAAAATTCTACTGGAAATATTATTTCTGAACAATCTCTTAATGCAGCTATTTATTTAGGACAGTAGTCGTTAAATAATAAGCTACGTGAGGAAACGATTTTTTTTTTGTTACTTCATCGGTAGAAGTTTAGGCCAAGCGGAGCAAAAATATAGAGGAAAAAAAATATACTGTTTTTTTTTTTTTCTTCTGTTGAAACTCTGTTAGAATCAGATCAATAAAAGAATCATACAAAGTACCAACTTTTTTTTCAGTCTCGATTTATGAACTTTGTATCATGAATTATAAAAACATTCCGAACATGAACGCAAACAGGGTTTAATGAATGAAATACTCGTTTATAAATTCATAAATATATATATATTATATATAACATTTTACAAAATATACACTTTATTACAAAAATATCGCTATATACAAAAATACTACAGATATTCTCCTTCAATAGATATGGTATAGTTTCTTCAGGCATCGTTAGTATTCACAGAGCGAACGGAAACTCGTTACACACGCAGGACACAACCCTGTTCCTTAAACATTTAATCCAGGGCACTTATTGGAAGTAGTTAGTGGCCTACTATACATTATACTAATACTAAATATTAAAAATATAAATCACAGAAAAACCTTACTTGCTAAATAAACAATTCGGCGAATCGCTTAAAAGAACACAAAGTACAACATTCACATCTTAATAATTTACAATAATTTTTTTTTTTACAAAAATATACAAATATTTTATTTATATCTATGTATTTATATATTTTAAAAATCAGCCTGAGAACCAAACTTATTAAATATATAATTTTCTGGTAGTGAAAAATTCATAAACTTTTAATATTAAAATATCTTTCTCTTTTTTTGTTTAATGATTCTTTTACGATAAGTGAGGCACTTTTTTTTATTAATAATTTTTTGTAATTCATTGATTAAATATTTGCATCACTAATATTGAGGGTTTTTTTTTAATAATAACTTATATGACTTAATTAACAAATTATTCTTTTGAAATAGAATGAATTGACATAAAGTTTTCATGTTCTGAATTTCGGAGTTCCGGATTGGTTTCTTGACATCGATCCTCTTTCTTCCTTTGTGTACAAGATCTGAAAAAAAAAAATAAAAATAAGAAAATAAAGTTCTTCATGATACACATAAATGATTTTTAATATTTATGATTCTGTTAATGTATGATGAATGTCATTCGCTACTTTAATCAAATATGTGACCTGAAATTTACAAAGCAACAATGCTATAAGAAGGAATCAAAAATAAATTTTGGAATTTCTGAATGAACAAAAAAAAAAATCTTATTTCCGATCTTAGTTATTTTAAGTTTAGTTAATTTAGTTATTCTTAGTGTACTTAAACAATTATTTTTTTAGTAATGTTTACACTATTGTTTTAAATTTTATTATAAAAATAAGGAATAGAAGCTTTAGAAGATATTCATGATGTTATCCACGTTTATTTATATTTAGAAGAGAAAAAAATTAGCGTAGACGTTTTTTCTGTATAGCATTAATTAGCAACCACATTAGGCACAGGCGACTTCTCTAAAAAAAATTTTTTTTTAATTAACTATTATAACTGTACTCAGTACTAAAAACTTTTATTAAAAATGTAACTTAATATTAGTTTAACTGAAAATTAAATTGTATATTTAAAACAATTTAATTAAGGTACATCTCTTTATAATTCTTAAAAAATCGGAATCCTAGTGTTGGAAGTTTAACTGCCATATTTAATAAATAAAAAAAAAACAGACAAAATAAATTTAATATATAAAAATAAACTCACTGAATGCCAAAAATTTAATTGTAAAACTATTTTAAGAAGAGCAAAAAATGTTTTTACAATAAGCTCTCATTAGCTTTTATAAGGACAGATACGGACTCAATATTTCAGGTAGTTAGAGATTAATCAAAGATAAAGTATTAAAAATGCCCATATAATCCAAATGATATAATTTTCAAATAAATATAATCCATGAGAATTAATTATTAGAATTTAAAAAACAACGCAAATCGAATTTACTTGTGATGTAGATAGGTTCTCGAATCCGACTTTAGCTCCGTTTGATTAAAACAGAGTCCTCCTTTAACTATAGTTGAAATGTATAGAATGGAACATTGATTCTGAACCCAAATACGTAATAAATAATAAACTTCTCTAGATCATGCTACTTCTATACTAACTCCTCACTCACCTTAGGCAATTACACCTATGTGCTTCAGGGCCTCCCGCGGACTCTTCCTTCTTGGCTTTGACCCTCCTGTTCTGGAACCAGATCTTGACTTGCTTCTCAGACAGCCTCAGGCAGGTCGCGATCTCTATCCTCCTCAGCCTGGAAAGGTACATGTTGGCGGAGAACTCCCGCTCCAGCTCCAGTAGTTGGGTGCTGGTGAAGGCTGTCCTGATTCTTTTGGAGCTACTCTCTTCGCTGCCTTCCTCGCTCAGGCTGCGTTTCCGCGGTGGAGAACATTCCGTTTCTGTAACCAAAGGGAGTTATTTTATTTTTTTATATATTATAACATGTAAATTAAAATGTAATATTCGAAAAGTATTATAGCTAGCAAAGTAATTTTGCCAACGCGAAATAACAAGCAATTATAGCAATCCTATAACCCTATAAGAAATAGCAAGCCTTAAATCTCGCCTTTATTTCATCTCAAATTTCGTTTTTTTCTGGTCATTGTAAACCCCTTAAAGACACTGGTCCTACTGAGGAAGTATAATATTTTTGGAAATTCTTACTTTCAGATTTCTGAGTTGTCATAAAAACATTAATAATTTTTCTGAACGCAAAATGTAACCTTTTTTGAAATAGAAATGTAACCCGATGAATTAGAGCATTGCTGAAAGAAAAATATACTGGAAAACAATTTATTATTAGTCATATTAGAAGATTTATTCAATAACTATTTTTATATCAATAATGTTTTTATATCTAAAAATGAGGAATGCGTAAAGATAAGAACCAGGTTCCGTTTTGTAGTGAAAAATGTCAAATCTGCAACCATTAAAAAACAGAAACGTTTTTAGTGGCTTAATCAATAACCATTCAATTATAAAAAAAAAGCATGACCATAAAAATACTGTGCTAAATCTTTTGCATTAAAAATAATTACTTATTTGATTGTTTGAAAAAAAATATTGAATTAAATTAATTAACTTTAAACAAATAAATTCAACGCCTACTCCGCTTCCACGGTGTCAAAAAATTTGTATAGGATTCCATTCCATATTTATTTTCAAAATTTAAACAGTAGGACTAGTTTTGCACGTGGAAGCAATACGTCAGCTGTGCAAGTCAATGGAAATAAAACTGATTTTCAAATAATAGAGGCACTCGACTTGAAAACGACTGGTTGTGTATTCTTCAACCTAATAGGGATGGTTCCTTTGGAAAGTGTGAATGGGACAAAACAAATTAGATATAGCTAGCGGGGTTCTTCGGGTTCAGGTATAAGCTACAACTCCCACGAACATCAATGAAGTCTTCTCATGAATGAGACACCTCCGCCCCTTACCTGCCCTTTACTTTATTCCTTGCAGCCTTGACTTTTCCCTTGTTGGAGTAGTTGTTCGGTTCTTTAAGGACTGATGAGTAAGTATAAGTACCTTGTTTAGAAATAGATTCTAACATCAATTATTCAGGAAGCGAAGATACTGTGAGGGAGTTTGAAATTGAAGTTCAATTTATAAAATTAAAATGAATCATCATATAATAACTGTTCAAAATATTATAAGTTTATACTATCTATACCTTGAACGAAGTGAACAGAAATTAATTGTAAACATAATTTTTATCTATATATTTTTGTCTATATAACTCTGTACTTTTTATGCTAATTTAATTAATATTAAAATATTATAAAACAAATTGGTAACTTCATGATAACTACATAATAATATTATTACTTTATACGTTAATTTTTATAATTAAAGCATTTCGATTGTAATGATTGAAATTAAGCATTGATTAGCCATCACAGTTTTTATTGGCATGTAACTCACTGGAATAGAAGCAACGTAAATAAATAATCTATTCCATGAATTTAAGCATTGATTTACAGTATGATTTTTTTTTAAATTAGTTATATGTCTATTTCAGAACAAGTTTAAGGTTTGATTAATAAATAATAACACATCTTTAAAACAGCAAAGGTAATCGAGTAGCTAATAAGTGTAGTTAGTAAAAATATATGGAGAGCTAAAATGTTGAATATGAACTAATACGTAAGAAAACAATAGCAGACACTATTTAGCGTACAATAATATTAGTACTCTGCAGAAGATGCAGAAGTACAGGCCTTACGATATATAAAAAGATGGATATCATCGTATGACATTTCGAATAGAGATAAAAGGTGGATGAATTAACTGCCATGTAGGGCCAAGTAATATAATGCCGTTAAAAAAAAAAAAAAAACACGATTAGATGAATAGAATTTTCATCTATACTAAGATTAATAATAGTAAAAAATTTAAATTTGGAATAAAAAATAGTATTTTACAATACTTTAATGAGTTAAATATGGAATAATCTAATGAGTTTATTTTTGAACAGAGGAATCAAACCTATAAATTTAATATTATCAAACGTAAATTGGATTTTGTTGATACATTAGTAAAGAAATTAAGTAGCATGAAAGCATTCAATTTGATTTATCATTCTTATTTCATTTTTAAAAAAAGTCGTTTAAATGTCTTTTCCATAGGTGTATACGATCTTTAGACTACATTCAAATCTTTATCATGTTGACAAGTTAAAAAAATAAAGATCTTCATTCTTCAACGGGCATAGCAGCGACTTTAAAAAGGAATGAAAGAACAGCAAAAAGTACATAATATAATTGAAAAAAATTATAATTTGCAGTAAAACCTAATATTACTCGAAGTAGTGTTTAAAAATATATACATAACAAGGCCGACATTGAAGAAAACCTATCAGGGAATTTGAGCAAACAAGACCATTCTGTTTTTTGGAATTTCTGGAACTTCAGAAACAAGTACATTATTATAATAAATTTTACGCAGAACAAACCTAATACAACCTAAGTTTGAATATGGTCATCTAAGTTAAAATTCCCAACCGCTAAGGTACCCGCTTGTTTATCTTCTCCTCTCCCTCCACCCCCCAAAAAACCAATGAAATGCTTATTACCTTTGTAACCATTTAAGAAATGAACTACAAAAAGGATCAAGATTTAGATTGAAAATGATGCATTAATTAAAAAAATACTGAAAACTTATTAATTACGATATAACAGGCCAGCCAATAAAAGGCTTATCTGAAGATGCTGTACACTCTCATCTTAAAATCCATTGTTTAGAGTTTCAGATTTCATCTTATTTGTACTTTACTTCACCTTATTTTAAATTCAAAAATATTACGAAAATTTTGTATAATTACTTTTACGCTTTTGAATAAATCTATTTAAATGAACCTCTGACTATTCCGCATTATCCGATAACTTCTAACATATAAAACGTTTCGCACTGTTAAGTCGACGTACCTGTCTTGAGAAGGTGCGGCACCGCTGGCTCTAGATCCGGTGCGGGCAGTCCCTTCAGCGGCCTCGGTCTTCGCGGAAGACATTGCTCCGGAGGCTCCCAGCAGGTCGGCCAGTAAGGACGGTAATAAGGAGGCACCAAGGAGAAGAAGTAACCGCCGGAGGTGATCGGGGGCGGCGCGGGCTTGGCGATGAGGGAATCGACGAAGAAAGACCTGGACATGGTGGACGACGGATAGTCAACAACTGATGATCGTGGTAGCAGAACAACCCCTATAGCCTGCTACCCCCACCCCATCGAAGCTAGAGCATAGGGAGGGGTTCGAGGGTATACCCTGGGGCACCCCGCCACTTGGGATCCATCCAAGCGGTATCATTAGAGTGTTTTGTTGTACTTTTATCCAATTAACGACCGCCAGACTGAGATTGTTAAAAAAAACAAATAACATAATAAACACAGAGGGCTTCATAATCTCTGGTGGCTCTAATGTTTAAATAACACATAATTAGGGGTAAATGTAATTTCTTTCAATATGTTAAATATAGTTCTAGTTAATCCATAAACTACTAGTAAAAGAACCATACACCGAGGAGGGTTATAATTTGCCAGACTTTTATTTCTGTGTGAGGTTTATTCTTCATTTTCTTAGCAATTACATATTAAGTTTAAGATCATTTCTGAATTTTCATCATTCTAAATCTGTCTACAAAATCCGGGGGAACAGCTTACTTGCCGTTTTGCCAAATGCAGCCAACTCCCGACTATTTTACAACTGTACTCAGTACTAAAAACTTTTATTAAAAATGTAACTTAATATTAGTTTAACTGAAAATTAAATTGTATATTTAAAACAATTTAATTAAGGTACATCTCTTTATAATTCTTAAAAAATCGGAATCCTAGTGTTGGAAGTTTAACTGCCATATTTAATAAATAAAAAAAAAACAGACAAAATAAATTTAATACATAAAAATAAACTCACTGAATGCCAAAAATTTAATTGTAAAACTATTTTAAGAAGAGCAAAAAATGTTTTTACAATAAGCTCTCATTAGCTTTTATAAGGACAGATACGGACTCAATATTTCAGGTATTTAGAGATTAATCAAAGATACGGACAGATACGGACGGAGGGTTCGAGGGTATACCCTGGGGCACCCCGCCACTTGGGATCCATCCAAGCGGTATCATTAGAGTGTTTTGTTGTACTTTTATCCAATTAACGACCGCCAGACTGAGATTGTTAAAAAAAACAAATAACATAATAAACACAGAGGGCTTCATAATCTCTGGTGGCTCTAATGTTTAAATAACACATAATTAGGGGTAAATGTAATTTCTTTCAATATGTTAAATATAGTTCTAGTTAATCCATAAACTACTAGTAAAAGAACCATACACCGAGGAGGGTTATAATTTGCCAGACTTTTATTTCTGTGTGAGGTTTATTCTTCATTTTCTTAGCAATTACATATTAAGTTTAAGATCATTTCTGAATTTTCATCATTCTAAATCTGTCTACAAAATCCGGGGGAACAGCTTACTTGCCGTTTTGCCAAATGCAGCCAACTCCCGACAACTTAAATTTTAATGGAATGAGGAGTAAAAAAATGTTCGAGTAATCAAGGTAATTAGTATGATGGGACTTAAATAAAGAAATTTTCAGATACAGGGACAAATCATGAATACATTTTCTTCAGTAGCGTAGCCTGGATTTCGTTTCGCAGGTGTTCCATCCAAGGATCAACTTTAAAGAAACCCACCCCAGCCGGGGATGTAAGGAAGCCTTCTCTCTTAATAATATTTTCTATACCTAGTTATATTATTTATAAAATTATCGAGATAGTACCTATATTGAACCACGACAAATTCCAAAACGTCTAAAATCATCGAGACGAAAATCAATTCCATGATATGCATAAATCCTTCACACATAATAGGTTTGTTTATTTGCTTATAGAAAGATTAATAATTGTGCTAATAAAGGATGAATAAATAAATGATATTTATTGTATTGTTCAAGGGTTAATCTAAAATAAATTATAAATATATTACAGTTTTGCAATATAATGAAATAAAAACGTTTCATAGTAAAAAAAAATAATAGCATTTCCAGGATTAGCGAATGGAGATGAATAAGGAATCAAAAAAGAGACGGCACGATTTTTCAAAAGAGACAGTTCTATAAGACTTGTTATACGAGTCGGTAGGTTGAGATGTTGATTTCAAGAAATGCAGAGCGAGAAGATCCAGAATATAGGAAGGTTTTTGATTGTTAAGAATTGAAATAGAAAGGTGATATTGTCATCTGTAATTAACAAAAAGATGGAATACCAACAAGAGGTGAAGGAACCCCTTTGGGGTTCTTCTCCCATCTTTATGGGATTTATGAAACAATTCATTAATCTCTTCAGTCACATCTCGAACTCACCAGACAGCCCTCCATACTTCCATATGCCCAAGCAACCGTAGTAAAAGTTGGTGAAAATATGAATGATAATTTACCATTGTAATACATTACAATTGTTGTTATATTACAATAAAGGGCGGTGACATCTTTAAAAAGACCGAATAGGGGCCAAGACAGAAATAAGAGCAATTGAGGAACACTGTTTCTTTTTGCCTTCCTGCTTTATATGAAATCAAATACGTTTGTCATTTTCGGAAGAATAATTAAAAGTAATAAGGCATAATGTACTGTAAATTTAATAATGTGTATTTAATGATATGCTGAAACAGTAATATAAAATGGTTTCTGACTAGTATAGTTCTTGCGGAACAAAATAATTTCAAAATATTTCATATACAGAAATATGACATTTTAGACCGAGATTATTTTATCTAATAAATAATTTTAATAAACTGTAAATAAAAATGAGAGTCAAGTGTGTTTCGAATTTGTGTAGTGCTTACAATTTTATATAAATTGCGAATTTTTAAAATGTGATTTATAATTTTTCAACGACGTAATTGGTGCTTTTAGTTTCTGTCGCGTTTGATCGGCTGATTAGGGCTCCATAAGAATATTGAAGCACAAGAAAGAACTAACAAGTAGGGCATTCTTAGGTAAGTTATGTAATATTCTATAGTAACATAATTTATCAGTTTACTGATTTTCATATAATTTATTACATTAACTGCAAGATAAAAGTCATAAATATTTTATATATTCATCCCTTATTTTATGTTACTATGTTAATCTAATCTGAGAACCTAGCAGCCCATTTTATAATTCTGCATAAAAAATATAGATACATTCAGAATATATCAAAATTGTTATGAATTAGAATCTTAACATATTACTGCTATATAAATTACTAATTAAAATAAATCACATTGCGTATTTATTTTTTCGTAATCCTATTGAGGTTGAAATAAATATTTAAAAAATACATGTATATTCCTTTGAAAGAAGAGTGTCTGTACTTACTCAAAATATCGCATTTTACAAGTTATCTGCAAAAATTAAGTTTATCTATGAAGTACTTTTTACTTCTTTAGCGTCATATCTTTAACGTCAAACCTGATTGATAGAGAGCGCTTTTTGCAGAAATGTCAACTCAAGAATAATTTATTACAACTACAAAAAAGTTTTTTCTTTAATTCAATCTTATCCTAGTTAAATCATTAAATCTACATCTTGAGACATGATACTTTAAATATAATTAAAAGTCGAGCTTTCAAATCTTTTTCTCCCTTTACTATGGGACCTTGAAAACTTTAAAATTGTTTTCAGAAACCGCCAATTCCGAGTTAAGGAACTCTTTTAGAAGAAGAGGATAGCCTCAAATATCGGTTTATTAAATTCAATGAGTTCAATAAATCTTATTATATTTTATATCAATATTTCATATTTCATCTTATTTTTATATAAATATATATAAAGTAGGATTTCAAATATAATTAAGTAAATTAAATATAATATAATAAATTAGTTATAGTAATTCAGTTGAATCGCAAATGATAAAAGTGCTATCTTTTTCTTAGTTCCTACTCAATATTGTTCATATAAACTTAGATTTTAATCAAATTAAATGACTGAAATATTTTACAGGTACATATAATTAAAAAATGATATGTGTAAAATGGGGATCAATGGAGTCGTAGGAACTTCTGGTCTTCTACCATTTTTATTATAATAGAATACAAATTATTTAATTAAAAATAGAGAGAAAATACAAAACAGTCCAGATTTTTTTCCATTCATGAAATTAGTAATTGTAAAATAAAAATACGTCTGTTTTAGACATATATATACACCTAGTATCTACAGCATTATAATAATCTCGGTTAATTACACTGTAAATTTCTACGTATTTCTTAATGTACGAATACAAAATATAATATAAATCTCATAATTATATGATAATGTAATGCTTGGCACTTTAAAGCCGTTGGTAACTATTAATGTCAACCAATAAGGATATATTCACTATTCTAACAATCTATGATCATAAGTAGATGAGATTATTGATGGTTAAACAATTTTGCACCACAATATTATTGAATTATTTTTTAAACTCAACAAAACTGATACTTTGTTTAAAATATTCGATACAATTGTCATTATTTTTAACACATACTTAAATACTACGAGCTAAGTATGTGTAATTACTTTATATATATATAATCTGTATGTAACCAGATTTTTAAAATGTTTACATATTGCAATCCGTATTTAGTGAATTTCGCGAATATTTTATTCATTAATTTCGATATAGTATATTTTTAGTACATTTGAGGCAATGAAATAACTCTGCGAAAGTTCAGAATACAGAATATTATAGTCTCAAATAAATCTGATATTTTTTTTTTGTTAGTTAAATTATTTTTATTTATTTGTACTGATGATCACAGGTGGTTACTAATGTACAAAGGGCAAATACATGATGTATCTGGTGTGTACAACAGCTGCTTCTATTCATTCATTTCCCCTTTGTCAATAGACCAAGTCCGCATACATCTGTACATTGATGACTGGAATAAGAATTTTATATGTTCCTTCAAAGATGGCTGCAAGACAAATATGTCGAAATCTGATTCAGAACTGATAATATTAGAACTAGTCTCTTCGTTATAGAGCACGCGCCAGCAAAACGACCTTATTAGCTTCATGGCACACACAGTTGAAGAGCAGTAAACACAAGCAAAGAATTATCCAATTAGTAAGTAAAGCTAAAAGCGGGCCGATGGTGCAGCCATGACTCACACCGGGGAGGGGATTAAATAATTACAGGTCTATAATCACGATAATTACCATCATGTCGGGTAAGGGAGGGAATACGACAACAAAAGGCAACCGCAAGCTATGTTTGTTGTTACTCATCGATTGTGCTGACGGGAGGGGGAGAAAAAAAATGTGCACGAGTATTGAAGGCTACAATAGTTCCACGACAATAGACCCCTTCCCTCCCTTGTTTGACGACAGTAAAAACGATATCGTACCATGAGAGCGGCCATAGAAGCCCTGAGGAAGGCCTATCCCCATTGGTCCTTGGACTGCATGGAGGCGTGGCTACGAACCCTTCCCACAGTACCCAGCACCGAGGGGCAGATGACGAGCCCTGACGTTTATTAAATATTTTCGGGATTAGTCGATGAGGTTTCGAATGCGTTTCTGATTGGACGTTTATTAAAAAGAACACAAGGACTAGAGAGAAAGATCAGTTTAATGGTCCGTTAAGAGATCGGAATGCCAATGACAGAGGGACACAAGTGGATTGGATTATTGCATTGCTTCGGACAAGAATCTGCTCCGGCGAATCCATAAGCAGCTATTGCTTCTCTCTCCAGATGGCTAATACCGACATACCAGGACAACCAATATGCTTGTCATCTATCCAGCGGAACAATCGTGGGACATATTAATCCTAATTGAAGGCCTTAGGTATGAGTTATATCGAGCAATGTTATTACAATCTGAACAACCTATAACAATACAGTATGTATATCGCTAATCTATAGTTATTTTTGTTTAGAGGCGTACAACTATTGGGTCGTCAACGCCTATGGTTTGTTTTTCGAATTTATTATCATGGTTTGGGAACTCTTTATTATTATCACTTCTCTTCGTATAATACGGTAATATAGATCCCTTTTCCGGTTCTCAGGAACGATGGATTTTGATGAATGAAGTTTCAAAATAAAGGGAATTTCATGATAAGTGACGAATCTTAATTGGTATTGTTAAACTCTTACAAGGGCTTAAATAAAAGTGATGGAAAAACTGGAAGGTTTCAAAGCTTTGACGATGGGGAATCGGCGGATCGAGACGGGATGAGTTGATATTCAAAGTTTTGAAGCGGCATCAAAACCATATATGTTCTTTTGGAACGTATTGGCCCAGTATTTTAAAGCAATAAAACCTACCGTTTTCGAGATGACGCACGATATAGGGCCGTTGTCATGGCATCTTTATTCATCTAAAAGCAAGTTGAGACTGTGTGAAAACGTTGTTTTGCAAATAAAATGTTGTTTCTAGGTTTCTATGAATGATGGAGGGCATTATATATTCTTTCACATGTCTAACCCTAAAGCTCACGGTTAAATGTGAAAATATAAATAGAAAATGGTGTAAAATGAATGAGGTGGTCCGAGAGGCGGTCAAAAAAGATGGCCTCCCGGACTATCTCATTCCTTCATAAATATAAACTATTGATTATTCCATCAGAAAATTATATGAATGAGTCTTATTGCTTAACCGAAGGGATACATAAACTGAAAGGCTGATGTAAGAATATCAAAGGACACACTTGAGGTGTAAAACCGTGTTTTGGGACAGCCACGGTAATTTCATTTTGCAACTTAAGATGAATTGGTATGTCGAATTTATTGAATTTATACCCCATTCAGAATTAGACTCTTTTAAATCAGCCTCTGCTTTTACCAATGGGCTAAACACTTGGAGAACATGATGACCGGTTAACAAGTACTCTCCTTGGGACTTAGTATGAGAATTACTCACACGCACACGTAAACAAACATATATACCTATATGTATATATATATATATATATAAATATATATATATATATATATATATATATATATATATATATATATATATATATATTTATATACGAATAGATTCACTGCTATGGTCAACAAATCAACAAAATAATTCATTGACAATGAACGATTTCAGTCTACAACATTGCCTAGCGTAGTAAAACAGGTTCTTAAGAATATTGCCATTGTCAATTAAAAACAACTCTACTTAAGTTGATCTGTTCATATTTACGGAATGAGGCAGGTAGTGATGGCGAAGAGCTGTATAGATCGGGCACCGGACAAAAATATGGAAAAGATCCTCAAGTTCATTTAAATTACAGATTGCGCAGTTTTCTTTCGGCTTTAAATAATAATAAATAGTATTAAATGTTAATTTAATGTAATAGTTGCCGGATAATCTGATTTTCAATAATGTTTTAGTCATAGGGAAGGGGGGGGAGGAGGGTTAGTGCGAGATATGACTGAAACTTATCACTTTCTGATTACATGAGAGGATATAATGGATTGCATTTAGGGGCGGTCTGTTTTTGTTTATGTAGCTCCTCCATGTAGCTCTTTAATAGCTTTAACGTTTCGCCTGTCCGTTCAGTCTGGAATACACCAGGGTCCTCTTAATCCAAAATTGACTGTTTATTTACAAAGTACAATAGAGTGTATAACTGATTCAATCAATTTGGAAACACATACCTTTTAATGCAATTACCATGGAACTTGGGTCTAATATTAACAATTTTTAAGGCTAACAAATTACTATTGATATTTATTATTGATATATATATATATATATATATATATATATATATATATATATATATATATATATATGTTGTTATTTGCCGAAATATTGATTATCTAGATGATATAGATTTATTATGGGATAAAAAGTTAATCGATCCAATGATGATGAGGCCTGTCTCTCGAACTAATAGTATGCTGTGAAACAGTGGGATCAGCGCTGTGTCCTAACCGCCTGATTTTTCCCTAAGTAATATCAGGTTGTGAAGTAACGTCAGTGAAATCAAGGTTTCCTTCCCAACAATTTTCTGTGAAGTGAAATTTTTTTGGGCCATCAAGGGATTTAAATCTAGATTTAATGCGTAGAAAGCCAGGGATCAACCCGGCTAGAGCTGGGTGCCCGCCTTACAAGAAATAATTTTTTAAAAATCTAAGCAATTTTAATTACGGTATCTAAGATAAGAATGTACTCTATTTATGCTGGCGCTGGCACGGTGAAAGGAACTAGCCCGTACAGGTCGGTATGCTGGTCTTTTTCTCCAATCCCATTAGCAAACCTTAGGTTTTCCACCATATTCTAATCACAGTGGGAGTATCAGGATTCATTTTCCTACGAAAAATATAATGCTTGATCCACGTGGGTCCTGGCCCTGACGCGTTCGGTTATCGTCGTCTCTAGAACATATTTTAAGCTTGTAAAATTCCTACCTTACTACAACAATTGCTATGTTCTTGATTATAGACCGGTCTATAAGAGTTCCAATTCATTATTAAATACTTTGTATTTTAGATTCTGTCAAAACAATCAGCCATATTGAAATGACTAAGCAATGTAATAGCGTTGAAAAAAAAAAAGGAGAAAAAAAATACCACATATTCTCTCTTCCCCCAAATCTCCCCACCGTAGCATTGACCTGAAAACCGACCTGGGGCTAAAATAACAAGTTAGCTCCATCACCTAAGCTGCTATTAAAGGATTACGGTTGCACTAAAAGCTGGAATCGGCGCTGAAAACGATACTTTGGTGCGTGCGACACCCCGCGGTGAGACACTCCGGCGTTAGGTAACTGATACAGGACTCTACAATACCTCCATTAGACTTAGCCTCCGGACACGTGGGCTAACACGTGGAGGATTAGGCGGGCCATCGGTTCTGGCATTACATGCTGCGGTGATCTTCTAACGTAAGAAAAACTGTGTCCCTTTGTGCAAACATAGGATGGTTTTAAGAGGTGTCTAAATCTAGAATCATTCCAGCTAGAAATAAATAAAGATCTTTTCTCAGCTACTAACATACTGTTAGTAGTATGCTTTCCTTAAAGCATACTATGACTTGAAATACTATTTAAGTAAACTTTCTGCTGTTCATTTAAAAATTTCTTCTGCGTTACATCTATTTTGTAATTACGGACATGGCTTTTAACGCAATATATGATACAATTTTTGGTGGCTACTTTTAAATATAATACCAGTCAAAATCGCTGGTAACTTTTAAAGCGCAATAGGGATCCACAATATTATATCCAAAATTGTTTGTTTTTTTACATACAAATTTCTGTCTTCCTAAAATTTTTACGTTTCCACTAATTTATTATGATAATTTGGAGTTATTTAGTGAAAATAATACATTTGTTCAAAAATGGCTTCCAAACGTTTTTAGAAATTAATAAATGTAATATATCTGTAAACGTTATTTGTTTGTGTGTAAACAAATATTAATGTTAGAACAATAAAAAAGATATTTTGGGGAAGTGTGTTTGTTCACAAAAATAATGAAACTATTTAATCTAAAACAATTTTTTTCTACTATTTTTCTCCTAATTATTATGTTGAGAAAGTCCATTGAAACATTATTTCAAATAACGAATATATCTACTTTATCGCGCCTGTATTATAAATGTAATTATTCAAAATGCACTGCTAAATGTTTATTAAGAAGTACAAATAATTTAACTTTTACTTTTTCACGAATTGATTCAACTGTGTTGTTTTATAACTCATGTGTTGTTTTATAAATCATTTTAAAGCTAATTTTTCATTTTACTTTTATCTATTTGGGCTATAAATCATAAGTAGCATTATCCTTGTATAGGAGATATAGAACTCAACATATTATAGATTACTATTTAAATAGTTATATTGTATAATCCTCTCGTTGTTTGGATTATACAATACAACCTGAAATCGCGGGGCACAGCTAAAAAATAAAACAGAACATATCGCAACGCAGAAAAAATAGCCAACTTTAAATAATTGGACGAAACAACATTGAATAGGAACTTACATCAAAACAGTGGTTACACTAAAGTGACTACACGCTAAATTAACACAACACACGGAAAATGTAGAAACTTCTGCCATACTATCACTGTTTATGCAGACGGAAGCAAACACGAACAAAACACGGGGTGCGCTTTCACAGCTCAGAATAACCACATCTATGACGAACAATATAACTGGGACCAAAATGTTCGAATAATCAAGCAGAAAAACTAGCAGTGATGAAGGCCACAGACTACATCCTGAGACAGACAGACTACTCCGATATAATATTTAGATTGACAGCAAAATGCTAATTAGCATTAGAGTCAATTAGAGTCAATTGACTCTACAATAAAATCGAAAACTAACAACTTAGCGAACGAATTAGACAAGATATAATTAAATTTATGGATGAAAACATTCAGTTCAACGGGTTAAAGGTCACAGCGGGGTCTACAGCTATGAAAGAGCGGACATATTGACTAAATCAGTAGTTACGAAAACCACCTACCAATCGACTACTGCTCAGTGCTTACATCCTATGTTAAAAAATCTATTATAACAGACTTAGTTAGAGACTGGGGGATCTGTGTAATTGGCAACTATCAACAAAAGGATGACCGCTGCACAAATACATACTTCATATTACACTTCAAAACTACAACAAAATAAAAAGAGGAATAGTATTACAGCTGGTTGTAAACGATTCATACAACCTCTAGCAATTTAAAAATTAAATTTTAAATAGTTTAAAAAAAAATTAGGACATCGGGCATGATTGTTCAATAACATTAATCAATTTTTCATTTTTTAAATTTATGCTAAAATAAAAAACAAATTTAATTAGAAATAAGAATAAGTGAATAAATATTACTTATTAACTGTATTTGGGAAATGATGCGGAACTTTAAATCGTTCTCCGGAAAAATTAATAATATACTTGTAGAATTATATAGTTTTCCATGATCACGGGCGTGGAATATTTAATTTCAATACACGGAAAAAAACTTATATTCATGATGAAAGGTCCTACAATTTATGATATTCTATTAAACCCATAAAATGATAAAATTACTAGGGACGGTTGATTGATATTTAAATTTAAATTTATTACCTTTAATAAATATAAAAGGATAACATTAAAAAAAGAAAATAACAGACCCAAATTTTATTGCTAATAGGTGAATTCTTTAAAAATATAAAATTACAAGTATGGCTGTCTGAAATATAGTATAGTCAGTTGGATCTAAGGTAATTTTAATATATAACTACCTCAAGTCTTAAAGTAAAGTTCATGGCTCTAGCTTTTTTAGAACTTCATTATACGCTACAAAAATTCCTTTACATCTAAAATAATGAGGCAAAAATTAATCATTTGAAGTATGCTTTTCAATGGTTCTAAGATCTTATATTTTATACTTTGCTTTTAATATTTGTTTAATATATTTCGAGTTGGATTATTAATTTAATATAATATTAATTTAGGTACGACCATTATGATTTCTTTCACTAATTAAGGAAATAAATATTAATCTACAAGATTACGAAAAAGGCCTTTCTTTTATTTAAAATATTGGTAGTCAGTTACAGATTTTTTTTTTTTTAATTTAAACTCGCCAGAGTAATAACTAAAAGATTTTTTTCAAAAATATATGAATACTTTTCTTTTAAAAAGTTGGATCTGGTACTGTAGATGGCACAGGAATACTATTTTATTTAGTATTTTTTTCTCAATTAACACATTACATACATTTTATAATTAAAGGGTTTGGGTCAAGAAGTGACAATGTTGAAGTTAATGAATATTTTGTTCAAAACACTGCTTTGTTTTTCTATGGGTTCCCTACAGCTCTTCATAATGTTAGTTTGTATACATTACAGCAGATAATAGGACTGTCTCGTGGAATCTACCCTAACATATTAAAGGGCGATATACAGAAACGAAGTAGCTTTTTGCGCAAAATAATCATTAACTTCAAAATTTTGGCTTGTCACATTCTTGCTACAAACCCTTTGTCCCACAAAAATTATTTTATTCATCTGATTTTTTTCTGGACGTTTTATTTTTTACTGATTCAAGTAATATCTGATAAGAATGAGCTAAGTTTAATTATTCAAAATGCACTGTTAAATATTTATCAATAAGTAAAAAAAAATAACTTTTACTCTGTCCTAAATCGGCTCAGGCCTATGTTGTTTTACAGATCATTTTAAAGCTTTTTTTTTTTTGTATTATTATTTAATCTATTTGGTTTATTAATTATAAGTAGTACTGACCTCATGTGGGGCACATCCCTAAATATCTTTCAGTACTCCTCTATTTGTGCATACTTGTATCTGACCAGTCAATTCCGTCTTTAATTCGGTTTTAACTTGTTTCTCTGAATCGTCTAATCAAGATTGCAACAGCAGGTCGCTTATAATCCACAACTTTGAATAATGTCCCTTTTACAATAGAAAATTAACACCCTTAGAGATTGTTCTTTCAAAGATTTTTTTTTCATATGGTGAGAATTCTGGTACTGTTTACGAGTGAATCGGGAGTATAGGGATATTGTATTCGTTCAGGTCTACCTTAACTCAGGTCTACCGGGTAACATAAAAGATGAAGGGGATCGCATTGGTGGGTTGGTATGATCATGAGTGGAAGAGCAAGAAATGATGTATTTGCCATGCCTTGAAGATTTAACAGTCGCTATCTTCATGTCGGAGTAATTTCAAATAAACCAGGAGGCGTTATAAACAGAATTTGAACAGATATAATTCATTATATAAATGGAAAAAAATCGATTTATTTAATATATTATTTATTTTAAGAGAAGATGGTTCGATTGTGGATCAAGAAAAATTTAAAAATAATATATTTTTTAATCATTACTATATTTGAATTTTGCTTGATCACCTCCCGGAACATTTTCTCCTTAATTATCAATGTGGTCAACTATTAATTATTCAATATTTTTATTTATTCATTTTTCAAATATTTATATATATTTTAAATTATTGCCTTAATTGTCCACATCTCTATACTTCGTTATGTAAATATTTTTAATAATAATAATATCTGCATATATTTTATTGAATTTTCTATCGATATACCAATTATTAATGGATCGGCTGCTAATGACCTCCATATTCCACCCATATAACATCATAAGAACCAACCTCTTTATAGGATGGCAGTCCAAAGGACATGGATATGGGATTTAAATGTAAATCGGGCACATTAGAAACTGAGGATGGAATAGAGTATAAGGATGTAGCACAGTTAATGAAGGATTAGTTAAATGCAGCAGCCTTTTGAGAAGGGTTATAGAAATCAAATGTTTTTCGAATTTAAAATGAAGCATCTGGAAAATAGTAAAATATGGAAATAGAATGTATAAATAGTGATTAGTATAAAGCCACTTTTCATGGGGAATCTCTGTAATTTAATGTATTTTATATTTTATTGTGCAACTATTGGTATATTTTCGGAACATACGAAATTTCAGCTTGTGCCAGATATCACTTATGAGGAGACCTTATTGTGTTTATATTGATTGACAACTAGATTAGGCACAAAGGGATTCCGGAAGAGGTGATGTCACTAATGAAATGAGTTGCTAACAATGTGTTTTGATTGTGAATGCTCGTCGGGCGTGCGCCACCGCGTAACAAATTTCGGCCCAACGCCCCCACGAACAATGTCGAGGACTCCCAACTCCGACCGTAAATAGCCCTCCTCTTGCCGAAATAGGCTGGGACAAAAAGCGAAATAATAAATAAGAGATAGCTAATGAGAGGTACGGGAGGCACGTGAGCTGGTTAGCGCTGATGGGGCGGCCGCGTGCCGGGTCTGGTACCGCCCAACTAACGCGGCCCCGTCATGCCACGCCGTCACAGCCCATCATCGCTGATAGATTGCCCTCCTCTGACTTTAACTTCTATTATCGCTATAGTACTTCTCTTTTATATCTTGTCTATTATCACGACTGAGTCACTATAGCTATACGAGAGGATGTTGCGTGGTCACTAACTTTATTGATAAAATACTTTAAAACTTAATTCCTTCGGGAAGTATCCAAAGTTCAGAAACTTTATACCATCAGAGTAGGGCAAATACAAAGGAACGTTATTCATACGAAGGCCCTCCAACATCGCACTGAATTGCACTAATGAAACTGGATAAATCACATTCCAATCCAATTGAAAAAAATTATAATTTTATAATTTAACCATAAAAAAACTTTTTTTTTGCTCTAAAGGAGGCTTAAAAAGTGAGCTGAAACGTCGGTACGCGTTGAATAGTTTCTCACTATTTTTCATTTTACGTTGTCTACCACCTTGACCATGCTCTAGCTTACAAGGGTCAGCTATTGTAGACATAACACGATCGTTTTTTATTTCTCAAACTCCCTAAGTTAAAGTAAATGATCTGTGTATCTGACATTTTTTGTGAATTGAAAATTATAGTATCACTATCAATATAGTATAGGGATTCCTTACGGCTGATTTCATAGATTGTTAAAAGGATCTGAAGGAATTTTTTTTTTTTTTTTGAAGAGGTATTGTTGGTACTAACCATAAGTTATTCAGATAAGTGATACGTGGATGGAGATAAAACATGATAACTAACAAACGTGGTCGTCCGACGCAGTCTGTTTGGTAGTATTGAGGAACTTGAATCTAATGTTTTAAATATTAGTAATAGTTCACAGGTCTTTTTGTGATGACTAAGGTGGAATTCTGGAATATGTTTCCAAGTTTCTCCTGTAAACGCTACTAAAAATGTATGTAAAAATCACACAGTAAATCACATAGGATACTTTTATTATTGGGTCGAGGCTAATGCTAGAAAAGAAACTGTCTTACTGTGTACAGAATGCAGAAGGGAGAATTTTTTCACTGAGGTCATTGTTTAGAGCAGATAACACGACAACAGAAGATCATACTTGGATGAAAAATATGGCATTTGCGTGCACCGTTCTTCTATTATTAGTTTTTATATCCATGAACAAAAATTTATAAGTAGCAGCTAATAAAAAATAATATTTTCCAATAGACACAAAGTACTTGTGTAATATAATTATGTGATTTTAGAGTATAGTGATGAATATTAGACTCAAAACTTAATAATCGATTTCCAAATAATTTTCATTTTGTTAGTTACCGTGTTTTACGCCCGAGTTCCTCAAATTAGCAATGATAGACTAAAAACGCTGCAAATTATTAAAAATATTATTTATTTGTGAAATTGATTATTAATTTTTAATTACATTATTAAAAGTGTTTCCTCCGAATCATTATTCCCAGACTAAAAATAAAATTGATATTATTTATTTACTTTTTATTTACATATTTATTTATTTTTTTAGCCTTTAGCATAAATTCTAAAAAAACATTATTGAGATAACATTGCTGAGATATCGGTGTATAAAACCTCAAATCGGCCGCCGTTTTGAATCTATGGTAATGCCGTGTTCGGAGGACCATTAGACGAAGCCCATATCCATGCTACATAGACCAAGTTTTTCGTTTAAAAGAACAAATACAAATAATCAAGTTTACATAAATTTATTAATGAAGTGCGGAAAAATCCCAAAAATCTTGACGTGATAAATTTACTATCTAAAAAATATTTCGTTTATACAATTTGGCGTTGTAAACTGCAAGTTTTGGAACTTTACCATCAATAATAATAATTATCATCTATAGATAAATACCTATTTGGACATATGTAGCAGAACTTTGGGTTTCAGCAAAACACTAATATACAAACAACACAATCCAAAATTCTTAGATAAATTTGGTAATGCCCCATGGTTTATTTCCAATCACACTATACACAATTTATATTATTGGACGCTGGACATTCCTATAATAAAATCTAACATTTACGATGAATTCACCTCATTTCATTCTTCAAGTCAAAATCACCCCAATCCATTAATTCTATCTCTTTCCTCCTCCTTGTTACCCGCCCTACCTGAACGGAAGTTAAGAAGGCAATGGCCAAGAGACCTCCTGGTTCACGCATAATACATATTCAACACTAATAAAAAAAACGAAATATAATTTGCTAGATACGGTGCATCGCAGTTACAAATACATTATAAAACAATAAATAAATACAAATTCAACTTGATATTATTATTCAAATGCAATAGCTGATATTGTTATGTATTAGAACAATAAAAAAAAAAAAAAAATTAAATATATTGACATTGAAATAAATAATATATATGTATATATATATATATATATATATATATATATATATATATATATATATATATATATATAAAATTTGAATTCATAAACGTCTTTTAGCTGGGAATTGCCTTCAGAGTTCATGAAAAAATAGAAAAAAAAACAATCCCCAATTAGAAAAAAAACAAGTTAAAAAAAATAGATCACAGTTAAAAGATAAAATTATTAACAACTTACAATTTTTTTTTTCTTTTATTTTATAACAGATTGGTTTATATACTCAGTATTATTGTCGAGAAAAAATTGTTTTTATTTTAAATACTGAAAAAAATCTGATTTTTTTGACAGATTAAAATCAAGCTTGGTTCGGTCTCCCAAGGATGAACTTATATATTTTACATAAGTGTGTATGTTTTGTTTTTCTATTATATTTTAATTTCATTAATTTTGCTGACTTAATTTGGTTATTTTCAGGATTCTAAGCCTGGTATAAATGATTGGTTACTCCGATCAATATTTATTATTGCCCGTAAATGAGGCAGGTTGTTGATATTTGAAAAAATAAATAACCTCTATATCTCCATTTCAAAAAAATAAATAAAACCATCCTTTTTTATTCCTTATACCAAAAATTAAACTAGTCAAAAGTAAATATAATGAGATCTCGTTATTTTCTTCGAAATCTGTTTATCTGGTTATCTAACCTGTTTACAAAACAGCTAATTTCAATGTGTATAATGCCTAGTAAATAGCAATTAATTTTATTGCCAACTCTCTGAAGCCCTTGAAGCACATCACGTACTCATATTAACTCGGGATGAAATAATAGAAAATCATAACTTAGAGAACTTTTAATAAGCGTAGGATGGCCTCGGAGAGGGGACACGTTGGACAAACAGAGGTTTAGCTCTGCTTCAGTTGCCCCCCATTGTAGTTCTAGAGGATATTGAACCGGCCGTCCAATATATGTCAGGAGAATAGCGATGCCCTGAATTAATGCTTCGCCATAATTTAATCTGTAGTTGGGAGGGATTAACGGCGAATAAGAGCTATTGTCATCGTACGGGGGAGTACGGGATCTGTAAAATCGGAAAGGGATACCTCTACGCCCGTGGATAATTTATGTTTAACTGGTCCGTGCCTGGGGCTCTGGGTGCTGGTAGGTACCATCAATTGCGTATACTGCCTCTTCGACTACAAAGCTAGTTTTCGGGCTAAGTTATATATAAGGATTGTTAATTCATGAGGTCATACAAAAAAAAAAAAAAAAGGGAAGTTAAATATTATATTCTTTAATTGGCTTTAATTAAATTAGATTAAATTAATTATTTATACAATATTAATAATTTATATATTTAATAGCTGACTAGATTTATTATTGTGAATTAGTTGTTGATATAATTTTAAGAGTGGAAGAAGAATGGACTGTGTGCTATGGGAACAAACATAGTGAATAAAGAAACGTAATGCATAAAACTATATAACATATGAAATATAGAAAAGTGAAAAAATAGTGATATTACATAGAGAAATGATAATATTGGGTCATAATATATAATATAATATATAAAATTGGGTCATTTCACACCAAATTAACCAATAAAAAAATAATTTTAGACTCAAGGTTTTTTAAAATGAGTGTATCTTGGTATTTATGTTCTATGCATAAATACAGTGAAAAATTCAAAGTTTTAGAATTTTACCATTTTTTTGTTTTTGAGTTAACTTTTTAAAAAAAAAAAGAAATCCAGTGTTTTTTTTTACACGTTTTGAAATATTTAAAAGCTTCTAACTCCAAAAGTATTTCCTCTAGAAAGCCCAAAACAGTGCCATTTTTTTCAGAATAACAAGGGCTTTAATTTGATATGTTACTAGATTTTAAAAAATTAATCTTAAATTGCTTTAAAATTTCCAAAATATTATTTTGTTAGAATCACAAAAACGAAATTTTGAATGATTTTTTTTTTTTTTTTTTAAATACATGTAAATGCAATAAGAATTTCATGGGTTCACCAAAGCGTTTAATGGGTTCTATTATAAAATAATTTATGCCAACTTTTTTTCAATCTGAAGTGGGGATACACTGTATATATTATATTAATAACAATGCCCAGGTCTATGTCTACTTTATTTATTTTGTTACTATAAAAGCGTGCCGCTTTTAGAATTTTACAATAATAAAATATAAAAAAATTAACAAAAATTTATTCGGGGATTCATACAAAGTCATTTCATAAATCAGTGACCAAGCCCATAAAAATGTCTAATACGATATTTTTGAATGTATTCTTTTAATGTATGGGTTAAACATGAGTTTTTAAATTTTGGAGAAATAGTTTTTGTCACATAAAATCATAGATATAATTTTACGCCTACACTGTGTAGAACCGGCCCCCAGAAGCTGAACTATACAGGTGGCCGATGTGACAATAGAGTGCGGTTATCGAAGGAACATCTGCCCATGTTTATATTTCTGTTCGATCATTTCACGCTCTCTGGTCAGGAACGGATCCGAACGGTCGTTCAGCGCTGAGCCAATCATCACATATCCGCATCATATCGTGGGAAAGTCAATCGAGTGTCAATTAATGGTTTTTGAGAGAAGTGTGTGTTGGCAATGCTCTTGATTAAAGTTTAATATAAAAAAATTAAAAAAACATAAACATTTTTTTTTACTAAAATATATAATATATATTACATTATGTAATTATTTTCATAAAAGGAATATAATTAGATATTTGAACAAATAATTAACTAAGTGATATGTCGTAAATTAAACGAAATATATAAAGAAGTATAGGTATGAATGTATATAAGATGACATATTTTATTTTTACTTAACTTAATTTTTCTTTTTTTGGTTCTTTACTTATTTTGCTATTATTTAAATTGTCTGTCTATTCATTTTACTAGTAATGTACATTTTTTTTCTTTTTATATGATATTTATTATTTTTATTTTATCTCCTTATTTTTTTTGTTCTTTTTTTTTCGTTTATCTTGTGGATTCTTATATCCCTAATACCTATTGCCCTTGAGTGTGACAGCTTGTATTATTTTTCAAATAAAAAAAACATTAATAAGGTTAATCAGCCATAAAATGATATTGAATATTCCGAAATCTTCAATGATCAGAAACATTCTCAATTCCAAAAAATACAGTAGATAATATATTTCGCATTCTTAATAGCGAACTTTAAAAAAAAATCAAATATATAAATATATTCTATAAATAGAAAAAAATAATAATAATGTTTCCGGTACTTACGTAAAGCAAGTAAATTAATGAAATCCATGGATCATTGAATCATTAGTTCCGCAACAGCCCAGTTGGCAGTCAATGGTGGAGGTGCGTAATTCTTCATTTTAAATTTTTAGGATAGAGTTGTCAGTACTTTATCTCAATTTATCTCCGATTTTAGGTTAATTACTCATTTTTTATGGATTAAATAGGCTCGAAAAGTGTCTGTAAAACAACGTTGGCAATGTTAGTTTTTTTTTTAAATCAAAGTATATCAGTCAGTATTTTAGCAGTTTTTATTCAGGTTAATAAACCTTTGATATTAAGTAATATTCATTAATTTGGGATTTTATTTAACGGAATAGATAACTTAAATACCAGTATACTGTCCTTCTGAATATCCATAAACCGAAATTTTCAATTGTGGCTCTTCATTAAATAAAATATTATTAATTTTTTTTTTAATTTATTCTCCTCAGAAGTCTGGAATAATATATTTTTCTCGAAAAAGAATTCAAGGGAATGTAGATGATATTGGGTTATTCATTTCTTTAAAAACTTCTTTACAATCCTGATAGTATCAAGTAGGGAGGGATGCTTTTTGAGTTACAAGCTCTGTATCCTCTCTATTGCTTCCCAATAGATACCATTCGAATAAATAATTATAGGAGTTATTATTAGTTTATCCACGTGATAAGAGGATATTAGAGAATAAGATTAAGCAGAGGTAAAAATGAGAAATTTTCTCAGGCATCACATTTCAATTTGTCAATACGCCATTAAATGCCACTTTTTATAAAATAAAATAAATTTTATTTTTATGTTTCGAAAAATTAAGACATTATACTTACGCTTACGCTTTTATTTAAAAAAAAAAGTTTCTTTTTGTTTTTTTAATTGATTATTTGTTGATTGTCTAGACTAATTTTCAAATTATATTTTGGATATTTATACAGTTTAGGATATTAAAGAATTTAAAAATAAATCTCTTTACCTATTAGGTATCAACTGATTTTTTTTAAATATGTTTATTTTGTAGTGGAAGCATAATTATTTTACTAATACAATAACATTTTAATTTCCCTTCGTTTGTCAATTCGAATAAATCTTTTATACAATACAAACAGCTTTTATTAGCACTTTGTTAAGCCAGTTTTTATTCACTTGCTCCGTCGGTGTAATATGTGTCATTTATTTTATTTTATTCTCTTTAGTAAAATTTTAGTTTGTATTTGTTGTTACCCCGTCTATTACGGTTCTATTCACATTCGTTATCCATAGTTCTTCATCTATGAATCATCATCAATTCCTTATTAGAGTCTGTGATGTTCTTATAATGATAATGTAAAATAAGGTTTAGCGATCCTGAAGGTTCAACACCGACAAAACCAGCAACTGTTGGTTACTTATCTTTCTCCACCGAACCCTGTCGAAAGCATGACATTAGTCGCTTTGTTCTTCAACTGGCTCACTTCTTGTGATAACAACTAATTCCCATCAGTAAGAATTCAGTAGACTCTTTTAAATCTAGCCGACATCTATCTATTAACACACACATACTCTTGTTTCTGGAGGTCTCATTCTGTTATTATATTTCGTTTTCTTTCAGTAGGTAACTAGTTTCCAAGAGATTTCTTCATGTTCTGTGACAACATTAAAACTGTCAATAGCACTGTGTTCCGACCCTCTGATTTATCTCCGATTTTAGGTTAATTACTCATTTTTTATGGATTAAATAGGCTCGAAAAGTATCTGTCAAACAACGTTGGCAATGTTATTTTTTTTTTAAATCAAAGTATATCAGTCAGTATTTTAGCAGTTTTTTTATATTAAGTTAAAGCATTAAGATAAAGCATTGGAAATCGACAGTTTCGACGTTTTAAACGGAAAACTCACTTCGCTTATATCTTATTCTCCTGCTGCAGACTTGTTGATCTCACAAATGGGGAGGAAAGAGAGTAGTTTATACTTAATTTTAGCATTTAAAACAAGTAATAAAAATGTTTAATTCGAGTGGAAACAAATTCGCTTTTGTAACATTTAGTACCGAAAACATAACATAAGTCGCTTCGTTCTTCAACTGGCTCACTTCTTGTGATTCCAACTAATTCCCATCAGTAAGAATTCAGTAGACTCTTTTAAATCTAGCCCCTAAACATTATTCATCAATAATAGGTCAGTAATAAGGAGTAATAAAGCTTTAGGCTTATTTAAAAAAAATAAAGAGTGACCCTTTTCATGGTTCTCTCACCATCTTGATTTCACTCGAACTATTTGAAACATTATACCAATATCATATACCTGCCGGCACAATGATATTAAAAAGAAAATCGCCAACTTCTTGAAAAGAAAAATTATAAATGTTTTCAGGAAGTGTTTTGCCTTGTTACGGAAAGTTCAATAAGATTTGTAGATAGTACGGCGTTCAGTGCAACAGAAAAGAAAGCACTGATATTATATCCCACAATAAAATTCGAAACAAATAACTAGGACAAAGCCATTAAAATATAAGAAGAAAAAGAGAACATTTATATAAAGTGTATCCCTTACCTACAAGAGAAGTTCAGAGAAGAATTTGGCGAAAGACTTTTTTCAGTGAAAGGCCTTTTTGTTTCGGAAGTAGGGAAACCATCCCGCTTGAAACTGTGCTTTTCTAGGAGAAGCTAGATTTTGACAAGATTCAGTTCCAGAGCATATCGGAAACCATTATTCTGGGCTTACTAGGAATCATACATCATCATTTTCTTCGTTTGTCAATTCAATGGCCCAATTTTTTTTTGTTTTTTTTTTTTGTTTCTCTGCATATTATTATATGTATTCTACTTTCCCGTCTACCCTTTTTTGTTTTAATATTGTCTGTTCTATTAATTAGAATGTTGTATGATTCAGCAACTCGACACAGTTGAGCAGCCACGCCATTTTTCGAGATTTTTCTCTCTTCCTTTTCTTGTTCTGAGGAAATCTCAGACCCAGGATCATAAAGGTTTGTTTTCGTTTAAGTTATCGATTGTATCAACAAACGGATGGATGCGTGGACGAGATTCACTTCATTACGCAGCATATGGCCGACTCCTTTCCAAACATACTTAGCCGAGAGGAAACATATTCCCCTCGTTAGCGGTCGGTGTTGCTTCAATATCTGCACAGAGAGCAGTTGGCCACCTCAATAGGGGCTGATTGCCTTAGTCACGGCCGAGAGTGTGCCCGTGCTTCCTCCACTGGGTTCCTTCTCCCGCCGCCCTCTTCCGCTGCCAGGAATAATATTCATTGCATGGCAATGGCGAAGATGAATAGTTTGGGTCTGGTATCATTAGCGCCTTCCTTGTGGTTCCGTTGCTGAATCACTGGATGGTATTTCATTGTCAATCAATCACTCTATTAATTGTTTAATGGGCTAACCATTTGTTTGAATTTATTTTTAGTTAGTAACTAGAAGGAAATAAATGGTCAAATTATCTCATTATGTTCATTAATTAATTTATTACAACAATCGAATCTATTCAGATTGATAAAATAGGTAAGCCTTTAAGAACTGCAAATTAAAAAAAAAATATATCTGATGTGGATATTTAAAAATATCCGCTATTATATTTCGTTTTCTTTCAGTAGGTAACTAGTTTCCAAGAGATTTCTTTATGTTCCGTGACAACACTAAAACTGTCAATATTACTAGATAAAGCATTGGAAATCGACAGTTTCGACATTTGAAACCCACTTAACTTATATCTTATTCTCCTGCTGCAGACTTGTTGATCTCACAAATGGGGAGGAAAAAAGTATTTTACACTTAATTTTAACACTTAAAACAAGTAATAAAAATGTTTAATTGGAGTGGAAACAAAATCGCTTTTGCAACATTTAGTACCGAAATATATGATTTCTGTATTTAATTTAAATATAATTTTTGATGTAAACTTATTATGACCTTCATGTAAAGTATCCTTTTCGGCTTACCAATTTTAACCAAAATCTAGTAAATACATTCGTATCGATATAAAAATCCTATTTACCAAATTTGAGATATTTTGCATTATATTTTAATGTAATTTTTGATGAAAGTCTAATATGACCTTCAAGTATAGGACCACTTTCGGTCTGCCAATGTTAACCAAAATTTATTATATTATTTTTGAAGTTTTGCATTATATTTTGATAAATTTTTTTATGAAAATCAATAACGACCTTCAAGTAAAATACCACTTCCGGTAGTCACGTAGTAACCAAAAAGGGACACAACTAGATTTTTCAGCAATCCTAAATATAAAATTTTACCTTTCTACGGCTAACCATTTTTGAGTTGACGTATGTACAGATGTCACGACGAAACTAGTCAAAATGGATTCAGGGATGGTCAAAATGGATATTTCCGTTGAAATCTGAAAACCGAAACTTTTCGCGATTACAATACTTCCTTTACTTCGTACAAGGAAGTAAAAACGTTAACGAAGACACTATAGCGAACACATGCGGCACTATCTAATGCACTAATTTGAAACTATCTTTTTTTTTCTTTATTGTCGGATTTTATTTACCAAATATTCAATAATATATGTTTTTATTATTTTGTAACATGTGTATATATTTGTAAATATTTTGTATATAAATTCCGAGGGTAAAGAAAAAATATAACCTTAGTTTCAACTAATTGCCACATGAGTTCGCCCTCGGATTGCCAACTAACTATGGGCGAGCTATAGTAAATATAGTACCGTATGGTTTATATGACAGGTCTATGACTTGTAGAAGAACGACTTGGCATTCCAATGAACAGTTCTATGCTAGAGTATACCAAGGGAACCGTTCCGGAAGCAAAAGCAAGACCAAAAACTAATGGGTTTGCTTGGGAATGGAGTTTACAACAGAAGGATTTCGCTCTAAATCTGGAACGCATAAGACACTAATACAGAAATCTCTACAAGAAAAGCTGCTCAAGAAGCAGACAAGTTTTTAGTTGAGCCCATCACTAGAGGAGGACAGGCGCGTCCCAATAGATAGACAACGAAAATACACAGTTGTCGAATTCAGATTGATCACCTGGCACGAGTATTTGATAAAACATTTACATTGGATAGGTGTTGCGGAATCCCCTTACTGTAATCTTTGCTAAACCGAGTTATCCAGAGGATGCGGCTCATCTTGAATCAGTCTTGCTTTGACGTGTGTACGATCAGGGCCTTCATCAAAATCAGATATATATTGGCTGCTAGAAGACTCATGTGATAAATACCAAGACATGGGGTAAAAAAGGACACTAAGGTCATTATGGATAATGTTATTTGAGAAATAATGAGAAGCATTGAAGATTTCAGATAGTAAAGAATGCATACAAGAGCAATTTACGGTTTAGTGAAACCCCTAAAGTTAATTCCGCATATCCTAATAGGTCTGTTTATGGTGATGTAAATGAGCTTTTTATAATAAATTGGAAATTTGTAGCATTTATATAGTTAATGCAGTGGTAAAAAATTATGAGTTTCTTGTCGCTGCAGTCTTTTGTGATGGCTCCAAGTTAATCTTTTCTTCTGATCAGCAGAACCATGAATAAGATGAGGTCTCGATGAACCCTGGAATTCAGAGAGTTCCAAAATTAAAGCTCATATGTGGATGATTGATTCCTGCCCGATAGGAATGACTTCTTATTTCGGGTCGTGACACCTTATTCTCTATTTCCTAGCTATTCCAAACCTGTCTAGGATGACCATTCCTTTGGATTATTTAATAGGATTAATCTTTATTAAACACAGTAATACAGATTAAACCCCATGGCTGCTGTCAATTTATACAATCCTATCTTTGGAGGAAGTGCGAAATACATTTGTAAAAATAAGATAAGGATACTGCCTATTCTGACCCTAAACTGCCAAGAAAATGAGCATCAGGGAAACCTATTCTTTAAATTATCTTACATTCATTAGATTACATTACACCATAAAATAATAATTTCCACTAAAGGTTAATAGGTTAATTATTTTCAATAATGAATTTTCGCTATCGACCAATAAAAAAATTTGTTAACCCTCCCTCAAAATTTGATGTTTTCGTTTCAAGATACTTACAATCCAAAAAAAAAATGAAGTGTTTTGGGATCATCAAAATAATAATAACAAAAAAATAAATGATTGGATTCCCTAACCTAAGTATTGGATTCCGGTTGTGGTGTGTACATCTATATCTCTTTTCCAGCAAAAAAGCTCAGGTTAACTGCATCGTAGAAAATAAAACTGTCAGTATGTATATTTATTGGTTCTACTAGGGGATCAGATCCGTTAACTGGAGTATGAGAACTTTCTGCACCAGCTCTAAGAATATAGAACTGCAGGTACCTTTGTCAAAAGAAGGATATACTTACATCATCGGCTAATCTGACACGATCGGTATATCTTGCTTATCCTCAGAGCAAACAGAGCATTAACATAATAACTGATAGGTCTCTATTCCAGGAGGGCTGCACTTGGTGGGGTCGTGTACCCAGGCTTCAACTTTAGGAGAATTATTACATATTTATATCTGGGGAGGGACTGGTAAATGGTGGACAGATGGGCCTAGAAGCGAACAGATCTAAGCCGATAATCTTGTTTAAATGTATAACTTATATTTAACCCAGATCAAACTGCATTCTTATTAGTATATCATTTATATAATTGTTAGCTTGATACCATTTATATAATTGTTAGCCTGACCTCAATAAAGAAAAATTCCATATGCTTTAATTGATAGGGGCATTAATACTTGTTAAATTATTTAACATACTAAATACATTATAGAAGTATAGTAATTGAGAATATCTAGTCTGTGATGGATTTACGCTCATAAATAAATTCTGGCTCACATATACCAATTTTACTCACAGTGAATTATTCACAATGATAGGGATAACCCATGGATGGCAGTTCTGGATATCTCCATTCTTAAGCAATGGACATGCATGTATTTCTGAAAAAAATTGGTTTCGAGTCTAAACTTGCCTAATGTATTCACCATAAAGCCCTTTAACTTTTTATATTTTTAGTACATCACCAAGAAAATGTAGGAGAAAAAGTTAGAACCAAAAGAAAATTTGCGCATAACTCAAAAAGTATGCATTTTAAATTATGTATACAGTCAAATGAAAGGTAATTAAATTCTATAAAAAAACAAGAAAGGGATTATTGAAATCGGACTAGTATTAGCAAAGATACAGCGTATCTTACATACACTACAAGATTCTACATAGAAAGCCAAGCGCGTCCGAAAGAAGACGGATGTCACCGAACCTCCTCCCATCAAGCCGCTAACCTATTATCAACAGTACGCTCTGTAAAGTAGAAATTAACTTAATAATTTATACTATTGTATTATTTTATGGAAACAAAATGTTTCCATGGAAACTGATTGGAATTACCATGGGAACTAAACCTAAACTTTTAAAATATATTTTCAGCTTGACAAACCTAAAATATAAAGTGTACAGAATCGTCGTACTAAAATTGGTTAAAAAACTATTTTATCGTACTTTTGTGAGAGAAGACGTGGAGAAGTGAATGGTGCTGAGTTTATTTCAAGTTATATCTATGTGAACTCATTAAAATCATGTTAAAAAGACTATAATTAGAGGATGGTATGAGAAAGTTGATGCGCGCACCGCACCAGATTTTTTGAAAATACTTTAATGCTTCTATTCTTATCTAAAATCCTAAAATTTAATTTAATTTGTTGTTGTTTACTTAACTATTTACTTTTTTTTTATTGCACCTTAATTTTAAACTGCTTTAGTATAGGCCAAAAGTGATCAAAGTGTTTGTCACTTCTATAACTGTTGTACAAATAAATAAATTTTTAACTGTGAAAATTTAATGTTTTTTAACTCAAATATTTATGTTGATATAGTAAAGTAATGTTTAAATGATTCGACTTACCTAGTACTTCCGAATTAACAAGACCGTTGGTTTAGAACAAGAGTGCCACAATCCGAACATTTTTGTTTTTCCTTTTTTTTTGCTTGAAAATGTGCTATTTCTTTGAGAAAAAATGTCATTTTAGTCTCAATATTTACCGCAATAAAATTTATTTTATTTTTTTATGAAAAACTGCCATTATCTAAGAAACTTTTCATATTTAAATGATCAAAAAATGAAGATTAACTTTTTTTTTAAATAAAAAATTTATGTAGTATTTACTAAGAAAATGTCCGACTTGAATGACGTAGGTACGTCCAATTTTTTGTGTTGTTCTTCCAAGCTTAAATTTACAATATGAAAATAATTAATAATTATGAAATTATTCTAGATCACCCGAAAAATGAGTTTTGAATTTATTTTTTCTCTTTAAAACACTAATCTTAGGAAATAATTTAGATTTTATGAACCTTCAATAATGTAAGTATTCAATTTAAAATCTTTTTTAATTATTTACATCTGTACTCATATTTATTTATTTTTTAATAATATATTTATTTCAAATCTGTTCCTATCAATGTAACCTTATGGATTTGTATATTCCTTTTAAAATCAAACCCATGAAAACATACAAATGGATTGTTCGTATGCCTCACCACTCTTAGAAGGAAAACAGTGGTCCACCCAGCCTCTGGAAAGTAGTTACGTGGCCCTCATTGGGTTGTGGAATAAAGATGGCGGTTTAGCGTGGATGCTGACCACATCATTTTCTCAGAAGCAGTACTTCCTGAATACTGAACTTTCATGGATTGGATGGTACAGGTTTATTTTTATATGCCTGTATATTTTTATAAATATAGGTGTATTAGTTAGAACGATATAGTAAAATATTCATGTATTCTTATCGCCTATCTTCTTATCGGACTGCACTTTAGTAGAACAGTAAATATTTTTTAAATAAATAAAATAATTTTGTTTATTGAATCATTGAATTTTTGATAGGCCTTAAAGACAGGTTTTTCCCTGAGTTGAATTTTGTGCTCTACAGTTACCATCTGAGACTAAGAACTAAGATCAATTTCACAACAGGACTTACCAGACAGTTGATGGACTGTAAATATGGTAGCTGACAGTATTAGAAAGCCAGGATTCTGGTAGGACAGGTAGCCAGTTTTCTGTAGTATCTCAAGAATTCTTACAAGATGAAATAAAAAAAAACAACAAAACAAATAAAGATAGTAGGAGGTAGAAAGGAGGAGTTCTTCCAGAAGAGCAGACAAAACAGATCGCATTATTTCGCTCTCTTAGGTTTTGTGGGACAGCCCAATGTTTACAGATTTGTCTTTTGTACGATGTACAAATATATATACAATCGTTGAACGTTGGCTGTCATTTCTAGGACTGCCTTCGAGTCAAAATTTCGTAACAATTGAAAAGACTTTCTTCGGTCTTTATACTTAAAATTACGTTTTTAGGGATGAGGAACTATTCGATAATATCTCATTAAATATAATTTTTAAATCATATTATAAAACAATAATAATTAAATACTTTATAGTTAACATTGTTAACATAAAAATCCTGTGAAACGAACTGGGGATGTCAATTTAAAATTAAAATTGTTAATGCTAATTTAAAACAACAGTTAGAAATAATAACCGCTGCCCGCTCATTAGCTGCAACAACGTCATAACTCAAAATTAACGATTTTTCGGGCGATGTAGTTGAAGTTTTAAATATAATATTAATTTAAGCGAAACTATAATACAAAACAAAAAACGTCACAATTTACCTCGAAAGCTCAGAAATGACACTCTACTATTTAAATATTCACATCATTACAATTGTTCCCGTGGCAATGACATAAAATATTTTTATTGTCTCAACTATATTATTTTGGATCTGAACTTTTCAAACCTATTGCGAATGTTGACGATTAACAACAACAATTTTTTTTTTTATATTCAATCCCAATACTGTATCGATAAAGTTCTTAAATAGAAAGGTATTGGCATAAATTTTAAATTTAGTAACTCTTCGAGTACCTTCCTTACCAAGTACTGAACCCAAGACTCTTCAGGTGTTGTAGTAGTACAGGTTTTCTTTCTTATTCTTTTTTAACTATTCGAGTAAAATGTTTTACTCCAATTTTAGCAGTTTGAAGTAGATTCTCATATCTCGAATTTCTTAACTTTTTGGTTGTTTTTTTTTTTTCTTCAAATTAACGGTTGGAGGGAGTAGGCGATGTAAGGAAGTCGATGTAAGGGGATTTGTCGATTTAAAGGAATTGAACTGAATTTCGACAGGGACTGCCATCCTGTCTTCAAGTTTGTGATTTCATGTTGCAAATTATTTTAATGAAGCCCATCTGTGACATATGGACGAATAGCAGTAATAAGCCTATAGTCACCTCCTCCACATCCTGGGAGATCAGAAGCATCTGTCACATTAGAATCCGATGAGGGGTACAGCGGTTTTCCTGTTCTAGGCAGCGATAACAAAATAGGCAATTCTCGGGAGTTTACAAGTCATTAGAGGAGCACAGTCCACCGCTCCCATTCAGCCCCGGCAATAAAACGCATAAAACTCAGACAAATTTCTGCTGCCGCAAAAAAGAATCGCCTATTTAATGGACGCGTGCGACATTTTCCTTGCCATTAACCAGCGTGTCGTCCATAGGGCAGCTGGTAGTTTTTACCCCAAAAACCGAAACGCCAGCTGAACCCTCCCCTCGGAACCCTATTAGCAGTATCATTAGGATATGATCCGATTTTGTCTCTTTTTCCATAAATGTGTGTAAATGCCATCCACTCCCGCCGTGAAACTGATCCGGTTATTGTAGAGACGTCAGCGAGTTCGCCGGGTTCTAGGATTAGCCGGAGGTTGACAGTTCGGCAAACAGTGAGCGCCCTCTCCCTGTTCGGAAGATAGCAACAATGGGCCAGGTACATTTGAGTGGGTTTGGGTTCTTCTATTCAAGCCACTTTTTTTTTTTTTTTGCACCTTTATCTATAGACAATTTTATTGTTGCCGATTCAGTGGGATGTGGAGATGAGGGTAGCTAAAAAAAGGTAAAGAATTGAGGAGCTGTAAAGGATTAGGTTGGAAGTTATAGAGATTCATTGGGTTTGGTTCTGTTCTCTGTTGAAAAACGGGAACCGTGATGATAACGTCATTAATGATTCACCATCACCGATGACGAGCCGTCAATCCTCCCATTAAGTTCTTTCGAGCGTACACATGCTCTATCTCAGTCACTGAGGAAGATTTTCCTCTGTTAATTCTTTCATATTAATACACAGTCAATAAATTGTAAAATATAAATTTTATATCTACTTAAAAGAAATATATTAATGTGCAGTAAATGGACTAAATAAGTTAATGGATGAAGGATTACCCTTTGATGATCCATCCTACAGTACCATTACAACATCAAAACGCAACCACGAGCAAATCAGACATCTTCTAACCAATATTTCCGTTATCACTTTGAAATACAGTCTTACTACATTGTCGTTATTTTTTTCTTCAATATAATAAATATCAAATAAAAATAAAAATTAATTAATTCCTGCAAAAAATGAGGCAAAAATTATAATTAGGTAATTATTAGAAGACTAGAAAACAAAGCCTGAAGTATCACAATACCAATAAATTACTTGCCAAGCAGCATTAGTTTAAAGAAACAGTAGGTATAGTACATACTGTGAATGCATAATAACAATACTGTGTGCATAAACTCACATAACTCCGGACGAGATTCCTTTAACATAGTATGTTGAAGGTGTCTCGGAGCGGTCCTCGTTTTGGATACTATTAAATTGAAGTAATGGGTCGATGTAAAAAATAAATCTCTATTGCGATATCTATATATTTTTCTGTTCTGATAGATGCCTGAATTGACGAAACGTTGACTCGTTAATTATTTTCTGAAGGACTTAAGACTTTATTTTGAAGTCATCCAATAATTGTTAACTTAAAAATAGATACGGTTAATAATTTTAGGAAATTGTAAGACCACTTTAATTTATTAATACATTTCACTGAGTAGATAAAAGAGTTTGCGTTGAATATATTATGAGCTGCATACTTAAAATAACAATATTGTATCCACTGTTTGATATTTTGCAGTGAAGTCTTGAGTGTTGTAGTCTAGTGTTAGTATTAAAATTGAAAATATTTTTCACATACTCATTTTTTTTCATAAAGAAACATTGATAAAACCGATATGGTAAGATTTAAGATATTTTAAATCATATTACCAACGTCTGAAATAATTGTTAGTTTCTCAAGTTCAATATGATTTAAATGTTATAATTTCAGCCAAGATTTCTCTAGCTGGCCTTTGAGTTTATGTCTGAAAAACACGGAGCAAAAAGCGAGGAAATTAATTTATCCAGACAAATTAAACATCTTTTTAGATAGCTATGTTTCTGGTTCAGCAAAATCTTAATTTTACTTCATTTCATGAGGTACAATCATTTTTATGATAAAAGTCTAATACTGGGTAATATTTTATTGAGTTATATAGTTGCATTAAAAATAAAAACAACCTATAAAATATTGTATCTAAAATTATACAATCTTGTAATACGGTTAAATTGGTATGTAAAAAGGGTTAATTTAGCTGGCTGAATATTTATTTTATCTTGCTTTAAGTTTAATTTGTTTTGCAGAATATTTAATTTGCCTGTGATACTGCTTGATTTGGTTGGAAAAATTATGGTATTTAAATAAATATCAGATGATATTTTGAGAGGAAAATAGTAATGTAATTAGTTAGTTAAGAATGGTTCTTGGATAGCTAAGAAAATTAAATAAATATTCTTGAATTTTAATTTGAAGTATAACCTTAATGAGTTTAGGAATATTAGGTTAGGCACTTGAATTCTGGCGGAGATGGGATTGAATACAATTTGTTATTGTTATCAATTATTCGGTTCATAAATCAATATAGCTTGTAATACATTTTAACTGAAAGAAGTTCTTAACAGAGATAAATAAACATTAAACTTTCTTGGTTTGGGAGGTTTCATGATGATGCCTATCCTGTAATATAATTTATGGTATATATATGTAACTTATCGAATAGTATAATTTATTTATAATATAACATACTGATAATAGAATTTATCAGATTATATTATTATCTGATAATATAATCTATCAGGTCACTTGCTGTCAGCAACGAAGCACGCCACACTCTTCAAGTTCCTTTTTCTTTTCGTTCAGTTCGCACAACCGGCACAGTACAAACTTCTTAGCTAGGAGCACTTTATTGCTGCCATTTTTTGCCATTTCACTATACAACGTCTTAAATTCCTCATCGAGCCAGTTGTTGAGGTTAAACCTCTTCTTACTCACCTTATCCTCATCCTTACCGTTCGATCCATGGATGAAACCCCAGGCGCGTCCTATCCCCTCTCTCAGCAACAGAAATTCTAATATTGTATCCACAATGGTCATCCCGAAGAAGCCATTGTGACTAATGAAAGAACCTGACACTTTGCACGAATTGTTTGAGCAACAGATACTGCATACCTCAGACATTATTCTGGTTTTTAATAGTTGCACTATAAATTTCGATTAAAAATAAAATATATTTTTGATAAATGATAATGTTCTTTCAATCTTAATTTTAATCCAATTTCCAGCTGTTGGTCAAAGAAATGGTATCTGAATTGTTTTTCAAATGAAAAATATTTTAAGCTTGTGCGAATAAATTCTCCCTTTTAAAATGTACTAACACGAGGATTCCAGCATATGATGGTTTTGCCTGCGTTATAAGAGCTCCAACTATGACATCTTTTGCAGATTATCTAGCCAGAGAGAGAGATGTTCTGCGTTCTCTCATTGAGTTCAAGACAAACTAAGTTAACCCTTACAATCGGAATTGAATCCACTTACCGGCTTCAGTCCTATGAAATACGCTTCATTTTAACTATTATTAGTAATTGTATTGAATTATTTCAAGTTATCTTAAAACATTTATTTTTTGAATTTGCACCTATAAGGAATCAATATAAGCTGATTTCTTATCACAGCAAGGACTCAAAATAAATGAAAGTTTATGCTACATAAATGTGAAACGCTATAATCTGAGAAAAGATCAACTAGCAGAAATCTTTAAGATAGGAATATAGTTTTGAAAGAGTTGAAAAGTTCAAGTAAGACGGAACAATTTAAGTTACTATAAAATAATAAAAGAAGGGATAGAAGCGAGAATTCAAAATGGTAACAAATTGACAGTCCATGGAAGAAGGAGGGAGAGACACATTTTATTCAAAATGGAGTTATGCACATTGATATCTTCCCCACCATGTCAAACTATCGAATATGCTAAAATACGATTTTCATATTCGCCACTTTGAAATGCTATAGTTGAGGCACGCATTGTGGCATAGTCTTGAATTCTTAATCTTCAAGCATTGATGCCTTGTGTCTTTAGAAAGTCTAGAATTCAAGACTATGCCACAACTAGTGCGTCTCAATGTGGCGAATATTAAAACCGCATTTTTGCATATCCGATAGTCGGACATGGTTTGGACAATATGTTCATATCGTTAAGTAGAATATGATGGTAAAAAGAAACTGCCGGAAATGTGGATGGTAGCGTTATATCGAAGAAAGTAGGAGCTCCAAATTTTAAAACTTGATTTTCTCGAAATGCACTAAGAGCGACCCTTCCCCTTTTTACTTCCTTGTACGAAGTAAAGGAAGTATTGTAATCGCGAAAATTTTCGGTTTTCAGATTTCAACGGAAATATCCATTTTGACCATCCCTGAATCCATTTTGACTAGTTTCGTCGTGGTGTCTGTACGTAAGTTCGTACGTATGTTCGTATTTCGCATAACTCAAAAACAGTTAGCCGTAGAAAGTTGAAATTTTGTATTTAGGATTGTTGTAACATCTAGTTGTGAACCTCCCTTTTTGGTCACTGCTTAATCACCGGAAGTGGTACTTTACTTGAAGGTCATAAATGATTTCCATCAAAAATTATATTAAAATACTTTGCAAAACTTCTCAAATTTGGTATTTACAACTTATATATTGATTTAAATAACATACTAGATTTTGGTCTAAATTAGAAAACCGGAAGTGGTACTTTACTTGAAGGTCATATTAGACTTTCATCAAAAAATATATTAAAATATAATGTAAAACATCTCAAATTTGGTAAATAGGACTTTTATATCGATATAAATGCATTTACTAGATTTTGGTTAAGATTCGTGAGCGGAAAAGGGTACTTTACTTGAAAGTCATGATAAGCTTACATCAAAAATTATATTTAAATTAAAAGAGAAATCAAATGTTTCGGTAATAAAAGTTACAAACGCAATTTGGTTTCCAATCCAATTTAACATTTTTATTACTTGTTTTAAGTGTTAAAATTGAGTCTAAAATACTAGTTGATCTCACAAATGGAGAGGAATCCCCATTTGTGAGATCAACAAGTCTTCATCATGAGAATAAGATATTAGTTAAGTGGATTTTTCCGCTTAAAATTTCGAAACTGTCCATTTCTAATGCTTTATCCAATGATATTGACAGTTTTATTGTTGCCATGGAACATGAAGAAATATCTTGGAAACTAATTATCTACTGAAGGAAAACGACATATAATAACGGCATGAGACCTCCAGTGACAAGTGTGTGTTTGGGTGTGTGTGTGTGTCAATAGATGGATGACGGGACGCCGAGTGTCGTTTTTACTGTAATATTCGGAAACTAGTAACCAAATTCAGGATCACTTTTTTAGCCACCGATTTATAGTTTAATAGACGTACAAGGAAGTCATGTGTTGCCCACATCAGATATTTTCCTTGGGCTTTTCTTTGCTTAAAGTCGCTGAGGTAAATCTTCTAAAGTAGTGACAAACATGTACCAATATAATCAATGAAGGATTTTGGGTTCGGCACTTGATGAGGAAGTGCTGTACTCTTGACCAACGGTAATACGAGGAGGTGATGAGGTCAGCACCCATACTCAACAGCCCGGTTTATTCCCAAATGAAGTGCCTGAATCCCACTTTATAGGAGCTGGTTAAGCCGCAGGAGGATCTCCCGACTAGAGAGTGATTCCAAGGCTGAATGAGGCTTACACATCATCTATGAATAGTTTTTCACGGGTTTCCTTTTAAAAAGGTAATATGGTTTCATAAGACTACATTGATATGAAGAGATTTAAAATAAATATATATTATTAAAAAATAAATAAATATGAGATCATCAGTAAATTATTAAAAACACAATGAATTAATATTATTGATTTGTCAAAATTTGAATGAATCTTACACATTTGATTCATGTTAATCAAGTTAAATTGAATACATAAGTATAATCAACTGTTTAATCAATTGTTTATAAAATAATTAAATTTTTATTAATTTTCATTATTAATTTATAATTATACAGTAAAAGAATACATTTACATGTAATAAAAAAAAAAAAAAATATTTTCTAAATTGTTCGCCAAATAACTTCCATTAAAATTTATGCATTCTTGGGGTCGTACCTGGAGGTTTTGTATGACATCTCGCAGCATGTTGATATGGGATTGCTTCAATCTAGTCCCGAACGCGTTGTTTGAAGGCTTGTGTAATTCTGGGTGGATCCACCTTTGTTTTTGGTGACTCCATAAATAAAAAAATATAAAATAAAAAAAAGTTGAGAGTCCTTAAATCGGGAAAGCAAAATTGCGAGTCTTGTAGAAAAAGAGAGTTTTTCACACTTTTATTTATATACTTATTTTACTTTATTTATTTATTTGATTGTATTGTACACTAAATGAATATTCTTATATTTTATATTTATACATGAAAAATTAATAAAAAATCTTTGAAAAATTTATCCGTTTCACTGCCGGATCCTATATATGATGATAAGTATATGATAACATGAATCTGTTTATTGCCGGGGTAAAGTATTCCAGCTGTTCGCATCATTGCAATCAAGAAGGTTTAAGTTATTTATTTTTTATTTCGGACAGTAGTAGATAGTAGATAGTAGGTAGTAGATAGTAGATAGTAGATTGTAGGTAGTAGATAGTAAGTAGTAGATAGTCAGTGCACCGACGCGCAGAAAGTCGATTTTACAATATTAAACTAAAGCTTTTCGGACTTAATACTAAGTCCAACAAGAATTAAAGCTGAAACACTTACCCCAGTAATGATAATTTTCAATAATTCATTATGGCCTTGTTTTGAGAGTGTCGGGCAGACGTATTACTTCATTAAATTTGTCGGAAAATGGTGTACCTTAAACTTGCTTCTATTTTCTTGATGAACGCCGAAAATTAGCAGAGTATCAACTGGCTCATCATAATATGATAGAACGCAATTTTGCGAATTTTTTTTGTCTTTCGCCGGCAGCGAGATTTTTTTTCGGATCAATAAGATCCCTGCCCCCTTAGTTTTTAGGCTCTTGATATTTGAACAATAATCTATTTTTGTAGGTCTTTTAATTACGAAGCTCAATAAAAACATTTAACTTGATGTTAATAATTCCCGATCTGTATATTCTTTACAGTATATAATTATTAGGAAATTTTTAATGAATTCGTTGCCGCTATCGACTGACAGTATATGGGTTCGTAAAGTCTTGATATTTTATGAGTAATCATCAATTTATTTAGTTTCATCATACATCATTCTTAAATCTGAAAGAAACGTTCTAAATATTCTTGCTCCTTAATCGACTGTAAAACAGCAAAATTAGAAAGCTATTATTCAAAGGCGGGGAAAAACCGGTATGAAATAGGTGGGAAACAGTCGGATGAGGGCCGGTGCGATTTGTCACTTATAAGGGGTGTACCTTAAACAGGGCGGGATGGCTCACAAAGAGGCCACACACCGGGGCACCCTTAACACCCATTTAGTGGTGTCCTTTGTGGTGACTGCATCAATGGCGGTTTCTTTTATCTCTGCGTCTCTAGAGACTTTAACGCGGTGGAACGGCACTTGGGGCTCTCCTGCTCCACATTCTTATGCTTTTAGTGCTCTTGAGGACCGCGTTTTGTGCAACAGATTTCGCTCTGAAGTGTTAAGCATCAGGCGTAACAATGGTAGGCTCTTCAGCTGATGCTACAGGCAAGAGCTGAAAATGTCTGTTAGTTGTTATTTTTTATATCGTTTTTTCAATTTTAGTCTTCTTTTTGGGATTATATATTATCAAATATTGACTTTTTGAATATTTGATTGAATATTAATTTTTCGTTTTGGGGAGGACCTTCAATGTGAAAGCTCCTTGAATCCGCTAACGCTTGTTGATCTTGGTACGTCAGTATCAGCTTGCATGTACATATGAAACTTACACATACCCATTATACAAGATCACATATAACATATTCCTTGACAAACTCCACGGGCATAGTAACAAACTTATACAAAAAATGACCACGTTACATATGCCAGAAAATACCCGAAGAAGGCTGAAAAGGAGATGGTTTTGTCCTATTCAGGAAGACAATTTGTTTTATTTTAAATTCACTTTGGAATTAGTTTCGAAAGGGTTCTGACTTCCTTCATGCCTGTCATATATGTCCTTCATGACATTCAGTTATATCGACGTCGTTTTTTTAAAGGCGTAAGCGCCATTTAACAAATTTTACACTTTTATACAATTTTATTAATACAACAATATATTAATAAAATTTTAATCGAAACGATTTTTCTCAAAATAATTTTTTTTTATTTGATTTTGTATTGTTTAGAGTAGGAGTTTATTAAGGTGGAAAAACTTTTATAATTACAATATATTTTTAAGGCTTCTAACAATGCTCAAGGCCAGGGTGACGACTGAGAGTCATCAATATTTGGTCCTTACGTCATAAATAGTCGATTTTTAGACAATTTTTTTATATGTATATCTTGAGCGGGAATCGACAGAGGTGGTGTTTATGTCCCATAATAAATTGAAACCTAAATTTCGAATTTTTTGCGCTTAAGCCTTAAAAAACGACGTCGATAAGATCCATCCGCTTATTGTCATCGTCATAGACATGAGTGTAAAATTAAAAAAAAATAAAAATAATAATGCTAGGATAAGTTGACTTTTTTAATAAGCTTATAAAAATGTTTGGTTTCTTGTCGATAATTTGCTTCCATGTTAAACGAATGGGGTGTGTTAAATGTAACTTTAAACATATCTTGTTGTGTGATGTGCCCTGATTAATTTTTATTGCATTTTTTTAGGTATCGTACAATTTTTTTTTGTGTATTATCATAAAATATTTAGTTACTAATTTATAAAATTTTTATTAACTACTACTACTGTTAAAATATTAAAAATTTCAACATCCTAAAAAAAAAATAGAATAATAATTTTTTTAAAAATAGGAAATATCAAAACATCTGCGAAGAATTAAGACAGTATATCGACTTGTGGAAATAAGTGCATATGCATAATAAGATAAGAGCGTGGACATAAGAGTATTCTCCAGCGGTGGTTTAACTCCTGAGGAAACACTAAACTCAATTAAGGTCCTAAACTTTACAATGAAGTTTTATAAAACGCAATATAAGTTTGTTCTACGGTATAAATAAGGAGATCTCAAAAATTAATTTACGATTTTATAAAAATTAAAATTATTAAAATATCGATTCATTGCTTTGTTCATTGTAGTTACGCATAGGGCTTGATTTTGACTTCCCAATTTATTAAAAACATTATCTAAAACTGAAATGTTTAATATCATTATGAATAAACTCTAAATGTTTTTTTACAATTTATTCCTATAAAATGTATCAGCTGTCATCCGCATGATGGTATAGAAGGATCAATCTAATTAGGGATTGATAAATTATTTGCCACTTCTATAATAATAAGACAGAGAATTCCAACTTTGCAATTCATTTAAATGAGAAAAAAAAAAACATAAATTCATCAAAGACTCAGGAGTTAAATTAATACATCACGTTGAGAACAGCCTCAAATTAAATATATATGAAGCACTTGAAATAATAAAATCCTTCAAATCCAAACCAGATTTTTGCTTAAATGGCCAAATAAATATCTCCAATACTCCAATCTTAAATTTATTCCCATCTATAACAGAAAAACCAATTACTCACCGTCATTACTGGAAAAACCCCGATCCTTAAACCGTTTACCTATAAACATCCTACCAAACTTTCTTGCATTATTAGTTCAATGCGAGAAGAAACCAGTACAAACTTGTATTTGTTTTCTTGTCTTAATTAAATTCATAATTCATAAATGTTTTATAATACTGATTTATATTACATCTAATTTAATATGTATAATAATACCAAACTATATTTTGAATTGCTTATTTTTGAATTTTTGTGTGTTTTTAGAACTGAAGATGAATGTATAACATTCAAAACTAGTTTTCCATAAAACAAATTTATAGAAGTGGCAAATAATTTATCAATCCCTAATTATAAAATTTATTATTTATATCTAATAAAATATAGTATTTATACCCACGTAGGGTACGATAATGGTGTACGATTAAGTTTGGTGCACGCTGAACTGGGTTTACACATAAAAAAATAATAAAAAACACTTTGTTACTCGTTAGTATTGTGTATGTGTGGGTTTCATATCTATGTGAAGTTGTTTTTTTCAGCATTTATAAACATTAAGTCTAAAAAAAAAAAAAAAGAAATAGCCCTTAGGATATTAATGATTACAATTAACAACCAGAGCTTATCCATCGATAAGCTGTCGGACGATGATCTACGTCACAACAGATTTATTATATGCACGAAAAAGTAAATATAGTGTAATTGCTATTATATTTAAGTGAATGCATATTTTTGACGAGGAGTACTCGGCATTACGAGCATTATAGGAGAGGTTCACTGATTTACATAAAGTATCCATTTTTATTTTATTTCTTCAGCAAGTGCAAAGAACAGGATTGTAAGCAGAATTTTTTCTAGGGAGGATTTAAACTTTTTTCGGTGGAGAGATTTAACGGGAAGGCAAATAAATAATCATTGTGTCTATAATCGACAAATAGGGTGTACGTTTTAATGATGAGAATGAAAATTGGATCAAAAATTATTACTCAAAATACAACACTTATATGAAAATCATGTATTTTTCAAAAATTTCGGGAGGGGAGAAATAACTCCCTGATCCCCCTCTCTGGGTTCTTCGCTGGTAAAGAATATGGTGTAAAAAACATATCAAAACGAACCACTTATTTCGTGATTATTAAGCATTGCCATTTCTTTTCTAAATTTGATATCTAAATGAACTTAATCATATAATAAAAATTTTAGTTTACTTAGAAATAAATTCCGAAATTGAAAATTAATACCCGTGGGAGAATATAACTTACTTTTGTACCTTCCAACAAAAATTTAAAAAAATTTAGAAAAAGAAAATATTATTTAAATCAGCCGATGAGCCTTTGAATGAGGAAAATACCTTGACCCGATTATCCACGAGAGTCTTAAATCCTCAGCTCCGTACAAATAGCGATGACAAAGCACTACGAAAGACCTAGAAGAGAAGTTGTAAGAGGACAGAATCGGTTAAGGAAGCTGAACAAATCCTCGGTAAGCGGCCGCAGAACTGTTTGTCGGCGACAGTGTACTGGATACGGTAATCCTCTTGTTGTAAACAGAACCAACAACAGAACAACATCTGCAACCCGTTCTCGCGCCGGCTGCTTGTTAATGACGATCCTACTTGGAAAAGTTCCTGGAGTGCTTGGGAATGAGGCTTCGCAGCTGTGGGAAACTAATGCTGAAAATCTAACCACATTCTATAAAAAATATTTTCAAATATTGTACGTTTCTGTTATTTTGGACTGTTTCAATATATTAAGACTAAAATATATATATATATATATATATATATATATATATATATATATATATATATATATATATATATATATATATATATATAATACAAATAAATTAATAATTATAATAAAAAAACTAATTACATAATAATAGGTAAATATTTGGAGTCTTTTTAACAGTTGTGACATAATTTCGTCTGTTCGCTAAGCAAGCATTAATAATACTAAATAATTATGACGATTAAAGAAAAATTATAATTATGAAAAAACTTAATTTAATAAGTAGATCATATAAGTTTAAAAAAAATTGAAAAGTCACGATTTCCTTTAAACAATGATAAAAAATAGAACCTCTCCTTGCTTCCATTTTTAAAAATTTTAAAGTAGGTAGTCATTGCCAAACGTCAGGAGAATAAATTATTGACAAAAACATGTGCTTTTAAGTTGTTAGTTAATTTTGCAAGGTTCATAAAAAATTGTAAAAGAAAAATTGTTCTTTACAAAAAAGTGTTGTAGTATTTATCTTTTGGACCCATTCATAAAGGGTTATTGATAAATCCCGAATAAAATGACACAAAAGCGGTAGTTCTGACGCATGCACAGAGGCGTCAAATTAGAAAACAGATTTTTAAAAGGTCCGAGGAACATAAAACATATCCGAAGTCCAAAACTACATAATCTTTTTCTAGGTAAATAGTACTTGGCCACTAGGATAAACTGTTAAGATAATGGACGTAGTGGTTCTTCATGAACTTTTCCCAAAATGCAGTAATATTTTTGTGTTTAGAAGCTCTGTACTTCGGAAACTCGAAGGTTTAGGAAAATATATTATTAGAGTAAATTGTAGCAAATATTGTACTCTACAAAAAACTGTTGAAGTATTTTGTTTTTGTGGGTGTGATCGGCCAATGCAGGTGTTTGCTTTTCGGTCACATAATAGTAGAATATCCTTTTGTAAAAATTGTGGACGGCAAAGCGCTCCAACCGTTTGATTTATCCCAAAACTACTCATAAAATCGGTACGTGCCTCTTAGCGTTAGGTAGTATACATTTTGTGATAGACTCTGTCCATTTAGAATATATTTGAGTATTTTAAACCCATGAAGGATAGATACAGTCCATTGATGTAATACTCTTTACTTATTTACAAGACAAATTATTTCTAGGAGTATCTGGGAGACATGATCGATCGTATTTCATAGTCGCTTTTGAAATTATTTAAAATAATTGTAATGAACTTTTTTTTATTTAATCTTTGAATGGAAAAACTATTACTCTCAACAAAAATTTGTTAAATCCTCCCAATAGAGTTCCAGAGCTAAATTATCCACTGTCAAATAAGTTTAGTAATCCCATAAACGTGGTAGGCAAGAAATAATTACCTTTAATTATTAAAAATTATTAAATAAAAAATTGTGATGCAGTTGCATGATCCGAAACAAAATCAAATTTAATCTGTTTTTTAAGAAGCCAACAATGAAGGGTCAAGAATTTTGATTAGATTATTCGATTATTAAATTTTTATTCGATTTTATCCGGGCATTTGTCCCGAACGACCGAATTCAGGAGGCGGCAAATTTCAAGGCCAAGCAAAAGAAATTTGTTTAATACACCAGTATTTAAAAAAAATATTTATTTTTGAACTTAAGTCTATGTAATGAGACGAATTTATTTAATTCGAAATATATTTCTGTGACTTTTATTGGAGAAGGGGGAGTGTAGGGGTGAAAGAAAGGGCAAAAACTAAGCTTGTAACCCCTGGCAAAAATCCTAGATTCGACAATGGAGTGAAGGATAAACTGTGAAGAAATGCACTGGAAGATTATATAAAATATTTTAGTTTCATATCAGTAACTGAACTTGAGAGCTTATAATTTATAGAGATTGGATAATTTACGGATGCAATGATGTTATTGTTAGGATTTTTTATGAAGATTTATTTATTCTGCTTAAATATTTTTAATCTTTTACTATATTTAAAATTTTATATTTGGTTAGGATTAAATTTTATTTATTTATGGAAAAATAAATATTATGTTTTTAGAAATATTCATTAACTTAAATAATACATTATTATTTGTTAGATTATTAATTGAATATTGTTATTTTACAGATACATAATGAACTTGATGGTGAAGCTAACTAGCTCGTAAAATTTTCTATAGCTTAGTAATCTATTACTGCAGTTGACACAGCAATAATAGTTATTTAGTTTCATTGATTTGGTGCCGTAAGGGCCAGTATCAGTTTATTTGATTTTAAGTTGACTTTTTAAAAAATTTATTTTTTCCGTTTCGGATCTTGTCGGTTATTTGTCAACAATCTTTAAAAAGTTTCTAAAGAGAAATAGACTAATATAAACTCCTTATCTTTATTTCCCAGGCCAATAGGCGACTATATCCTAGATCCTTTCCTTTCCTTGGTGAGGGAAAAATTGTCCATAAAAATTCACTGAGATAAGAGTCTAGCATTGACCCGTGCGTTTCTCAACGAATTTTATTACGCTGTTCGCTAATCTCAAATGGCTTTTGATAGTTTGGCTATGCGCCCCGGTCTGGATCAACAATATTATATTTATGAATCGTTGTTTGATGGTTATAACCGTGTTTATACAAATCCTTGTAAGATTTCCATTCGTCTTATATTATAGTTGTACCTAGAAGCACATATTCTTTAATGATCAGTGACAACTGGGCGGTTGTTCTACTTGCAACAGCCACCAAAAAAACTGCCGGTTTGCTAAATATAATTTCATATCATGACCATTTGCAGATTCCCTTTTCCTGAAAAAAAACGTACAGCATCTTCTTCATATTTTATCGTTTCCACTAATTCGATGAAATTCACTATAATACGCTAACAAAAAGTTTACTTCACCGAACACTACTAAGATAAATCAACTGTCCCTTATCGTAATCTTCTCTACCTGGGGCTAAGTTCAACGCTTATTTATGTTTATTGAATATCGTTTGGTCACATAGATCGTTTACTTTCAATAGATAATTACTGGTATTATCTGAGTCTGTGTCGGAGAAAAATTTTAAAGATAGTTGATTCATAACTGAAAAGATCCGTCGTTTCTTACGCTTTCGATGTCTTCGTGGATATGTTCATCAAGAAAGAAGATCCTACGTTCTTCGGAATTTCAAGGTAAATTTTACAATATCAAATTTATAAATCAATTTATTACTTTCTGATGAAACTCCTCCTATTACGTCAGTGCCTTGCGGTACCTGTGCTTGGTAGCAAATAGAGATATTGAACAGTGCTTAGTGTTCATTTCAAATCCTGCTAACACCGTTCCGACGACGGGCAGTCTGGAGTGGCCTGCATTATCCAGCTGTGAAAGACCCTCGACTCATGAATGAGAGCAAGATGAATGGACAACCCGGGCAGGTAACACCCACACTAATGGGTTCACACCTAGGCACGATGAAATGCACGTTAACACGCTCGAGTAGTCCAGGTACCTTTTGTCGGTCAGGAACGCCGCTCTCTTTGACATCTGCACCGCTTTCTTAGGCCTCTCCAGGCTGTCTTGTCCAGGACTTCCGAAAGAGGAAGGCTCTTCACAGGATCTGATTGATGGCACAAGGTATTCTAGGACGTTTTACCGTTTGGCTTTTATTATTTTGAAAGCAACAGGAAAACGATCCACTCCATCTGTAACTTCACATAATGATTTTAAAATATGATTACCGAAATTGCCATTGCTTCCTGAATAGATAATTATTTTATATAATTAGTTTCTTTAGAAGGATGAAATGAGCCACATTAGATATTTTTAATTTCATTTATTCTGAGTTTTATATTGTGATATATAAAAGTTTCATAATTTTTAATTCTAGTTTGTTTTTTGATCAAAGTTTAGATCAGTTTTTTGTATGAAATATCTTACAAATCTTATAAAATAATTGTGTTAAATAATTCTGAAAAGTTAATCTCGCAACTAAGTGCTTAAGTTTAATAATTGTTTTAAATTTTATTTTGGAAGATTCATACAAATAGATTTGGTCTCGATTAACATAATTTCATATTAATGAATTATATAAAAATATAGATAACTGTTGGAAGAAGATCCACAAGTTTATTTTTTTCAAACATAGATAAGTTGATCATCAGAAAAAAATTCCATTCTATTACTAGGAAAGCTCAAATATCTAGGTTTTTCGAAACACTAAATTGCAGTTACTAGTTGCGGAATTCACCCCACGATATACTGTTTTGGTTCCTTGTAATAAGTACAATTATATCATAATTATTGTAGTAGTTTCTTCTTTAACATATATTTAGGGTAATTTGGAATCTAATGGACATTCTGAACTATGTTTTTAAGTTCAATATTTTTAAAAATTTTGTTTGCCTCAGTGTAGTGATCCTATACAAATAGATTTAGCCTCAACTTTACTTGATTATGTATTAATAAATAATATAAAAATACACAAAAAAAAGGAAAAGAAACAAAAAATTAAATTGAAATTGATAAGAAAACAAAAATAAAGATAAATATAATTAATTTAAAATAAATACTTAAAACACTATAAATAATTAAGTACAAAAGAAATAAATATGATTCTGCCTGAAATGAATGGAAAAATAAATAAAAATAATTCTTATACAAGGATTAAGAATTATACAAGTTAAAAAATTAAATAAACATAAATAAAATGAAATATATAAGCATTAAAGTTTCTTGATGATGGACTTTATAGGTACTGACTTTGTAACTCTGTTACATGAAATTTTAAGTGTAAATAATAATTTAAGCTTTTCAGTAATCAGACATAGAACGATAAAAAAAGAAAAATATACTTTTATTTATAATAATCAAATATTCATGATTGCGATTTTATTTAGTTGTTGATTGTACCAGTTTTCAAATAGTAAATAAGTACTAATTTTATACTCAATATAGAAAAATAATATTGAACCATATTTTGAAACCTTAGATGAATATGATTTTGTGAAAAAAATCAATAAGTAAATTTTTAAAAAAATATTCACAACTTTTTAAATAATATTTTGATACTAGTCCATTCCAATGATTAGGCTTGTTTACAACTTTTAGAACCAGGATTAGGTTAATATTCCTTAGTTGCACACCAACAGCTTTTTAAGCTTTTTAGTTGTTCTTCGTTACTTATTTATAAATATTGAAGTAAATAAGTTGTTATTTGTATATATTTATTTTAAACTAGTTAATAAAAATGAATTTCTGATTTTATTTGTAGCAAAGGCTTCATCATTAAGAACTTTATTTATATTATGTTAAGTCTCAAAACAAAATGTTTTGTAAAAATTTTCTCAGTTTTTTCTTTATGATTCCAAATAATCCAGGATGCTTGAAGGTCAATCAAAAATGGTTTATCTATAACCTCACAACTCTAATTAAATGACAAACTTTTATTTCCTGATGTCTTTATAATATTTATAAACAAGCTTAAATGAGTTTATACAAGAGCTAAAACCTTTCTCATTATGTTGCTTGTATCCGTAATTGCTGCCATATTTTGTTTGTTTTGAACATAATCTGTGATTGAAATTTTATTAACAAAGTTGATAGTCAAAGTGGTCAGGCAGGCTTAAAAATGAACGAATCCGTAAAAGTTAATCAGCGCTGAACTGAAGAGTAAATAGTAGAGGGGGAGACCGAGTCGTAAGTGGATGGACTGTGTTTAGGTTGACTGAGTGGGAGTGGGTTTTGACGGGGTTGATGGAAGGAAGTAAGGAGGCAACGACTGGTGGAATTTTCAGTATAGAACATTGCTAATTTTAACTTGGTTAGTAATTTACTTAGTTATTATTACAGGAAATGATTGTCATTTTTTAAAAAAATCTTTTTCTACTCTGTTATACAAGCAGATATTTTTCATATCATTCTTTTTCTTGATTAATAAATCATTACTATGCAGACAAGTGATTCTCCCAATTTTGGCAAGCTGGTTGTAGGCATGGCATGGTAGTATTGTTGTTTGGAATTAAGCTAAGTCAAAATATCTTTCAAAACTTCTGCTTTAAATTGGAACTGCATCATTTACAAAAAAAAGAACTTTATTAGTAAATTTGGCGTATGGGGGTTGCGGCCCCATTGCCCGGTATTATACCGCAGTCAGCCACTGGCCCTCCTGGTAGGAGGAACATCCACACTGACATACATACAGTACACTAATTCAGCACACATCACAACGCCCTTGTACTACAGACAAAGGTCACCTACAATATACACCCTAGGGTCACCTTCCCTGGGTAGCCGCCCCGGATAGGGGAGCAAGTCAGAGGGCTCTGAGGAGGCAGCCCCTCCATCTGAATCGGGGGCTGTGAGGGCTAATCACCCCCACCCCTTAAATCTAAACCATTATGAACCCCAAGAAAAGAAAAGCCGGACGGATCAATAGGAAACGACATAACGGCTTAATGGACTTTAAATTAGCCTCCTGGAACGTTTTATCATTATACCTACCTGGAGCTCTACAGCAGCTCCTCAACCAGATAGAAATATACAATATCGACATTGCTGCGATCCAAGAGATGAGAAGGACCGGACAGGGAATCCTAAGTAAAAGGAGCCACTCGATCTACTACAGCTGCGAGGACCGACGTCATGCATATGGTACCGGATTTTTTGTCAGCAAGAGACTAGCGCAGATCGTAACTGACTTCAAGCCAGTCAGCCCGAGAATATGTCTTCTTCGCTTGAAAGGAAAATTTAATAATTTTACAATGCCGAGCGTGCATGCACCCACAGAGACATCGGAAGATGAGGAAAAGGATCACTTCTATGACATCCTTGAGCGAGTTATGGATGAGATCTCCAAACACGATATAAAAATTGTAATTGGAGATCTGAACGCTCAAATAGGTAAGTAATCCGTAGTCTGCCCTACAATTGGAAAAAACAGTATCCATGAACATACAAATGATAATGGTCAGAGACTAGTCAGTTTTGCAACAGCTAAGGACCTGGTGGTAGCTAATACGATGTTTCGTCACAAGAGAATACACCTTGCTACATGGCGATCCAATGATGGATTCACAGTAAATCAGATAGACCATGTTCTAATAAGCAGGAGATTTAGGTCTAGCCTGCAAAATGTGCGAGTACATAGAGGAGCCAACATTGACTCGGATCACTATTTATTGGTGGCTCTTATTCATGCAAGGATATCACTAACTTATAGCATGCATGTAAAGAAAGCAATCAGATACGAAACGCAAAAACTAATAGATCCTGCCATAAACCAACAATTCTCTCAGGCCATCGAAGAGAAGTTAGGAAGCACTGACCTATCAAATGCAGCAATTAACAAGAGATGGGATTTATGTAGAGATATAATGCACAATGCTGCGAAGGAGGTTATTGGACAAAATATAATTGACAAAAGGGCACCTTGGTTTGACTTGGAATGCAAATTAGCTACGGATGAGAAGAATGCCGCTTATCGTCTAATGACCCAAAGAAGACATACAAGAGCATCTGTGGAAGAATATAGAAAGAAGAGAAGGACTGAAAAAAGGATCCATCAGAAAATAAAAAGACTCTGGGAGACGAAAGAGATGGAAGAAATTGAGCTATATAGGACCCAGAATGAAATCAGAAAGTTTTACCTCTGGGTAAACAGATCTCGCCAATCATTTAAGCCCCGATCAAATGCCTGTAAAGATATAGATGGCTCTCTGATCACCGAGAGAGAAAAAGTAATAGGACGATGGAGGAACCACTTTGAAACCCTCTTGAATGGAGAATCCATAGGAGAAGGCATGCACCAAGGTATCAATATAAGTGGTGAAGAGCTGGAGCCTCCAGATGAAGAGGACGTTCAGGATGCCATTGGTCGGATGAGGAATAACAAGGTCCCAGGAGTGGATGAAATCCTGGCTGAATTTTGGAAATATGGCGGAGAAGAAACCTCTAAATTCATGCATAATCTGATTCTAGATATCTGGGTAGAGGATCCGTGATCCGAGAGGAACTGTATGAGTTAATGATCGCTCTCGATATCCCTCTGAAGTTGGTCCGCCTTGTCAGGATGACAATGAAGGCTACTCAGTGCTCGGTGAGGGTGTCCGGAACCACATCAGATTTTTTTCATAGCCACAAAGGACTCAGGCAAGGTGATTGTTTAGCATGCTTGCTGTTCAATATTGCCCTGGAAGGCGCCATCAGGAAGTCGGGAATCCAGGTAGGAGGGACGATTTTCAACAATTCGTGCCAAATCTTAGCCTACGCCCGATGATCTGGATATTATTGGATACAGTTTTTCCAGCATGAAGAGTGCCTTTATAAATCTTCAAAGAGCAGCTGCTAAAGCTGGATTGCAAGTGAATGAGAAAAAAACAAAGTATATGCTCTGTAATCCTAACAGAGGAGAGCACCTAGGAGGAGTAGTAAAAATAGGAGATTTCAGCTTTGATTGTGTAGAGGAATTCATATACCTTGGAACACAGCTAATTTCAACAAATGATAAGCAACTGGAGATTCAGCGTCGGATTATAGCGGCCAATAGGTGCTACTATGGACTTCAGAAACATCTAAGAAGCAAGTCTCTCTCCAGGACAACGAAGATACGAATATATAAGACCCTAAACAGGCCGGTTCTCACATATTCGTCGGAGTGCTGGACGATAAAGAAAGCCCTAGAATCGTCCCTAATATGATTTGAAAGGAAGATTCTGAGAAGGATTTTGGGGCCTGTGTGTGACAGATATGGAGATTGAGAAAAAACGCTGAACTTATGCATCTCTATAAACATCAGAATATTATGCATTTTATAAAATCTGAACGTCTGAGATGGACAGGGCATATTGCAAGAATGAGTAGTAACGAAATCCCCAAAAGACTCCTTGAGGAAAAGATCTTCGGACGCAGAAAAGTGGGTAGACCTCGCCTGCAGTGGGAGGATTGTGTGGCTGCAGACGCGCAAAAAATGCTGGGGACTAGAAATTGGAGAGCAGCAGCACAAAACAGAGAAGACTGGCAGCTCAGACTAAGGGGGGCCCGGACTCTTCATGAGTTGTAGCGCCATCGAAGAAGAAGAAGAAGCTTTAAATTGGAACTGCATCATTTACAAAAAAAAGAACTTTATTAGTAAATACTATATCGATGAAAACAATGTTTGAGCTTTCATAATTAAAACTGTAAGTAGTCTAGATATTTACTTATTAAAAATGGTCTTGGACTATTTTCAATGGGTGTCTTCAAAAAGTTACCTAACTATATTGTTTCAATTCAAATTTGCTTCAGAGAAGATTAGGACAGAAATATATGCGATAGTTTCTGATATCTGAACCAAGGAGAAGATACCAGTAGATAGGTCCCAAGATACAATAGAATGTTATCATATAAAATAGTAATCTCTATAAAAAAAAGAAAAAAAAAAAGAAAACCAAAAGCAGATTGAAATGTGGAAATTGCAGTGGAATCACTTTGTTTAAGACTCTTAAGAAGATAATTCTAATTATTATAATTAAAAAAGCTTATGAAATAAGAGGAGAAAGAAATTGGGGAGAATTAGTGCAATTCTTGGCTAGGATAAATGAGAATGAGCATTCACTTGTCTTTTTCAGCATTTGTTCCAAATTAAAGATTTGATCAGAAGTAGCCTAGCCAAAAACTGCACTAGGAATAATACAAAATAATGAGCATTCACTTGTCTTTTTCAGCATTTGTTCCAAATTAAAGATTTCATCAGAAGTAGTTTTGTATTATTTATTCAAATATTTCTATGAAATATATGACAGTAGGGTCTCTGAAGAAGTAATGATAAGTTTCCTACAATTATTATTGCCTGCAATATGTTGAAACTCCAATGAAATAAATAATGCTACTAACTTTGACGCTCTGGAAAACTAATTGCCAAATCAGGGTAAGTAATGTTATCCCCCAGAAATTTAACTCATGCAAAGGATTGAGAGATTAATTAGATTGAGGCTAAGGATTGATTAGCAAAGGAATCTTCTACCAGTTGTAATATTCTATCTAATTCTTCAAACTGCCAACGGACAAATGAGAATCCAGGAATATATATCCCTCTAACATATCTTGCATACAGAAATATTCTGACACCAAAAACCTTACATGCTATTCCTTACATACTCTTTTCAGGAATTTCTTACGACTTGGTAATAATTACTCATGAAACAATTCATGTGAAGTAAGTAAATTATGAGCAGATTGGATACTGTACGTTATAAATTAGAAAGATATTCCTTTAAAAGTTGTGATAATTTTAAATATCTTAATTGTGAGAGTATGGTTGGCCTTGGAAATATATATGCAGGAAAAGATTGCTTTGGGGTGTGGTCAATGAATAAACACACAAATAAGAAAACTTATTATATTGTATGTCGATATTTGCCAATAACGAAGAAGCTGCTGACATATAGACCAAAATAACTCAGGGAAACAGATTTTCAAGGTTCAGAAGTTATTGATGTTTTGATGAATTTTCATGAAGACAAGTTTTTATTTACAATACTATTGCCTTGCCCAAAGTCACATATGAAAGTAATAAGTGGGTACTAAAAAAAAATATATTATTGCCTTGTCAATCTGGAGAAACAGGTATTTCAGAAAATATTTTGATGCATTAAAAGTGGAGACCACTGTAAGATAGGAAACAATAGACAAAGACTTTTTCATTTAACTTAGGGGCTTTGATGATTAAGATCCCTGGAGAGAAGTCTATTGCTGGCAGAAGGTTAAATAGGGAACGAATGTGGAAGACTGACAATATCGAGGAAATATTGAAGCTGTAGGGTGCCAGCCATTGGAATAGCGTTGATAGAGCCGAATAGAACAAGCTATTGAATTAGGTCTTAATAAGCTGCTGTCTATGAAGTCCTCTACTATATACTGTACCATACACAAATAAATCAATTAAAATTATAATTTTTTTTTTAATTGGTATAAAACAATACTATCTTAAAATTTGGTAAAATATGTAAATTTATGCCATAATTCACCAAATATGCAAAATCAAATTTCCTGGAATGTAAGAGATCATTAAGATATTCAATGATTTTTGTTTAAAAAATTTGGAAATAAAATATGTAATTACATAACTTCTGAAGTAAACCATCTAAAGTCAAATATTGACTGTGCTGGATCATGAATTTCACTTTGAACCATATCGTTCATTTTATGATTTAAGAAACCATAAAATATTTAGCAGTAATGATGTTTCAGCCGCTAATTATTTGATTAAAAATAATTCCTAAATTTATGTTTAATAATTTGTTTATGTTTAATTATTTTAACAACTTATTTATTAATTTCATTAAAAATAAATAATCGGTTGAATTGTTAGAACGAAGTGTGAATCAAGCTATGTAACAGTTGTTATTGTATCATCAGGAAGGGGGAAGAGCGAAAACATTGATATTGTTCACGAAAGCCGGCACATCAATGCTTACATTTTGCCTACAAAACCAACAAACTGGATTAAGAAGTCAGTTGGCCATTTATCGTCGTCGTTAACACATCGATGTTTAGAATTGTGAGCCCGTACTATTTTATTGTTCATGTTCAGAACATTTTTATATCAGTCTAACAATCATTAATCGTATTAATTACGATTAAGTTTCCGAAAAGTCGACCAAATTTTCGGTTATCGGCAATTGGGAGGCCGTTTTATTTTTTCCTTTTTTTTTTATTATCATCAATACCTTACACTACCATCAAGAGATCTCATCATAAACGACCATCGAGGCCTTATCACCCGAATGTTCAAGCAGATCGTATGCTGAACCACCGGCCGGCCAAGACAACCAACTTTATTATTCAACATCCGTCGTTTGTAACACGTTACCAATTCACTCATAGTATTTAGACATTTAATTAATTGCGCAATTAATTTTGATTTTATTTAGTTATATTAGATGATTATATTATTTGATTATTTTATTTATTTATTTATATTTTATATTATATTTATATTTATTTATTTTATTTAAATGATAAATTTTGTTGGTAATTTTTGCCGAAGGAAAATATTTATTTTAAGATTATAGTTATGTGTTAATTAACAGTTAATTATGAGACTTATATTTTGATTTGAATTAGAGTTGTTTCTTTTTCTCTTTCTTTAAACCAATATAAAAGAAATTATTTTATAATCAATATAAATGATAAAAGAAAATGAAAATTAATATGTAAAAGAAATTGAATTAAATTGACACAAATGAGTTTATTAATAAATAAAGTTCAAAAAAGGCATTCGGTATTTTCTATGTTGTGATTTTCCTATTCACATTTTTTAATTTTAACGTTCAAATAGAAATAAAAAAATACATATAACACAGTAGTCATATTGACAAATTATTGGTCAGGTCAGATTGAAGACAGCGTTCCAGGGTTGGTGCTGGAAAGGCTGTTCAAGGGTGCAATTGCTGTAATCTTTACGACGCCCTAACAAACGATAAATACTATTTGTGATCACATTAAACTTATGTATTAACTATAGTAAGTTGACAGTTGCTTGTATGATCTGAGCTGAAATTGAACCTATCTAATAGTTAGTTGGTTGACACAGTACATTCTCGATAATCCGGTCGTTTGCTAGTCTGTCATGTTCAGTAATCCGGCACTCTGAGGGCACCAAGGGCCAAATGTTTTCATGTCTCCGTTTGCCTGTAAGACTACACAATACACAACTAATGTGCTGTCGGTGACAGTAGTGTGGCATATTTAACCTGTCACTGGTGAATGTTCTGTGCAGTAGACATATAGTGCAAGTTTAATGCAATGTCATAAAAACATTAATCTTTCACATTAACGTTATAATAGTGATTTTTATTATCCTTTACAATACAAATCACCATTATTTATTTCATTCAAATATTGTAAATGGCTTTCGTTGGCACTTATGTGAGATTTTCATGTTAATTTGTTTCGCTTTTAAGTATACCTCTACTAATCCTACATGTTTGGTAATCTGGCACTACCAATCCCGATATAGCGCTGGATTATAGAGACAATACTGTTAAATATTTTGTTTTCCTATCAACAAGAAAGTAACATCTTCAGGACACTTTTAATCTATGAATCAAATTTTTGGCAATTGATATGAAAGGCATAAAATAAAAAACACAATTTATAAAACTTTTTTGTTGGTTACATTTTACATTTAAAATAAATTACATGAATTTGAGATAAACTTTCAGTAAGTTAGACAGATATAACACACACATAATTTATGACTTACAATTACAGATTTATCTCTCATAGAAATTGTATCTAAAATATTCTGACACTCTTCTTTATCATAAAGATATGTTTTCTATTTTCATTTTTAATAAAAATTGTGTTCAAAATCACTAATAAACTCTGTCATGAACTAATTACCATTTGAGATGCCAGTATGCCCAGTTGATAACAAAAAAAAAAAAAAAAAAAAAAAAAAAAAGAGTAGTTCTTCACCAACTAAATATTGCACAATTTTCATTATATAAAATAATTATTATTTTGACTAGCATGTTAACAAATCACATTATATCTTAAAAACTATATACAATTAATGAATCTAAGCAATTTGTTTCTAAAGGAAAATGCATATAAATGGAATAAATAAATATCTCTTAAAATAACTATATCTTCAATTCTTCTCTATTTAAATTTTAATTTCTTCATTATAATTTTAAGGGAACAAAACTTTTTTCTTTTATTTTTTTCTATGTGGTACATCAGTGTTGAATAAAATGTGCAAAATTTTTGCATATTCTTTTATCTATAATTTTTTCATAAGGTTATTTATTTACTTTTTAAACAATGAACATCTGCTTACACAAATATTTCATCTTACATGATAAATCACGTATAATTTATAATTCAATTATTAATATAAACATAGGGCAAAAGTTTTAGTTCCTACCTAATACTAACAAATAGCCTATTTAAATCATATACATGGTAGCTTTGAAATAATAAAAGTTGATACATGCACATCAATAATTAATATACAAACAACATTTAAACTTTATATAATTTTTTTTTTTTTTTTTTTTACCATTTAGTAAGTAAATTTATTTCCAGAAGGTTGGATTAGTCGAGTGTAATTCATTTACAATTCGATCAATGTACTTTTGTCCAAATTTGTTATTTCAAGCATGAGAGTTTAATATCTGCTGACTGGAATAATTCTAGATTTTTTTCATAAGACGTTACTTTTTAATTGCAGTACTTATTAATACTGAAGGGTAACAAACTTTTGCTAGCACAAAAGTTAGTTATTTTAAATAAAAATAATTAATTTATTCTCAGCTTTTGTAAGCTGAACACTGTATACTAGTTGGTAACACTTTGATATTTCAGTCTATAACTTACATTATATACACATTAATAACAGATGATGAGGTATTCTCCTATTTATCTAAACACCTTTATTTGGTTCTTTTTTATATAAAAAATTTTCTGACATTTTGAAGATTATTAATTATTAATATTCTAATTAGAGCTGACATTTTTTAGAAGAACTTTCTATATCAAGAAAATAAAAATACTATTGATTTGATACAAAATAGTTGTTCCATTCAGGTTAATTTATAGAAAAATAAAAAATCTCCTGTTTGAATCATTTTTTTTTTCATAATCACAGATGATATCCAATTATTAACGGGCAGACTGAACAAAAGATTTATTTTTTTATATAAAGGTTTAGAAAGTTGCATTATTCAATAATATCCATATCAGCCAGAGTTAGAAGGATGATTGTTACTAATAATCTTTATTCATTTGACAAAAATTAATAAATCAAGTAACATCAATTAACAACAGAGTCATTGCTTCATTAATTTTAATTGATGAAATACTTATTGATTCTAATCATAGATTTCAATCCCGGAATATAAGAATAGCAAATTAGAATCATCCACTGAAATTCTTTTTTTTTAAAGATCTGTGTAAACTTTTAATAACAGTTGAACCTGAATGAAAACGAAACCATATATCACACAGCGAATCAGTTTAATGACTACAACATTAAATATTACAACAACGAAATTCCATATATTCAATATTAAAAATTATACTTACATATTTACAAAATAGTATGAAATAAAATACCTTAAAATAATGATTACCTCATAACTGTTTCAAAATTTAAAGTTTAAATACAAGAAAAATATAATTATAAGTGCTTTACATACAAAAATTAAATACATTTATACACAGAATAACATGATTAAGTTTATTTATTTTATTTAAATGGAACTTGTTTCAACTACTTCTTGTTTTAAAACTTTAAATGATAATCTTAGCGAATTTCACTTTTTGTGTTTATAATCTTCGAAATGCAAAAAATCATACAATGACTTAATATGGTCAGGAGTTGTTATAATTCCATAAAGAAAATGAATTAGGATACTTAGTGATACCAAAATATTTTTTAATTAAATCTAACATTTTTAATTTAAAATTTGAACATGATTATTACAAAAAAACAAAAATGATTCCTTGTAGAATAAAATACTTCTGCTGCTTTATGAACCCAACATATTTCATTTATTCTTATTTTTTTCATTAGTACTGCTCAAGTAAGATTTATTGGGATAAAGTTATAAATATTTCCTTTGACAGGAACATCATTATAATATATTATTGATTAGAAATCGTTTAAATAAAGTTTTCAAATTTTTAATAAGAATGTTTATATAGTTATTTTATTTTATTTACTTTTATTTAATAGAAAAGTATATTTTAGTGACATAAAATAACTGTGTATTATGCTCCTTACATCCTATCCACTCATTATTATATGATAATTACCTTTACATCAGCTATCACATCTAATGAATTTAGGCTTTTTATGCCTTTAATTGTAATTGTAACATCTTCCTCCCAATTACAATTTAAAAAACACATATCCATACATATATCTATAAGAAATGCTGTAAAATTTTAAAGTAGGTTAAATTTTGTCAATTATTTCTATAGGTTATCATTGGTAAATTTTAATAAATGTTTCAAATGCAAGTATACCAAAAATATTTAAAAAACACCTATTAAACCCAATCATTTCTCAATATCTTTGAAGACCACTCAATTTGATATTATTAATTATCGTAAAAAATACCTTTAAAATAATTATTGGGAAATGTTATTTTATTTTAAAAAATTAATAATTTTCAAATTTGTTATCGTATTGCAGCTCAACTCTATAGTGTGAAATTTATTTTAGGAAGTAAAACAAGACATAAAAATATTGTTGTTGTCGCTTGATATTCTGGATTGAAGTAGTCAAGATATTTTTTTAGACAATTAAAACAAATTTAAAACTGTCCTAATTTTGTATCCTCATTTAAAATTATATGAGGGAAAATTTGTTTACATAAATAAATTGGAGTATTTCATCTCCTTAGAAAGACTACATATCTCTTATTCGCTTACTTTAATTTATTTTAGATGAATATTATGTCAATTAAATTATGTAAAAAAAAAATATAAGATTTCTTATTATATGGCATTGTTTTTAGTTTTTTTAAATAGTTGTTTGGCTTGTTTTATTCCATAAAATAGATTCTACTTTTTTTTATAATGGACATTTTTGCTGTGAACTTCAACAATAACAGTACTTTTGATTTTATTGTCAGAAATTTCATTTTTATTTTCATTACAGTTATCAGTTAGTCCATCTTCATCATCAGCAAATTTAAGACCATCTTCATTGTCAAGTAAATCATAATATTCACTTCCCTCACTCGGCGACTTTTCTACTCTTGTTTCTTTTTCTTTGAGCTTCTTTGGCTGATGGACTTTGACAGGCGATTCATGTAACTTTTCAACTAAGTTAACACAACTGTCATCATCGGCAGCGTACATATGTAGTGCACGATTAGATACAGCCCGGACCAGTGTACTAGATTTATCGTACACTGACTCGCAAGATTTGTATGGATCAGTCTCAATCAACTCTATATCTTCATCCCATACACCTGGTGCGAACGGTGGTATCCAAAGGCAGAATGCTGGGTCCATACTCAGGTATGAGCCTGGGGCTGCATTTTGAACATTGTAGTCGTAGTAGTCAAGCTCAAGATCAGGTGCAGTCAGACTAAATTCCGAACCTGCAAGCATTCGTTCTCTGTTTCTCTTCTCTTTACTTTCTTTACTGCTAACTCCTAGTACTGATGGAGGTGATGAGCCCTGAAAAACATGGTTTATGTCTTATTCCTTCATATGTAAGAATACTCCACATGCCACCACAAAGAAAAAAGAAGTCAATAAAAAACAAATATAAATAGTGGATATCTAACAAAGAGCTATGTATCTATTGATTTTTATTTTATTACATAATTAATATGATTTTTACTTTATGAAAATTTTGAGTTCCAAATTTTATACATTTTGTAAGTTTTCAAAATATTGTTTGAATACAAAATAGGGATGAAATATTCTTATTTCTTAAAATATTGAATATTTTTGTTCTTTTCCATGCCTTGAAGCATTACTCATATTTCTTGTTTTAAGAGTATTTTTGATTTTAATTTATTTTCTGTAGTAAATTTCTATTATGGATTGTTGTTCTTATACTAAACCTTGTTCTTTTCTTTATTAAAATTTTAATGGAATCTTATATTTTTAAAATTTTTATCTTGTGTGATATTTTTTATATATTTTTTTTTAATATATTTTTTAATACTTATCGGGTACATGTATCAACTTGTGAAGCTTGAATTAATAAATGTTTTTAACTTCGTAATTGATTAAATAAAAGGATCCAAAGAAAATATTCAAGTTTTTCAACCTTTAAGAAAACAAATTATTACATAAAATATGAAGATATCACTTTTTTTCTAAGTATTTGCTATTTTCATAATGTAAATTAAAAGTAAAGTTTGGCATGGGAAAGCTTTTTGAATTTCTATTTACAGATGAATTAAAATTATGGTAAACAAATAGCAGTATAGAGGCTCTGAAAATGATTTAAATAAGCAATTGGTTTATATTTCAATTTTTCAAATGGTATTACATAATTTAAAAATAATTAAAATTAATAAAAAATTTTTTTTATAATTTAGCAAAAAATGCAAAATTAATTTTTTTATATTTTCAAATCTGTGATTAAGCTTAGGTTCAAAGCTCCTAATCTTTTATCTTTACTTCATTTCTTAAATCTCTTTTGTTATATTCTTTGTTCTATTGCTTATAAATAGTGGTCACACTTTCATGATACTTGGAAAATTCTTTAATCTGATCTATGAAGTAGTCCAGATCCAAACCCTATTGGACATCTATGGGATGAGTTGCTAAGACAAATTAAGTGATGCTCAACACCAGAATCACTTAGAAACTTGAGTTTTTTGCAGATGGAAGGATATGAAAATATATCTCACGAATTTATTCACAAACCTATTGGGTCAACACCACATCAAACATAAGCCTTCATAAATGTATTAAGAGAAATACCGTTTATGCAAACATAAATATTAATTTATATAAAATTATTTTTTTAAATACTGCTTTTATTTTTTTAGTTTCTGCTCTAAGTATATTACAAAATTGTTTCAAGTAATATCTGCCATTTATTGAAAGAGACTGAAAATAATTATTATTTAATCTAAGGAAATCTAAAAAAATAATTCAAGGTAGCCACTTTTTTTCCTCTCCGCGAATATCTACAACAAATATTTCTTGGTTTTAATTTGTTAAAAGATTATATAATTAACAGATTACTTTTATGCATAGATCTTATTATGAGCATTATTTTATTTAATTTAGCAATTCCTGCCATTAGATCTAAGTAACATTACTAATGAAATAAAAAATATAATAGCTATAATTTTGTAACAAATATTTACAATTGTTTATTTTAATCTGAGAAAAGAGGATTATTTTAACAGTGTTTTGCAATCCTGGGTACTTCAGCTATTTTCAAATAAAAAAATTCATCATAAATACTGTTAAATTGCAGAATATTGTTGATAATAAAAAAAAGCAATTCAGATTAAACAGTTATTTTAAGCACAGAAAATATTTTTCTCAGCAATTACAACAGAAATAAATTTCAGTCATATTATGGGATACTAAGCAGTCTTTTAGATCACTTTTCTGACAAACTGAAAAAAATACTTTATAAACTTCTTGACATTTTTTTTTCTTATCAAAGAAAATAAATTTATGACTTTGAATCAAAAGGCTGGCGTAAATGGAATTTTAGTAATTAAATGGAAAGAAGTAAATTTAGCCCATGAAATAAGCCCCATGCCAAACGTGGTCAACAGTTCTAATTCCTGTGATTAAGGTGTAACAATAATGTTAAAAACAATATTTTTTTTTTAAGCACAATTTTTTTCTATAAATTTAACTGATCGCGATTATTATTAATCAAAAATCCCAAATGTTTCAATTTTGGTCATAAAATTCATTAAAGGATGGTACTGACATTGGTGAGCGTTGATGACTGGCTTGATGATGCACTGGGCCTGCTCGTTAAGACTTTGCTTTTTGGTACTTTTGTTGTGCTGTTATCTTCCTCTTCTGCTACTGGGCTGACCGGTGACATAAATCTACAATGTCAAAGTTCAAAAATATTAGAAATAGCTCAGATTATTATCCACATAATTATCAAATCAAGGAAGAAATGTTTCGTAGGATCCTTTATTAGTCAAGAATCAAGTATTTAAAGAAGTTTATAAATGTTCTATTGACAGAATTTAGCTGGCTTCACTGTGGTAAATCAATTAGGTTATTAACTATAAGTCAAATAAAAATTATTTATAAAAATAACAACAAATATATTTATGTACATATTTGGTCAGATTTGCATAGTTATTTATTCTTTACATGCATGCGGAAGATGGATCATTCAAGAGATTGAGAAATAAATGGTGTTTAAATGAGGTTACGGAGGAAGCTTGACGAATGAAGATGGGTAAGGAATTCCAAAACAAGGTAGCACGAATGACGAAGGATTTTCCAAAGGAAGCAGTTCTATGGGATGGGATATACAAATCAGTAAGTTGAGATCTTGTATTTAGGAGATGAACAAAAGACATAGAGTGAGGAGGTCAAGAATTTAGGAAGGTTCTCTGACTGTTAAGGATTGGATTAAAAAAATACCGAGAAGATATTTTCGTCGGAAATTAGGATAAAGCCAGCATTGCTCAGAATGCCAGTGAGAGATATAAGAGCGTATGGAGAGACTGAAAATGAATCTTATGAAACAATTCATTAATCATTTTAGTCTCATCTCATGCTCACCAGAGAGCCCTCCATACACTAAGCAACCATAGTAAAAGTTGGGGAGAATAAGGGAGGATACTAGAAGATGGCGGGAACTTTGAGGAAAAGAATCAAGGAATCTCAGGAGCTGTTTGAGGATTGATATGGATTTTCTGGTAATCTGGGAAATATGGTCACTCCATGCTAGGTTTGAGTCAAAGATAACTTCGAGGTTTTTTTTATAGAGTTTTGGAACTGAATAAGAATATTGTTGAGGTGTAGTAATGGATAGTGAGGAAGGATTTGGAAACAACTAAAATTGCCTTAGTTTTTGCTGGATTCAGGCTGAATTTATTTTCCGAAGCCCAGTAGTTGATAGTATCAGTATCATCTTGGAGTATTACAGAACACTTCGAGCATGTTGGAAGGGTGAAAGGATATGGATATTTGTAAGTCATCTGCACACAAATGATATTGTGAATGGGGGATAGATTTAGGAAGGTCATTTATATAGATGGAAAATAAGGTCGGTGAGAGGGAAGATCCTTGAGAAACACCTTGAGAGAGAAGTAGTGGTGAAGAGGGAGGTTTGGTGAGAATAATGACTGTTTGGCAGCGGAGAGACAGGAATGAGTGGAACCAGCTTGAAGCACTATTGGATAGGGTAATGTCATGTAGTTTGGAGAGTTTGGAAAATCAAAGAGGATAAGGATTGTGATTTTCTGTTGGTCTATAAAGGAATCTTGAGTAATTTTTAGCAAATCCGATTGTGTGGAATAACCAGAACAGAAACCTGATTGGAAAGGATTAAGGAGAGCATTCCGTTCAAGGGAGGAGGTGAGTTGAGAATGAACTATTTATCAAAGCCTCTGGGAAGATTCTTTCCAGAGGCTTTGATAAATTTGATAGAATGTAGATGGGTCTAAAATCGGAAGCGGAGGAAGGAGAGGGGAGCTTATTCAGCGAGCGGACAAGAACTATTTTCTGAGGGATTTTTTTTTTTTTTTTTTGCAGTGAAAAGTTGTAGATGTGTAAACGATCTGGAAATATGGTAAGAAACGTGTGTTTTATAATTTTTACTGGGATTTGCTCTTGACCATAGTCATTCATTTGGGAATTTAGTACGGAAGCAATTAAGTCCTTGGGAATAATGCGAAGGAAATAAAATCGATCAGAATTAAAAGGACTTTGAGGAGGGAGTAGGCCTAAGGAAGGGGATCAGCAAAAAAGGAATTAGGTCATCGGATGAAACTGGATAACAGGTACAGGATGTGGAGCTGATTACAGAGAATTTCCTTAGGATTTTCCTCTCAGATTTAGGATCTGGAGCTTGGGAAAGAATACTATGAAAATACTGTGCCTTAGCACAGCTTAAAGTTGACTGAGTGAGATTTCGTAGGATCTTGAATATGGAATTATCATCAGGAATTCAGATACGCCTAAAGCGCCTTCTGGTGGCACCTCTTCTCTTCATCAGTTCTCAAATTTCTAAACTAATCCAGAGGGGTGGTTGGGGTGCCTCAGAAGATATAGGTTTTGAGAGGTGCAAGTTGATTAAGAAATGTAAGGAGATTAGATGAGAGGCATTCCTCAATCTAGGGAATGGGAGGAATAGATGTGTTCAATGGATTAGGATAATGAATCAAGCATAGGATTAATTGTTTCTGATGCTAATGAGTCAAGATTTCTGCAGGAGACCTGTTTAGAGATGAGAAGGTATAGACCTGTTTAGAGATGAGAATAGGAGTGGGAATATTATAGGAGATTTGAATAAGATCGTGATATGACAGAAATGGTATTGGATTTTGGGAAAATGAGAGTAAATTTTGAGAGGAATCAACAATAATGAGATCAGTTAATGTATTAAAACTGGATATGATGGGTGGGTTGGAAGAGAACAATGGATAGGTCAAGGGGGAATATATTAGATCTACCAGGTATATTTAATCGGAAAAATCAAAAAGATTTGTATTAAAGTTGCCTGCAATTATTAGGTTATTGTATAAAGGAACATAGGTAAGACAAGAATGTATATAAAGGTAATGGTAAGAAGGATCAAATTTGACTTGTGGAGGGCGGTATACAACGACATATAGGAGAGAGAAAAAGGTAGAGGATATTTCGGTAAATAGGTACTCTAGGTGTGGGATGTCGGAAGGAGATTTAAATAGGATTTTAACTTTCAGACTGTCATGGACGAATAAGCCGACTCCTCCACTGTTTCAGTCAATTCGATCATGACAAATGAGTGAATAATTAGGGATAGTTACGGAAGAAGAAGGGATATTAGGTTTGAGCCAAGTTTCTGAAACAGCAATAATATGAGATAGAAGTTTTGGTGAAAGTAATGGATGAATTCGTCAAAATGTGCAGGGAGGGTAATCCCTTAAGAGTAAGTAAGGGATAATCCCTTAAGAGTTAACATGACAGGATAGAAGGATATTAGTCATATGATGAGAAAGAGGAATATAAATCATAAAAAGGCTTGAAATAAAATGTTGAGATTGGGATTAAGAAGAAGGGAACATTCAGTATTTTAATTTCTAAAAATAAAAAGTAAGTTGATGAATGTATGCTGTGCAAAAAGTATGAAATGTAACAAGCTATAAAAAATTATAATGATGTTATGAATAAAAATATGAATCTCCAAATATATTAAAAACAAAAAATAATCTTTGAAAAAATAAATAAAAATAAATCTGGTTGATATAAAAAATTGTTTAAAACAGTGTGGCAACTTTTGTACTTATAGCAATGGAACGTCTCGATGTCTTCCACTTTATTAATTATTATTACCGGCTGGCCATCATCTCGCCAGGAACAGACCCGCCTTCTGGCATCCCAGACATACTTCACTTTACCTGACGGTGGCTGGGAATCCTCTCCCGTAAGTCTTTTTCTCTCCACCAGATCCAGATCCTCAGAATTCAGCTTAATTCCCAGAGCCACCTGACAGATAAAATAATACCCTCGGGCGTTTCCCAAGTCTTCATGGTAATCCCTCTTATTTCTAGTGAATGATAGAGCTGGGCCTGTTCTACTTGATTTAGCTTTATCTCCAGATTTTTAACTTGAGTTTTACGTTTATTATTTTCCAATAGCAAATTGTCTATCAACTCCTCTTGCTTCACTGCTCTCTCCTCCATTGATTTTATTCTCTACGAATTCTCAAACGTCAAGCTCACCTGGTTATCGACTGTGATGTCTTTTATTTTGTCTGTCACTTTTCCCAATTCGATATTTAATAAGGATGACATATACATTAATTATTCTTATAAGATGGCAACTTGAAAATGGGTATAGGACCAGAAACATAGTGAAATGAATTATCATTTAAAAAAAAAAATAATATTGAAAAAAAGTATATTTAAAAAGTTAAAATGTACTGAAAATCTTGTTATATATTGGGTAATCTTAAAATCGATATTTTATACTGAAATTGATAAGTATAAAATATATAATTTGGGCAGCAACAAAATTTGAGTGAAACTACATTTTCAAACGAATTTGCAACTTCCAAACAGATTGATAAAAACAGCTCAAGTAAGCGCAAAGAAATATCAAAATTATGTCCACTCAGTTTATAACTATAAAGCAATAATTATTTTTGGCGAAAGGAGCGGTTGGAGGGGGTAGCATTATCTTCGATGCTTGTGGGCAGTACTATAACAAATCCACTCCTGGTTATATTCTTTATATACAGATTGATGACAAAAAATGTTTCAACAGAGTTGCAAGTTATTAATAATGATAAGCATTTACATTCTTACTTTCTATTTTTTAGCAATCTTATTTGCCGCCTGGGAAGTTGAGGTGTTTTGGGAACTTCCAGAGTGGTTGGTCTCTTTTCAATTTCGGCTGGTAGCAACTGAATTTCACTTTCTTCTTTTGTTTCTTTAATACATTCTTTTTCAGTCTCTTCTTCTTCACATTCTGCTTCTTTCTCTCTGTTATAAAAAAAAAAAAAATCATTGTTAAACTAACCTTGCAAGTATTTATAAGTTTTAGCTTATCATATCAGTTTACTTTGATAATTAGTTTTAAAATTTTGAAAATAAGATTTATTTTTTTAAATACATGATATTCTCCATTGATACAAAAAATTGAATTTTGGTAAAAAAAAACAAATAAAGAAAGAAATAAAAAATATAAAAAGTGGAGCATACATGAGGGGATGAGAAGCCAAAGGGTACAAGTCACAATTTAATAATTTTGTGAGAAAGCATTTTAAAAGATAAAACATTTTGATAAAATCTAAAATGCTTAAGTTTGTATTATACTAATATTATGGCTCTGCAGTATATCACTTGAATATTGAGCAATATTTCTTTTGAAAAACATTTTATATGCATAAACAAATATATATATATATATATATATATATATATATATATATATATATATATATATATATATATATATATATATATATATATATATTGTAATATACACCTTTTTTTAGATTATAGGTACGTAGTAAATAATTGTTTTAGATATCTTAAATTAGATTTAATATTTGGAAATAGGGATTCTCAGGAAAATAATACAACATTTATTTATCCTGACTGCAACCATCATAAATTATAAATGGAACCAAAATAGACGCTTGGCATTTTAAAACATGGCGGCTCTATGTTTGACTTCAACAGAACCTCTGCCATAATGATCGAGTGGGTGAAGATGATCAATTTGTCAATACTTCGACAATAAACCTGATCTAAGAAAATCAAAAAGAAGTAGAAGAGATTTTCATCAAATGAGAACTTCACAAAATCATAAATGGTCCATTTGTATTAGATAATCAAAATGGCAGTTCGCCATTTTGAAACCTAGAGAGGGTAACGGACAACAAAGGAGAGCATTCTTGTGAGGACCAGGCACCGGCGTAGACGTCTTAAGAGCTCCCCTGAAACTACATCCACCAGATCCACATCATTTGGTAACACATTTAATTATATCCCATAAACCACCGTCATCATTCTACAAGAAGAAAGTGTATAATTTAAGATATATTGACGCTTCACGTTATTCATATGTTTGTAATAGTTATAGTTCTGTGTGTCTGTGTCTGATTGTCTAGTAACCCACCCTGAGAAATAGAGTCAAACTTATATAAAACAAATAAATATATTAAAAAAGGGAAAATAAGTTTCATTTATTTATTTCCCAAAAAACGGAACGTTACAATATATATATATATATATATATATATATATATATATATATATATATATATATATATATATATATAAAATAAAAAGTTTAGAAGAAACAATAACTGACAACTTGCATATACAGAACATAAACACAGACGGCAGCAAAGATGGGGAAAATACCGGTTGCGCATTTGTTCTAAACATAGCTGACGTGCAACACAATGAACAGTATTGTCTGGGAATGAACTGCTCAAACAACCATGCAGAAAAAATAGCAGTTCTAAGACAAAATACATTAAATCTTCTTGACATGGACCTAAAAGTTAAAATTGAAGTGGGTTAAGGGACATAGCGGGATAGCTGGAAATGAAACGGCGGATAAGTTGGCTAGATCTGCTTCGGAAAACAGTCTTCTGGCTGTATCATATTATAAAGGCTGTATCAAATACATTAAAAAATGTATTTTGGCTGACATAATAAATATTTGGAATCGACAAGGGCAACAAACAGCAAAAAGACGTTATATAAAGACGTTATATGAATTTATTTCGGAAGTCACACTCAATAACTATGACACAATTAAAAGTACTAATTATAAACTGACACAGTTCTTAACTGAACATGGACAAAGAAAATTTTATTTTAAGCGGTTTCATCTGACGAACAATGATACATGCCACTGCGACGGATAGACACCACAAACCTTTCATCACATCCTATGTGACTGCCATATTTTTGATAACAAAAGACTCCACATAATTAGAAGCATTCTTCTACAAGGAGATTATTGAAAACTCATCGATGAAGGACATCTTTAAGAAGTTTTATAAAGAGATGAAGAAATTCGCTCTTGAGGTAGATTTTCAACTCATTCAAGAAGATCCAGGGTACTAATTTATTTTATAATTTTCATTTATCTTGCTTGGATTTATTATCTTTTTTCTTTTATTATTATTATTTTGTTTCTTTTCTTGGTGGCTTTTTCTTTTTTTTTCTAGTATTTTATTTAATGTGTTCATGAGGAAAATTTTACATTCCGAAACTTCCCAATCTCTGTCTTATTTTACGTTTATCTGATTTTCTTTTTCATTCTTTATTAATGTATTATTTAGTCATCGCATTGAAGATTAAATGTGATATTAACCTGTCAAAATTTAAGGATGCGTATTGATACATGTATTTTGCTGTATGCATGGAGCATGTAAATATAAATAAATACACGGCCCTCATACAGAGTTATTGTTTGAGGGAAAGATATAAAAAAAAAATATACATATATAAATCCGTAACTGCATTTAACTTTATCTTTGAAGAAGATACTTGTACTTGTACCCCTTATTTATCACTTTAGCTCCACTTTTGAACTAATTGGTTGATTTTTATGAAAATTGGTACACATGTTTTTTATATAAATTGTGTACATATGTAGGTATGTGTAATGATTTTTATTTTTGAATTCCATTACTTTTTTTTTTTTATGCAAGGTCTACTGTTCACAGTACTATGAGTGTAAGTGAACAGTAGAATATCAAGAAGCAATATTGGTCGGAAGTAATTATCGTGTATACCGAAATGATGTGAATCAACGAGGTATTAAAAGTTCAGAAAGAGTTCGCAGTTAAAAAATAAAGAGTTCAACTCAGGAACGTATGCAGAATTTTTTTTTGGGTGGGATTTAAATTTTTATTCAGGGGGAGATGATTTAATAAGAAGAAGACTTAATAAGAAATAATCACCTAAATGTCTATGATCGCCAAATTTGGCATACATTTTTTTTAAGAATAAGCATGAAAATTGGGTCAAAAACTATTGGTATAATTACGGGTTTCACAATATATGTATAAAATAAAATGAGGTAAATATACATAATTAATAGAAATCCATCATTAAAACACACAATGGACTACATAAACTGTCATAAATAGGGTCAAAACATGCTTTTTAGCAATTTTGATTTGTTTTTTCTTTAAATTCCAAGTACTGTAGTACCTGCAATACTTCATGTGAATCAAAGTAGCAGGAAATCTTATGCTCTTTCAAATTGATTATAGACAAATTCTTGCTAGTAGTTGATATTTAGGTTTCTGACAAACTGAAACAAGTGCAAAAATTTTGTAGTTTTTTATCCAATAAAAGTTATCTGTAGGACTTTCGAGGTCAAAATCAGCTTTACACCACACAATAAGAAAAATAAAAATATTTTACCATAATTAAAGCAAAATTTATGTATTATGTATTGGACTATTATTTTAAAACAAATATTATACCCATGTGGATTCCAAGGTAACCTGTTCCACTTATTTAGTCCAGAAATGTTTCCCAATTCAGTATTCATTATTATTTATCTTCAAGATTTATGAAATATTAGTTACTTACTTGGTAAGTTCTTCAGTAAGTTCATGCTCTTCTTCTGTAAGGCGCGTGTGTTTTTGTGATCTGAAGCGGTGCAATGATATTACTTCAGAAAGAAGTGTTGTACTGGATGTTGTTCTGCTTCTACCCACTACACTCGTGCCTTTAAATTAAATGTTTTCCATTTCAAAAATTCAATGTATTTTTTTTAACATTTCTTTGTATGTAATATTTGTTATGCAATAATTTTATGAATTTACAAATTAATAAACATATCGTTCTTCTATTCTAACAATATTTTTTGCTATAATGTCCTTTAAAGATAAATTATCTTAATAAATAAGAAATATTAGAGAATTATTAAACAATGTAAAAAATATAAGCTCTCCATTCTACTCATAAATTTTATATCAACATTTAATTATTAAGAAGCCTGCCTCGTCATGAGAAAAAAAATCTCAGAAACAAATCAACATTTCAAAGATAGATTATGTTCTAATTAAAAAGATTATCTAATGGAACTTTGCAATATTTGTTAAAATGAATGAAGTGTACAATTTATCATAGAATAATTTTAACAATTGTGTCATGATTTTTATAGTATTCTCAATCACGTTATAAAAAATGACTGTGCAACAGCAAAAGAGTATGAAGAATAGAAATATGCTCATAAAATTGGAGATGTAAATGACAGTAATAATTACTATATGAATACGAAGAATTTTATATTAATTTCTATGTTGAGGTGGCATAAAAAATTTATCCATTTCTCTGGAGGCATGTAGATGAATTTATAGAAAGTAAATCATCAGCATATAATATATTTAAGCTAACAACTGATCTAGATAAGTCTAAGGACTTTCAAGTAGTAAAGAAATGCCTGCTTATTCAATTCTTTAATGCTTACTGAAGGATTTAGGGGCAAAAACTTAATAATGTTGCAGAAGTATTAATTACCTAGTTCTTCTATTGTATGGAAAAATAAATTGTTGCTGCATAAAACGCACATCGGAATGATAATTATATATGCTTTTAAGAAAAGGACACTGACAGAAGGAAATTAGGGAGTCTTTAGTGAGTTTCAGGATCACCTGTTTGGTGTTTTAAGGGAACTAGGCGGCCGCTGTAGGTGGCCACTGTAGGTTGTGATGATATAGCATGAAGCTAAATGGTATTTTTCAAAACGATAAAACAAAGAATCAAGGCAGTTGTTTTTAATTAAATATTAGTTTGATTTTTATTGATTGTAAAAAAACAAAAACATTCTAAACATTTGTAGTAGCTTATTGTTTTTAGCATTCTGTTATACTTATTAGTAGAGCAACCAGAGAAGGATCTATACAAGTTACGGATCTATTTTAGCAAGAGTGAATCTATGAGTCATTATCAAATAAAAGTTAATCCTCACAGACCATTTTCTTTTTATCTTTAAGTGATTGTACTTTATTTTAAATAAAGTACTAACAATAATTAAAATATAAAAGTGCCAAGCATAAAAAAAAAAATAATAATATTTAGCTAAAATGATATAAAATTTAAAATTTTTATTATAAAATTATTTGTTGATTGAAATATAAATCAAAGTTATCTGTCAATTTCAAAATTATTCTAAGTATATAACATTAAAAATTTTCTATTAATAAAAAATACTTTTAGAAACACTTGTTTGAAAAAAAAGTTTGTTCTGCTAGCAGATTTAAAAATGTTTAAATTTCACTTTTAATTATAAAATAATATATATATTGATATTTTTGGACAATATTATTCTTAGGCATAAATTATATATAACAAGCACAAGGAGTGAACAAAAGGTAAGGGACCAACAGGTATGAAGGCAATTCACCACAACATTTACCCAGCCTTTACCCTCAGATATAAGAAATAAGTTAATTTAAAAACCTACTGAGAAGCGGGCAGTATGACAAAGGCAAGAGGTGGTCCGTTCTGGAAGATGTAATCAATTTTAGGAAAATGGCCAACCTGAGATCCCGGCTGGCATACTGAAAAAACGGCGGAGACCTGGGAAGGGCATCATTCAATTAGAGCATACTAATGGATTCGGAGAGATTGTACCACCCCGACAAGAGTGTACCACCCCGACAAGAGGAACTATGCGTTGAAATGCCGGAATTTCCTCCCTCTAGTTGGCCAACCACGAAAAGGGTATCGCCCAGTGCCGGGGATTTAACCAACCAACAATGTCTTCGACCCTCTCTTAGGAAGAACAAGGAAGAAAAGGGGGACTGAAGCCGAGGAAGCAATGAGAGGACACTTCTCTGATCTCGCTTGAGGGCCGACTTCGAGGAAGACAACTAGTCTTCCCTCTGAAGATGATAGATGCTCTGGCTCTACAGCCAGATAACACCAATTTTACAGATAAGAGATTTATGTTAGAACAGTTAATGGCTAGGTCTAGTCTGAATTATTCCATGGTTAAACTCTTGTTACAGTTTATTACTTTAATTTTCATGAATAAAGATAAATTTTAGGAAGGAAGTTGTTCTTTAGTAACCAAACCCATTATTAATTTGAATATTTTTTATTAAGTAGAATAGCAATAAACTTGATTAGCATTACGGTTATTAGCGTTATTATTAAACATAGAAGTAGGAACATTATCTTGGCTAATTGTTAAACAATGGTAATCACAAATGAGGCCCTTGGAAAGGTATCCAATTTAGAGGACAATACAAGTAATTCATATTGCCTGATAACATGATTTTTGGAATAATCATCCTCAATGATTGCCCAATGGTATCCCTAAATACAGACTAATATATTATCAGCTAAATATCTATCAACTTAATCTAGATAAAATATAGCAAAAAGTTGACTGCATTATTTTTATTTATTTATTTTGAAAAGGTGGTAAGTTAGCAAGAATGTATTCAGATGAGATGTATAAAAATAGCTCCGGTAATGTAATCAGGACAGATCTAGGCCAGAGAGGAGCAATTCTTGGGCTGATGGGCAGTCTTAGCGGTAAAGTTCTGAGATTTCCTTTTTAACTTAAAGTTCTATTTGGCCAGAGTTCATCAAGTATTCTCTCTTACAATACAATACAGTGGCTACAGAAGTAAAAAAGAAAAGTCACATATCGTTACCAAATGATTCCAAACTCTTACATAAGATTTGGAAGTAAAAAAAAATCTTATATAGAGTCACATAGTATAAAAATATCCATATTTTTAATATTCAAAAATTAAATACTTCTTTCATAATTTTACACTTACATGAATCTCCCCCAAAGGAATCTTGGTCATCATGAGCTGCTGCCAACTGGTATTTGTGATACCTGTAGACATATTGGAGACCTAAGCAGGCTGAAGCGAGCACAGCCATTATTAATGTCAAAGCAACACCAGCATTCACCAATATAGTGTTAGTCCAAACTACTGGGCTTAAGGTATGGGCCACAACAGGTTCAGAAACATTAAGCATTGGTTGTTCTGTAACAGATGAATTGACAGTTATAACTAAAATAATTTTTCCTTAATTTAATATTAAAAAATAATTTTTAATGAAATCATACACAGTATTCCATATATTTCTTATTATTTTATCATTTCTTATTGCAATCACAGATCTTATTTCTCAGAAAAAATATACGCATCGCCCAGCTTTCACTTGCCACCCTAGTTGAAATAAATTTTAAAAGTTTCCATTTAGTTTACCACAATGAGATGGCAGTCGGAGGGCGAACTCATGTGGTGGTAAACTAATCAACTGAAATTAATGTTTCCTTATCCTTGGATTTTAGTTACAAAATATTTACAAATGTATACATATATAATTATATAACAATACCATCCTGTAATACATGTATATATTTTGTTGAGATAATTATGAGAAATGAGAGTTAAAAATGATTTTTGTTTTGTGGAGTACACAAAAGTGTAACAAGAAATCACATGCCTACTCCAAGGTTAAATTCACAATTGTCTAAAATACTTCTGTTTTTTCTGGTAACGGCAAATATAAATGTTATTCTATATTCCCTTCCACTCCTACATGTATATTGTTGATATGAGTTTAACATTTGTGAAAATAATACTATGCTGAGTATTATAATATTATAATAAGCATGTATTATGCTTTATGAACATGCATATTTTCAATAGTTCTTTTGACGCAACACACCTCTTTTCAAATTTATTTACCATATTACCAGTTTTCAGCATAGAACGATAACAATATAATAACATAATACGATAACAATCCTGCGTTTTTTGGAAATAAAAATTGTTTTCAATGTTGCTTTGACTACAGCTTATGTAATAATTCAAAATGCAGTATATAACTTATTTGATGTGTTTATTTGACTTTATTATACATTTAAAATTTACCATTACATATTTAAATCTTTCTCTAGTTTCTTTAAAGTTTCTTCTATTTTACTCTTAGGTTTTGTTTCCTCAGTTTTATTTTTTATGCCATCCTTTTCTCCTTTAATTATCGAATCTTGTGGGCCTATTTTTTTTATTTCCTCCTTTACAGGTGATTGTTTAATAGGACTATCCTTACTGGTTTGAGGATCAGTCGGGTATACAGTCTTTATGTATTGATCTAAAAGTTCTATATCAGTTTGGACATCAGCAATTTTTTGCAATGGTCTTACATAGTATACTCCTTTCTTATGAACCTTACAGGGAACACGGGGAGATGGAGGCCATTGATAATATTGTGCTCTAGCATAATTAAGTAGTACCTTTCTCTTTTCCATTTCTGTTTTTGTTATTTTTATTTTTTTTCTAGGTCCACAATCTGGTTCTATTGATGTCGTTATAGGTGAAATCTTTATTATTGCTGGTGCAAGCCCACTTGGCCGGCATACCGGAGCAGGGAACTTTAGACATTCTCTTTTTCCTTGGCACTGACTCCTTTGGCAATCATGCTGCATTCCATTCCTTTTTAAACAAGTACATCCTACTAACAACTTACTGCCACGAAGTTCAAAGTTTGTTGATGGCTTTGGTATAGGCAAAATTGGGTGTGGTACAACTTTCTTTTCTTCAGGAAGGGGTTGAGGTTCGGTTATCTGTTTTATTGCTCTTCCACCTTTTTGTACAGTGTAACAAGTGAACTTTCCTGTTTTGGGATCTTGAGTACATACTTCTTCATTTTCTGGAGGAAGCTTTCCTTCTTTTATCAAAGCTTTCATTTCAGAAGGTGTCGGATCATTCAGTTTACAAATTTTCTTTACTGTTATTATATTTTTCTTTTCTTCACTCTCTGATTCATCTTCCTCTTTGGCTTTTTTCTCCTTTGATTCATTTGAATTTTTAATTGTTTTCTCATCCTCTTTTATATCGGATTTAGCTACAAATCCTCTGTTCTCTTTAGTTTTTGATAATTCTTTTTCTGTACCTAATACCTGTTCTATATCAAATGCCTGGGGAGGAGTCTGGTTGACAGATCTAATTTTTTGCAAATTACAATAATGCTGTAATTGTGGATCTTCTTGTTTTTTAGCACACTGACACCCATGAGATCTGATTAAAATTGTGGGTGTCTGTTTCACAGTTTCAGAATCTTTCACCAAGTTTTTCAGCTTGTTTAAGATTTCTTTTGTTTCGCACATTGGCATATCTTGTGCCTTTGGTTTTTCAGTTTTTTCCATTCTTATAATTTTTCTTTACTCTAATAATTTTGATTCAAAGAGTGATAGTTCCAAATTTAAAATTGTTTATCTATATCTATTTTTTTTCTGATTTAAATTGAGGTTATTTATGTTGCCATGGTAAAATGAATATAATTTTGCCTGTTTATATACATTTATTATATTATGTTTGTAAATGTTTCTAATAACTTAAATTTACTAAATAAAAAAAAAAAGTTAAAAAACAGCAAATAATGTTAAAAATTCTTTACTATGAAAACTGTTTTTTCAACAACCAAAATTACACAGGCCAACAAAAAAATTTTTTTTGAAAAATTTTAACTTTAATAATTGATCTTTATAGATTTTTATGAGCTGAATCTAAATCTGGCCTTAGTTTTTTTGGATCACCCATAGTTTTCCATAGGTTTCAGGCTCAGCAAACATCCTAACTTTTTAAACTTCTGTTACATGTTAGCTACAAAGGAACATACTCTGGGTCTTTTTCATTTCCCAAGAACTTTGTAACGACTTGCTTGAATGATACCCATGCTTCTTTCTCATTTAAGGTCATTGTGGATTCAAAGTTAACATCAAACATCTTTTTTCTAATGTCAGGTCCGACAAAGACGCCTTCTTTTAGTTTAGCTTCTGAAAGGCGTGGAAACTTTTAGCAGAGATATTTGAAACATGATCCATCTTTAGGCAAAGCCTTTACAAATTGTTTCATGAGGCCTACTTTATTTATATGTAGAGGTAGTAGAAGCAAGGTTTTTGGATCTACGAGGTTTTTGTGTAGAATGTTCTTCTCACCAGGTTTTAAAGACTTCCTCACAGGCCAGTTCTTTCTACACCAATGTTGATCCCTAGCCCTACTGTCTGTCCTTTTTCAGGAAGACTGAAAGCTGTTCAATTCTTTAAAAATCGCTTAATTTAATAAATTTAACTATAAAATGTGAAGAAATTGTGGGTGATACAGCTTTTTTAATATCATATTTGGATTCAGCACCCTAAAAATTGTAAGAATAAGGTATTTTCAGTAAAAAAAGTTTTTTCATCGTTGGCCTGTGAAGCTGTTCAATTCTTTAAAAATCGCTTAATTTAATAAATTTAACTATAAAATGTGAAGAAATTGTGGGTGATACAGCTTTTTTAATGTCATATTTGGGTTCAGCACCCTAAAAACTATAGGAATAAGGTATTTTCAGTACAAAAGTTTTTTCATCGTTGGCCTGTGCTATTTATTAAAAAAAAAAAATCCTCTATTCATATCATATTGGTAACAAAGTTCTACATTTTTCAATTTTTAAATTTATTGATTAAAAATTTGATGTTCAGTTCAATGTCATTGTAAATATCTTCAAATTTTTTTTTGTTTATACATTTTTTTAAACAAATAAAAAATATGCGGAGAAATCATATATACAAACAGTATCATCCTTACCTATCTGAGAGGCATGAGCCAAGAATCCACCACTGCATTCGTCCCCACTGGTTACCGTATCGCCTGCAACAAACTCAATAAGAAGTGAAGATGTGCTAGAGATGATCGGTGGTATCGAAGGTGGTGTTCCTGTCAGTTGGGCTAACAGTTGGGCACTGAAGGAATCCCCGTCTCTGATCTTAAGCGATTGGGAGACGCAGGGCAGCCTGAACTGTTCCATACTCAGCCTCACATTGTGTCCCTTCTCTGTCTGTATAAAGAGAGCAAAAATCATCAAAGTTTGTAATTTTTTTTCTTAAAAAGTTGTTTTATCATACCAAATGCCAGCTCTCAGAGTGATATAATATTAATAAACTCAGAATAAATTGAATAAGAAATATACTCATGAATCAAAATATGCCTGATTGGCTTTTATAAAACTTTGATAACAAACCATATAACTTATTTCATCATAATAAAATTTTGGACTTAAAGAAAAAAAAAATTCGAGCATGCTATTATTCAAGGTACTAAAAAGCATCTCCAAAAAAGGAGATAGTTAGGATGTAATGGTTATATGTTAGTAATGATGTAATAATTTTTAGTATTGATGGTATCATATAATGAAACTTTAACAAGAATATAAAAAAAATTTGGTTACACATTAAAATTAATCAGTATTAAAATATAATATTTAGTAATTATTTTATTAAGCTAATGAACAAGCTGATATCTATATTCTGTTCATATTACTTCTAATGATTTGTCAAGATAACACTCTGACTAATGACATCTGACTCAAGGCTCATTAAACCAATATATCGTACATTGCTCATTACTTACATGAATAAACAATATCTTTTTCTGGTTTTATTGCTTTCTAATCTGGTGATATTTATTGATATTGAAAGTTTTTATTTCATATAAATCTTGTTGGGGTGATTAATAGCACTGATACAGCTTAAAGAATTGTGTTCATTCTTTTTGTTGCCAAAGATTCTTATTTTAAAAAACTGCTAATAAAGTTACACCACTTAATATACTGATGGTTTCATTAAAAAATCCTTCATACAGAAATATTACAATTTTTAATTATAGATCTACAGGTGTACATTGCGCACATTAAAATCATTCATAGTTAAATTTTTAAGATTGTAGGAATGTTTAAGGACTAAAGAAATTGTATTTAATTTTAAATTATACAAATTATGTATTTAATTATGTATATATAAAAACTGGCTCACAAAAAAACCGGCCCACCTAGAGATTTTTCTGTTTTAAAACTCAATAGTGGGGATAGTTTGCGTCCTAAAGTAAACATTTGTTGTTATTGCATGGAAAGAATAATATACCTTTAATTACACCCAAAAGTCCTCTGAGGGTTAGCGATAAGGACCTGTTAGACTTTAAGTCAGTAGAACTCTGATAATTCATAAGAACACAACACTCCATTTTTCTTCTTTTTTCATATGTTTTTGCACTTTTATTGTTTTATTTTTATTCTTTTTTTATGGTTTAACATTTTCTAATAACAAATCATGGTCATTAACTCATAAGCAGTGACAAGAATTTTGGCTTTAGTCGAAGATGGTAGAAGCGAGCATTACGTAATAGTGTGTTGCAATTCCCAGAATAACAGTATGAAGGGCCATCCAAAGGTACAGGGAGACTAGGGTGTACATGAGGAAGCTAGTTTCTGGACGTTCTAGAGCAAAAAACCCTGCTGAGGATCGTTTTGTGATGTATGGCCTCAATGAGGTGTTCAGACCACTCATGCCCTGCAAACTGCCCTCCAAGTGCGTGTTTGTGTGGAAACGGCTTGCAGAAAGTGGGCTACATTCGAGGACGCCAGCTGCTGGACACCAGAGCCCGTTTCAATTTCACTCAGGCACACCGAGACTAGACTGATGCAGCAGAGTGGGCTAATGCAATGTTCTCAGATGAGTGCAGAATTAGCCTGTTCAGCTTTGACAATTGTATAAAGGTAATTCAGGGTTGAGTAGATTAATTATACACTCATCTGAGAACATTTCATTAGCCCATTCAGCATTGGTCCAGTTTCGATGTGCCTAAGCGAATTTCAAGCGGGCTCTCTGGTGCACTGGTGTTAAAAGCTGTCGTTCTCGAAGGTAGCCCACCTTCTGCAAGCCATTTCCACAGTTACATCCATTTTGAGGACTTGAATGGTCTGACCATTTCATTGATGGCAGTTTCTAATGGCCTGGATCACCACAAAATGGTCATCACCAGAGTTTGTTGCTCTAGACTACCCAGAAACCAGCCTTCTTATGTACAGTCCAGTCTCCCTGTATTTTTGGATGACCCTTCATACAGTTATTCTGGGAATATCCAACACACTACTTTGTAATGCTCACTTCTAACATCTTTGACTACAGTCAAAATTCTTTTCACTACTTATGAGTTAATGACCATGATTTGATGTTAGAAGTTGTTAAACCATAAAAAAAGTACAAAAACAAAACAATAAAAGCGCAGCAACTTATGGAAAAAAAATGAAGAAATGTGTTCTCATGAATTATCATGGTTCAACTGACTTGAAGTCTAACACGCCTTTATCGCTAATCCTTTTAAAGACTGTTGGGTGTAATTGGAGGTATATTATTCTTTTTAATGTAACAACAACAAATTCTTACTTAAGGACACTAACTATCCCCATTATTAAGTTTAAAAACATAAAAATCTAGGTGGTCCGGTTTTTCTGTGGGCCAGGGAATATATGCATGGTGTCCCAGAGGACCTGGATCAATCTCTGTAGATTCCAGAATATTTAGATAGCAGGATGAAACTTGGTGGGTCTTTGTTATGAATTATGAAGTATGTTTTTATGACATTACCTTCCCCGTAATCTTCTCCAGTTCTTCTACAGCTCACATAACTCTGGAATTTGGAATGGAATGGGGTATTTTTTTTTACTTTTCCTTATCTATATATGAAATATATAATAAGGGGAAGTATCGCGTCGTGAAAATTTTCGAATTCGAGTTTTCAACGAAAATACACGTTTTAAAATTCCGTGTGTCTGTATGTATGTGAACAGTCTAGCTCAAAAACGAAAAGTCGTACGAAACTGAAACTACGTATTTAAGGTAAGAATATTAATGGAATGTTACGGTAAATTTTACGTCGAAATTGTCTGACCAGAAGTGCCACTTTATATCATCGATTTTACAATTTTTTTTACAATTTTCTCGAAAATGACTCTAACGATTTCGGTATAACTCGCTACATAATATGTTAATAATATTACTACAAACATTATTGCATACACATTTTATTTTGTTCGATAAATGGGAAATAGACATCGATGTATTTTTACCCGACTACGGCAAAGCCTCAGGGAGGGTAATGTGTTTAGCTTGACCGTTAGTAGGTATCTAACGATTTTTTAAGCTAACGGCTGAACCGATTTTTAAGTTTTTAATGGTTAAAATTATCTGTTGTGGTCCCGTTAATGTTTTGAAAAAATTTGAGTTAAAAATACTAAAGAAAAGTTGTGTTAAATCTGTCCGTTTGAGGGTATCAAAGGATTTTTTGAGAATTAATAAGAACTGGAAGAACTACGAGTTTGGTAAGGTGGATTTACTTTTACCCTTTTTGCCCCTGTTTACCTGTATACTCCAGAAGGTCCTGCCTGGACAAGAGTGGGAAGACGCTGCAATGAGCCTCCTGGACTTTCCAGTTCCCAGGTGCACTATACAGCCGCACCGGCACCCGGGCCCGATCTCGGCCTTCACCTCCGGTCTGTCCGCGGGCACCTGTCCTGCCCCACTGTCCTGGTAGTAGCGGCACTCCCAGCCGCCGGCGCTCGTCCCGCACTCTTCAGTTTCCAGAGCGTGCCCCTGTTAGCAAAAATAACCTTATAGTCAGTCAGTTAAATGCTGCCAGATTGATGAATAATTTGCTAGTATGTTTATCTGACACGCCAGGCCTCTAACTATATAATCTGAACTTGTCATTCATAAAAAGAAAGTGGATCTTAATCGGGATAAATTTATAGTTCTTCTGCACTATTTGTACTCCTACAGTCTGCATAACTAAAAACTTATTGAAGACATTTTTACAGTAACTTAACTGCTTCAGGACGAAAGAGCTGGATCTGGTCAGGCAAGAACTAACTGCTTTGTTACAACAGTAACAAAGTTACAAGTACTTGTCCATATACTGACTGGTGCTTGGAAAGAACAATGGCGGATACACTGGGGGAAGAGGAGAGGGATTGGGTGGAAATTTCCTCTCTCAAAATAACCAATGAGAAAACAAATAAGGATGCATTATAATTTACCTGTTAATACCAATACTCACCACAAACTAATAAATTATCAATAATTAGGTAGGAGAGAAATTAACTTTGGCTCACCTTGTGAGAAATCGATTGTTGTAATTGCCGAAATTAATTATATAATTGTAAACTGAAGACATGTATGGATGAAGGCGTTATGTTTTTCTTCTTCTATCAGCACAACAGGCGCATGAAGCTGCCCTTAGCCTCCTCAACAGATGCTAACCGTTTCTCTCTATCTCTTGCATGGGTAACAGATACCTTCAGTTACCGAAGATCCTGCCCTATCCCATCTCTCCAGCGGCCCTTTGGTCTACCACCTGAGCGCACACCATCCGGGACATTCCTATACAACTTATTGACCATTGACCACTCTTTCGTCGTTCATCTTCATCATATGGACAAGCCATTTTATTCTTTGTATTTTTATATAAGAGGAGATGCTGACTTCCTTGTAAAGTCGAAACAGTTCGCAGTTTTTCTCCGTCGCCAATAACCATTCCTTCTAGAATTCTTCTCAGGATTAATCTTTCAAACATGTGAAGCAGGTTGATACTTTTATTGTTAAGTGTCCATTTTTCTTCACCATATGTGATTACTGGCCTTATAAGGGTCTTTATACAGGTGTTACAAATTACAAATTTAAAATGTTGAGGAAATGACAAATACATTTTTTGTCCTCAATATCATAAATTTCCACTAGCGTTCTGCGTTTTAAACACCAAGGAACAGATTTGTTTCTCTGTCTGACTGTAATTAAATCCATGTGTCGGGCATCACACCTATTACCATAATATTAATTTCATCAATTTCCATCTCCTATTTTCACTTTCGCATGCGTAAACTTATTTTTTTAAAGACATGATCTATCCAATGCCAGAGATAAATCATGTGATTAATAAAGAATCTTGGTTTATAATTATTACAAGATGTGGATAACCATAGCCTTCATTCTTAAAAAAAAAATCAATTTTCAAAATTTCTTTATAACACCTTCATCCATTCATGTCTTAATGTATTAATTTAAATAAAATAAATAGATTTACTATTTTTAAACCTGATGAAAGCTCAGAACTTATATATATATATAACCAACGACCAATCGTTGGACTCATAAATGGAATCCTAATCAAGATCAAAATAGTTTTAAATTTGTTCAAACAGTATCATTTGTTATTGGGTAATTAATTACTGAGATATCCTGTCGATCCCTCCAGATACAGGAAGGTTGGACATTCAGAAATACCAGAGAAATGTATGGCATAATCCCGGCCTGCTTTAGGGGTATCCCAATTTCTATGGTCACCCTAATACTTCCCTCCCTAAAAACTATCTCTGGATCCGCCTCCGGTGAAGAAACAACTCATCGGTAGCACTTCGATGACTATTATATCTTAAGAGGTCTCGTGACCATCTTTTTTTCAAACGCTTGGGAAGGTAATAATAATATATTATTTAGATAGAAAGAAATTTATATAAAATAGGAAAATACCAACGAAGTATTGAAGATGTGAATTATATAATAAGTATTTTAACTAGGTAATCCGTAGAGTTTGGCTGTATCTTGTGGTTAACGTAAATATGACAAATGCAGTGAAACGTGTACTAACTTTTTCCCAATGTGTTTGCTGCACACAATCGATATATATATATATATATATATATATATATATATATATATATATATATATATATATATATATATAGTCATACACTCAATACAGAATAGCTCATAATAAAATAATAGCTCAATACATTTTTTGAAGCTCATATATATATATATATATATATATATATACTTTTTCAACCGAAATACCATCGAAAAATAACCAAAACAAGAAATCGAATTTTCACATTCTTAAGTTTAACATGAGACTGACGGTATGTATTCAGAACTGCTTTTTCAACAGTGATCCACGATATTAATATATTTTCTAATATTAATATATGTATTTTCTGTAATACCCCTCACTATAGAAGCAAATTATTGAATTGGACCCGATTAAGTAAAAATCTAAATTATGATCCCAGGATACAACCACAATTGATGCTAAAATTATCGATTGCCGAAATTCGTTTCTTATTTAGTGTTTTATCTTCCTTTGGGAGTTAATAGAATGCTGTCATGCTAACATTTTTAAAATAAAAAAATGGGATAAATAAATTTTGCCTGTGACCACTTTTTTTATAAGATAGGAATTTGTTTATATATATATATATATATATATATATATATATATATATATATATATATATATATATATATATATATATATGAGCTTATTGAGCTATTATTTTATTATGAGCTATTATGTATTGAGCTTATACTAATATACAAGAACAAAAGCTCAAAATGAGACATAAATAATTGTTAGGAAATAAATGGAAAGTTCCAAACAAGAAGTCAAGAGTCACAAAAATAACAGAAAACAAATCAACTGTCGATATTTCTCCAATTCAGGCATCATCAGGACAGAAAGAAAGAAAAAAAAAACAAAAGAAAAATACACACAGAAAAACAACTTGTTTATAAACAAATTGTGTATAAAGAAAAAAGTGCAGAACATCTGACATTCACAATCCAAATGTCACTGTCCGGAGACAGCACTCTAAGACACTAAGACACCCAGACACACATACTGAGGAAAAAGGGAGGATGATATGTCAGCTGGAAAGGTTAAATTACAAACAGCTGATCATAAAAAATAAATCAAATAATTAAAAAAAGAAGAAATCTAACGAATACAAGAGAAAGGGGAAAGTTAAATTGCATAGAATTTCCGTCATCATCGTGCAGATTTATTTGCATTATAAATCTTAATTAGACAATAATTAATGGGTATGATACTCACGGGACAGAACTTTGCTCCATATCTGGCGGGGGGTGAGTCGCAGAATCTGTATCGGTTCCTGGTGCCACCGCTGCAGGTGCTGGTGCAAGGCGTCCAAGGGCCCCATTCGCCCCATCCTCCTGTCTCCCAGTCTGCAACACGCATTATGCTTTAGATAGATTTATGATATGGTTCTTTCAGTAGCAAGAAGCAAGAGGATTATTAGGCGTCATAAATTGTATAGGAGTGCTTCTGTTTCAAGAATTGTTTCCAACATCGAAATAAGTAATCGAAACCGTCTGAACAATACTTCAGAATGTATATATATATATATATATATATATATATATATATATATATATATATATATATATATATATATATATATATATTTTTTTTTTTCTTTCATTTTCGTCAGGTTGAATGTCAACTTTATGAACCAGTTAAATGGGCGCGCATTAAATTACATACATTTCAATCCAAATTGCCAAGAATGAAAACGAATTCACCACCTTACGTTCCTTAAGAAACCCATAACACAGACAACTCGGTGAAGGTTAAAGAGGAGTTGGGCGAGGGACCTTCTAGTCCAAGAATATAATTCTTTTAAAATTCTGGAGGATGAACTAATGGATGATGTTTTTAATGGTTAGAATTAGTGTAAATATCTTATACATAATATATCTATCCTAAGATTAAATTACTGATCTAGATCTGAATCCAACCCAGACCGTTCATGCGCGCTCGCTAATTGATTATCGCCTCGAGGCAGCCGTAAATTATTCTTCATGATCTTAATTTCAGTTTTCGAGGCCGGACCGGACTTTCTTTATTCAAGTCCGCTGCTCAGATAAGTGATGTATTCAGTCTATCCACTTTAGTAAGAGAGATATCTTATCCAGTAAAACACTGGAGACCAAATTAAAAAATATATATTTTTAATAAATGATATTTTTGTGTTACTAATTAAGTACTATCTAATTTTTTTTTTGTCAACTGACATCACAAGTAGTTAATATTTTTTCTGTTTCAGAAAAGTAAGTACTAAGTACCCAATTATTTGGGCCGAGAGATATTTCTATTTGATTTTATTAAAGTCGCCATATTTATTATTATTACAAACAAAAAATTCATTTATGTAATAATTTAATTTTTACTGGAAGATTTATTTATAATGCCTTTAAGATAATAGTGAACAAAATTTCTTCCTTATTACTTTATTTAGTCTTCAACATTACAACTAAAGTTTCGTGGCCATTTGTCACATCTTCAGGATTCGGTCTTATTATTCTAAGATCATTTATATTCATTTATGATTTTTGCATGCAATTCTCCTTTTAATCTACATATCCATATAAAAATATTTTGTCAATATTTTTGCTATTCAAAAATTTCATATTTCAAACGGAATGCTGCTTATTAAATAAAGTTACTTTTCATTATCACCTTACCTAAATTTCATACCTTTATCACGAGAAAGGCTTTAATATAAGATCTTCATCAACTTTAATATTGTTAATGAAGTTTATTTTAAGAAGTTATTAGTCAAGACTTTTGATCTTTGATGTTATTACTTTACCTTCTTGTTATTAATTGACATTCCTGTCTTTCTAACCTCTCTCGTTCATTCACTCAGGGTCAATAAATCAATTCCTGTTCTTATAATTAGAATTGGACGTTGACCAAGTAATTTAATGAAGTGTACATATATATATATATATATATATATATATATATATATATATATATATATATATATATATATAGATATCTTTTTTTTTTCTGTTGGCTCTTTAGACCTTGTAGATCTTTGGCCGCGCGATGTAGTGTTCTTACAGACATTTATTGCTTGCGGGAGCACAGACAGCCTGGAGGGGGTTACCCAACCTCACGTTGCTGCGAACCATGCCCATTGCTCCATAACCGGTCCCTTTGGGGCTAATTCGGCAGTGTCCTTTCCCACCGACTCACTCGGGTTCAAGGACAGTGACAAATCGGTCTAGATCCAAGGATTATGGCTGTTCGGAGTCAGCAGGCGCACGAGGACCTATATTTCTTTCCCCGAGACAGACCATACATGGACCAAACCTCCGGGCGGCTATTTTATGTCCTGGAAAACCACAACGCGATTCAAAATTAAGGTACACGGGGTACGGTCATCACTCCTACGCCCGGTCTGTGTGAGTAGCCTCCAGTAGGCTGACGGGTCTCACATAACCGGGGGGAGGGGTGATTAATTTCCTGAATTATTACTTTAATTAAATTAAAGTAGTGATTCGAACTCACAACCTTTGGGTTTGTGAGTATGTGCACTTTTGCAAGCGCGCTAACCCGCTTTGCCACCCCAACCGCTATATATATATATATATATATATATATATATATATATATATATCAATTTTTTAAAAATTCAAATGGCGTAGCTGGGATGTTATATAATTATTGTATCTTCACATTTTTGCAAATGTACTTAGATTCCTTCTTATGTCTTAATGTTCTGAAAATCTGGAATTTTTAATTATCATAGTTATCCGTTAGGAAGAAAAAGATCAATTAAGTTTTTTTTTTAAATAGTACATGAATTTCATTTTTATTATGAAGAAAGTGGTAGAAACTGTTCTATATGAAGAAATGCTGTTGATAGGTCTAGATGATGTAAATTTCTCTAATGTCAAGAAGTGTTTTGAAAGTAAAGAGGAAGTCCAGTCACGTCTAAACTCATAATTAAAAAGTTTCTTCGAAAGAGTGGAATTCCTTTATAAGATTGAAGTGAAAAGGTCTGTTTTAAACTGACCTAAAAGGTTTTTTTCTGTTCAGAGTAATCATTTATACTAGGGAAATATGAAATAATATTTTTTTGATTGTGATCCTAGAGAGGGAAATTAAAAAAAAAAACATTATTTACTTTCAGAATAAAAGAGAGTTGAGATTTGAACTAATCTACTTGCCCAGGCGCGATAGAGAAAAAATATTGATTTTTTGAAATAAATCTCCAATGAACTTTCTCAACGTGAGAGATGATCAGGAGAGAAATAGTGGAAACAAATCTTATTTCATTTAGATAAAATCGGTATGTAGTAACTTGATGAAAAAAATCAACCATAAAAGTGCCGTAAATTATTTTTTTCACGTTTGAGATATGAAAAATTTTTGTTTCATAAAAATAAAAAGTATTAAAAAATAGCGTTTAAAGTCGGTCAACAACGATTCGAATAAAAAAAAAATAAATAAATAAATAAAAAGTAAATAAATTAAAAACCGCGAAATATGGTCAGTGTTGGATATTTAATTATAGGCTTCGTAGTCGGTGTAGGAACATGTTCGGTTAATTAAATTGTGACTTTTAGTAATGCTTAAAAGCAATAAAACTTTTATGAAAAAATAATCATAATTTTTTTCGGAAAATTTTAAAACAGGAGTTCTCGAAAAACGGCTTGAGAAAGGCCCTAATGGTCCTAGAGCAATTTTCCAAAGCGCTATTTGTTCACAAAGAGTTGCTCTACATTCCTATTTTAATGAAATATTTGTGAGGTTCGATCTAATTCCTCAAAAATGCTTTTGAAATTCGTTTTTTTTCCTTGCTTCGGCCGCTCGAGCGTTTGATCGAAAGGGAAGTTTCACGCTTGAAAACTTATTATTTTTAAATTATTTAAGTGTCGAAATAATTTCCGATAATTACAAGCCCAGTAATTAAATATAAAAAAATGAGCATATATCACGGTCATAAAAAAAGTACTTAATAGCGCTTTAAAAAAAAAGAAAAAATCTTTGGACAAAAAAAATCGTTCAGCAACTTCTCGCAAAAAAAATAAATTAAAAACCGCGAAATATGGCCATTTTTTTTTCTCATTTGATTGCAACATACTGATTTAATCTAAAACATATAAAATTTGTTTCTCCAAATTATCAATTTTAGAAAGCCCATTGAAGATTTATTTTAAAAAAAAAACTATCGCGCCTGGACTATACTATGATTATTCCTGATCAATGATCCTTATCTCTTCAATTAAATCAGTATATAGTTATAATAATGATAAAACTAAAAGTTGATATAAAAAAATGCCTATGTATAAAAAAAAAAAGGTTGATTTTAAATTGACCATTTTAACTATTTGGAAACGCTATAAATTTAAGAGTTAGTGTACGAAATTGGACATTAAGGCAATTAAGGAGTCCTATAGTTTGTTAAAAAAAAATTTCATAATAAAAATATGCTTCGCATTTAGGACATTCAACATGTGTAATAAGTTCGACAATTGGGTTCGACAAACATAATTACTGATTATTTGTTGGAAATTTTGATTTGCTTAAATATTTTATTGGTGATATTATTTCCTCTTGGCTTTATATTTAAAAAAATATTTTTCTACTTACAATTTCAATGTTAATTAAACGATTTTAAAAACATTCTAGAAGATAGACCAATTAGCGACTAATAATAAGTACCTATAAGCTAAGTTACTATTAATGATAAGTATTAAGTACATTTATACATGTACTAAGTACATTGTACATTTATACAATTTCAATTGCTTATTTTAATCATCTTATATAAGAAGTTTTAATTAACTCTGTAATTAACTGGCTCATTTTGTTTGTTGAATGGTCAAGAGTTAATGAATATTTGCTTTTTCTCAGTGATATGTGATATTAAAATCATGTGATGCAATAAATATTCTGTTTCCTGTCAGTAAATCAAATACGGTGGATTCTCATATTAATCGTTCATATCATTTAACAAAGTGAAAGAACGATATTATAAATATAAAATTAATTCTGATAAATTTTAATATGACACAGGTCAACTTTGCTGATAAATAACTCTGAAATTCTCGATTCATTAGAGATATTGAGCATTTATAATTAATTCGGCAAATGAAATGAATCTAGATGTGTAAATCCCCTTTTTACTGTCCTATAGCTTCCTTTAACAAGGTTCACTTATCCCAGTTGAACTGATTCGCTACTTCGAACTTCATCTGGCCAAATATCTAACATTGAATTCTAATACAAGACTGAAACTACAAGAAAAAAAGTTGATTGATTTCGATTACTAAATAATTTTCTTGATAAACGCTCCAAATTTTCAGTTTATTAAAAAAAAAAAAAACCCAAATACTTAACTACACTGAAATCAAATGTTTTAGGGTTCTAATAAATCACCAAACTCCTTCCAAATCTGTGGGGACTCCATCTTTGAATTTAAGTAATCAGTAATCAGAAGCATCCTTTTTTTTTTTCTACCATCAATTTCAAGGTGTGTCAATCAATTGCATTTTTTTTTTTTTTAAACTTTCAATTTTGTGAATCATTAACTTTAAATTTTTTTTTCTCGTATTATGTTCAATTTTATAACCGACTTTAAACACGTTTCAACTTGTGTTATAAATAATATAGTAGTATTATAGTATTTAATTAATATCTTATGATAAATATCAATATTTTAATATCAATAAGCTCTTACAATGCCATATGCTCTCAGAGCATGGAGCATGTATATTAAATCAATAAACAGCTCTCACAGGGTTACTGTGGATGAGAAAGAATGAAAAAAAAATTATGAATAATTTTTATATTAATATTAAGATTATTTTTCAACGATAATTAAATAATTTTAATTCAATAATTGTATTTTTTTATTTTTTTATTTTTTAGCTGGTAACAATGAATAACACCAGAATCTCCCCATGTAAGGTTTTCAGTTAGTAAAATTATTAATTGTCAAGTGTGAAAGTGAATATTTTATTTTTATCACCTAAAATTAACTCTTATTTGCGACGCCTGAATGATTCGTGTGTGATCCAAGAGAATTATAATTATAATGACGACAATTATAATGAGTGAATAAAAAGATTCTTTATCGGATACCAAGAACGTATAATAAAAAAGGCGAGTATAGAACTTCTCCCTTTTTGGAAAGGCAAGTCATTATTGGCGGAATGATTAAGGAATGAACTAAATTTAGTAATTTGGTTGCACAGTTAGATATCAAACTAGTTGAAAATTTATAGCAATTTATGATATTGTATCATCCACAATGGGAAATCAATATACTGTTACCAAAGGAAGATTTTTTAAAATATTCAGAAAGAGCGAGGAACGAAAAATAAAAAAAATAGCCAGTGAACTTGAAATCGGAGATAACTTACTTCGTAAGGAAGGGTTATTATTAGATGAAGTTTATTCTGATATATTTTAAAAAAAACATTGTGGCCCAAAAAAACTCTCAACCAAAATAAGAAGAATTTTAATTAGGGATCGATAAATTATTTGCCACTTCTATTGTTAGTTCAATGCGAGAAGAAACCAGTACAAACTTTTCTGTTTGATATAATCCATTTAAACCTAGGTGAGTACCAACATGTATTTGATTTCTTGTCCTAATTAAATTCATAATTCATAAATGTTTTATAATACTGATTTATATTAATCTAATTTAATATTTATAATAATATCAAACTATATTTTGAATTGCTTATTTTTGAATTTGGATAGATTTGGATTAACGGATATAATACACCAGCGGCGTAAACAGCACGTGGCAGATACCATGGGTCTCAGCCCAAGGAATTTCGAATTGGGCTAAAAACAATAAAATACAATGTCAAATTATATGCAATAATATAATTAACTACTAACATTGTTCTATTATGTATAATATGCAGTAATATTTTCAAATTTTGAGTAAAAGAAGGAGCCTCAAAAATTCGGAAATTCTCAACGCCTCTTATTGCAGCACATATAGTATTGTTTACAAACATCTTGATATACCATACCACATGTAACAGATTTAACCCGAAGCTGTTATAATTCCTTTAATTGCAAATTTCTTGATTTTGTAATTAAATCTGGTAATCTGTCTTACCGGGGTTGAATCAGTCTTTGTGACAACTGACAACATTGTGAATAACAGAAGTGGAACGGTGTTACATACCTAAACGAAGCTTTTAACAACATTACTGTTATTATCATTATTGTCAATAATTTTCATTGTTATTAATATAATTATTGGTTTTCCTTTTGAAAGAGAAACCATTATGCTAATTTTTTGGTTTATGTAGCGGTGTGGACCGTCAAAGAAATAATAGCTTGGGTGCGTGTTCATACCCAACATATTTTATTGCGTTTTACATTAGGGATGTAATATCACCCAGAAAATCGGACATGGCGCCGTGAGATGGTCTAATGGTACCAACTTACCAACTTTAGGACCAGTATTACAAGTATATTTGTGTATGCATATATATATATATATATACTAGGTGTCCCATATATGTATGTCCCATATATATGGGCTACAATTGAATCTTAGAAACCGTTAGAGATTGTAAAATTGTAAAGGGCCATAATTATATTTTTCATATCTTTCAAATGACTCAATTATTAATCCCAAAAAATCCAGTTTTAAGGCTTAAGCGTTCACTCAAAGATCTGTGTTTCCTCTTTCCCCACATTTTTAATACAAAATCAAAAAATAAAGAATACAAATAAAAAAAATGTGTATTTTAGTTTTTTTGTTTCGCCTAGTATTTTGTCTAAAATGGCGGTCAAAATGTTACCAATTTTCAATCCCACAACTGGAAAGTTGACGTCGACGAACATAAAATACGACTTTTTTGAATAATTTGTTCAACAGATTCTTTTTTTTTTTTTATTCTATTTTTTATTCAATTAAAAATAGTTCCCAAGTGATCAGGGCGCTCTAGCAACTACTTTCAGCTTTAATATTCAGATATTTCAATAATATTTTTAATGTAAATATTCAAATTTTTTGAGTAATTTGTTGTTTTGAACAAAGCCTTTCCCCCACCACTGAATAGGACGAGGAGGTCCTGTCTCAAGGCCTCCGAGATCGCTAGATTTCAATAATTTGGTTTTTTATTTGTTTTTTCGGGTTATTTAAAGGAAAGGTTCTATACTCAGCAGCGAACTTCGCCAAATCAATTACGAGGGAATCTTGCTCAACTTCGTCAGGGAGTGAGTCCAGAAATGGTTCAAAGACCAACGTCTTCGATTGGGCGAAGATTAGAGGTATGTCTCGTAAACAATGGAGGAGTTTTTGAACATGTTATGTAAAATTTTCATGTATGTACACATTTAAGATCATATCTTATGTACTTAAGGGTATAATAATAATAAAGAAACTTTTTTCGTGTCATAATTCAAATTTCTCCATGTTCAATTCTTATTCAAATAACGAGGCATGAAAATAATGAAAATTATTTTCTTGGTTTTGACTAATAGAAATGTATGTAAACGCAAAACAACAAATTCCTCACCAAATATGAATATTTATATTAAAAATACTGTCGAAATATCTGAATATTATGGCTGAAAGTAGTTGCTAGAGTGCCCTGATCACTTGGGAATTATTTTCAATTGAATCTGTTGAAAAAATTATTCAAAAAAGTCGTATTTTAGGTTCGTAGACGTCAATTTTCCATTTGTGGCATTGAAAATAGGTAATATTTTTACCTCTATTTTAGAAGAATTACAAGGCGAAACAAAAAACTAAAATACACATTTTTCTTTATTTTTTGATTAGTTTTCAAAAATGTATTAAAAATATGGGTTATAAGAGGAAAAACCGACTTTTGAGCGAGCGGTTTAGCCTTAAAACTAGATTTTTCGGGATTAATAATCGCACCATCTGAAAGATCTCGATGAAAGCTATAACTTTGGTCCTTTGCAATTTTGCAATGCCTCTAACGGTTTCTATGATATTTCAATTGTGGCCCGTATATATGGGACATCCTGTATATATAAAACTTTGAAACGAATTATTTCAACTTACAAGTTGTTATTAAATATAGAATGACAATTTTTAAAGAAGATACTTACTTATGAATGAATAAAAAAAAGCGAGCATATAGATCCCACCAATATCGGCAAGAAGTGCCCTTCTTTCCGTCACGGAACAAAATTACTGAATTTACATTTCCACCGCTCGGAAAGAAATGACGTGTGTAAATGTCTGCCTCACGAATTCTCGATCGTGTTAAGCCACTCGTCGTCTCTCAAATTCTTTGAAGCCAATCTTTCTGACACAATTTATTGTCTTCGGTTTCTTCGAGAACATCTGACCTGAAGACCGATATTGGTACTCACTAAACAACAGACTTGATTGAACTTCTTTTTTTTACTGAACAAAGAAACTTAATCGAACATGGTTTGTTATTAATCGAGGAGGCTTTGTATTCGTAATGCCTGCTATTTCTAGGGTGGCCCTACGTCACATTTTGAACGTAAGCTCCAGATGACCCGTCGGTTTCCAAAAATGTCCTCTTTTTTCTCAATAAAAATAAACTTAAAGGTTATGAACTTTATTGTTATTAAATATAAATTTTAAAAGCTACTAAATATCCTACTAAACTATTCAAGACGATTTTTAAGTGCAGAGAACTATAAATAGAATAATTTGACGCTTACTTTGAACCCCGAGTAAATATTATATTTATGTTGATATGACATTTTAATGTATATGTAAACATAAACATAAAAAAACATAAAAAATAGCTCCATGCATCTACACATTAATGGATCATCAGAATAATCTTAAGTTTCGTTGGGATGTGGAAGGCACTAACTTTCATACTACTGCACCAAGTTTCAATATCCATAGTCGTCAACTTCTCTACCAATCTATTATTGTTTTTAAAGTAGATATGCAAGTATATTTCGTCTGTAAGATGGATAAGATTATTTCCGTAGTTGTTTTTTTTTTTAATGGTCAAAATGGTCAGAAAAAATATTTTAATTTTTTTTTTTTAATTTCCTTCTTTTATATGGATTATCTATTGCCCAGTATTTTCCCATGAAATAAAATCGCACTTATTTCCTACAGAGTTTCAGTGAAGTCTTCTAACGGTGGAAATATAATGACTTCTAAATAAGAAATGTTTACGTTTATACCCTTGAAAAATCCACACCAACGCACCCCCCTTTTATTTTATAAAGTGATTTTTTAATTGGACAATGAAAAATTTATTACTATTGTTCGTTCCAAAAAACAAATTTTGCTTTGTGACTATTCTTTTACCTCGTCGCTCCGTTTTGTTTCCACCCTAAGGGGTTACAGTGAAATCTTTCACTTTGGCATCGTTTCAAGGAAAGGAGGGGCCCACGAATTTCCGTAAGCAAAGCAAACAAATAGGGAAAAAATATATCTTATATCTTCAGAAATATATAAAATATATCTTGGGTATCCTTTTGTAAATAAACGTTACTATTAGAAGCCACCCACAATTAATGAGAATTTACCCCAGGTGACCCTAGCGGTGACCCGCGCTAACCACGTTACGACCCTAAACAGGTTACCCTTCCTGGAACATTGGAAGAGAGGAGAGGTGGTGGTGGTGAGACTTTGCCACTAACTGGCTGTCAAAAGGTATTCCTGGTTTGAGAACTCATTTATAAGTTTACAATGGGAAATATCAAAACAATATGTTACTTTTACGCCCACCACTCTAAATATAATTAGACGATATGCTGTTAGGTCTTTTTTAAGAATCCTTAAGTAGCAGGCCATTATTAATTTTAATATCTAGTGTTATATGTTTATTCGATTCTTTTCTGATATTATAGTTTATGCCACCTGATCCTTTATTCAGCTTTCACCTCAACCGTATTTGCAATCATAAACATTAAACTTTTAAACATTTGCAAAAATAAATAAAAAATAGTGGAAATGTAGCAGGAGATGAAATAGTATTTCATAATGTTATATACATTAAATTTTCTTCATCATAAAATGAAGGAGAATATTACGCCTTCGAGACTTAAGGCTTCGTGTATGGAGTTTTTTATGTATGTCCTAACAATTATTTTAATAAAATATAATAATAAATTAATAAAATATAATATTTTACATTTTGTGAAATTATGAAGGAGCTTAAAAACACTGAAATTTGTTCAATATGTCTCGAAGCATGAGTCAGAAGGAAAAAGGTATATTTTCCTTTCTTAAACTAGATTAAATTTATTACAATTTGAGACAAAATTTCGATTAGTACATTATGTAGTTCCTGACTTATAGGTCTTTAAAGTTTGAATATTTTTTTTCAAAACGAACACCTCCTATTGGCTCAATACATTTTCCATTTACGGTAATGAATTTCATTTTAGTAAGTAAATAAAATCAGCTATGCTCTACGGAAGTGCTCTGCAACCGGTGGGTGTACCTCGATAATTTTCTTGAGAATAATTGAATAATTAAATATTTAGAGCTTCCTCGGTTTTCCGCGGCTAATTAAAAACTTTAAATAGTAATCAATCAATAAGTTAATTATAAAACTTTTTTTAAGAATTTACCAAAGTATATTGCAAAAAAAAATACGTCGGTTGATAATTATGGAATTGAATAATCTTTATTTTCATTTAGTGATAAGTAATTGAAGCATTTTCTTTTATAACTCACATACTTAGAAAAGAATTTCTAATTTATTTTATACAAATAATGCTACACTAAGGGGGGAAAAAATCCCACTCTTTAGGCAAAATATAAAGAAAACAAACTTATATCACTATTTATAAAATCACAATAAAGCATGGTTTAATCTTTTATGTTTATATTTGTTGTAACATAACTCATCAATGGAGTAATTTACTATTGTTTTTAGATGTTCATAAGGACTGTTACAGGATTCAAAGAAATCTGTTGTAAGCTTTAAAACATATGCTTGGATTTTCTGAAACCTAGAACTTCATGCTTGTGCATTATTGTGGTGCTTCTGGGTAGAGGTCCAATAAATATCATACATTTATTTTGTACAATTTGTAATTAGTGACACAAGTATTTGACCATATGGGACATGCATACAATAGAATTGGTCTTATAAATAAATAATAGAACAGCTTCTTATTTCTCAGGTTCTAACTGACTTCCTATTCATCACTGAAAACAGCGTTTGCGGTAACCCGAGTTGCAGATGCTTATTTTAATTATATTAATTATATCATATTATTTTAATATCGACATTAGACCCCTAAACTTTTAAACAGCCTTTACTGATTTTTTTTTTTATTGTTCTATTTTTACAAGAATACAAGAATAAAACTCATCGGCAGAATTTTTGGATTCATGAATATTTATGATTCCCGTACAGTTGGATTTTATACAAGTCAATTAAAAAAAAAAAAAAAAAAAAAAAAAAAAAAAACTTCGCACTCCATTATAAACTTCACTGAATCGTCTTTTTCCGTACATATCTTCGAATTGTCTTACAATCTTATTTCGATTTAACAGTATACAATTCAAACTGCTTTATATAAAAGTAAACATCTACACACACATATATATATATATATATATATATATATATATATATATATATATATATATATATATATAGTTATTAAATTGTGTTTGTCTATCTAAACAAACATACAAGTTTAAGTATTTTATATTCGGATTAATATATGAATTTGTACGCTTTTACTTGGGGTGTGTGACGGATTCGAATAAACATCGGTGTGTCCTGGAAGATAATAGATTTCGAAGCATTGCTCTACGGTTTTGAACACTGACTATAGGAAGTATTTATACCAGCTAATTAAGAAATATTTGAAGAACGAAAATAATTATCAAATAGTTATTTCCTGGTTCATTATTTATGTGTGAGTAGAGGGAAAATGGGCGAGCTGGTGCACCGTTTCCTCCATCCCCTCCACCGCTAGCCTTAAGTGTCACGTGGTCTTGCCTCGAACCTACTTTAACGACCACGTGGGCTCACCTCGACCTAACCTTAACTATTAGGCCACGCCCCTTTTCAGTCACGTGCCCCTTATGCCCCGCCCCTTTTTAGTCACGTGATCCAGTCACGTGACCCATGGAACCTCCTGGTCTATGCTCCGCCCGCATATTTTAGTCACGTGATTCAGTCACGTGACCCGCAGCGCATCCTGGTCTATGCTCCGCCTGCATGTTTTAGTCACGTGATCCGGTCACGTGACCCGCGGAACATCCTGGTCTATGCTCCGCCCACAATATTTACCCCCTCCACCCATTGAAGGATCAGGTACCCATCTCATAGAGCATGAGTGTACCCGGCCGCCATTTGGTTTTTCTTACACCGCCATTTTGTTTTTCTACTTTTTGAGAGACTTGAGGTTTTGTTGAAGGGTTAGGTACCCACGTTATAGAGCATGAGTGTGCCCGACCTCCATTTTGTTTTTCCTTACACCGCCATTTTGTTTTTCTACAGTTTGAGAGGCTTGAGGTTTTGTTGAAGGGTCAGGTATCCACTTTATTGTCTGTAACCTCCCCTACGGTTATGTAATCATAACCTATACGGCGAAGGGTCAAGTATCCACTTTATAGTCTGTAACCTTCCCTACGGTTATATAATCATAACCTATACGATGAAGGGTCAGGTATCCGCTTTATTGTCTGTAACCTCCCCTACGGTTATATAATCATAAACTATACGATGAAGGGTCAGGTACCCACTTTATAGTCTGTAACCTCCCCTACGGTTATATAATCATAACCTATACGATGAAGGGTTAGGCACCCTCTTTATACTCTGTAACCTTCTCAAAGATTACATAACCTTTATCTTGTTTTCGTTTTTGTGCAACCTTCTCAATGTTTACGTAATCTTTACAATATTTAACTTTACCAACATTTAAACAGGTTGGATCATGTATAGACAAGTTGGATGATGCCTAGGTGAAATACAAATATGGACCTTGAACTGTTTATCTCTAACATATAAATAAATAGCATAGTTTCTTAATCCTATAACTGCTTTTGGACTTTGAGCTCTTAATCCCAAACCTTTCTTATCTCGCTGAAACATAAACAAAACAACTTTTTAATCTTATGTGTATTTTTATTTTCTCATAGTATAAACTTAGTATAAACGCCGTAAAAGAATTAAATATTAAATCCTTAAAGTTTTTTTATCATTTACAAACAATGATAAAGAGCCTTTTAATCATTTCATAATATCTGGATAGATGACGTCATTATTATTAGCTAAAGATTTGTACCTTTTTAGTTCGGCATTAAGCCTTAAGCCTCTTCACCACGTCAAGGTAAAGGTACAACGAAGAGGTTTTTTTTTTGTATTTTTTTTTTATATATTTTTTTTTAATTTATTTTTTTATTTATAATGTAACACTAATACAAAATAAAGTTATAATACAAACATAAAATTTGATCTTGTAAAATTTATACAAAACAAACATAAAATTTAATCTACAAACTAATACATGTATGAATTAAATAAAACTTAATTTTTAAAATAAAGAAATATATATATTTAAACAGAAAAAAATATAAGCCTTCTTTAATCTATGATATAATAAAACTAAACCCTCTAATTGTATTCAAATTTAATTTGGAAAACAAAAATATAATAATGATATCATCATGAAATGTATAATAAGAAGAACTTTTTGCTAAATGGCAGGCTGGTCGGCATAGCAAATATTAATATCGTAGCCCTGAGCAATAATAATTATGAGCCTGATAAGAAAAAATTTATTTTCGATACGGATCAAGATAAGAAAATATTTAATAAACATTTCGATTTTGTTGTTGTTGTATTTTCATGCAATTAAAAGAGAAACAAAAGCATTGGAACAATTCTGTTGAACTAATTGGAGATCTATTCACCTCTCATTCACTCACACAATCAAGTTTGCGGGTTTTTAGACCTCGCCAGTGACTTACATTAAGGGTTTACAGGTGTTTAAACCTTGCCAGTGACCCATTCCATTTAGGGTTTACGGGTGTTTAAACCACGCCAGTGACCCATTCCATTCAAGGTGAATAGAATTTAAACCAATTATTTTTTATCCATGCTTCTAAAGCCTTTGTCCGATACTGCGTGCATTTCTCTTGAGAAAAATTATGCATGATGCAATGGTTGCCTTGCTCATCTAAGATGAGTGAATCAATTTTCGGACAACCAAAATCTTCCAAGTTGACTATAGAGCAATTGCACAAATTTTGTGATAGAAATAGTTTCTTATCTCGACCCTTAACAAAAACAAATTTATAATTACAATCAATAAAGTTGAAAATTTCTTCAATAATTTCATATTCAACTTCCCCATATTCCCATTTAATTTTATGATAATAATTTTCTAGCCAATAGTTTGTTCTTCTACTTTTATCAGTTTGTGTATATTGCTTCGGTGGTTTAAAAATCCAATGTCTTGACGACTTGAAAGCTTGATCAAAAAGAGACAACTCTTTAATAATATAACCTCCCAGGCTATCGACAAAGCACTGGAAGTCTACAATCACTACACTAGCCGAAACCATACTGAACACTGAGCAAACGATTCACCTCATTTTATACCATTCGCCGAACCGTACCAATTAGAGGGTTATATTCTACGAGTCTATCATGTATAATTAGACAATATGCTGTAGTATTTGACGGAAATATAGTTTTTGATTCGAATTCTAATCTTACATCTACTGGTCCACTTTTTATAGATTCAGATTGTTTCGAACAATCTATAACGATTAAAGGTGCTTTTTCTTTAAAGTTTTGTAAAGACGACAGAGGTTGCATTTGTGCGCCATAATAGGAATTTTGAAATGAAGCGTACATATGGTAGAGCAGGGCGAACCGATTGGATGTAATATCTATATTCAAATCATCATATGGATAAGCTTTACAATTTAAATACAATTTGACGTTGGAAATATTACAATGATCAAAGTTGCTTGCATCTTTTACATGATTATTCAATCTTTCAGTTTGAAAAGTTAATATGATATAACGTGGTTTTTCCAGCTGACTTGAAGTTTTAACGGGCCAGATTTGTCTCTGACTCGCTGGTAGTAAAGGATAATCGTAAAGTTCCCAGGTTCTAAAACCTAGTGAAAATATCTTTTCTGATTTGAGATGACGCATCAAAGCCAGTCTCTGATGTTCATTTACTGTGACATAAGGCAGCTTCCAGCATAGTCTCTCCAGTTCTATTTTACACTTTTCAGCCGCCTCAATTCCGCTTCCTGGTCGCCTTGTTATGTAGCAGTTTTCATCATGTCTACTTCTAACAAATATCAGTTCTTGCTTCACATTCATTACAATCTTCTGATAATCTTCACAGAACCCAAGAAGAGATGATAAAGGAACGCATAAGTTGAAGTACCCCTCTGCTGATGTAATGTTTAGTGTATCATTTTTTGGATAGCACCATCCCCAGTTATCTAAAAACTGGGAACCTCCCTTGAGCGAAACCAAATTTTTCAAGGTCGAAGTAATTCCCGGATTTTTCACGCGATCTATTTCCACTCCACTCAGTTCATATCTTATTTCATCAAATAAAAATGCAAACATGTTGTTAGTTAATTTTGATGCACTGGGAACTGCTGAACCATCCTCCTTGAGAAATTTTCCTTCGACGTAAAGCAGACTTTGACTAGGAAGAGTATACAAGTCTTGATGTTGCAGACTGATACGTATTTCATCCCCTGGCTGAAGATTTGTAGATGAATAAGGATGATGAGAATGAAATTCAATCCCTTCAACTGAATTGTCAAAAGTAGCAGTTTCTTCCAAATTTAATATTTCCATGTTGATGATAAGATGTAATATCCAGCAGTTTGAAGAAATCTAATATTACTCGCCGTCAACGATCTGCACTCTTCAACAGTGTTCACCGGAATGATGCTTCTGTTCGTGGCTGCGCTTTTATATACCTTTCTGAAGTCCAAACCCATGGTTGCTCCTGATTGGGAACTGTCTATATGAGATCCAATAAATATAGGAGGCACAGCAGACCAATTAGTTCACGATTATTGATATTGTTTATCGTTTTAAGAGATTCGATTTGTAACTTCGCAATCAATGATGTTCTTCTACACAGTCTTCAGCGGAATGATGAATCTTTTAGTGGATACTCCTTTATATACCTTTCTGAAGTCCAAACCCTTGGCTGCCCCTGATTATATGAGATCCAGTAAATAGAGGAGACATAACTGGCCGCAATTATTAGTTCCTGTCTTTTGATATTGCTTATCATTTTTAGAGATTCTATATTTTTTCATATAGTGAACGAACTCGGGTGGAGGTTCAGCCCCACTACTGTCAAAGAAGTAAACCAATTGTCCAACTTTCTTATAGCATACCCAATGAGTACCTTTTCCGTAGCTCTTGTCCAAATTGAAAACTGCACATTCGATATTCCACGGTTTACTGGGAAATTCGTCTTTCATAAACACTCCTCGGAACGCTCGTATTTTATGCACTTTCGCCAACAGAAGTATATCGAAATTGCTCAATTTTGTTCTAGGTATAATTCGTTGAAATTGTTTAGCTTCATCGCTCAGTTTAATCGCACTGCCTCCAATCCGTTTTGGCGTTATGATAACTCGCAGCTTCTTTTTCTTCTTGTTGTTGTCAGCACGGCGTTTCATGACTGAATGATCATTATAGCCATGATCGAGTCTCATATATTGATGTTGTCGGCTGTCTCCCAACTGTTATGTGAACTGTCGAAACCGAGCCATTTAACCAAAACTTTATTGCCTTTCCTTTTAATCAACTTCTCGACAAGGTAGCAGTCAGGATGTTTGACCAATTGCAGCTCTTCTTGATAGAATCCTCCTGCAATATTTTCGCCTCTGTCATCCTTCAAGTGATATGTTACGGGCACAGTGTTTTTAACCCGAGCGATCGTAAAAATTTCCGAGGTCCAAGACGGTTGATAGCCCTTAGCGAACTGAGCCTTGTATTTTGAGATTCTCACTCGATCTCCGACTCTATATCTGGCGATCTTCAGGGCGAGTTCCTTTTTACCGTACACTTCCAGCAAAAGCCGTTGTTCGATTTCCCTCCCTCGCACATCTATCGGCTTCATCTTTATCGTACTATGTTTTCTATTGTTATATTCGCTGAGAAGTGAGCTCAAAATGGGGAGCCACTTGTAGTTCCCTTGTAAACTAAACTTTTTCCACATCATAGACTTTAATGTTCTATTGAATCTTTCCACTATCGAAGCCTTGAGGTTGCTGTATGTAGAGTAATGGTTGATCTCACCACTGCTTTTCAACAGCATTTTAAATTCCTTATTGTAGAACTCCTTGCCGTTGTCTGTATGAAGATTTCGAGGTTTTCTCTCAGTCAATATCTTTTCGAATGCTCGTCTTACTTCGACCGCTGTCTTATTCTTGACCGGGACTGCCCAAGCATATTTCGAGAAGCAATCAATCACTGTGAGTAGGTATTTGTAGCCATTATTTATTCGCGAGTACGGAATCAACTCCACCAAGTCAGCCTGCCGTAAATCATCGATACCTTTTAGTAGGACATTTCTTCGCTGAAATGTTCTTCTTGCCGGTTTGTGCAGCTCGCGTACGATCTGTTCTTTGACAGTCGTCATATTGAACTGAGACCATTCACATTTTTCACTAAGCTATTATACCTCCTACTCGGAGTTGCGTTTCTATACGACGAATCTCCATCCGTTTCTTGGCGCTATCAGAAGATTCGATCAACTCTCTCAATCTATTAACTAAAATGTTGGGGTCTTCAATTCCACTTCCTTTTTTCGGCGGAAATAGTTTTGATATCACCTTTTTATATTTTAGATTGTGCTTAAGTTGTCGTATCGGTCCAGTGGGACTGTATTCCTTCTTATGAACGTTTGTCTGATTCAATATTTTCTTGTACTTGTCGTAGTCATCCTTTGTCGCTAGATCGAGTTTTGGATTTGCCATAAACAAGAGCTCAAAAAGACCTGATGTGCCACAGTAATCAACGTCCCCCACGGAAATAATATCTTTGCTAATTGAAACAACTGCATCTCCAACGGTGAACCTATTGCCATCGTAGACTATACCATAAATCGTGTCCAGATCTTTTATGTCATTGTTGACTAGTTTTTTAATATACTTGGAAGCTACCTCGCCAACCTCTTGCAAGCAGTGCTCAACTAGTTCTTTGCCTTCAGGAGCTTGTGCTTCTTCTCTCACCATTTGCAAAGAGGATCTCGATTCCTTGGTTGTTACAACCGGGCTAGCATCTTGGGGACTATTTTCGAACACTTCCTCTTTCAAAGGACCACCTATTGCTCCATTGCCCTCTGGAGAGTCTGTATATAACCATCTAGGTCGCAATGTTTGTAATGAACTAACCATTGGTGTTTCCTCAATTCTCTGCCTCTTTATTCCCTCAATCAGTGATTGTGATGTCATATCAGATAATTTTTCCTCCTTCTTTATACTCGGAGAGTAAAAATGTGTCTGATTCTCGATTAATGGTGTTTTGATAACGTGTAATCTGTTCATTGAGTCGATGACAGGTTTATATTTTTCCTTCAAATACTCATCAATTTCCTCTCTACTTCTCTTCAACAAGTTGCATTTTTGTTGAATCGCTCTTCTCATTTCAATAATTTGGCGAGTGACCGTTTCAGAAGATGTTGACGGTTCCATGTCTACTCACAGACTGACCTTAAGGTGAACATTCAAGGTATTACATAGGTATCGAAACCTTTTCGATATCGTCCATCTGAAATCTCCCTGTCTTTATCTAAAACGATAAAGGCATATTTATCATCTTTCCAACACCAATGACATATTTTTTTGAAAGATTTCAAATCCATATCAGAGTTGACGTGGTCATCGTAGATCCTTCTCAAATTAAGTTCGTCTTGTCGGAAAAGAATTAGAAGATTTGCATTTTCTCTTACTAGGTGTTTTGGAATTCTGGTATAACTCTGACTCAAGTAGAAAATGTCGATACCATTATGCCGGCCCATGCAAAAGTACGCTCGAACGTTATCTTGTTTATCGCAGGCGATGTCATCGAAAATAAATATAGAATTGGCACGTGCTTCCTTCGGTGGTGGTACATTTGAATTGTCTTCGTATTGAAAAAAACCGATATCCTCTAAAGGTTCTAGTACTCGCGCTAGTTGCCTATATTTTGGCTGATGTAATGATTTTGCGAATAAGTAAATATTCTCATACCTCAAACCTTTAGGATCATAGATCAAACTCAACATGAGATTTGTTTTCCCGCAATTTGATGGTCCACATACTAGACATCTGATAGAGTCGGGCAATAGAGGACCGTGTCTCGATATTTTTATATCGGAACAGTCCCGATCTTCTATATTGGAAATATGCAGAGTATGATGTTGCTTTACCAGACGCATGTTAAAGACTGAAAAGAATAGCTGCACTTCTCCCCCTTTATATACTTATCGCGCCGACTGGGACCTAGCGAATATTTTAGGCTATGATAAATAAAAAACTAAAACTAAATAAATAAATAAATGAGGATTAAATGTTTCATAAAATTCATATTTTCGTTTGCACTCATCTTAGTTTTCTAAATATAATTTAGAAGTAAGCCTCTCCACCTCGTCAAGGTGTGAGTGCTTCGGGGAGGTTTGTTGATATAATATTGCTGTTAATATTTTGTAATATACATTCTTTATTGGTATTTAGTGGTTCTGTCCTGACGGCTAACCAGAGTGGGAGTGTCAAGATTTATTTCTCGGGGCCGCCGAAAAATAAATATTAACTGCCCAAGTGGGAATCGAACCCACACCGTTCCGAACCGGGCACCCTGGAACCTTCGTCCCAACTTGCCCGGCCATCACGGCCTCGCCATCTAGCTCATATCGTTCCGAACCGGGCACCCTGGAATCTTCGTTCCAACTTGCTCGGCCATCACGGCCACGCCAGAGACCATAACACGCATTCCATAGCACTCATTCTTTGGTTTACAAATAAAAACACCAATAATATATCAACAACAAAAAAAAAAAAAATAAAATAAAAAAATTAACTTTACAAAATTAAATATTTAATAGCATCTGGAAACGATAAATAATTGAAAATTTCCTTTAAACCTTTCATTCATTTGGTCATTTCATAGTGTATTTAAAAAAAAAACAGCTAAAACATCTTATTTAAAAAAACAACTAAAAACATCTTCTTATTTAAAAAAAACAAAACAAAATAAAAAAAGCTAAAACATCTTATTTAAAAAACAACTAAAAACATCTTCTTATTTAAAAAAAAATGGATTGTAATATATTATGACACGTATTTATTATTATAGAGGTCTAAATCGATTGACTTTCAAAAGAAGACCGTCAAGACATTTAAGAAACCATCCGCTCCCCTTCATCATCATCTCTTCCATCTCGGTAGCAATTTTCGAGTAGCTTCCGCTGAGGCTATTCAAGATTGTAGAGATGTCGTAAATCGTTATATTTTTAGTTTTAAAAGTACGATCGCACGTCTCTCCTCTGACATTTTCATACGTAGCCTCCAAAACCAGATTAAACTTTAGGGGAGCGTCTGATTCCGCCAAATATTCTGAAATTAGCCGATGTAGGGTGTCTGTCTGATTGCAGAGAAATTCCACTGCATCGATTGGTTCAGAACATGGGAGGAAAAATGTCTTGAGGTCTCCCCCGAATGCTGTCTCGATCTCATATAAAGGTCCTATAGCCGCCTCCAAGCGCCTTCGCTTCGTCATGACGAGCCGTGTTTCTGGTTGACAACGACGTATATGCTTTCTGCACTGCGTTATAGAATTAAAAATCTTACTGCAGGTAACACATGTTCGTCGTGGCAGGGTAGCCAAACATGAATTTTCATGATGGACTCTATCAATCTTCCTACTAAAATCTCTGTCGCAGTATTGACACTTATTTAATGACGACATGATAAGAAATAAAAAGTTAATTTAAAATGAAATAACTAAAACTCTAACTATAAAAATATTAAATAAAGAAAAAATCGAAATTATTTGAAAAAAAGAATTAATCTTAATTTTTTTTAAAATTATTATACAATTAAAAATAATAGAAAAACTGATATAGAAGAAAAAAATTAAAAAAAAACGAATTGAAAACTAATATAGAAGAAAAAAATTAAACTATGTGAAACTTAAAGACGAATTGAAAAAAAATTAAGCAAAAAATTAAAATTGAAAACAAAAGAGTTAATCTTAACTTTTAAAAAAAATATTAAACAGTTAAAAAAATTAAACAATGAGAAAATTAAAAACGAATTTATAAACTGATATGGCACAATGAGATAAAACTACACTCCAACCAAAGAGAATAACAGGTTTAAAAAAAAAATCAACTCACACGTTTCCAGAAATGTTGCAACTAGCACGATGAGATAATGAGGAAGAGCTCCGCAAAACGGCCCTATTTAAAGAAGGAGAATACTCGAATCTGATTGGCTGTCAGGTTCTCCCACCATAGATCATAGTACCCCCACCACCCGCTATGAAGCGAGCATGAGTCGACCTGCTCCAATTCTATTCAGGCAGGTTCGAGCAAGTCGAACCGGGTATCAATAAGATATAAAATAGGATTAGTGCTAATTAAGAATTAGGGATTAATTAATATTTATTAATAAAAATTTACTACACCGTGTTCGAAGTTATCAATACCGACTCGTGTACTTTGAAAATATTTAAAGTTATGAAAAGGTGCTACCTCTTTGGCCAGCGTGATACCATCGTTTCGATTTGTTAATATATTTTAGAGATTAAAAGTTCGATAGGAATTTAATGGATTAAAAGTTAATCCTTTTAAGACCATTATTTAACTATCGGAGAATAAAAATACGTAGAACATTGACGAGTTAATCCTTTTAAGACCATTACTTATACTATCAGCTATTAAAAATACGTAGTACATTGAAAAGTTGTTTTGTTTATGTTTCAGCGAGATAAGAAAGGTTTGGGATTAAGAGCTCAAAGTCCAAAAGCAGTTATAGGATTAAGAAACTATGCTATTTATTTATATGTTAGAGATAAACAGTTCAAGGTCCATATTTGTATTTCACCTAGGCATCATCCAACTTGTCTATACATGATCCAACCTGTTTAAATGTTGGTAAAGTTAAATATTGTAAAGATTACGTAAACATTGAGAAGGTTGCACAAAAACGAAAACAAGATAAAGGTTATGTAATCTTTGAGAAGGTTACAGAGTATAAAGAGGGTGCCTAACCCTTCATCGTATAGGTTATGATTATATAACCGTAGGGGAGGTTACAGACTATAAAGTGGGTACCTGACCCTTCATCGTATAGTTTATGATTATATAACCGTAGGGGAGGTTACAGACAATAAAGCGGATACCTGACCCTTCATCGTATAGGTTATGATTATATAACCGTAGGGAAGGTTACAGACTATAAAGTGGATACTTGACCCTTCGCCGTATAGGTTATGATTACATAACCGTAGGGGAGGTTACAGACAATAAAGTGGATACCTGACCCTTCAACAAAACCTCAAGCCTCTCAAACTGTAGAAAAACAAAATGGCGGTGTAAGGAAAAACAAAATGGAGGTCGGGCACACTCATGCTCTATAACGTGGGTACCTAACCCTTCAACAAAACCTCAAGTCTCTCAAAAAGTAGAAAAACAAAATGGCGGTGTAAGAAAAACCAAATGGCGGCCGGGTACACTCATGCTCTATGAGATGGGTACCTGATCCTTCAATGGGTGGAGGGGGTAAATATTGTGGGCGGAGCATAGACCAGGATGTTCCGCGGGTCACGTGACCGGATCACGTGACTAAAACATGCAGGCGGAGCATAGACCAGGATGCGCTGCGGGTCACGTGACTGAATCACGTGACTAAAATATGCGGGCGGAGCATAGACCAGGAGGTTCCATGGGTCACGTGACTGGATCACGTGACTAAAAAGGGGCGGGGCATAAGGGGCACGTGACTGAAAAGGGGCGTGGCCTAATAGTTAAGGTTAGGTCGAGGTGAGCCCACGTGGTCGTTAAAGTAGGTTCGAGGCAAGACCACGTGACACTTAAGGCTAGCGGTGGAGGGGATGGAGGAAACGGTGCACCAGCTCGCCCATTTTCCCTCTACTTGTGTGATATTTAAATATGAAATTTTGATTTCAACACCAATAAATGAAATTTTTTTGAAACGTTAATAGATAAATGGAAGTTCGGTTACATTATCGTATAATGGTGGCGCTTCCAAAAAGAAAGATTACTACATAGATTTCCTTTTGACCCTGCGCATAAGACAGATAACACTCCTCATTTAATATTTAGAGGTAACCTTTCTAAGGATTACCAACCATTGTTTAAAAATTCATTTGGAGTATGATGTGCGGATCCAAGGAACTGTTCTGACCCCAATAAGGATGGAGTGCCTCAGGAGTTTGCGCTCTGTCTTCAGTTTGTTTTATTCAGCCCGTTCGTTTCGTTCCTCCCGTTCCTATTGTTTTGAATTTATAATATTCGAAATGGACACCGAAACTCGTGGATTAATTTAGATACCGAGTAATATTTTTAGGCATTTAACATAATTTATCTTCCTTAGGTAGCTAATAATTATAATAAGAGTAACGTTAATATTTCCTTATCTCCCTTTTTACTTTTTTTTTTGCTGGATTATAAATTATGTTGAACGTTTCGGCTAGATTAATCCTTTAATGGCCCTCTCATGCTGGATGAAAATATTTTTGTGTTGATGCAATTGGTCATTTGGCATCAGGAATGACACTTGAAAACTGTAATAAAAAATTACCACCTCCAAAAAACTGGGTGGGACATATATGGCCAATGCTCAGTTAGGCACATCAAATTTCATTTAAGTTGTTCCATATTTTTTCTTTAATTAGAAACAACGTGTATATGCTGCCACTTACAAATAAATAAAAAAATAAATAGATATACTTTCTTTTATTCACTTTTATTCATTTATTTATTTTTTTTTAAAAAGGAAGATGTATTTTGATGATATGAATAAAACATATATTATAAAAGCTCAATACAGTTAAAAACAATTACATAGACTCAGAACTTCAATTTATACAAATAACAATAAAAAATAAAAGCTTATTCAAGCGGGGACAATTTTAGCAGTTTAGGTGTGTAATAAATAAAAAGACGGATATTGCTGAAAAAATAAATTTTCAATTCAATTCAAGTAATTATAAATATTATATTTTAGTTTAATAGTGAATTTATACAACAGATTAAACGAAAAAAATAAAAAACTTATTTTTTCTTTTTTACAAGTTCCTTTCATAGTTCACAATAATTCCTTATTAGCAATTTTTATAATAAAATGATATATCTTATTATTTAAAATATTATTATATCATACCGAGAATGTAAAATGAAATACAAATTGCACAAATATTATCTCAAATAATTAAATTTAATCAGAACTTTCCATTCTGCCGTGGAAAAATCTTCCAACGAATGGAAAAACTGAAAACAACTTTTAACTGCATTGAACGTTCGTCACCTATGTCCCACAAAAACGAAATTTGGCTATAGCGCGCTGACAAACAATTCTAAGCCTTCAAACGTACTTTTCTGTAGCTTCTGCCATCTAATGGAATGTCAACAGACTGTTTTGAACGTAATATTCCCGCTTTTTGATAAGTGAAACAAATATGGCCACTGCCCGTTAATAATATATCGCTTATATTATAGAGTTAAAATATTTCTGTTCAAAAGCCACTGATTAATTGAATAATGATGATATTGTTGAAAAATATCATAATAAAAATAAGAAATATGATAAAATGAAAATATTTCAAGAATGAAAAATACAAGCTTATGTTTAAATATTGATATGGTTCCTTGGGGACGAGGACGCTGTTCAATTTTCACTTCCAGCTTTCCCAATAAAGGCATCAGCTAGCTCAAACTCAAACAGTACGCAACTGTAATTAGTTCTGCAATACTCTGAAAACATTTTGATTGAGTTACGCACTCTGGCCAATTTCTGACAGGCTGTCTGGCATTAAGCAGTAATGTTTGTTCTTACGCGGTAAATGGAAAGTAAAACAGACTGGAAGATAAGTCTGCAGAAGAATATATATATATATATATAAGTATTTTTTTAAAAGTTAACAGACAAGAATATTACATTACGTCATCTGAAAATTGAATTTCTAAACTAAATAATCCAAAATGAAAATATTCATTTCTCGAATTTATTGATTCAAAGCTAAAGAGTTTCTTCGAATAAGGAAATTAAAAATCGGGAGGTAACGGAAGTTATTTTAGATTAAAATTTATTTTATTTTTTTTCATTTGCCTTTCAAATGTTCCAACCCAATATATACAAAATGTTAACATTGCTGTGAAAAGATATTACTCTCCATTATTTAGCACACACAAAAAAAAAAAAAAAAAAACTGCGGCAACAAAAATAAATAAATTCCATAATAAAGCCTAAAGTAATAAAAATTTAAACAACTGCTTTATTAATGATTTAATAATAATACTCCATTATGCTCTTTTGTTACCATGGCTCCATTTTATACGATTTATTGCAAAATGGAACACACTGTCACAGGCATGCATTATTTACAATATTCATACACCACCGAGGAATTCAGTAGGGTATTATGGGGCAAGTGGGTACTAAATTTTATTAATTTCTACTTTACAAGACTGTAAATTTTTTATTTTGGAGTTCGATTTTCTCTTTATTTTTAAATGATCCTCAGACGATTATATCTAAATATTACGTTCATGCCTACGCTTCAACCATGTCCATTTTGATGAGATTGATAATTTAATTGAATAATACTCTAGTACGCACTTGCCCCTGCCTTAAGGGGTAATTGCGTGCAAGGTGCCCGGTAGACTTATTATTCAAGCAGGAGCGATTTTGGGACAAGTGCAAAATAGCTCGCTTTCCGAAAGATTGTTATATTGGTGAAATCATCGAAAAAAGTTAAAGGTTGTCTGAGATTCACATTTTACAATCTTAATTATGTTATGAAAATGGGATGCGGGATATAAATGAATAAATGCATTAAAAAAAGTATTTTTTGTTTTGACGCGCTAGTCCGTAGTTGCCTCGACAAAACATGATGGTGAGGGTAAGTGTACACCATGCACACTTGTCACACAACAGAGTTCTGCACTTGTCTCTGTTAATATGTTTTGCTGGATGGCTGCGTACAAGCTGTAAAAAAAATAGAAAACTGTCATGGAGACAAGTTAATCACAAAGTATTTTGAATAAAAGCTTCTGTAGGTTTCGCTTAAAGCAAAAAACGACAAAAAAAACACCGATACAGCTAGCTGTACTGCAAAATTTGAAAGATACTTTCACAAATTATCACAGGTCAACGATGAAAAAACTTTTGTATTGAAAATACCTTATTCCTATAGTTTTTAGGGTGCTGAATCCAAATATGATATTAAAAAAAGCTATATCAACCACAATTTAAGAATTGTGATCATAAAGAAAACTATGAAAACTTAGAAACAGTGTTAAATCGAATAGGCTATTTTGCTCATGGTTAGGTATTTAAATTAATTTATGTGGTGATTTAAAAATAACATACATGCTCCTTGGTCAGCAAGGTGTTTTTACCAAATTTCCATGTTTCTTGTGTGAATGGGACAGTAGGGCTAGGGATCAACATTGGTGCAGAAAGAACTGGCCTGTGAGGAAGTCTTTAAAACCTGGTGAGAAGAACATTCTATGCAAAAACCTCGCAGATCATGTAAATCATGCTTATGATGTAACATAGTATTTATTGAATTCCCCCGTATACCGTATAAGGGTTTAGATAGGGATCTATACTATATAATACAAAGCATATTGCTACAAAACTATGGGTGATACAAGTGTTGAGGCTTCACGCTTCGTAAGGGGTAGCTCTTACCAGTTGAGGGTTTGAACAATTATGTATTTACCTCGGAAACGCACTTACCCCACTTAACCTTACGTAATAAATAAATATTTTGACATAAATCGTTGCAATTTAATCAGGCAAACCGGCTCTAGTGACTTCGACATTATGAAAAAAAAATAATCCTACTTTTTTTTCCACATTATTATCTAAGACTCATTTTAGGACTCATTTTCTACATAAGAATGTGGTATCTGTTTATGACTCAACATTTCGATGTTTCGTTACCTATAATAAGGGTCGTGAAGAGAAGGAGTGAGCGATGTAAGGGTTAGGTTTATGAGGACTGATCCAGACTATCAATCGAGTTCAGCCTCTCTGTTAATCTGTTTTAAATAGTTTCATTAGGTGAGGCCTTCGATAAATTGCTTAGAGCTGAGTTGAGATCCAAATTTATGTGCATGCCAAGTTGTACGTCCTCATGAGCATAGATGTTTTTAATGGTTCGTAAACTTGTAAACAGCCAAGCCAAATGTAGCGCTAGTTAACTGAGAATGATATGAGTTAACGATATGCTTGTTGTGCTGTTAACTAGAATGAGTAATTAAGTTTGGGATTTAAGCTCAACAGTATACATTGGGACACTGCAAATATATTTCAACTTGAACGGGAAGGCGAAAATTACCATCTTCATTTTTAAGGTGAAAAAATTAGTTGTTAAGATTTTGATATGATAAATATGGAATAATTAATGAATAAATAATGATATGTAATAAATAATAATTAATGGAATAAATAATGAATATGAAGATTGATATATTTATATTAAGTTAAGATATATAAAGTCCGGTCTTATAAATTTGAGTTAGAACGGAGGTAGACGAAATGACGAATGTGGGAAAAGCTGTTCGGATCTAAACAGCCATATATATCTCAGGCCTAAACGACTTTATATTTCTAGTTCAATCTTCATATTACATCAATTGTTTAGTTATATTTAATATTGAGAGTACAGTTCCATCACAGGCCATTGTCTGATCATTATATTGAAAATTACGTCAGACAATAAATATAATGCAGGAATGGGATTAATAATTACAATTTAAATAATTATGTATTTTTTTCTACTTTATTTTTTCATTGTTTCTTTTATAGTCAATTATTATTGCAGATTAAAGATATCATTTTACAGAAATATGATATTATTATTTTACTAAGTTGTATCGCGTTTTTGGTACAAGACAGTGACGTATAGGTATTTATTTTTTATATTTTAATATTTATATTTTATTTTGGTTTCCAGATGGAGAGAGAAGAATACTTGACAGCATCCTTGGGTAAATCTTGAACAGTATTATATGTTTATATAGTTAATGAGTAATATTCATTTTGCATTAGATTTACATAGTTTATTTGACAAATTCAAGTAATGTAACATATTAACACATTTCATTAGTTATTACTTACCTCAAACAAGAAATAAAAAACTTCATAAATATAAAGTAAAAAGTCATAAATATTAATATTAATGTCACAATCCGACTTCATACAAATGAATTAACGACTAATTCCACTGCAATTACAAAAGACAAAAAAGCAGGAAAGGAACTGGCTGATGGATCTCCTCGAATCAACTTATTTGAACTTGAATTTAGGAACAGATGCTTATAGGAACTGACGCCTCTCATACCAATTACTAGATCTTATCCGTTTATTACGGCTGTTAAGGATTTCTTTCTCGTAAAATAGAGAAAAAATCACCAAATATTTGACATCACATTTCTAAATTAACATTCACTAACTCAAATGAAGGTAGCAAGCACGTCGCTATAGATAATTCATGAAGGATACGGAAACTGATTTCTTTAATTATCATTGTTTTGTTTGTCATATCCATCTTTGTCTCTTCTTTTTCCCACTTTCTTTCTTCTATAACGTTTTTATCAGCTTGGAGTAAGAGAACGGTAAATAAGACACTGTAGACACTCCTAACTCCTAACTAACAGGTTCGAGTTCGGCTGTGACTATTATATAGATTATTATTTGTTCTGTTATAGCAGCCATGTTTTAGGGTTATTATTTTCAATAATGAACCTTTGCAATTTAACACGAAAAAAACAACAAAAAATTAACTCCCATTCAAAATTGTAGGTTTTGCGTTTCAAGATACGCGGTTTTTCTCCGAGACTTCTGGGCCAATGTTTTTTTTTACAATTTGGCACCAAAGTCATAAGTCACTCCAGGATGATCCTAGGAAATAGAAATTACCATTAGTGTTTTTTTTTTTTCCGAAATGGGAGATAGAGACAGAGACAAAAATATAAAGTTTTTTGAAATTATTTTCCCAAATGCTATTAAAAAAAACATTGATATAATAAGCTATTGTTAGGAATATTTAAGGGGCCCGTGTTCTTCTCTCCTTCATTGTGGATGATTGATAGACATAGGGAAATTAAAGATTATATCGGTTTCTATAATATGTAAGCCAACGTAAAAATTCGAGATTCGAGATTAAGGAATCGTATTAAGAAAATGTTGTATTTAAAAAAATTACAAGGATTTATTTTGATCGGTTCTTGGTTACACCTCAGATATTCTATTCTTATTTATAGATTACACTGATTAGTGTACTAGTATGCGTAAGTAAGCAGGATTAGATAAAGCTGAGCATCTTCCAAATTATTATACAGCTGGGGAACTTGGACTAAACTCGCTGTTAGGGTATACATTTAATTTCATTAGCAGCTCGCAGTGATTAAGATAGCCCGCTGGGGTTTTGGCTCCCGGGACAAGGCAGAAAGAAGTATCGAGTAGTAATTAGTGTAATAAAGGGATCCGATAAGACGGAGCGCTCTAGCGGGAGATCTATGGGCTTGGAGCACTCTCCTACTTATTGTAACTTTGCCAACTCTGTCCGGAAGGGAGATAATTCTTAAAACGGAACAGTTGTGCCCTCTCCCGAAACTCACGGCCTTCTAAATTACTTCCGTATTGCGTCTGTCGTTATTCGTTTTTTCTCTTCTGCAACATCCTATATCAAATTCCTTATGCCGGCAATCCTAAATAAACGTTCATATTAGGAGGCGGAGCGGCGTAAGACATACTGACTAGGAAATGGCGGCGGATTAGTTTGACGAAAGGACGACTAGAAACCATTTTAAATTCTAGATAATTCTCATATGGGCACACACATTTTTTGTGTACCTCTGAGCGTATCACGAGAAATATAACGTTTCGAATTTATATCAGTATAATTGTTCCAAATCGAAATATTTGTACTCCCTTGCTTTATGCTTTACTATTTTTATTCTATAAGTTTTTTTAATTTAGAACAGCCGTTTCAATGATATATAAGTTTGGGGGTCACTTTACTGGAATTCTTGACAAAGTTGGTCAAAATTGCAGTTTGTTCCTTCGATAATGCTGGATCAAATTTGTAGCGTTAGGCACTCATTCGACACAGAATTTGATAAACTTTAATCGTTAAAATAATTAAGTTTTCACTAGGAAGCACCGGTTTGGTGTTATAAAGTCCCCAAATTTGATCTAGATCTGAATATATAGCTCCATTTAATTCATAACCAATGAAGGATATGACAAAATCATTGGCCCAAAGTTGTGAATATTTTAGATTCCGATAGGCGTACTAAGTTTGAAGACTGTCCATAAACTTTGAAAAATGATTGACATAATTGAATTTGTTGGCAAAGTTGGTAAAAGTTGTCGTTTTTCGGCCGTCGATTTCGACCATATTCCTGGATCGAATTTATAATTTCTAATAAAAATCCTTATTACTGGCCCATTTGGTGAATTAGACGTCGTCAAGTTTCAAAACGCAACCAAGTGCGCCCTCAGGCGAGGCGAGCTATCTTTTAGGGACACAAACCATACACCACATCAAAATTTCAACAATAAGTTTTCTCGTTAAATAAAACGTCAAATTTAAATTTAAAATTTCATGTAAGTATAGAGCAACGGCTTTCAACTGACAGACTGGGTTGTGTGTTCGTATGAGAATTTTAATTTAAAATGGTTTCAAGCTGTAAGCCCTTCGCTAAATGAATCGGTCGCCAGATCCTAGTCTATTATATAATAGACGGATGTTCTCCCGAAGTCCATTCCCAATTACAACCAAATATTTGTATATGTTTATTAATTTAAGGTGAATGCTTTTATATATAAAAATAAATGAAGGTGTTACTATTAACAGGGAGTTTCACCTGTGATGGCTGCGATGACTGAGATGGCTCCCTAATTTTTAATTTATTTTTTAAAGCTTGACTCTGTATAATTGGACCTGGTCCAGATTGGACTTAATCATGGAATTATATGAATTTTAACACTTTTTGAAAGATGCCTGAGGATGGCTCAGAACCCAAAAATTTTAATTTAAATAAAAGAACTTGGTGAAATTGTCAAATAATCAATCAATCGGCACGACAACCTTACTGGGTCCTGGCCTCCTCAAGCAGCTTCCGGCAGTTCGTTCGGTGAAGTGCAGCTGTCCTCCAATTCCGAACCAAGCAGGATACTTGAATCCTCTCCAACACCGTCAGACCATCTGAGTTTTGGGCGGCCACTCGACCGGGTTCCGTGCAAGTCCTCATCGAGGAATTTTCTTAGGATCTCGTGAACTCCCATCCTGGCGACGTGGCCCGCCCAACGAAGGCTTCTGAGCTTAATCATTTTTGCAACATCAGGCTCACTTAACAGTGAATACACTTCTGCATTCGCCCGCCTTCTCCATGTTGCACGATTGGTGAAATAGTAACAACCTGCATTTATTTTTATACCAAATATTTGTTATCCTGATGGATTCGACATTAAATATCTTTACTGAGAAAAAAATTTTTAATAATATTTTACAACTTCTTATTGAAGCATTATTTTTTATTTGATTATTTCGTATATATTATATATTTCTCAACTTTGATGGTTATTTTCCATGACTAAGAAATCATACTAATTTTCTAGGAAGTATCTTTAATATTAAATGTGGAATTTTAATACAAATATAATGATGCATAGGTTAAGCTTACAATACTGCTATTTGATTAAATAAAATATAGTTTAAGCCAGATTTAGAGAGTTTAAAGATGAATATAATTTGACAGCCACTAGCGTAGTTTCATTCTCAGTGAAATCATAAACGTATCTGCGGGTGGTTGTAGAATCCAGGATTTCGTTTCACGAAGAGGAGAGGGGAGGGACCATTCAAGGCTTTCTTTAAAGAAACCCACTCTAACCGGGAATGTAAGGGGGTCCTCTCTATATATAATATTTTGTATGCCTAGGTATATTATTTATAAAATAACATTCAACTAGGCTTATACAATTTTTGTTTACAGATAAGAATAAGTATAACTATTTTATAATTTCGGGGGAGGAAGATGGAGCAGTTAACCAACATTAATTCTCAGTTTTGTGAAGCCTTTTAAGATTCTATTTAAAATTCTAAGCATGGCGCTTATAATCATATTTTAAATTTTTAGTCGAGGTATTAATAAAAAGGTAGAAAATAAAATGAAATTAATTCTAGATTTGAGGCGCTGTGATGAATTCAACTGATTATATTATATATTTTATTATGGCTATTGAAAAGTATTCAGTTAGAGGGATATTGAGCTGAATAGTGAACAAATCAATGAGCAATTGACCAATGCTGAAAGGGTATGGAGATTTTCGAGAATGCGTAGAATTCTGGATTGGAATTATAGAGCTTTGTTCGTGGATTATCAATTGAATACCCTCACGAATGCTAATCTGATTCATATTTCATTGGCACAAGATGATAATGCTTTCAGTAAGCCCCTGATGTGATATATACTATCACGTCGCGACATCACGGATAACATCAGATAAGTGGAGTAGCGTAGAGTAATTCGAGTTGTACTGGATAATTTACGGCCGGATTCTCTCTAATGAGTAGCGTCACGCAGAAACAGTTTATGAGACAATATCTTAATTTCTTAGTGTACTTCAATCCAAATAGTGGAGAGCAGGTGGGGTAGTAAAAAAGAATAGTAAAAAAATATATTCTACTACCGTCATTCTTGCACTTGGGTTGGGAGTTTGTGTGGTACAGTGCATAGCCCACTGGTGCAGCAAACTCCAGTTCACTTATAAACCTAATTGAAAATTTCATTTAAAAGACGATAAATTCATTATCAAGACAACTGGCTGACTATATATCGTCGGTCCCGTGTTAAACTTACAGTTGTGAAAAATTCAATTTTTTGTTTTTGTTATTTTTTATATCGGTTGATACTACTTGTAGTAATGTTACGAATCTGTTACGGCGTTGGAAAGTGCTGAAATCGCAGTTGTATTTTTACGAAAAACGTCTGAAACTCTGAAGCTTCCATGTTAATGTTAGGAATGTGCGTATCATTATAAAGGTAAAACAATAAATACACATGAAACAAAGAGATAAAAGAAAAACACCAAAAAAAAAAGTAATCGTAATCAACCATTCTTCATAGAAGAATGTAACAGTGTTTTTGCTCTCCTGAAAACTAGTGATTTTCACATTTGTTAGTTAACCATGTGAACAAAAATTGAAATAACATTTGAAGAAATCTTTTGTGGAAGATAGATTGATGATGTGGAATAATGGTGTCCACATAAAAGAGTTTTCTGCCAAAATTGATAAACATAATTATTATCTAGTGAACAAAAATTACCAATATGTTATTTTACTCACTTAATTTCCTGTTATCAGTAAGGATGTGCTGTCTCTTGACCAACGATTGTACAAGTAGGCGATGTGGTCAGCGCCCACGTTCAATCGCCAGGTTTATTTCCCAACAAAACGAAGGGCCGATTTAGATATTATTCCAAAGATATAAAGATGCTGATTACATTTATTTTATTCATCGGTTGTAATCTGCTATTTATTGAAGACGGATTTATTAATTTTCATATATTTTAATAATATATATTCAGTCCTTCATAATTTATCTTTAATTTATCACCTCTCCGGGATGTAAAGAAAGGTATAAAGTAACGAATAAAATAAAATTATTTTTTTTTAAACATTACTCATCTTTAAAAAAGTGAGTGATCTAAATTACGGTTATAAACATTTAAGGAATACTTGCGACAACTTTTAGAATATAAAAATTGATGTATAAATGATCTGAATTGATCTCTTATCTTAGGAGATAAGACTCCTCTTAGACTGATTAGGGTGTATCTTCGTATTTTATTGCCCAGAGTAAGAGAGCAATCAATTGTTCCAATCAATTACTTGTTTTTATTGGCTGTGAAGACATTGCGCAGTGGCAAGAAGGCTTGTTATGTGAAAGTACCCTTTTTCATTTTTATGCTTACAAAGAAGAATAAAGATAACTTATAACAATGGTTTTTAATTACTTTGGTGATTTTCATTATGATTATAATTCGAATAATATTGATGTCTTTTTATATTGTTGAAGTCACCAGTTGCCTCAAAATTTTCTAAATTAAATAGGAATTGTAATTATTAACTCTCCGGGTACCGTATGGCCCTTTTAGGGCCCATGCATACATTTCTTCTTCTTTTCTTTTTTTGGCGCTCCAGTACGTTACCGTGCCTAAGCCTCCTCAATAAGCACCCCCAGGAGTCTGCCTAATACTGCCGCAATCCAGTTGCTGACTCCAATGTTTCTTGCGTCTCCAGTACACTGAAGTCTTGGTCTGTATTATCAACTATTATTATTTCTATAATGCACTTTGATGTAACGATTTAATATATTAATTAATCAATGATTTATTTTACCTATTTTTTTATATTATTCATTATCGCAACAATATTCACAATATTTACAATAAATATTTTGAGTCAGTTAAACAAGGAATGAAAATGATTCATTTCTGTTCTTTGCCAAAAAGTTTACGGAACTCTCATTTTTTCATAAAGTAAAGGAGATAGTGAGGAAATTATTGAAATTATTTAGAGTATAAATTAGGAAGCAATGAGTTTGAATTGGCATGGGGCGGTAAGAATATATTTAATTCCTAACATACCGAACAAGGTTTTTCCGAGGTATTGATCAAACACTAAACCACAATACCATAAGCAGAAATCGACCTTGCTGTACTAACCCTACGAACGGTTATTAAGAAAGTTAGGCGTGATTTAATGAGTAACATATTCTGACGCGCAGAAAAAAAAAATTAAATATGATTTTTCAACAATTTCTAATTTTGAGTTGTACTTTCATTCTACGATAGGTGCGATATGTATTATTTCTACTTAATAATTCTTAAAATTATCTTCATATTTCTATAAAATAAAATATCTGATGTGGACAACACATGACTTTCTTGTACGCCTATTAAACTAGAAATCGGTGGCTCAAAAAGTGATCCTGAATTTGGTTACTAGCTTCCGAAGATTGCAGTATCTCAAAAACGATACTCGGCGTCGCGACCTCCATCTATTGACACAACACACAAACGAGGAAGAAAACCAGTATTTTACATTAAATTTTAACACTTAAAACAAGTAAGAAAAATGTTTAATTAAATTGGAAACCAAATTGCGTTTGTAATGTTTATTACCGAAACATATGATTTATGTATTTAATTTAAATATCATTTTTGATGTAAGCTTATTATGACCTTCAAGTAAAGTACCCTTTTCGGCTCATCAATTTTAACGAAAATATAGTAAATACATCCATATCGATATAAAATTCCTATTTACCAAATTTAAGATGTTTTACATTATATTTTAATATAATTTTTGATGAAAGTCTAATATGACCTTCAAGTAAAGTACCGCTTCCGGTTTTCCAATTTAGACCAAAATCTAGTATGTTATTTAAATCAATATATAAGTTATAAATTCTAAATTTGAGAAGTTTTGCATAGTCTTTTAATATAATTTTTGATAAAATCAATTATGATCTTCAAGTAAAGTACCACTTTCGGTGATCAAGCAGTGACCAAAAAAGGGGGTCCACAACTAAATTTTACATCAATCTTTAATACAAAATTTCAACTTTCTACGGCAAACCGTTTTTGAGTTATGCAAGATACGAACGTCACGACGAAACTAGTCAAAATGGATTCAAGGATGGTCAAAATGGATGTTTCCGTTGAAATCTAAAAACCAAAAATTTTCGCGATTACCATACTTCCTTTACTTCGTACAAGGAAGTAATAGTTGATTTCTATAGCCACATTTTGCCCATCAGAGAAATGTAGATTGGATACACAACTTTAGCTAATAACGTACAAAATTTTTCTGAAAATTTGTTAAAATGCAACATAGTTTCATTCCGTAAGTATGAATTATTCATCAAACTTCTAATGATTTATTATATTAAGCATTAAAAAAGTATTTGCTTTTGGCGTCCCCATCAATTTTTGCTCGAGCTTTAAAGGGTTAAAGTTTCATTGTAGTTGCAGGCGAAATACAGAGCTGTTTTTTTTACTGTTTCAACTCACATAGTTTCTTGAGTCATTTTGAAAAAGTTAATCCTAGAAAATGAATTTCTGTTCATCAGGAATAATGGGAACATTACCGAAGAATAATGGACAACAGGATAAGTTGATGTAATTGGTATTATTTAACTTTATCTGTATTCAAGGTATAAATTAAAACTTCACCTGAGATACTAGTAATCGTAACTGGTATGCGGAAAAAGTACAATATAAAAGTTATTTTAAGTACTTAAATTCACTGTGAGATACTCAAGGTTGAGTGTAATACTTAAGTAGGAAATATATAACGGACCTTCTTTTTTTTTTCTTTTTTTTTTGTTATAAGGTAACAATCAGCAATATGATTTCAAATATCACTATTTATTTTTTAATATTAAACCACTCTAGAAGGTATTTTCCAAATTCATCATTGCAGTATTTCTACCGTTCTTATATACTGCAGTTAGTTTCTATCTAGAATCTAGTGGGCATTGGTCCAATCTATGTTTTGTTTGACTCTACGAAAGAACTAGTTTCACTGCGCCTCAGCTCAGGGGTTGGGACTTTAAAATAAACCTTACCTATCTAAGATTGGACTAGATGAAGTATTTCTCATCTAAGAATGAAAGCACAAGAACCTTCATGATTTCTAAAATAGTTCATAATTATTTAAACTATGTGGTGAAAATAACTATTTAATCTCTCATTATCCGACTTTTCCGAATTCTTCATACAAATGTTAATCTTCCTTATCATGAGACGAAGCAACTTCACTTACAACGGTTATGCCAATTATATTTGTACAATGAAGCTTTCCAAATATATGGCGTTGCTATGATACATAATATTGAAACATTACTATATCAATAAGAATACGTCACCCTAGTTGGTAGAGCATAGGACGACTCATATCATTTTCAGAGAGCCCGGTTCAAATCTATTAGCATTAGCATACCTAAGTTTCTCTGTTGACAAAATGGTCAGAAAAGCTTCAAGGATAGAAAGAAGGTTAGGAAAAGATTTTTTTACGGACGCTTCACGGATTCCCTTAACCTTGAAGTGACTACCATATGTTAATAATAATATAAATCAGGCAGTTGGATTATTGCGCTCAACCTCCCACATTGTCTCCTAAGAATATTGTTATGTAGGACCCCCTCTATCTCTTGGAACTGCTTGGACTATTGCGGAACTGTATTTTTTTTAATTACTGTTATAATATCAATTGTATTGATTATAATTGTATTACTTCAGGTAGTATTATTAATTTAATATTAAATTGTGGAAAAATGTTCCATTATTTCAACGTTTCGAAGCGTTTTTTATTCAACTTCAAGACCTTCTTACTCTAGTATATTATTCAATCACAAATAATATCGGTTAACACATGAATCCTCATAGTATTCCCATTAATTTATATATTATATAATAAAATATATGGTCCTTTTTACAGCCATATTTAAATTTTGCGTTATAAGGACCATCTAATAACTTTTGTAAGGTTGCATGACTGCAGAAATGAACATATATTTGTATATGAATTAATAAGAAGACTACAAGGATGAATGTATTAACCAATAAAATTTGTGAATGAGATATAAAGTACTAGAGCAAGAAGATGATAAGGAAAACACGTCTTGAAACGTTGAAAAAAATATATAAATAAACAATATATAATAAAGAAAGATGAGTTCACAATTTAATTACAAATCAATTATAATATTATTTATGAATTAAAAACTAGGATACAATACATTTATATACTATACTATTAATGATTATTATGATCATTAGGATCAATGAAATCTGTTTAACGTGTACTTAAATATAATTTATTTGTGTTAATTTTTTATGAAATTTGTATTAATCAGAAATCTGGAATATATTCGAAACGGTAATGGCGTATTTATGAATCAGTTTTCACAAACCAAAAACTTAGAATTTTTTTTTACTTCTTTAAAAAAAAAAATCAATAGTATTTACGGGTTCTCCTTCATTGTTTTCGTTCTCAGTAATTTTTTCCCCATTTCATTTGTTTAATAAATGTTTATAAAATATGAAATTTACACATTACTGGGGGATCTAGAATATATTTGAGACGGTCAAATAGAGGATATTTGAAACATCGGTACCATTTAACAGAATCAAAACATTATCATTAATTTTGGCCATTATCGTTCATCAAAAAAAAAAGAAAAGATTTTAAAATCTTTTTGATTTTTTGAAGGAAACAGTTGAAACATCATGAATTTTTTTTAAATAATTTTTTTACAGTCAATTTTTTAAAACTTCCACATATATCTCCTGTCATTTTTTACGACTGATAAAAGGAGAATTGATCGCATACTATCCGGAACTGCCATCTGTGGAAGAAAGGGCGGAAAAAAAAAATATTATTTTTCATTTATTTTTGACAGGAACGTAATTTATTGATAAAGTTGTTCGGTGAACTAGGGCGGTGAAAGCAATTCCGAAGGAGTTTTTATTTCAACTCGATTCGATGTCATAGGTCCCTGTCACCCCGGGCTGGGGCATATAACGAGGGAAGCAAATACAAGTTCGTACCATGAGAACACTGTCGAGACAACCTCTGACATATGAAACCATCTTACGATTTATGGTAGAATGTATCTTCTAGAGTCAGAATGTTGTTTTATAATTTATGTTATCCTGCCTAATTATATTTTTATAAAAAAAATAAAAATAAATCTATAGCTATTTTACGGTGACCGTAACTAATAAACAGTGAAGACCATTTATATCGAACACTGAGTGTCATACATCAGGATAAAGCTGTAGTAAAAAAAAAAAAAAATCTGGTTGCTGAATCATTGTAATTATAAATAAATTTAATTTAAATATAAATAATCGAACTATTAAATTTTTATTTTAACAAAGCACTAAGATCAATTGAGATTCAGAATAAAAAATGTTAGCAATCATTCATTGTTTATTCATTATCGATTAATAGACGAAAAAATTATATTTTTTATGTGATATTTATTATGCAAGGGATCTTCTATTAATCGAATTCGGTGCGATTAAATATATACATATAAATCTAATTGATACAAACTGAAAAAAATCTTCAATATTTTTGAATTGTTTCGCACACTAAATAGTGTGTTTATTTACGTACTTTATTTTTAAATTATCACTATATTGATTTACTGTTTACATTGCTGGTTTACGAGCCATGCAGAAGAATGTTTGAATAATTCTTTTTGTTTACTTAACGTAATCGGAAAAAGTTTTTGTTTGTCTTTCCGAGTTAAATGTTGACTTTAAACATAAAAATTTAGGTCAATATTAGCTTTAATATACAAAAAAAAAATCCTCCACCTTCTTCTGCCATTTTGTTTTTTATTACTTCAAATATAATGATTTAAAAATATATAATTATTACAATGTAGACTTTTTTTTTTTGTATTTTCTCCTTGATTCTATTACAACCGTCCAGAATACACCAGGATAAAATTATATGACATCCTGAAAGAATTCATAGTGATGAAAATTGGTTATCAAGTATGTAGAATGGTGGATTTTCACAAACACCCTGATTCGGATCTTTGTCTGGATTTAAGATTCAAATATTCCTCTACGTAGTTACATGAAAGTAAATAAAGCTTAACGTAATTTGGCCAAATACTCCTATGTGCGACGGTAGGAAGGGTAAAGCCCCTTCAACTCTTCATAAAATCGGGAGACAGAGGCGTCCCTCGGGATCTCGAAGATAAATCATACGAAGCAATTTATCAAAGTTTTATTTTTGCCTCGAGGTCCCCATAGACATCCTCGTTACACAGCACAGCAGTTGTCAAAGTGGCGGAATATTAAGGTGGTAACTGGGAATCTACGGGTTTCGAGTGGAAATAGGTGATGGAGGTAATTTAATAGCTTTAAGATTGAAAAGGGTGGGAGATATCGGAAACTTGTTTCTTTCTTAGAAAGAGTTGATCAATGATGATCTCAAGGTTTTTATGATTGGATAGAACTTTATGGGATTATTATTTAGGAACAAGGTTAGGATATGAGGAACAGTTTTAACTAGGTGATCGGAACCTATTACGATTGCCTTAGTCTTCTCAGCATTTGTCTTCTGCTTGTTAGCAACTGCCTAATGACTAATAGCCTATTTTTTTATTATCGAAACACATTTATGTAATGTTTTCCTACTTTACGATGCTTAGGATCTCATAAGTGATGAATAAAGGTGAAAACAAGGAAGTAGCGTGAAATTAAAAGTTCTAACATAAGAACTTATAAAATAAGTTTTATAATTTTTATATGACGTATAAAATAAAATAAGTTTTAATAAAATTAAAACTTATAACTTGTAAAATAAGTTTTAATAAAATAAGTTTTATAAGTTTTACATAAAAACTTATTAAATTATTTAAATCACTAATAGATGGAATAACATTTACTACAGGTTTGAAGCTTAATCGAAGCCTAGATGCCTTATTTTCATAATTTAATTATCCAAGTGGCTACTACTGGAGCAGTATCCACTATCGGTATTTACCTTATCTGGAACTGCTGAAAAGTATCAGAATATTTTTTTTTGTCATACGTTTATGAAAGTGAAAAGGTATCCTGTATTTCATAAAGGCTACTAAAAAAAATATAAACATTTTTCTGTTATGAAATAAAAATAAAAATTCGCTATAAAATATCAAGTTTCTAATAACCTCAATTATTTAGATTTATATGAAGCTAAAGCAGTTGAAGAGAATTTCTCTGTTCTGTTTCTAACCGAGAGTTGGATTTCCACCTCAATGACAAAAAAGACGGAAGACGCCGGCAGTCAATCTCTGTGGGTTATAGGCTGTGAAACGCTGTGCTATTGGGTGACGTTATCCAGTTTCCAGGGGCTTAGGTAACCGGGTGGTTGGTTCTGGTGTTGGGTGTCAACGAGGGCTAACCTTCAAGCCTGATAAATGAAAGGCTTCGGCTACACCTATTCTCTTTCAATAGCTCCATCTCGCTGTATTGGGAGTTTGTAATCTTGCGAGATGTATGTGTGTATATATACAAATATACCGCACGGTGTGGCTAGAATTATATGTTTCATCCCCACCTAAGGAAGGCAAACATACAAAAAATAATTGTTTGGCATAAAATCCTTGGGCCGGTCTTCAGCGCGGTTGCTTGTCTTTAGAATTTAGAACATTTTGGAAAATCCTCGGTTGGGGTGATAGTAAAAATTATAATAAAGAGAATATAATTTCAATTAAATGAAATAATTTATTATAAAGAGATCACTTTTAAGAGATGATAATTTGGAAAATGTGTTGCTATTATTTTGACAATGTGCTTTTTCAAAATTTAATTATTAATATTATTGAATTTTCGCTGTTAATCAGAGCTTTGTATGTATTAAGGATTAGTCATATATTCCAAGAGAACTATGTTTCACTCGTATTTATGACAAAGAATAAAAACAAATCTTTTATTTAAAAAAAAAATTGCTGTTATAGCTTTCCTTCAAAGCTAAAAAAATATACATAAATATTTTCAATCAAGATATCTGTAAAAAAATAATTGATCAATGGAAATTATAAATCGATAATTAACAAATTGAGTTATTTTCCAGGACCGTTATAAGTTATTATGTTTTCTCAAGATAGAGCAACTTCCTTATATATGTTTTTTCTCGTCTAATAATTTTCTTCTCCGAGGTAATGCAAATATTTTTTCGGTAATGAAGTTTCCGAAGCAGCATTTTGACTGTTATTTATAGGCGAGTCGAATTTTAGCGTAAACCGTTTTTCCAGAGTCAATTACATTCCCCTTGTAATGCTATACTTTAAAAATTACGAAATATAATTTCTTGGAGCTAAGCCATTACGGGCTCCCGGAGGGTGTGAATTATGAGATCCATTTACCCGCTTCCTTTAAGGCAGCTTTATAAACAGCTTCGGCCCTTTGCAACCTGAATAGCCTTTTAATTATGAAACTAATGCATTCTACCGTTTTATGGCAGGAATGGCGTAGTTTAATTTCGATTTATTATAATAACGAATGCTATATTATTTAACAGAAATGTCTTCTACACAATAATATATTTTTTAATTTATTTAATCATGTAATTAGAAATTTTCTGGCAAATATTTCAGCCTCAGACTTGTTTAACAAGTTCATCATAGATCGATCGAGTTTCTAAAAAAATTAGTTTCTATAAAACTATTCATATATATATATATATATATATATATATATATATATATATATATATATATATATATATATATATATATATATATATATGATCTGAACTACTTTTTAAGATTTGTCTTCGGTACCTCAAGACGGGCTCTTATGTCCCATCTTTACGTAGGGTTGGAATTTTGAAACGCGATATATGGATATATCGATATATCGGAGTTGAAAAACCGATATCTTAACATCGCTATTTTACTACGATATAGCGATGACACCGATATGTTAAACTATATTACAGTAGAATGTCGATAATTCATATCCCGGTAATTCGTATGGATTTTCTGGTCGCTTGAAAAGCATGTACCATAAGCGAAATATTCAGCGCATGGGCACAGATAAGGAATAAAAATCAGCGACAATTTTCAACTGTTTATTGATAATTGTTCGTAACACATCACTCAGCGATGTTAATGTTCTGTTTTTGCCTCCCAACACAACCTCTAAGCTGCAGTATCTAAACTTGGCCCTAATTCAACCATTTTATACATTTAATGCAAGGAAGTAGCGATGCAATTCTTACAGAAAGCATCGAGGATGGGAATCACCTACCTCAAAATGAAGAAACTCCCATAACTTTTCGAGATTTCGCCTATTTTGACGAATATCGATATTTTACTTTCGATGTTCCAACCCTACCTTTAAGGCAAGTTGAAGTGGCTCTTCCTCTCCAACCGTAGACATTATTTCCTTGGATCTTTCCTATACTAAACTATCCCCACCCAGCACCTTTCCTACATCTACAGCCTCCTACAATTTGAATCCTCAGTCCGCGCAAAGGAAAGAAGATCTCGCCTTTCTGACCTGTATATCCCTTCCCAGAGAACCAAAACATTTGAAAGTTCCTTTCTTGCCCGCTGCTCTATCCCCTGGAATTCCTTTCTTTCTAATATCCGCCATGCTTTTTCTATATCCTCGTCCAAATCCCTCCTTTTCCAACACCTTCTTTCTATCCAAAATGGTGCTCTATAATTACGAAATTTCAATTTAAGATTAAAATCTAGATCAGAAGTAAATAATATTTATTAATGCACTAGCTTCAACTTTGCTAATCAGCCCATTATTTTTATATTTTTCATTTTCTCTCTTTTTCTTTTCTTTTTCTTTTTTTGTTCACATTAATTATTCTTTTCTAGACAAGAATTTATTTGTTTGCTTATTATTTTATTGAAAATATTGTAAATAATAATTGATCTTTTTTTTTGTAATCTTATGCCCAGATATTGTTTCTGTTTTATTTGTTCGATTACGTTATTCTTAAGGGAACTAGTCCCAGAATAAAATTCTTCTTCTATTGCATTCTATATATACATATACACATAATTATATCTGAAGTAATAAAAACAAAATGGCGGAAGAGGATAGAAGATTTTTTTTGTATAATATTATTAATATTGGCCTAAATTTTATGTTAATACTCAACATTTAACCCGACAAAACCCGGCACATAAACAAAACACTTTTATCCGATAACATTACGTAACAAAAAAATATCCAGAGATTCTTCATAAACAATGTTCGTAAATGAGCAAAGTAAACATTAAACCAATAAAAAGATTGATTTTAAAATAAATGACGTAAATAGACACACTATTGTGTATGATAATACTTAGTAACTACCACAGTACATTTTGATGAGACTTGAAATTCTGACATTATCCGGGTTCCGATTGACTTTCCAGCGGCAAGAGTGGGGGAAATTCATTCGATTATAACTTGATGAACCAGCTATCAAGCTCGAAGAATAGTGGGCTTAATGGAGTTTTTCACAAATTTTCTGATTCGGACTCTGGTCCGTTTTTAAAGCTCAAATACTCTTGTGAAGGGAAATCTTTCGCACGCGAGTGTGTAAATTAAGCCTATTAGTTATATGCTTAAATATTAAAGCATATAGTGTTTCTTTACGAGTCGTATAGAAACACTATATGCTTTACGACGAAGTCATGCATAGTTTGTAGTCGTGGCGTTCGGTGGATGATAGAGAAATGTTATGGATTGGTTGTAGATTATTTTTTATTCGTATTAATAAAGATAATAAGAATATATTAAATAACATTATATTAGCATAATATATTAAATATTCGCTCATACGTGGTTTAGTAGCAAGCATGTATTATATAAATTAGTGGTTGAACACAATTACAAACAATTACACAAATCTTATGACAATATTTATGTAACTGAAAAAAATAAATGGATATGAACGATGATGTACACTTTTTTCACAGCCATCTCTAAAAAAGTTTTTTTAATTATTTGATAATTATTTTAAGGATCCGCTAATGGCATTGCGGCGGAATCGAAGAATGTATATTTCTATTATATTCAAGCTATTTTGCTCTAAAAATTTAATCATAATTTTAGGAATTCTAATAATTTCTATATGGGTGAATATTGTTTAAAACTGAAGAAGCCAAAAACAAAACATAGACTGATTAGTAAACTAAGGTTATGTCAACCCGAAAACTTAACTGAAAGCCCTATTTGTGACATATGCAAACATGAAGGTTTATAGCACTTCATTTTGCAATGCCTTAGGTATATTTAATTAAAATAGATAAATATTTAAGTAAATATTTCTAATGACAAAGCCGAAATATTATTATAAATTATTATAAATAGAAAATAAAATAAAATTAAATGATATAATTAAAATTAAGGAACTTTTTCCTGTTTGCCAAAGAGTTGTTTTATGTTTTAAGAATAATATGCAAGTATCAATAATTGCGCTTGACCACACGCCTTGCTGCCCTGAAGATGGCCTCAAACTTAGGCCGAAACGTCGGCACAAAATATATAAGTTCGCTTATAGTAGTCTAATTCTTTGACCGCACCCCCGATCAACTTCTCCCTTTCAAAATCAATAATTGTGCTTTGTCTGTTTTTATTCAGGTTAAAAAAGTTTGTCTTGTTTATTACTGCATCAAGCCTAAATGTTCCATGCACACATATTATATATATATATTTATATATATATATATATATATATATATATATATATATATATATATATATATATACATGGCGTGTGTGTAACATATAAAACTTAACTCCATTTGTACGGGCTCGTCCGATAACAAATAAAGAAATGTATATTGTTATAAACATTTTTTACTTCAATTCCTAAAAAAAATTGTTGATTTTTCACCCTACTTGTGTGAAAAGCCATATTCCGTGAGGTGCAAATAAGTTTCGTGAATGGGAGTGTATGATATACGACGACAATATATCAGCGATAGAGGCTAAACGATAATTCCGATCAGAGTCAGTTACTATAAATTGTCGCTTACACCTACTATCTCTCTCTCTCTCTCTCTGTTCCTCTCCCACCATTCAACCTGAGATATAAATATTCATCGACATTTAGTGTTCTGTTTTGTACACTGCAATGTTAAGCCTGGTAAATGTTGAGACATATTGACTTAAATTTGAAATTTTGACATCTTCTGACGCATTATTTAATAGGTAAATGTATATTTTTTAACAGGAAACTTAACGAAAAGTTCTAGTCAGGACATACTGTATTTTTAACAATAAAATATCCACAAATATCAAATGTAAAATCATTGTAGACAGCCTCCATCCTCAACTCTTGATCTGAAAATATATAGGAATATACTTTTATATTTTTTTAAAATAATAAAATTAGAAAAATAAACCATTATTTTTTCTGTTGATAATTTTTTTGTATTGACCTTTGTTTTAGGCATATGTATCTTCATTATTATTTAATTGTTTTTAAATTTAAATTAATGCTTGTGTTTTCATTAATCTGAGGCTCTGAAGCGGATCTTTAGATAATTGCATTATTATTTAAAAAAAAAGAATAAATAACACTTTTATTGGCAAAACATACTCCACGAGGATCCAATACGTACAACCTCCTATGTGACCAAAAATCATTTTTGTGATTTTGATTTTTTTATAAAACAATATTTTACCTCCTATGTGCTGGAGAAAAGCGTTCACGTGTTAGAAAATCGTAACATTATTTAAATGTACACTTCCAAGGGAGTCTTTGCCGAGATGGTTTCACAGTTATTTACATATAATATTAGAATTTTTATGATTAGTTTACAAAATTTTATATCATAATATCGCTAATAAATCAGTTTTTCATTTGTCCATTAAAATCATGTGACAAACAAATAGGTTTCACGGCGTCAGTGACTATGTGCCAATTTTCGGAGGCTTATCGGCTACGCTTTCGCCACAGTTTTCAACTTTCGCCACAGTTTTCAACTTTCGCAATATTGTCATATTATATTATATTTAATGGCTTTTTTTAATGATGTACTGATGATACGGATCGAACTCATTATATGACGCACCATTGTTTTCAAACATCGGCAAATCAACAGCGGACAGATCATAAATGACGTGACAATAAAATAAAAATTATGATATTCATATGAAGTTGTATCAATGAACTTAGAGCTTTTGTTTTTACTATAAAATACTGAAACAGGTTTTTATTTATTATTTTTTTTTTTGTTAATGAGATGGATGAACCTGATGGAATAATATGAGATCATTTTTGTTCGTCTCTACGTTTGTTAGTAGTAATCCTGTATAGGTGTGCTCATACATATTCAGTATCTTTTTTTTTCATAACTGCATTATAAAAAATTTCATTATAATAAATAAAAAGACGGGAAAGTAATAAACAGCTTCTGTTCTGTAATCCATAATGCAAAATACAAAATTGGTATTTTCTTTTTTAACCAGAAGTTATTGTATCCTTGTTGAAACTTTCATTATATATCCTTATATCTATTCTTGTCCTTTGCAATGCTTCTTCACAAGCTATCGTCATGTGATAATAAACTGTATGCACATTTACTTGTAGCTTTGTTACAATTGTCTTAGTTGACTTCTTGTCACTCTTGTGTTGTGGTCCAGCTCATAAGTTTTTAGAGGTCGCTATTTAATTTATTTGAAGTAATCTGAGACTGGCTTTTCACTTCATGTATCATAAGCCAGCATAAAAGAAGCTGTTTTTGAATGCAAAACAGCGAGATAGGGAAATAGACTGAGGGAATAGAGGACAGTTAATGTAGCGGGACTGTTAACTGCAGGCCGGACTGTTAGCTGTTAGCCGTGGAGTGGACACCGGTGCTCCTGGCAGATCTACAGCCGCGGTCGTATGTCATTTTACTGAAGATCGGCCGGGCAGTTTCCTCCTGTCAGTCACGAGATTACATTATATATTAGCCTTGTTTTACATCCACGATGAATTAATTATTTTCATTAAATATCATTCGATTGGCTCTTTAATCTTTCATTATTAGGTTAAATGCTTGTTGTGATTCGAATTTGTAAGAATTACTGGGTATATAATCTATAAAATGATGTTAAAGAAAACTGATTAACTGAGGAACGACACTATTGAAATGAATTGGGAGCCTTTTAAGTCTATCTCTTTTTTCTACATCTTTGCATTTGGACTGCAATTGTTCCGTATTGGCTTAGAGGCTGGAACCCTTTTGCTATCGAGTAGATGCACTTCCGTTTCTTGCTGTATTAAATATAGTTTAATAATCATATGATAACTTCAACTTGCCATTCTTTCCAAGACTTTGGTCTTAACGCCATCTATCAGGCAGTGGTGGACCAATGAACACGCCAACTTTTCCTATTCAAATCTGTGTACTTCAACTTTGACCGTCTCGTGGTGGAGTTCTCTATTATATTACTTTATTATTTACTGTATGACTTGTTAGAGATGCAGTTCCATTATTTCATGTTCATATTTTCACATATTGTGCTTATATTACACAAGTATCGTGCAAACGTGTAATGTTACCTAAAAATTATTTGTTCATTGCTATCAGGAGGGAATTGCCCGGCCGATCTTTTCATTGCTTCGCCATGCATTCACCTTATTTCATTTATTCAACTATTTTAAAAAAAAAAGTCAGCAAAAGCCAGGTAAGTTCGATCCTAAATATAATCTCCTAATTACCCTGTTTAATCCGATTATCCTAATTAGCTCATCTATGAACTTTGTCATGGTTATCAGCTGCCTCATTGTCTGTAATTACTATTAATTTGTTTTTCTATCTTCCAATTTTAAATTGCTGATTATGTTTCCCCGAACTCCATAAAATATTAAAACCTAAATGCTCAATGGTCCTCCGCTGTTAATTGTGATTTATTATTACTATTACACCTATGGTGACATATTCCCAACCAGTTATATTCATTCATCGATCAAATGTTTAATTAATAATTGCAAGATAGGGCCCAACTTCTTCTTGTATTTATCATTTATGTTAAAATTAACCTAAAATGCATTTAATTTTCAGACAGCTTTTCAGCAACTCCTGCAGATGTCAAACCAGGATCCGTAAAAAATTGTTACGGAAATCCACGGATTTCGGCAATACGGGGTTTCCGGGCTGTGTGCCATATTCTCATATTATAATTCTTCATTTTTTTATTCTTCAATTAGTTCACTCAATAACCCGTACTGGATAGTACCTACGGCGAAGAAGGAGGCGGGAATGGAGTAGGGCCCATTTTGAAAGGACTGCAGACAATTTTCTGTTAATTTTCCAATCAATACCGCGACGTCATTATAGGAAAGAATATGGGGAGGGTGTCACGCCAACCCGAGAAGTTGGAAAATTTGAGAACCTACTTCAATTAATGAAAATTTTCATATGTACATTTTATTCAATGCATTACTAAAATTAAATCTTTTATGCACCATTTTATAATACATTTTAAGTTAGGAAATTGGGATTTTATTGATACAATGTTTGAATAGAAAAAAAAAAAAATTTCGTCATGTTCCTTTAAAATCCTTTTCTTTAAATTAGCAACAGATAAATGAATTGTTCAAATCTAAAAGAGTTAAGGAAATTAAAATATTTCAGAATATATAGTAGGGGAAATTTAAATATTTAATGTAGTTAGGAAATCCGATCAAAATTGTTGGGAAAGTTTGGATTTTGCCCCTCCCCTCCTACCCTCTCAATAAATTGTTATAGCAACAACTCTGAAGCTCGGACGTATTATAGTTTTACATTATTAGAACCTGGGCGGGATGACACTAAATTCTTTCAGATTATAAGTTCTTAGGCGGAAAGATTTTTTTTTTTTTTAATGGACTAATTTTCAATCATTAATATGTTGTTTAGTAGTACTTAACGCCCTTTTATATAGCACATTGAAATGTTTTTATTTAATTGTGCACATTAATTAATTTGATTGTGCAATTAAATATTATTCTACAAATAATTTACATAAATAATTTTAATTTCGATTTTTCGACATTTAGTATAGTTTACTAAAGTGGAAGTTATCATTGAAAAGTTAGTCTCGAAAGGGTTTATAAATCTGTCGAAATCTTAATAAATTAATATATGAAAAAACAACGCCAGTCACCTGTATGTTTTTTCAAATATTTAAATCTATTGACAAGAATAAATTGTTTTTCGCATAGGTTAGAGAATTCGATTTTTTTTTATTATTGTAAAATTTTCGGTATGATCTAAAAAAAAAAAATTACTTTGTTGTGTGTGCTTGCCCTCTATGCAAGGAAATAGCGACTTTAACCACCTTTCATGTTATACACACAACTACATCTGATAATAAGTTTGAAGGGAATTTTATTATTGTGATATTTTTAAAAATATTCTTTGGCTGTAAAAGTATTACCAAAGTTACTCGATCCTTATTGAAATTATTGCCTTATTTGCATAAATTATGTTAATCGAAATGGTGGTGCCATTTAAAAAATAAAAATAAATGTTATATATCTGCTCTACTATTGATCTCAAGGATTAGATATAATTATATGATGTTACAAAAATTGTGAGGAATCGGATCATGTTATGAAATGATATGAAAGAGGTATTATATTATGCTAATTTAAAATTTATAAATTATAATTGAGTTGTACGAGGTTACAATCATGAAGTTCAGCCATGCTTGCAACAGTAAGGGGTTACACAACCCTCCTACCACATCTGTCTTGCGGTGAGGGTATTACGATGCGCCTTAACTATTAGACCAGGTCTCCTCCCCACTTACAGCAAATTGTTATTATGCCTCACTTTGCGATAAAGAACCTCTGTGAAATTTAGTTACCTGGTACAAACTTATTTTATGAATTTACGTTGTTTGAATCTCTCTCTCTCTCTCTCTCTCTCTCTCTCTATATATATATATATATATATATATATATATATATATATATATATATATATATATATATATATATATATGTATGTATGTATATGTATATAATTCGTTATATTACCAGAATGCCATTGCTTGTTGTATAATTGTATAATAAAGCTTATTATTTATGGGCAAAATAATTAAATGAAGATCAAATTCCTACTTCTTTATAAAGTTGTTCTTAGTGTGAAGTTTGATCTCAAACTTTTTATATAATGGATATCCACAAGTTGAAAAATTAAAAAAAGACTTGAGAAAAATAAAATAAAATAAACCGTTTGATCTTTTCTAAAAAATTATGAAAACGGTTTAATTTTTTTTTTTTTAATTCGTAAATATTATATGTAGGTTTAATTAATCACCTTTTGAACATAAACATGCGTAGACTATAAGTATACTTTTCAAAATATTTTAAATACAGAACAGAACGAAATACATATCAATTCTTGGTATCTACTTTCTAAGCAGTTTTATTTTTGAAAGGCAATACTAATTTTAAATGTATAACCAATCTAAAATTATAATTGGTATTTCGATTTGTTGTGGCAATGATTAATGAAATACTTGTTCATGCACTTTTTCAATTTAAACTCACTAATTTACTTGAAAAAGTTTATTTACAAGATTTGAACTTTAATTGATAGTATGATGAACTTTAACAATGGTATTTCAGGGTTAATAAAATAATTATTAAATTAAAAAAAAAATATAAAGAATTTCTTATATGTTGAATTTTTCCCTATTTTTTTTTTAAACTAACCATAATTTACTGGTAAAATATACAGAAAGATATAGCAACATTTGGCACAAGTTCTTATATTATTAATTTTGATTAATGAAATATGTGTTAAAATTGCTATGAATGTTAAAACTTCTATGAACACAATGTTTGGACAATTTTTGTATTGCTAGATCTGAAAAAGTTGACTGACCTAGAACAGGAAGAGTGGGTACACAGTCCATCCTGACATCAGATACAGCACCAGTGATGGACTGGCTGACGTAGACGAAACAGTACTCGACGTACCTCTCCGAAAAGAGGGAGCAATCGAACCTGAGGGAGTGGCGTCCGCGGAGCACCCTCTGCTCTGCAACGTAGTAGAGGGACGTTGGGGGTGCGAGGCTGGACACCTCGTACCTCAATCTGGCAAAGAGGCGTACCCTGTCTCCCACGGCCAGGATGCAAGATGGGTACTGGAACAAGACCGACACTCCTGAATGGCCATCGCAGGGGAAGATGCTTCGCGCGTGGACGTTGAACACGAACTTGTCACTCCAGACTGCCTGAAAAACGATTAGATATCATTAGGACATTATTTTATATCTACTGTTATTATGCTAGATTACTTAAAAATAACATAAAAACAAACAAATAAATTCAATACGAATCAAAGTGAGCAATTAAAGATTCATGCCTGAATTCCAGCTAGCTTAACATTTTAAAATTAATCTAATCAAAGTCTCAGCATTCCGAGCCTCGGGCTGGGGTTCCTCAAGGTTGTAACCTAGATCATTACGGTTTCTTAGCTTAATAAAAGTACTTTCAATGCTTATTGTATATATCGAAACTCCAGCACATCCCTAATCAAGAGATCAGAGAAAAAGTACAGGAACCCCGAAATGTCTTGTACATTATTGAGACAAAAAAGCTGAGATGGTACGGCCATGTAATGAGAATGTCAGAAGATCGATGGCCCAAGAGAATGATAAATTATGTTCCTAGGGAGAGGAGGAGAAGAGGACGTCCGGCAAAGAAATGGTACGATGGTTTGCAGGAAGGAATGGCAGCCAGAGGGCTTACAGAGGAGAACTGCCAGGACCGGGAAAAGTGGAAGGAATCACTGTCAGTTTACGACATATGACAATTGTTGTAATAAAGTCGTAATAAAAAAAAAAAAAAAAAAGTTATCAATCTTGTTTTAAATGAAGAAACAAAATTGTTATTGTTTGGTTTATTGATCTGTTTTTAACATCTATTTATAACAGCTTTTATTTCCAGAACTTTATTTTCAACTTGGAGAATATATTTCTGCTTTTTTTCTCATTTAGTTAATTATCAAAGTCTTCCATAGTTCATTATCCATTTTTTTTATTTATCCATAGACTAATAATCACAGGTAGTTAATTATTTCGAATAAACAAAATTAAAGGCACTATGGAGGAAGGAATTCTGAAAATTAGGAATTTAAACCCTATCAGATTATTTCAATGAGGATATGACCTGACTTATATTAAGGGCAATTTAATTATACAATGATATAACGAGTTTTATCAAACTATTTGGAGCCGTTTTCGATAAAATCATAATAAAGTGTAAAATCTGAGACTTGGTTATTTGGACTATTGATGCTCATATATGTATTTTATTTAGAGTTATATGTATATGAGTGTATAAATATTTACATAAGCATTGATTACAACAATGAATTCAATGAATGCATACCTTTAATCATTTTATTAATATTATTTTTGCAGTTTTATAAATACTCGTATTTTATGATTATTTTATTTGAATCATTTTCTTTATTATTATCATTTATTCGGCTTGCATTAATTTTTTTTTTTTTTTGTGATGGTGAGGTTAATTTTGAGTTAGGTAATGCCATTTCACTCAGTATATAAGCCTCGTTTCGAAAAAAACTTATGTAGTGAATATGTTAAAGTGATTCAAGAAGAGAAGACGGGGGCGTAAGATGTTGGTTCTATACAGCTCCCTAAAGAGAAGTCTTATCTTGCTAATGCCTGGCGTAAAATGAAGGACTGGGAATGTATTTATGTACTGAAGATTATGCTGACGGTAAGCTCATAAATCATCTGAGACTGTGGGTTTTGGTGTCTTATCGTCCGACTCTTCCTCTACCAGCTTTAATATTTTAAAATAGACGGATTTTCCGATTCATACGAATTATTGTTTTCGTAATAAATACAATAAATAGAATTGTTATTTATAGAATAATTTATTGATAGAATAATATTGATAATACGAAACTAGCAACTTATAACGGAAATAAATTGGTAAGATTTATAAGCAATATGAAGGACAAAATTAAAATGAAATAAAAAAAAAAAACGTGATTTATAGAATAGGCTGTAGCGATTGCGAAATGATTTACATAAAGGAAACATCTAAAGAACTACAAGTTAGAATAAAACAGAAAATTGTAAAATAGGGAAATTGTAAAAATAAGAAAAAGATAACAGCTATTGCCCATCACAGTATACATTTGATTTTTATAATTCAAAAATCTTGGATGATAAAAAAAAAACACAAAAAAAAAAGAAAGACTCTGGAAGCTATTTATATTACAAAAAATATAAATAATGCAGTGAATTTCAAATCATGCAATAAATTTAAAATCATTATGCTTATATAATAAATAAACTAAATATTAAAAGAAAATAGTAATTATTTCATAATTAATAATATCTAAAACAATAGCTAAACATATAAAATAGTAGATTTTTAAAATAAATGAATATAATAACTAATAGAGCTGGATAAATTTGTAGGACAATAGGAATATAGAAAACAGATTATGGATTTAGTACAAGGTTCAATTCTAATGTAGTTCAGTGAGACATCGATATCAGTTCAAAGTTGACAGTCTCTATGTTAAATGTTTTAAAATTGAGTTCAAATTGGTCTTAAAGACGAAATAATTATTTATGGACAACAAAGACTTAGCTACTGCCAATGATTAAATATTAGAAAATATAGCAATTTTAAGGTAAACAAATTTAGTTTTTGAATTGATTATTTAAAAATGTACAATAATATTTGAAAAATATGTACAGTCTTATTGTTGTATTGTTAAATTTTAGAGAAAACCCTGATTCCGAAACGTCGGAAAATGGAATAAATATGCTAATGTTGTAAAAATAAAGTAATATTTAAGGAAAGTTTTTGTTATTCACAAAAAAACATAATAATACAATATTGATAGAATAATTTATACATCTATCAGCTGAATATAATTATCATATCTAATTTGAACAGTGTGCTTACAAATAACGACCTCTTATAAAAATTAAATTAATGAATAATAATGATGATTACTAAAAAAATATAGTAATTTATTTAAAATATCCGAACCTAAGCTATCATTACTCTTTGGGTAGGTTATATGCTGTGTTTTACATTTTTTTTTTTAATCTAACGCACCTCTGTTTTACATTTATATAGTTGTTACGTATGATATTAATTTTTTGTTTTTATTCATATTAACCCTCTCAACATCTTAGCATTTTATGCAAAATTATTTGTGATTTAATCATAGTTTGTCTCAGAATTTTGCAAAGAGAATTTTCTTCACAAAATCTTTTTGAGGATCTTGCAGATCTCTTTTTATGAAAGAGTTATTCCACAGACGGAATATATCAGAGGCTATAAAAGTGAGTGACGCATGTTTATATAATTAAAATAATTACAAAAAATTAATATTGTTTTTTAATTGCAATTCTATGTTTTTTTGGTTTTCTGTTGTTTTTTTCTGGTTTATTATTTCAATTACTAAGAAAAAGAATAATGATAACAGGGGTTTCGTCAATTATTTTAGAGAGCTGCGAGACAAAAAAGTTAGAGAACCATTAGACTTAAGCGTCGTTTATTGATAAATATTATATTGATATATATATATATATATATTATAGTGTTCAATTTAAGTCCAAGAGATTGCGAGTTGTGCAGATCCTAATGGCAATATTTCTACTAAAACTAATAAAATGTTTCATGTAATTTAATTTATAATTTTAATAATTTACTTATTTATATTTTAATTAATAATTAAGCCGCTATTGACCCGCATGGGTCGATGCAATCTACTATTAAAAAAAAAGAAGCTTTACGTATAATTTCTACTTGTAAGCATATAATTTAATTTTATTTTCCATATATTTTGTTTAGTAATGTTTTTAATAAAAACCACTGATTACCTTCTTACTTGTACCTTAGTTCTCTACCTTTTATGCATTTTATAACATTTATTTGGGTACGGGGTAGCTCAGTTGATATGGGGCACTGTGCTACTAATCTCTAGGTCTCGGGTTCAAGACCGGCTATGGAAGATAATTATTTATTCTGTTACCAGTCGGGAGGCCTTCCTGGAGTTCACCCAGCCTCTATAAAGTGGGTATCCATGATTGGAGGAAGAACATGGTGGTTGAGCGTGATCTTGGCCGAATCACCTGCTTACACAACCGTTGGCCTAGAAACAGTACGTCCCTTACCTAGTACTGAACCCTTCATCGTGAGTTGTAGTGGTACGGGGTTTTTAGATTAATATTTACTTATTGTTTATCACTTTGGTTTTAATAGGCCTGAAAAAAAGACTTACAACGTAGGCTGAAAGGTCTTCACCCATCACAGTATTACTAAATTTACCGAGTGTTTTATATTTATCTCCGAGATGAATAATTACAGTGAGATTTGTATCTACGCAACATTTAGCTGGTTTCCGGATAAATACATCTGTTGGTTTTTAGTGCTTAGGCCTTGGGGTTCAGACTGAAAATAAACGCTCAAAATATAGAGGCCTGAGATTAATGGCTTAGAAGACTAACAGCGTGTTAAAGCCCTTGCAAAAAGTCGAATTAAAACCACTTTTTAAGGGCCCCGGCAATTTTTTTTCTTTTTTTATTAGGGTAGCTGCCATTACTCGAGACTTGCTTCATCAGTCCTCTCTTCCTAAATCAACTGGTTTGAAAGATCCCTCGGCAAATTGTTCCGTTTCCAGCATTTTATCTTACCCATTGGACAACTTTTCCTTAATAGAGCATTTATTACGAGCCGGCAGTTCTATCGTTTTTTCAACTGCATTTCAGCAGTTGAAATCCTACCAAAGATAAATTCTCAAACCCTTTTAATTTTCATCGCACCAGTATTATTTCAATGAATTTTTAATCATCCATAAATAAAGTTTTCAGTGTCTTGTTTTCCCATTATTACTTAATATTTTCTACTTCATATTTGTCAATTTAATACTAGATTTTTTTTTTTGCGTTATCCATATTTTTTTTTTTTACTTCCGCTCCGCCAAACCGCCATACTTTCAAGGAAGTATAGTAATTGAGTCGAAATTTCGATGTGCATTTTTCATCGGATCTGTGCGTTTCAGAGCCCTCTTAGTAAAAAAAACGCATTTTCGATCATTGATTTAGCTGTGTCAAGATTATCACTTGGGTATTTGGGCATTTGTTGCTACTTTTTTTGTTTTGTAGGGTTTTGATCTTCAATAGCTATGCACCAAATCGAGAATCCTGTGCGTAACAGCGTTTTTCCATAGACTGTAGTGTCAATACGGTTTTAACGATTTTTATGAAACTTTTTTAAAGCCTTCTCCTTAAAGCCCTTCACATATCGATAGATACAATTCATCTCCGCGAAAAAGTAGGAAAAACGTTATGCCATAAAGAATATTTTATTTACGCATAACTCAAAAACTAGGTATGCTTCTTATGGTAAATTATTATTTGAAAGGTACAGAAATTCTCTACCATATATAAAAAGTCATCTAAATCGGACCAATATTGGCAAACATCCTAGATGCTCATTTGAAAGATCATTAAATGTTATGCAAAGTTAAAATTAAAAAAAATTTCTCACCTGACTAAATAAGCGTAAATACATCCAAAAAAAAATTGTAGACATTTAAGTTATTACTTGTCTACTAGAAGTTTCTCCCCCGAAAAAAATTCTGCGTACCCGCCTGAGTGTTTGCATCAAGTGTTTTATCACTTTATTCAGGTGATTGTATCGTTAGTATTTTTATTTAATGTATGTATTTTACCTACAAGCCATGTAATTATTGTTAAGACGGTTACATATGGATAAATGTGCTATGTGTTTAAACAAAGCAATATATTTCTGCTGCATGAGATAATGAATAAAGTATTTCTCGCTTTTTTCATTAAACGCTTGTATGGTCATTTTAAAAGTCTTTTTGTCTAGCTTCGTAAATGTTTCACTAAGTACTAAATAGTTTAGGTATCCAGTCGCTTACATTTCTGAATTTTTAGTCATTCCTGGAGTTGATATAAACGCCTCTTGTTTAGACTTTGAAGTTTCACATGTTGGCCTCAAGCCATCCTTGTATTGAAGGTGAGCCTTAAGTAATGAATTGGATTAGTATGTTAATTCGGAAAAATTATAATTTTTCCGGAAGTTTTCAATAATTATTATAAACTGGGAGACAGGTGTAGTATCGCATCATGGAGGTGAAGCGCTTCTATGTGTCTTTATAATTTAATTTTAAATTGTTATGGTAATAACTGTGGTAACAGTTGTGAGTTCTAAGTAATATAAAAGAATCACTGAAGCTTGAATGAGATACAGGTATATTGCAAGAACAGCAGTCTGCCTGATTAACAGGTTTCAGGAAACATACCTGAACCTTTGAGAGACTGACAAAGATCCTTCCTAGGTGCAATTGAATCGTAAAAAGCTTTAATTTTTTTTTTATTTTATGTTTTAACTGTTCTTGGCTGATTTTTTTATCTAATGATGATATAATGGTTCTTATTCTTCCGTAATATTATAATTACACAGCAAATACTGATAAATATACATGCCTATATTGCTTTATATATTGCCTGTATTAAAAAAACATTATGTATTATTTACATATAATGCATATAAATATAATTTTATAAATTATAAGCTATAATAATGAAAACTGTGAACCGAAATATATTATAATAATTCCATGAGCAACTGGCTTCTTTCATCTATGGGTTTGCCAGGGGCCTGCATTACATTAATTTCCCACGCATGCATAATATATTCCATTCCCTTTAATCTGTAATGCTGATGTTTAATGTATTTCTAATTTATTATTGATGGCATAATAATATTCAGGTTATTAGGGATGGAATATTTATGAGTTAGCAACACTGATAAAATTGATTTATATAGAAAACTCTGACATACTATTTTCGTTAAAGTGAATACTGATGCGAATTTGCATAATATAACCTCATTAAATTTCACTTCCTGATTCATTATTAGCAGATTTGTTTTTAGAAGTTTGATCGAAAACAATAATCAACAAATGAATGGTTAGTATTTAGTGTTTAATGTTTAGTGTGTTTTCACATTGGTCACTTTGAAACAAAATAGTCCAGGCACGCATTGTGGTACAGCCTTGAATCCCTAGCCATCAAGCGTTGACTCCTTGTGATTTTTTGGGGGTTAGGTGTTCAAGACTTTATCACAATGCTTATCTGAAATATTTCGTTTCAAAGTGACCAATATGGAAGTCGCATTTTTTCAAATTTGATAGTTGGGTGTGGTATGGACGATATAATCATCACAACTTTACAATGAATTCAAGACTATGTGGGGTTACTAGGTATAATATATGCTATTAAATTGTCGTACCTTCAGAGATTTCTCGGGTTTGGTTGCTGCTATGGGTTCACCCGGGTCTTGTATCGTTGGTCTCAGAGCTAGCGCGTAATGTCCAGCCATTCCGAAGAGTACGCATTTGAGGCGGACTATTCTCAATGGCGGGTATCCTCTAACCTGCTCGGAGTAGATCAGCTGAAAATAAAATGGATAATGTTTTATGATCAGAATATCGAGGTGGTCATTTATTTGAACAAATTAATATTATAATCATTTATTTTTCATATTACATAATTGTAGTATTATTGAATCGTAAGATCACTACGAAATAATATTTTTGTTCAGATCGTTGTGCATGTTATGTTTTTTAAATTAACCACATCACATAATTGATAAAATGTCATTTAAATACAAGATCTATTATTCTTTAATATTACGTACCAAAATATGTTAATGATTGTTGAGGATTAATCCCTTTTTGATGTTTCTACTGAGAGTACCAGCTTCCGAGACCGAAGTTCGAATATCACGTTTTCTTTATATTTTAGACTCTCGCTATGGTCTAATAATAAAATAAATAATCTAAAAAAATAAAATAAAATCATATTTCACTATTATTATCATTAATCTATGCTATTCCTTAAAAGTACGTGCCTAATGGCACGTATGCCTAAGGTTTCAAGTAAACATATGATAAATTACGAGATCCTTTTAAATTATTAATATTAAAGTATAATAAATATTAAAAAAACTCATATTTTATCATTTTATATACTTATCTAACAGTTTTTAGCAATCAAGACAATCAGCTATTACACAACTTTAACATGGTATAGTTTAGTCAGATATTACTCTTCATCTATACTGAGACCTTGCTCAGAAAGACTTTTGGAAATAATTTTTTTGGCGTATGGAGACGTCGATTCCAAATCAGTTAACCGATATTTACAACATGGATTAAATCCGTTTCCCTGCAATTATCTTGCTACAGGTGGTTTATTCATTGTCATTTTTCATTAATGACCCTTGTAATTGTCATTCCTTATTTATAACCCTAAAGGCCCTAAATTATACGAGGAACCTACGGAAATCAAAATTTTAATTTTTGTTTTCATAAACTTATTTTAATGTCTGCTATATAAAAAAAAAAATATAAACTTATTTTTATTATTTTTAACTTATTAAATTAAAATAAGTGTATACTTATAACCAATCAACCTCTTAGTTCTACGATACCTGCGGCAATATTTTATTGTTATTTTTTTTTTATATCAGTTTTCACTGCCTTTTGAAACTTAACGATTCACGCTTATCCGTTCCCTAAGTAATATATCCTACTATTATTTATTTATGAACATTTAGATCATTTGTACATAAAACTAGAAAAACAAAATTAAATGTTCACTAATTCTTTAAATACAGATATAGGTTTTTCATTAATGGTTTAAGGTTTTTCGTCGGCAAAAAAATTATTACTTTTATTACACCAAATTTTAATACTATTTATAATTATATTTTAGTTATTTAAAAACAGTGACAGTTATCTTTATAGAACGAGTATGGCTCCTTTTATGCTAATAATTGGCGTTTAGTTTTCGACTAACTTTAATGGTATAGTCTACTACTTAATGCGATAATATGAGTACCCGACATTGGTTGTAATGCCACTAAAAGAAAGAAAGTGTTTGTTTTTTATAATTATGTTCATTGAAAACGCTTTTGGATACACAATATTTTTTGGTATTCCGTTTGGTGCGTACACGGATAAATTAAAGTTTTCCCCACTCGTAAGATAAATACAGCTGTCCATGTGAGAAACACGGAATTTCGGAATTTAGCTCACACACTTATAGCAATTGTCCATGTGCTTTGTTGATGGCCATTGCAAATTGCAAGTCGCTCTGGAAAACTGGAAAGGTTTGAATTCGAATGGCATGTCTGTCGGAATCATTGAAAAGCGTGGCAACAGTTCATCTCAAAAGCAATGTACAAAACGACATCACGAAAAATATTTCATAATATTTGTTCATGTCGATTTCGTTTTTTTATGAAGGTGTAGGTGCCATTTAGTAAACTTTACAGGAAACACAAAAAACGATTTTTCCACAAATAACAATATATATTTTTTTAATTTTATTCTTTATTGTGAACAGTAGGAGTTTATTATGGCGGAAAAACTTTTATAATTATAATACATTTTTAAGGCTTCTAACTCTGTTCAAGGCTTAAGTAACGACTAAGAGCCTTGCTTACTTAATAAATAATTCGATTTTTACACCTTTTCCAATTTTATTTTGGAAATATCGTGAGCGAGAATCGATGGAGGTGGTGTTGACGTCCCATAATAAATTGAAACTTGAATTTCGTCTTTTTGGCTTTTAAGACTTTTTTAAAAAAAAACAACGTCGATGTTTTAAAAAAAATAATATTTTGTTAAATGTTAGTAAAAATTCTGGTATTTAATTAATTTTAATATACTGGTAATATCTACAACAATTTTAGGCATACATGCACACTTTAAGTAAACATCTTTTAAACGGTTCTTTTTTCGCCTATTTCGCCTGAAAAAGGGATCTTGAACAAGGGATATCCAACAGAAATAATATTCATGATATTAATATCATTTTTCCAAATCTGGAAGCATTTCCTGTTTTGCAGCGTTTACTCAGTTATCACCACGAAGCATAGCAGCTTCGTTCCGATTTTGATTATTTTAGGAAAATATCTCAAAGGGCTCGAGAATCGAACCCATATCTTTTCAGTCACTAACTAAGGCGGTACTTACGATATAGATATAGATAAGTGATATTGATTTAAGAAGGATGAAGAGAACTCATCGGTAGGTAATGCTTCCGAAACCTGTACCGAGAGACAAGGTAGTTTAAAAATAAATAAATGACTAATGTGATACAAATTTTTGAGCGGCATTAGTTTCTGATACTGAAGTCATAAACCCAAATACTTTAAACTGGGTTCCTCACCATGTTAAGATATGACAGCTTTAGCTAGTGCCATTAAAAATTGCAGTAATTATCCTTGATGACTCTCATTAGGAAGATGGGCACTACAGGTCCTCTTCAGCAGCCGGGAGTCGTTAGGGGTTGTTTACCGCAACTGGGTACTTCAACTCTGCAGGGATGTGGAGTAGGCTAGGGGAATCTAGGTCTAAATATCAGCATAACATTTTTTTTTTTTTTAAATACATTAATATCGCCCATACATGTGTATTCAGTTAGTATTGATGCTGTATCAAGATCAACATTAGAATTGTTGATGCCAACGACTAGAAAAAAGACAACGAAACCCTCGAATTATCTAATTAATGATATTAACTTTTTGTTCAAACACTTAAATTAATTTATTGAAAAATATATTAAAATTTTGTTGTTTCGTCGAGATTTTATTGGATATTAAACAACTTCAGTAGGAATTTGAATTTATCATATTTTTTTTTCGTAGTTATAACAATGGATAATTTCTTTGTAAGATACAGTCATGAGTAGTCTGTAAGCACATTTGCTTGTAGATTGTTTACAGTTGTAAATTTACATAAATAAATAAAAAGAGGTTCAGTTTTTAACACACTTTTTGCCATATAGGTATGTGAAGGGAAAACAATTTTTTTTTTTTACTTTGAATAAAATGGCCAACAAATTTTAGTGCAGGCCAATTTTTTTCTTATTGTTGAAATGAGAATATCTAAATTAAATTAAATATTTTGATATGAAAGCAACTAAAACTTTCCGGACTTCCGCTGAAAAATTGGTTTACTATTAACAGAATGTGTTTATATATTAAAAAATAATTTTCTCTAGATAATAATTACAAAATCCTTTGCTAATAGGATTTTTGACATTTGCTCGATGACATTTCCTTTTTCAAGTCTTCCTTTATGAATCCTCTTGTTATGTAGGTAGGGCTTTCTTAAAGGGTCGAGTTCAACCCTGACGTCATACACCTTTAGTCACGCACATCGGCGCTGATTGGACATCGATTTTCTGATCCTGCAATATCCTGAATATGCAATGGCAAAGAAGGTGACAGAAAACCCTACTTGTCGGTTTCTCTTGTTACCTCTGGTTAGGCCTGGTTCTTAAAGCCTTTTCGTATCCCATAATTTATACGATGTAGTTATACATTGGCAATTTGTTCAACGATGAATTTTAAAACCGCAATTAGGTATACGAATTTAGTAGTAATTTTCAGGAAACTAGTATTAATTTGTTCAAAATAAAGGAAAAAAAAATAATGGACTATGTTTATACAATTTGTTCCTTGGCCAGATGTCAAGGTGATATGTTATGGAGGCATTTCTAATTATTTAATGAAGCTTTATAGTACAATTTGTTTTAGTGTTTTAAAATAATTCTTTTAAGTTTACTTATCCTGTTCTGGACTAATCTTGTTAATAATATTTCCATCTAGAGCTACTTCCGACTCAAAGTAATAGGACAGTGTTGAAGCCGGAGCTTTATAACAATGACTGGAAGGAAGAGGGATATTCACGCTATGCATCTCCAAGATTCTCTGAATTCCAACCCTTTCCGACCAAAAGCGGTTAAATTTGTGCTAAATCTTGGGAGTTTCCATCCTTTTTTGACTGATCCTTATGATGTTGAGCCATGAACCCTTTGGACAGAGGGTTTAAAAAAAGAAACAAGTAAAATACGGCCCTACCATTATTTTTATTAGCATTTCAGAAATAACATAAGAAGTATTTGGTTTAAGAAAAAATAAATTGATAGGTACACATCAATAATAAAATATAACTATTTTATTTGAATATTTAAGCAAACATTTAAGCTATAAGCATGAGGAGTTTTAAATGAAATATCAACTTTGGAGACGAGATTTTACTTTGGTTTAAAAAAAAAATAATAATCGATGACAATTTTTTTATTTGTTTATACGCCCCCACCCTAAAGGGTCACTGCGGTCAAGGGATAATTTATATTATGTTGTAGTACTAAGTGCTTTTTAAGAATTTAAACAAGGTGATGGCTTTTTCTTCTTTAGCTATCAACACATCCCTAAATGTTTTTGATAGTAAAATTTTGTTCCCGATTCTTTCAAATAGAGTACACACTATCAATAAGTATTTTACAGTTTGTGGGGTATTGTTAAACTTTCGACATGTGGTTGCTTTATATGTGAGACGTCTTAAAAGGTATCCATGTGTAAAGGCATAGTGCCCAATCCTACTTCAGCACAGTATTGTTTCTCCCTTTTTTGAAATTATGGAGCTCGTGGACCATTTCTTGTAGTCAGGTTTTACTTCTAGTAGTTTGGACTCTTTTCCTTTCCAATTCCTCTCCCAATCTACCAGTAACCTTTTCTTAAATTGGTGCACCCAGTCTTCCAAGGTAACATCTTGCAGCTACCCCTACTACTTCTCCTTTTCTGGCCAAAAGGGCTGTTTTCTCAGCTTTTTCATTGCCGAAGATTCCGCAGTGGAAACCCATACGAAAACCACAGTCTCAGCTGTGTTTTTTATTTCCCACCAATGCGTTTATTAATTAATTCTCTTATTATGGAACTGGTTGGCCATTGACTGTCGATGGCAGCCAATCACTCAATGAGTCCGTTACAACGAGCCAACAGTTCTTTTTGGAGCCTGTGTAGTTTTGCTAAATTTTGTTATCGAGTGTAGAGCTTTCCTTAGGCTAAGGCCTCTCCAGTGAAAACGGAGACAATTGTTATAGCAAAATTTCAATTATTACTATGTAAAAATTACAAAATTTTAAATTCCGTGATGGAGTTTGGAATATAAAAAAGCTTCAAACTCAAGTAGCTTTAAGTAAATATGTTGCAAGTTTTATTTATTTATATATATATATATATATATATATATATATATATATATATATATATATATATATGTATATTTTTTTTATTTCGCGTTTTAATAGTCAAATTTTGTTTTTCAATTAGAATTTCAGTCCAAAAAAGGTCTAAACGCCATTTAGTTTTAAAAGCATGTTTTTTAAAATTTTATTTCAAGGTAGAATATACAAAAAAATAAATTCCAAATTTATCGAAAAATTGTTGTATTTCAAGAAAGTACTAACAATTTTATTTCGATAATCGATATATATATATATATATATATATATATATATATATATATATATATATATATATTTTAATCGATATTATTACAAATTATTTATTTACTATTTATGCATATAACAATTATTAATATTATATATGATACAAATCTAAAATATTTGTAATCGATATTATTACAAATATTTTAGATTCATATAATTTATAATAATAATGATTATGGAAAACGACAAAATGTGCTGGTTAATATCCCCATTAAAATTTACCGAAATGTTTTTGTAAACTGAATTCATTAAAAAAAAAAAAATGTTTTAAAACTCGATGGCTTTAAGATAAATTTTGTAAAACTAAGACAAGGTGACCAAAATTTTTATTCACAAGTCTTTTGTGAGTAAAAGGGCGTTGCTCTCTTGATAAATTGATACTTAGCTTTCAAAAACAAGCAGAACTTTGGCAAACTTTCTTCTCTGGCTCCAGTCTGCTTAACAGTTATTTACTGTCAACAAGTAATTTACCATATTGTCTTCCACCATGTAGTAATTATTTAAAAACTTTTGAATAAAACTTCCTGTATAGTATTTTACTGTGGATAGACGATACCATCCCTTTTATTATCCAATTTTGGCGATGACTTTAGCTTCAAAATTACTCAATTAATAAGTAATTAATAAATTATCCCTTGACGCCAATGACCCTTTAGGGTGGGGGCGTATAAACAAATAAAAAAATTGTCATCGATTATTATTTTTTTTTTTTAACCAAAGTAAAATCTTGTCTCCAAAGCTGATATTTATAATTATTAAGTATCAATTTAATAATTAATGAAATTTTATTTATTCGTATTCATAACGTAAATGAACTCTTGCAATCTGTCGTCGTTGTCTTCTTCGCCTTCTGCAAGTGACGACCATTGTTTATCTTAAAATAATAACGGTTTGTTATAATTTTTTCGAGATCAAACATTTCAGGCAGAGATATACAGGCAGATAACGTGCTGTAACATTCTACAATGAAAATTGGGTAAATCAGAAAGGATTTTAAATTATTGCTGTTTATTCTTTGTTTTATAGTAGCTTCATATTCTTGGCTTTGATACTGTGTAATACAGATCGTCGTATGTTAACAATCCTTTAACGTAGGGATCTGAATATCGAATATATATATATATATATATATATATATATATATATATATATATATATATATATAGTATCGATAGTTTTCTGATATATCGAAATATTAGTTGAATTAATATAGATATATTGAAAATATCTATGTTTCGATATTTTTAATTTTTTAAACCCTCTCTTCTAAAGGATGTGAACTCAACTTTAAAAGTAATATATATATATTTTTGTCCGATAGTTTAAACTGTATATATCATAATACTGATATTAAAATTTGAGTATTGGAAACCGATAATTTCCCAAAAAAGAATAAACACACACAAAAAAATGTCTACAATTTTGATAGGTTTCTGTCAATATTAATTCAATTGTGATTTTCTTCCTTATTTTTTATTATTTTTTTATGTTATGCAATTTAATTAATTTTTCTCTAATTCTTAGTAATGTCTTTTTTATAATAAATGGTATGTAATTTGACATATTTTTAGTAATTCGTTCAATATTGATTTTCTTTCGTTCTTATTATTTTTTTTTATTTATTTTTTTTATATTGAAGTAATTTCATTAATTTTTTCTCTAGTTTCTAGTTTGTATGATAATATTTTTTTTATTGACAAATGTAAATAAATTAATAAAAACTTTACTAAATTTTATTTTAAATACCACATATATTAGAATCATACACAATGGTTCCACACATATATTTTTATTGATAATATTTCTAAAACATACAAATTTATTAATTCCTTGAGAAGGAAAAAAATATTCGATTCCATAACCTAATATTATATACATGTTTTTCTAATAGTGCATGGTTGCTAGCTACAAGTTGAAAATAGGTTTCCTTCTTGAAATAGTAATTCCTTTCTCGGAACTTATCGATTCAGAAGGCTCACTTCAACGTATTTCATGAAATGACGGCATAACTTGGGGCGCCAAAAGAGATAGATTTAATTTTGTTAATACAGATAAATTTGTAATATTTATCATTATTAATACTGGAGTGGAAATAATTTCCCGATTTTCTCTCAATTTTGGTGAATAACTATTACTGATCAACTGAACCTAAGGCGACTAACCTGTGAAATTGCTGAGCTAATGTTACTAATAGATATCTACCCTGCTGTCGGACAACTTGCTATGAGGGATTTGGCATAAGTTGTCTAGTCTGACTGATCCGACTGCCGTAAATTAATAATCCCCCAGGCTTCCAGTTTGGGACGCCATTCGGGAAAATGTCAATAATCTTCATTTTCGGCGAATCGTAATGATAATTATGGATTAGTTGGCCATGTTAGTTTAGATATTAATTTAGATTAGTTCTAAGGCAAGAAACTAATATTCATCAGTTAAAAGAATACGACAGAAGATTTTTTTTATTGTTTTTTTTTTTTAATGATGCTAGAGATTTGTAGGTCCCAATCTCTGGAAAAAAAAATTGGTTACGAAACATAGTATACCGTTAAAATGCTCCAAATAACAATCCAATAAAAATGGATTTTCCAATTTTATGTACTTACTCATTTTGCCTGAGACTCAAGCTTTTCAGGTAAAATTTAATTAGGAGGTGGAGTTTTCAAACTGAAAAGAAATTAAAAATAAAGGACTAAAGATCAATCTGCAATGATGTTAGTCGCAAAAATTCCATGATTTATATGTTAAAGTTTCTATAAAATAAGGATTGTGTCGTAAATAATTAATTGATGATATATTAAAATATCTGAAATTATACAAATTATACAATTACGATATTTTATCCAGTATAAAAAAAAGATATAAATATATATATATATATATATATATATATATATATATATATATATGTATATATATATTTATATCGATTTATTTAATAAAAAACTGTACCACTAGAACTCCAGAAGGGCCTAGGGTTCAGTACTTGCTAAGGACCGTACTGTTTCTAAGCCAACGGTTGTGCAAGGAGGTGATTTGGCCGAGATCACGATCAACTGCCAGGTTTTTCTCCCAATTAGCCTTAATTTAAGTGGTACCTTCCCACTTTATAGAGACTGGCCTGTTGGTTTCTTGGTCCCACATGGTCGATCCACGGCTGAAAACAGAATAAATATTCATCTGCCACAGCCTGTCTCAATCAGAGGTTGAGATTAGTAGCCCTATCCACCGAGCTACACCGCTCCCTAGAATAATTTCATTTCTTTCCCTAAATAATTTGTTTCCTATTTTTACTCGTGGGGTAATCATGGCATTGTTTGGCTTTCTAATGTATTTATCAGGCCTCCAAAATAACTGTACACTTTTATTTTGAAAAAAATTCTTGTTCTAAATTGACCTTTTTTTAATCGGTTCTTCCAAGAACTTGTATGTTAAAACCTTTAGTATAAGTTCTTAGAAGAACGTTTTGGTCAGGACTTATATGGTAAAAGTTATTTGAGAACTTTTATAGTAAAAGTTGTATATTCAAAAGTTCTCGTCAGAGCTTTTTAGTGGGATTGTAATAAAAGTTCTTACATTATTTATGTTTCCTATTAAATGTGGAAAATACTTATGTGTTTGTGCCTTGAAACATTTTCCTAAATTTCGATTTATTTAAATAAACATCCTGTTGGTGATTTAATTAAAATTTATGTTAAATAAAATTAAAAAAAGGTAATTATTTTTCTATTTGTTCTTTTATTTTGAATTTTATTTATTATTTTTGTACTATTTTTTTTGTTCAAATATTTTTTAATTTTTTCAACAATGCTGCTGTCTCGTGGTTATCCCCACCCCCCGAAGATCCCTCTCAAGCTTTGCCCCATAAGTATGTGATAACTTATATTTGAGAACTTATATTTAAAATGTTCTGTTAGGAACTTCTATTAACAGAACATTTATAAAAAAAAAAGTTTGGCAAGAACTTATATTAACAGAACTCTTATCAAAAACTTTAAATGATATAAGTTCTTAAGGTACTTTTTATCAGAAGGTTCTTATGTGTAGAATATTCATGTTAATACTCAAATTGTAAATGTTCTTGTAAAATAGTTAAACTGATACTTTTCGAAAAAGTTCAAAACGCTGGTATTTATTTATCATATAAATTGCTTTGAATCACAAATCAGTGTTCGATTAAATTTCACAAATATATACTTAACAATTGAAGAGTACAGAGTTTTTTCGGACTTTACCTGTTCCAATTATTATTTGAAAATTAAAATTACAATCAAAATAACAAACTACTCACGTAATTGTGATTAACATTTAGTAAACTAAATGCGCTATTGAAATGCCTGACTAATTTTATAATGGGCTATGGCATTTGAATATTTTTCTATATATCAAATACTGCATCGTTATTTAGTAATTTTTTTCACAATTTTTTTTAAATTTGCTTAGAAGTTCTTTATTCTCTTCCAGATTCAATATTTATTCCTACATTATTTGTTTTTTAGTGTTGCTGTTTATGAATTAGCCTTCGTGCCGTTTATACAATATACAAGACAAAAAAATTACGAATTTAAAATATCCTCAGGAAAAATAATTGATCGAAAAATCTTACTAGTTGTGCTAGTGATGCGCAGTTTATTTTCGGAGATTTCATGGTATAAAAAAACTTTTTTTATTGAAGCTTGTATTTTAGATGTCACACTTAAGGGCAATAAGTATTAATGCTTTGAGTCCATCCATCCATTCATACCATATATACAAAGTAAAGAATTAAAAAAAAATGATAGAATACAATTATGAAATTCAAAAATAATTTAAAATAAATTTATAATAATTTTTTGCAACTAGAAAAAGAAAACTAATGTTTGATATCCAATGCAGGAAGTATACGTAATAAATTTAATCTCGTACTTGATTTCAGTTTCAGAATTGAGAACCTTATTATTGAGTAAAATATACTTCTCTCTTGTAGACTACTCTTCACTGGGAAATGGTAAATACTTGGAAGCAGAATTAGCAAACATAAGTGTATTTTCCTGGTACTCTTCAATCACATATCCGAATTACTTACTAAACTCCTCGGTATTCAAATAGTTTGAGTACTCTAATGGGGATAGAAGATATGATTGCAAATTGGCGCCATTTCTCGGGAAAGTAATTATCGTTTTATATGAACTTCTGCGATAGAATTATGTTTTCAACAATATCAATTGTTATATTTTTACTTCCTTGTACGAAGTAAAGGAAGTATTGTAATCGCGAAAAATTTTCGGTTTTCAGGTTTCAACGGAAATATCCATTTTGAACATCCCTGAATCCATTTTGACTAGTTTCGTCGTGGCGTCTGTTCGTACGTACGTTCGTATCTCGCATAACTCAATAACGGTTAGCTGTAGAAAGTTGAAATTTTGTATTAAAGATTGATGTAAAATGTAGTTGTGGACCTCCTTTTTTGGTCACTGCTTGATCACCGAAAGTGGTACTTTACTTGAAGATCATAATTGATTTACATCAAAAAATATATTAAAATACTATGCAAAACTTCTCAAATTTATCATTTATAACTTATACATTGATTTAAATAACATACTAAATTTTGGTCTAAATTGGAAAACTGGAAGCGGTACTTTACTTCAACGTCATATTAGACTTTCATCAGAAATTATATTCAAATATAATGTAAAACATCTCAAATTTGGTAAATAGGACTTTTATATCGATATGGATGTATTTAATATATTTTAGTTAGAATTGGTGAGCCGAAAAGGATACTTTGCTTGAAGATCATAATAAGCTCACATCAAAAATTATATTTAAATTAAATACATAAATCATGTTTCGGTAATAAAGGTTAAAAACGCAATTTGGTTTCCAATCCAATTAAACATTTTTATTACTTGTTTTAAGTGTTAAAATTGAGTGTAAAATACTGGTTTTTCTCCCCATTTGTGTGCCTGTGTGTGTCAATAGATGGATGTCGTGACGCCGAGTGTCGTTTTTGAGATACTGCAATCTTCTGAAACTAGTAACCAAATTCAGGATCACTTTTTGAGCCACCGGTTTATAGTTTAATAGGCGTACAAGGAAGTCAGGCGTTGTCCGCATCAGATATTTTAATAAAAAACTCAGGATTAGCAATTTAGATATGTAACGCGTAAAATCTTTTGACAGTTAAAGTGTATCATTAAATAAATTTGTAGCACTCCTTAACGTGTAAAACAAATACAACTTGAAGGAAATTTAAGGCTTTTTAACGTCAGTAATAACAAATTTTCACTAAAAAATTCACTGTAAGCGAACTATTTAGGAAAAAAAAAATAAAAAATAATTCAATGAGATATTTGATAATTGAATAATTCAACGTACCAAAATAATAATAAATAAAAATAGTCATAACTAAAAGTCAGAAAAAAAATAATATATATAATAATAATAATATAATATTTATATTAATAAAATAATATTTATAAAAATAATATAAATAAAAGGAATTTCGACTAATAATTTAATTTCGTTCAGTACTTTTTCAGTTACTCTAAATTTATTTTGCACAAAGTAGAGTTATGATTTTATGCTTTCAGTCTCCAACACACACATTTAGACACCTCTTTTTTTCAAAAACTAACAAAATATGTTATATTAATTTATAGCAAACTTATATTATTATTTTTGAAGTTCATTTTATTACAGCGTTCCAATAAGTTGATTATAAATGTTTATTTTAATTAGAGACAAGACTATATAAATCTAAATAAAACATTTACTCACTCATAACTTTTACTCTCTATTAATAATCCATTATAACAGTTTGTTGAATATAATTGAAGATTCTTATTTATTTTTATATTATTTATTATTTTCCATAAAAAATAGACAAATTATTTATATTAAGCATAGTTAGCATTTTGCTATATTTATAAATGTGTATAAAATCAATAGGTTCTTAAGTGTACACCTTTTTACAATATACCGAAAATAAAGTAAAATTATTATATCTTTATTAATTAATTTTTTTATATTATTATTATTTGATATATTAATTTATAATTATACATAAAAAATAAAGTCAAACTATTTATATTTAACATATTAAGCATTTTTGTGCATTTGATTACAACGAATGTTGAGAAAGATTACTAGTTTAATGTTTATGGTTTAGGAGGTCTTAAGTCACTGAATATATAAATCAAATCTCAATACTTGAGCCGACTGAAAACTTAATAAGATTAAATCATTCAGTGAATGTCGCCAGTTAACATGCAGATATAATTCGTATATAGCGCAGTGGATTAAGGACTGGCGTAATAGCTATCTTCATTTCGCTTTGAGGTGTTAAGTTAAACACGTTACTGTTCCTTGTTTATGTCAAAGTGATTTATCAGTTTATGCCATAAAGGTCTCCCCGGTATTCACACTAAACTCTAGACACATAGAATTACTAATTATAAATTTAAATAATTATGTACATTATAAGTAGATTAATACATAACATACATGGAGGCCAAGACCTGTCACCGGGTTGTAGAGCCGTAAAAAAAAAAAAAAAAAAAAAAGAAATACATAACATGACTATCAATGTGAGATAATCTTATATAAAATCAATACTGAACTTAGGCTGATGGGTATCTATTAGTTTAATAGTCCCATACATAATAAATATATCTAATTAAGTTTCAGAAATAGGATTTCATGTTCCAAAACGTAATTGCAACATCACAATAAGGAATCATAATGTAAATCAGAGGGCTAACAATTCCGGCAGTCACCACAAATCCATCGGAAAGCCACCAACAAATCCATCTCCAAGCAGAATGGAGTTATAAATCCAACAACAGCAGAGCAATAGAAGAGAATAAATTAACGAAATGTCATTTAATTAGGCTCATGAGAATGTTATATATATATTACTTAAACTTAACTTAAGTAAATAAATGACCGTTTTTTATGTAATCATGATATCAATATAAGTTCGGGAGACGTATCTGTTAAAATAAATAATATGATTAACATAAAGAAAAAAACAACAACGAATAAATGCAATTGTTGAAGATAGCTTGGTGATCAAAAATCGGCCATTATTATGCTGCTTACTATTTACTTGCTACAATTATGGTCATACAACAGGAGTTTAGATTGACTGGCTATATGATTGACTGGCCTTCAACACGACACTTACTTGTACATTTCTCCAAATTATCGTTGAAGTCGATTTAATAGCTGAATAAAATTGAAGAGGACTAACTTTAGGGAGACAAAGTCCTTTTATAAAATTATTTTTACAAATTTGGTGGTATCCAGAATTAATAAGTAATTTAGACGAATTCGCTTATTAGGTAATGTCAAGAAGAACGTAAAAAATATAGAGATGAAATATTTCGGAGTATGCATTCAATGTAATATATGTTTAATGTATATCAATGTAATGTATATCAATGTAAAACTATAATGTTTTAAAAAAAATCATAAGCAGTTCTTTCAGTTCCATTAGTTCTGGTCCTAAACAGAGAAAAAAATGTTGTAAAATCAGACTGTTTTTTTTTTTCTGGTTTAAACTCGATATCAGTTCGAGACATTTTTAAAGCTTATTTGCTAAACGTCACAACAGTATTGTACGACACCTAAATGTCTGTAATGGAAGGCCCATCACCGATTGTAGATTGATTACTCCACAAAGCTTAGGATCATGAATAGAACCCCTGTACTGTCGTAATGGAGCATCCCGAAATGGTAGCGCTATACACCAGCATATATTATCTCATTTACCAGCTTAAGCAATCTGCACAACAGAGAGTTGATCCCGTGTCCTAGTATACCAGCCATTGCAATCAAAAGAAACATCTAATTTTGAAATATCATATTATTACCAGAAATATAAAATAATATTATTAAATTTTATAAATGGAGACTTTCATTTGCCGTATCAACATTAAATATCTTATTTTACGTATTTTTTATAAATAAGATTGTATGTTAGTAATCGACTTATAACAATACATTCCAGGTCACAGAACGAAAATAAATAAAATCGTTGTAATAATTTATTGTAATTATTTTTGCTGAAAAGACTGGTAGTTCGATGAGTGATCATTTCAAATCTTATGATTTTTTTATAAATTCCAGTGTATTATATAACAGTCCTCAAATTAATCAACATAGACTTAAACCTTATTAAACAATAAAGTTTTTCTAAATATAGATACAAGTCCACTTTAGACCACCACCAAGTGTGGTCTAAATAGTCTGCTCGGCTGATAAAAAAAAAATCGCGAATAATTCATAGTTTTACGAAAAACAGAACTTGGAATAATTTAGGCTTTCGAAATTCCCCTTCGAATGGATTTAACAAAGACAAATTCTATTTGTTTAAAAAAATATATATCTAGTTTACGATATTGCAATTTGGAACAAACTTAAAAAACTTTTTAGTTATCGCTTCCAATCCAACACAAGACATGACAACCTGATAATAATACAAACTTTAAATTTACATCTTTCCTGTTCGGAATGGGATCATAGCCCAAATTAACTTTTTTGTTGCAATTGAGGTATGGGAATCACTTCCTGGCATACGGTTCGCTCAATCTGATACACCCTGTATATATTTACATATATATACACATATTTGACATCCCCGAAATCCAAATACCGTGTTCTAGAGGTTATAAAACGGTATTAAAACACAACCACACCCACCTCTGGTGACCTTCGTTAGAGTGCAAAAATCTATTTGGTTTCGGGGAAAATATGACTAAGAATAGACTTATTTCTGGACGACAAACGATCTGGGCTTTATAAATAAGAAACAATTTTTTTAATAGGCAACTCTAAAATCAGACTATGAAAACTCTAATCGTTTAAAAACCAGACATAAATCTTATTCACTTCATTACAATATTTTGATTGACGTTTATAAGAATGCTAAAGCGCATTCTTACGTTACTAAATATACCGGGTACAAATTGATGGTCATGACCCAATAGACTATTAAAAAATGCTCTAGTCATAAATTGAAGGACCAAAATAAAAAAAAAAGTTATGGATTCTCGATATTTGAAAAAAATATGGAAGCTCGAGCATAAAACTAACTAATTTTCAGATTTATGGCTAATTACTTCTTCCTAAGACTCCTGTGCTAGTTCTTACAAAAAAAAAAAAAAAAAAAAAAAAAAAGGCCTAAAAAGCTTTCGAACATGCAGTTTTATAATTCATAAATTCTAACAACAAGCACATTAATTTGTATTCAGAGATTACGGTTATGGTAAAAATGCTTTTAATACGCTGGAAAGGTTGGGATATAATGGACTCCAGTTAAATTCATTAAATCTTGTTTAAAATAGAATTTTTTTAATGCCAGACCTCTTACATTTTAATTTTACCGGACAATCCAATATTTATTGTAACCTTATAAGTTCATTCAAATGTCTATCGCAATAAAAAATAAGGAAGTTTTGAAGGAAAAATAAGTCTCATAATTATATATAAATATATTTAGTACTTACATAGTTGTACTTCAAACAAAGAGAGATTATATTTCCACTGTACAACAATTCAGAAGGGTTGTAGAGGAATCTGTTTCAAGTGATCAAATAAGACCTAACAAACGCTTTACAAACAATCTGGCCAAAGCTATTTGTTCTACCTGCCTAAGAGAGCATTTGCATACCACTGTTTGCCTTATCTCCTACCCCTGTTAGGTTTTTTTTTCATTCAAACCAACCAAAGTAAGATTAACTACCTAAATATATATATATTTTTTTTATTTATATCTGTTGCGAAATGCAACTACAACCGATATCGAAATTTCCTATTTTTTTGGTAAAGTGGGATTTAAAAACAAATAAACAAAATTATGAATGTTAACAATTATAATGTATTGCTTTCCTGAACATACATATATTATATGTACATACATATGTATTTATTATAAATATACAAAAAAGTTGTTTTTTTTATAGAAAATTGGCATTTTTTGCAGATATTTGCATTGAGACAGATTAATTTTTCGTTATAAAATAGAATCTGAATCGTATGCAGATGTATAATTGCAATCATCAGGCTACGGAAAACTTTAATTGAATCTCATCTCGCATCATCATTCATTAAATAAAAATAACGTCCCTATGTATATTTTTTTAATTTATTCCCATATCACTATCATGCCCTTCCTTAACGATTGTCCATAAACAAACAAAGTACAATAAAAGTCATTCGATGACTCTATCCCGTAAAAAAGTGGATGGAATTTTATTTTAGGTATTTTCACTGGTATCCTTTATGATGCATAAATAAAATAAAAACATTTTTTAAAAAGTGCGCAATGGACAAATGACAAGTTTTCGTATCGCTGCATGACAAGACAAAATAAATAAATTAGAATCAGGGTTTTTTTTTTTTTTTTTTTTTTTTTTTTTTTATTCTTTCCAAGTTTTATTCATCGAAGAAAAATATACTATTTTTGTGCTTCGTGATAAGAGATTTAATTTTATCTTCATGCTATTTTTGTGTGGGATAGTAATTACTAAAGTACTAAATAGTTATCCTATTAAACAAAAAAAAAAGTTTAATAAATGGGATTATTAATAATTTTAAAAAATAGTTTTTTTTAATTTCCTGTCAGCCAGATTTTCCCTCTGTTACCCTCAGCCAGAGTCGTAATATCCCTTAATTTCCTTCTCCCCTCTCCTTCTCCCCCCCCCCCCATCCAAATGAATACAAAAACATAGGTAATATTATTATATGTATTACATAAGTGTGATCTATGTTTGCATTTAAATGTATCCTATTAATATTTTAATTAATGAATAGAGGTACCTACCGATTTGATTGTATAATGTTATTAATATTTGAATACACCCTTTGAGTACGAAAATGTCTGAATCCAATTAAATTAGTGCGAAAAAATCAATGCAGCATTTAGGTGACCTCTCTAAAGAAAGGGCAGAAATTCATAATTTATTCAGGAAAATAAATAATAAAAATCGTGTAATAAATAATAAGGCTTGTCTTTTTTTCAAACAAACTAAACAATAGGACTGACGCAACAGACAAGAGAATACATTTTTTATGCTGGATAATAAATTCAAATCAAAACGTTGCAAACAGTAGGAATGTATAAAAGGCAATGGAGTGTTATTTGTATATAAAAATTAATAAAAATACACATGTGAGAAATAAAACAAATAAAATTTAATTTAGATCTATCTATCTATTTAGACTAACAGTTTTCACAATAATACTTTTTCAGTCAAGGAAAGGAATTTTAAAACAGGCTTTACCAACGATAAATCGGTATGTATATAAGACTATGGATTGATATTTGTATATATAAAAGTAATAATTAATAAAAATACATATATAAGAAATAAAACTAAAATAAAATTTAATGCCGATGTATATAGACCAACAGTTTTCTCAATAATCCCTCATTAATCAAGACCCTATGTTGAGATACGGTAAAATTTTCTCTTTTTGAACTATTTCCTTTTTTTTTTTTTCATCCGAATCTTTGAATTACTCTAAAAACGGAAATTCTTCCAGAAAGTGGAAATTTGAATAGAAAAGCAACATAAAATCAGCATACAGTTAGACCTACATTCATAAAATTAAACAGAACACCCAATATAACAGAACACCGAGAACTGTTGCATTATTATACATAACATTTTTAAGTTAATACTTTCATAATTTATTAAAAATTCAGACACATAATTTTACCCAATTAGCATTGGCTGTCGTGTTCAGCAATAATAAAATTGGCACAAAACTTAATGAACCTGAAGTGTACATAAGAGTTAATCGTTATTTATGTCTCCTGTTACATAATGAGATGATTGGGAGAAGTTACCGGCACTTGACATTGTCTTTATTGGTCATCTGCTTTATAGGCACTTAAACAGATAGGACCCGACGGCTAACTGCTGAACTCGCAATAAAACGAAATGACAAACAAAGGAAATTTATAGTCACTTAGCACGAAATTTCATAAGTAATTGTTTCTGTTATGTTGAAGACCGGAGAGAACATTAGGTGCTAGGACAACCTGCTATTAGGTTAGACAAGCTTAATGAGACAGAATAAAAAAAAAAAAATATAAAATAAAAACTGTCTAGACAGTCAAATCGTTCAAATTTCATTATATTAATTACCACCTGTTCTACTGTAATCGACATTCGAGTTTACAATAAAGACTGAAAAAATTAAATTAATTTAAATTAGCAATAAAAACCGTTACATCAAGTTTCAAAAAGAAGTATTTCTCAAGCTGAGAATTATAGCTCATATTAACTTTGGAGTGAAATATGAATTTATTTAACATTGAAGCAGATTTTAAATATTTTTATAGTATATATATATGGAATTAAATATATTCTATATACTATAAACAAACGACTGAAACTAATTCACTCTCTTCTTTCCAAATCCATACATTTATCTATATAGATCCATTCAGCCTTACGCCTCAAAGAGATACAGTTTTACAGAAATACAACAAAAAAGACTCACAAGCAAACGACTGGTAACAGAAACTCTCCTTATTACGTAAATAACATAACTCAATATACAATCATCCTTAACATATTATTTTTGGTTCATTATTTTCAATAATAGACCTTTGTAATAGACCAAGGAAAACAATTTTGTAAACCTCCCCTCCCTCCCCGCTCAAAATTTGAGGTTTTATGTTTCAAGATAGGTAGAATCCAAATATCGAATTTTAAAAAAAATCTGTCCTTCCAGCCGTCCGCGGCTTTTCTCCGAGACTACAGGACCAATTTTCTTGAGATTCGGCACCAATGTCACAGGTCATCCCAGGTTGATCCTCGAAACTCGACATTCCTATCCATCTGCTCGTCTCAAAATGGCGGTTGATTAGAGATCTTATATGCTCATAACTCGGCTGATAGTAAGAGGGGATAGAGTAAAATAGAGGGGAAATGTAAGGTGTTTTGGAATCAGCTTAAGAAGCCATTACAAACAAAAAGAAAAACAAAAAATATATATTTTTTTAATGTTTTATGCATTAATTAAATTCACTACAAAAGGAAAAAAAATCATTTAAATCGGACCAGTATTAGCTGAGATAGAGTGTAATGAACTGTGTAGATTAATTCTCCGGTACTGCTGATCATCGTGACCCTTGGCCTCCTGACTTATCTACTCGTATTAGGAGCAACTGACTTCCTCGCATCTCTGCTTTATCCTTCCTTCGATTATTTCTTTAGCTTCCTTAGTCTTTCCTTTTTCTTTTCAGTAAGGTGCACATCCAATATTTCCTTTGTTTTATTTTACCCTCTGATTACATGCCCTAACCATCTCAGTCTGCTTGCATTGACATAGCTTCTTCTTAACGCTACCAGTTCGGCACTCTCACGGCGATCATCTTGGGACAAGCTTCAAATTTCTTTGCCTTTGATGCCGACTGCTTAATTTCTTTAACTTGGACAGACCAGATATTTTTGAAATATTACTATTAGGAAATAATAAACCATTGTGCAATAACTTGCAGTGTTTTTAACTCCGTTTCCATGATAAACTACCTACAGACTATGGCTAGAGTTGACACATCTACCGATGTGCGTTGAGTGAACTACTACTACTAATACTGAATGCGTTGATGTGAGTCACGAGAAAGTGACTAAAAAAGAGCTAGATGAGAGATCTCCAACAGTGAATTACATTACTCGAATCAAGTCCGAGAAACTGCTGGGTACTATTATCTCTCATGCTTAAAATACCATAAACATTTCACTATGAAATTTGGGTTAAAATATCGCTAGCCCAAAATGCCGAAGGTGCATAATTTTAAGACATGACTATACATCGAGTTGATGATTGATAATAAAGGTAAAATTTAATTTTAATTGACATTTTCTTTAATGTTGAAAATATGGTGGGTTTCACAGCTCCATAAATGATATTGACTCACGGAAAATCAGAATCCGAGCATCTTTCCAATGGTAGTAGTAAATTATATTACAGAGAAGATGGGCTGCTACGATGGAAAACTCCAACCAAAATTAAAAACCTACTGCCTGCGATACATGTAACTATTGTTATTATTTGTGTACTAACCTTTTTGTGTGTGGCATTAGCCTGAGTGCACCCGATTGCTGATTGGCCGCAGTATAGAAGGTCCAGCCAGGTCTCCGCTTCCTCGGTTCCTATCGCTGGCTCGCAGTGGGTGGGCAGGAATCCCAGTCTCGCCGTCACCTCGTTCTCAGGGTAGGTCTGGATCTGTGAGGGGTTGAGGCCCAATGTGGCTGCCGGCCAGCGCACGTCGAAGATGTTCTGGAAATGAAATTTCGAATCATTTTAGAGGATAAATATATCAGCAAAAACAGTCTCTATTGCTAACAAGTTCTTATTTATGATTAATTATTAGTTTGTCGTCTCCTGTCTCTAGGTAGTCAATGTATATATATATATATATATATATATATATATATATATATATATATATATGTGTGTGTGTATATATAATATTTACAATGTATATATATTGTATATATACACAATGTATATTTGTATATGTACACTGGTTAGATTCCCGTTACCACGATGCACCTTTTTCCGAATAATTTGTTCTGGCTTTGGTTTTACCTAACCTCACGATGATAACTTAAGCAAATCAAATTTTAAAAAAGTACCTCAGGGTTACTTCATTCAAACAGGGGAATGAAATAATTATTTGTGACCTTGTTTTCAAAATAGCAAATCTCTGAAGTTTCGTTTAGCTTATAATATTTTGAGTTTAAAAAATGTGAAAAAATTTAAACTTATAAAGATAAAGATAAGCGTTTAATATGCAGTTTGCATATTTTTGATAACAATTAGAAAGAATTATTTATTTTTAATAAATTAAAATTTATTAGAAGTGAAGTAAATTATAAGTTAATGATTTTCTTATCTGAATTTTAAAATTATATTAAACGAATTATTATCAAGGCATCTTTAAATTATTATCAAGGCATCTTTCTGCAGAGATAAAAAGTAGCCTAGTGACACCACGAAACATTTGAAAATATCATATAATTTTTGTGTTAAGACTATTAGTTCAAAATACATGTAATTTGCATTAATTAAAAAAAATGAACTGCTTAATCTTAATTACTATCTGTTTAAATACAAAATGAAAATTGACTCCTGAGGCCAGCTATATAATTATTTTTAGCAAGTAACTTGATGTTACATCATCTTACATTAGTATTTTCCCTTACATTGGTTCTAAACGTATAAATCGGTCAGCTAGACTAAATCGAGTTATGCCTATGAGTATAGGCAAAAAGTAATTGTAGAATTTTCCTCAGAATTTGTGCAGATCTAATATATAAATAATTGATGTTTATATTGAAGAAATTCATTATTTTATTTTTTTCTCGTTTTAGTCCTAAGGCTGGTATTTCACTATAATTTTAAAACTTTTAAATATAATTGGTTTTATCAGTTATTTATTTTAACTACAATTATTATTCATTTTATTCATCATTTTTACATTATCAATTATTATTTTCTATATATTTCTACATCTGTTTTCAATTCTTTGTTATAACAACTATGATATCAGCCAATGTTGTTTTCATCTTTAACTTACTTCTTATTTCTATTTTCTATTTCATTAATTTTCGATTTATTTTGTATATATGTTTTTATGTATGTCTTTAAACCCCTCCATAATTCCTTTGTATATTTATTTTTAGCCCTGATGAAGACCTACGGTGTGGGCCGAAATGTCGGCATTAAATAAATAGTTGAAACTGTTTTATTTTATTCTTGACCGCCATCTAGATCATCTCATTCCTGATATTTAAAAAAAAATTTTTTTTAGATCAATAATGTAAGATTTGAGTTCTTTTGTGTTTGAGTATCCTTAAAAAACTTTATTGATTATTAAAAGTTAAACATATCAACATTTTTTATTTTAAATAAAAGTTATGCTGATTATTAATAGTGTTTCTTCGAATACTGTGTGTATGTTTTATGGTAGGACTGAACATCACCACAGCTAATCAGTAAGGTATGCCCGAGGCCTTGGGACAACAGAGCTCTTTGACTTTGAGTTGAAGAGTGAATATGAGATGGAGGAGTTGATTGTGTGGTGGGGTGCCACTAGGCAACCCGACCACAAGAGCCCCTCAACCCCCGCATACCTTGTCGGGTAGCAACCCCTCTCGGCAATCATTAAACACTTCAGTTCCAATTCCTGGTTCGATTCCCTCTCGCTGGAAGTTCTGCGATTTAGGTCGTCCTCGACTGCAAAGTTTCAGTTGATGGTTATATTGAGACTATCAACTGGAGAAAAGCCCGATAAAATATCTTGTTGAAAAAGTGTTATTTTTTAATTTATAGATTCGTTTCAGGCTGTAGACAAAGGGATGAAAATTTGTTCCCCTACAATGATTTTTTTTCTTTTATTTATTAATTTATTTATCTTTGGGGAAAATCCCCTTCCAAATAGTGCACGCCTCAACTAAACATGACAATGAATAATTTACAAATATTAAAAAAAATAAAGCGATAAAGAATAAAAATAAATTTAATTAAAGAAATAAAGCAAAATATGATCAAATTTAAAATAAAAAAAAATAAAAATTATCGATAATTATCCACTAAAGAAATATTATTCAGCCTCCATCTAATAATTCAACATAATAATGAACACAAAAATGTTAAAAAAAAAAAAATGTGAAAAGGAATATTAATAGATTAAAAATAAATAAATAATGCTAAAACTCATAAAATTAAAATTAAATTCTTAAAGCTTAAAATAATCAAAAAAAAAATAAATACAATTCTGTCTGAAGATATAGATATATAAAAGAACACATAAAAACATTTCTTATTCCTTTTTTATACAAGGAGAGAGTCTAAAAAATTGTGCCAGACAATAGAAAACTAAAAAAAAAATAAGAAAGGAAAAAAGAGATGAATAAATAAATCATATAAAAAATATGAACTTTTAATATTGATAAAAACATGAACAATAAAAATAAAAAAAAAATATACTTTTATTATTTTATTACAAAAGTCCTTGAGCAAACACCTTTATTCCAACTCTCATAATTATCCTATTAGAATGTTTTTGTTCCTACTATTTATGTCAATGTCTACTTTGACTAATCCTTTTACTCCTCGTGACTCGAGTTGGCTCTATGGGTTCATTTACTTTTTAAAAAGCACGTGCAATGTCAGAAGAAAAAATTGTGATTCGCGGGTTTTTGAGATATTACTGGAAAAAAGGTTTAAGCGCAAAGGCAGCCGCCGAAAAAATCTGTGCCATAAAAAAAGAGTTAATTATCCATCGAAATACTGCCGCACAACTCAGATCGGGTCGCCCATCGGTCGTCAATGATGACGTTCTTCTTGAATCTGTGAACCAGGACCCACATGCAATTACTCGTGATTTATTGGCCGTAGTAGGGACTCAAACATTTACAGTGAATAGCTAGACAGAGTTTATGCAGTTTTGAGTGCAAAGTACTCCGCGTTGGTAAAGAGGAACCAAGCAATTTTGTAACACGACAAGGCCCCTGCACATCGTTCTCGTTTGTCCAAGGAAAATCATCGGAACTGCAAGGAGTAGACTTTTGCCTCATCCTGCATGTAATCCTGATATTGCACCATCAGATTATAGTTTGTTTAGATCAATTTTTTAAAAGGTCGGATCTTTGATAATTATGAGGACGTAAACATTGGATGGGAAGAGTTCTTTGCCTCCAAAATAACGGAGTGGTACCGGCATCAAAACCAATTACTAGCAAAAAGATGGCTGAAAGTAGTTGAAAACAATGGACTTTACTTTGAAGAGTAGTATTCAATAATGTTTAAAATAAGCAATCTAAAATAAAGCTATACTAATGCACAAGGACTGTTGTATCAACCTAGTACTTGTATTAATGATTCAAAGTAAATTTGGGACATCGATAAAAGTTCTTAAACTACACGATTTGCGCTAATCCTGATGTTTCGACGGGCTTCAGAACAAACGTCATTAGCAAAACACTTTGTTTTTATTTGGTAACCACATTTGTTTATAATGACCCTTTATGATAATGCAATAATTTTTTATATGTATGTAAAGAAGAAACTCCTCCCTTTTTATCCAGTCCAAGAACATGGATATCGTGTAAACTGAAGACGATGTACAGAGCTTGTGGCTTTAAAAATTTTGAGCTCCTCGTAACTGATCTGAAAGACATTTTTTTTTTTCTTTTCGATGATTTTCAACATTAACATTTTTTGGTCTGCTGAATCTAAATCTGCCATAATTTTGGTATGAAAAAATCTATAAAGCTATTTATTTAATAATTTAAACACTTTTTTGTATTTACTTGAACAAAAATCAATTATTTTTTAATGTTTATATTTTCTTTTAATATAGTCTAAACATCAAATGATTAGCTGGAAAAACCATATCGATATCATATTCCAAACATGAGATATAAAATATAAAATTTTCAGCATGTTTTATTTCATTTACTCGACTTTTTTTCAATGTAGAATCCCCCAAAAATTTCTGATCAAAATTGGTGACGGACACATCGTGCAACCTCCCCTTGTGGGTGTAATATAGTGAGCTACAATTTCTTCTTATATGACATAAATAATGATAATAGAAAAAAAAAGGAAAAAAAAAATAAAATTAGGTTATTATAGTAAATAATTAAGTAAAACATGCATTCATTGTATAACGCGTAATGTACTACGGTACAGACATGCTTGAAAATAAAAATAAACTTGTTTCTAGACGCTTAGATTTATACTGCCTATTATAAACTAGCCTAGTATATCAAACAAAGATAAACTGATCGTAAATTCATCCATTAAACATGGTTATCAGCATGGAGAGTGCCTTTAACACCATAAATAAATTTCAAGAGGCAGAGCAGTTACCTGTCCGAAGATGACTTGGACCACTATCGCTAAACCTTAAAGTTTAATGGTATGGAACAGTTTCAGAATTACCACACCACTTCACCCATACTTATCATATTCTCTCCAATTAACACAGAATTATTTTACTTATAACATAAATGAAACATCAATTTTTCTGTGCTTCCCATATCTATAGCCAAAATAGTCCCGAAATCAGAGTACTTTATCCTCTGGGCCAAAATATTATAACTAATTTTAATATAGACAAATTTATAATTGAAAAAACAATAATAAAGCAACTTATTATTTATTGGATTCGAGCGAATTCAGTAATCATTAAATTAAAATTATAAATTTTAAGAATTGAATTGATTTTAAATATCTAAAACAGATCAAGAAAGAATACAAAATTAGTTACAAAATACTAACGTCTTTTATGCAATCCATATATCTTTATTACAAGCCAGGAGGCCAGAAAGATTTGACGTCTACCTAATTTATAGGGCACGTGCCGAAGTTTAGTATAGATCCATTTTCGGGGAATTCTATTAGTCCTATAATCTAGAATGATTCGATGAACTATAAGAAGAGATTTAGGTTTCACTTATTTTTTGACAGATGCTTAGGAGTATCATTTGATATCGCATGATCTTTATGTGTTTCTAAAAATCCCAAGGTAATATAGCTCTATCTGAATAAATATTTTTAAGGAATTAATAACTATTTCACTAAGAAATAGTAAATTTTATCGAAGTTATGGTAATTTTTTAAAGACAATTTTTATCTCCTATATGATAATAATAAAAAACATTTTTTTAACATATTTACAATATTTATATTACAAATATATTTTATGTACAGGCTCTAATACATTTTTACATCGTTTCTATGAATGAAATGGAACATTTCTATTACAATATAAATGAGACATATTTTCTGTTATTTAGAAATAATTTGTTCCCATCGAAAATTCTTGGAAATTATATAAAAATGATTTCCGTAATTTAAAAAAAAATGTTGCAAAAAAATAACTTTGAACAATACAAATCATCTACACACACACACACACACACACACACACACACACATATATATATATATATATATATATATATATATATATATATATATATATATATATATATATTAAATAAAAAAAAATCAACATAAAATTTTATTAATTTTACTTTTGATTTATCAAAATATAGCTATAGTATGGTTTGGACAAGGAGGCCCTCCGTAGATGTAAAATTACTGCAATCTCAAAAAGAAGGGAAGAAAAAAAGAAACTGAAAACTACCGATACCATATCTTTTCTGCCTTAGGCATTTTTATTTCTTCTAAGCCCCCATAGGATATTATTTTGAGATAGGATTTGTGGGAATTGGATAGGATAGCATCTGTTTTATTCCACATAGTGCATTTGAAGGGGTTTCTTAGGAGGGAATTTGGGAATTGTGTTGGAATTTTACGACTCTCTCCCTCCTGCCTCATGTCCTTGGGTGGATATTCATTCAATTCACAGGCTGCCAGTGCCATTGATTGACATGTTTGAACAAAGATTATAATTAAAAAAAAATGTTGGTGAACTGACATCCAAAAATATAATCCTTTAGTTTTAGAATTTCTAATGAAATCCAAAATTTTATAACGTGCGTGTGGTTGTTGCCGAAGACCCAAAACACCATCGATTGAGACACAGAACGCCCCGCCAGATGGAAAAAAGTTCTGGAAAGAGTAAGAGTATTCAACTGGAAGCAGTTTAATGAGATTCCTTCATCCTTTTTAATTACGAGGATTAGCGCTAAGAGCATCGCGCCGGCTCGACAATTTAACGACTGAGCCTCTTTTATATTGAATAAATTTTATTAATCAACCAAGGCAGTTTCTTCACCTCTCTCTTTGTTTGGAACGGGATAGTCGTTCATCACCCTGCGCGAAAATTCACTCGGTTTTTAATTTCGTTTTGATTTCCATGATCTGATGAAAGTGAAGGGAGAATTTTTTTTTTCTTAATGATTATTGATTTTTATAGTTATGAAGAGTTCATATTTTTTAAATCAATTTAAATGTACTTCTATTTGGGGTAACAGTTAACCAATTACCAACAGTCAATTGCTAATAATATGCTTTTATTCATAAGTATGACTGTTACATTATGGCTATGTCAGACTTCTACATAGCCACGACAGACGAACAAGTCTTCACTCTTGTCGGTCCGTAGCAAGTTTCAGAGAAAGGTGAAGATTTCGAAAGTCCACTGAGACGCTGTCCTCCATCTGCCTCGTGGCCTCCCTCGAGCTCTTACTCCTCTGGATAATCCTTGTATAGATAGCCCTTTGACGCTTCTGCAATCATCCATTCTATGGAGGTGACCCAACCACTTTAGTCGTTGTATTCTGACATAGTCGGAGAGCTTCTCATCGTCATATACGGAATATACTTCTCTATTATTTTTAAGACGGTATATCCCATTTTCTTTCACAGGTCACAGAATGCGCCTTAATATTTTGCGTTCAAAGATGCCGATCTCATCAGCTGCTGATTTTTTTTAAGTGCCCATGTCTCACATGCATATGCTGCGACTGGTCTAATGAGGGTCTTTTATAACCTTAACTTAATTAACTTGGTTAAGCGGCTTTCCAATCTACTTCTCATAAGATGAGCCATAGAGAAAAAAGCTTTACCAGACTACTTTTTACTATTGGCATCTAAATTACTATAATTAACATACAAGCATTCTAGCATCTTAGACCATCTACTCGACTTCTTGTTAACTCTGTAGGAATGCCTAGAGTAAAAGACACGGATAGAGAAGCAACCATGTCAAAGATAGGATCATGAAAGCAAATAACAGCAAATAATATTACAGTCAAAAAAAATTTTAAAATTTTTTACCATTGAAATTCCCATTTTTATTTAAAATAATAATAATAAAAGGCTTAGCGAACCCGAAGGATCGATGCCGATGCCACCAATCGCTCTCTACAACCCTCGGTCCACCGACTACCGTCTAAATCCAAAATGATATATGTAATAGACCACAAATGTCTGAATGATCTCCAGGATTATAATTGTTCTTGTACCTTTAAATTTAAGTAATCTTTGTTATGAAATTTAATCTTGATTTGTGGAATATGTATAAATAAAATTAGAAACAAATTTTTAGATACTTTTAAAAAAAAAATAAAATATAAAAAAAAAAGAAGAACAAATTAACTAACCAACTTGCTGTCTAAGAGCCCCTGGCAGGCCTTTTCTAACGCCATCAGAGCTGGCGCGTCCTTATAATAAAAAAATCCTTATATAATAGAAAAAATATTCAAGGAATGATAAGAAATTTGGAACAAGAGCATCCCAAGCTTCCTTGTAAGAACCTTGCTCAATTGTATTTAAAGTAAAATTATTAATTTAATATGCAAATTAATTGTGGAGAAATTGCTAAAGCATAATTTGCACTCCATTCTGATCATACAAATAATGTTTTGAGTTCGGTGTAATTGGATGGGTAACACATTATTATTAACAAAAGTCTTTGGTGATTTAACTAAATACTACAATATAACGATTTTTTTTCAGATTTATGATGAAGGATAGTCTTTTCTTTACAGTGTATTTTATCACAATTTGCTATCAGAAAAGCTTGAATTAAATTCTAGCTGCTATCCAAAACCTGCATTATTCATTTTATTTCAATGCTCGCTCAGTAGCAGAAGATTATTTAACAGCAATCTAGTAACGAAGACCCATTCGCTCTTCAAGACAGTAACAATGATATATTAACTAAAGAGAGCAACAATTAAATGAACTTATATTTTTTCCTGTTCTGATGATAACTGAATTTTTGCCCGTAATAACGATACTCCAAAACTATTTGTTGAAGAACTGCAAGGTACCAGACCAAGAAGAAATCGGCTGGATGTCCTGGCAAAGGGCGCTAGACTCCTTGACCGCGCCCTTGAGCCGACTCGTTTCGTTGCTGAAGGATACTTGAGGAGACAAGGGCCAGTAATGGGCACTTAGCACAGCTGTTCATAGTTTATAAAAATAATTTTAAATTTTAATTAAAAAAATACATGAATATTTTATTGATGCCATTCCTGATCAACTTTCTGTGCAATTCTTAACTAAATAATTAATCAATCGAACAGTTTGCTATTTAATTATTATTTTTTTTAAACATGCCCCGTAAATATAACCAGGGTCCTGTTTCATAATAAAGTACAAAAGTACAAATTAAAATATGAGAAGGTTCGTTTCTAGAGATTACAGGTTATTGATCCTCTTACGTAATAATTTTATTCATTTTTTTTTTTAAATTTGGTTTTGTTAAATAACTATTTCAGATCTAATAGTGTTTCAACATTTTATATTAGAAGCCAGAGGCGTACCTTAATTCTAACTTTTGGGGGTGTACAATTTGAATTCAGTCAATCTCCTACTGCCGGGCGGTCCTTAAAACATGATATGATTTTTTTTTATTGAAAGTTCTCAAACTATGTTTTTAGGCTATCCTAGGACCCAAAATCTCTTTTATACGTTTTAATTTATTCAAGTTATGCATACATATATGTATATGTGTGTATATATCATATATACGAGTATAATAAAATAAATAAAATATAAGTATATAAATATAAAAATATAAGTTATATAATATATAAAACATAATATAATATAAAATATAATATAATATAAAATATAATATAATATAAAATATAATATAATATAAAATATAATATAATATAAAATATAATATAATATAAAATATAATAAAACAAAAGACTTATTAGTTAAATACCAGTAATAAGTTTAAAAAAAAATATAATCAATCAAGACAAGACTTTTTCCATGTATTCCAAATTTTATAAAATTATAATTGATGATTTAGTTAATATTGAATAAAATGTGCTTGATAGGTCTATGTTGATATTTTCGTATATATCCTACAATCGTCATTAAATTTTACAATGATCGAGTGACAAGACAACTTCAAAACGCGTTTTTACGTTTTACCAAGCATATTAGAAAATTAAAATACAATATTCTGGATTTTTAATGAAAATCTCATTAAAACACACAAAATAAGAGTTTCGTATTCAACTCTAGTATCAATAGGAATCAATACTCAACAAACATAAGGAAAATCAGCCCTAATATAAAACGAATTAATAATTGTGGTGATTTTCCCAGACGATATGTTATATATAAGATTTCGAAATTCGAAAAGTGAACTCAGACTTGTATTAATTAATGGATTTTTATTCTGCTGAGACAGACAAGTGTTATAAGCGCAAAGCCCCGCAAGCCCGACGCATTTTCGCTTTTTTTGAAATGATGGCTAGTTATCATTAAGTTGAGAAACCTGTCAATTCAGTGGAAGTTAAGTCCAATATGTGAAAAGGATGAAGAATCAGAAGGTGACTAATCTAATCTGATTGTTCTTTTATTTTACAATTTAGCATAAATATATATATATATATATATATATATATATATATATATATATATATATATTTATATATATTTACATATTTATTAGTAATTATTAATCCGTAAAGTCGATTGTTTTAGAACCCCATACGTCAAGCGAATTTAAATTTAATGTTAATCAACATAATGACTCAATTTCTTAATTAATAATATAATAAACTCAGACTTAATAATCGCAAGTATTAAGCTTTTGCCTGGACTGTTTTTGATAATTTTCAAAAATTTGGACTCAATGATATGGTGTTTCTCAGATCAAAGTTTCTGAAACTGTACAAAACTATTTTTATCTTATTTATAAATTAAAAAAAAAAAGCTCTTATGATACATTGAGGACTGGAGATGAAATAAACAAACATGAATTTAAAAATTGTATTTTAATTTATGAATTTATAAATGTTTTAATAAAATAAAAACTTAAAATAATAACTTTTTTGAATAGCATAAATATAATTTTTTATTTGCTTAAAACAGTGAATATAAACCACCATAATTGGATTAGCACATTTTTCTTATTTTAAATAAATTGATGTTCATTACATTGACAATTCAAAGCACACATGTTTTTGCTTAACCAATAATGAATATTCGGTGCACCAACACATACAATAAATCAGAATTTAAAGTCATTTGATGTATTTAAATGGTTCAGATTTTTTTTAGTTTTGAAAAAATACCTACATTACAACAAAAAAATTTATTAAACATAGAAAAATTATTAGTAGCACAGTATTGAATGAGATGATTTAACTGTTGTTGCAAAAAGAAATGTCTTTAATTATAAAAATGATGAAATTGATCTTTCTTTACTTTTCTTTTTACTTAAGTATTAACTTTTGAGTTCAAGGTTCAAACTAATATTTTTTCTGAGGTTAAAAATCAAAAATTTGTTACAAACCGTATTTTTCGAAGCTTGTACGTACCTTAACAAAATCTGTACTGTTATCCACTGTTTATGTAACAGAATCAACTGAACTCTCCAATATTTTGTACTTTTTCACTCATATAATAATACTAAAAGTATTAGTGGTTTTGCTTTGTTGTTTGTACACTTGTGTTTATGAACTAATACTATTAGCTTCATTATGAAACAGGGCCCTGGATCGGGAGGATGGAAATTAAAAAGATTCCTTATCGTATGATAAACTATCTGAATTCTTCTTAACCATTCATTGATAGCCATCGACGACAAACAAGGTTAAAATTTTTCTGTTTTTTTTTTTTTACCGTTTTCATCAGTTATATTTTTCGAAATGGTTTTCCAATTTGTACTATCATTGAGGCTATTAGAAATCTTATGTAGGATCTGAAATGTGTTTATCAACACTGACATAATGACAGCGGTACTTGAAGGAAAGTTGGTTGCTGGGCTGACAAGGAGGAATTGAGAGGTCGTAGGTGTTGGGATATTGCAAATCCTTCAGGATCTGGACTGAAATGATTGGTTCCCCATCGATCCAACCAGATAAATCTTGTTTACTCTTACTATCGTGTTATAAAAATAATACCCTCCGTCCCGTTGTTCGATTGACACTCAAAAAAACCCTAATTATAATTTTGTTCGAATAATGATGGCGAAACTATTCATGTTATAATAGTTATGTTGCTAATTAGCGCATGTCTCTGAGCATATCTGAATTAAATTCTTGCGGGTGAAGTGATTAGTAGGGTCGAATGAGAGGCGTTAAGCCTATTATTTCTGTTTGAGTAGGTGTTACAGTGTTTTTTCCAGTCCGATAACGATTTCGATAATTAATTTCAGGCATTTAATATTCTATAGAACATATTGCCATAGCCAGGAGAAAATATCCTATGAGCCATCAAATATATCTTGGCTTTTATATTTTAGTCATATTGAATAATTATCTCAATTTTTTTATTTGATGAGTAGTAAGTATGTTTTAGTTCATTTTAAAGAGTTTTATTTCAAATTAATATTGAAATTAAAAAAAAAAATCATATAAGATATTTGATGACACATAAAATATTTTCTCGCGACAACGACGGTATGATATATTTATGTATAGAAATTTTCAAGAAATCGTTTCGTTCTTCTTTATTGCTTTAAAATGACTTAGTTTTTTTTTACTGGAAACTTTGCATTACCTACGCGATTCTAAAATAACTCAATAGCGATATTTTTAACGATTCAATAATTCTAATATTTCCTTAAATCAAACAAATTATCATTCTTTCGAATATATGTATTATTATAATTTTTCTATATTGTTTGTAATATATGTTAATAAACAAGTTTAAAAAAAAAGAATATGGTATATTATTTATGAAATAAAAGGGATCGCTAAAATCCATTGCAATTATAATATATTGGTTACTTATCACTTTTAAACAGATATCTCTATATAGGATATTTATCAATTTTTCTTCCCAACAATATAAATCTGGCCGATTGGGGAAGAGAGCGCGAAATGAGTATTTCATATACTTGAAAGTAAACCTAGTCCATCGTTGTAAGGTAATGTGGAATAAGTGCATTGTCTTGGTAAGTGCGGAATTGTCTCGTTAAATCAAACCCTCAACTGGTAAGAACTGTTCTTTTAGGAGCATGGAGTCTAAATCACTAGTGTACCGGAAATAAGCCCCGAAAGTTCGCTGAGGTGAAGTATAACGAGTTGATAAAATTGTGTCTTTTAACTTTTGCTGTACAGCTGTAGCGGCGTTTATCCACCAGTAGGCCTTCTTTTTTTTTTTTTGTCTTAAGAGGAACCTACACAAGGTGTTATTCAAAATACATGCAATTTGCATTCCTCCTTGGCAGTTTTCTATTTTCTAAGCACTTGTCCGCATTCGACCAGCAAAACATGGTTGTAGGGACAAGTGCAGACCTCTGCTGTGTGAAAAGTATACGTGGTATACACTTACCCTTACTATCATGCTTTGTCTGGGAAACAACGGACAAGTGAATAAAAATAAAAATTATTTTTTTCAATATATTTATTCAATTGTATTCCACATCCCACTTTCATAATTCAATTAATATTGTAAAATGTGAATTTCAGACAAGCTTTAATTTTTTTCCGCTGATTACATCAGTATTATAATTCTGCGGAAACCGAACTATTTTGCCTAAAACCGGAATAATGAGTCTTCCAGATACTTCGTGCACTTTCACCTCAAAGCAACTGAATGTGCTTAATATTGCAGAAAGGTCGTGATCGAAACATGGGATTGGATGCAATATTAAAACACAATCGTCTAAGGAACATTTATAAAAACAGAGGAAAAATTTATGTTCAAAAATAATGATTTTACCATCATTGAAAGTTGAACTTTGTAAAATCTAGTGCGAAATTACCTCGCATTACCTTACTAGGAAAGGAGACCCCCTTAAAATGGATGGCCAAGATACTTCAGATTTTCAGTTAATCTGTTTAGCTGGAGCTAGTTTAATAAGTGGGGCTTCTGAGAACTCATGCCTATGTATTATGCAGCTCATCAGTGTGAGATTTTCATGACTCCAAAGTGATTATCTGGAGGTTTGATTCATGAAACTGTGAATATACTTACGGGCTTTAGTTGTTTCTTATCTCCTCCTGACACAGACCAGGCATAATCCATGGATCATGATCGATGCGTCACCGTTGTTGAACTCCCAATGATTGAACAACGCTAATCACGACCAGGTTTTCACAAATAGCATTGAAGGTAAGGTACTCACTCTGCAGGGGCTTGATGTACTCTAGAAGAATCTCCAGAAACCAGAGTCGATTCACAGTAGGTAAAACTAAAATGTTATCATATAAAATCATATTTTATATCCAATTTCCAAACTTTGAACGTTTTTTAACGATCGTGAAATATACTGTATGACCTCACAGAGCAGGTTTATGGACAGGATGCAACAACCGAACATGCAATATCCTTCCGAAAATATTTTTGAAAAGTCAATTAATTTTCTTTTTCCTATCCCCCCTATTTCCCTTCACGTTGCTGGACATTAATATTCCTGACCAGAGCTCATCAGTGTTTTATAACGAGATTTTCCAACCAGTATTTCATACCAAAGTTCCATTTATTCATCAGCCACCCGTTGACTGATCAAATTTCTATTTTCTTCTCCTTTTATTGTATTTATCTGAATGAATAAATTTATAGGTTTCAAAAGTAAGCTTGTTTATGCAATAGAAACACGTATGTTGGAGTGATAATAGTTATTCATTGCTTAGATAATATCGTCTGAGCAATGCCAAAGTGATCAAAGTTATCAAAATATAGTTTGGCATTATTATACATATTAAATTACATGCAATATAAATCAGTATTATAAAACATTTATGAATTATGAATTTAATTAAGACAAGAAACCAAATACATGTTGGTACTCACCAAGGTTTAAATGGATTATATCAAACAGAGGATGAATATATAAATTGAAACTAGTTTTCAATAAAACAAATTTATAGAAGTGGCAAATAATTTATCAATCCCTAATTAGATTGATCCTTCTATACCATCATGTGGATGTCAACTGATTTGTGGAATTGAGAACATTAGGTTTTTTTTATATGGTAGCTATTTTATTTCTTAATTAAATTGGTCGTAATTTGTATTCTTAATTCATGACTCCGAAAATTTATTTAGGCATTTTTGGCATTGCATTTGGCATATAAAATCACACTTTAAAATACACAACAAAATCCCAAAATATCAAAATTTTCAGATATGCCACTTTTGTATTGCACCGGTGATAAGTAAATCGTTTTGGAAAAATTTATATAATAAAAGAATTGAACTCGATAAGCACTTGATTCTTTGCCGAAAGACCGTGGTGGCCTAGTACTTTCCCCATATGCTGATCCTACCACTGTTCTCGTCCGAGATCCGAGGCCAAAAACGTGTCTGATTTCAAGAAAATTTTTTATGATCTAGGCCGAAAGCACCCTCATAATAGACTGGAAAATGAACGTCTGCTACCCTAGATCGGTTGAAATCAAAGTTTATAGGTCAACGAATTCATTTTCGTCACTTTTATTTCAGATTTTCCTCTGTAACTCGCTCTCAGTGCATTTTAGGTAAAACTTTGACAAAGCTAATTTTAAAGAACGTTAATTTTCCTGTAAGTTTTATATTTAGTATTTTTTTTTTAATTCGAAACAGCTAATGAGATACTGGGCCGAATAAATTTGCAAAATGTCAAAAAACGCCAAAAAGTTAGATATTCTGAGGTTTCGCCTTAATAATTATTTATCAGTGCACTTTAGTGCAAAATGCATAATAATCAATCTTGTAGATGATTAAATTTTCTACAGGATTCTTACAAAATATTTGTAACTAGTCTTAACGCCTTGAAATAACAATATTAGAGGTAGCGAAATTGTTATTTAAATATTTCTTGGCATATGTTGAGAGTAATTATAAACATTTGGTACGGATATTGTTGGAAATTTAACCCTCTACAACATTGGTTGGCAGTAAAAAATTGCTATTAAGGCGAAACCTCTGAATATCAAACTTTTTGCGTTTATTTGCTATTTCAAAGTTTTCAGAAAATCAAAGTGCACAGAAAAATAATTATTAAGGCGAAACCACAGAATATCTAACTTTTTGTGTTTTTGACATTTTGCTAATTTGTTCGGCCCAATATCTCATTAGCTGTTTCGAATGAAAAAAATAAATACTAAATATAAAACTTACAGGAAAATTAACGTTCTTTAAAATTAGCTTGGCCTAAGTTTTACCTAAAATGCACTGGGAGCGAGTTACAGAGGAAAATCTGAAATAAAAGTGACGAAAATGAATTTGTTGACCTATAAACTTTCAACATTTCAACATGTTTCCAGTCTATTATGACGGTACTTTCGGCCAAGACGATCAAAAATTTTCTTCAAATCAGACACGTTTTTTGGCCTCGGCTCCCGGACAATCAGTTCCCCTCATGATCTTCAGCCACTAGGCACGTTTACATGGCAAGTTGTTCTTTCACTAACCTGATGTCCGGGACCGGAACAGTACCGGGGGGTAGCAAAGGAAGCACGGGCCCCCGAGTGTTAATTTTCTAACAAATTTTTATTTTTATATCAAGTAAAAAGTATTGGTTTAGGTGTTTTGATTGCTGTGACCTTAATTCAGTTTCATTAAAATGAGTCAATGATATTTACTTGAACACATGCCTATTACCTAAAATACTATTATAAAACCAATTCTATGTTTCTTCTTATTATCCGCAATCTAGCATTCTGAATATGCTCCAATATCCTCCTTGAAACTCGCTAATTTTATTGGTGCATTGTCAATATCTACACATCACGTACAATATCACTGATTTAATAAAAACAGTGTGTAATCAAATTTTACGACCTGTTTCTAAAATAAGGAATTTGATCTGTAAATTCAATGAGAAATGTGCACATTATATCCTGTGATTTTTTTTTTTTATTTCTGTACAAAAAAATAAATTTGTTTACGTAAATAATTAATTTAGTTTAGCTCACTATAGACTTTATAATATAACTAAGTATATATATATATATATATATATATATATATATATATATATATATATATATATATATATATATATATATAAACAAGTTTAACTATTATACTGCAATTAAAATTTTATTTTAGATAAGACGCACTTAAAATATAAGACTCGGAAGAGAACCATTGGTCCAATCAACGTCATGATTGCCGGAATCCTCCAAAACTTCCGAGAGCGAAGTAATAATTAGGTTTATTTTTAGATTTAATCTCCAGCGGCCAGCGAACTTCACTGAAGTTCCTAATAAACTTCACAAAGTCAAAATATAAAAAATCTTTTCACAAAAGATGAAATTTATAGAAAGCAGAAATACCTGCTGTTTCCCTAGGCACTAGAAAGGAGACATCACTTCTATTTTATGGAAGTTTGAACTTATAACGGGACGTGTCTTGAAAAGTTATCTGAAACTTCGTCTTTCTCAAAGGATATTCTAAGAAAATCTATTTCATCGCTAGAATTTTCTCTTTGTCCTGAAAGTGTCTACGATATTAATTTTACTTGACATTTAGAACAAGAATTCATCAATCCGGGTTATTTTTAAGCATGAAGTATAATGGATTATTTTTATTTTATTAAACATTATGAAGTTTGCACAATATTTATTTTTTAAATTATTAGGATGATTATTCGTAGATGCGAATCGAGTAAAATAGTTAAAACAAATATAAAATTAAAATAATAATTTGTTTTCTTCAAATGTATGATGGAAGTAATCATTTCGAATTCCTTTAAATCTTTATTTGCTATGTCACACTTGTGTTCCTGGTACCTTCTTCGGACTTTATTTCAGATTATTAGTAAATTAAAGAGATCTCTTATCCAATTCAATTTCTAGTCGTCGGTATGTAATAACCTGAAGGTTGTTTTAATACGATTTTATAATAATGGTTATATACAAATCAGTGTGTAGTGCTCTGTCACTGATGTACCTTAGACTTTTCAATAAAAGCATTCAAACCATATTCGCATGTAAAGTTGATTTAAATCGTAAAAGGGCTTATTCATTTTTCCAGGGTTTCCCGGATGAAGGTTAATGCTAAGGAGTTGGATATGAAAGAAAATGAAATAATTATGAAAATAAATTAATTAAAATTACGTTCTAATCCACACAGGTAGAAAAGGGTAACGCATGTTTCTATATTCCAAACAGTACCTAAAGTATTTTTTTTTTTTTTAAAGTACATTTAATGTTGCTTAACAAATATGCAATATAAACACTTTTCTCATTAACCTTAAAGTATAAAACTAGTTCAAACCAATATAGAAATGTTTAAAAATGTATATATGCGAGGTAAACTGATAATTTTCCTTCTGTTTCAGGTGAGTACAGTTTAAATATTGGGCATAATAGCTGGAATAAAGTACAAGTAAGTGTGTAATTCTTCAATTTATTTTTACATTTAGTAATTTAAGTTCAATCGCATGTATTGGTTCATTCCTTTCAATAAAGAACCTTTGTAACAGACCAAGAAAAACAAAATTAATCCCTCCTTCAAAATTTGTGGTTTTATGTTTCAAGATATGAAAAATCCAAAAATTGAATTAAAAAAAACGCCGTCCGTGGTTTTTATTGGAGACTAATGAACCGATTTTGTTTTTACTTCCTTGTACGAAGTAAAGGAAGTATTGTAATCGTGAAAATTTTCGGTTTTCAGATTTCAACGGAAATATCCATTTTGAACATCCCTGAATCCATTTTGACTAGTTTCGTCGTGGCGTCTGTACATACGTACGTTCGTTCGTATTTCGCATAACTCAAAAACGGTTAGCCGTAGGAAGTTGAAATTTTGTATTTAGGATTGTTGTAAAATCTAGTTGTGAACCTCCCTTTTTGGTCACTGCTTGATCACCGGAAGTGATACTTTACTTGAAGGTCATAATTGATTTCCATAAAAAATGATATTAAAATATTATGCAAAACTTCTCAAATCTAGTATTTATACTTTCTTTATTGATTTAAATAACATACTAGATTTTGGTCTAAATTGGAAAACCGGAAGAGGTACTTTATTTGAAGGTCATATTAGACTTTCATCAAAAATTATATTAAAATATAATGTAAAACATTTAAACTTTAGTAAATAGGACTTTTATATCAATATGAATGTATTTTATAGATTTTGGTTAAAATTGGTGAGCCGAAAAGGGTACTTTACTTGAAGGTCATAATAAACTTACATCAAAAATTATATTAAAATTAAATGGAGAAATCATATAGTTCGGTAATAAAGGTTACAAACGCGATTTTGTTTATACTCTAATTAAACATTTTTATTGTTTATTTTAAGTGTTAATATTGGGCATATAATACTGGTTTTTCTCCCCATTTGTGCGATGAACAAGTCTGCAGCAGGAGAATAAAATATAAGTTAAGTGGGTTCTTCCGCTTAAAATTTAGAAACTGTCGATTTCTAATGCTTTATCTGGTGATATTGACAGTTTTAATGTTGTCACGGAACACGAAGAAATCTCTTGGAAACTGAATTAAAAACGACATTTAATAACGGAATGAGACCTCCAGAAACAAGAGTATGTGTGTGTGTCAATAGATGGGTGTCGCGATGCCGAGTTTCGTTTTTGAGATATTGCAATTTTCGGAAATTAGTAACCAAATTGAGGGTCACTTTTTGAGCCAACGATTTATAGTTTAATAGGAGTACAAGGAAGTCATGTGTTGTCCACATCAGATATTTTATAATCACAAAATCGTTTTAGCTATCTTGATGAACATATATATGTTGTTATTTATAACCTTCACTAAAGTATCCTTTCCTTTGGGCTCCTTATTTATTCAAGTCTCTAATTTGACTGGAATACGTTTTCGATATATCACTGTCATAGAAAGTCCTAAAGACGTTCTACTTGACATTCAAAATCGGCATGACTGGCGGAGGATTGGGAGGGTGGCCAAGGCTCAGTTTTGACTGTAAAACAGAAATTTTCGAGTATTTATATATATATAAGTTAAGGTATGATCAGGCATAATATAACAGCTAATCCTAAATGTACAAATTCAAACAATAGTAATTCTAAAATTCTAATAAAATTATTAATTATTCTAATAAAATTCTAATTCTAAAATTCTCTGAGAATAAATGCCAGCTCTTTAGTCTCAATACTGACCGCAAGTTAGTCATAGGGAGTGGGGGGTTCAATGAAGAAAAAGACATTAAGAAGTGGAAGTTATTTTTTATTGGGGACCAACGTTTCGGCCTTCGTTGTTGGCCTTCATCTGGGCAAAATAGAAAAAAAAACAAGATAACAACCAATTTATGAAATTTTTGAAGAATAAAACAAGGACATATAAAATTAAAAATATAATTAGACAGATAAAGATAAATAGTGTATCGTCATGAAAAATTAAAAGTATGACAATATGAAAATCACTCCACAGTTCCTAACTATGACAAACGACTCCTCTCAGATAGCATCAAAATCCAATTAGAATCCCTTCCCTTAAATCAAAAACTGATGAAAAAAACCTCCGCCCTACCTATACCCAAATTTTCAATTATTGGTTTTTAGTTATGGGTGTTTTAATATAACCTATGACCCGTTTCCATATCTCACCATCCACTCTTATTTCCATTATCAATACTATCATCTGGTCAAATTTTGATTTATTTTATTTCCTATTAATTTAATTGTTTTTATTTAATTACCTATTTTTATTTTTTATTTATTTCCGGTTTTGACTACTCCTTATTCAATAAAGACTCTATTCAATTTCTTCACCTTTTACCTTTTTTTCTCTTTACACCAGATTCTCACTTTTTTTTATTTATGTCCATTACCCATCCAATATTTAAATCAACAGGTTAAACCAGTCCTTCATATAAATAGTTTTGACTAATCTAAAAAATGGCTACTGAATGTTCGCGGGTGTTTCAATTTGGCTGATTGAAAATCAAACTGTACCTCAAAATTCGTATAAAGTTCTTTCAGTCTTTCTTTTGTAACATTATTTTATTTAAAATATGTTGAGGACATGGTATACACATTTCTAACATTCTGTATCAGCAATATTCTTTCTTCATGTGAGAAAAGTAACGATTGAGAAACTCGAAGGCTAGAAACAAAAGAGCTAATTATGAAAGTTGGCTGAAGCTGAAGTTGGAAAAGTGTTGTAAGTGCTGATGGGCGCCAGTTATCGCTGATAATCGGAGGGCAACAAGGGCAGTGATTGAATGATCTTATAAATGCCTCTGGTTCATCTCTATACTAGACCTCTAGCTATGGTTAGAAAACGGTATAGCACACGATCAGTAGTATTTAGGGAGAGGCCGTGCATACATTTTATATACAAACATACATACAATCATTTTGAAATTATACATGCAATAGATTAAAAATATAACTGATAGGATACTCTAAGAAGATTCCAAAACAAATCCTTAATTCTCTCAAACGCCATAATAACCAACGTTTCTCCAATTCAGACATTATCAGGTAACAGAATAGGATAGAAATAAAAATTAGTCTAGTGTTATGTTCCTGCAGAGGAACAATGGATCATAAATCATGTAAGACGGTTACGGGATATTCCTATGCAAAACTAATTACTTTTTTGGAAATGCCGTTGTTTTCTCTGTCTGATACAAAATTATAATAATTCTCTTACCCTGACGGCTTCCTCGTCGGACTCTAGGCGAAGGCTGACCTGGAACCTGCCACCCTTGGAAACGAGTCCGCAGGGAAAGCGGACCCTGACGGGCTGCGATCCGTTGGTCCAGAGGAAGGGCAGGCTGGCCAGAGTGGTAGAGCCCTCCAAGAGGATGACAACTCCCCGCAGCCCGGGGGTACCGCCCAGCACGTGCACTTCTAGGTCCCCGGAGAGGGCCGTGTGCTCTGCCGGCAATACTAGCTCGATCCCGCTGCATCTCAGGTCATCTACAACAGTCATTGTGTACTGTAAAAACTCTGGAGGATCATTATAATAAATGCATTTTTATATTTTATTTTCAATCATAACTAATTATATTAAGAAAGTCATATTTCAATTATAGTTCAAGATTTAATTTCATTTAAGTTTAATAGGGTTTTTTATTTTTTAATTTTATAAATTTGATTTTGTATTTTTTCTTTGCTCTAAATAATTATTTTAATCGTTCATTTATTAATACTACAATTATTTTATTTTTCTCTCTAGTTAGCTTTTATTTATGTTTTTTTTTACCTGGTATGAATGTAACCTAATTAGGACTATAATTTAATTCCGACAAGTGGCTAATTGTAGCATCTCCTAATATTATTAAAAAATTGTTATCCTGAATTCAATACTTTGTTACTTCAACTGTGAAATAATTGTGTCGGGGATCGGACAGTTATAAATTGTTTGTTAAGAAGTAAATAAATATTGATTTATTCTTACTCTCATATTCCTCATTGGAGCGGAAGAGTGGTTTTATCCTAATTTCCGACGAAAATATCATCTGGGTACACCCTTATTCCAATCCTCAAGAGCCAGAAAACCTTCCTATATTCTTAACCTGCGTTCTTCAATTCATCTCTTAAATACAAGATCACAACCTGCTGATTTCGATAGAGCTGCTATCGACCCAATATCCTATTCAGCTTTTTTGAATACTATTTTTGGTATAACTTATATTTTAATGTTAATATTACGAGTGTAAATTGAATGCATTGTCTGTCCTATAATTAGCTTCTGAGTCTTTGTCCTACGAATACGTCATTGGCCTATTTCAATGAATCATCAATCATATCTAATTTGTATTTTTTTTTTAACGATCTTTTATATATTTTTTTTATAATTTAATCTAATTTTATATACTTGTTTATTTTTATATTTTATTTACAACTCCAGATTTTTAGTTATTTTTAGATATAATCAGGAATTTAGCTTAAATTTTATTAGGGATTGATAAATTATTTGCCACTTCTATAATTTCGTTTTATTGAAAACTAGTTTCGAATTTTATAAAGTTTGTACTGGTTTCTTCTCTCCCTGAACTAACAATTGTTTATGTAAAGTAACTAAATACGTTTGTGTATACATAACTTAAATTATCGCTTACTGTAATGGCTTTGAATAGCAGTTTATTTGATTAGATGGAATTTATTCAAATTGCATCTAAAATAAGGCCATTTGAATTATATCTGAAGATTAGAGAAAGAAAATCTTAGCCATAAATAATCCTGAGAAGAGCAAATAAGGAATTAGGCTAAGAATCCGATATGATGGTAATGGTTGGTTGGGTATTTCCTTCCAACTGCGGCAAAGATGTCCCAGCAGATAGCCAGCTGTTATTTTACACAGAGAGATAACTTCGTCTGCAATCTCAGGCAATTTTATTGCTCAACGAAACCTTTACAATATAAATAATTTCAGTTTATAGTCTCAACTCGTTACTCTAGGTATTTATTTATTTTATTTTTAGTTACGAATAAAAAAACAACATATAAAACCAACGATAATATGATATAGTAAGTATAGGAATTCGGCAAAAACAGTTTGCCATATTTCTGATCTAGAAAATAATGCCATATGGCAGACTTGAAAGTAGAACCATTCCTCAGCATTTGCGTAAGAATGATTTTGGAAGTCAAGCTTTGAGACCCCTGTACTTTATGCTCAAACTTTGAAGATGTAGTTGTGTGTTATTCTTAATAATACAATGTTAGTTATTCTATAATATAGCTTGATAATATATTTTATTGTAATTAAGGGCCAATTAGAGGCTCTCCTTGCCACTTTGCCTCCTGCTATTTACACCTCTGTTTCTCGATACAATCCAATTGTTAAACAAAAAATTTTTCTGTTGTATTACCTATTATTATTTTATTTTAAGGGACTTATAAGTACACATAAAATATATTATTAGTCATCTCGATGTATCGTATGCTGATGAATTTGGAAATAACATCCTTTCTGAATTTTGAGACCTTTGAAAAACACACATTTGAATAATTGAAGAAAAACATATACCTTTTTAATGAGGAAATAGGGTGTCTAGATTAAAATTAAAAATGTTTTGTCCTAAATTAAGGTAAATATTTCAAAATATAATTGGAAAATATTTTTATTTAAAATCATAATATAGTTAAATATGAATTATTAAAATTTAAATAAAATCTTTTTAAGATCTTCTGTAGCATTTTTCATAATGACACCTAAGTTTTTAGGCATTACTATTGCAGATTTATAACCTTTTAAGAATATTTTATTCCTTCCCTGATCTTATACTTGGAAAATGATAAACGTCATCTAAACATGATCAGCCAGTATTTACTACGGATGGAGGCTGTGATTCCGTAATATTTACTTGTGTTTCGTAAATTATGATTGACCGTGTATTATAAATTTAGTCTGTTTCTGTCCAAGATTGGAGCTATCAAGTCATTTTTTTGTAGATTGAATTACAATATTCATTAACCATATATGAGATAAATAGTTTGGGAATGTATTGGAAGCATGACTGAAAATTATATGAATGGAGCTATAGATAGCTATATGTCATATGTTTATATAACTATATGTTATATAGTAGACAATGTAAATCCAAAACATCACAATAGATGAAATAGAGAAAGGAGAAGAATGAAGGTGTAATTATTAATTTCAAGAAACAAGAAAAGAAATAACAAATATATTTTTTAGCATTTATACAAACTTTTATATTTCCGAAAGTTATCATCTCGTTATGTTTTATTTGAAATAGAAATATAATTGTTCTGTAAATGAAAAATAAGTTTGCAGATAAAGATGTTAATGATTTAAAAAAATCGATTTTTTGGACTGAAAATAATTTTTAAAAAATTAGTAAAATATTTTATCAATTATTTGATGTGCCTCCCCAATCTAAAATCAATTAAAACATATTCAAGGGTTTATTATTATTAGTATTATTATTCACACTGAAAAAAAAAAAAAAAACATTTTTTTAAAGTATTTATTCAACGTGATTTACATATGTATTAACTATGTTGCATGTAAATATTTCAGATTATTATGATATGATTACTACTTATTGAAAAAAACAGTCATTTGCAGCAATTCAACGACTGTTCTACGTCGGAAGATATCTAGGTCCCCTTATTTTCAGCAATGTCGGAAAATTTTCGGAAATATACATTGAAAATAAGTGGGTTCCAAAGTTAAATCCCATATATACCAATAGTCCTTAATACTTTAATGTACTACGTTTAATAGTACGTTTAATGTACTAACAAACTGAAACTTCGATTAACCAAGGGCGGGAAGGTTAAGCTAAAAGACGGATAACAGAAATTCTATTAGAAAAATACATTAACATATAAATAGCGATCAATTGACTCTGATTTTAGTATAAATATAAATTAAACGCGTTTGAAATATAAAAACAATTTTTATCGAATTACAAAAAAAGATTTGCAGTAGAGAACCCACCCGTATTTAAGTAAAATTACGGTTATAAATTAGTTTTTGAGTGGAATTCAATCGATCATTTACTCTAAAATTGATCAGTTTAAAATTTGTTTAGAAACTCCTTTTCTCGTTCTCATCCCTTCTCTTCTCTGTGAACAATAAATCTGATACTTTAAGCCAATGAATGTTAATAACTCACGAATTTGTCTTTTTAAAAACTATACAATATGGTGCATACGCAATTTAAATAATTATTTTTATTATTGTATGGTACATAATTATTCTTCTACTTTTCTGTTAATATTTTCATTTGAAATACTCACACCATGAGATTACAAATCCAATCTTTTTTTGGATTCTTCTGTATTGACATATTGGCGTTTAAGAGTGACGGTTAATCGAAGTTTAATTGTAATGAACTTTTGGTAGTTATTAATCTTTCATTTTCAATCATGCTGGATAAGTATGAATTAAACTTAACCTTTTTTTACTTTCCCTTACCTATATACGAAGTATATAGTAAGGGGAAGTATTGCGATCGTGAAAATTTTCGAATTCGAGTTTTCAACGGAAATACATGTTTTAAGGTCCCCTGAGTCCAAATTACCAAGTCTCGCAAAATGGTCTGTGTGTCTGTGTGTATGTGATCAGTCTAGCTCAAAAACGGAAAGCTGTACGATACTGAAATTCCATATTTAAGGTTAGCACATGTATGTGATGTTACAGCAACATTTTCGTCAAAATCGACTAACCGGAAGTGCCACTTTATATAATCGATTTTACACATTTTTACAATTTTCTCGAAAACGGCTCTAACGATTTTGATTAAACTTGCCTAAATTATTCTTCATAAAGACCTTAAACTTTTCATATATGTGGTACATCACCGAGGAATTGCAGGGAATATTATGATGAAAGTTATGATGAAAAGAATATTTTATTTACGCATAACTTCAAAAGCGTGCAATTTATGGTAAATCATCTATGTACTTGTATGAAAGATAATTAAATTATCTAATAAACAATAAAAGAATCATCAAAATCGGACCAGTATTAGCAAAGATACAGCGCATCGGACTAACCGGAAATAGCAATTATATCATGGATTTTACACATTTTTACAATTTTCTCGAAAACGGCTCTAACGATTTTGATGAAACTTGGCTAAATTATTCTTCATAAAGGCTTTAACTTTTCATTCATGTAGTAAATCACCGAGGAATTGCAGGGAAAAAAGTTTTGATGAAAAGAATATTTTATTTGTCCATAGCTTAAAAAGTATGCATTTTACGGTAAATTATGTGTAGTATTGTATGAAAGGTAATTAAATTATCTAAAAAACAATAAAAGAATCATGAAAATCGGACTAGTATTAGCAAAGATACAGCGCATCGGACTAACCGGAAATGGCAATTATATCATGGATTTTACACTTTTTTACAATTTTCTCGAAAACGGCTCTAACGATTTTGATGAAACTTGCCTAAATTATTCTTCATAAAGGCCTTTAACTTTTCATTCATGTAGTAAATCACCGAGAAATTGCAGGGAAAAAAGTTTTGATGAAAAGAATATTTTATTTACGCATAACTTCAAAAGCGTGCAATTTATGGTAAATCATCTATGCACTTGTATGAAAGATAATTAAACTATCTAAAAAACAATAAAAGAAGCATCAAAATCGGACCAGTATTAGCAAAGATACAGCGCATCAGACTAACCGGAAATAGCTATTATATCATGGATTTTACAATTGTTTACATTTTTCTCGAAAACGACTCTCTTGATGTGAACTCTTTAAAATTGTATTAAAAAGATAATTATTATAGGACGGTAAGGGAAAGTTGTGTAATGCGCGCACCGCACCAGATTTTTTTTGCTTTGAATCGTTTAATTCATTTACAATTTTCATTAGCTGAATAAAAGATAATCGTATGAGCAATATGATCCTTTCGGTTTTGAGAATTGTTTTAGTATCCTTCGGAAATGTCAAGCATTCATAAAAGTTTTCACCTTCACTGTTTGTCTAAATTATTCATTATTTTTGTTGAAAGAGCTTTCATAAGTATGCACGCATGTTGGAGTCCAGAATGAGTTTTTTTTTTTTTTTTTTTTTACAATCATTTAGCCTCATTGCAGTACTTGGATAACTCGCATCGGATAATTAGTCTTTAAGACAACTTGGGAAAGCTGGATGGAAATCTAGTGGGAAAAATTTCATCCTTCTTAAATGATCAATGGTAGAAATTGACACTCATTTTGTTCACTTAGAGAATATTTTTATACACTGCAAATATTTTATAAGACGTTACTTGATGCATGCCTTTACGAAATTCACAGTTTGTAAGATTTGTTTGTTATAAATGGCTTCAAGGTATATTTAAAATTAAAAATAAAACGTGCTTTGCCTCATCACCTGCTCTTTTCCTCCAATCCCACTCGAGCAAATTAATAAGTGTTCCATTCGCCTCTTTAAGTACCTAAACTCTCATTAAAAATAAATAAGATGTTAATCGGGCTCATTAGCAAGGGTATTTAAAAGTTGGCTCTTTGTCATCTCACTTTTAAACTAGTCAAATAATGAATTTCCATTATCAGTAAAAAAAAATTATAATTGCCTTTTCTATTTTTCTATTTTTATTTATTTATTTTTTTTTTGGTTCTGTAGTAATGAAGAAATGAAATTAATCTAAGTTAACAGCAATCTTCATTGTGGCTTTGAAAATGTAAATTTAAAAGAAGTAAAAAAAACAAAAATGAATTTTATATTTTAAAAGTGTTATTCGTGAACGTGCTTTATATATATTTGAATATCACATTATTTTAGAGACTTAGGTAATATCAAAATTAATTAAAAAAGAAATAAAAAGTAATATTGTATCCGTTATTGAATGTATTTATTATTCGTTTATTGAATAAATTTAAATTCGTTTGTTATTATTTTATTAAGATACCTATAAAAATTTAACAAAAGTTCAACATTTAATTATAAACAACAGATTATTTTTTTTTTATTGACATGCTTCTAAATCATTGTTTGTTAATTTCCTAATTAGGCGAATACTAAACGTATGGTGGGAAATCAGAACTATTGCAATAGCTCTAGTCATGGTCAGGGTTTCAGCCGACTGCCGAATCTTGGACGGTGAAAATGCGGATTAAGCAGCCCATTTGGCTAGAAAGAGAGTAACATCCGGAATAACTGTGATAAAATATGATATATTAGAGGACTGGATAAACCAGTAAAAAAAAAAAAAAAAAATCGTTTAGAAAACTGCGAAAGGGGTTGGAAGAAAAACAATCCGAAATAAAACTTGAGTGTAAAAAATGGGTCACAAGCCCAAGAAAATCAAGAAGGGAAGACATTATATTATGCCAACTTCAAATTGGACATTGCCAATTTACATATGAGTAGGAGGCCTCTATGCGCTCACGTGCCAAAAGTGTAATACGGCTTAGTCAAGCACATATTGACAGTGTTCCTAAAATAATTTGACAGTATTTAAAATAAAAGTCGTCGTTTTGTTCCAGTTCCTAAAGAAAGGAAATTACTATTGTAGAACATAATGACAATTTCTGGACACCAATGACCACCGAAATCAAAACAATTTAAAAAAAAAAGAAGAAATGGTGGAAGTATGGTCGACCGTAGAAATATATGTAGAAGCTTGGTTGGGGCTGTGGTCAATGAAGAAACACACAATTCAGAAAAAAAACTTATTATTTGCGTGCAGACGTTTCGGCCTAAGTTTTAGGCCATCATCAGGGCTAAGAAAAAAAACAGAACAAGATTTCAATAACAGTAACAAAAGATAACATATAGTAAGTAATATAAGAGAGTATGAAAAATGAATGAAGTGAATATCTAAGAAAAAAATGTTATTTATAATGTAAATATTAAGAAATATAGGAAAATATGTTAATTTTCTTATTATTTACATTATAATTAACATATTTTTCCATATACTTCATTTTTTTTTCATCATACCATCCTATATTACTGTTTATCTTTTATTACTGTTATTTGTACTGTTACTGTTGTTAGCACAGTGTTATTTGTACTATCACTGTTGTTATTTGTTCTGTCACTGTAATTACCTCTGTTGTTATTTTGTTTTTTCTTAGCTCTGTTGTTGACGATGGTCTAAAATTTAATAAGGTTGGCACACAATATAATAAGGTTTGCATATTTGTGTGCTTCTTCATTGACCGTACCCCCAAATAAGCTTCTATATAGTATAATATTGTGAATTGCGTTGATAAATTTAATATAAAAAAATTAGGGTAAAAAATTGAAAATTTATTTTTTGTTTATTATTTGGAAATGATCAATAAACAAAATGAATCCTTTATGTGTCCTTTTTAAAATAAGACCTTACAAATTAGTTTATATGGAGTAAATTAAAAAAAAAAATGAAGATTCCTTTTTGGGCTTAATGAAGATTAATTCATCGTGACAGCATAATTAACCACGAGTCTTAATATACCAAAGATCTTACAATTAGTGATAAATGAATTTTAAGTCGATCTCACTTTACAACAGTACTTGAAGAAGAATTGTAAAACAACCTTAAGTTCTGGTAATTTTTCCAAACTTAAAGTTACTAAATTAGTTAATAACTGTTAAAATTTCAAATGAACATTAATTTTGTTTCCGAAAAATGCTCTTAATCTATATAATAACATATAATAATTAATTTTTTTTTTCAGATTTAAATGAAAATATTTAACACTTTACTTCAAAACAAGTCAGTTTTCGGATTTCGGAGAAAAAGCATACCACTTTCTAAGCACGTCAGATCAGAAATAGGCACTTTTTGTTAAAAAATTTGCACACTTGATATTCAAAATATATGGAAAATTACTTTCTAAATCTAATTTCTAATAAATATTACCCCATCCTCTTTTACGGACTTGTAAATTTGAATTTACGTGCGCGTGAATCTTGGTTGATGATTTTTCGAAAATTTATTTCCTTTCGCATTCCATATTGTTTTCAATTTTTTACACAGTAAAAAGTTTAAGGTAAATAATAAATGGAAACTTGATGAGACCGTCAGATGACACGAATATAAAAAAGTCAGTTACCTAAAAAAAATCCTGTGATAGCAATAAAAAATAAATTAAAAATCACGATGCTTTACTAAGAAATACAACTTTTACTTATGTTTATTTAAATCTTTTTTTAGTGACGATTAATGCAATGTTCGATAAGTTTTGCGTTATTCGTAATAAACGAAAAGTCATGTATGAGTGGTTGCATTTGGAGCTTGCATAATCGACTTTGGGTAAAAATCAGAGCAAAATTAGTAATCTTCATGAGATTTTTAAATAAACACTCTCATCCCTTAAGCAAAACCACTTCATTCTTAATAAATTATAAAAGCAAAACAATAGGAAATAGAATTAGATTTTTGTATTCTATATTATACCGTGTAAAATCTCGAACTATCTAAATAAAAATTAAAAGGAACTTGTAAACGTCTACCTTTATCAGTTATTTTTTTTTGCTGTATTCTCCATAGGTTCATTATTTTGATTTTGCTTTAAGAAGAGGAAAAAAGAACTGAAGAATAAGTGTTAATAATTCATATACATACAAGATTTTTTATAAATAAAATATGCACCAATCATCCTTTTATATGTATTGTTTATTCATATAATTCTTTTCAACGTTTCGAGGCTCTCTATATTCAGGATCTTCTTAAGAGATGACCTGACTGTTCGGCTTTCGATTCGACATCGCAAGCCACACATTCCCTTCGCCGTTCGTCATGTCCAATTGAAAGTCGAACAGTGAGGAGATAGATTTAGTATAGTATAGACATAGTAGTATATTATTCAATCACACATTTTATTGTTAAATAAATTAATCCTCATAGTCTTCATTTAATTCATATATCATATTTGGTCATTAATACAGTTATTTCATCCTGGCCCATTATCACACAATCTTTGACTATCTGTTGTGTGATAGTGGATCAGGGAACATGTAGTTCAATATCGTCCTCGTTATGCAAAGTTTTAGATAGCAGTGTAATAATGACCACATATTTTTATATATAATATAAGAATTAAAAGATGACTATGAGGATTAATATATTAACCAATAAAATATGTGATTAAATAGTATGCTAGAGTAAGAAGATCTTGAAGATGAAGCAAAGAGCCACGAAACGTTGAAAAAAAGGAATAGGAATAAACAAAAAATATTAAAGGGAGATTGGGTCACATTTTATTTATAAATCAAAATTTTAATTATTTCCTTAAGCATAAATAAAAGTATCATCATAAAGATGTAAAAACAACAAACGATGCTTGAACTAAATATACTTCGAGGTATCGAATGAAGAGAAACATCTAGTGGGCAGAAAAGTTTAACAAAAATCAGAGAGAGAGAGAAGTAATTAGCCGGAGTTGATCCTAGGAGATTCGGCCGGCCGCGGTTAAGCCCCACACTAAGATAAGGGACTTAGCTTCGGTTTCACAGCCCGCTCCCAAGTGCCTCCGTACCGCAAGTCCTCCGGGCTTAGTTTGTCTACTTAGTCTTTATTCCATATACTTACATTCTCGCTAAGATGGCACTCTCTGACGTTTTACAGCTGCCGGATAGAGATAAAGTAGATCCTTATTGTTTAATTATTATAATTTAAAACATTAAATTATGTATTGTAAAACAAAATATTGGTTACATATTACATGATGTGCAATAAGTTATTATAAACATCAGCTCGAACTTAAAAAAATCTGGTGCGGTGTTCATAACACAACTTTCACTTGCTACATTGCCTGAAATAAATTTTAAAATTTTCTATTTAGTTTCCATGAAAACATGTTTTATTAAATAATATAAAAGTAGAAATTATTAACTACTTTGACGTTATCAAAAAATACATTTTCTTATCATATATATCATATTCCTTGATAGCTTATATTTATCCATTTTTTTTTTAATACAACTAACAATGAGAGACGGATAATTATTTAAAATAAACAAAATTAAAGGTACATAAGCCATCTTGAAAATTTGGCATATAATCACTATCAGACTGTTTCAATAGGCTAAGACCTAGCTGATATTAAAGAATATTTAATTTTACATTGATGTAATGAGTTTGATCAAAAATGATAGAGCCTTTTTTTAGTAATTGTAAAAATGTGTAAAATCGATGAAAAAGTCAATTTCGGTGAAAAAATTGCTGTAGCATCCCAGGCTAGTACCTACCTTACATACGAAATTTCTGTTAAAACTAGGAACTTGTTAGATTCAAATTCGAGAGTATATTAATGGTTTATTCTCTCTGACCATATTTTAGAGGTTGGACAAGGCCTTGCCATCGTAATTATTTATTAATATTTTATTATATTTATTATTTTTTTAGTTGAGAAATATTACGATTTGCTACATCTGAGAGCAATAAGTAATAATGATAAATGTAAACATTCACAGTTCGTTTATAATTTTAAAAAATTGATATAAATAAAATTCGAAGATAATAATAATAAATTAAATTGAACATAGAAATGAATAATAATTAAAAAAAAAACTAGTTTATTGCAATCTTATTTTATTTTTATCATTCCTCTACCACTACGTAATCTTCGTCTTACAATTCTAATTCTTTCATTATCATTCTTTCATTCTTTTACTCTATTCTAATTATCCCTTCTGGTAGTAAGGCTTCAAAAACAAAGCTTTACATTTATCTATATAATTTAAGTAAGTCCAATATATGTAACGTCTTCTAGACATTTATTGTGACAATAATATTAGAAATTATCAGGATTCATTATTAGCATTTAAGCGTCAATTTTATTTCGATAAATATAGAATAAACAAAAAACTGTGTATATATATATATATATATATATAAGTAAAGTAGAAAACACTTTTTGGGACCAGTTTTGATCCAATGGGACCTGGAGGCCACCGCTTCGGAGTTAGGAACAAAAGTTGGAGCCGTACAAATCGTTAACTGGGTTAGGGCTAAGTTGGTTCCCGATCAACCATTCACCTTTTCAACGAAATGAAATCCGTTCGCCTAAATTAGAATCAATTAGTGAACTCTACAATGGCCGGCGGTCTCTATCCCAACCAAACGAGGATTGTTCCACTCGACAATCAGGCCCTCAGTCCGAATCATCTATTCTCTCCTTGATTTAAAATTCAAAGTTGTAAGTTTACTGGAGATTATAAATTATAATCTTTATCTATGGTAATATAATACCTGAACCCTGGGTAGCAAAATACATTATGCTTGGATTTTTTATGTATCCTATGCGCAAAAGGTTGTGTTTTATTTAATTAGCGGAAGATGTTAAATGAAATAAGAAGATGGATAATGATACTATGTATTGACCGTAAACATATATATATATATATATATATATATATATATATATATATATATATATATATATATACAGAGAGAGAGAGAGAGAGAGAGAGTAATTAGAGATAAGGGAGAGAGTTTAATAATTTATAATATGAATATTTAATTATATTGAATATTGCATATGCCTGCTTTGTGCCTGAAGCAGACGGATAAGCTAGAAAATGTACGTTCCTTTTCATAACAGGTGTGATAGACCGAAACGCTGAACAGGAAAATACTAGATATTAGATTCTTAACCTCTGGAAAAAACCCTACTAATTAATAAATCATTCAACGTTGCACCCTGGTTGGAATATGTGGTATTTGCCAATAATACTTGTAAGAAGATCATAGATTTATAATAAAATTTACATCGTTTCTCGTCTGGATTTGAGTAATTATATTAATATAAATGCCGTTTACGAACCTAAACCCCGCTCTAGGGAGCGTGATTATACAATCCAAACATTGCTGAGTATTTATGATGCTCCAATATCTCTAACATAACCCTTCGAACAAAAAATAAGCTCAAACAATTCCAGAGCGGGGTAATTAGAAAAATATACAAACATACCTACTTCCCTCTGGAAAGAAAACGCAACGAATGCTTATTGCACTCTAAGCTTACCAACGGTGAAATAATTCTTAGGTCCCCGCCAGGTGAGTTTTTGAATCATTGCTGCATTTAAACCAATGCCGTAAATAGGATTTTCGCCCCCCTTCTCCAATAAAAATAATATAACAGTATTTTAGGTAATATATATATATATATATATATATATATATATATATATATATATATATATATATATATATATATATATATATAAATATCATCATCTCATAACATTAACTCTTTTTATTGACTGAATTAAGGTCAAAACAGTGACAAAAAGAAACAAGTATTTTTTAATTAATCTAAAAATAACATTTCGCTCGAAATTATGCAGTCGGGCGCAAGTATCCCCTTTGTCCCCCTCCCCCTACTTCATGCGTTAATTTAAACAATCCGATATTTGATAGTATAACACCTACACCAGCTCTAAACCGATGGTAGGGTGGTATGACTCATGAATAGAGTTCATGTTTGAGCTATGTTATAATTACAAGTAAATTTACAATCACAAGTATTACGTAACGGGTATCATAACATCCAACAGAAAATATCAACAAATTTTTTTTCATTAAGAAACCTTAAAATGTAAACAGGATACAGGAGAAGAAGGATAAAATATAAGATATGATGAAAAATTGAATCAAGAAGAAAGTAAAAAAATGGAAAACAAAAAAAAAAATAGAAGAATTAGGTCACAAAATAAAGTCGCATGAAACGAAATCGTATGCTTAGTAAAAGACGCGGGATATTTCTGCAATATAGCCATTCGTTAAGATGTGAAATATATCGTATTTCATAAAAAGTATTAAAGACGGAATAAAAGTAAGTTAGCGGCTTTTGGGAAGAATTTTTTTCTTGGAATTTAACGCCCTTAAGCACTTCATATAGGATGAGTTATCTTGTAAGTTTACCAACCAATTTAAGACAGAGTGAAAAGATCGAAATTTATTCTTTGAATCCTCCATGAAATACTTCTATATCACATTGTTTTTTGTTTTGGTTTTTAATGTTTAATGTTTCAACTTTGCGATCCAATTAATTATTTTTATATTTTCATGTTTTCTGTTTTTCTTTATTCGTTTATATTCTTTTTAATTTTTTTTCACGAGAAGAATTTAAGTTTTACTGCGTATTTATTGCTTTCGCTAATCTACACATGAAATATATAATAAGGGAAAGTATTGCGATATACTTAAATCAAATAATAATTGATTTTTATAATTTAGTCATTCGGCCAGAAATGTTTACTATTCTATTTCTAGATTTTTGTTATTTCCAAGGAACCTAGTCCCAAAATAAAATTATTTTTCTTTATATTCTTTATATATTTCTTTATTATTATATAGCCATTATTATTTGTATACAACATTACATTTTGCATTATATTTCTATAGTACGGGAGCAAAACGCATCCCTTTAAATTAAGTGATTTGAAGAAGTTAGGAGAATTTAGAGGGATGCACAGTGCGGATTTTCGTGGTCGATACTCGGTAAATATCTGATTCAATGATTGTAAGAATTGTATAATTTTTAGAGACTTTTATTAATTTTTTTTTATTTAGTAAGTGTGTGATGTAACTTTTTTACTTCCGTGTACGCAGTAGCGTTCGGCGTGACGTCTGTACGTACGTTCGTAACTCGCATAACTTAAAAACGGTTAGCCGTAGAAAATTAAAATTTCGTATTTAGGATTATTATATAATCTAGTTGTGAACCTCCTTTTTTGGTATCTGCATGATTACCGAAAGTGGTACTTTACTTGAAGGCCATTAAGGATTTTCATCAAAGATTATATTAAAATATTATACCAAACTTCTCAAATTTAGTATTTAAGACTCACATATTAATATAAACAACTTAATAAGTTTTGGTAAACATTGGCAAACCGGAAGTTGTAGTTTACTTGAAGGTCACATTAGACTTTCACCGAAAAGTATATTAAAATCGTATGTAAAATATCTCAAATTTGGTAAATTTGACTCTTATGTCAATATAAATAATTTAATAGATTTTGGCTATCTATTTTAATAGATTTAATAGATCCAAAAGAGGTACTTTACTTGAAGATCATAAGAAACTTACATCAAAAGGTATATTGAAATTTATTACAGAGATCATATTTCGGTGATAAAGGTTATAAACGCAATTTTTTTTCACTCTAATTAAATAATCTTATTGCTTGTTGTGTGTTAAAATTGATTGTAAAATACTGGTTTTCCATCCCATTTGTGAGATGAATAAATCTGAAGCAGAAGAATAAGATATAAGTTGTGTATGTTTTTCGCTTAGAATGTCGAAACTGTCGATTTCCAATGCTTTATCTAGCGATATTGACAGTTTAAATGTTGTCACGGAACACGAAGAAATCTCTTGGAAATTTCAGTTATCATGAGACTAGTTATCATGAGTGTGTGTGTGTGTGTGTGTGTGTGTGTGTGTGTGTGTGTGTGTGTGTGTGTGCCGATGTCGCGACGCCGAGTATCGTTTTTGAGATTCTGCAATCTTCGACAACTAGTAACCAAATTCAGGATTACTTTTTCAGTCAGCTATTTATAGTTTAATAGGCATACAAGGAAGTCATGTGTTGTCCACATCAGATATTTTTATTTCTGTTCCGATTTCATCTCCTTTCCCTCAAAAGTTTCGAAATACTTTGAATCGGTGGAAATTTTAAAGTAAAAAACCAGATACACACATAACACACACACACACACACACATATATATATATATATATATATATATATATATATATATATATATATATATATATATATATATATATACACTCTGAGGTATATGGAAAGAGAGAGGCGTAGGAGAATCTTTAATTGTGAATTACATAGCTAAAAACTGTTTGTTTGATTGTTCTAGGAATATTTTTTAATAAATTAGTTTGTTTAGGTCTAATGTTAGTTTTCTTTTCCATTTCATTTCAGTAAGATGAAAAGTAAACAGAGGAAGAGAAAAGTAAATTGTTGGAAAGAAGCATCAACCCTTTAAGTACCATCTCTCAGCTTATTGCCTCGGATATTTGAGTTCTCTTTTGTTTCAGAAACTTTTTATTACTTTTAAAGTGGTTCAGTTTTTTTTGTTTTCTGTTATTAAAAAGCGAAATCTATGATATCCTATAGTAGTTATTCTATTGCTAATTGTTTAGTAATTGGTCAGTCAAGTGATTGGTCAAATCTGATTAATCTAACGTAGATTATATCTATCGATGTGCTATCTATCGGTACAAGTAAGTATTACATAACCCATAGCAGTTTCATAAAACACCGAGATTACAAGAAATTACTTATTAGATAGACAGACAAACACTCTAAAAAATTGCCTATTCATCGCAAGCACAGGCCTATGCGACTATAACGATGCTTAAGGACGACAGGAATATATTGCTCAACGAAACCCATTGCTTTCGTATCTATTCCCAGCAATATGCTTTTATCGTCTAACAAGTAAAATTATTTACAGTTTGTCTGCAGTATCCGTACAACAATAAAAATTAGTTTTAAGACGCTGTAAATTATTACAATATGGTCAATTATTTCCAAAATATTAGGTATAAAAAAAATATATTTGGTTTGTTTCTTCTTTTACTTATTTATTTATTTTATGAAACCTTTGAAGGGTCGTCATTTTGAAACAAAATGGCGGATGATTATACTGAGTTTCGAGGATCGCCCTGGGATGACCTCTGACTTTGGTACCAAATCTACCAATAATCTACCAAGAAGTCTCAGAGAAAAGGCGCGGACGACGGGCGGTTTTTTTTTTAATGGTTTGATTCTGCATATCTTTAAACGTAAAACCACAAATTTTGATGAGGATTTAAAATTTAATTTTTTTTTCCATAGTTCATTATTGAAAAATAAACCAAAAGTACAAGAATTTAATGACATGGAACATATAAATAATTCATTCGTTCATTCATTGAATAATAGTTAATTAATTCTTTCATGATCTGAATGAAATAAATTGTTTCAGCTATATTAGAAGATATATTTTTGTTGTAGTTTTAGAGTATAGTCTGTTTATAGTTACAATGCACTTTAGTGTCAGTGATAAGGTGTATGCTTCACAGAGTGGTGCTGTCAGACCTCTCTATACAGGTATTCGCGAGTGAATGTTGTAATCCCGATTCCCGAGGCAAGGATTACTTCTTTACCGGAATTTCTGGAAGCGTTTTTTTTTTATGACATGATATTTTGTTCTATATTTTTATGTATTTCATATCTTATTAAAACTTGCACAGTTTTTCTTTCCACTTTGTCTGCCATCATCCCAATAAGGCCATTGTGCTCCCAGCCTCTTTCCTTCTTGCGAAGTTCTGCCTTGTCTGTGGCTTCCTTTCCAGAGATTCCACAATGAAAGGGTACCCATATACTATATTATCACCCACTGACCACTGTCTCTCCCGCAGTTATATTGCTAATTTTCCAATAGCATTTTCTGGTATCCCTTCGGCAACGGTCGGTCATTAATTATCTCTGAGAATGCGTTATGTTCATGAATTCTTTTGAAAAAAAAAACTGGTAAATCGCAAGGATTTCGCCTGGAGAAAAGCTGTCCAATGGAAATCATTTGATTAGTTTGAAAGTAAGGTCTGGAAAAAATGTATGCATCAAGAGGAAGTAAAAAATTAATGTGGATCATTCGGGAAGTTTTATTTGAGGATTAAAAATGGAATAATATGTTGCTATTTGATTCCAAATACACAACTGAACAACAGAAAATATCATCGATACCATAACGAAGTATCTTAAATCTAAACGCTTCGTTCGAGTTATACAATTTAATTTCAATAAATAGATAAATTTACCGTTTTACTGCCATCGGCTTTGTTAATACTAGCCTGGCGGTGTTAACAAGAATACACAATAGAAGAATAGACAATGTGCCGCTGGCGATGTTACCAAGAATACACAATAGAGTCATCTGTACTGTAAGATAACACGCGAAATGGGAAATCAGTGTTGAATTATCAGAGCAACGCCCATAGTGTATTAGCCGACCCATTTACCATTCTATGCTAGTACAGTCATTAGGCCAACACTTCCACCGTTACACCGTAATGTTTCCATGTTCCTAATGCAAACTAAATGCTACATTGCTTCCCTATGTCTTCTTTGTTTAATGTTGGATGAAGCCAGAGATAAATTTTATTAACAATTAAAACAAAAACGTATGATTATTATGTGAAGGGATTTTTTTTACATCGTGGTTTAATCAGAAAAAAAATTGATTAACGCAATGAGGTAAAAATAAATTAAATCAACAGGGACCTGTATGAATTCTCCTTCTTCTTAATCATGCCCTCTTCCACAGAAGGGCAGTGTGAGGAGCTTTCACATAGAGCTTGATCCATAAGTCTCGATCCTGAACTAGCTGACCACGTCAATTCCAATCCATTCCTCTCTTTGGAGCACCTCTTTGACGGCTTCTCTTAGCCTTCTTCCCTCAACTCTCGTTTCGTATGCGATTTTGGGCATTCTTTCATCCTGCATTCTTTGTACAAGGCCAAACCACCGTAGCCTATTTTCTTTGATTGTTTCTCTCAGATTACTTCTTATTGTTGTATTTCTGTCCCTTCTTATTTTCTTCTTTGTCCTCTTGAAGGACCTCATTTCCATTGCTTGGATTTAAGACCTGTGACTTGAGGTAATAGTCCAAGACTCACTGGAACAAGGGGATAAACGTAGCCTTATATACTACAGTTTTAACCTTTTTTGTAACTTCTTTCTTTCCCAAGAAGGCAATGGACAAGCATTTACCGGCTAGTTTTATCCTTTCTCGGATTTCCCCATCTAGCCAGCATTTCCTAGCCGTTTTCGTTGAGGTGGGTCCCCACGTACTTAAAATCACTAACTTTCTCCAGCTACTTTTTCTTCAGTCAAAGTATCCGGTCTCCCCGTTCTTCCTCTCTTTCTATTCTCAGTATTTTAAAACAATAATTTGTTTTTAAATTTATTTTTGTTGCTTGGCTACCTACGGTGTAAGAAGGATCGGTATAGGAATAATCTATAAGCTCTAATATGCATGTTTAAGAATTCCCGAAGTCCAAACAAGTAACTAAAAGTAAAAAAAGTAATGCTAGTCTTGCTGCTGAACCATTCCCGATTAAACTGTATGGGTGACTAGAGTTTGGTCTTAGAGTGGTGAATACGCAGTTTCGAGAAAATATCTTCCGAATTAGACATGCAAATAGCCAAATTACAATCGATTACATAACTATAACCAGTGCAAATCTAAATATCATTTTATTTTTTAATACAATTTTTGCTGAGATACATTAAAAAAAAACATCTAATTTTATTGATTTATTTTAGCTTGAGCCGTGTCCTAACTTTTTCCCATGATTTTTAGTTGAAATGGTTTCCTAGAGGCCAGAATCAACCTGGAAGAACCATTAAATGCAAAATACAATCATATATTAATATTTAAAATAAACAAAATCTAACTGGTATATACCTTAATTTGTAGCGATACCTATCTAACAATAAAATCATCAGCGTTTATTTCATGAACATATTTATTCCTATCCAAATAAGCTGTAACATATATTTTTTTTTACACTTCTATAAAGATGAGAAGTTCTATTTCTTATTGTCTTGGCATTCAAGAAGCCAATATGATAATTTTGATTATTTGAATAAAAATGTTTTCTAAGAATTTTCAACTCTCACAAAAGATGAAAATTTTTGAAATTATTTATTCTTGCATCCGTAATTGCTATAATTATTATTTATATAAAAATCGTTTTATTTCAACAAATAGCTATAGTACTTACTATAATATTATTTTAAAAAATTAGAATTTATGTTTGAAAATTGATTGAGTGCCTCAATATTAATATCAATATTTATGTTCATGGCATAATATAACGATTCAGCCTATATTAATAACGGAAAATAAAGCCTTAGTGCAAACGAATATGTTAAGTAATGGACTTTGATGTAACAAATAAAAACTTCGTTTATTTTTGTTTTTTCATTCAATTGAAGCATTCAGTTCAAACATTATTTTAATTTACTTTCGCACTCATTATGGCAAAAACGATGAGTTATCCTACTGCTTACTAATTTATTTTAGCCGGAATATCAGGAAGATCGATTTAAGAAATAAAAACTATAATAATTGATAATATATACGGGTGATTATCAAACTAGAGACCAATTTCAGCAGGCGAAATTTTGAATTTTAGTTTAAAATTCTATGTAAGAAATTGTGTTGATCTCTGAGAACTATAGAAATTCAAAAATACGCCTTGCAAAGATCAATAGTCATTTTATTTTTAGCCTTAAAATTTTAAATATTTGATCCATTGCAATTGTATATCTTGCAATAGTAATTATGTCTACAATCACATGTTTTCCCTAAAAGTCCTTTTAAACAGAAAAATACATTTTATTTACCGTTAATTACAAACCAAGAAAGGAATAAATAAAATCGAAGAAACTTTCAAATATAAATATTTATTTATTTAAATACAAATAGGGATCACACTGAAATTACACTACACCACCCATTTAAAACTAATTTTAATTTTTATCCTTCGAAGGATTTCGTTAACTTTTCTTCTAGAATGTTTCTACCGTGGGTTTTTTTAATCCACGGAAATTACACATTTTCTGGCATGGTAATTACATATTGTGGAAACATCTAAACAAAAAGAAATCATACAAAAATGGAATTGATATAATTAAATACAATTGTTCAAAATCTATAAATTGATAATAATGAGAAAAATGGAAAAAAAAAAAAAAATAGCGTTAAAAGAGCACGTGGTAATTACAACTCAAATTGTACGCTCCTGAAAAGGACCAGCCCACATCCAGTTGCTTTCTCTGACTAGAACCTCCTCTAGGACTCTAGTCCGGGATATCTCTGACGGACAGCCCTGCCACTCTCCTATTGACTAGAAATAAACCAAATAACTAGCACCTACACAAAAAAAATTCCGTTTATATTTGTGATTGGCTTTCCGAACCCCTTTGCATTCACTGATCACCCAAAATTCAGACTTTCTTTTAATTTCTGGCCATTTCACTTCACGAGAGAATTATATATACGTAATATACATACTAAAGGACTGAGGTAAGAATATCAACGGACACAATTGAAGTGCAAAACCATTTTGGGACAGCTACGGTAATTACATTTTGCAAGATGGCCAATTTATTAGGTAAATTTATATCCGATTCAACATTGGGCTCTTGCTAATGGGCATCCGCTTTAACCATTTTACTAAACATTTGGAGGGTATGCAGTTAACCAGAAATTTCCTTGGGGCTTGATAGATTTTGGGAAGCAGTATATATCTTTTTTTTTGCTTGATTTATGTTATTTTTCCCTCTGATTTAGAACTCATATAATTTTCTCAATATCAGATAAAATATGAAAACATTTTTAATACAGCTTGATTAATCAGATTTTGCCACAGTCGCAACGATATAATGCAACCATTAGCATTTATTTCCGAAACGTAATTATTCTAATCCGAATAAGCAAGGATTTATTTGATTGATTTATTAATTTCTTTTTTAAGACGATCGGTTATTGAATAACCGTTATAACAGGTTAATCCCTTCCACGGGATGAAGATACCGAAATCGGCAGCGAGAAGGCCGTGGCCGGTTTGACAGAAACAAGTCGCTGGGTAGAGTCGTTTGTCCTCACTACCTCCTCTTTTGTCTTCCTCCAAGCCTCCTCTTTGGCCCACTCTTCCTTTCTCTGATTGGTTTATTACCCTAATTTATCTTTTACTTCATTATGTCTTTTCTTAGGATAATCGAAACAATAAACTGCGCGGAAGTTGTTTCTCTCATCTGTAGCTTGGGTAATTGGGCCTAAAGTCACCTCCTTGCTGACTTCATTTCAGAAGTCTTCTTTGCATTTCTATTGCTACCATAAATCATGAATTGAATAAGTATTAGTATCAATTATTTATATTATATAATCACATTTATTAAATAAAATTGATTCTTTCATTATATAATCAAGACTGGAAATTTATATTAACATTATTGACTAATTACGTGGAGTTCCTGTTGTGCCTCCAAAAAAAGTCCATTCGGCGTCTTGAATAAAACTGAGTAGCAAATTGAATCGATAAGTATCGCAGCGGTGCAAAAAAACGGAATGAATTCAGCGATCATTTAAGGAAAGTCACCACTGTCACTATCCATTTATTCTATGCCTATAAACAGGTTTTTCTAATATTATTTTTATTTAAATAACTATTAAATATTTTTTATTTTGATTTTTTTTTATATTAATTGATTAAGCATTAGTTATTTCGTCAATAACAACCAATATTGATTTATTAAATTATGATAAATGAGGATTGATTGGACTATTCGTTAATATATATATATATATATATATATATATATATATATATATATATATATTTTTTTTTTTTTTTTTTGATATGTAAGAACTACGATGTTCATACTTGTAAGGTAAAACAATGTAAAAGGTAGAGCCTCCAATAAAAATAAAAAAAAAATAATTATTTATATTATAAATAATAATTATATAATTGAAATAATTATAAAGAAACATTTATAAAATGAAAAATATAACACAAATAATGTACTACTCCAAATTAGAACTCTAGACAGAAAAATTATTTATCTTCCGGAATTGGATGAACAGGATATGATTCCATCGGTGGGATTTAAAAGTGAGAAGTGTGATCCTATAGGAATGGATGGAATAAGGGATTGAATTCCAAAAGTACGGGATCAGATAATGGAAGATCTGTCGAATACTGTTGATTTAAAACATTTAAATTAATATTCAAAACATATGTATCCCAATATTTACTTGTACCAGATAAAGTATTATACTAATATTCTAAAGAAAAGATATTGTAATATTTCTGAATCCTAAAATTGATTTTTTTTTTATTTAAAGTCTGTTTCTGCCTTCGAATTATCTTTAGAACGTGATTCGTTCCCATGAATTATGCATTTTTCGTCCTCAAAAGTACAGTCGTAATTCATTATATTATGAGACTAATTTGGCTATTAGTCTAACTTTATTGATATTTTCATATACTAATTAATTTATTCCTATAATTAATCTTCAGGCCGGGGAAGGAATCAATCTAAAATTAGTTTTAGAATTGTATGTGCCTTTTAACAAAAGATTTATCTTGTTGTTATATTTCAACATATTAATCCTAAAATGGACTCTAGAAATGGCAACTGGATGGCGCTTTATTATTTATTCTGTTGCTTTCGAATGGTACAGAAGTAGATTTTACTCGGTTAATGGAAGTGCTAATTCTTTGGTTGGAATGGCGGACTGGATGTTCAATTGCTAAGTTAGAAGTCTTTGTAATTTGAGGAAGGGGTAGAGGGGAGGAGGGCGGTGGTCTGGAGTGTAATTGGGTTAAAAACTCCAGTCACGCGGGACCCAGCTCAAACAATGTCATCTGACCCTAGTCTCATGGGCGTCTTATCTCTATGGGAATGGGTAGGCACTGGTTGCAACTCCCTGATTGCAATTTCATCCACCTGGATAGTTATTGTTGTATTTACAATTGTATTGTAAATTATCTTAAAATTAGAAGTTCTATAACATCACCATTAGTAAGCATTAATATTTTCTTTCATTTGCTAATTATAAAGATTGATAGATAGATTAGGAAATACAAATTATTATAATTATTTTAAAAATTTAAATTGAGCGTACTGGTACTTGTGCAGGTAATATTGGGAGGGTAATATTGGGCCCGGCAAGTGGGCGTATCGGTTTTTTTTTTAATAACCAAGGTAAGCCCAGTTATTCCACCAACTTAAAATTCCTGCTTCTAATGAAATCCAAGATGGCCGACAATTTGATGGAAAGGCCTTATGCAGGATTCTATCTGAGGAAAAAAGACAATATCTAAATTGATCGTAACGTTTAAATAAACGTTTGGAATTCACTTTTCTCAAGAGAACATTCACATTGTAAAAAAGGATAAACAAAATGTATTGTTTTATCTGAAGATAAAAAAACAGATAAAAAAAAACAGATAAAAAAAGTTATCTTATTAGTAAAGATAAGTTTTCTGGCTCTCTTCGCAGGACGAATCCGGATGAATTGAGACACTAAATTTTCTCTTGACAGAATATTAATGATTTTCGTCAGTTTGGTAATAGTGGCTTGACAAATGGTTGTTGGGCTCACTCACAGCTAAAACTATGAGCACTTGTCATGGATAAATATGTCTCCCAGGAATACCGAAGAATTCCGTAAGATCAAAACTTCAAAAGATGGCCCTTCTGCCAAAGCCTGCCACTAGACCCTTGCTGTTACAATTTTTTTTTAAGTGCAATAAAATTACGTTATTGATAGAACACATTAATATTGAGGGAAAATATTTTTTTTTTTTGTGTATGAAAAATACAGTGGTGGCCATTTGATTCACACATATACACATATATAAATTTCCCATATGTTTCATATACTTTAGTAACATATGTAATAAAGGATATATACACATATAACTAACATACATGCATATAAATAAGATATAATTGACATTTGCAACCTTGACGGCTATGTTATTTAAAACGACACGATTTATTACCATATTTTATTTTATTCAATATAATGGAATAAAATTTATAAAGCTATAAAGATATGCAAGGAATCCATTTACCACAACCCAGATTTATAGAACGGCGTTAGCTCCTGCAGAGGATGAGGTACACCCCCGGGCTGACTAAGCTTCTGCTGATCACTTCTAACGTCACCGCAGATAAATGTACCAAGAACACCCCGTCTTATATATTATGGGATTAATTCTGTACCTGACGTTGTGGTTGGGGAAAGATATTTTCTTAAAGTTGATATTCAATAAATAATAAAAAAACAATGAATTATTGGTTGAGATTTTTTTTCGTTACATTTGTTCTACATACCTATGACGCATATGAATTGTGCTGAAGAACCTGTTGCAGGTTCAACAATTATTTTGTTTTGGTTAATTCCATTATAATTTTTGTATTTAATATATATTTTTCTGTAATAAAAAAAATTATAAAGTAGGTATTTTATTTACTAAAGTTATCCTCCACAAAACGTTATGATTTTCGTTTTCTATCTCATTTCTGTGCCTATTAATGCATCACAAATGAAATCAACAGGTAATAGAACAGACAAGAAAGAAAAAAATAAGAAAAAAAATAATCCTCTCTTTTCTTTAAAAAAAAAAATTACTCGTTCCATTACCTACAATTCAGGTGAAAACAGTTGATGTGGTAAAACTTCAATTTTTAGATCATATAATGCAATATAAGTATATCCAATGTAATATGTTAATGCTCCCGATGCCTGTTTTGCCAAAAGGCAGGGAAGGGTGATGCAATAAATAAATAAAATGTCCAAAGGGTTGATTAAATTAATTCCCATAATTTTCTAAGTAAGAAAAAAAAAGAAGACATTTTTGAATTAAGAGATATATGAAATCTCGACCCCTAGGTCTTTTCTTCTCCGTGCCAGCTAAGAGAATTAAATGTTCAGCCCGTCTATACAGCTGTGTCGTATAAATGAGTCAGGAGAAAAAAAAAAAAAGAAAAAGAAAAATAGAGTGAAGGAAAAAAAAAAGAACCAAGTAAGCGAGAAAGAACAGAAAATAAAGATCTAGACCTCCAATTAACCAAGAGCCCACAGTACGGGGAATATTCCCTCCGTCAGCAGAAACTGGCAATGTGGAGCCATTCATTCACTGGCTTCTCATTAAAAAAAAAAAATGAATTTCGCCTCCTTATCAGACCCAATTAGCTTCCCTTTCAGGCACATTTCATTCATGGAAGCTCAAGAACAATTGATGGTTAATGAGCAATATGTCTCCGCATTATTGGTCCAATAAAAAAATTCAATCGGTCCCTTCAACATTAATGATCCATAAATGAGGTCTTGGCAAGCAGATTAAGCTTTTGATTGTTTTTTTTTTTGTTTCGGCATGTTTTCAATAAATAATATACGAGTTTCACAAATAGTAAGGCTGGGCGAGTCGATTCAAAATGAACATCGCGTGAATAATGACGTAGGCTTATACCAATTAACCACCGTAAAAACTTGAAATTGACATTTGACTATACTTCTTACAAGCTAAGTAGTAATATCTAAGTTACATCTATGGACTTATATTGAATACTCGCTAAATTAAACGGGCCCTTATAAAACTGCAGATTCGGGAGGGGATGGTCGGGAGTAGTTCAGACGCTATATAGAAAATAGATTAACTTTTTGAAATAATTTTCCAATGGACTTTCTCTATGTGGTAATTTGGTTTTTAGGTATTTAACAACCTGGTGAAAAAAATTACTTTCCGACAAGTTTTTTTCAAGCTTAAGATGAGAAAAACTGCCTTTTATTAAAAATAAAAAACATTTCGTAATAGTGTTTAAAGAGACGGAAAAAATAGTTTTAAACAATTGAATTCGGCCAACAACTTTTCTCCAAAAAAATTAATATCTGTGAAATATGGCCATTTTGGTTGCTTTATAACAGGATTAGTAATAATCGCAGGAACTTATTTTGGGGCTCAAATTGGGGATTTCGTTCGGGTCTGTCTAAAATAAAAATTATATGCAATGAAAATAATAACTTATACCGGGAATCGAGAAAATATAAAAACAGGTATTTTCAACAAATATTTGAACAAAGGCCAAAATGTTCCAAGAGCGATTTTTGAAAGCGCTATTTAAGAGTTTCTCTATAACCCTATTTTCATGAATTATATGTGAGATTCGATTTAATACATAAAAAAAGCGTTTGAACATTATATTTTTTTCTCGGTTCGGCAGCTTGTGGCGAGGTAGCGTAGGAGAAGTGACGTAGGGTGGGGTAAGGCTCTCTAACGGCCAGCCTTCAAGCGCTGGATAGTGATCAGTGGAAATAAATTTCTATTCAAATTAGACCTAGTCAATAAGTGAATGCTGTGTGACCAGATTTTTTTTAGGCATTTTGTAATAAAATACATCATATACATAATTTATTTTAACTACATTACTTCAAAAAATCATTAGTTGGATATTTCTAGATTTGAGGTATCAGCTATAGATAGCTCTGTTGCTGAAAGGCTATTTTTCTTTCCACTGGAGATGTTCCCTCTCCTTTTGCCATGTTTATTTTTTTTCTTTCGCTGAATAAATATGAACGAGGTGAGTAGCTAACAGCCAAAAATACGAGGCTAGTAAAGCCGCTGAGAAATGTATGATAAATGCGTAAGAAGTTTTTGTAAGAAATCTTTGAATAAATTTTGCATTCGTCAATGTCCGTCTGGAGTTGTTTAGCTCGCTCTGCAGTATTAAAATCTAGACTTACACGTGTCGGTTGGATCTATATAATTCAAAACTCAGATAGTCACTAGCTGTCAACCTGTCCTGATGAAGGCGTACAAGTTAGACCGAAACTTCGACACACAATAAACAATAAGTTCCACTTATTAGTGTGTTTTTTCATCATAGACCGCACCCCCTCCTTTCCCCCTCCTTCCCTCCACCATCTTCTTCAAATTACATCTAGAGGCAACTATGCCCACACAAAAAATTAGTTTCATATGTTTAAATATTACAGTACTTTTATTTTCGGAAAAAAAACAAAAAAAAATAGATTAAACTCATATTTATCAAATGAATTATTTTGTAATGATCTTGAATTTATAAATAGGTTTTATATTTTATAAATTAGAATTGCAAAAAAGAAAATTTGGTTTCGAAGTTAGATGCTATTTCTTAAAAGTTCTAACTTATTAAAATAAGTGTTTACTCTCGATTTTAATAATGATTGATCTTTCAATATTTCATTTTACGACGGTTTTTATTTTTCCTATAATTAATAGTCAGTAAATGACTATTCCTTAATTTCAAATAAATTCCGCTTATTCACGCTAAATCCGTGTCAATTAAATAAAAGTAAAACTGTATAAAAACAAATTGAAATTAAATTAAATTCAAATAAAAGAAAAAAAAATATGCTGCTATTTCGACGTCGTAATTTCAAATTCGGTAGCTCATCATTTTCTCTTACAATATTAAAAGGATTTTTGCTAGACTTTACAGGTTGTTATGGTTTTGGTAATGGAGGAAAATATCTTTATTGGTTCACAGGAATTATGACGCATTGCTGAGAAATTAGTGCGTAAATTTAAAAATACAACTTGCGATAATATGGATTTGACCATATGGATTTTAATATTTATCAGCTAATTATTGTCATTTTTAAACCTGTAATATTTTTACATAGTTTGATCCAAATCTAATAATATTTCAAATAGTTAGGGCTGATATTAGTTCAGGAAGCTTCAAAATCTAAAGGTACAAGGAGGGGCAAAAATCCAACGTACCATCTAAAATTAGACATCAATAACTTTGATTTGTGATTGGCAATAATGATATTGCAAGACTTTTACGAAAGTTATTTAAAAAAAACTGTATAACTGGCCCGTCAAATTAGAATTTTATATATTAGGATTATTTGTCTAGAAATAATGAATTTATTTTAAAAGTTTCTGAGCTTAAATATTACGTAATAAAATGTTATAGATTTTACAATATTTTGTAGCTAAACGCACCTACTGGATTATTTTATTGATTTTACGGCCGCCGATAGAGTTTCTGTTGCCGAGTTCTGCAACAGAAAATATCGATAGAAGATGTTCAAGTGATTTTTTACTTTTTGACAGATGCACAAAACAATTCGTTGGCTCGGTCCACCGTGCGTGGCATTAACTGAAGAAAAAAATTACATTTAAAAAATAAATTATTTTTCTTAAAAGGCCTCCGTCGCCTGGAATTTCTATTTTAAAACTATTATCAGTTGACGGGCAGGGCTGCCAACCCAGAGGTAATTAAATTACTCACCCTCTGTCATGAAGGTTTAGCGGGTTAAAATTGAAGCTTTCCTGGCTCAGGCCGTTAATTGCCACGTCTCCATGGTCTTTATAAGACTTTGTCACATTAATTAGTTTATGGGAAAAAAAGATGAAAATTTCTTTACCGCTCATGGCAAAAATTAAATGTGTGCGGCTGAACAACTGCGTTAAAATAAAAGAGGTTAGTGGGCATGGAGAATTAAAAAAAGGGAAGAGAATTATTTAAGAAGAAAATTATTGAAATTCATAAATGTGTTTAATTTAATCCAATATAATAGTTAAAATGATTTTTAGTACTCATGAGATGTACAAGGTGTACTATGTTTTTACACATCAGTTTAAAGAGTGATAAAATTTAAAAAAAAATGGTCTGAACCACATCTTGATATCATTATTTATTTAAAGAGTTATGATGTTTCGAAATCGTTGCTGTTAAATACAATTTTAATTTCCAAGCGTTTTTACAGATTTGCGTATTGATTGATTGCCGTATGGTGAATTATGAACGAGATGGTCCGGTTGGTGAACAAGAATAAAATAAAACAGTAAAAACTACTAAATAAATAATAAGTAGTAAATAAATAGTTACTACTATTTTATTTTATTTTATTATACCGCCACACAGAGCCATCTTCCGGCTATTATGGCTATTAAGTCTGTAGATGGTTTTGCAATAATTAAATCTACCTGGATCCATATAGCGGCTGCGCAAAAACCTACTTTTTCCCTTGAGTGTAGGGCCAAAACAGCAAAGAAGATTTTAAAGAAACGCCTAAATTCTTTTCCTAAAAGCCCTTTAACTATCAATACACGAACTACATCCCCGAGAAAATGAAGAAAGTTGAGACGGAAAGAATATTTTATTTCCAAATAACTCGGAAAGTATGCATCTTATAGTAAAACTTGCTTTCATTATTTGAAAGATAATTAAATTCCTTACTAAACAAAAAAAAAAATCATCAAAATCGGACCATTATTAAGAAAGGTACAACGCACTTAACCTTGTGATAATGCTTTTATTTCAGGGTAAAATTTTCGATGTGCAGTTTTCAACGGTTCTACGCGTTGCAGAGCCCTCTGAGTAAAAAAAACAACAACGTATTTTTGGTCATCGGTCTGTCTGTGTCACGATTATCTCTTGAACGGGTGAACTAATCCGGTTTTGGACCTCAATGAATTTAATTTTTCAATACTACATTTATACATTGTGTAATTTACAATAATTTTGATCAAATTTTAAATTATTTTCATCAAATCTATATATTTATACTCAAATCAAGCAATAGTTAAGCATTACAGGATCAGCTAGTAAAATGTATGGGAAGACGGGACATATTATGCTTTTCTCAAAGTATAGTTAATATTTTCTCTGTGCTTTTAATCTAATTCCAAAATAGTCAATTATTTTATTTTTATTATTTTATCTTTTAACAATTTATTCGCACCTGTCTAACCGAAGAGCGAAGGTAAGAAAATGTTATGGGTATAATAGATATACGGCATGATTGACATGAGGAAGGATATTACCCAGAAGCACCTCTTCCCGGTCTTGAATTAGTCCTTTATTTCCGGAAAGGAGATCTCTTATCCAGCTCCTTTTTTTAGTCTTCTCTTAATGTTTCGTCTATGAGTCTGTTGTGATGTCCGTGAAGGCTATTATGAAAATGGCGGTAAAGAGTGCGTATGTGTTGGTCGATAGTTGGTTGTTGTAAGTCGGTATGTATAATTTTATTGTTTACATACAAAGGAGCTTCATTTATCAATTTTGAAATTTTGGATTGAAACGATTGCAGTTTTTGTAAATTGCGAGTCTTTTTTGCTGGACCATAAATCTGTGAGGCATAAGTCCACATGGGTTTAAGTAATTATTTGTATGTATTTAGTTTCTGTCTAATTTTCAGTTTTGAGGATTCGGAAAAAAGAGAGTACAATAATTTCAGTCGTTTCTTCTCATTTTGACGTGTGGATCCTAGGTAATCCATCGATCCCAACATACTGTGTTCGTCTGAGGAATTAGGTGGACTCGAAAAATGAATTTCTAATTATGCTTATAAATTAAATTAAACATCTAAAACTTGGGCTTTTAGGATTAAAAATAGTTTTCCCGGAACCGAGTTCTGTTGCGTGCTTGGTTGTTGTGCTATTGGGGCGATTGTTAAATTGATTGTTCTAGTTGGAAACTTTTGCTTGCCGGGTCTTGATAAATTCCAGGAACGTCTGTAACTTGGTTTATTGTACATTTAATGAGCTGTTTTTTCTTTAAATTATGGAAGGCTGATAATTTAAATCTCATGTTTCTGAATAATTAAAATAATGATATGAATTTATCTTTTGTAGTTAGTTAAGTTCGCTTCACTATCATGTTCAAGGATATGAATCCTGTTTAAAATGTTCATATGAAAACATTTTGTATCGTAATTAAATATTATGATTAAAAATAAATATTGGAAAACGTCGTCTATAAAAAAATAAAATGATGTATTTGGAGAAATTTGCTCAGAATGACAAAAACGAGTTCACTACAAAGTTAGGGAGTATTTAACTGAAACCCTTTTGCTAAGAAATACTGTGAGGTCCTTTCTTGGAGATTTTCGGCTCAGAACTTTTACAAGTGAAATAGGCACATTCTTTTTTTAAACTGAAAAACTTTTCTTAAAGATATAAGAAAATCGTTAAAATTTTTTTGAACGTTTGATTTTGGTATTATTTGATTTTATAATAATTTTTGCCGTAGAATTTGGGTATTCCTAATGAACGACAATCTATAAAGTTATATTATCAATTAGAGAGAATATTAGATCTGAGTTTAATATTAAATATTTAGGATTTTGTTGTCGCCTTTATATGTGCTTAATACAAAGCAGGATATAACAGTAAAAAATATTTCATGATATGACACTGGACACTTCATGATTTCCTTGCATGATTATTCAACTATAAATCGGTGGCTCAAAAAGTGATTCGGAATTTGATTACTAGTTTCCGAAGATAGCAATAGCTCAGCAGTATAGAAAACGACACTCGGGGTCCATCTATTGACACACACACAAAAATGTCTTTCCATCTCTGATAGATGGAGCTGCGTTCTGGATGCTCTGCAGGAAATGGGTGTTCCCAAGTATCTCAGGAGGATAGTCAGTGACTACTTCCAAGATAGTACCTTAATATGTTTAACAGAGAACGGGCCGAAGAGGTTGAAAGTGACGACGGGTAAAACGGGTAAACGGGTCTTCTGTGGGTAAAAGGGACCTCTTCTGTGGAACATCATGTATGATAGAGTCCTCAGGCTTAGCCTACCAGAGGTTGCCAAAACAGTAGCTTTTGCTGATGGCCTCACATTGGTGACCGAGGCAAAATACAAAGAAGAAGTGACCCTGAAAGCCAACCAGAGTATTTCACTGATTCACAATTGGCTACAACTGGCAGATAGCAAGACAGAAGCCGTTTTCATCAGTAGCAGGAAAATAAAGAAAGATAAATTATTTGCCACTTCTATAAATTTGTAGAAGTGGGAAATAATTTATCATTCCCTAATTAGATTGATTCTTCTATACCATCATGCGCATGTCAACTAATAAAGAAAGAAATCACTCTGAGAGTGGGTAGACAAGAGATCCGGTCCAAGCCTTCCTTGACATATCTCGGGGTTAGAATTGATGAAAGGCTAAGATTCAAGGAGCATATCCAGCAGGTTTGCTATAAGGCGGCTAGAGTGACGACAGCGCTGGCTCGGCTGATTCCCAACGTAGGAGGACCTATAATACAGCTGCAGGTTATTGATATCGAACGTGGTCACATCCGCAACCCTGATATGGAAAGGTGCCTTGGATACACTGGCTTACCGAAGACCGATGGTATCCGTATAACGCCGGAATGCCTTAAGAGTGATTAGAGCATTTCGTACAGTTTCCTCTGCTGTTTCAGGAAGAGAGAGACGAATTTCAAATGGTCCGTGGATCGGAACCGACTGCCGATAACATCGTAAGCCTAATGCTGCTCTTCCAGGAGTGCTGGATGGCGGGCCAACGTCTAACACAGACAGCAGCACAGATCATCAAACTGCTGAGGAAGGAAAAGAAGGAACGGTGAGCCTAATATAGCAGGTAGCCTAATACAATGAGGCGGCACTCAGCCACTCCTCTTCCATGAAATATTGCCTAACGGTGGTCCCACGGAGGGTGGGAAACAGGTGTAGGGAGGTGGTTTTAGTAGGTAAAAATCCCACAGACGGAAAGCTATGGGCCTCTCCGCGTCTTTAGTCGATTTTCACATATCCTCGTAAAAAAAAAAGAAAAAAAAAGACACAAAAGCTCTTGTTGACGTTATTATTTGTCGTTTTCTTTAAGTAAGTAAGATGTTCCTCAAGAGATTTCTTCGCGTTCCGTTACAACATTAGAACTGTCTATATCACTAGATAAAACATTTGAAATCGACGGTTTCGACATTTTAAGCGATATAACCCGCTGTAGACTTATTCTCCTGTTGCAGACTTGTTCAGCTCACAAATGGAGAGTAAAACAAATATTTTACACCCAATTTTAACGCTTAAAACAATTACTAAAATTATTAAATTCGAGTGGAAAAAAAATCGCGTTTGTAACCTTTCTCACCGAACCATATGATCTATGTATTAAATTTTAATATACTTGTTGATATAAGATTATTACGATCTTCAAGTAAAGTACTCCTCGGCTCACCATTTTCAACCAAAATCTAGTATATTACTAAATATTCATATTGATTTAAAAGTCTTGTTTACCAAATTTAGGATGCTTTAAATTATATGTTGATATAATTTTTTATTGAAGTTTATTATGACCTTCAAGTAAAGTACCACTTCCGGTTTGCCGATTTAAACCAAAATATAGTATGTTATTTAAATAACCCTAAAAATCATAAGTGCCAAATTGGGAAAGTGTTGTATTATATTTTAATATAATTTTTGATGAAAATGTATTATGACCTGTAAGTAAAGTACCACTTACGGTGATAATTTAATGACCAAAAAAGGAGGTGCACAACTGCATTTTACAAAACCTAATTACAAATTTTCAACTTTTTATGGCTAACCGTTTTTGAGTTATGCGAGATATGGACGTACGTACAGACGTCACGGCAATACTGGTTAAAGTGGTTTCAGAGATGGCCAAAAATTAGAAAAATAAAAAATCAATGAAAAAAAAAACATTAATGATATAGAAACTATTTTGATAGAGACATATCCTGATAGACTGGCAGAATATTTTTTTAAGAATTTTTAAATCAGAGAAAAAATTGAAAGAGGTTAAGGAACTCGCTCCGACGGGACGACAAAGAAATTACTTTTTACCGAACAAGGGTAGACACAGGCATCCCAGCTTTATCGAATTCCTATTCAAAGATCGTTTCTTTTGATGTTTCAGTACTATATATTGACTTGATCTTCATACTTGTAATAACATTTGGTTAGGATGTGTACCAAACATGTTCATGAAATTTTAGCGAACAGTTGGGACGTAATTTGGATTCAACAATAGACATATTTTCTGCATAAGCATTCCAAGTAAGTCGTTGTATGTTCATACCTCTGACTCGATTCAAAACACCATATTTAAAAACAAAAAAAAAATGTCTGGCCCTTGCATATTTAGCAAAATAAAATCAAACCGATATTCCAATTAAAAAATATTTATACGGAAATAATAATGACGTAATGAACAAAAGTATAATAGTTGATGGAACAAATAAAAATAAAAACCAGTTTTACCAATGATTATATTTTTAATGATGAAATATAATGTATTATCATTTTCATGATATTTATAAAATAAATAAATTATTATGATCGCACGAAAATGCATATATTTAATTTATACTGAATACAACATATTAGAACCTTTTTTTATTATTTGTTCTTCAAGTAGTACACACAGAATTTGGCCCCACAAGGTACTGTTAATAAATAAAAACTACAATAATACATGAAATTTTATTACTATAAAGAAAATAAATAAATAATTCTGCGACTCAACCGGCAATATATAGTACAGTTAACAAATGCCATTGACCCAGGAAATATTTGTTGTTAAATAATGTTCAACAACCCAGGAAGTTACTGTTGTAACTTCCTCGTTGTCAGCATTAAAAGAAGTTCTATTTCCTTGATCATCCCTTCTCCTATTGTATGTATAAAAGCCTATCTGAAAAGGACAGACATAGCAGTAGCAGTAGCAGTAGTAGTAACAGTATCATAATGTTAATTAGAATGTAAGAATCAGTATTAGAATAAGCATTTAGTATGTAAGACTAGAATAAGAATTAGTCTTAGAATGTAGTCTTAGAACCAGTATCACAATATAGCATTAGCAGTATCACAATGTAGTAACCAGTATCTAGAATGTAGTCTTAGAATAAGTATTAGAATGTAGTATTAGAATGTAAGGTAGAATAAGATAATGTGAGACACTCTCACTATGTTTAGCTTTAAGTATATATATATATATATATATATATATATATATATATATATATATATATATATATATATATATCATGTAACTTGTACACTACTTAATAAAGTTATTTTTAAAGCTCACGCTCATCGATTTTGTTAACTATACAAATAGTGAAGCTGGGGACAAATCGCGGGTTCACAAAGAAATATTTTAACATTATGAAAATTTAAAAGAATGGCGCATCGGTAACAAATCTTCAAAATATCCACGCCGTATATATTGTTCAGATGTAGGAAATACAGGAATGAAAGAGAAGAAGCAATACCACAAGAAGATGCTTGTGAATGCAAGGTGTGTCCGTTGCCGATTTGGATTATATATTGGAAAAATTTGATATGTGTCCAACCGTTCCGTTTAATGGGCCCTAGGGGTTGAGAAAAAAAAATAATACACCCTGAAAATGCTTTATTTTACATTTGGAGTTTGAAAAATCATATCGACATGGTTTTTCCAGCATAACCATTTTTTTTTCACAATGGATTGAAGAGAAAATATAAACATTAAAATGTAATTTAAATTAACAAATTAATTTTTTTTTTAATGTGTTATCGCAATAAACGACAAAAACATTGTAATAAATTGCTAATATAGATAAACTACATGATATAATAATAAAGGTAGGTGTGTGAAATACAAAGTTGATCTTGGATCTTGATATCGAAGACTAATGTTACTTCGGACAGACTCGGCATTCTACGTACAGACCGTTCCAAAAACATCAGCCAACCTGGCAAGACGCCATACCTACCAGTGGCTCTGCGGAATTATTACCTGAACATAAGTGTATTATTATGTATTACATATATTATTATATATTAATATTATAAATTACATAATATTCTGGCTGTTATTTATTGAATTTACCAGGAATTACGTCAATTCCTACTTAACAATGGAGCAGGTTGCGAACAGAGCTGTCGAGTTACGTAAGTCGTGAAAGAGGAGGGACGTCGTTAGTACAATGGGGGAACGCCTTGGCGTAGACGTAATTAATTTCACGTAACTGCGATAGTCCCCTCCCTCAGGCACCTTTCTGTTATCTTATTAAACATTCCTTCCTCTATGCCTCCCACCGTATATCTGCCTCTTCTTCCCACTTCTCCTACCTCTGTGTCGGTGAATTTATCTGATTATATGGGAGTCAGTGTGGGAAAAAAAAAAGAGGGTTTGAAAAAAATAAAAATAGATTCCAGAAGATTAAATCTCCATATTTACGGATGAATTAATCCACATAAAATTCTGGAAAATAATGTAGAATTTCAAGTTTTCTTTACGTCAATATTCTATTAGAGTTGGGTAGTAATTAATCACAAGAGTATTTAATTACATTTTCAATTAACAACAGTGGGCTATAATTACAATGAGAAAAAAAATTAAATGGTCCAAAATATTAAAATTAGTGGTTTTAAGGAACAATTACACTAAAGTAATTGTGATAATCATGTACAGTAATTGCAATTCCTTATTTCGGTTTCTGTAATTGGGAATCTCATTTACAATTACTTCTTGACGCTCATTAATTGCAACTACTCATTTCACTTGCTGTAATTGACAACCTCATTTACAATTACTTCTTGACGCTAATTCATTGGAATTAAAATTACAATTACTTGTAATTCAAATCAAAGCCATATTCATTCTATATTTAATTTTTTCGCAAATCTGCATTAGATGCATTGAAACTTACTATTACTTGAAACTTACTACCATTATTGAAACTTACCCCTTAGCAGATTTTTGGAAATAGCTTTTTTTAGTGCCATTCCGGCGTTAAGTAATTGCAATTACTTACCTACTTGGAATGCGGAAATAAAATTACAATCATTTATGGTTGTAATAGTAATTACCGACAACAATTACAATTCCAGTGGTTCTTAAAGTAACTGCTTAAATTTTATTTATGTAATTCCGAATTTCAGTAATTAGTAAGTAATTGTAAATGATATTACGTTTTCCCCAACTTTGCATTCTACATAATAAACTTTTAATGAACTAATACTTCTTATACTAATAGTAATATAATCGCACCAAAATATTCAACTTATATCTTGCATATCCTATATTTTTTCTCTCTTCTTAGTTGTCTAGTGCTCAAAAATTTGGACTTAAAATTATAAAAAAAGTCTAATTTAGGACTATGTCCCTGAAGGATAACAGTTGGGTCAAAAAAAAAAAAAAAAAAAAATTTAAATAGGTTCTAATCAAAAGACATTTTATATAACTACAAAAAAAATATAAATAGGTAAGAAATATCAGAAAAGAATAAATAATTAAGAACTGATACAGGAGATATAATGAATATTCTGGGGCCACTTACGGTGAACTTGATTTTAACCAGCGATTTTTTTCCAGGAGAAAAGTTGATTAGATTAGTTGACCAGAAGTGAAGGTGGGGAGGGGAGGAAGTGATGATAATGCGATTTAGTGTCAAAACAACATATCAACTCTCTCCCCTCTCTCCTAATTTTTTTTAATTTTGCAAACATCAGTATTATTAAATAGGTTTTGCAGAGTAAGAGATGCTTGTTTTATATTTAGTATATGAGAGCTGTTGTGGAAGCGAATAAAGCTAGTTTGATTTGTTGACACTGAAGAGTTAAGGTGTCAGGGCATCTCCCTGAGGCACTCATCATAACACATATACCACACAGAAAATTCAGCTTTACTTCAGTGAATTATGTGACTCAAATAAGAAAGTAAGATTGAATAATATGCATTTTTGAGTGTCTGAATAAGAGTACGATTAAAACAGTAAACATGTGTATAGACCTTTCATACTAGGGATATTAATAAAAGTGATATATCACTTTTAATAACACTTTAGTACAAAATTATATATTTTATAATATATATTACAAACGGGTGTCATAAAATAACTGGCCTGGCCATGTAATATATTTTTTTATAGAACTGGTAATAAAAACGTAATGTCGCTAAGGTATTTTTGTTATTTTACCAGTTTCTTGGATATAAAAGGCTTATAATTTCATCTAAGGAAAGGTCGAGACCACATAAACTTTACATTCCAGCTCACCGTCTTTTACGGTTATCGATCGGAATCGTTGAACTGGGAAGAAATGCGTAAAAATGCCGGTTTCTATTGCGGCGTTCTTTTTTTTATGTGATTCAGCGGCAAATGCATAAAGCCCGTTTTAGTGTTGTTGCAACCGTAGGCGGCGTGCATGACCATAACAGTAAATCTGTTTGTAGACCTCTCGTACTGGGATACTATCGCAAGTGTTATCACAATAAATGGATGTAATGAAAAGAGGGAGGACGGCGACGAATCTGGCCAAATAGGAAGCCCAGGAGGGATCCCGGTTATTTATTGAGGAGGGGATATATCCTTCGCCCCTACTACGGCACTCCTTTTAAATCTATTGGGCAGAAACATCCCGGATGAGGAGTATCTAGGGGCAAGTTTATGAACCCTCCAGTAGTAGATGACCTGCTGAAAATATTCTCAACATAAAATGCGGATCATGAAAGGTTAATTTTTATTATGGCGGTGCTAAAAAAAAATACTATTTTTTCCTTTTATTGTGGTTTAGAGGACTAACCTATCATTATCAGTATTTTTAAACTATGTGAAACTTATGAAATATTATACCAATGTAATAAAAAGGACGAAATCTGTAATTATCATTATTTTTCTTTATTTCCTGTAAGACTAATAGTATGTCTAATACAACCCGTTTAAAATATACAATACAGATGAAACGGTGCTACTTTATAAAATTACTCCTGATGAAACATCGCATTTCACAGCGAAAAAATGTTCCTGCTCAACTCAAATCCAGATATGGAATTGAAGAGTGAATAGGATTTTATGATAATTCACATTTTTAGCTATAACTAAATTAATCAAAGGTTCCGATTTCAAAGATTCAACACACGTTTTAAAAGTGAACTGTAACGAATTAAATAAGTATATAAACTATATTTTCGGACTTAAAAATTGTTCACACTGTTAAACTCGTTTATAAACAAAAAAACATGATTGTGGTTTTTGCTCCCAAAAGCTTATTTCTACTGATCCTAGAAAATGTCCATTATTTTTTTAAAATACTTTACACGAGGGTGCAAATGTATACAAAGTTTCGTGCTCCTGTACATTTGAAGTAGAAGGAGCATGTAAAACTATTTTGAAAAAACTCTTCAGTTCCAGCGAGAAATTTTTCAAAGACCTAATTTACAATATTAGTATGTGCCAACATGACAAGTTCTGACAAAAAGAAGCTTCTAGAAAGAAGGAAAAATCCTCGTGATTTTAAAGGAGTATGATTCTAGTTGATTTTCACAGCAATGAAATTGCCTGGATGGTACCGGATATTTTAAATTCATTTCTTCAAATTGGGAAAAGGAACTACAAAAGAAAAAAATAAGTTCCTCCGTCTGACTGACTACTGTTCGGCTCACATTAAATTGGCGTCACTACAATGCTTTGAGCATTTTTTTTTATTGCCTGCTAACACAACATCCATAATGCAGCCAATGGATGAAGGCGCTATTCAAAAACTTAAATTCAATTTTTTGCAAAAGTCTGATCGTCTGAATATTGTAAGACAAATGCAGGATAACCAAATTTCCGTTTTAGACACTATTCCAATAGTGGACAAAGCTTGGGATGAAGTTCCGTCCAAGACGATAGCTAATTGCTGTCGCCACGCAGGGTTGTCTACAACTGATGTTGATAATTCAACTCGCGAGCTGTGTAAATAATTTAAATCTTCTTATCTCTGTAAGTTTGGACATTACTGAAGAATATGTCGGAATTGATCAAGATGTAACAACAAGTAAATATTTCACTGAATGAGAAAGAAACAAAAAACAATGAGGAGCAGGAAGAAGAGATTCGAAAGGAACAAGATGAACAGGCACCTACAATTGGAGATGTCGGACTCAATTCGTACTTTAAAAAAGTTTCCATCATTAAAGAATGACCTTGTAAGTGAGCCATTCTAAAACACTGAAACATTGATGTCTTGAACTCTTAAGGTATTGTAGAGTAAACAGTAGTGTATTTTTTTTCAGCCACTTAAGCGCTATTCTGTTCGTTTTAATGCAATAGACATTTTACGGTATGATTTGTTCAAAAATATGAACATATAAAACTAGAAAACGATTTGTATTCTTGAAAACCTAACGAGGGTTACCTATAGAATTAACTAGTGGCACGTAATATAAATTATTTACTGGGTGATAGTTTTAAATGATTAAAAAAACTGTCCGCAATATTCCTAACGCAAGTAAAGATTAGACAAAATGTTGGGCTAGTGGTCTAAATAACATGATGGCAGGAAGACGGTGAATCTGATAGCTGCTTCAAAAAGTGAATGTCAGCTTATATGTGTTTTGGTTTTCCATCATAGCATGTAGTCTCGAAAAGACCTTTAATCCACAATTAAGATTATACGTATTTTTATTAAAGTTCACGTCCGTAACGCATATTATTTAATAAAAGAAAAAGTAATTTACCATTTTAAACCAAGTAACATTTGGAGTTAAGATGTCGTAATTAATTCATTTGAGGAAGTTTTTATTAGTTAGATAGATTAAGCAATATATTAAATTTTGGTTTGAAAATTTACGTAACTCTAACGCGCGTAGCGTTTTGGAAAACGAGGACTCCTGAAGTTTACTTTAAAACGTATTCAGGACCAAATAATTATATTTTTATTTATAACATTGTGTGGTTACTAATAAGTACTTATATATATATATATATATATATATATATATATATATATATATATATATATATATATATATATATAGATTGAAAACCAGAAGAACATGATCAGTATTTTAATTCATTTCATCAGTGTTAAGCTTATCATTTACTTTAAATATAACGTTTGAACATTCATTCTATTTATAATGAATTTCCCTGAAGATAAATTTCGCATGTACAATGATCTCATAAGCTCGATTTTACTTTAGTATATATATTTTTTTGGACCCTGTCCATTTACTGAACCCAACATGTATCCCAATCTTTTGGGGAGTGCTGCACCAGTACGATATAGCTGCTGTAGTGTTTGCTAGAAAAACCGAAAAAAAAAGAAAAGAAAAATCGATTTTCATAACGTGATGCTCTTAACATTGAAAAATGAGTTTGCCATTTTCAAAATTCATAGCAAATCAACAAAATGTCAAACACACAAAATACTTCACTGGACCTTCTTCGGACTTGTACAATACGTTTGTAGACTTTAAGATAAGTTTACAATAATTTTATTAATTTTATATAACTAAGTGGCTGTTTATTCGAGAATGACCCAGTGATGTTAGATGTAACAGGGTACTGTTGTAGTTGATACTGTTGCTATTGAGGCTAAAATATATTATCAATATTATATAGAGAGTTTTTTATTAAAGAAGTTTAACGTTCGTAAGTATTCAATCTGTGAAATATATTCGAGAAATTTTATTTTAAAAAGCATAAAAAAATAAAAAATATATTCCACGAAAGCATATATTAATCTATAAGCAATATGAATTAATTTTTAATTAATTCATAGCCCTCTTTAAGAGCTTCGGGTATCGGTTAATACAAGCACCGGCTACTACAACGAAAACCAACAAGCCTCTTCAGGGTCGTTATAAACGATATCCAGTATCGTCTCATTATGTAAAATCGTCTGAAATATCTAATTTTATTTAATAATTATGTTTATTAATTAATTTTATTTAATTGTATTTTAATAACTATTTGAATAAATATCTAAAAAAAAAAAAAATAGTCTTAGGGTGATTTTCATTCATGATATAATACAAATATTAAAATCATGAAATATTTTGAGAAAAATACTTGCGTAGAAAAAGAGTTTACTTTAAATATTAAACTTAAACTAATTAATAACCTAGGCAATTAACCAACCGATCTTTCTGATCAGAGTTCATTTGTATCTGTAAGTCAAAAATAAAAATAGATTTAAAAAACAAAATATAATGGATTATGATTTATATAAACTAACTGGAAACGCGTTAGTAAGTAACTCCGAGTAATGTTTTAAAAAATGAAAAAAATAACATGTATCCCGAAGAGGAAAAACAGACTCTTAAAAGCACCTGAACAACTATACAGTATGAAAAAAAGTTTATTCTGGATATAAAACAATAAATCAACAGATCCATTAGCCGGAACGAGCTCACAAATATTTGAACACCGACACGTGTATAGGAGCTACAGTTTTAAGCCTTCACAATTCAATGAAGCGAAGGACAAAGGGAACAGAATTGGGCAATCGCCTTTCGACCTCACTCCTCACCACTTCAATTTTCACAGTCTATAATACAATTCAATTAGGGTAATGCGGGACAAGTGCGCACAAAATTTTACAAAGTTCGACTTTACGGGACTGTATAATTTTTATTTTTGGTGCTAGATTTTTCCTCTTTTTTAACAATGTTTCTTATACCGTTATGCTTAAATATTGCACTCAAGCCTACGTTTCGACCAAGTTTTTTTTGATGAGATTGATAATTTAATTGAATGGTACTTAGTACGCACTTACCCCTGCCTTATGGCAGTGCGTACAAGGTATCTGGAAGACTCATTCAAGCAGAAGCGGTTTCGGAGCAAGTACAAAATAGTTCCGTCTTCGAAGGATTATTATATTGCTGTGATCATCGACAAATTGTCTGAAGTGCCTGCATGAACTTATTCTGGAAGTGTGGCTAAAACAAGAGATCCCTAATGGATGGATAGTGGGGATAATCTGCCCTATCCACAAGAAAGGGAGCCTACTAGATTGCTCAATCTATAGATGTGTTACCCTGTTACCAACAGCTTACTAGGTATTGTCTAATATTCTATATGAAATAATGCTTCCCTACGTTGAGAGAGAAATAGGACCCTACCAGTACGGATTTAAGAAAGGCAAGTCAACAGTAAATCAGGTACACACCATAAGACTGATTCTCGAAAAGACACGAGAATTTAACATCAAAATCCACCACCTATTGATTGGTTTTAAAGATGCTTATGATAGCGTGAATTGAGAAGAGCTGTACAAGGCCGTGCCTAAGATAGAGATACCAACTAAGCTCATAAGGCAGACAAGAGTAACAATGAGGAATACAACTTGTCATGTGGGAGTAAAGAATAACCTGAGCGCTAACTTCCCAACCACAAAAAGGCCTAAGACAAGGGGATGCTCTAGGATGTATGCTATTTAGCATATTCATGGAGAGAGCAGTTAGGGACGCTCAAATCCAGACAACAGGTACAATTTTCAATAAGCCAGTGCAACTATTAGCTTATGCTGACGACATCGACATCATTAACCTATCAACTCAAGCCATGAAAGATTCCTCAAAGAAGAAGAAGAAAGAAGAAAGTTCTGCCAAGGCAATGGGTTTAAGAATAAATGAGCAAAAAACAAAATATATCACCATCGATTAGAAACAATTGAGTGACCACATCATAATAGGGCTGTATAAATTCGAAAAATTTAAATACTTGGGGGCTCTAGGGACGGCTCATAATAACATTAAGGAGGAAGTCCACCAGAGAATCCTCAGTGCTAACAAGTGCTACAATGGTCTTTCAACATCCATGCGCATGCAAACACTAGCTAGAGGGACCAAGACTTCTGTACAATAATTTAATAAGACCTGTGGGGTAGAAACTTGGCCATTCACTAAAGAAATAGTAAGGCAAATTTTAGTATTTGAGAGGAAGATACTCAGAAGAATATATAGGCCCCATTAAGGATTGTCAGCAATGGCGACTGCGACATAATGAAGACTTAGCAAGGCTATACGATGAACCTGATGAAGTCCACCATATTAAGCTGGTCAGATTGCGCAGGGACATATGGTAAGGATGGATGAATCATCAATACAAAAGAAGATTCTTATGCTACAGCCAGAGGGGAGGAGATGCAGAGGACGACCATGACTACGCTGGGTCGACGGAGTGAGCAGTGGCGCTAGGAACCTGGATATCTGGAACTGGTGGACAGCTGCTTCGGATTGAGAAGCTTGGAGGAGGACTCTTGAGGCAGCCAAGACTCAGAGATGAGTTGTTGAGCAGGGGATGATGATGAATCAAATTAAACCTTGTCTGATATTCACATCTTACAACCTTCATTGAATTTAGAAAGTGAGACTTGATTAGAATTGAATAAATTTGTTAAAAACAATAATTTTTGTTTAAATTCGCTAGTCCATAGTTGCCTCCAGAAAATATGATAGCAAGGGTAAGTAACGGTACACACCACCCACACTTGTCACAGAAAAGAGATCTATACTTGCTCCTACTGTAATGTTCTATCGGATAACTGCTGTCAAGGTCTTAAAAACTTAAAAAAAGAGAAATGTAAATCACTAAATATTTTGAAGAACAGCTTCTGAAGGTTCCTCTTACCGCAAGAAAAAAACTAACTAAAAAAAACAGGCCTACAGGTAAATAAACACCGATATACAGCTGTGCAGCAGATGCTGAAAGACCTAACTTTATCCACAGGTTAAAACTAATATCTTTACCAGTTGACATTCGCATGATGGTATAGAAGGATCAATCTAATTAGGGATTGATAAATTATTTGCCATTTCTATAGTTTTGTTTTATTGAAAACTAGTTTCGAATGTTATACATTCATCTTCAGTTCAAGGTTTAAATGAATTATATCAAAACTTTTCTGTTTTCTGTTCCCGTAAAGGGCAGTTCTTACCAGTTGAGGGTTTGGATTTAACGAGACCAAATACACACTTACTCCGCATTACCTTATACCAATATTACAATATTTCTCAATTAAGTTGGTGAAACTAAAATATAGTTCGGAAATCCTGCCAAAATTGTGGGAAAATTTAAGATTTTGTCCCTCCAATAAGGGTTTGTAGCAACGTCCATTGTTCCTCACGATCCCGAACCGACCAAAATAATTTCTTAAGGTTTAATAGGAAACTGGTCTATGTGAGGAGGGCTGTAGATCCGTAGAAATCAAAGGCCTTAGAATTATGAAATTTATTATAATGTTTTAGAAAAACTATTTTCGATCGAAAAAAAAATATTCTTTGGATAAAATTCTGCTTTAACACATTGAATTTAAGGGGGAATCAGGGATCGTCAATAAATGTTCAGGCACGAGACAGGAGTGCGATGACAGCTCACACTGATTGATTGATATGATTAGTATCAGCCTCGGTCGCCCAGAAATCGATTTACCTACTTTTTGAATACCGAACTCTCTGATGATTGGTTATGACAGGGGCCTTCCTCGCCAATTAAGATCATTGTTAATTCGTGTCAATCAACATTGGTATCTGTACTGGAGGAAAATACCGCCAGAAATGTACAAAAAGCGATTTCAGCCAGCCTGATCTAGAAAAAGATGATCAGGGGGTGATGGTCAAAATTAAAAATAAAATAGTGTACAATTATTTTATGAATACTCACGTTTCGACGCTCTTCATAGAGACTTTTCAAGCAAGAAATACTAAGATGAGAAACAGAAGGTCTAAAAAGCGTAATTAATTTAATAGGTTGATGTGTTAAATATGTTTATGTTTAATTCTTCTAGATTAATTAATAAGGTGACTTATTCATTACCATAATACTAAACCTGTTTAGTTATTTAAGTTGTGGTTTAAACAGTGATGAAATTCTGGCTTTAATTTTGAAAAAAATCTAAATGAGGCATTAAAATAGATAGACCAGTACATTTGCAAAGTGAATTTGGTCGAAAATTTTCTATAATTTTATTTTTTCTGGTTGTTTCATTTGTTTGAATCTATTTTTCTAGCGAACAAAATAGTCGTAGGAGGTCAGGAATTGTTTTAATGTTTATATCATACCTATATATTTCGACGCAAAAATTGTATCATAATTTTAAATAAATCTACTTAATCAATTTATAAAAGTGGATTTATTTATAATTATAATAAAATGATTTGCGTCGAAATATAAAGGTGTTATTTAAACATTAAAACCATTCCTGACCTCCTACGACTATTTTTTTTAAGCTAGAAAAATACATTCAAACAAATGAAACAACCACAAAAAAAAAAAATTGTGGGAAATTTTCGACCAAATTGACTTATACATATATTATATATATTTGTTTCTAGGAACTACAATATCTATTTCCGAGATTAAGGTATTTACAAATAAATCGCTTCATCAAAATTAACAGGTACCGTCTGGGGTATTCGACCTGAGTTCTTCAGAAAAGAGCTGAAGGACTAAGAATCCGTTGCTCAACACCAAAAACACCTATCCTAATTCTTCTATACTTCTCTAAAGCGTTTGATACAGTTGACCATGATTTCCACAGCGAAGTTTCTCTTTATACAAGAATTCATAATTTTTTTACGCCATCCACAGTATGTATTCGTCCAATATAAATTTACCAGAATTTCCTAACGCGTTTCTTAGGGTTGTTTATCACAGCTCACTCCGTTTACATCGATGGCCATCCTCTGTTCACCCATGACTCTCAATATTACCCCCATGCTGACGGTTTTCAAACATGTCTATACTTTTCGCCTCGCTAGATTCCCTACCACGAATGAAACTGTAGAAAATTTATTGTAGATTAATTATAATAAACTTATCATTCTTATAATTCATAACTTATTATTCATAATAAACTGTTGACATGTAACATTCGTAACCAGAGGAGAAAAGTTCTCTTATAATATTTTTAAAATGATTTTTTTTTTTTAAATATAGCAAAATTTATGTCAGGTTAATATAAAACAATAAAAATAAAAGTTGAATGAATTTTAAAAGAGAAAAGTGTATAACTATGCCATAAAAAGGCAAGATCTCATTGCAAACTGGGCCAGGGACGGTTTTCAGTGTCCGAGAGCTTTAAATTCAGGAACCTGGAGGCTGCACTAAATCAGTTCTATTTATTATCGCCCTTCCGGACCTTCCTCTCTGTAGGCTATTTTCAACAACCCCTTCTGAATAACCGGTTAGGATTATTCTCTTATTCACGGCACATTTTATTATTCCTTTTAAAAGAAATTTGAAAAAAATTAAGATTAGCATTAAAAAGATTTTTTGTTATTATAGTTCCTTTCCTTTTTCATGTATATTTGTCCACCCAAAACGCATCATTTAGAATGGTGTCATATTAAACTCAGGTTAGGTATTGAATTAATTTGGCACACCTCAATTTCGGAAAAAATATATCTTAAAAGTATTAAGTTGTTTTTTGACAGATAATATTTGAAAGTTTCAAAAAGTAAAAAAAAAAAAATAAAAAAAAAAAAAAAAAAAAAAAAAGATTGAATGGTGCTGTTTCGGTCCTAATCTCAGGCCTTCTTCAGGGCTCAACTGAACAAGATATAATGAAGATGAAAATCATTGAAGTAAACAAATGAAAAAAATATAAAATAGTAGAGAAAAATAAATGAACCATATTGTTATAAAATAAATGAAGAGCAATAATCTAAATAGTATGATCTGAATATTGAAAATAAACTCGTAAAAAATATAAAAATACACTAAAACTAAATACAGTAAAAAACAAAAATTAAGATAAACACTTAAAGATAAGAAATAAAGATTACTAAAAATAACAATTCAGACAATGGGATGATTGAATTTAAATTAAAAGTGAAAATATCTATCATAAACAATAAAATAAATAAGAGCGGTAAACAAATAAAATCTTCATATATATTTGTAATTATTCTGTTTCCTTAAATTTAAAAGCAACATTGATTATTATTCATAATCAGTTAAAGTTGAAAATGAAATAGAAATACAATTTTGAGATTATATCGACGTCATTTTTTGAAAAAGGCTTAAGCCCCAAAAATTCGGAATTTAGGTTTCAATTGATTTTGTGACGTACACACCACCTCTATCGATTCCCGTTCAGAATGTATCGAAAAAAAAAATTGGAAATGGTCTAAAAATCGAATATTGATGACGTAAGCACCAATAACTAACGACTCTCAGTCGTCGCTTTGGCCTTAACCAGTGCTAGAATCTTTTAAAATATATTGTAATTATAAAAGTTTTGCCAGTTTAATAAACTCCTACTCTATATAATATAGAATAAAATTTAAAAAAATATATTGTTATTTGGGGAAAAATCTTTTCATGTGTTTCCTGTAAAGTTTACTAAACGGCGCTTACGCCTTTTTCAAAAAACAATGTCGATGTATAAAACATCTAAGAATATTTTAAAAGTTTAATTTATCAAAGTATTGATCATTTCAGGAGTGATTTCATCAAGTCCTGCTGCCTTGCCTATTTTGATCTTAGCGATGGCTTCCTGCAGTTGTTCTTCGCTAATATAATCGTCTTCAGCCCAGATATCCTCTACATCTCTATGGGTCTCAGATGTCTTTATATCTTTCCCTTCCAGCTGATATTTAAAATATTACCTCCATCTGTCCATGATGAGCTCGTCACGCAAAATTACATCTCCAATCCTACCTTTGATTCCTTCGATCGATCCCTCCCCATTCCTTTGAGAACCTTATAGAAGACTTTCATAAAATAATAAATTAAATAAAAAAAAAACTTAATAAACTGTGATGAGCCTTCTCTCGGCCTCCTAGGTTCCGCTTATCCAAGAGCCGACGGGAAATTTAGTGATTTATTTGAAGAAAACTTTTAGTCATATATCCATATAATGTCTATCCTCAGTATTCAACTTGTACTTGTCTCTCAGCTCAAAGCCTCACAAAATTGTAGGGCATTTTTTTTTTTAGCTATAACCCCTAAACGGAGCATTCTATCGAAAACTTTAAAGTAGGTATTATTAAAATACATTAAATTCCGCGTCTAATGAGTACCACAACATAAAAAATTAGTTAAGTGGTGTGGTCGAATACCACGATCAAAAAACAACGATTTTGTCAAAAACAGAGACAACAAATATAAGAGCCTGCAGCTTGGAAATGAAAACTCTATGAGAAAAACTGACTCAATAAAAGTTGTATAGCATTAAGTTTTGTGTCCATCAGCACAGGAATTTTTGAATTAGGTCAAGTACACCTTAAAATTTAAAATCTCGATCTCCGATAATCAGCATATTAGCCCAGTAGAGATATCATTTTGGTTTACAAACAATGTTGATTTTCAGGTCTGCTCTAAGTATTGCCCCTCTTGTTAAAAATCCAAGTTTTCTCCATCTTGAAAAACTGCAAAGAAATTTTTTTTTTTTTTCAGTAACTCGTTTCCATTGAATTTGAGGTAAAAAATTGTCATTACCAATTTTAAAGAATGTTAAAGTTCTTGCTAGTTTTCTATGTTATATTTTTGATAATTCGGGATAGCTACAGAGTTACGGAGCTGTGAAAATCTGCAGAAATGTCCAAAAAATAAGAAAAATTGGATATGTCAGTTGGATGATTTTTTTTTCGCTCATATAACGTATTAAAAATAGCCCACAAGAAATATTTTTCAAGAAAATACCTTACTTTATTATACCTTACTTTACCTTACTCTATATTTGTTAACTGTCCGCGTTTCTCTGTTATCAAATTATCTAAATTAAAGAGAGTTTATCTCAATAAGTACCTTTTAACTGATGTTTCTGAAGCTACACGAAACCATACCCAACTTTGATCAACGCATAAATAAAGAATTTAAAAATGAAGAGCCACTTTATTTCTTCCCTCATGTGCCTACGCCCACATGATATTATTATAGAATTGTTTGTACAGATGTTTTACAAGTATCCCAAACATTTTTTATAGCTCTTCACTCGTATTTTCATTACTAAAGAACTGCTAATTGTATTGAAAGCATTATACTGATATGATTCCTGCGAAGACGACGGACTATCCACGTAAGGCCCACCAGCGGTATGTGATCGAAAACGTATTTCTATATAGAAATAAGAAGACAGGCTGAAATTAACTATTATTTTTAGTTTAAAATATTAATCATAAACGATTATAGCATTTCATTATTTTATTTTTGAGTGATTAAATATAGTGAAAGCGTCCAGCAATAAAAAAAACATAGTACTTTTATCAACCAATTTCTGGGTCTGTATTAGTTGTTTATGTGATGTTCGGAATATCTATGAAATGCGTTATCAATGTTCTTTCACGATTTGGTTTTCAACTTCTCCTTTTATGATCCAGACAAGAATTTTTTTTAGTATCTTATCTTAAATTCAGAATGTCTCACACTCGTGCAAGTAACCATGCCTCCTTTTGACATTTGTCTTCAAGTATTGAACTATCCCCCTAATGGCTAGCGGGCATTTGACCTTTTATTCAGTAATCAAGTCAAGTGAATTGTATTTTATTAACTAAAAAAGTGTGATCAGCGAAAATTTAGTCAAGTAAGTCATTAAGTCCAATCGTTTATTCAGGTTTTATTTTATTTTTTTCGCGGATACCAGTGACGACGCTAGAATCTCCTGGAGCTCTTTTTTTCCATGCGGGGGGAAAACTTGGTTTATAGTTTCCTGAGAAGATTTTAAATATTTTATATAAGTATGAATGTGTTCAAGATTATTTTAAATATTTTTAATTACATAAATTGTCTTTATCTTGGTTGTTTACTTGTTAGCTAGTATTTAATTGTCTATCTGTTTATTTTCATTTGTCATATACATATTTTTTAAACGTTATTATTTTTTTTATGCCATTTTATTTATTTTAATTTAATCGAATTAATTTTATTTTTTTTCATCTCTAAATAAGGTAGGAATTAGTTCATACAGCACTATCTTAAATGCGGCAGATTGTATTATTTCTCAATAAAAACTGTTATCTCTCTCTCAAAAATAAAAAATAAAAAAATTCGCGCCTCTAACGCCAACACTACATTGCCACTACTTAGTGTAGCTCTCCGATGATACAAATGTGAACCTTTCGTTTTAGTCCAGATAATCAGTTGTCGTATAATGTCTATTCGCTGGAACTAAGAAATAATACTTAAATTTGTTTCATATTATTTAAAAGATTATTGCTTATGTAATATGAAGTCCTTAAAGTATAAAAAAAAAACAGATGAAATAATCTGCATTATTTGAGTTGAAAAATACAACGAACACACCTACATTTAGCGAGAGGAGAAAAACAAATGAAAATTAAAGCCATCAGGTTAGTGTATACTTTTATTAATTATTTTATTACCAATCTATATTCATTAATATTGCTATTTTGATAATAAGCACTGACATAAAAATAATTATAATAATTTCTTTTCAGATCGTCCGATTCGCAGGTGTTAAAGAAAATAAAGGATTAAAAAAAATTCCGACGCCTTGTATATGAATAAGCTTTATTAGCTTATACATTTTATCCCGTAGCGGCCTGTTCATCTTGCAAAATACTACTCACTTGAGTACTGTACTGGACCTACTGGTACTACACTACTGGAGAGTAGTGTGAATGGTTTTTGAGCAGTATTTTAGTTGCTAAATTATGAGCTGCTTGACTTAATTACTTGTCTGTTGCGAACTAGGCCTAACTCGCTGTCCTCTTTTCATCATCTAATTCCCACTATTTCCGTAAAATGCCCATTTTCAATCTCCTTTAATATTCCTGAAACTGCAATATACCACAGAGTTGATCCAGTTCCAGACATCAATCCATTTATGGAAACGTACTTATTCCTTTCGTTCTGTCAAGACCATGGCCGAATACTTCAAATATTTTCTGTATTCTAACTTTCTGTATTACCATTAATTTTTTTTTTTTTTTTTTTTATAGATGTGACAAAGTACTTTCCTATAATTTTAAGGCAAGCAGGACGGGTTACCTTACAGGTTACCAACCTATTATAACACGAGTGAAACCGCCGAAATTAATTGCATGGGTCGGCCAAGAAATAATTTTCAACCCGCCAGACCGCGTCGTCGCTTCAGATACGAGTCAGCTAAGGTGGCCACCCTGCAGACCCCAGACCAACTTAACACTCTCGACGACCACGGCCTTACTTTCTGTATGTAATACCGTCCCAATGTCGGAAAACTGAAGAACAACCTCCACAAGAAAACCATTCAAACCTCAACGCTAAAGACATTAATAATTTTAACCCTAGAAACTTTGACACTAACAATTCAATCATAAACCTTGGGTCATGTTTGACCCGACACTTCAAAGGCGTACTCTGAGTCCTCTCAGCTTACGCCATTGAAGTGATAAGTGACTGATCAGGGAATACATGTCCCTCCCGAAATTTATAAAAAAATATTATTTTCATACCCACCAGCACAAAGCTCGTATTTTGCGTATATTCGCATTTTTTTTTTTTAGCTATAAACTCTAAACGGAGCATTCTATCGAAAACGTTAAAGTAGATAAAATTAAAATATATTAAATTTTGCGACAAACGAGTACCACAATATAAAAAATTATTTAAGTGGTGTGGTCGAAAACCACCATCAAAAAACAACGATTTTGTCAAAAACAGACACATAGTACAATATAAGAGCTTGCAGCTTGGAAATAAAAACTCTATGAGAAAAACTGACTCAATAAAAGTTGTATAGCATTAAGTTTTGTGTCCATCAGCACAGGAATTTTTAAATTAGGTCAAATACACCTTAAAATTGGCATTCTCTCGATCTCCGATAATCAGCATATTAGCCCATCCAAAGAAAATCCAAGTTTTCTCCATCTTGAAAAACTGCAAAGAAAATGTTTTTTTTTTTTTTTTGTTTTTTCAGTAAATCGTTTCCATCGGATTTGAGATAATTGTCATTATCAATTTTAAAGAATGTTAAAGTTCTTGCTCGTTTTCTATGTAATATTTTTGATAATTCGGGATAGCTACTGAGTTACGGAGCTGTGAAAATCTGCAAAAATGTCCAAAAAATAAGAAAAATTGGCTTAGTCAGTTGGATGAATTTTTTTTCGTTCATATAACTTATTAAAATTAGCCCACAAGAAATATCTCTCAAGAAAATACTTTACTAATATGGTACAAGCATCGTCTATATTTGTTAACTTTCTCTTCTATCAAATTATCTAAATTAAAGAGAGTTTATCTCAATAAGTGCCTTTTAACTGATGTTTCTGAAGCTACACGAAACCATACCCAACTTTGATAAACGCATAAATAAAGAATTTAAAAATGAAGAGCCACTTTATTTCTTCCCTCATGTGCCTACGCCCACATGATATTATTATAAAATTGTTTGTACAGATGGTTTAGTAGTATCCCTGACATTTTTTTATAAATCTTCAGTAGTATTTTCATTACTAAAGAACTGCTAATTGCAGTGAAAGCATTACACTGACATGGTACCAAGGAAGACGAGGAACCGTTCACGTATGTCCCAACAGCGGTATGTGATCTAAAACGTATTTCTATATAGAAATAAGAATACAGGCTGAAATTAACTATTATATTTAGTTTAAAATATTAATCATAAACGATTATAGCATTTCATTATTTTATTTTTGAGTGATTAAATATAGTGAAAGCGTCCAGCAATAAAAAAAACACACAGTACTTTTATCAACCAATTTCTGGGTCTGTATTAGTTGTTTATGTGATGTTCGGAATATCTATGAAATGCGTTATCAAACTTTCTTTCACGATTCGGTTTTCAACTTCTCATTTTATGATCCAGACAAGAATTTTTTTAGTATCTTATCTTAAATTCAGAATGTCTCACACTCGTGCAAGTAATCATGCCTCCTTTTGACATTTGTCTTCACGTGTTAACCTATCCCCCTAATGCCTAGGGGGCATTTGACCTTTTATTCAGTAATCAAGTCAAGTGAATTGTATTTTATTAACTAAAAAAGTGTGATCAGCGAAAATTTAGTCAAGTAGTTAAGTAAGTCAATAAGTCCAGTCGTTTATTCAGGTTTTATTTTATTTTTTTCGCGGATTCCAGTGACGACGCTGGAATCTCCTGGAGCTCTTTTTTTCCATGCACATGTGGGGGAAAAACTTGGTTTATAGTGTCCTGAGAAGATTTTAAATATTATTTAAATATTTTTATATTATTATTTAAGTATTAATGTGTTCAAGATTATTTTAAATATTTTTAATTACATAAATTGTCTTTATCTTGGTTGTTTACTTGTTAGCTAGTATTTAATTGTCTATCTGTTTATTTTCATTTGTCATATACATATTTTTTAAACGTTATTATTTTTTTTATGCCATTTTATTTATTTTAATTTAATCGAATTAATTTTATTTTTTTTCATCTCTAAATAAGGTAGGAATTAGTTCATACAGCACTATCTTAAATGCGGCAGATTGTATTATTTCTCAATAAAACTGTTATCTCTCTCTCAAAAAAAAAAAAAAAAAAATTCGCGCCCCTAACGCCAACACTACATTGCCACTATTTAGTGTGGCTCTCCGATGATACAAATGTGAACCTTTCGTTTTAGTCCAGATAATCAGTTGTCGTATAATGTCTATTCGCTGGAACTAAGAAATAATACTAAAATTTGTTTCATATTATTTAAAAGATTGTTGCTTATGTAATATGAAGTCCTTAAAGTATAAAAAAAAAACAGATGAAATAATCTGCATTATTTGAGTTGAAAAATACAACGAACACACCTACATTTAGCGAGAGGAGAAAAACAAATGAAAATTAAAGCCATCAGGTTAGTGTATACTTTTATTAATTATTTTATTACCAATCTATATTCATTAATATTGCTATTTTGATAATAAGCACTGACATAAAAATAATTATAATAATTTCTTTTCAGATCGTCCGATTCGCAGGTGTTAAAGAAAATAAAGGATTAAAAAAATACTCTGACGCCTTATATATGAATAAGCTTTATTAGCTTATACATTTTATCCCGTAGCGGCCTGTTCATCTTGCAAAATACTACTCACTTGAGTACTGTACTGGACCGTAGTGTGTATTTTAGTTGCTAAATTCTCTCCTTTAATATTCCTGAAACTGCAATATACCACAGAGTCGATCCCATTCCAGACATCAATCCATTTATGGAAACGTACTTATTCCTTTCGTTCTATCAAGACCATGGCCGAATACTTCAAATCTTTTCTGTATTCTAACTTTCTGTAGTACCATTAATTTTTTTTATAAATGTGACTTAACGTAGTTTCCTATACTTGTAAGGCAAGCAGGACGAGTTACCTTACAGGTTACCAACCTATTATAACAAGGGTGAAAAAGCCGAAATTAATTACGTGGGTCGGCCTAGAAATAATTTTCAACCCGCCACACACATGTGGAATTCCCCGAAATGCTGGTCAATATTATTGAATCGAATAATTATAAGACATAACACCTAAATATAAACTAATTTGAATATATTTAACCAAAAAAAGGAAGTAAAACACTTTTGTCCCTCCCCCTCCATACTCCATCCCACCCTTCTTCATTACATATGCGATGTCGTCGGGCATAACTGAATTTTATTAGATAGATGAATAATCTTTATAATACAAGTTTTATTTATTTTATTACCCGAGCTGCAACCGAGTACCTTTAACAAAAATTAAAATTATGTTATGCCTTTATTTTAAATATTTGTTCCAGTCAAATATACAAAATCTAAAATATTTTATATATATTTTATAGTATTTTATACATTAAATCTAAAATATTTTTAAAATATTATAAAATATACAAAAATATTTTGTAAATTTTCTTCCTTTTATTGAAGTGCTAATATTTTAAGCAGGTAGTCAAGAAGGTTCTTGAAAACAAACAAATTAAACAAGTTAAAGTGAAATTATATTTAACACAATAATACCAATTATACATTTTACATTATCAGCTATACCTGTAGATTTATTTTATTAATATACATAAAACATAACTAATAATCACCATCATCATCATCAGTATCCACAATACTTTCCATATCCTTTTCGGCAGAGAGCAACGGCTCTTCGAAAAATGCCAAAACCTCTGAAGGATTTTGTTATATCCTTGAAAATATTTCATTTTTTTTTGGCAGATAATGTTTTCATGCCAGATATCAATGGGTCAGAAGACACCAAAATATTATGAAACATATCCCCCATGGTTTGCTTTCTCGAAACATTTCTCGAGTGAAATTCCCTGTATCGTTTGATATCTTTATTTCGCGATTCCTGAGCTTCCTCACCGAGCTGTCCAATTGGAATCATGATGTAAATGAAATTATTTTACAAGCAAAAATAGTGTAACCACTTTAAAAAAATAATTATTTCTAGGAAGAACGCAAATGATCGCAGCATGTAAAAACTGAATCTTGCCAAACATTTGTCAAATAAAAGTGAGAAGCTAACCCCGTCGCGGAGAAATTTACTTTTCGTCCAGGCAAAAACGAAAAGTTGTTATTCTCATCAGTACCTTTGCTATACCATTTTTTAAAAAATGCTATCTCAGAGGTTATACAAATATATGTATAAAATAAAAATTATAAGACTCTACTTACCCCCAGGTAGAGGCTCCATGGCACTCTCTTTAATTTTTCACAAAAACTTAATCAAAAACGGAACTTAAAAAACACCTATGCTTTTAACCGGTTCAATCGAAAATAGAAAGTTCTCAGTGAAGGTCAATTTTAAACTAAAATATCTTATAGAGAAACACGAGAAGGAAAAAAAGGTGAACACTTTATAATACCCAGATACCTTGATAATGATACTAAAATGACTTTTAGTCCTAATATTCAAGTTGGTGTTTCCGATTATTGACCACGATTTCGAGGAATTCCACCTGTGTGCGCCAGACCGTGACGCCGCTTCAGATACGAGGCTGCTAAGGTGGCCACCCTGCAGACCTCAGACCACCTTAATACTCTCGACCACCACGGCCTAACTTTTTGTATTTAATACCGTGCCACGATGTCGGAAAACTGAGGAACAACCTCCACAAGAAAGCCATTCAAACCTTAACGCTAAAGACATTAATCACTTTAACCGTAGAAACTTTGACACTAACAATTCAATCATAAACGTTGGGTCATGTTTGACCCGTCACTTCAACTATCCAGTGACTGATAAGGGAATACATATCTCTCCCGAAATTTATGAAAAAATATTATTTTCATACCCACCAGCATAAGGCTCGTATTTTGAATAGTAATTTTTTCATGCTTATCCTGTGAATGTGACAACGACACTGTTCAAACACTTAATAAGTAAATAATAATTTTTTTGGGTTTAATGAAGCTCGATCCGATTCATTGTTGTATAATATAAACAAAATGTAAAACTGATTGAACTTATAAACAAAGGAATATCTATATTTTTTATAAATAATCTTATAATTACAGACTATGCACATGGGAAGAAAAACATGGTGTATAAATATGATATATTACATAACAATAATTAATTCCATGCTCATAACCTATACATTTAATCCTATGTTGTTGGCCGCAACATGCAATTTTAAAAACCTACTCAAATAAAACGTTTTCATTGTTCTTTTTTACAATTTTTTTTTCTAGAGACATTGGTTTGTATTTTTACAGCACTCCAAAATGTGTCAGTTAGTTCTGTCCCACCCCCAATTCTTTTCAGTCCTACTGCATTCAGAACCGCCGATAGGAATGTCGGCCCACTCTCTCCTCCCTCTCCTCTCCCTCCCCCCCTCCCCGACAGGTTTTAAATCGGGCCTTCAAGTTTAGTTAACTAATCAATATTTATATAACTAATAGGTGATATTTCAATATTTTTGTAATATTATACTAATACATTTTGATTTTTTTTTATCTAAAAATATTTCTTTTACCCTGACCTGATATAGGTCGGCCACTTGACTTAACGGCCATCTACGTTTAATCCTAAATGTTTTCTCATTTTGCAACTCGACATTTCTTCATATTGCAAAAGATCATTCGCCTATGCTTTAATGAAATACAACAATTCATCCTACAAAAAGATTAAAATCCTATCTCTGTACTATCCCGACTGTTCTAGCCTACAGCTTTTACTCCGAGCCCAAATCATACCTACCTCGAATAACAAATTCGAATTTGTCTAATTCTAACACATTTATCTTATGCTTACAAAAAAAAAAAAAAAAATGCTGTAAATCATGGTTTATTATTTCCAAATAATTATATATATTTTTTTAAATTAGCGTTTGGTACAATAATTACAAAATACTTTATATTTTTCCTCTATCTCTGTAAAAGGCTGAGATCTGGAAGTTTGAAACCTCTAATCGGCCGCCAATTTGGGACAAAACGGCTGATGGCAATGTTCCTAGGATCATCAAGGGGTGACCTATGACTTGGGCGCCAATTTTTTTTAAAACTCGGCCAAGTAGTCGGCGGGCAGACGGATTTTTTAAATTCGATTTGTCGATTCTTCGTATCTTCAAACGTAAAACCTCAAATTTCGAGGAAGGTTTATATTTTTTTTCTTGATCGAAGACAAAGATTCATTATTAAAAATAATAACGCAAAATTAATAAGAGATATAATAAAAATCTAAAAAGTCTAGGCTTCAGATATCTTCTCGAATCCTCTTTCCCTTGGAGTTCTGATTTCTCTAATGAATCCTTTTTCATAAAATTCCATCTGTGATTAATCCTCGTTTATTCCTGGATTCGTAGATGCGAATATGCATAATTTTGAACATGAAAGACCGAATCGGATTTACTTTATTAATTTTGTTTTAAAAAATATTGTTCCGTTATTCGACAGCTAGGCCCAATCTCTTTTTACCCATAAAAATCGCTTAATAGTAATCAGTAATGATTTTTTTTATGATTTTCATAGACTTATATTTAGTCCATAGTAGGTATTGGTCTATAAAGATCGTTGACACCTCATAAATAATTAATTATATTTGATGATGTTTATTTTGAATGTAATGGTACATACAGCACTTTATTGTGGATGTTTGCATTCGTATTTATTTTACGACAATGTTAATAGTAGTTGTTAAAAATACTTATTAATACATTTATAAGGAAAAAAAAATATTTGTCATAAATTTTAGTTATATGGCTGCATGTAGCTTCTGCGAATTTAAAGTTCATAGAAAAAAAAATCCTAATTCTTCATCTATCGATTATCGACTTCTGCCGTTTTTATCCTAACTTCATCAGGTGAAACTTTGTTTGATAGTGATTTAAAATGCCATTGCACTTTTATCAGAGCAATATTCAATATTAAATAGCTGTTTTGCTAAGCGATCTTGCTATGCTATCTTGGTAATTAAGAAAAAAGATTGGGAATAGGAAACGATGTAACTAGTACATTTAAATTACACGCAGCATCGCCAAAACTATTTCAAATTATTTACATCAACGATCACAGATGAATAGTTCTTATAATATAACTTTGAAAAGTTATCTATAAAATCTTTCACATACGTATTTCGTTGAGTAGTCATTTACATCTGTACTTTAATAATGAATATTTCGAATAGATCTACGAAGCTTGTTAAAGCATAAAACTCATTCAATTTTTCCACGGACGTATGACAACGTAAAGTATGAGACTCCATAATTTCCGGGGGGCGTGCTCAATGAATATATATCAGCCCACAGAGGATATTTCTCAGCCTCCACTGGATAAGTGAAGGATAAAGGAAGAGCACATTAGGAGGGATATCTTTCAGGGTTAGGTGATGTAACGAGGATGTATATGTTCTCTTTTAGGGAAAGGAGAGTCCATAAAGTAAAGAGGGGGATGGCTTGTTTATTGGATAAGTGTATATATATACTAAAAAACAACGGTCCTCTCCAGAATGCAACATTAATATCAAGAAAATTAATTTAATTAGGAACCTTTCCCTATTGTTGTTTAAGTGATTCAATGCTGGAATGTACTCCATAGCCCATATTAAACAGAGTTTGAAGGCTGAGGCTTACTTTGTACATCCGCCACGAAATAAATGTGCCTTATAAGTTTATTTTTGTTTACAAATATTTTGAGCTCTGCAAAGCAAACATTTCTCATCTTATAAATAAAAAATATCTTGGAGAAAGATTAAAAAATAAAAACATAATTAAAATTTTAAAACCTGCCACGCTCACCACTATGAAAATTTGGTCAACTACGCCAATGATTATCACATAATGCACTGGTTTTATTTTTATTTTTTGTTTAATTAGGAAATATTAAATTTATTCGAAAAAGTTCTGGAACAGCATTGGGTTATCTTTATGAGAAAATGAGTATTTTGAATATTGTATTGTCAGTGTATTCGTCAAAATCTAAACCAAGGCCAATAGAATAAGGATCAAACAAGGATAATCAAACCAAACGATTCTGCAAACCTTGTCCTTTTAAAAGGAGGTTTCGACGCGTATTAAAGAAAGGCATCAATGCTCTCCGTAAACTGTATATTTATTGTTTTTTATCATCTGTAGTTGTTGGTGGGAAATTATAATATCAAATTCTTTTCTGATCTAATACTCTCTAAAAGATTATATTCTAAGAATATTTAACTCTTTTTTGCATCTCTCATTCTTCTGAATGCTGCTTTATCCGCTTCATAGCCACCCAATTCTTCAAGGCCATCAAATAATGACAGATGTCCTGTTGCATATACCTAGTAGTTCCTGGACAAATATTGTAGTTTCGGATATATAGAAAACAGATGGTATTATGAATGTGATAGAATGATAAGTCCTGGAGGCGAAACGTAAGGATTCATCAAACTGTTTTATACTATTCCACGTTCCATTCTGAGTCCCACCAGGAACATCCAGGAAATTGGAAATATTCTAAGAATATTTAACTCTTTTTTGCATCTCTCATTCTTCTGAATGCTGCTTTATCCGCTTCATAGCCACCCAATTCTTCAAGGCCATCAAATAATGACAGATGTCCTGTTGCATATACCTAGTAGTTCCTGGACAAATATTGTAGTTTCGGATATATAGAAAACAGATGGTATTATGAATATGATAGAATGATAAGTCCTGGAGGCGAAACGTAAGGATTCATCAAACTGTTTTATACTATTCCACGTTCCATTCTGAGTCCCACCAGGAACATCCAGGAAATTGGAAAAAACTTAGTATTTCAAAAGCTTATGAGAATCATCCTGTAGTTTATGAAATATTTTGGTTGCAAATTAGAATCAATATGATATGATACCCACTGAAAACCTACATATCCCGTAAGTTTGTTCTGAATGGCGAAAATTGGCTTGATACCGTCAGCTGCCGAAGATGTAAGAGATAATAAATACGAAGGAGAGAATTGTGGCCGTGCAATAAAGTGGTTCCGCAGAGCGACGAGCTGGGGTGACGGACTCCCTCGGGTGCACTTATCGAGCCGATAGCCTTCCTCTTCCTCAGGGGCCTCAAGAATTAGGACCATCGCCACTTCTGAATATTTTACCGCTCCGGATGTCCTTCTTTAAGGGGTGCCGTTAAAGAAAATATTGGCTCCGTCTATATTTCACAAGAGCGGTATAAGGGATCCGAACCCGCTCTGCTTCTGACTTGGGGATGCTGTGTAACAGCCCCAACACTCACCCAACAGCTCAGCCACTACTTTCTCTTTTTAACAACCATGTTTTTAAATTATACGATTATACTTTTAAGATCACCAATAATTTTGCTGAAACATTAGATATGCGTTAGAAAAAAATCCGATTTTTAATATTTTTCTCATAAATATTATTCGATATAAATTATCTTGTGATTTTTTTGTATTCCTGCTTTGATTAAAATGATTTTGAGAACTTTCATTGAATTCAATCCTGTTGTTTAAGGTTTATTTTAATTTATTTTTTATTTTTTCGAGGTATAAGATAAAATCTTGAAAGTTGTCCGTAATAGCAAAATGTTTGCAGTAACTTCAACAAAAATTACTAGAACATATTGAATAGTTGTTATCATTGACTGTTGCCATCCTTCAAATCCATTTAATGTTGTTGTTTTGTTTTTTCGCATTAAAGATGACCCCGGAAAAATGATTCGAGCTGAAATTGAGTTTTGATTCGATTCAGATTAAATAAATTGTTATAGTAAAATCAAATTGATATTTGTTTTTTTATAGATCATTGAGGATTAATTGACATGTATTAATTGGAGGATTAATTTATAGAAGTATTGAGGTACTGAAATCTGTTTCATAAGATTTATGATTTAACAACATTATCCACTATTTTTTTTTACAATTTTAACAAAAATCAATAAAACATACGCCATGTTGTTACTTGTGTTAATAATTAACACATAAAGATTAATTATTAATATTTTATATAAACATTACAATTAAAATTGCTTTCATACCTAAGCTAGTGCTGTTGAAATGTATGTTATTTTGATTATAAGTATTGTTAAATTATTTATAAAAAGTTGCAGATTTAATTTTAAGTTATAGCTATTTTTAATATATTATTGAGATAACAGTATTAATGTTATTAGAAAACCCATGTTGAGTGTAAGGAAATAGCAATTTCGATCGTATAACTGCTTGCTCACTTCAGATTCCAGTGACCAGAAATTAAAGAAAATTAGGAAAGAATAGGAGGGGATTCCAAATAATAATTTATGAAAAAGTTTACATAACTCTTGAAAAGGATATTTACCCTAGACTGTATTTAAGAATTAAGATTCAGCCATTAATACTAGATTTTCTTGTATGGTTCATATCAAAACTATTTTAGTGATATGTTTTTTATATCAGATTTTATTTCTATTCAATTCCTTATCAAATTATAGTAGAAACCATCATCTATCTAACTGTCATAAATGTTTTATGACTCTGAGCCTCTAAAGCCCACCATTTATTGCCTGCAATATTATTCTAAAGGGGCATATCACGGAATAAATAAAGAATTTGTTATTATTAAATTCCAGATTCCGAGACTAATATCTTTCGTGAGTGGACTTAAAGGTCGGAGGAGGGGAGCCCAAGGAGACGGGAAGGGGGCGACCGCCCTGGGCCCCGATCCCATAGGGGCCCGCGGCATACAAAAAAAATTTTAATTACTAATAAATTATAGACAAATTTATAGTTTTAGGATACCCCGGACTCCCCTTTTCTCTTTGGGGGCATGTCATACCTTCCAAACCCTCCCGGCAGCCCTCCGCCCTAACCAAGGGTGGCCCGGCAATGTCGTATCGCTCAGCGTCCCGCAAGGTTTAGATCTGCTACTGTTTAAAATTATTATTGTATTCTGAGCCATGTATAAGCCAATTAGTGCGCATTGGTTGTTAGTGAATTGAAGTTTAGGCAAGTTGAAAGATGAGAGAAAGGCTAAAAAGCAAAATTGAAGTAATTAAAAACTCTTTTAGTCTATTAAGGAAATAGAGCAAGAAATGCTGATGTCGCGTCTATTTTTCAGATCAAATACATAAAGTAAAAATTTTCTGAGTTATTATACTTCATTTTTTAAAAATTTCTCCAGATTAAAATGTTTGGAACATTTTATTTAATTTAAAGTTTTAGATTTAGTTTTAGATTTACTTTATTTTCTCTTGTTGTCGATGTTTTGCGATTGCTATTCCATGATCTGAATCTTATTCTTTTATTTATTTATTATAGTTTATACAGTTTTTGTGTATTTTATAGAATAAGTACACCAGTTACTTTTCAGTAACTACAGTTTACAGTTACCTACAGTCGTGTACAGCTACCAAACATCATATGATAAATGACACACATTATATATGTGCACGTGTATATATAATATATATAATAATATATATATAATATATATATATATATATATATATATATATATATATATATATATATATATATATATATATATATATATATATATGTATGTATATATTACGTTATTGAAACATTGATTTTAATTCAAAATTACAAAACAAGTAACATTTATAGTAAATAATATAAAAAGGATCCTACTCAATATGCCAAAATTCCAACAATATCCTGAAATATTCTTTAAAAAAGATCAGCATCAAGATATTTATACAAGAAACATTTTTGATCATCTTCGTTTGTAGATTGCATCACAAAATTTCATTACGTCTCCTTCATTGCAGCATAATTCTTCTCGTAGAATACGTTTTGATATTAAAAACGATCGAGCCCCTCTATCATATTTTAATTTTTTATATAGCTTGAAGAACTTCATTTTATTGGCTTTATATTAAATTCATGTATAAAAATATGATCACTGTATCTCATATTAATAATTACTAACGATCGCTGTTACGGAAAAGTAACTAGTGTTTCAAATTATATGAGTCGTTTATTTCCAAAATGAACCCTAAAAGTTTTTTTTTTCAAATCCTGGCCTATTTAACATTTAAATTCTGTTATTTAATATTAATAAAACCAAAGATTTTTAGAAATATGTGCTATAATGAAGATTTTTCTGATATATTTAAAAAAAAAATATGGTTTTGAAATTACAATTGCAATTGAATGTAGAGTTTTTCGTAGCAACTCATTTTTTTCAATGATGAGTAGGATTAATTTTGGAAATAAACGAATCATATAAAATACCCATATTATTTTCGAATGTGAAACGTGATGGCTTAAGTGAAAGAACGAGCAATGTCTTAAAGTTTTCGAAAATGAAGTGTTATGGAAAATATTTATACCGGAGGATGATGAGCTGAATGGAGAATTCATTCACACAACGAATTCAGGTTACACAACGCGGAATCGTGACCTGCAATCGAAGATTAGGATCGTGGCGACTCAAATGGGTGTGTTAAGTTCCTTGACTTCAACAACGCTCAAACACTAAGCGGCTAATCAGCGTTGGACTGCTAATTAAGCGTAAGGATGAAACATGGATGGGTAGATTATGCTAGGTCAACCTTATAAATTGAGGATTAATCGGGTTCAATGGAGGGACATATGTGGGCAAAAATCGTTAATGTTATTGGTCATAAACAAGGGCTGTGCAAGGACTGTTCAATCGGTTGGTGTTAGGTTAATTAATTAATAACTGTTAACTAAAATTTTAACATGGAGACAGTGTTTTTGAAGGCCGAGCATGTTGGATAACGTCCCAGTATGAAGTAAGGAGTGGTGCTGTTTCGATTCATCTTGGGAAGGTTGAGTTAAAAATCATGGCAGACCACAAAATTGAAATCCACATGGACGTCAAACCACTATTAAGCTATTATAATATATCAATTTGTTTACAAATGATGCCAAATTCAGGGTTATTACAAACTGAAGTGTGTTGGTTTCCTTGGTCCCCTAACAGACCAATCCCCATTTTCATATTCGTACATTTTCCTACTCGAGACCTTCTTTTTGAGATGGTGGAGAAGAGGTAATTTATTCCACCAGAAGGTACTGCCTGTAGGAGTCGACGGAAATCCCATCCCACGAACCCCGCAGACTATATTTGAATGTTTTACTCCCGTTTTTTCTCCATCTGTGGCCAGCCGAAAGCCGTTTGAAAACAAGACTCCGACCAGATTAAAACACTGGTTCCCTCAAAATTATTTTTTATTCCTTTCCTCCTCTCATTTAAATTGGTTTTCTTCGTATTCCAGGTCACAAAAAAATAATCGGAGAGACATTCATCTTAATTGTAAAGTCTAAACTTGTTTCGGAATAAATTGCCTAAACTACCATTGATGAGATTTTTGCTGAATGTCACGACTTTATCTATTCAAAACGTATTTCTTAGGTATCATTTCATAGCTTCTTTCGTCTGCTTAAGTAGTGTGAGGTTTTCCTGTTTATTATTTACAAGTTAGCTTTTATATAGGAGCAAATTAGTCTGACGAAGTATAATTCGGGTATAGATAATTGCTTGCTTTGGTATTTCTTTACTCTCCTGTAGTCTGATTCACCCATCTATTGTGGGAAAATAATAATGAACTGTGCAAGATCCTTTGGGAAACATAAAAGATAGGTTAGGTGGTAAATATGCATCATTCTCAACCTTACAGTATTGTTTGGTAACATTGTGGTCGGAAATAACTAGCGACACTGATTTTAGGGATAAGTAGATTAAAACAAAGTTTTTCAATAGCTTTCACCCTTAGCCCAAATTTACTAGTAAATATAACTTAAAAATTTGCTATACTCAGAAGTAATTGGAAATATAATTTATGTCAATGGATTCTTTTGTAAACTGTCTGAAAAAAAAAATTCAATGACTAATTTAAGTTAAAAGGTCCCGTGGCCATCTTCTTTTCAGACGCCTCGCAGGTTTATTGCGAATACAAAGAAATGAAAGATTATAAAGTGGGCTTGTGTGGACAAGGAATTTGGAATTAAAGGAGGTATATCTATTTCGGACCCAAATCTGCAATAAATTTATAGATAATTTTATTTGGAGCAATGAGGATTTTACGAAGGATTTCTGGATTGTAAGGATTGAAAATGGGAGGAACTTGATGATTTATAGTGGAGCCCAAAACTCAATTTCATATGATCAAATAGGTTTTGTTAATTTTTCGTATCTATTCTCTTTTGTCGACCATATGTTCAATTCCGAAAATAAATAGAGAAACGTTTTAATTTCTATATTAGAGTAGTTATAAAAGACTAAAAACTTCTGTATTCCCAATCTGGTATGTACTCAATTTAAATATAAACAATAAAAGTCATTTACTACTTCCCAAATTGATAGCTTATGGTACATATTCTATGTATGTAATATGTTTTTCTTTAATCGTTTACAGCTAAGTATTTTAGTCCATCTTTTAATAAGAAACAGACATTAAAGGGAAAAAATACAACTTACAAAGCTGAATTATAGATTGTTATTATTTTCTTTCTATTCTTCATATAAGGAACTAATAATTATTATAGTAATCATTACTAACTTAAAAACTATCTAAGAATAATGGCAGCACTATATATGTGTTATTTTAAAGAATAGGGATGAAGGTGTTCAACCGCAAGTTCAAACTCACATCCTAATTTTTTCGGGCATTTGTAGTACACACACACACATATATATATATATATATATATATATATATATATATATATATATATATATATATATATATATATAATATATATATAATAGCCTATTGAATATTATTAGTTTAAATAGAAGAAATATTTATCTTAAACGCTGTTATAATAAAATACAAAAAAATAATAATAAATATTATTATTTTTTTGTATTTTATTATAACAGCGTTTAAGATAAATATTTCTTCTATTTAAGCTAATAATATTCAATAGGCTATTTTCTCTTTGATAATAGCAACAGTTTAGTTGACCGGATCGTTTAGATTTTTATCATTCAATATTTAATTTATTTGAATATATCAATAATATAACTTATGATGCTAGGAAAAAAAAAGAGGATCTTAATCCATTTTCCAACACTTAAGATATTTATTACATTACCGTTCTATATTTCGAAATGTGAGAAACTTCCTCATTTTTTAAAATAGTCACCTGGGGTAAATGCGGTATATTTATTTTCTTCAAAGACACTTCAGCCTCTGGACGAAACTTTTTAATTTTAAGCAATTCGCTAATAAAAGCTGTAATAATTGATAATAAATATGAGCCCCTCCATTTCTAGTGCTGTTGTGTTACCAGTCAAGGCTAGCAGCTAAAATAACTAACAGTAGAAAAATAACAGACAGTTGATCAGCTTGCAGGCTTTCAATAACACACCTGCTTACCTAGTTGTTACTTTAAACTGTTTAATACATCCAATCTTTTACTCTTTAATATTTAGATTTAACTTGGAAAGTAGGCAATCTACTGTATTTATAGCTAAATAGCTCTTAAGAACCGCTTAAAAAATATACCGTAAGATAAAGATGCCTACTTAAAATAATATTCTTATGTGTTTATGAGATATTTAAATTAGAAAAAACACAGTCTTTAACCATAACTAAGGCTCAAGATGCATATACCACTAATCTTCGCCCATGAGCTGAAAACAGGTCAATTTAATCTGAACTATAAACATGAACCACTAATCTAAATTGTTTTTATAAAGATATGCGAAAAAGTAATGAGAAATGAAGAAATGAGTCAATATAAAGAAATATAAATATAATATAATATAAAGAAATATTGATATAAAGAAATGAGTCAAGGATGTCTAGGGAGAACCTGTCGATCTGGCATTCCGGAATACAAAATGGTAGCCATTCAAAGTCACCTAAATCGGCCTGACAATATTTTTTAACTTGTTATTTCTCATAATTATTCTTGACATTAAAATGATTCGTAAATACCTTTTAAAGGTGTATCAAATTTTTTGATAAATTTGATGCGGTCTGGTGGGATGAATCCGACCTCTTTGGACGGCAAGACTCGCATATCTTTATTCAGGGCGGTAAGTGTTTTAAGATTAGAAGCCCTCTTTCAAAAATAGATCTTTTGGGTTAAATTCAATGCAATTTTAGCGACTTTGGAAGGCCGCTATTTTTTATTCCGAACGATCAGGGCTACCAGACAGACAAATTCTCGCTTAGCTCCCTAGGCTCTACCAATTTAGATATTTGGTTTATTTAGACCGTTCGGGTTAAATTGACATGTTGCCCAGCTCTTAGTCTATCCGTAATAATATGCTTAAATGCCCTTCAATTTATAATGTAATTTTAAGTTAGTGTAATTATGGTGTCGTATCTTATTAATTCACTTGTTACTTTTACCGTCGAGTCGTATGGTTACTCTTAATTTATTTTTTAATGTATTTCCTTTTAGCAAAGCAGGTTTGCAAAAAAAGCCTGCTCCTGTGCTACTCCAAATGGACGCATTAAGACGCTTCTGGGACACTGACACCGATGCAGCATCACCTATAAACATCTCGACGAACCTTGTCCGCCCAATATTGACACCAAAGCTATTATGGTTCAATGTTAAAACAAAACCACATAAAACAAAAGTGACCAATAACGGTTACTCAGGTAGGATAGATTTATAAGACGATAGTAATCTTTGGTTTATGAACTAATAATAGGTGATGATAGTGATATACGTGCACATTCATACAAATAAAATATATAAAAAACGAGGATAAATCAATAAGCATGAAACATTTTTTTTTAATAGTAATGAGCTAGAGACTAAAATATAAGAATAATAATAAAATTAAAGCAAAACGAATCCAATACATACTTTGTAAAATTATAATTAGATAATTTAAATATATATATATATATATATATATATATATATATATATATATATATATATATATATATATATATATATATATATATATATATATATATATATATATATATAATTTTATATAGTATGAACTTGAGTAGAATTTTTTTTTTTTTAGACTTTTTTCTTAAACTAACATATACAAATTAATTGTTTATTTTTCAAATTTTCAAGGCATATTAATGATGTATATAGAACATCAAAAGTATTAAAATTTACAAAAGTTTGGTGCAAATACCAAAAGATTTAAAAATCTAACAAATTACGAAAGGCTCTGTCCGGGTAATGTAGGTAACAGCGTCCCAGAGGAATTAATGCCTACCGACTAACACTTACGTACACCCTCACAATAAATTGGTATTACCAAAGGTTTGGATCTCTAGTACCCTCCTGTGCCCCATAATTAGATCAAGTACCAAACCTAGAAACGCTGTAATTTTTCATAATTTTTTCTTAATTATTCTTTTATAAGCACTTCGTCAGAATAATTTCTCAATTTTACCATCAACCATGGACCTCATGAATTTTAAATAGTAAATATATATTTTTGGGTCACGTTCCAACATTTAGAACATTGCAATATATGGCTGTTATCCGGAACAAAAAAGAAAAAAACATAAAAATTTATGGACATATGGAGAAAAACGATTATAACTTTACAGGTTGTTGAGCTGGACGAACAAAAGTCATAGGGTATCTTTACTTAAGGCATATTGACACCCTCAGTTTTTTTTTCGTTTTTATCGAAGTTGTGCAATAGGCTGAAATTTTTAAATGAATTTCTTGAAGTTTAACACAAGTTATTCATTTTTTTTATTTTCTTAAGCCTGTCTTTATTGAAACAAAAAAAAGTATTAAATATAGTTCAATATACATCAATATGGATGTAATTCATTAACATATCAAATTCAAAAAATAAATAGTTAAACATTAAGATAAAGAATGATGCAGATATCGTTGAACGTAGATGTAATCACAGGAATTTGGCTGTTCATGGTGCACTCAAGAGAGAAAGCATAAAGCATGTGGAAAATAAATTTTAATGTGTGCCGAAGTAGGCCCTCATGAGTTATAAAATTTCTTTCAGAAATTTCAACATATGGCACAATTTCGATAGAAATTCAATATTAGGGTTTGATATGGCTTGGTTGCAGATACTGTATGATTGGTTTGTCCAGCTCAGCAACCTGTAGAGTTACTGTTATTTTTTCCGGAAAAGAGCAATATAATCCAATGTCGTATATGTTTGAACGTTATGCAAAAATACATGTTTCAGTTGGTAAAATTGAGAAATTCGTCTGACGATTCGTCTAAAAAACACAAAAAAAAGGTTTAAACATTACAGCGTTTTAAGGCACTAGAGACCTGAAACTTTGGTGATACCAATTTCTTGTGAGGGTGTACATATGTGTAAGTCGGCAGGCAAATTTCTTTTTGGGGCTCCTTCATCTACCTTACTCGGAACAAATTATGAAAACAATAGTATGCTACAAAAACATTTGTTATCTAACAAATTTCTTTATTAAAAAATAAGAGACCTTCGATTCGTATTATTGACAGAGATGTAGCGCTATAAAATCCTACTGTTCTATTTTATTTGGTATGTTAATACCTTACAAATAATGAGATCTTTATATTTTATTATATAAAAATTGTATGGTTATTATTATATTGGTTAAAGATATTAAATTGCAGTTTTTGTAACATCGAAGTGGGGAAGAACCATACCTTATATAAAAGGTGGCCCATTTGAAGAAAAAAAATTCTTGTTTTATAACATACATTTTCATTGGTCAGACAGGGACATTCGAGGAAGCGAACATAGAATCAATGGTGCGCTGTATGTATTGTTTATTTTCAAACTTTTTTTTTATTGTACTAGCAACATTGATTTAAAAATTATTGATACCTCCTAATTTGTACTTACATTAGCACAATTTTATAAACTTTTTTCTTACACATTGAGATAATTTCAGAAGGTTAAACAAATATTACTGCATGTTCATTCCAAGAGAATATAATATTTTCAATAAGTTTATTTAAAGCCGACGTTTCAACTAGTTAACTAAGTTAAAACTATTTAACTACTAATTTTATTTAAACTTTAGAACAATACTTATTTTGTAGAATATTATGATCAGAATTTTCGAAAATTTGAATACTATACATAGTTATCAATAAATTAAAAAACAAATTAACTATTGAAATTAACAGTTTTAATACATCATTCATTTTTTCGCTACATATCTCTATTAAAAATTGAAGCCGATCAAATATTAAGTTAGAAAGCCAACAGAAAAAAATCTGGTGCGGGGCATCATGCAACAATCACTTACCACCCTACTTGAAATAAATTTTAAATGCTCCATTTGGTTTCTATGGAAATTCCATGTAAACATTGATTTGCATAAAATATTATAAAAGAAGAAACTATTAACTAAAACAGCGACGTAAGTTTATGAATTTTTCTTCAATGACCTTACCTTCTAATATTTTATATGTTAGATATTAATTTTTGTCATATATGCATCTTTTCAAATGTATATTATCACTACTATATATTATTACGGTAGTATAGATCCCTTTTCCGGCTCTCAGGAGCGATGGATTTTTGACGAGTGAGGTATCAAAAGAAAGGGAATTTTACGGAGAAGTGACGAATCCTGATTTGGTTTCTTAAATTCTTACTAGGGCTTAAATAAAAGTGATGAAAAAACTGGGAGGTTTCAAAGTTTTGACTTGATTTTGATACTAGTACAGATATATTACTAGTCTTAATTCCGGAATTTTTTTTTCAGCCTCGGAAATTATCTCACCTTTTTTCGTCGTGTTAATTAGCAAATTCATTCATACTTTATATTTACCTATTACTAAATGAGATATGGTTAATTATTTCAAGTAAACAAAATAAAACATACTTTAGAGGAAGCCATTTTGGAAATTCTGCGATTAAATCCTATCAAACTATTTCAATGAGGATAAGATCTACTTGTTATTAAAGGACATTTAATAGTACATTGATATCACGAGTTTTATAAAAATCGTTTGGGCTGTTTTCGAAAAAATTGCAAACAAAAAATGTTAAGCCAATTATATAAAGTGGATCTTCTAGTAATTAAATTTTGGTAAAATAGTTGCTGTAGCATCGGAGGCATATACCCACCTACATTAAATATGCAATTTCAGTTTCTCACAACTTTTTATTTTGGAGCTTGACTTAACACACACGGACAATTTTGCAAGACTTGGTTATTTGTACTCAGTTGGTATTGAAACGTTTATTTCCTTTGAAAATTCGGATTCGAAATTTTTCACGATTGAAATACTTTCTATTATTATATATTTCATATATTGATAATGGAAAGTAAAAACGTAAATTTAGAAAAATAAAAATCAACTCGATATTATTAATTTATCAGAATATTTTTTCAGCTTACCTTTTGAAATGCATGTTCTTTGGAGAAACGAAGTCCACAAGACCGCCAGTAAAGCGAAGAAAGAACCTGACGGCATCGTGGTCGTGGCTTATTTGTTCGAAGTTAATACTCTTTATTTAATTTAATGTAATATAATATAAAAAAAAAAGAAAGTTTAAAAAATATCAAACTTCTCAAACATTTTTTTAAAAAATATTTTCCCTCCATAGAAATCTGACTACACAAACCAGGAGCTAGTTCCCATCGTGGATTGCTTAGAGGAAGTCAGGAATGGTGGCACAAGCGCGTACATGAAGGATCCCGTCACGGTTTCGGAACTGATGCCGCAATGCGAGGAAGACTTCTACTTATACAGAGGCTGCATTCAAGATTCGAAAAGGGCTCACATGATCACCTGGGTGGTGTGCAAACAGCATCAGGAAATCGGAATAGACCAGGTCACTGGCTGGTAAAGTTGAAGAAACTTCTAATTCTCCAGTTACTTATAGGTAGCAGAACGAGAGAATTCTAGCATTGAAGGGATATTATTGTTCTTTAGAATAAGTTCATAGAATTGCCAATGGTGGATTGAAAGATAATTTGAGATTAATAAATCTAATGTTACAATCCCCAGGTCTCCTGTCGAGTATGGGAAATGATATCAAACAAAACTTGAATTTAGTCTGTTCGGTCGCTACCGAAAACGACGCCATTTTCTTCCGATCATGTGCATCCCTTATCTTAATTCTCTAATCCTCATACAGTACCGTCATTTGTGGTTCTATTCTTTAATTTACCGGTCTCATATTTTACAAAGTGCTCTTATCATCAGTTTGTCTGTTGCGAAAATTATTCGTCTTCTGGGAATTCCTTCAACTTTCGTATTTCTTCTTCTTTCTTCTCTCCTTCCTTCTTGGAGTGCTCCTTCACTTAATGTACACTTCCGTCCTGAAGATTCTTATAAGTTTTAACGACCGAACTCATCTAAAGGAAAGTGCTAGCTGTAACAATTTCCTTACAATTACTTATTAATTTATTTATTTCTTCCTCATTATTACTTTGTGGTGTTGTTTCCTTTCTGGAAATAGTATAGTCATAGCCAAATTTTGAGCGGCCTACAAACCGTCCGCGCGTTGGTCAAAAAGAATATCCAAAATAAATTTTCAGAATTAATTATGAATCAGTTAATCAGTCAATGTGACAAAAAAAAAAAAAAGAAAATAATATTTTTGTTTTCTTATTTAAAGCAAACGTTTTGGTTCAAACATGCTCACTAATTTTATTTATATTTATTAATTTGACAGAAAATGGAATATAGAATTTTAGAAAAATGAAAATTTGCATCCTTATTTTTCAATCGTACGGCATTAGTTACTAATGAAATACATTTTTTTTCTTATATGACGTTTTTTAATAATATTTCGGAGAGATTTCAACTAAATAAGAAAAATAATACGTTTAGAAGCTTGGTTGGAGTTGCGGTCAATGAAGAATTGCACAAATAAGAAAAACGTATCTTCGTTCTAGTAGTTTCTTGTATTTTATTATATCTTTCATGTAATTCATAATCTTTCTTTCTATATTTTCACAGTATTTTAATTCTCATTATTCACATTATATTTATAGTAACATATTCTTCTTTATTTCTTATTATTTACATTACCATTAACATCTTTTTTTTTATACTTCATTATTTTTTCATCATACTGTCTTATATTAATTACTGTTTGTTATATTTTATTAATGTTAATGGTACTGTCACTGTTGTTACATCTGCTGTTATCTTACTTTGTCTTAGCACTGATAATGGCCTAAATTTTACCACACAATATAATAAGGTTTTCCTTATTTGTGTGCTTATTCATTGGCTGCCCTTTCTCCCTCCCCAACCAAAATTCTTATACATATACCCTGTATGTATATTTTTTTGAGTCACAAAAGAACCGGTCCACCAAGATGTTTCTGTTTTAAAACTCAATAATGGGAATAATTAGTTTATTGTTTTGCCCTTTTTTTTTTTTTATAGTTTAACATTTTCTATTATCAAATCATGGTCGTTAATTCGGAAATAGTGGCAACAATTTTGGCTGTAGTCGAAGATGGTAGAAAAGAGCGTTACGCAGTTGTGTGCTGGATATCCCCAGAACAACTGTACCCTGCTGACGACCGTTTTGTGATGATCCAGGCCCTCAAAGAACCGCCACCAATGAGCTGTTCGGACCACTCAAGCCCTGCGAACTGCCCTCCAAGTGGATGTTAATGTGGAAACGGCCTACATAAGGTGGACTACATTCGAGGACGACAGTCACTGGATCGCTGTTAACACCAGCGCATTTGAGAGCGCGCTTTCGGTCAGGCACACCGAAACTGGACCTATACACAGTGGGTTGATATAATGTTCTCGAATGAGTGTAAAATCAATCTGTTCAACACTGATAATCGCTCAAAAGTAATTCAGAGTGTAAGCTAATCATCTCCATTATTGAGTTTTAAAGCAGAAACATCTAGGTGTGCTTAATTTTTGTGGGCCAGTGTACTTCCCCGGTTAATCATAAAACCATTAAAAAGAAAAAAAATATTAATAAGGAAACAAACACAGTTACATACTTTATAAAAGTATTTTTTATACCTTTTTTTCGCAGTTGGCAACATTCAGACGCTTATTGAAGAAAAACGGTTTTCCAATAACCGACAATTCAAGATCAGCCACAGAAATGCCAATCGAACGGAGCGTGTTCTACGTTCGACCAGCTTCGATGGTAGTCGCTTGGGCCATGCACTATAAAATGTCCAATCCAATATGGATGGCTCACTTCTGCTCATTTTTTCAGCAATCTCCTTTTATGGTTCAAGATAGGAGGCCTTACATCGAAGAAGGTAATTTAAAAGAAGTTCAGTTGATAGAATATCATGTGTTCAATTCACGCATCGGAATCATAAGTTCGAATACTACATAAAACCGGATCCACACATATAAAAATGCGTGCCGAATACGACACCTAACGGTAAATTTAGTGTGCTCGCGGAAATTTTTGTATGTGAATTTACAAGGCACTCAGAATTCATTCCGCATTCAACGTACAAGCTCCAAACTGATTCTGACGACCTTCCAAGTTTCATGACGAATTTGCTTATTCCGCAAGAATACTTTTGTACATTCAGTCATAGTCCAAGTGACCAATCAGGGGTCTCTGAATATTCGATCTTATATGTTTTGTTTTTTTGGAGTACTCATAACGAATTTTAACTTTGCCACCTCTATTTTTTCCCGGAAATATAAAAAAAATTCCAAAAAATAATCTTTTTTCGATTTTTCTCCTACAGCACGAAAACCATATATTATTTTTAGGTACACAAACCTGTAATAAATATAGCAAAGGCGAATTCCTTACATTTTTACATTGTAATTTTTTTTTCGTTCTAGGATTTCAATTGGAATATTCACTCGTTAGTCGAATGGGGATCATTTCGAACCCCAAGTGGAGGTTTTCAACCACATCACTAAACTGAACTAGTATGTTGTGGTACTTGTTCGAGGCAGTATTTAATGTTCTTTAATTTATTATGGAATAACTTTTTCGATTGAATGCACCGTTTATGAACTATAGGAAAAAAACAACTAAAAATCGAGTTTTTTTTTGCTGCCAAAAGTTTTTCTGAGGTCACTCGCTTTCGCATTTTTGGTTTTTGCATGCTTGCACTCCTATAAACCATTTAAAAACATAAAAGCTTCTATCCCACTTTTTGCATCGTATACCACTGTTTTTCTCCTCTACGGACTGACCAATATTTAACGCATTTTGGAAAATCATAATTAATTCAAATTTGAAAAAAAATTCTCAGTTATGTATCCAAAAATAAGTTTTGACTTATATAATAAAATGAAAATATTGAATAAGTGTTTACTTCGTCATAAACAATTTTCCAAACATTTGTTCCCAACCGCTAAAAGATTATTATATTCTGTTTACGTCTGATTTGTATTAATTTATTCTAAAGGATGATAGTAAGTATAATTATTGAGTAATAATATATATATTGTCTAAAAAATTAAGATTCTACTGTTTATAACTCAGCATTTGATATGTTTATACAGAAAATAAATCTGAAACGATACAAGACATTTTGACATTACTACAAAATGATTCCTTTTACAATGCAGTTTGGGCTTTGAGGGCTTTGGAAGCAGAATGTGGCTGACTCAACTGGCTATTTAAGACCTGTCTTTTATATCACTGACTTAAATACAACAATAATAAAATGTAAAATAAAATCTGTGTTTTTATGTTTCATTTAGTGGAACAAAAGTGTATCGTTTAAATCGATTATATATTAGTTTAAAACGGTACAATTAAGTGTAATGAGTATTTTTGAAGAAGAAGTAAAGTTGGAAATAGAGATTTACTAGCTAATCTGGAAGAACAATTCCAATGGGTGAGTTTATGCTGTACGTAATCTTAATTTTCCAAAAATTTAAATTGCTAAAACATGATCAGTATCAAAATGAATGCTGACTGTTTTCATATTTATTATCGATTCCAAGATTTATAATGGCTAAATCTGACCTGATCCGAGAGATTTGCGAACGATTTTATGAAATGGCTTTTAACAATTTAATTGATTAATTATTTAAAATATCAATTAAATTAAACAATATTTTTTATTAATGATTTCGAATATACAGTTTAAGGTATGTAAAGGTTAAGCCAAGACTTACATGGCGTTATGGCAAGATTAAAGCTAATAGCTCAGAAATAAATTCAAATTTTGAATATTTAATATTGAAATGGAAATTATTCGTATCCAAACTAGGCTAGTGGACTTGAGAGATTAGCCTAAATTGTTTACCCTAATGATTCAATGAGACAAGTCAAAACAAAAACAAAAAAATATCCTCTGATTATGTGTTTTTTCATCAGTGAGTACATTTTTTGGGTTAAAATGGAAGCTACCAAAGTTATATAACTATGAAAAAACAAATTTTGTTTCATTGTATATTGGTTTGATGACTGATTGAAATTGTTGAACACGATTACATAACTTATATTTATGTTATATATTTATATTCCATGTAAATATTTCGTTATATTCATAGTATTTTTATTCCATTGTTATATTTATATTACAAATGTATTACCTATTTTTTTTATTAAAAAATCATCTGCGAAAACAAACACAATGTTATTTCTAAATTTAGGGCCCGTTTGTGAAATTATTTGACTTGAAAAACAATTCAATAACAGGTTATTGAAAAAATTAAGAAAAGTTATATTTTTACTGTAATTATCACATCACTATGCAATTTTTTTCGTTTAGCAATCCGAAACGAAGTTACTTACTTCGTCAAGTCAGAAACTTCGTATCGGTTTGGTGAACAAAAAATTAAGAAAAATTTGCATAGAGATGTGATAATTACAGTGAAAGTGTTACTTTTCTGAAATGTTGTTATTCAATTGTTTTTTTAAGTCAAACCATTTCACTAGCTGGCCCGAGTATTTCAGTTCAACGGAACTCTCCGTACAAGAAATAACAGTGTGTTTGTTTTCGCAGATAATTTTTAATTAAAAATTAGGCAATGCATTTGGAATATAAATATTTTTTTTTTTTTTTTTTTATTTATTTATTGTAATTTACAACTGTATTACATAATACAACAAGTAAATGGGAATTTGAAGTACAAGACATGAGAATTACTTGTGAAGGAGCCACCCATTGGTAGCACTTCAATGTCTATTTTAACTTAGAAGGTCCCGTGGCCATCTTCTTTTCAGACGCCTCAGAGGATTATCAGGAATACATGGGGATGAAAGGCTACGAATAAGAGGGTTGGTATGGGCAAGGAGTTTGGAATTAAAGGAGGTATATCTATTTCGGGCTAAATCTGCAACAAATGGGATATTGAGGTCTTTATGGATAATTTTATTTGTGACAAAATAAGGAGCATTAAGGATTTTTCGAAGGATTTTGGATTGCAAGGATTGGATGCGGGAGGAATTTGATGGTTTAGTGGTACCCCAAAGCTCTATCCCGTATGTCCAAATAGGCCTGATAATGGTGATGTAAATGAGCTTTTTGTAGAAAATCGGTAATTTGGAGCGTTTGTCAAGTAAGTGTTGCAGTAATCGGAATCTTCGAGCAGTTTCTTGTCGTTTCAGTCTTGTGTGAGGATTCCATGTAAGGCGTTTATCAAGATGGAGTCCTAGGTAGCGGATTTGTTCGACTGGGATAAATGGTATATTATTAAAGGATACTGTAGGACAGGATGTAGTGGGTTTACGACGTAGGGTAAAGGTGATTTGATGGGATTTGTTAGGATTTATTTTGATTCTCCAGTTTTGACACCATTCTTCAATGGCTGTGATGTGTGACTGCAGGGTTTGAGATGCGGCAAATGGGTCATTGTTCACAGATAACACACATGTGTCATCAGCGTAAGTAGTGAGGATGGTGCTAGGATGGGTTGGGATATCAGCTGTATACACCGTGTAAAGGATGGGGCCAAGGATACTACCTTGAGGTACACCGGCGGACTGAGAGAATAGTGATGAGTAGGCAAGATTATGGTTTACTTTGAAGGTTCTATCGGTGAGGTAGGAACGGATTAATAGAAAATATGTCGGGGGAAGGAATTGACGGAGTTTGTAAAGCAGTCCCGGGTGCCAGACTCGGTCAAAAGCTTGTTCCACATCGAGAAAGGCTCCCGTGCAGTACATTCCGCGCTCCAATGTGGAGGATATCACATCCACCACACGATGACACTGCTGAATAGTAGAATGGGATGTTCGAAATCCAAACTGATGGTCAGGAATCACTTGATTTAATTCTAGGATTGGGTACAGTCTCTTTAATATGAGTTTTTCTAGGATTTTGCCCATAGTGGGCAAGAGGGAAATAGGACGATAGGAGGATGGATTTTCAGATGGTTTTTTTGGTTTTGGTATCATTTTTATAATAGACAGTTTCCAAGGATCAGGGAAATAGGTGGTTCTGAGTGATGCATTGTATATATAGGTTAGGAATAGGACAGCTTTTCGAGGGAGGTGTTTTAGGATGTGCGATGTGATGAGATCATGACCAGGAGCTTTTTTGGAAGGTAATTTCTGAATGATGTTAGTTATTTCGGAAGGATGAAACGCTTTAGGAGGAAGGGACATCTGAAGTGGAATAGTTAGTTCTGCCTCAACATGCTCAAGATGGGCTGGGTTAAGGATATCAGGATGAGGATTAAAAGTTTTGAAAAGGTGTTCACCGAATATTTGGGATTTTTCCTCATCTGATCTAGACCAGGTCTGAGATTCAGTGAGAAGCGGATGATTAAAGGTTTTGAATTTTAATAGCTTTGCTGTAGTTATCCATAATGATTTATCGTTAGAAGTTAGGTTCTCTGTTATTTTCTGGAAATTTTGAATTTTGTATTTTCTGATTTCTACTTTTAATTTGTTGGTCAGTTTTGAATAATGAATTTTGTCTGATGGATATCTTGTTCTATGCCACCTCGCTCTTGCTCGGCGTTTTTCAGTTAATAAAATGCGAATATGATGTGGCAAGTTGGTTTCTTGCATATTTCTAATTTTGTGGTGTGATGTGTTGCTGTAGATAGTGGTACCTATTGCTCTTGTGAATTCCTCTATAGCAGAATCAATCTGATGTTTAGTTTTTAACGGAATTTTTAAGTCAAGTTTGTTTTCTAGATCGTACCGAAAATTGTTCCAGTTTACTTGTCCTTTAATCAGGGAAGGAGGGGAGGGCTTCGGAACAGGATTTGAATGCAAGAAAAGCAGAACCGGACTATGATCTGAAGATAGGTCATCTATGGATTTTATTGTACATTGGAAGGAGGGTATCTGGGAAGTAATGAATATATCAAGGATATCAGGATGTTTTTTAAGGGATGTAGGCCAATAAGTAGGGTTCATGGGAGAGAGGATGGAATAACTGTTGGAGGTTGTGATACGAGAAAGAATTCTGACACGAGTATTGGAAGTTCGACATCCCCATCGTTGGTCTTTGGCGTTGTAATCCCCTCCAGCAACGAAACGCGGACCAAGGGATCGGAATAAGGAATCAAGGTGGTTACAGGAAAGGGAATTTCCAGGAGGGCAGTATACAGCTGAGAATGTAGTGTTTAAAGGACGGGAGGATAAGGTTATTGAGGTTGATTGAATGGTGTCAGTTGGAGTGGAAGGAATTAGGGAGTGAGGTAGGGATTTATGAATAAGGATGCAAGAACCTGCGTGGGATGTGTTATCTGGATGATCTGATCTGTGTGTAATGTAGTCTCGTATGTAAAAGAAAGAACGCGTCGTGAAGTGAGTTTCAGTAACTAGGGCAATGTCAATGAAATTTTCGTGGAGGAATATGTCAAGTTCGTCTCTGTGATTCTGTAGGCCATTTGCATTCCACAAAAGGATAGTTAGGGTATTTTTGTTCATCGTGAGATATTGAGCGGGATTTCAGTTAGGACTCTGGTAAGTATTGTGATAAGAGGTCTTATTGTATCTTGAAGATCACGAAGGAAGGATGAAAGGATTGATGTTATATCGGAAGGATTTTGGCTAGGATAGGAGTAGAAGGAAGAGTCGTGAGGTGGAGGGTTATTCTGTCTTGGTGGAGGTTGAACCCTCGTGTGGGATCGTTGTGTGGATTCCACATTTAATGGAGCTTCTTGTGAAGGATAGGGGAACTGGGATAGTTCAGGATGTTTGGGATAGTAAGGAGGTGGAATCTGTGGCGATAACTTCACCCTTAGGGATGCGCTTTTGGAAGAAATTTCATTTCTAGTTATTTTAGGCTGAGGATGGGAGGTCTGAGGTTGAGGATATGAAGACTGCGACTGAGAATGGGAGGGGCGAGGCTGAGGATGAGAGGTCTGGGGTTGAGAACTGGAAGTCTGAGGGTGTGGGATCTGGGGTTGAGAATGGGAGGTCTGAGGCTGAGGTAAGGAGACTTGAGGCGCCTGTGGTCGAACCAGATGTCTTGTGGTGACGTTGGAATACGTTATTCTACTCCTGGAGCTCATCTGTCTTCGTTCTGCATTGTTTACCGGAGTTCCCAGGTTCATAGGATCATTCCTCGTTGAAGGGCCAGGCATTTGGTCTTCATGAACTTCGTTCCTTGGCAAATTTCTTGCAACTAGAACTTTTTGTCGTTGCATGTTTTTATAAACAATGCAACCTTTGTAATTTGCAGGATGGCTTTCACTGCATAGAACACATTTAGCTGGAGTATCCCGAGGCTTCTGGCAAGTGTCAGACGCATGAGGGCCTGCACATTTAACACACCTGGCCTGATGATGACAGTAGGCTTTGGTATGGCCTAGACTTTGGCATTTAGTGCACTGGACAATTTCTGGTCTCTGCCTCGGTTCTTCGAAACGTATACACGAGTATACTAGTCTATTTACTAAAAATATTTCTGTATTATTTGGTCCTGGCTCAAGGTCGACGAAAAATAGTGGCAATGGATATCTTTCAGTAGGGTGGAAAACGTTGGAAATGCTTCTAACATTGTGCCCTAACTCTTCTATATCCTTCTTAATAGCGGTAGTGGGGGTGGTGGTATGAAGACCCCTCAAGACAACTCTGTATGCTTTTTCTTGTTTTAATTGATAGCAATGGAAGTCATATTGCTTTTCTGTCAAATGGTTGACTAGTTTTTTATAGTTGTCTTTGTTGGTTGTATTAATTCTGATGTCCTTTAATCGGGAAAAACATTTGAAATTTGTTTGTCCAATTAAATTTGCAATTTCATGGCCAAACGACATAAAGTCTTGAATATTGCTTACAAATATTGGAGGTGGCTCTGGTTCAGAGAACTGCCGGTGAGTGGTAGATTCGGTTGTATTACTTAAGACTGCAAATTGGTTGCTTATTGGAATGGTAGGAACTGTTGATGTAGATGCTATTTCAATAGGTGCTGCAGTTTTACTGCGGGTGTTAGGTTGGGAAGTTTGTTTGGCTTTTACTTTTTTATTTTTTTTTTTATTCGGCGAATTCCCAGCAGAGCCAGGTGCAGCGTTTCGTTGACGCTTCTGGAGGGTCCTTCTCTTCAAATATTGGGAATCTGTCTCGCTTATTTCGGAAAAAGCCGTCTCCTCGTCTGTGTCCATATTCGACGATTTATCCATATTAATTAAAATAAATAAATTTTAGAGAATATAAAATTAAAATTTAACTTCTAATTATTTATAATTATGTGCATGAAAAAAAAAATAATACAAAATAAAACATTCTATGAAATTAAGGAAAAAAAAAAAAAAAATAAGTCTATGGATTCGAACTCGTGACTAAGCAGAGGAAGAGAACTGGTGTACAGCGCCTAGTCCACTGAGCTACCTGAGATGTGATAACAGACTGTTCCACGCGATGATAGCCAGTAGCCAGTAGCGTGCAGGTTACAGATTGCCTTGCCACGTGTGTGATCTCTCTGGCCTACGAGTACATCTTCTCACTATTAAAGTTAATTAAGGAGCACTCACCTCACTCAATGTTATTGTAATATTGTTCACCTACGTATAAAGTCAATATTTACAAAAGTTTCTGAGCACAACTTGAGCTAATACCACTACGATTACAGAATCAGTGCAGAGCGATAACTAAGTCTAACTTCAGTTGCGGCCATGACACTTACTCGGAATATAAATATAAATGCCAAAAGACGTGCAATCGTGTGCAACAATTTCTCTACCTTTTTTAAAATAGATTTTTCGCTTTAATTTACTTTAATATACGCTCACTGATGAATAAAGAGGGGAAATTTATGGATTTTTTGTTTTTGTTTTGACTTATCATATTGAATCATTAATGTAAACAGTTGAGGCTAATCTATCGAGACCATAATCACTAACTAGTCTAGTGTGGATACGGGCAATTTCCATTTCAATATTAAATATTCAAAATTGCAATTTTTTCGTGCTAAAGCCGCTGTTTGACCCTCCATTGTGCGCCGGAAGGAAAAAAAAAATCACTTTTTTTTACTAAATGGAAACTAAATATTTAATTTAGAAAAAATAATGTGCAAATAACATTTTTAATTTACCTAAATAATTGTTTGATAACGGATTGCCTCCGCCCTGCAGAATATAATTATAGACACTTTTTAATCAACTAATTAAAATATAACTCGTGATTGAAGTAACTACTAAATACAACTTCCGTTTTTTATGATTATTTCCAAACATAATTTGTAATAACGATATGACAAGAAAAAGATTTAGAAAGAGGAAACAACCAGGAGAAATTTTCGACTCAAGAGTATCTTAAAACGCGTACAAATGTATTCATTCGATGATGATATTTCCTCTACAATGTAAAGAAATAAAAATTACATTTGAACAATTTATATGCTGTCATAATTTTTTGTTTCCTAATTATCTGATCATATAAAGGATTTCTTTTATTTCTTTATCTCTTATTTTTCATATTATTTTGCAATCACTACCTAAGGTAATCAACAATACCGTTCTAAAATTTCAGTGTTTAATCTCGCTTTGGAACAAAATTCAGCGTACTTTGAATATTTCATAAGCACAAGAAATATTCTGTACTTAAGTATTTGGGGATAAGAGAGGACAGGAAATAGGGTGAAATATTACAACGCAGTTACCAACTCCCGGTGAAGAGCTTGGGGAGATAATCCGCCAAATCCTCCCCTCGAATCTTCTTTAGCTTTGAAGCGGGTCTTTTTCAATCCTTGGGCCATATTGTAGACGCATATATATATATATATATATATATATATATATATATATATATATATATATATATATTTATAACGTTATAAAATAATATATGTTTTTTTACGATTATTTAAAAAATAATATCAGTTCATACACGGAAGCGCGTATAAGGAATATTACAATATTTTCAATTGAAAGATAAAAATATTGAATATTGAATTCAAATTTAAATTCTATTCAAATCACATTAAATGTTTTAACGATTCCACACATTAACTGCAGGTAAATTATTATTTTGTACATCCCAGTTATTTACATGCATGCATAATGCATCAGCTTATATTTTGAAATCTTCCAATTATAGTATATATATATATATATATATATATATATATATATATATATATATATATATATATATATATATATATATATTTGTTTTTAACTTCTTTTTTTTTCTGTTGGCACTACATAGGATGGAGATCTTTGGCTGCGCGATGTAGTATTCTTACAGACATTTATTGTTTGTGGGAGCACAGATGGCCTGGAGGGGGTCACCCAACCTCACGATGCTACGAACCATGGTTTCTAAGGTGCAGCGGTAGGCTATCCATATCTCTATAAGCGGTCCCGGGTCCTTCCGGTCCTTCGGCAGTGTCCTTCCCACGCAGTGACAAACCGGTCAGTATCCACAATTATGGCTGCTCGGGGTCACCAGGCGCACGAGAACCTATATTTCTTTCCCCAAAGAAGACCGTCCATGGACCAAATATCCAGGCGGCTATTTTACGTCCTGGGAAACCACAACTTTACAATTTAGGTACAAAGGGTAGGGTCATCACCCCTACGCCCGATATATAAATAAATATATATATATATATATATGAAAAAATCTTTACTATGAAGTAATCATCTGTTAGCATTCCGTTGTTCCGTTATTCCGTTAACAGGACAAGACCATTATATAACCGAGGCAGCGACAACACTAAACCGATAACTGCTATTGTGGCTGAAGGAGCGGTAATGAGGGGTGGTGAAGAGGACTCTGCCAATTGGAGGAGCCTCTCTAGGGGTGGGTGGTGGACCAGCCGGATTTATTCTTCTGAAAAGGATTCTTTCCATTTTTTTTTCTAATTTAAAGTATCATTTGCTCGTCCGTTTGTACTTAAAAACAATACCTATTTATTTTTATTTGAACAAACTGACTTTTATTTCCATTATAATTATTGATTTTTCAACTTAATTTATTAAATTTGAATAAGACAATTTAATTGCCTCCATACTCCTGTATTATTTTACATATTACTTAATTTATTTTCTTCAACTCGACCGGTCGGGTGACCTCTCGGCAGGAGTACCGCAAGGATCAATACTGGCTCCTTTGCTATACATTATATATACACATGACATACCTGGGTAATTATCATTTTATGCGTCTCATTGTTGTCCAGAAACTTTTAAATCGTGATGACAAGCCAAATATAGCAATATTGGAAATATTAAAAAAGTTATGTATTATTTGTTCGAATATAAATAAATTACTGTCTCAACAATGCATCGTTCAAAGTGAAAAGTGAAACTGTCCCAGAGATTTGTCCATTCCGTTACGTCCGTCCTGTCACGGTGCGTCAACTAGAGTGAGGAGAAGAATCCTTTATGTGGTTATCCCGACATGGCTCAGTGCTTGTGCAGAGTTTCATTTGATTGTGTCAGTGGCAGTCGATATTTTCTTCTGAGAACATGGCGAGTGTTTTTATTTATTGTTTCCTCTGTTACGCGTGTTTGTGAAAATCACTTTATGTATTCTTAATAAATAAAATGTTCAAGTTATTATTCAATAGTGTAACAAATAGAAGCATTTTCTCTTTTTTGTTTTTGTAGTTAGAAACTATATGTTAGCGTCTGAAGATGAAATGTCTACTCCGTTAAAAAATAAAATAACGGTATGGACACTTTTGTAACGGAGGGGGCATCAGGACAAATTTCGTAAATTTATAGTTTTATTTTTTTTTTAAAGGCGTTAGCCGTTGCTGAAGTTATAAAAAATTACAGAAGCAAGATGAAAACCTACAACAAACCTTAAAAAATAAAGTATATCATTAATCATCGAGAAACTTATCCACCAGTTTACACTCGATCACCATATTCCTCAGACAGACACAGCACTACCCATATGTCGTAATAAAAGGACGACTCTAAACAAACGACCGAAATTATCATACTCTCTTTTTTTCCAAATCGTCCAAACTGAAAATTATTCAGAAACTAAATACATACACATACCAACCTGAATACAACATGGACGTATGACACAGATTTACGGATCAGCAAAAAAGACGCTCTTACGAAAACTACAATCTTTTCAATCCAATATTTAAAGTCTAATTACAGAAGCTCCATACGTAAACTACAAAACTCGACATACCGATTACAACAACAAACTATGGACCAACATACGTACTCTTTATTCCTGTTTTCATTATGACCTTCACGGATATAAACTGATAAACAATATCGTCACGGCTCTCATGACCATTAGGAGAAGACTAAAAATGAGCTGGATGAGAAATCTCGTTTCCGAGATTAAGGGACTAATTCACGAACGGGAAGAGATGCTTCTGTGTATTATAATTAATTTTTACTACTTCTTCACATTTATTATAAATTATAGATAGAAATTCGTAAATGATGGTTGCTTCTATAAAATAACCTAAAATATGTTCAGTACAATACGATAACATCTAAGATATAATTCATACTTTCCTGTTATAATAATTTTTCTGCAAGGAATCTTTTCAAATAAAAAGGCCGAGACGTGGCAAGAAACACTTAACATTTATATAGGAAGCTTATCTAGGAGAGGTTCTATAGCTAGGCACTTCCATCCCGCACAGGTTTTAGATTCTGGCTGTAAGATGTCGTAAAAGATTTTTATTTTCAGGTTCCATATCGCCGAGTACTTCTCTTTTGTGGAGCCTAGATTTTGAAAATTTTATTAAGGTAATCGGACCCCTTTATGCCAACTTATCTTTCTGATTTTATTCTTACGAGGCTACATTTATCTTATGATTTTAGAATTTTGCGAGCGTAGATGGGAAAGATATTTATCTAGAGAAATAAAATAAGAAATCAGGAATTTCATTTGCATTTTGAGCTACACTTGATACCCAGAATCAATGTTATGACATATGACACGAAAATATATATAGATTTATATGCATTTATTTTTTAAAATGTTTTTTAATCAAGGGTACTTTGTACATATTTACTAAAATATGTTATTAATAATAAATAGATTGAACATGTTGATATTAAATTTTAAATAATAAATAGTTCATCAGTTGAATTGAGATTTTAGTAGTTAGTTTTTAATTTAGAAATTTATGTATATTTTAATTTAGTTTGAACAAGGCAATGAGCAGGGAAAAGCAAAGAGGTTAAATAGTGATTACCAACGGAGTTAGATATTTTTTTAAGGATGCACATGAATAATTTGAGGTCCATTCAGGTTTGAAACACAGAGATTCCCTTTTTCCAAAGTTGTATAATTTAGGGCTAGAATACATCATTAGAAAGATAATTCGTACCGAAAGCGTTTTACCGGGTGTTAACATGCCGGTGGTTGGATATGGTGATAATTTGGTACTTTTAGGCGAATATGCGGAAAGTATAAAATTAAATTAATTATTGTAACAGCCAATAAAGAATTGGGGTATGAAATATATGGGAATGTAACAAAATATATGACTAATAGTAGAAACAGTAATGATTAGATATAACAGAGAATACATTCATTTAATCATACATACATTTAAACACTTAGAAGTTTAAATGTCTGGGCAATACAATGTCTAAAAAAGAATGAAATCCAAGAAGAAATTGAAGCAAGATTAAAGGAGGAAAATGCCCGTTTTTCTTCATCACAAAGTTTCTCAGTTCCCGTCTACTGTCTAAAAACCTGGAAGCAAGGATTTACAAAACTTATATTAATAGATCTTATATATATTAATAGATCCAAGCTTACAAAACTATCGATGTCCATAGATCCAAGTTTACAAAACTATCAATATTCGTAGATCCAAGTTTACAAAACTATCGATTTCCATAGATCCAAGTTTACAAAATGATCGATATTCGTAGATCCAAGTTTACAAAACTATCGATTTTCATAGATCCAAGTTTACAAAATTATCGATATTCGTAGATCCAAGTTTACAAAACTATCGATATTCCTAGATCCAAGTTTACAAAACTATCGATTTTCATAGATCCAAGTTTACAAAATTATCGATATTCGTAGATCCAAGTTTACAAAACTATCGATATTCCTAGATTCAAGTTTACAAAACTATCGATCTCCATAGATCCAAGTTTACAAAACTATCGATCTCTATAGATCCAAGTTTACAAAATTATCGATCTCCAAAGATCCAAGTTTACAAAACTATCGATCTCCGTAGATCAAAGTTTACAAAACTATCGATCTCCATAGATCCAACTTTACAAAACTATCGATATTCGCAGATCCAAGTTTACAAAACTGTCGATCTCCATAGATCCAAGTTTACAAAACTATCGATCTTCAAAGATCCAAGTTTACAAAACTATCAATATTCGTAGATCCAAGTTTACAAAACTGTCGATCTCCATAGATCCAAGTTTACAAAACTATCGATCTCCATAGATCAAAGTTTACAAAACTATCGATCTCCATAGATCCAACTTTACAAAACTATCGATATTCGTAGATCCAAGTTTAAAAAACTATTAATCTCCATAGATTCAAATTTACAAAACTATAAATCCCTATAAATCCAAGTTTACAAAACTATCGGTCCATGGGTCCATACCACATCATTCATCTCATGAAACTGCTGGTCTCAGATTTTCATGTTGTTTTTTTTTTTCAGTATATTTTATTCCTAATATAGCTTTTGCTGAAAGTGCCTAATTAGATTATTTTGTTCATTAAAACCATTACTCCAACAATAGCCCTTATATAATTGTTACTAAGTTCATAACAATTTGAAATTAATGTGTTTTAAGCTTCACTTTATAGCTGTTTAAAAACCTACCTAATATTAACGTTAGAAAAGGTCTCTCAATTATCAATCAGTTCTTTTTAATTTTTTTTTTCTAATCAGGAGTCGTTAATTGGTAATTAATTATAAAATATAAGAGATGTAGATAGGTCAAACCTACTGTCACTGGTACTAAATATCAAAGACTAAATATTTGAAAGTTATGTATTTCTCAAAATATTATCTAAACTGATTTTGAAATTAACAAGCCCAAGAGCAGGACTGGCTGCTGTCTGTTTCAAGATTTTTTTTTTTGGTATATTTTTCAACATTTTTGTTTATTTAACCCATTGCATACATAATGGCATATGGAAAGAACTATTCATGGATGGATAAACAAGTATAATGATACGTTAAGAAAGATTAAGTAGGTAGTTACAAAAGCGGGAATTTCAATTTTAACATGTCGGAAATAATTGTAAATACGGTCATTTCTCTATTGGCGATAGCCAAATAATTATTTTGACAAAATTAAATCCCCAGAAGACACGATAAACTTTATTTGCAAGAGAAAATTGTTTCTGGATTTCCACAAGGAAAATGCTACTACATGTTCCTAATGTGCTAATGATCCTTATATTATATTTTCTCTTTTATTTTTTCCTCTTGATCATTAGAAGTGCCGTTAAATGTGAGATATAGCAGAAGATCAAAGAGTTATGTTTAAGGTTGCGGTGGCTCAAAGTGGACCGAGAGCCCTCGAGTGGAGTCCGGAAGTCTTCGAGAGCACTTATCTGATCCGGCGACTCATCAACTCCGTCTTTGTTAGAAGCCTTTGTCAACTCCCGCTCCTTAAATGGTTTTCTTTTTTAACTCTTTATCCCCTTCTTCGGGTCGTCCAGGAGGAACAATACCCTTCCGCGTCATCTTAATGGCACTTCAACTATCCAGTTCACAAAAAGAGATTTATCTTCCTCAATCCAAATAATAGTAGCAGTGCTACTTCTTCCTGCAACTAGGTCAGAGTAAGTATGATAATTTGTTAAAAAGAAGAAAGGTTTCAAGATCTCCTGATTCGAAAAAAGGTAATTTTGATTGATCTATGATCATTTCGTACATGATGTTTCGATTTATCGAGGAGTTATGAGTAATTTAACAACAATTGCTTCTAAATTACCAAAAAGACCCCTCCGAAAAATCAAAACCATATCATGTAAGAAATGATCATAGTAATTTATCCACTATTGTTGATAAATTACTGAGAAGACCTAAACTATCGTTGATAAATAAGAGAAGACCCTATCTATTAAATCATAAATTAAATAATTGATGTATCCAAATTAAAATTTACCAAGAAGTAAAAATACGAATTTTCGCTAAGTTCCAAAATGACGTACAATTCTATCGTAATATAATGCTATTAAAATTGGGAGGGGAGGAGAAAAATTATATTTATAAGAGGATGATCCATTTAGATGATTAATCCTGCCTTGAATAATGGACCTTAAATAAGAGAATCTGAGACGCAAAAGTAAAATACGATATATTCATTACACGTATAATGTGATGATTCAAAATAACTTAAATACTCTGTTTTTGCACGTTTGATTTAAACTAAACTGGATGACTCATGAGTTGTAGTTTTGTTCGTTCTGGTACTTAGGGAAACTGAACCAGTTCGTTTGGGCTGGTGGAATATAAAAAAAAAAGGAAAGAAATATTTTATTTGGAGCATTCATGGTATCAATGGTTTCAAAATAACAGTAAATATATTATTATTTCTATCTAACAGGAAAACCTAATTTCAAAAACAGAATAAAAATAGTTCTAAAGCATGCTGAAAAAATATGAAAACACTATTTATTTTTTTCAAAAGATTGCATTAAATTATTCCAAAAATCAATCAGACAGAATATTAATTTAATAATTCGAAACAGTGACTGACTTGAATTGAGCGTACTTGAAATTTTATTTTTTTCTTTAGATATTTTAGTCATTAAAACCTTCTAATTCAGCTAAATCATAAAAGGAAAATATTTATTTCCATTCTTTTTGTCTTATTCATACTTTTTATTATATATTTGTGTTATATAATTGATTGCGTAATTGCATGCGATTATGTGATTTATCAGTGATTAACTTGAATTGAGCATACTTTAAATTTTATTTTTTCTTTAGATACTTTTATATTAGTTCTTATTCATATACATATTAAATATTTATATGTGGCTTATATAGATCATGTGATTTTTTATATGACATTTGAATTGAGCATACTTGAAATTTTATTTTATCTTTAGACATTTTAGTCATTAAATTCTTCTAATTCAGCTAAATATTGCATTATTCGATATTCTATAATAATTTTTATCTATAAAATTTGTAGATAGATTGTTATCTATATATTTGTAGATACTTTTATTGATTTTTTATTTTTTACGAGTGCCATGTGAAAAAGGCGTAAGCTCTATTTCGCAAACTTTACAGGAAACGCATGAAACGTCTTTTCCCCAAATAATGTTTTTTTTTTTATTTAATTTTATTCTTTATTGTATCCAATATGAGTTTATTAAGGTGACCAAATTTTTATTACTACAGTATATTTTTAATGCTTCTAGCACTGGTAAAAGTATAGTGATGACTGGGAATCTTTACATCATCAATAAGCCGGTTTTTTAATAAACTATGTCCATATGTTATCGATCAACTAATGAAATTATTGATTGTCTTATTAATTCGTCATGTCTGTGTACGTATTCAAATATAATTTGTTCGCATTTTCTGAATAAATCTGTGAAATGATTTTTTTTTTTAATTAATGATTCTATTAATGTAAAAAATAAAAAATAATTAATTTCATTTCTTAGTCTTATTCGTATACATATTAAATATTCATATGTGTATATGATGTGATATACTGCTTATAACAGTATTTCTTAATGTTAGCTAATTTTTCAATCATAACAGATCTATTTATCTAGAATGTTGCCTACAGTTTTTTTTTTATTTGTTACGTATATTATAAAATTGTTGCATCTCGTTCATCTTATTCATGCCTGTATCCTTTTGGCGGATCCTTATTAAAGCTAGAAAAATAGCTGCTACCCTAGACGCATCGAATGGGGTATATCTTTGGCCAATCCGATGGAATTGGCCTTCCCGCAGTCTGTTCACGTATTCCCGACTCTTACCGAAATATCTGTTTACATCCACAGGCACGCCCTGGATATCCAGTATCACTCGGCTGTTTTCTTAAAGATTCTTCTTTTATCAATCAACAGGAGGTTATTTACCGTATGAAAAGAAAAAAATGGACTGTTTATTAACATTTTATGAAGTAATTTAAAAATTATCTTAGATAAATAAAATACATACATTCTTATACATAATAATAGCCACGAGGATAAATTTCATACGTTTATGTGGTATGCGCTCTTGAACTAATTTTATATTGCGCGTGAAAATATTAACGTTTTTGCAATTTTATCTTAATGAATGAAACATCATTAAAGCGTGCCTGTGAAATTATGTACAAACTTTGCCATTTCACTTCCGACACATACTTTCTAAAAGCACAAAATTAAATTACATCTAATGAAATAGGTCAAAGGTATTTTTTTTTATCTCATAAGAATGTTCTACATCAAACATCCGCGAAAGTGCTAAAGTAAACTAAAATAAACTACTTCGCCCTCTGTATGTCAACTGTATAACTCACAAAAGCAATTTAATTAGTGTGCAGTTTCCGCGTTTAATTTGTGAATTCCTGTAAACTTTTAGACCAACTCTGCTAACTTAGAGAAATGCTTAATAATATATCGTATTGAGTGTGGATAAAGTTCTGTTAAATTGTTAATTTCTCAAATGCATGAAAGTTTATTTCTATAACCAAAAATATAAGTACGTTTAGAAAGATATTTGTTATGCAATTAATTTTTTTTTTCTTAATGTATTCCAACCTCTTCTGAACATTGCTTTGTCTAATCACAATTGTTTTTTCTCCTTACTGTTATGACGATTAAAAATGAATAACATATCGTTCTTTTGTTAATTATAATAACAGTTATAATTATAACAGTTATAATAACAGTTATTGATTATAACAACAAGCGAATGTTTTTTCATCCTTTGAAATGATACTTGATCTTTATCTATCTACTAGCTTTCAAACTTTAACAATATAGCTAGGATGTTGCTTGTTGAAATAAATTTCGTAAACAAGAATAATGTTACGGGAATGTTTGAAATTAGGGGTATAGTTCACTAGGTTTTGTAGAAAGTGGATTAATATCCGAATTCGTAAGGTAGAATTGTGTTGGATACACTTACTTCCTCGGGACATAGTGAAGTGTCTCCAACTCATTCCGATAATCTTTATTGAGGAAATTCGACCTCAGATTCTGATTCAGCTAGGAAATGGAAGGTATATATATATATATACACATATATATTATATTTTATATAATATATTATATAATGTTATTATATATTATTATTATATATTACCGCTATTTTGTATATTCAGGCGCGATCGTAGTTCTGTATTATGGGATTTTAGAAAACGATCTGTTTGTTTTGAAAATTTTACATTTAAGCTTTCCTTCGGGACCTGAACATGCTTTAAGATAAATCCTAATTTTGGATCAGAGAGTGTCGGATTTGAAAAAAGGTAACCCTACACATTATTAGGTAATTTCACTCAGGCAACCTTGACACACAAAGAAACCATTTTTCAAAATAGTTTTTGAGAAAGTTTATATTTTTGGCCCTAAAACTCCAGAATGTTTACTTTGCATTTCCCAAAAATTCAAAGAACAAAGATTTTATGAAATGTTTCTTCATTTTGAAACATAGTGTACGCACTTGCCCCAGAGGCCTTCTTCGACTCGTACATTCTACGTATTGTATGCAGGTGATGATGCGATTGGTGTGTCCTAGTTTTCTTTTTAAGCTTTTCATCACTATCTACAGAACTTATTTTTATGATCATAGGGAATAAGTCGATATTGGTCCTCCTGTGTTATGTACATTGTGATCATCCCCCATACATTCTGCATTCGGTGTAGAAGTTGGTAACTCACAGCAATAAATCTGTACGAGTAATAGTTATCTGTGATTTTCCACCTTCACTGTTTGCTGAAGGCTTGTTAGATAATCACAATACACATGACTCATGAAGAGCATTTTTTGAAATACCAACTTGTCATATATTTATCTGTTATAGTTTTTTGAGATAAAAACTTTTGAGATATAGAAAAAAATACATCGTTAACATGCTGAAAAAACTTTTAAAATCTTGATTTAAGGAATGGTGGAGCAACTGCGTTAGACAGGGAATCGCCATAAATTAGCTCAGGAAAACCTGTATCGGAAATATCCAAAGGATAAGACGCAGTATATCCTGCATAAACTGGACCCAACCAGGTACCAACTTGTATTCATATATTCCACAAGGGCTGAAATGGTTTCTCTGCCTCCTATCTGCGGGTTCTAGGGCCTCAACTGCTTTCCAAATGGACCCCACAACCTATTGTCAGAAACTTTTCGGGTCAGTGAATAGTAAGCGAGCTAATACCAGAAGAAAGTTTGATATGAGTAGATATTTATCGGCTATGGTTTATTATGTGTTCTTTTATCTCCTATCGTATTCTATGAATTAGGTGATTATAGGAAATAAAAAATTAAAACAATCATGGATTACATAAAAATTGCAGTAAATAACAAACAAGTGAACTTTTCTCAAATTCTAGTATCATCATAAGATTAAAATTAAGAGAACCTGAATGTTTTTTTCAGACTAGAAATCATTAGATCACTGATTGTAGAGACGTAACATCTCACACCAACAGCGTATCATAGGATCTAAATAGAGATAGTTGATCTGCTAGCTGTTGATATGATTATATTTCTGGTCTACATTTATGTGAACCGATGTTTTTCATTCTTGATGATGCTTAAATCGCCGATACAAGTCATCTGTAACACATGGAGTAACGAGGTTTTATAGGTTTTATTCGCTTTAAATTGTTTAAAAGTTATATTGATCACAATTAACTAATATTTGTTTAAATAATAGAGTGAACTCCTTAGTAGAACATCAGTTCTTTCTGATGGCTTCCCTCTTGGAGTGATAGCAACAACCTCCCAAATGGGACAGCTATGAGTACGCATCAATCTTCTATATCTTGAAACATGGTCAGAACGTTGCTTTCTTGACGTCTCCGTGATATATATACTTCTGACTAACGTAGATTTTTGGTTTTATGTTACGGTGTACAAAAAGGCATTCAATGAAAATTTAATTTATGATTTATTCATGGTTATTTTATGACAAATAATTAAACGTTAGGGTCATTAAACACCAAATCAGCCAATAAAAAAATAATTTTAGACCCGAGATTTTTCAAAATGAGCGAAACTCGGTGTTTATGTAATAGGAATAAATATAGTCGAAAATTAAAATTTTGAGATTTATCCCATTTTTAGTTCTTGAGTTTTAAATTAAAAAATCAAAAATCGACTGTTTTTTACGAGTTTTGATTCATTGAAAAGCTTATAAGTTCAAAACAATTTGATCTGTAAAGCTCAAAATAGTATCATTCTTTTCAGCTTTAATTAGATAAGTATTTTGACTTAACCAAACCAATGTTAAAATGTTTGAAAATTTCCAAAAAGTTATTTTTTCAAAAACTCAAAATCGAATTTTTTTATTTTTTTAAAGATATATGTTATATATACATGTCATAGGAATGTATGGGCGAAATTTCAAGATGTTTTTTTTGAGGATTCTATTATAAAATAAATAAAACCTTGTAATATTATGCCATTTTTTTTTAAACTGAAATGGAAATACACGGTATATGTAATTTAAAAATAAATAAATAAATTTACTTGGCTGAAAGTCAGTATAAGAACTAGGTTTTAGGTCATTTGACAAACCCAACGTTATTTGTTAGCCATTAATTGTAGAATGTGCTTCCAAAAAACTTTTTTTTTGATCTCATTGAGACACCGTCATAAAATTTATTGAGTCAGTTCTTATATTATATTAAACATACATATTTTTTAGAAAACCAAAGAGGTTTATTTTGATTTTTTTTTAAATATATATATATATATATATATATATATATATATATATATATATATATATATATATTTAATGTGTTAGTATGAGTATGATTTTGATTTTGTTCAATCTAAAACAATGTTTAGTTAAAAAATATATGTTTAATATAAGAATGCAGAAAGGCCCCTCGTAATTCAATGGATAAGTTTACAAAGGGATAGAAGAACGAGTGAATTCATACAATTGTTGTTGTTCGATATTATTACCTACCTAGTACTGTTATATTGTTACTGTAATGTTACTCATAGTAATATAATGATAATTAATTATTACTACGATTTAATCAATATTTATAATTTAATCAAGATTTATTTGTGGCAGACCTACAAATTAAATTCGATATTTACACTCTTGCTATTATGGGTTAGTAACCTTTAGAATATAACGCCCTACCTGTCCTATTAGAGTGCCTGAGGAAATTAAATCAAACAATCGAATAAATACTAAACAAAAAAAAAATTATTAAAATTTATAACTGAAATTTAAAAAATGCACGGTTTAAAGATGATTTTTGGATAAACTACAATTCATCTCCAAAGTTTACTCAATTTAATTAATGGAAACCAGAAATTTATTTTCTTTTTTTCCTTGTATGGTAATTCATCTTTAATCATATAAGCGAGTTTGTCAGCTTCTTCATTTTGGGGAATCCCCACATGAGTAAGGATCCATTGGAAGTTAATTCCGGCGCTTTTACTAAGATCTTCTTTTTTTTATTACTTCCTTTTACGAAGTAAAGTAAGTATTGTATTCGCGAAAATTTTGGGTTTTCAGATTTCAACGGAAATATCCATTTTGACCATCCCTGAATCCATTTTGACTAGTTTCGTCATGGCGTCTGTTCGTACGTACGTTCGTTCGTATTTCGCATAACTCATAAACCGTTAGCCGTAGAAAGTTGAAATTTCGTATTTAGGATTATTGTAAAATTTAGTTGTAAACCTCCCTTTTTGGTCACTGCTTGATCACCGGAAGTGGTACTTTACTTGAAGGTCATAATTGATTTTTATCAAAAATTATATTAAAATACTATGCAAAACTTCTCAAATTTAGGATTTATAACTTATATATTGATATAAATAACATACTAGATTTTAGTTTAAATTAAAAAACCGGAAGCGGTACTTTACTTGAAGGTCATCTTAGACTCTCATAAAAAATTATATTAAAATATAATGTAAAACATCTCAAATTTGGTAAATAGGACTTTTATATCGATATGAATGTATTTAATATATTTTGGTTAAAATTGGTCAGCAGAAAAGAGTACTTTACTTGAATGTCATTTTCAGATTACATCCAAAATTATATTTAAATACATAAATCATATGTTTCGGTAAGAAGGACCTTTAAAACGAAATTTGGTTTCCAATCTAATTAAACATTTTTATTACTTCTTTTAAGTGTTAAAATTGAGTGTAAAATACTGGTTTTCCTCCCAATTTGTGTGTGTATGTCAATAAATGGGTGCCGCGACGCCGAGTGTCGTTTTTGAGATACTGCAATCTTCGGAAACTAGTAACCAAATTCAGGGTCACTTTTTGAGCCACCGATTTATAGTTTAATAGGCTTACAAGGAAGTCATGTGTTGTCCACATCAGATATTGGATTCTCTTTGTTGCTATAATGTATTTGTATTGTATTATTTGTGGTTGTTGTGCAATGAAATGGTGCTGAGTTTACACTTTTGTTATCAGTGAAAATCCACACTTCTTCACGAATTTCAGCTGTTGCTAATAGTGCTTATTTAATGACAATCAGTTCTACTTTAATGAGTTATCTACGTTTCTTGTCCTAATGTGCTTATGACCAATGCCATTTCAATAACTTTATCAATAACTATCCCACTATAGTTCCATTTTCCAATTTGCTACCATCTGCAAATTTGGCCATTAACCATTTTTAGTTCCGAAAGTGATATATTTCCAATCTCTTCCATGGACAGACCCTTGAAAATTCTGATGAATGTATTTCTTTATCAGACACATCTGTGTTAAGGTCAGGAACAAATTTACATTCTTGACATTCTTAGCCAGTATTAATTGGGCTGGAGATTTTAAATGGGATTTTTCAAGAGAATATTCCATTATTTTGTTTGGTCTAGCTTTATAAAGTGGATTTAAGGGTCGATGATTTATTTGATATATTGATGACGAATTTTCCCGTTTATAGTTGATTTTTGAAGCTTCTATGTTCGTTGATGTATTTCGATGTTAACACTTGTCTTCGTTTTGCTTAACGTTGTAAACCTGCTTCTTATTGCGCCATGTTATTAAGACAAGATCTTCTTAGTCCCATTTTGATTTTTGAACATGAAGATTGAATTTGATCGATTTTCAATGAGGCGGATGATGCACTGATTTTGATTTTGCAGGATTGATTGCTAATTTTTTTTTTTTTTTTTTTTAGCAAATTTGTTAATGTTTAAGGATTCATTTAGTGATTTTTCTGAATCTTTCAATCTACGTTTTGAGTTCCTGGCAATTTAAATCATCAGCATACAAACCTATTTGAATGTTTTTGGTTATTTATTTTTCCTGCTGTGTACTGATGCCTGCTGTGTACTCGTTTAGTACGAACGATAATGGACTTAAAACAGAACCACGTGGTATTCCTTGTGATGAGATGAATATTTTGGAGAGGTTATTGGTATATTAACTGATTGTAACTGTCGTCAATATTCGTAATTTTTAAGCTATCTGCAGTAAAAGTAAAACTGCTAAAAATGTTTATCTGTTTTATGTAATTAATTAACAATGCCTTGTAAGAAGTCATTTAAATTGTTTTAACTTTTAATGAAAAGTATCTAGTTAGATTTTATTGGTAAGGTTAAGAATTAAAAAAAAAAATACTTGCCTTAAAAATAAAAAAAAAAACAGTTATTTAAAGAAGCAATTCCAATTTATCATATTAAATTAATTATTGAATAATACTGAATGGCATATCCATTAGAAGAATTTCTTAATTTCATTTATTTCTAAACCTTGAATTATGTATAATTTTGTTTTATATATAATTTATTCACATATCATAAACCAATATATGATAATCATAAGAATACGGTTGACGGCAGCCAGAAGCTAATAAGTAAGATTAATTAATTTAATTAGTTTTAATTTCGACTATGGTTGGCGCCTGAAATTGAAATTAAGACGAGACATGGTGACAGCAGGTGCACTTGGGAACGGAGTGTTCATAAATTAACTAAAATGAACTAAGTCCCATTTAGTAATTAGTTTTGAGGCCATGCTCTTTATGATTATTAGTGTTAATGTGTTGAGGTGGAAATAATTATGTATAAATAGTTTTTATTCTTCAAATGGCGTATGGAATAAGCTGCTGTTTAATTATTTTATGGACTAATTACTTTATTTATTACGGAGTGCAAATTCTGGGAGACTGTTAATAATTTACGATGGAGTTTATTACTGACTGGAAGCGTAATAAAGCTTAAAATTATTTCTAGTTTTTCACCTTCCACAAATCCTTCAATCTTTGCAAATGTTTCTGCCATAACATCTATTTAATAAGATATTAAATTACAAAGAAACATAAAAACTGTTTAAAATTAATTTTTTGTATAAAACTAATACATTCCACAGCTAATTTAAATCTAACTTAACTTAAGTGTGAATTTAACAGTAAAATCTCGTTGATGCGGATCAGATTTTTAGACATTTTTTTTTATATAAAGGTCACATTATAGAATATAACTATGTATAGTTCGCCAAATATTCGCTTTTTAGGTTGATCTTGGTACAGTTTCTGCAAAGATTACACAATGAATTATGTTAATAAAATTATTTTTGTTGGATTTAAGAGAGGCTTACAGGATTGGCACAGGATATTGACGTCAATTGGCTCACCAGCTGCAAATAGTTTTTATCGCAATGGTATATCCATATTAAAGTAATTTACTTATTCAAGGAAGTTTTTTTACTGAATATTCATATTATCCGAATTTTCGATTATCCGGTTTGCCTTTGGTCCCAGTTAGTCCGGAATAACGAGATTTTAATTTTAATGTAAAGCTGCATTGCTCTGCAGCTTTTTCTAATTGAGCAATATCCGTTAAAATTCTAAAATTTGACGGAAAGCAGTACTAGTTGAAGCTAGTAGGATGGTCTTATTGCAAAATGTTCCATTAATTATATATGAATGATTCGGTATTTTTTACACATAAATATTCGTAAAAAAATGATTTATTTTTTTAATTATTATCAAACTTATAATGAAATTCAGTTGGCATCAGTGGATGTATCGGTATTCGGTCTACCTGAAGAACAAAGCATGCATAAAAATAGGCCTATAGCTTTGATAAAATAAAAATGAAAAAATAATTTTTAAACTCTCGTCTTAAATTGTGGTAAATAAAAATTTCCTGCAGCTTGGAGCGTCAGAAATCTTGGTTCAATTATGAATAAAAGATATTGCCTTTTTTATTATGGCAATATTAAATCGATCTAAGGAATAATTTATTTCCTCCAAAAAATAATGCTGTACTAGTTATTTCAAGTTTCTTTTTTCACAGAATATATCAGTGGTACAATCTGGGGACTTGCTGGAAGTCATTTCATAGACGACCCCTTAGGGAATGCAACAAAAAAAAAAATCCAAGCGAGGGGTATAAGGCTCAAAGTTTAAATGGCTCAGATATTTCAAACAGGAGGCAGTAGTTTAAGGTGTCAACTTTGTTCAGCTTCTTGATAAGGGATAGACCGCCTTTCGTAAATTCGGGGTTCACTGCAGTCCTGCTATAGTGACCTCGTTCCCAATTAATTGAATTTATATTAAGTAATCTTTGTCTCGAAATTTCATTGAGACGAAAGAGTTTTGAGACCCAATTGGTGGTAATTTTATTAGGCTGTTTTGTGCTTTGTACGTTTATTTATATAAGATGTTTATTAAGAATTTTATTATCTATTTTATAAACCTTACTTCTTCATGTACAAATCTTGCTTTTACGAGAAACCAATGCTCCTTGTGCCCTTAAACTTCATACCATCAAAATTTTCTGAATTTCATCACAGTTTAACCCATCTTCCTGATCCTCTTCCATGATCCCGAGCGAACTCCAATAAGTACATCATCCAATAAACAACCTCTTCGAAGGCTGATCCGGCAGTTTAATCCTCCTTCGAACCAAGCTAGATCAATTTTAATTGCAACCAATGTGAAAACTATTAGCCGAATCCAACGCTTTCAAAAGAAGTTTTCATAATTTTTTAAAAGTATATTATTATTACAATTTCTTAAAACATTTCAGTTACAATACTGATACAAGTATTATTATTTTATTCTGTTTCTTATTATTCGTAAATAATTTGAAACGATACAAAAAATGTCATTTATTTCGAATTATTATTGTGATAAACATCTTTCGCTAAATTTATCAGGGTAAAATATAGTATTTGTCGAACAAAAAATTCCAACAAAATGTAATTGTATTTTAGTTGTTTTCTCTTTTCCGTAAACCAAAAACATCCTGTTCTATTGTACCCTTTAATAATATTCTGCTTATTGTTTCTGAAGATCCAGTTACTATCCGGCAGATCTGTTACTTAGGACTTAACCTGTGCTAGCTATGAAGCTGGATATCTTCCACAAGGCTGCAACGACAGTTCAGCATTTACTGGACTAAAGGCTCAGGCACATAGAACGCGATCTGTTGCCGCGATTCGCGATCACTCTAGATCGTTCTACCAGTATTAAAAGGGATTACTACGGGGCTCGATCGAACTGGCTCGCTGAGTAATTACTAATATGTATCAATCTTAGGCCGAAGTAAAAGTAACGTAGCCCATGGAATTCGAAGGTACGGGTACGAAAGTCAGATGGATTTGAAATGTTCCACCGGCTGTCCAAGAGTAAGGAACGAGCGAGAAAGGCGTACTATATTTTGTGAAAATTAAAAATAAGTCCTCGATGAGTGCACCTCAGATATCTCACGCTTCCAAGATATTCGGATTAAGAGGAATCAACTTCATCCACAAAATATAAGAATAACTTTAAAAGCAGCAAGATATAATTGAAGAGTGCGTTAAAAAAACCGCTTGTTAGTAAAAAAAAAAAAAAAGAAAGAAAAAGTCCCAAAATCTTAATTTAATATTTTAGCTTCAGATAGTCGTGGTAAGATTTGGGAAAACAGTGAAGAATCTTTTATTTTACTTAAAAATTAAAAAAAAATATTATAAGTTTTAATGAAAAGTTTTGTTTCTGATTGTATTTATAATCACTAGTAGATTAATGAGAAGGTAGTTCTTAAATTCACTGTAGCAGATTGCATATGACTAGTTAATGCACATGACTTTTTTCGATTGCAGTAACAGATTTTGATAACATTCCTGGAATTTCAGCTTCAATATGTTGTCAGTCAGCATGGTAAGAAGGTCAGAAAAATATGGGTTTGCTATGACTACAACTGAGCTTTCTCGTCTGATATTTCTTAATATGAAGACATTTGTGAAATTACATGCTGATAAGTTGGTAGTAGTACTCATGGAATGTAATGTTGAGGTGATGACACTACATAGCAGTAATTAAAAAAAAACTTTTAAAAACAGCACTTTTAAACCCCTACAAAAACACCGAGGAAGTGAAATCGGAATTTTAAAGTGAAATGAACCATGAATAGTCCAATCTTAAATTTATTCCCATCTATAACAGAAAAACAATTACTCACCGGCATTACTGGGAAAACCCTGACCCTTAAACCGTTTATCTAAAAACATCCTACCTATCTCTCGTTCATTGCTTGAACAATGCGAGAAAAAAACAGTACAAACTTTTCCGTTTGATATAATCCATTTAAACCTTGGTGAGTACCAACATGTATTTGATTTCTTGTCTTCAATTTGTCTGTTATTTAATTTCTGATTGTAATGTTTGATCATTAATTACACAGTATACCTAAAAAGTAAATAAGCCCCAGTAATAATAAAATAGAATGTGCAGTGGAATGATGAAGTGGTGTGCTAAATTTTATCAGGAGCATAGTTGAACAAATAACCTTTCTATGATATGAAATGAATGTTTACTGTTTACTTAGCAATATCGGTGTTTTGAGAGACCACCCCTTATTGGAAAGTTGTGCTTCTAGCTAACAAACATGGCCAGTATTTTATTGAACACACATCGCGATGGGACAGCGAGGTGCGGAAGAGCAAAAACAACACCAACGCTGAGTTATTGTAGGCCTTCCATTCCAACGGTCCCCACAAATTCCCCTTTTTACCCAATCCCATCCGGACCGCCCTCTAACTTATGACATGATACCGCGACTTGACTCCTATAGGTGGAGTGCAGGGCTAACGTTACTGATTTATAACTATTGGAGTACCCGTTGTGTAATAATGTATTATTTTGCAATCCTAAATCGTCTGTTTCGACGAAAAGGTGATATCATAAATGCATTAGTATCTTTTCATGGGGAAGGGAAGTAATGTGCCCAAAAACATGTTCAGAACTGCCTTATTTAATCAGAATGTCTGCATAGCATCTTCTCCCCCTCCCCCCTGTCATCCCTTCAACGCTGCATGCTATGATCAAGTGGTAGCAGAATCATTCCAAATTCGCTTCGGTAAAACTATAATAGTGTCAAATTTACAAGGCAGGTGGGCCAAGATCACATCGAACATATAGAACATAGAATGCCGAAAGTAGCTGAGTGTGCCCGATAACAGCTACTAAATACTCGTAGTTCACTAGTCACTTCAACATGGATGTTTCCCAGAGCTTATTACAATATCTATTTACATTGACCAAGATGAACTTCACCTAAATCTGAGTGACGGTTATGTTCCTCCACGGAAGCATGCCCGTGTGAATGGTATCAAAATTATTTTGGTAATTGTTTTTGTTATCTGATTTTTTAATAAGGCTTGCGGAAAAAAAATTATATTTGCAGCTTTTTTATTAAGGTACTCTGCTACATTTTTCTCGTTCTTCGCGAATTTCAAATAATGGCCATATAAATAGCTGTGTAATAGCTACACATATTTGATAGTATGGTGGAAATAATGTTTATAATTTAAGGGAATTAGAGGCATTACCAAATTTCAGAACGACGTTGATTAGGAAGACAATAATTATTTTACAATAAATTTCTTGGATTCAAGGCGCTCTACTCAGCGAAAAATTGACCTGAGTCCTTGAACTTGAAAAAAAATTGTCTGTTTAGAGGTGAAATTGAATAAGTGACATTTTGGGGAAAAAGAATTCTGCTACTATCTAGCTCTGCCTGAACAAATTTTATGCGTTAGAACTGAATAAATTGTGAAATTATCAATAATTATTACATAATGATCCGAAGATATTTCCGTTACACTAATTCCTGAAATGAAACACATGAAAATACCCACACCAAGCTAAACTAGAAATACTTTTGAGAAATCATGTATAGGAGGTCAAGTTACAACAAGTTACGCAATTTGGCTCGCCTAATCTTTTTCGTTGGGCTCTTAAGCCGTAGATTACAATAATAATGGGTTGAAGGCACAGTTTAAAGCCCACTAGCCTAAGTACTACGTTGGAAGATAGAAGTAGGCAAAGCAGTACTTCTGCTGAGGACTGATTGGGATTAGCCAGAGATAACATAGAGCTGAGAGTGGTCAACATTGGTCTTCCCTTTGCATTAGCATAATTGCATTAGTTCCAGTTGGTAGTTGCTAGCAGCTTATGGTCATTGTTCCACTCTATTTACTCTTGTTTGATTAGGAATCTTATGCTCGCCTTGAATTCCTTAAACTTTTAAATTATAAACTCATTTCTTCAGAATATATATTTATGTGTATATAAATTTTAATCAATGATCAGATGTTCCTCATTCCGTAAATGGGCTTTGAGATCCTGAGAATGATGAACGTGTAAGAAAATTAAAACACACAGAGAAAGACATACAGTGATCCCTCGTTATCACGAACTCGGCTAACGCGAAATATTGGATAGTATACACTGTCAAAAATAATGCATTTTCTGGCATATTTTTTAAGAAATCCCCGGTTAGCACGAATTATTCGGATAACGCGAATCTCCAATAATTTCAGTGGCGTGAAATTTTACGCTAACAATGAAATTATTCTGGCTACGAATATTTACTAAACAATTCTTGCAAACTCCTCGCCTGTGACGTTTATATGAAATTTGGGTTTTCGTAAAAAAATTCTATTTAATTTTATTTAAAAAAATTGTAATAATAACTTGGAGTTTAAAATTTTAAAATCTGTACTATTGGGAATTTCGAATCAAATAACAATGGCTTAAAAAAACAAACAAAAAAAAACAAAACAGAGTTACCCAAAGATTGGTCTAAAAACCAAATTAGAAATATTGAAAGAAGTGGATATTGGATATCGAAAAAAAAAATCCGAATTTTATATTTTTTAGTAACTTTTGAAATTTTCCGTACGAAGCTGTTTTATTTTTTTTTCTAAATGTGCGCCTAATACTTTTCGAACTTGCAGACATTTAGAGAAAACTTTCTGTGCTTTAAAGTGAAGAAGAATTAGGAGTAAAAGGAAACCAAAATTACCATACATTTATTCTTTTGAAAATATTAAGTAATTTTTGTTCTGACTCCTTTTTTCTTTTTAATTTCAACTTTGAAGGTTTCTGTTACCATTCGAAATCTTGTTCTTTTCAGTCAACGAAAGTTTCAATATAAGTATGACATAATTTTAAATTTCATTCTCAATCCGCGCAGTTGTTCGCTTAACTTTGATATTAATTGATTATTAATTGGTGTTAACCAATTTAATATTTTATTATTATTATTAACTGATCATTAAATAATCAATTCTACTGTTTATAATTAGTATAATAAGGTTGTTTTATTATTTCTTTTGTCGGTTTATTATTATAATTAGGCTTTTGACATGAGTAAAAATACAGAATAAAAGGCCCATGGATTTATTGTGGAGACGAGCTCATTAGAAAGGAATCAGAAGTAGGATTATTTGAAATAAGAGTTTTGAAAGTTCTTCCTCATTAATTCTTTTTCAGAAAAACGGCTGGTTTATTATTACCAACGAATCAGTAAGTTTTATTGTCGATAAGAAGAAATTATGAAAATTAGGAAGCAACAATAATACTAGTAATTTTATTATCAATTAGCACAACTTAATAACGCGCATGAAATACATATCTTAAAAAAAAAACTAATTTTTCACACTTTTTTTTTTGACACTGTACATTAATAATATACACCTGTACCAATTTTATCCACCTCTATTTTATTTTATTTAAAAAAAAAACAGTGTTGTTTTTTTCTCTTGTTTATTTTTACCTATAAATAAAATATATTGCAATATAAAATATTTAAAATAAATTGTAAATATTAAAAAAAAATAAAAATAAAACTATACACTACAAATACACTGTAAAATTCAGATGCAAATATTAAAATTTTATGTATCTAATGTAAGGTCTTTTCAAAACCTCAAATCAAAAATACACCTATATTACACAAATTTTATATAGTTTATAGTTACAGAATTATTCAAAGGCTTAGTTAACGTAGTGATATTTTTGAGACAAGGTTTCGGTATATTTTAGGTATAATGATGAGATGCAGTACGCCAAAACCGTTTCATTTTCTATCAAAAATAGTCGCCACCACGTTTAATTAACGATTATGAAAAGTGGCTTAAAATATTTTTTTGCGCCTGGGTGCGAACAGCGAAAAAGTGCGCCGCCATGACATTTATTGACCCTAGCGAGAAAAAAAGGGTGCACGATGGAGAAGGAGGTATTTTTTTTTTGGTTAACGATGTGACAACATTTTATTTATCAATATTTAAAAAATGAAATTAATTACAGTACTTAGCAATAATTAGACAAATATATATTGTATGGTCAACTTTTATGCTCGGTCTGGAAGGTGACAGTAAAAACTTCCCTTGTGGGGTAGTTTGTAAACAGCTCTGTTAGAGTTGGGACGAAGAGGGAAAATAGTGGTGTTGGTCAGAGGGAAGCGAAGTTGCGCCAGTTGCGTGGTTTCTTTACTTGGCTCAGTTTTAGTGTGTCCTCAAACAAACAAAGGAGCTAACGATGTTATAAAAACACCAGGTCATAAAATTCCCTTTACCGCCGCATTCTTTTTTATTGTTTTTTTCTTTAAACAGAATTTTTCATTTTTCTTTGGTATTTCCATTTTTTTTTTGTTGCGCCCTTCGAGGGTTGCGCCTGGGTTCCCGGACTTTTCAGGAGATCAAAATTGAACTTTATTATTTACATTTAATTTTACAATTGTAAATAATTTTTTTTATCTCTGAACCATTTTACTTCCGTTATTCCTAGATTTTTGTTTATAATACTTTATTTTGCAAATATGCTCTAATATAAAACTAGAGTCTTCTTATTCACGGTCGGTAGAACAGAAAATAAATTGTCTACTGATGCCAGAATCATCCAAGACCTAATTTACAGATCTACGCTATTCTTTATTTATTACAATAATCTATAACAGCTTCAAAATAATCATTTTAATATTTTTTTCCGATTATATGGATACTTTTTGATAAATTTTGAACATGATATATTTTGTACCATATACATTTATTCTTTTTTTCACTCAATTTTCGTTACTTACATTTTTTTGTATCCAAGTTTTTATTTTTTTTTTGTAGTCCTGATGGAAGCATGCAATGACCGAACTATACTTGCTACATGACCAAGAATTAATTTTTTCATATATAATTATGGAGGATCTAGTGGAGAAACGGTATTAGCTAATCTTTTACTAATGCGAATTACTACGCGAAATTTATTAACTTGTGAAATAAGCTGAGGCCAAAGAAAACCAAACTATAACATTAGTTTTACAGGAGAAAAACGACATTTGGTCGGAATAACGGAATGGCCTTGCGTGATCTGGTGACGCAGTCAATTCCCATTTATTATTTCATGAATTTGGTTCTTCTTCTTGTACTGAAGGATTAGATTTCCAGATACATATGTGTGCTTAGTAATTATAGTATTACATTCAGTGGATAGCAGTTAGTCAGAGTCGAATCAAGTAGTTATTCATATCTGAGAAGCAAATAAATTTAAAAAAAAATGTTTAGATATGCAACGAATATTTTATATTTTATTTTTATCCTCGTTTATAGTATGTATGCTACATCTTGTTTCGAAAAAAATACTACAAATGACGCTCAAGAAAGGAGCTAGTACAAAACTAAGTACAAGAAGTAATGTAGGAAAAGCTCCATATTACCTTTTGTACCACCAGAGTGAAACAGACAGAAAAAATGAAAAGATTTAGAGGGCCCAGCTAGTTTCTTCCAGAAGTCAAAAGCAAAATACTTATTATAATATATTAACTTTTGTCTTCCAAAAATATTTCACCTACAAAAACGTGGCACGCCGATGGCGAACTTACACGGCACTCAGAACTAACGTCCCCCATCTAGTAACTTTAAAATATAAGTCTATTAGATTAACATAATAAAACTTATAATTTAAAAAATAAATAAATCTATGAATCCCATTTATTAATAGCGACGAAATGAAAACAAAAATGTCATTTATAGTTCAACTGTTCGTCAGGTCAATTAAATGGAGGGGGAAAAGCGTCTTTCTCTCTCATCAACTGCTTTCAGTTCAACTCTGAAATATTCTTGTGGGTGAGCTATAGAAGACCGTGATGATGAATTTATTAATGATACATTGTTTGATCCAGGAAATTAAAAAAAAATTCATTAATCCATAGTCTAATATTGGAATGATATTATCCTTTTTAATTGAAATCCTGTTTTCATTTGATATTCTTTAATTAAATAATGATTTTTACCTAATTTGTTTGTTTTTTTACTATTTTCTTTCAATGCAGTATACTGCAGAAATTAATTTAAATTCCTGTTTTAATGAAAAATCGACTTTACCATTTTCCTTATTTACTATTTACACATGAATATACATAAATAAACCATGTAATCAGATCAGTTATGTATGTACCTTATAATAATTTATGAATAGTATGTAACGTTGTTTGTGTGGATCATACACTCTTTTTAAATTTTTTAATTAATGCTCAAGTTTGTTAGTGGTTCTACTTTATCAACTTTGAGTAATGACGGCAAACTTTACACCAGCGGAAACCGAATCTGGCAAGTGCCGATCCGACTTGGCAAAGAATAGAGGTATCAGATGGCAACAGTTGGCAGAGACCTAAGCAAACAGGCGGGATCGAAGCCTTGATTTGAGTTTGCCGATCCTCTGGTAACAAAGGGCTCACACCATGCTCCAGCTGAGGGGATTGGCCTGCCAACACCATGAGGCCACTGATATCAGTACAGAATGTGTCAGTCCTCGGTAGGCCTGAATCTTCTCCGGCCGAATATATTATAATGCTCGGCTGTCGACCCTGTATTGTTTGGATATTGTTATCCCTGGCTTATACCGCCAGTCAGTTCTGTCTGCTGTATTCTGCCCCTTCATCTTATCTAACAATATATATTATATAAAACGAAATTCAGGAATACTGCAAAAAAATACTATATATAGACTTTTTTCGGTTAGCACTATAGACCATGAAAATCTTTGGTCGCGCGATAGAGGGAATCTCCAAACTTCACGTAGCTACCATGGTTCCATGGTTTCCATGATATAACGGCAGACAGATAAAAAAGGAGAATAGAATGGAGAGAAATAAACATTACAACAATAGTCAAGACAGGGGGTTGAAAAATACTATCAGTGAGCCCAAGGCCCGTGTAAACTGTAGGACAGTTACCATCATGATAGTATTAGCGGCCGTGGCAGTGCTATTGCACTACCAGGTTTGATGTGAAAGTTGAAAGTACCTGTCGCGACAGTGGCAGCTTTTATCTCGTTGACTGCTACATGTCTACGCCATGACAGTAAACTTTCGCCCTTTACCTACCTATCAAATTAACCTTGCCTACTATCTCAACTATTTTGTATGTTTCGATCGTGTCTGAACTTTATTTAATTTAATTTAACTTAAGTTTATTGTATCCAATGTTGTTCAATACTAAGGGGGAGGGAGGAAGGGCGTATACGGGTCGAGAAACCCCGTTCTTGTATGTTTAAAATAAAGTCAATGTTTAATATGTTTAAATAAAATTCGTGAACGTGAGATAAGAAGTACGCCATCTCATGTTAATATAGTTTTATTGATAATTAAACTGTTTTCCTGAGGGGGGAATTAACGTTAGCATTTGTTTTTGGCTTAATCCAATTAGTTCTAATTAACTTAATTTAATCTATTTGTTAACGGAGAATTCGTGAACAGGTCTCATATTATACTTGAAATATGGCTTATCTGAATAGACATCGCCTTGAGGTCCCGTGACTTGCTTCTGCGTCACTTGTGCCGCGCCGTCTCTGTCCAGAGTAGTACGGTCGGGAGCTGATTATAGCAAAAGTTATGCTTCAGATGTAGCTTCATCATGGCATGATACTTCTTTCTCCTGTGGCGACTATCTTGTAAGTGGGGGGGAGGGAAGCCCCTCGAAGAGATAAGCAATGGTGGGGTGGAGCTTAATCCTTGCCTCTAGAGCGAAGGGGCGTCTGGTGCCGCGTCTGCGACCCAGATGATAAATAGTGGTGATAAATATGAGACCGGAGGCCCCTAAAATATACACAACAAAAAAAGGAGCGAGAAAATCGGATGACGTAAATCCGACAAAAGTTTTGACATTATTTAATTCTTGGAGGAGGAATAGAAACTTTATAATTTAGTTTTTATGGTGACCTACAAATTGCTAGTGTTTGCTGTTCCACGTCCACCTATCAAAAGGCTTATTGTCAGTGAGTAGAGAAGGAGATTGCCGAAATGACATACTACGTAACTGCCAAGTAAACAGTAAACTGTTCCCTGGACCGAGGCTTAAGAGGTGTGAATTATTCTTGAGAAATTGACTATATGGTTCTTAAAAGGTGAATTGGCCGTAAGCAGCAAACATGGAACGAGTGCCCCATCCGAAATGCTGCTAAAAATCTCAATATGTTTGTTAATAAACTTTTGTTTCAATTATTCGTAGATTCATGTATATTAATAACAATAACTCAGGAAAAGGTTTGAACAAACTAAACATGAAGAAATGAAATTGGGATGCGTCTATTAGAATGTAAGATCGTATTTTATCCTCTTCTGTATGGATTATCTGTGCGACATGGCTTCAAGGGATGCGACGACATTCCTTGGCGGATCGGGGGTGTAAAATTGGGAAAATAAAAACTTGAACTGAAGAGTCGTAGGTTGCGGCTTAATTCTACGATAAGTATACTACAGATCATCACACCAAAGTTTTTTAAGTACACTCATAAGCCGATAGGAACTTCTACTCCACCTTTATAAAACTATTGCTAGCCACGCCGAGAGAATCAACCTTATAGTTTCTACTTTTTCGAGAATCCCTAAGTGGCCGGTTCTCAAAAATACTCCCACCTCCACTAACTCCTTTAATATAAAGTTGGTGTGTGTTCCACTTCCCAGAACAAGTTTCCAACCATTTAGGAAGAAACTACTTTATCTTATAGAACAGAGCCCTGAAACCGTTCTGATTTCTCTTGTGTGGCAGGACTAAGATGGAACTTTTTTATATGTTGTTTGTATTCTTATATTATTTTCTTAACTTGTTTAAAACTTTAAAATTTCGAAGAATAGTTGAACTGTTCAGCAACATGGGCTGCAGGCAGTGCCATGGACTTCTAACCTTGGAGAAACAAAAGATTGCCTTAGCATATAATTAATATTCTACTGGTATACAAATTAAAAAATAATCAAATAAAAATCGCAATGTTATAGCTTAGAATTTATGCATTTCAAACAATATGCCAAATTTTATAAATAGTTTATGAAACATCCTCCTGGTTCACCTTGTGCCGATAAAAAAAAAAATACTGCTTTTGTATCTTGTAGTGTGACAGGAACGTTTCGGCCAACCATGCGGGCTGTTATTAGGGTTCGAGCGGTGTGTGCGGATTCATACTGTATGAATGATTATATATTTACTCTTGGTTATATTTATCATATGACATAAATATATATCATAGTATAAATTTTTATCACATTATTATATGCTATAATACATATCGTCGTTTTGGAACGAGACTATGAAAAATGATTTCTTTTCCGAGAAGCCAACAAGCTTTGTAAATTTATCTAGTTTTAACCATTCTCTATAAAGTATAAATAAATATAAAGCCCCGTGTGGTTATGTAGAAGTATTAACACCAGAAAAATTTACCCCTTAAAACTAAAATATTCTCTGTCAAAAGATCAAAGGTCAAGAAGTCATAAGTCTCCGGAAATACGAGAAAATATTTCCTTTGAATTAGCAGAAGCAGAAAGTAAGTCAGAGAATGAGGAAAGTAATTCCAGGAAAAGCTGGCAAAATAACTAAAACCTACACTTGATCAATAATCGGTGCCTTGGAAAGGCGCAAATATTACAAGGAAAATAAAATGTGTATATGTAATATTGTTTAAGTTTTCGAAGATAAAAAGACTTACTAACACATAAGTTTCCTTCAGTACCTATTTCCTCTGAGGACGTGACGGCCGAGCACCCAGAGTTGTGGGTTTGATTCCCCCCTCCTGGAGGTCAGTTAATATTTATTTACTAGCGATTCCGCGTATATATATATATATATATATATATATATATATATATATATATATATATATATATATATATATATATATATATATATATATATATGTCTGTGTGTGTGTGTTATTATTATTTTTTTTTTATTTTTTTGGCAATATAGACCATGCTGATCTTTGGCAGATGAGGTCTTCTTACAGACATTTCGCCGCTTGCTGGAGCATAGACAGTCTGTAGAAGGCCACCTTACCTCATGTAGCTACTAACAGTGGCTTCAATGATGACAGGCTACTCATAGTTGGTTAACTGGCTCCTTTGAGTACAATTTGGTAGTTTCCTTCCCAAAGGACGTACGCTCAAAAACTCGGGATCAAGAACGGTGACATATCGGTCCAGAGCCACGGATTATGGCTGATCGAGGTCAGCAGCCGCACAAGCACCTATATTTCTTTCCTCGAAGGAGACCGTCCTCAAACCAAACCTGAGAGACCACAACGAGATTCGCGATTAAGATACACATGGTAGGGTCATCACTAATACGCCCGGTCGTTGTGAGGTGCCTCCATTAAGACTGGCGAGCCTCACATATCCGTGGGGAAGGATAATCTCCTTATAAATAAATAATTCGTATCTTTCCCCGGCAGGCAGTCACCCACTTGTACTAACTACGCTTGGCGTTTCTTAACTTTTATTACCTATTGCAAGCACCTCACCCCGCTCGGCCACTCCGGCCTTTAATATATATATATATATATATATATATATATATATATATATATATATATATATATATATATATATATATGTGTACATGTACACATACACAGACACATATTATATATAGATATTTGCCACAACTATATCTTTCCGACATGTTAGCTAATGAATGTGAACAATTTATTTCCAAATTAAATATTCTTTAAAAATTTCTCTAGAAATAAGAATATCGATCCAAGTGAGCTCTTTTGACATGCAAAGGTCATGGTGCAAAACACACTATTTTTTACTTCAATTTGATGGTTATGAATTACTAAATTGTATATAACTGCACCTTAAAATACTGTAAATAGCATTCAATATAAATTGAAAAATAATTCATTGAAATGACTCGTTGGCAGGACTTTAGCTGGCAATAGGGATCCAGCCTGGTATTTTCTCCTTAATTGTGAAATTAATATTCATGAGATAACTTCTTCACACTTTCGAATATCCGCAATAGAACGAAGCAATATTCCATTGATTTATATTGGCAATATTCGTTTATATTTTTGTTAAATATATCATTAGTTTTATAAAAATAAAAGTGAATAGTTAGTAGTTTGAAACGTATTAGCCTGAATAAGAATTTTTGAATAATTTAAGCGTTTTCGATTGCTTCCCATCCCCTATTCACTTACTAACTTTTTAATTACATTTTTTGATTTTTCTATAAACACCATTATCTAAATCAAGGGACGGCTTAGTAAAATGTATGCGCCTTTTTTAAAAATATTGAACTATCCATAATTCTTACAAGAGGAAGTAATTAGCTTTCATTTTTAATGTATTACATTTCTTTTTCACAAAACGTTTTTGAGAAAAAAATATACAGGAAGAGATTTAGTGGGTCATAAATATACTAAACTATTCAAACCTTTTTTTTTTCTTACTTAAACGTTTAAACTTGACCCTCAACTTAATGATCATACGTTGGATTATGGCTCCCCGACACCGGTCAGTGGAAGAGAAAACAGAAAAAGAATACCATCATGAAATACGAGTTTATAAGTAACTGGTTTATCAAATTATTATATACAGCTAATTGATACTTGATTAATAAATAATTAATTAAAATAAATTGCTTCATCCATGTAATAGAATTTAAGCAGTTGATTAAAATAGGAATTTTCGTTAGTTTAATTTATTACACTCAACTTAATAATCATATGTTGGATTATGGCTCCTATTAACCGACCCGTGGAAAAAAAATAGATGACTTGAATATCATCATGGAATGAGAGTATCTAAGCAAGTGGTTTATCAAAATGATATATGCAGATAGAGATAAAATACATTAACACTGTAGTTTTTATCAATAATTGTTTATTTATAGACATTCTTCATGGAGGAAAAGCCTTTTCAATTGTTGAAAACGCTTTTGATATCAATTACGTATAAGATTTAATCAGAGTTTTTCAATACCTTTGAAATTTGTGGGAATAATTTAATATATAGAAATTGTAAACTTGCAATATTTATTTCAGGGATTCTTCTTTATTTTAATTGATATTTGATTGATAAATAATTAATTAAAACTGGTTGCTTCATCCATGTAATAGAATTTTCGTTAGTTTGATTTGATTTGAATGTTACAGACAATCCACGACCCATGTGATGTTTGCCTACTCACAACTATGCTGATTTCCAGTATATTACTGATACCAGTTTATAGCTTTCGTTAGTTTGTTTAGCTAACTCCGTGACGCTAAAGACCGATGTGGTACTTGGCCTCCTCAATAAGACAACGCCAGATTACTCTATAAGATAGAGTAATCGGTGGTAGGATAGAGAGTGCGGTGCTCGCCAGATATGGGCACTCAGTAATTCTCGGTGATCTCGGAACATCCTCCCATCTAAGCCGTGGTTTGCCGCTCCTTCTAGCCCGGTAGAGCCTTCCGTCCAAGATTTCTTTGTATTCCTTCTTACCACATTCCGACAACGCTTCCAGCCCAACGCAGCCTACCAAGCTTGGAGTGCATCATCACTAATGTGATGAGACTTCCCGCTTTCGGCGGTACAGTATCGCTTATAGGCAATCTGGTCCGGTGCCTAATTGCTGACAAAAACTAGCTGAAATGATAAATAAAAAATGTATGTTATATGTGAAATTCAAGAGAGTAATTATTCGTTTTTAAATTAGTACAAGAAGATCACTGACTAAATGTACTTTTCTTCTCCCCTCTTCCCCAACAAACAGGATTTCCCGCCACAGAGCAGAAAATATCTGGGCACGTATTTTAATCACATCAATATCACCATATAGGTTATAGATCTTCCTGTTCTTCCTCCTTCTCGAGTGCTCGCCGACCTAGATTGGTCAAAATATGTAACGAAAGATCTTCCATTCAAAGACGATGATCTCCTTTTCTTCTATGTTTGTGACATTTCAGATCTCCACCCATATAGAAAGTTTTGATGATAGTTCTGTCCTCAGATGTTTGCTGAGACTAAAATAACACCTGTTAACCTTTACGATTCGTTTGCCTAGTTTCGAGGAATATTCTATTTCCTCAATTTACAACTGATCCTAGAAAAGTGAAGTTCCGTTACACATTCTGAATTGTAAATTGATCCATAATCATTTACTCCCTGTCTGCTATATCTGTTTCATGTCCTGCACGCATGTACTTGGTCTTCTCCTGATTGACACTCATTACCAAAGCTTCATTTTCGCTACTTTAACAAACTTGAAAAATGCATACTTGAGGAGCCCGAAGGATAGCGCAATTAGGTCTATGTCACCTACAAAACTAATTACTTGAGCCAGCCTATTAAAATGGTGTCATTGGTCTTGATTACTGAATCACCTTTATCAGAACCAAATTAAACTCGTCTAGAGGAAGTTGTTAGTTTGTTTAGAATTGTATTGTTTTTTAAAACATTTTGTTTACAGCAAAAAATATCTGATGTGGGCAACACATGACTTCCTCGTACGCCTATTAAATTATAAATCCGTGGCTCAAAAAGTGATACTGAATATGGTTACTAGTTTCCAAAGATTGACACTCGGCGTCCCGACATCCATCTATTGACACACACACACACAAAAACACACACTCTTGTTACTGGAGGTCTCATTCCGTTATTATATATCGTTTTCTTCAGTAGGTAACTAGTTTCCAAGATAATTCTTCATGTTCTGTGACAACAATAAAAAATGTGGAGGAAAACCAGTATTTTACACTGCATTTTAACACTTAAAACAAGTAATAAAAATGTTTAATTGGATTGGAAACCAAATAGCGTTAGTAACCTTTATTACCGAAACATATGATTTCTCTTTTAATTTAAACATAATTTTTTATGTAAGCTTATTATGACCCTCAAGTAAAGTACCCTTTTCGGCTCACCAATTTTAAGCAAAATCTAGTAAATACATTCATATCGATATAAAAGTCCTATTTACCAAATTTGAGATATTTTACATTATATTTTAATATAATTTTTGATGAGTCTAATATGACCTTCAAGTAAAGTACCACTTCCGGTTTTCCAATTTAGACCAAAATCTAGTATGTTATTTAATCAATATACAAGTTATAAATACTAAATTTGAGAAGTTTCGCATAGCATTTTAATATAATTTTTGATCGAAATCAATTATGACCTTCAGTAAATTACCACTTCCGGTGATCAAGCAGTGACCAAAAAAGAGAGGTTCACAACTAGATTTTACAACAATCATAAATACAAAATTTCAACTTTCTACAGCAAACCGTTTTATGCGAGATACGAACGTACGTGCGTACGACTGTACGAACGTACGTACGTACAGATGCCATGACGACTAGTCAAAATGGATTCAAAGATGTTCAAAATCGATATTTACGTAGAAATCTGAAAACCGAAAATTTTCGCGATTACACTACTTCCTTTACTTCGTACAAGGATGTAAAAAAAACCAATTACCTAACAACTGAAAGATTGGCTATTACTTCATAGTTTCGTAAATTCAGTTTCGTTCATTAATTATCATTTAAAAAAATGATAAACACATGATTGAGGAACTGCATTGCGGATAATATTGTCGGCATCTCTATGGCTCACAGTATCGTGCAAAGGCTCAAGACATTTGAACACGCGAAGAGAAATACGAGGGTAAAATAATTTGTTTTATTCAGCATTGCCAATCATTGCAGCGATTTTGACTCAAAGTTCAGGACGAATTTCTCAGAACGTGGGGAATTGAATTCCAAACGATATTCTACACCTTTTAATAAAATTCTATCTTTCATATCTATAAATAAAGTTTTTAAATTTCTACCACGTATCCTTGAAAAGTGCTCGTAAGGTACTTTTATTTTTTCCTTATATGACATAAAATAGATTAAAAACCTGAGCAAACTATTTAAATGTTAAAAGATTTCGATATTAAATAAAAAAAGTGGGGTACTTGAAAATTAAGTAAGGAGGTAAAATTGTCAATAAATAAATAAATGAAGATAAATAAAGATACTTGGTAGTTGATCATTAAAATAAAATGATTAACGGTTGACAAATAAACAAAAAAAAGAAAAGGTTTTTGATGTAAATAAAATTGATAAATAGAAATATGTATAGCTATTATAAATAAGAGAGTGTACTATTTAAAATCACATAATCATTGAATTATAACTCTCAGAAATTTATAATTAGATTATTATAAATGTGTAATAATTTATATAATAAATAAAATGTGTAAGCTTAAACATTTATTTAAAATGTAAGCGTATTCAAATTTTTGTGATTGACGATATGTGTAGTCCAGACATTAACAAAATGTGTTGAATTTACCAAATATATATTGTTATAATAATGCAATCTTAGGAAAATGTTCATTCTCCATTAAATGTCGCAATTTTTATAAGATAAATCTATTCAAGATTTAGATGCTGTTAAATCCATGAATTCAGATAAATACTCGAATATTGGCTTAAATAAATCAGGAAATTTATAAGAAAATTAAAAATGATTTCTGGCCATGGCTTAACCAGAACAGGGATTTATTTTTATAGTTCTAGTTCTATATATCGTTTATATATTATACGAAATTATATATTAATTCATAAAATGTTTTATCAGGCATTTTCATATAAAATTGTGTTTATATATAAAATTGTATGCTATTGAAATCGAATTTACGTTTAATAAGTTCACGGCCTTATAGGATGAAATCTGTAGCCCAGAAAATTTTCTGTTGGCTAGGCTGTATTAATGGCTGAATGGAGGGCTGAAATTTCGTAATTTACAGCCTTGAAAGGGACCCTGTTAGACATAAACTCATTTACTCCTGTATATTAAACTCTCAAAGAAAACCAATTTAAACGTCATTCATTTCTGTTGAAAACATTTCATAGGGGATGATAAATTTCCTAAGGCGAGTCCGAAAACGTACAATGGCTTTTAATTTTTTTTTTTTCCGAATAATGTTACTTCTATAGTAACACATATAATTCTTAAGATTTATATTTCTTTGAAATATTCATATCAATAAAATTGGTTTATTAATAATATAGTTTTCATCAACTGTGATATAATTATCAAAACCTGAGCTGAATTTACGACCAGTGACCAGATTTTTACGAAATTGCGTATTTAGTTCGCCTGTTGTTATTTTATTTTTCTGCTATCCAAATATAGTTTCGAATCTACGGATTTTTATTAGCATAAGGAGTTAAGTTACGGATTTACACTCGATTATACCCATTTTGATTTGGCATATTAGGAAGTAAATATAAAGAAATAATAAATAATAAATATATGTAATTGAATAACATTTTATAACAACAATTTTTAATTACAATTAGTAAACCAAATATTTACATACAATTTAATTAAGTCGATTCAAGAATATGATGGTGCTGAGGATTAATACGAGGAAATGCAAAAATGCTAAAATAATATAAAATGATACTAAAAGATAATTTGATCATTTAATTAATTAATAACTATAATTATAATTTGTTGATACCTACTCACAACGAATTATGTTTTATCATTTTTTTTTTCTTACCATTAGCACCTTATTTATTATACTTTTTTTTCGCTTGATTTTATTTGCTTCTGTAAAAATTATTTCAATTTTAGAAAATAAAGTATCTTCTTATTTAATTCATTAGGCTGTCAGGTATTTTTTCGTTCTAAATTTTCATTAACAAGAAAACAATTTCATATTTTGACTGTTTTAATATATACTTTTAATCTTATGGATGCATTTTCATGCTGTTTATTTTAAGATATACTACATAAAAATTCGGCTTCTTACCATGGCTCATATTACTCTTGTAGATTTAAGGCACAAATATTTATCATCATTAATAAAAACACATGTTTTCGCGAGTTATAATTTGCATGCTAAAATATAAAACTCACCTGAAATGTGGAGGAGGATGTACAGCGATACAAGAGCTGTAGACGATAGGGGATTGAAGCCCATTGCATCTTAATCACATTCTTACAGCCTGAAAAAAATTAAATAATTAAATAAACGTTCATATTACCTGTTATATGAGTATATTAATTAAATAAGATCATTAAATTACATTATCTTATGATAAAATTCAAGAATCCCTGGCGGCCGTGAAAAAGTAGTTATGGGGAAGTGGTGTAAGAGCGTTTTGGGGGTAAATGCGTACAAAGGCTCTGAGAGTATACCGGCTCTCACAATTTTTTTTTTTTAATATGTAAAATCAATATTTTGTTTAGAATTTTTTCTATAGGTATATTTTAAAGTTTTTTTTTTTTTACTTATGTTGATTTATTTCTTAAAATTACTTTATTTATATGCTGATTTGTGCACTTGCTCCATGTATGCATTTACACCTTTTTGAAATTTTGTTTGAGCGGGATAAATGCATACACCATAAATGGACTTATCCTAACATTCCTTAGAAAAAGATTTGAAAAGTTATTTCAGTATACCTACCGTGTATTTTTTTTCTGGCCTCAAAACGTTTGTTAGAGCTGGAGTCTGAAGGCGGAAAAAGCTAAAATCTGAAATGCCTTTCAAATAGTTATACTGTTCGCAGTTTTGTTCAGTCTGTTTTAGTTTAATTTATTATAATTGTAATCAAATGTTCTCATTTTATGTTTAAAGATTTTTGTTATGAATAAGGTACAGCAGTTTATACTTATTATTCATTACCTTTAAAAATGGCAGATTGTAAAATTTTGCAGTAAATAACAGAGAGAGAGAGAGAGAGTATGCGAGAGATAAAAAAAAGAAGAAAGAAATCCAACAAAAGATTCTGAAATTTTTATGTTAACTTCATGTTGTAAATTACTAAACAATCGTTAAATTGATAATTATTTAAGTCGGTAATATAAAACTGCAATATTTAACAATAATGGGCATGGAGATACTGTTATGAAGTACCGAAGCAGAAGAGGGTGAGAAGAGATAAAATATCCAGTGAAAGGTGAAATGTGCCATGGCCTCCTAAATATTGGCTGGCTAGGCTCCAGTGCCACCGATCCCCTAAATACACAGCCAATAGGAATTGATTATCTCCCAGCCCCTAATTTACATTTTATGGCAACAATAAATTTCAGGGATTTACTTAGCTCACTGTGCTCCGGAGCGTATTTAATAAAAATTTTATTACACTTTTAGCGAAATGGCTGTTTTAATGTCCTCACTTTATGACCGGGCGGAGAGAAGACCGTTTATATCAGGTGAGATTATGCCTCGTAATGTCGAAGGTTTTCGTGTTGTTGGCAGAAAACTGAATCAGGTTTAAGTAAGCGAATCTGTTCAACAATAATACTAAGTGTATTGTCAGCTTACTGTTAAACTCTACGCCTTTCAAAAAAAAAAATATTGACATTTTGATAACATATAATGCATAGTGTTTTTAGTTCGTTATTTGCACACATGCATACAATTTCAGAGATATTTAGTGACATTCAAAACTATTAACTGATCACTGATATTATTAAAACAAAAACGATTTGCCAAAAGAATGCATTTGATTGGCTGAAGATAAGTCACAGGGGAATATAATGGAGCAAAAATACAGTTGTTTCAGTATATATATTTAGAAGAATCAACAATGTAATACTGTTAGTAAAAAAAAAGTGCTGAATATTTCGGTTTATGCTTCGGATTATCATTTATTGTACAAGGTAATGTGGGTCAAGTGTGCACTTGATTTTACAAAGTTCTATCTTTACTAATGTAAAGCATCAAGTGTTTTGAAGAACAGCTGATGAAGATTCAACTTGTCGTAAAATTCTTTTTTTAAAACAGGCCTAGTGGTGGATAAAGTCCGACGCAGCTGTACAGCAGAATTTGAAAGATCCAACATAATCAAGAGGTTGGAACTGATATCTATACAACTTGTTATACTTCACCTAACTTTCCTGCCCTAGCACTAGCATTTAGGAAATATTGGGGAGGGGGCGAAGGTTTGTGTAACATGATAATATGGAATGGAGAAGGGGCATAAAGCACAGCTATTAATAGCATTTATAACACATACAAATCAAAAGACAAAAAAACTGGGATTCAAACATCTAAAACAGTAAAATAAGTTATTCATTTAAGTAAATGAATATGAAAGGGGAAAGGGTAGAAAATGCCTGATTTTTGCCTGATGATTTGTGAAACATCAGCGTTTAGAATCCATGCTCTCTAAAGAGCAGCTCTTAGTCCTGGCGCGATAGTTTATTTTTTATCTATAATTTATTTTTATTGCATATATCCAATATATTTATTTTTATCTATGATTTATTTTTACAGCATATATCCATTTTATTTAATGCAACTCATAGTCCAGGCGCGATAGTTCATTTTTTAAAAGGAATCTCCAATTTATTTATTTGAATCTGAAATTTATTTATATATATATATATATATATATATATATATATATATATATATATATATATATATATATATATATATATATATATATGAATTTGCCGAAAAGTTGCTTATTTCACTAATAATAACAGAAAAATTTTTGTTTGAGAAACATAAAAAATGATTACGAAATACCATTTAAAAATATGAAAAAAATGAGATTTAAACAACTGAAGTCGGTCTCTTAAAAAAATTATTGTTACTTTTACATTCATTTTTTATTTCACATAGGCAACATTATAAACCACAATTTAAGCTCCGAACTATGTTTCTGTGACAATTACGAGTCCACTAATTAAATTATTAAAAAATGGCCAAATTTCGTGGTTTTTAATTTTGTTTTACTAAAATTTGTTGACTGATTTCAATGGTCCAAAGTTTATTATTTGCGTCTCTTTGAGAGCGGTTTTATATTACTTTTTTATTTTCGCATAAATAATTTTTAAAAAAACATGAAATACGGCCATTATTGGGCATTTAATTACAGAGCTTATAACTCTCGTAGAAACAAATATACTTTTGTCTGTTTTTAAGAACGTGCTTAACTCTCACCTACGGTAACTCCCTACCATTGGGAGCCCCATCGCCATTTATCAAACAATTCATTGAATCCGAACCCGGTCTCATAAATGACACTGACACGCTGGCGATAAGAGAATAAACGGAGAATTATGAGACGGTTGAATTATTTTTCGAGGGCCATAACCGAAAGGGCCCAAAAATCGAGTTATAAATCATTCGATAAATTGTTCATGGAAAAAAGTGCGTTTGAAAGGAGGGAATAAATAAATTGGCCAGTTTAGAGGGAGGGGGGCCTCCTCGCACCTTTAAACCCATTTCCTTTATGGGGCCCCTCGACAATACCTCCCTTCTCCCACATAAATTGCTATTATTCGGTCCGTGTCGTTAGGACTCTTTCGACTATTGTTTCTCTTTGAAGGTAAAACAACAAACATGTCGGTTCATCGCTCGGGTCTTATTTGATATATCTCCGCCAGTTACTTTTAGTAATATCAGGGAATTTAAAATAACACATGACACGTGTTATCAAATTGACCTTAATATATTTCTCATTAATTGCGGCTTTATTTCATTTACATGAGTGTTTCGAAAGTGCTGAAAAAACTATTCGGTTTTTGCAAGAAAAAGAGCTAATTCGTCAAGAAAGAATTTGCTTTCAGTATCATCCTATAAAAATTTACCAGGGAAACGACGGTTTCAGGTGGCGTTGTAATAAAAGGTTACTAAAAGTAGCTGGCGACTATATATCATAAAATATCCCATCGTTCTTCTTAACGAAGGCAAATTAGTCACCCTATTACATATCCAATCATTAGTTTATATTATTACAACTTTCTTTCAGGAGTTTTTTTAACTTCGCCCACTGAAAGGTTTTAGCCTTTACTGCTGCGTCTTCCTTAATTGGCTATTAGTCTATATACGAACTTTAAAAAAGTCCTCAACGCAAGAATAAAAACAGAGAACTTATTGATGTTGAGGTTGCTTTAATAATCAGCGAACTTCATTAGTCATAAACATTATTTTGTAAAATGTAACAAGAAAACTTGTTCACATTTAGGTTGTAGAGGGGTATTATTTTCGGGAGCAACGGGATAAGCCGTAAAACCTCTATGGAATAAAATGGAAAGTTTGAATAAAAGTTAGTTGTATCTGGCGAATAATTAATTAAGCTCTGGTGAACAATCATATAACTAGAGAAAACCAAAAAATTGTTTAAGATAATTTCATTTCAAACCATAGAAAGCTTTTTGAGATACGTCTATGTCAACAAAAAAATAGTTATCTTTTTTATTTAAAAAAAAAAATGGATTTGCAGGAGCAGTTCAAAATATAAAAAGTGTTCCACTGGAAAGTTCTGATTTTACAATCAACAATTTATTATTGATATTTAAAAAATAAATATATCTAAATAATATTTGAGTTATTAACCATTAAAAATTACTCCAAATCGAGTTATTAAAAATTACGCCTTAACCCACATAGACAACATCCACGGGTCTCTCACCCGTTCGACAAGTTTATAAATTGGTGGGAGGAACTGTGTTGGACTTAGGCAAACTGGCAGTACCTTCCTAATTTCCAAAACAGATGTTAAGGAGGGTATAATAGTTCTTTCATTTCTTTCTGGTGTGTCATGCTTATCAAGCTTCGTCTCGGGTGCAATACCTCAGTCTATTTCTAACGTTTCTTATTTTTCAGGTTTGGTATAACGTCCCCACTCATCAAACGAAAATATATTTCTGTCTACTGCCTTTAAGATAAAATGTAACTTTTCAATTATTTTATTTTTAATTCACACATACACACACGAAAAATGGTCCCAATATGAGTAAGCTTTGAAACGCCTTAATATTGTTCTTACATTGTAATCCGAAACCCCCATGCTGGTAGATCGTATTTTTTATTTTTTTACTTCCTTATGCGAAGTAAAGGAAGCATTGTAATCGTGAAAATTTTCGGTTTTCAGATTTCAACGGAAATATCCATTTTGACCATCCCTGAATCAATTTTGACTAGTTTCGTCGTGGCGTCTGTGCGTACGTACGTTCGAACATTGTTCGTATCTCGCATAACTAAACAACGGTTTGCTGTAGAAAGTTGCAATTTTGTATTTATGATTGTAGTAAAATCTAGTTGTGAATCTCCCTTTTTGGTCGTTGCTTGATCACCGGAAGTGGTACTTTATTGATGGTCATAATTGATTCAGATCAAAAATTATATTAAAATACTATGAAAAACTTCTCAAATTTAGTATTTATAACTTGTATATTCATTTAAATAACATACTAGATTTTGGTCTAAATTGGAAAACCGTAAGCGATACTTTACTTGAAAGTAATATTAGACTTTCATCAAAAATTATATTAAAATATAATGTAAAACATCTCAAATTTGGTAAATAGAACTTTGATATCGATACGAATGTATTTACTAGATTTCGCTTAAAATTGGTGAGCCGAAAAGGGTGCTTTACTTGAAGGTCATATTAAGCTTGCATCAAAAATTATATTTAAATTAAAAATCATATGTTTCGGTGATAAAGATTACAAACGCGATTTGGTTTCCAGTCAATTAAACATTTTTGTTATTTGTTTTAAGTGTTAAAATTGATGATACTAAATTCTCAAAAACGACACTGCAATATTTGGAAACTAGTAACCAAATTCAGGATCACTTTTTGAGTCATTTATTTTTTTCGACTTTTTGAGTCGATTTATAGTTTGATAGGCGTACAAGGAAGTCATGTGTTGTCCACATCAGATATTTTTAAATCAGATAAACAACCAACCCAATTTGTAGATCAGACGATCCAAATTTCGCAAGTATAATTCACCAAGTATTACGTGAGTTAGATGAAACTTACGAAATTCCATGTCATCAAGAAATAGTAGTCTAAGATTCATTTGATGAGATGGTTGCTGGAATTGTTAAATGGACAAAAAAAAATCCAAAAAAACAATATATTAGAAATAATTTTACTATTTATTTGTCTACTTGTAAGTTTAATAAATGTTATCTGTTCTGACTTTGTTTAAAATTATTTTTATGACATTATCGCTTCAAGCATTTTGAATTGATTTGAGAAAAAAATTGCAGGATACTATGCAGATTCCGGCAGCATTGTAGGCTTTCTAAATATGTATTAGATATACATTCCACCTATAAGGGATGTATATCAGCTCTAAGGGCTAAAGTAGGTTCCACCACAAAGTCACCCCACTACCAGATTCGAACCGGTACCGCTTATCGTTCCAAAATATAAAAGCATTGCTCCAGAACTCTCGGCCAATAGGAGCTCATCCTTTATTTTTGACCAGAATGACAGCTATCAACTGCCAAAAGAAGACCTCAATCAATCGCTAATAGATTTCTTAGGAGCAACGTTTCTCTAATCATTATTATTGTATTGTTTAATTTAATTTATAGTTAGGAAATCTTTGGCTATAAATCTTGGAGGGATATGGTTCAGTAACTGGCTGCAATATTCAGAGAAGTGCCCAGCCCCTAAACTGCATTAGCTCCCTGACTGGAGGGATAAAGAGGCTGGCCAACAGGTGGTCCTTGTCCGATTCTTCTGTCTTCACGTTGCCCAATCTTTTCCTATAACCACAAATTTTATAGGGTTGGCTCAAACCAACCCATTCTCTCTATATATTATATTTACTCTTTTACATATGTAATAATTTGTATAATATTACAATTTAATATATTATGGAAGATTTATTTTATAAAGTTCTTCAAGGTAATTGGGAACCAAAATCCTCTTTTATAAATTTGTTAAACTTACTACGTTATGTCCAACTTTGCGTAACCATTCGTCACACCTTCAGGTCTACAATTATGTGGATACGTGATTATTAAAAATGTAAATACAAAAATTTATATTGTATGTGAACTAAAAACAATAAGTTAGGATTATTCAGATAATATTTATAAAATATTGATTGTTATTTGATTTAAATTGTGCAGTCTTTTTTTAATTTTATATTTAACACTGAAAATGTGGAAAATGGCCATAAAATGTTGGACTTTAAGTAATAAGCTTAAAAATATTATAAGGAAGAGTTTTGGTTAATAATTACCTTGGAGACTTTATGTAATAATTTGCATTTCATAATAATTAGACGGACCTTCGGAAATTTTTATTGTAAATATTCTTCAGACGAACTTTTTTTTTTTTTTTTATCTATTGCAATATATGTTATATATGTATATATATGTTATTATACTCTGTTTTAGAGTGATTTATTTCTTATCTTATCATTACATTATCTTAGCTATATCGTGTCATTGTAACCATAATTGCAAACATAAACATTAAAAATATCAATAAGCGAAAAATAAACATAACATATACTAAATATATAATGCTATTTTTAACATGATTATAATTACAGATGTAAGAGTGCAAACATTCAATAGAAGAGACAAAATTATTCTTTCCATCTATTTTTTCATTAGTTTTTTTTTTTTTATAATTCGTTTCAAAAGTTTAGAATATGATACACTTGAAATACTCTTACGCATTAAATAATGCCCTTTAATTAAAAGATATCTCAGTATTTCCGAGTATTCGTCTATATCGTATTATGCTACATTATCAGGAAGGCCTTAAGACGGGATAAGACGCGTCTGTAATCAACAAGATTAATTATGAAATTAGTTAAATAAGCCAGGCTAATTAAGACGATGTTCAAGATTAAGTGAAACATTAGACTGGAGTTACACATAAATATATGCATATAATTAAATTATATATATATATATATATATATATATATATATATATATATTATTATATATATATATATTATATATATATATATATATATATATATATATAATATATATATATATATATATATATATATATATATATATATATATATATATATATATATATATATATATATATATATATATATATATATATATTTGGTTGAATCAACATCAACAATTTGGACAGCTTTAGATCAGTTTCCTAATCGAGGAACTTGTGGCGGAGTTATCACTTAACTGCCTCAACCTGGACCTGGACTGAGGAGATTACCCCAAGTTGCCAGTTGGAGGAGTTGCTTTGGGGTGGTCGCAGAGTTGGACTGAGACTGTCCCTGGGAAGTTAATGTAGATAAAACTCCGCGGGCTGGCCAGAGCTAAGTAATTAGGAAGGATACAAATTGGTCGGACTCCTGTCGTTTGTCTTGCACCCCTCGAGGCAACAACATTTCTAGGCTACATGTAATTGAATCGTCGTCTTTTATATTTTTAATTTATGAAGAAGTAACTCTGTTTAATTATTCTAGCAGATAAAGCCTTTGAAAACTTTAATTAAAATACTAGAATAATTCTAGACTTCATTTTTCTTTTCTCCCTCCGCAGTGAATAGCTTGCTGGTTTTTTCATGCAATATTGAAAATCCTAAATATATTTGTGGAGTGGCGTCTATAAAATTTGTTCTCCATTGAAAAATGCTTTATTCAATACTGTATGTATAATGTGAAATAAAATATTTCTAAACAATACTCTAAATTGTATTTATTTGTTTAATTATTCTACGAATTAATGGCATACTTCTCATACCTTTCTTTCATCTTCTGTAACGTTTCGGACTTACATTGTCCATTGTCAAACATTTTTAAGTACAGTTGAGTCTCCATAATCCGACACATATGGGACCAAGTTGGAGGTTTGTTACATATATTATGTTAACATATTATATTTAAAAAATAGAAAAGATTTTACATATTACCGAATATGTAACAGAGAAAAATAGAAATCGCACGATTATAAAAGGCTAGCGTATACACTACCAACTTTATCTCCTTCCACCGCTTTCAGACTTAATTTAACCGTAATTAGGAAATTTAAACACTATGAGAACCGAAAGAGTAATACAAAATATGTTTTACAGGAGAGTGCTATAATTCACGTATTACACAGGATTAAAGACTGAGGCAGTACAACTTTCGGTTTCCCTGAACGTGAACGTACAACCTTTCCTGTTACCTGTACCAACCAGCACAGTGTCGAACAACTGGGCGTGTCGGACTGGCGAGTGTCGGACTACAGAGGCTCAATTGCATATATACAGATTCTTTTGTATAGTCTTTTTACTTCCTTGTACAAAGTAAAGGAAATATTGTAATCGCGAAAATTTTCGGTTTTCAGATTTCAACGGAAATATCCATTTTGACCATCCCTGAATCCATTTTGACTAGTTTCGTCGTGACGTTTGTACGTACGTTCGAACGTATCTCGCATAACTCAAAAACAGTTAGCCGTAGAAAGTTAAAATTTCGTATTTAGGATTATTATATAATCTAGTTGTGAACCTTCCTTTTTGGTCACTGCATGATTACCGGAAGTGATACTTTACTTGAAGGTCATTACCGATTTTCATCAAAAATTATATTAAAATATTATGCAAAACTTATCAAATTTGGTATTTAAGACTTGTATATTAATATAAACAACATAATAAATTTTGGTAAACATTGGCCAACAGGAAGTTGTACTTAACTTGAAGGCCATATTAGATTTTCATCAAAAAGTATATTAAAATATAATATAAAACATCTCAAATTTGGTAAATTAGACTCTTATATAAATATAAGTAATTTAATAGAGTTTGGCTGAAATTGAAGATTCGAAAGAGGTACTTTACTTGAAGGTCATAATAAACTTACATCAAAAGGTATATTTAAATTTATTACAGAGATCATATGTTTCGGTGGTAAAGGTTATAAACGCAATTTTTTTCCACTCTAATTAAATTATTTTATTACTTGTTTTAAGTGTTAAAATTGATTGTAAAATACTGGCTTTCCACCCCATTTGAGAGATGAACAAGTCTGCAGCAGGAAAATAAGATATAAGTTAAGTTGGTTTTTTTCGCTTATAACGTCGAAACTGTCGATTTCCAATGCTTTGTCTAGTGATATTGACAGATTAATGTTGTAACGTAAGACGAAGTTATGAGACGTCTAGAAACAAGAGTGTGTGTGCGTGCGTGTGTGTCAATAGATGGATGTCGCGACACCGAGTATCGTTTTTTAGATTCTGCAATCTTCGGAGACTAGTAACCAAATTCAGTATTACCTTTTGAGCCAGAGATTTATAGTTTAATAGGCGTACAAGGAAGTCATGTGTTGTCCATATCAGATATTTTTATTTTTTAATAGGATAATTATCATTATTATTCTTTGTATTTTGCTTATCATAAACTATAGAAATTAATTTGTCAACTTTTATTTTACGTTCTTTTTTTTATATTATATATTTTGTCTCCTTTATCATGCTGCATGTGTCTCCCTTTCAATCCTGGTTTAGACTGTTTTATATATTCTATTTTATACTCCATTTTAAGTTTTTGCTCTTCTATAACAAAAAATGTTATTGTTTAAATTTTTATTATTTTTTTATTATTATTTGAAAAATAATACAAGCTGCCTCACTCAAGGGCAACAGGTATTAGGGCTATAAGAATCTATTCATGCAATTTTTACAAGATAAAAGAAAAAAACAAACAAACTAAAAGCATAAGCAGATAAAAATAATAAATATCATATAAAAGAAAAAAAAATACATTACTAGTAAAAAAGAATAGATAGACAATTTAAATAATAGGAAAATAAGTAAACAAAATGAAAAATTAAGTTAAATAAAGATAAAAGAAGTCATCTTATACACATTCATACGTATATATAATATTTACAATCTGCCCAGAGAACTCCGAACCAAGTTCTGATTTTTAAAAATTAAGGTTCGCTTTATTTTTTTTTTGCTTTACATTCTCTTTTTTTTTCAACATTTATTTATGATTATAAATAAATTAATAAAGCATATTAAAATTTGATAGCGACGCTCCTAATTACCGAAATGTGGTAAGAGTTTTATGAAATTACTTAATCGTGCTCAATGGTTATGATAATGAATTAATCAGATAATTATTTTTACTGCTTGGATACGCAGTAACATTCAGGTTAAATTAAATTTATAACTTATCAATTGGAATATTTTTTGGCCCCATATTTATTGGTAGGAATGAAATCTCTTAAATAAAAACATAACCCTAGCGCACCGAAATTAAGAAATTAAAAAAAAATAATGAAACAAAGGATTAAAATTTATTTTATACCTGAAATCGTGAAACTTGGAACCATGCAGAGAAGCGTCGATTGTAACATGAAATTCCAATACATTTTTAAAATTATAATTTTTAATTAATTTATTACATATGAAGGTAATTAATTATTTTATCTAATATGCTATTTAAATTGTTTATTCGACAGCTGGAAACCAGGCGAAGAATTATTACAATTACTTCAACCCAGGCCGAATGAAAAATTAACTGTAAATGGACATGGGCATAAATTTGGATTTACAAACGACCACGGAGAGGCCGCAGTTGCCTAAAGTTAATTTACGATTGGATTCAGCTGAGGCAAGCTCTAATTCACAATAGGGGATTACTTGTTTTATTTTTCTTTACGGGGCTTTGTTCTGCATTTACCCCAGACCTAAAGTAGCTCCGATCTGCTAGAATCACTTATGAGTTAATAGCTTATATTATTAATATTAATTAATGTATTAAGAATAAAAAAATCCGTGTGTTTTAAACGAAATAGATGATGAATATCTGTAAGATAGATACATTGCTTATGATAATATTATATTATACGTTAAACATAAAAAAAAAATCAAACTAATCAAAATTACAGAACAAGAATACTCCTTAGAATCGAATCCAAAAAAAAATATGGAAAACTGAAAAACCTGGAAGCCGCAATAGAGAAAAATATAATTAAAATTTACGGTACTATATAAGAATGAATACTTCCAGAATCAACAAACAAATTTTTGAAAAAAATATTCAACACGAAAGCCTGTTGAATGTTTGGGTTATACTACAAAAATGAAAAAAGAACTACAAAAACTTAAAACTGGCAATAGAGACTAATAGAGATACAAGAAAAAATATATATATATATTAGGCTGGAATTTCTAAATATCTGTAGTTTGTAAAAACCTTTTTTGATATATTTATTATTGATTTTATATTATTTTATTTTTCACCCTATCCTGCCTTAAAGGCGATAGGGATGTTTGCAATAGTGGGACGTTTCGCTTGCCTGCTTCAGAACACACTGCTTCAATTTTTCTTTTATTTTGTTTTACTTTAATTTTCTGGATATTTAATTCTGCAAATATTACATACTATTACATATAATTGAACTCAACAAATATTCTCAACAAATATTCAACAATCATTCTGTCAACTGAAAAATATTGATTTTCTTTTTTCAGAAATGATTTTTAAATTAATTTCTAAAAAAAAAAACGAAAAAAAAACAGTTTTAATTCGTTTGTTTGATACAATTTAATAAAGGTATTTGCATAATGAAAAAATATCATTTCCTAAAAAATGGCAGTTTGCCATTCTATCAACTGAAAGGCCCATATAGAAATTAAATACCGGCCAGGCAGCACAGTATGACAAAACTTCAAGTATATTTAGGAAGTGGTCTTTATCTGCTACCCGCCGCAAGTTAATTCCATAGCGGCTAGGAGAAGACATGAGCACTGGAAGAGCAGACGAAGTAGTGCATTGTGGTGGAACTTGTGGTCGAGGAGAGGACATTGTGCTGGGACAAACGACGCTCTTTATCACGAGGGACCAGTTAGCTATATGACACCTCATCCCCTCACTCCACGGCCACCTTATGTCCAATCCTCTGTCATTGTCTTCTAGCCTTGGTGGCCTTTGGCTGTACAGCGGGAAAATAGATTCTATGTGGTAGCCTGCTAGTGGCAGCACACTTGGAGGATATATCTTAAGTATGAGGCTTTAGAAGATCGTTAATATGCTTATTGATGATGCTAAGGAAATTATTAATAATATTTCATATTTATTATGTGAACTGTCGAAGTATGTAGCAAGTGCAAAATAATAAGAAATGCTTTTAGGAAAAGATAAGAATTTCGAGTATCTAAATTTGACGAACAATATACCAAGTATTTATGCGTATTGGAAATTTCAAAGAGGAGAGTCAGCTGTAATCACTGCGAAATGCAATATTTACCTATTTAGCCTATAAATTTATTATTTATATAGCGTTATTTATTTAACCCCACCACACAACTAGGTTGTCTACAGATATTCTCTATATTCACTGTCTGATGTTCATAATTTTCAGTTGATATAACTTAGAAATAGTCAAGGGGCAGGTTATACAGGGAGGGTTTAGCGGGTCTAAACTAGGGACACGGTCGGACGCAATTGAGGGTTTTATTATATAGAAAATCTAATTAATAAATATTATTTACAGAAATCTAATCGAACGTTGAGAACAAGAAAGAAAGGAGTGAGTCCGCAATAAGTATTACTTATTATTTAAGCATATTCTTCAGATCTTGAGGTTAAATTCAAATTGAATGGCCTGATCGGAGCCATTTATTTATGTCTGTCTTCGTAACTTATGACTGGCCTGAATAATGAAGCAAAAGCATGTTGTCGATAAATTCTAAAACCTCGTGATAGGCAAGACAAGCTATAGAGATACCTCACACAAACGCCTAATAACCGGTTAATTGTTTTAGGCATCTTTACACTGTTTTAATAATGACAACAGCATGTGATCCTTTAGATCATACTGTTTTTTATACGAACTGCTACTTCCTCATTAAATCACTTCCCATATCTACTTAAAACGCTTATTTTATTTACATGCCCCGGGAATATTTACAGCTTCTAGAATAACAACTACTAAAGTATCATGTGACATGAAAAAAAAAAGACTGTAAGCTTAACATCTCTCTACAAATACAAGATTTTCCGAATTTGTTGGGTGGTTTACAGTCATACTGTAATATATATATGGCTTAATGCCCGCGGAACTAAATATATCAGACAGTGCAAAAACATGAGTTTATTGTTTATTAAATGAATTACAAAAAAATTGAAGATATAATTGCAAAAAGGAAAATAAGTGAAAAAAGAGATCTGATAAATTGGGTTAGCATCAGATGAAGAAGATTGGACAAAAACAGTTCCTTTGAAAATATTTATAAAATATTCTTTTGTGGATAAGTGAATTTATGGATATCAATGCCATAAAAAAAAGAAAAATTAGATATTAACTATAAATAACTAAATATCTTAAATAAATAAAGATTTCTTATATCCAACTTCTCGAATTATATCACACGAGAAAATAAAAGAATTTGTTTAGATATGTTATAGATATGTGTTAGATTTGCTCAAATATGTTCCACCTATTTAACATAAGTTTTATTGCACATTATTTAAAAATATTGTATTTCTTTTTCGTTTAGTTTAATAAACCATGTTTTGATTAATGTACTTATTTTGTTTGAAAAACCGCACATCCGACATAATAAGTACTTTTCTGAAAATATTGAAATATTCTGTTACCTGAAGGGCTCATATATTCATAAACGAGAATTTTAATTGCTATCCTACATTTAATATTTTATTTTACATATTTTTTAATAAATAAAAAGTATATTTTAGTATTAAAGCAGTACATCCCAGGCCACAGAAAAATAAGAAATACAAACTTTATAATAATGTATTGTAACATTTTTTTGTTGAAAACGGTGGTAGTTTGTAAATCCTACCTTATTTTGAAACAGACCTCAACTTAATTAACATGGACCAAAAGATTATTAAACAACAAAGTTTTTCTAAAAGAGAGGAATTTGTAGTCCAGTAGGAGACTGTTAAAAAAAAAATCGCATTAATCCATGGTTTTTACTAAAAACGGAACATAATGTAATTTAACCGCTCGAAAGCCCTCTTGAAATAATTTTAACAAAGATAAAGCCTACTTATTTTTAGAGGAAAGTTTCTCTAGTTTACGGTACTGAAATTTAGAATTATTTACTTGAGTAGTTTTTTAGTTATCGCTTCCATTCAACAAAAAAAAACGCGACTTATTAAAGAAAAATTAAATTCCTGCTTATCTGCGTGAAATCGGAACGTAATTCATGTGACCTATTTTGTTGTTATTTGAAGTCTACTATCACTTATTTAAATATTTTTGGTCACTTACGGAACGCCCTTTATAATAATAAATGAAGGGACAAAATATGAGAAGATATAATCAAAAAGCGCTTTTAATGTATACTGATAACTGTTTGACGTTTTATAGATATATACATATAAATTTATTTTAATATATATATATATCCAGGCCATAAAAAAAAAATAGCTAAATAATTAAATTTTAGGATTAAAATTTATAGTTTTATTCTAATCTTAGTCAGAAATAGATCAAATAAACACAATAAATAAAAATCTGCCATTATAACAAAAAATCCTTTTTTCCATAGGAAAAGGTTTTATTTCTTGGTGAGTGAGGTAGGTCCCATTTTTATGGCCTCCAATAAAAAGACTAAATAATTTTTTTCAACTTATGCAAATTAAATTTGATTGCCTCACAACGTGGTCTATTCATCAACAACTAGAAAAATATCCATTGAAAAAAAAATATGTTCAGTTATAATGCAATATTAAGAGAAATAAACTAAACACTAATATATAAAAATGGCACAATATTATATAAAATGAAAGGTGCCAACGGCAAGGTGTGTAATAAATTACTGTAATCGATTGCGTCAACAGCCCGTCATATTACCTTGAATATTTTTCATCATTTCTCTCCAAGACCTGCCTGGTTTGCTTCTATAAAACAAAGCACTTTTTAAATTGAAATAGAAAAATATGTTAGGATATATTTTGAATTATTGATTATTTGCTGCAGACACAAATAAATTAATATTTCTTCCAATTAGGTTGGATATTCCACTTTTTTCTTTGATTAAATTGATTTTATATTTTGATTCTCGTGGTTAACCACTCATTATGAATTCAGAATATAATAGCTGTGAATCTTTCACTGTATATAATACAACGTAATAAAATATCTGGTCATATCTGAGTGTTAACTATTATATTTTATTTATCTTCATTATCATATCACTTTGTAATGACCTTATTTACTTTAAAAAAAAAATAATTTGCGGTTTTATAAAATCATTTTGAATAACTTTATCCGTCCGTATGCGGCGACTATTCTCCGTCGCTACTTAGCCGATTTTTTTTTAGATATGGCAACAATTTATAGACTGTTTTAAAATCATAATAATTTTTAATTTTTTTTTTGTTTTGGATAATGATTATATGAAAATAATAAACCATAGTGTAATAATTTGCAGTATTGTTATCATTGATATAAATAAATAATAATAATATAAGTATTGGGTTGTAGTTTTTTATGTTAAACAAAATATAATAATCCGAAGCAGATCCCGACATTTCTATTTAATTTTAAAAATTGTATGTTTCCCTAATAATATTGCACATTTTACACTAAATAGAGTAGACGGTAAAGATATCTCTGAAATTGTTATTTTTGTGGTTGATTTTTGTTGCCAACTCTATTTGTATGGGACTGCTATGCTTTTATGTAATAGTATCAGATATATTTGGTCTCTCTTATTATGCATATTTGTTGAGGGATGCCATTGGGTAATCATTGATGACGATTATCCTAAAATTATTTATGTAAATGAATAAAAATAAAATACCTTTTAAGTCCTCAGAATTGGAAACTTCTCCAAAGGCCTTTTTTGTGTTTACCATTATTCACCAACTAATCAATATGAACACCCCCACTTATAGAAATAACGACATTGTTATATGATTAGAGTTTAAATTGGCTTCGAATAAGATGAGCCCAACTTTCTTTAGAAAACTAACTTTTATTTTATTAAATCTTATATATACATTTTCTTAATAATGGAGAGATTCAGATTGATCAGATTAATTTAACGATCAAATGTTTAAACAAAATTACTCAGACTATTGTTAACATTATAAAAGCCTTATCTGAGGGAATTGATGATTGAAGAACATCTAGAGATTCTAGGTATATTCGGTTCAGGTCCTATCAGTATTTTATCAGGGCAAGGGTGACTTCCAGCAACTCTCTCAACTCCTTCCCGCCTCAGTCTCATCAGGTATGGTAAGGGTACACCCTTACATCCAACAGAATACATCCCCAGAGTTACTCCGAGTGTCTCCCGAGTGTAGAGTCCCTGCCCACTAATTGTCCTGGATTTATATCCTATTTTTTTTCTATTACTCTCACCTCTTCCAACGATAGGGGATAGATGATTGTTATGATTGTCTATAAAATTGTCGAGGTGGAGTTTCCATCTCCAACGTCATTATTATTGGCCAATATCTCTACTTAGGGAGGTGGTAGATCTTGGTACATTCTGGCTAAAGCTCCTCCCTCTGTGGCAGCTGCTCTAGGGGTCCGAGATTGTTTCCAAAAATCTCTTAAATTCTTCTCGAACCCTTTACTAGTTTTTATGAAAGCAGGTGTTGTACTTTATTGTGGTCGGCTTCTGAAAATTGATTATTTCTTTCTAGGGAAGCTAGTCCCAGGCGCTGTCATCTCAACAAAAACTGGCTATGGTTCTTAAATCGAATTATCCTTCTATTTCTGAAGGTTCCAAAAGGTCTATTAGATTTGTTATGATTATTAAATAGACCTAAATCAATGCCACTGTAGAGTGACTCCTTCTGTCAACTCGTCGTTTAAGCTGATGACAACATCCAAATAGGTAGCTGTTTCTTTTCACGAATTTTTCAGTATCAGGTAGCCGCCGGCATCACTTATTCAAGATAATTTAATTAAATCGTATTTAAAGTTTAGTTGATACATATCAGGACATTCCTCTAAAACAATTTTTTTAAAAAATCCAAAATATTTGTATCTATTTATTGGATGCATAATTATTTGGAAATAATTAACCAGAGTGTAATAATCTGCAGCGGTTTAAGATTTTATTCTATTTACTTTCTTTTGATTTTATTCATTTTCATTATTCTTCTAAAAATTAGTACACATTTTACAGGTTGGTCGTATCTTGTTCGTAACCATGATGCAGGATAATAAGTTGACCAACACCTCGGCTATGATTCAATAAATATTATAAATTTAATATTAGTGTTTTACTTTGAACGTTTTTCCCTCCTCTTCTGACCACAATGATTATTATTGTGACATTAAATACATTATGAATAATATAAAATAATCAATTCCTGGTTAGACTTTCTATAAGATTAATTATAAATCTCAAAAATTAATTTATATTTATATTTATAACAATTATTAGAAAATGTTTTTTTTTACGATTTCCCTATATATATATATATATATATATATATATATATATATATATATATATATATATATATATATATATATATATATATATATATAGGGAAATCGTAAAAAAAAACATTTTCTAATAATTGTTATAAATATAAATATAAATTAATTTTTGAGATTTATAATTAATCTTATAGAAAGTCTAACCAGGAATTGATTATTTTATATTATTCATAATGTATTTAATGTCACAATAATAATATATATATATATATATATATATATATATATATATATATATATATAGCATATATATATATATATATATATATATATATATATATATATATATGCTAAGTGAAAACTTTATTATCATTTACGAAAAGTCCATTAAAAAAAGCTCTGCTATTAATACTTCACGGCGCATATCCTCGTCTGCTTTATTAACTTAATGCTTACTTGACTTACTTATAGCCCTCATGCGGCAAAAGTTACTTATGGGTTTGTTGGTAACTCGAGAGTTGATACCATACCACTCCACTAATGACTAGAAATCACCCTTTAGGCATAATTAGGGTATGGGAACGTAATTCGCAATCCTAATTGCAACCGGATTTAATGCAGTTCACATTAGTAAATGAGTTCCACTGCCCAGCAGCTCATCGAAATAAAAGGAAAACAAATTAATACCCATTTTATTTATTTTTAATAGGATTGTAATAATATTTTAATACACATTTTTGTTATTATATTAATCTGTATATGACCAGGAAAATATTGAAAGATCGGAAAATAATAAGTCTAGATCAAATCAAAGGAGTCTTTTTTTCTTTTCTCTATGATTCCTGACCGTTTATTAATAATCTAGGATATGGTAGTATTTACTTTTTTTTCTGTCAATGAGTAGAATTATAAACGATATATTATTACCATTCTTATCTAATCAAAACCCAAGAAGGTATTCTCTCTGAGTTATTACAGTTACATCGAGTTATTATCTGAGTTATTATATATGCAACATCGATTCTATCAGTTACGAATGTGTGCCACTTTAATATTTATTCTGACTTATTGGACCTGGGGTCTTCTTTCTTCATCAGCAAAACTAAAAACAGCTCGAATCAAATCTAAATTAGACCGATAGTCAAAGCAGTATTTACTCCTTAAATTTCTTTTGTAACAACTATTTGTGTATAGTTATGATTTGCGCAAAGATGAGAATAAATATGGAAATAATCTTTGAAGTCTAAATTTCAGTCAAAATTTGATATATCATGCCGACTGTACGGAGGGTAAAGGAAATAATGGGAGCATTGCCAACAATTTTGTCAAAAGCATCAATAAAGATATTAATATATAATTTTATAAGATATAAGAAATATGGAGCGAGGAAGAAAGAAGAATGCAGTCTGAAAGAATGAAGAAGAGGTGGGAAGAGAGGAGGAGAGGGGAGTGTGTGGGGAATGCTAGGAAGAAGTGTAAGAATAATAATACAAGTAAAAATTTACACTTATAACAAAACGTTACAGACTGAATCACGTAAGTCCATAGATAATGAACACTTACGGACATACCATGAAGTAAACGGACCTCCAAAAAATTGTTGAAGGAAATGATCCTGTCAGTTATGAAAGACAATATCAGGAAGAGGATGAAAAGGCCCTGGTTGTTAGATCTACTTACATAAACATAGAAGTAAATAAAAGTTGTGAAAGAGGGGAGCACAGAGTACTTACTACCTTCTCTTGCATTAAATGCCATTTTCATAACTTGCTTACTACGTACTTGAGTCGTAGAATTCCATTTTTTTCATTAAATAGTTTTTCTTCTTGACTATCGCGTAGTGAAAGGATTTTTTTCAAAATCATTTAAATCACATGCAGTTTAACTGTTTTTTGAAAAAAATCCTTTCACTCTATGATAATCTCGTACAAACACTATTAAAGAAACAATAAAAATATTAAAATGTGGAAAATGGATTAGACTGGTTTTGGAATCCTACGCCTCACATCAAGATATCTACTGATTTTTTTTTTTTACAGGCTTCATCATAGTTATCCTTTGGTTGGGAATGCTTCATGTAATTGACTTTTTAATAATGTTTAATATTTCGTAATATTAAAATTTTATATAGTCGAAATCGTAATATTTCTTCAAGACTTGCCACTGAAAGTTACCTACAATAATCACATTATTAACCCCAAGATTCGTTTATCGACTTCTTGCCGCATTCCTATGGGTCTTCACCCAAGATTAGGGCACTGGTTTTGTTGAATCTGAATAAAACATGAAGGTCTAGGAGAATCCTAAGGAGATTATTAATGCCTAAGCGTTGCGGTTAATAGACGAGCTATCCGCGGGCAAAGTGAGCCCAAATAGAATAACTTAGTCCCCAGTCTCTGACCCTTCTAATGTTCACAAAGGCCCTTTGAGCCTAAATTTGTTACCTTCAGCAGTCTTTCATAAGCAAAGTAGTGGGAATTTTTTATACTGCCATGCGACATATTTATGACAGCAGTTCGCAAAAAATGTATGGGAGTCTTTGTCGAGGAGCTATTGTTGTTAGCTGTCAAAAATTCACGGAAAATCTTGTCCTTTCAAGCATTATTCTTTTTGATACATGGAATAACATATTTTTAACAAATTTTAAGACCAAAGGTAAAGCAAATACATATATTTAATACTAATAATAATTTAGTATTTTATCTATTAAGGATATTACAGTTTTTTCTTGTATCAAATGATAATAATAACCTATTTATGTATGACATTTTTACATAGCATAAACTTTCTACTTTATTTAGAAATTATTCAATACCACATTATAAATAAAATTTGTGCTTATGGTATTTAATAATTATAAATAATTGGATGAAAAAGTGTTACTAATTGAACGTGAATTGCTGAAAATCCGCATGCCCACACTTGCAGACTGGAAAATGCGGAGTTTCTGAAATTTACGATTCAATTATTCTTTTTATTGTGAAACAGCAATTTTTCTTTCGATACTTCTTTATTCCCAATACTTTCCCCACTAATTCGCCTCAAAGTTTAATTCTTTAATTAGTGCTTAAAACACTATTATTACAAGAAGTTTCTTGTTCTTCTCCATTGTCAAACGTCTTGTAATAAAAGTGTTAACCATATAGTTATAAGATGAAATGCTTTTTATGGATATATAAAGACCTAAGGAGTAATGTCTAAACTAACTAAATGATAAGAAAAAATAGATTGTGTAAGATATATATAATTATATAGTATTAATGTAATGAAATAATTTATTATGTTCAAAATATTTATGAATATTTTTATTGAGAGAATTTAATGTTTTATTCTATGGACGGGGGAATACTCCGAGACGTCGATTTATAGAGGGAAAAATTTGGAATAAAGAAGTGTTGAAAAGAAGACTGTTTTTTCAGTATAAAAATAATAATTTGTGCTTACATTGTCGTCACATTAAAAATTTTGCAACTTTGTTCTTCTTTAAAGCTTATTGCTTGAAATATAGGCCAAAATTATATATAACTTGAAATTATATCTGAGCCAACATTTGTATGATCCTTCCCTATTCCGTTAATGATGGGGCTCTGAAAGAGCCTTACTTTTGAGGCTCATGACACCATCTGAACATTTTCCAAACCAAAGCTCCTCTTCAAATAATTTCCAGAGAAGTTTTCGTAGGGCTGTCGCCTTTTTTATAACCACGAATTTGTTGGACGAATTTCGAAACACAAATTCACCGCTACTTTATAAAGACTGTCCGGGTAGGGGTGATGTTCCGATCTAATAAACCATGTATATGTAATTTTCGTATATTTTCATACCCCATGATAATATATAAACTTTTCATATAATTTTTTCCCATTGTTATATCTTCTATTTCTTAGTCCTGATAAAGACCTTAACTTGGGCCGAAAAGTCAACACACAATTAAAGATGTTTTACACTACCTGTTTTCTCTGTTGACCGCACCCCCAAACATCTTCTCCTCGATTACATCCACGGCCAACGATATTTCCATGATTCTTTATGGTAGTTTTAACTATTTATTTTATTACTTTGATGTGAATTATTTACTTATTTATTTTTAAATAAAGAAGAGTAAAAAAAAATGTATATAACTTTAAGATATACACGATTTCTTTAAAAAAATTCATCTTCTAGAATCACTTCAAAAAGCTGAAAAAATTTGAGGGTGTCAATATGGCTTAGGTAACGACACCTTTTGACTTTGGTTTATCCTACTCAACTCTCTGTAGAGCTATAATCGTCTTTCTACAAATTTTCATACAATTTTGTAGGTTTTTCGTGGACAACAGAAATTTAATGCGATGTTTGTACGTGACGCGAAAATTCTTGCTTATAGCTCATGAGGTGCAAGGACTTAAGGTAACATTGAGATATTTTTATGACATAGAGCACTTTAAAAAAAAAAAAAAATTAGTAAAATTACAGCTTACTCTTTACTTGGGGCCAGGAGGGAATTAGAAATCTGAAACTTGGGTAGTAGGAATTTCTTATAAGACTACAAATGTTTGAGTGCATATTTATAAATGTATACAGCTATTTATCTCTGTTGGAGGATCTTTTTCCTACTTTGCCAGAGGCTTTGACCGAATCTATTTTATGTTTTATTAATCTTATTTATAATTGTACAGCTTCTCTTATTTTCAAGCAATTTAATTTTTCCATGTTATACTTAATAAAATTTCCTTATTACCAACTAGATAATATTATCATTATAAACATTTATAAAATATATTATGAATTCCATTACAATAAATAGTTTTTCCATTCTGCGTTTCAGATGCACAGGAGCTTCGCCATCGCAGTTTCCTGATAAAGAACTATCTGCGATTGATAAGGTATGATGATCTCGTTCAATTTTAAGTTAACAAAAAAAAACAAAATAATAAACTCTTTAATTTTAATTTCAAATCTTGTCTGAAAGATATCTCATCACAATATGCAATATAAATTTAAGATAAACTTTTTACAGTAGCTAGAAGGACTAATAATAAGTTAATTCAGAAGAAAATAGCAATTAAATTATCAAATGGTACTTAATGGTATAAATTATATTTGTTCATGTAATTTTCATTAAAATATAGAAGATTTTAAGTTTCGTAATTTAATTAAAATTAACCAGCAATAATAAGTATCATGGTCCCAAATCGATACTGCCAACTACCTTCCAATGATCCCGTTTCAAAACCCAAATCATCCCTTCTACGCCACGGTTTAACAGCTGGACGTTTACTGGTTGGTTATGACGATATTTGCATTGGATTGGAACATATGAAATGTTCGTTCCTAGAAAAAAAAAAAATCAAACTTCAACGATATTATTGGTATTTAAAATAATTTCTGTTAGCTTCAATACATTAGATAAGCCTAACATTCGACAAGAAGCATTCGATTCCTATGGGATCTCTAGACAGACAGAGGGGTATACCTACAAAAGATGCAATATGGGTCGTGGTGAGTACCAGCTTCAACCAATCTCCAGTTTAATAATAATAAAACCAAAAAGTTTTATTGTAACAATGAAAAAGACAATTTTTTTTTTAATCGAAATTAAAAATAATCACTTGGTCTTCTTATACATTTTACATTTAGACATATGCACCTCACATCTCAAAGGTTTGCTATTAATGCAAAAAATGTTAGCTTTTGCTAAAAGGATTTCGGTAAATTAATTACCTATTATTATTTGTAGATATTTGTGATAAATAGTTTAATTATGGTTATACATTGATATGATAATATAAAATTAAATAATAATATTGGAATCTTAAAAATTGTTTGATGTAATATGTCCTGCCATTTTGTGTGCTTCCTTTTTTTTATCTAGTTATTTGTAAAAAAAAATATTATCAGAAATTATTCTTAAATTTATTATAAAGTAATTTTTTAAATAAGTATACAGCAAAAATAGAACGAATAAAGGACCAGCCACGCTTTTTAGAGAGAAAAAATCGTATATATCCGAAAAGGTCCTCTAATATTTTCGGTTCCGTTTCCAAATATGACAGACAGTAGTAGGCTAAAATTCATTGAATGTCGAAAGTGTCAAATAATTTCTTCAAATATTATTTCAAAAAATAGAATTGTCCTAAGAGGACCCCTTGGTACTCTGGGGATTGAAATGCATCATGGGCTCGAAACAAATTAGGTGAACAAATACCCCAGTTGGTAGAATTTCAATTTTTATCTCACGTGGAGTAACTGTCAATTAAATTGTTAGATTGTCAATTAAATTATCATAAATAAAATTACTTTTATTTTCCTCATAGCCTGACATTTTATATGTTCTAACCCAATATAATAGTTAATTCAATATTGCTATTTCAATCGTAAATTTTAACTTCATGGCTTTAACATTCCCAATGAAGTTTCTTCATTTTAGCGTACGAATATAATAATAAAATACTTTTCGGAATTCTATTCGCCATTGGAGTAGAAATGAATTGTATTCCAGTATCGAAATATTACCTTGGCTACTCAAGTATTCGAGACAGGCGAGGAATGAGACATTGATTAATATCCGAGCGCCGTTGTTATGCGGCGTGTTGTTGCATTTAGCAGGAGATGGTTCCAGCGCTAATGGGCGGGTAGTCATTAGCTCTACAACAGCTCTGTTACTACATCTTTACACCTATCTCTAAATCTCCTGTAATTATATCTCTCCCAGTAGGGAAGTAATTGCCAGTTAATTGAAGAATTTATATTAGTCTAGAGGCAAATAGAATTCTCAATAGTCTAATGGTTCTTCTAACTAATTGCATTTTGTTCGATTAATAAATACCAGTACCACCCCATAGTGAAATTTCGACCAAAATACAATATTATATCAGTTTTGTGATTTATTTATACGATTAAAATGAGCGCAACGGTTTGTTCTGATATTGATCGTAAGAAAATTGAAATTAAAAAATCTAATTAATTAGAGTTCAAAATAGAATCAGTTCACCCGTTGAAGAGATAATCGTGGGACAGGCAGACCAATGGCCAAAATACATTGTTGTTTTTTTTAAATTAAGGAACCTCTAAAACGCATAGAACCGTTGAAAACGGCACAATTTGACCCGATTACAATACTTTACTTACCAATCAGCGACAGAAAAATAAAAACATGGGTACAATGTTCAATGCTCTGCCGCCTTACTAATAATGGTCCGATTTCGAAGATATATTTTTTTCAAAGAAATTAGTTACTTTGATCATTTGATCATGTGTATAATCAGCAAAAAAATGTATATTTTTTGAGCTATGGACAAATAAAATATTCTTTCCGTTTTAACGTTTTTTTCTCCTTTTTCTAAGGGAAATAGCATATGTATGGGAAGATAAATGGCTCTAAGGAGACTACTTTAGTCAAGTTTCATTTAAGTTTTTGAGCCGTTGTGGTGCTAAATTTTCTAGAAGAAGGGATTTTTCGGCTGTTGAGCAGCCGCAATAGCGCACAGAATGCTCGTTTTAGTGCACAGGCATAACTGGTCCGAACTCTACAAAACAAAAAAGAACGTTACAAAATCGGTCTAACCGTACATGAGATAATCGTGGTAAAGTCATAAACAAAGACAGTAGATTTATATGCCTTAACGGAAAAATATGTGAATTTTTTTATATTGGGCACATCTACTCGGCAATACCCATACAATGATATATCTATTCCCTCTCCCCCCTACTATGTAATCGTATGACAAAAAAACTGCAATCCTATTAATATAAACATCGGCAGGTTAGTTGTTTTATTTTATTTTTAGATATTCTTGGCTTCGTGTTAAGAATCTTCCATTTATATCTTATATTCCTTCTGTTTTTTGTTCTTATTTAGTTTTTGTAACTTTATCTACTATTACTAATTGTTATTGCTTAAACATGAAAAGAAATCGTTAAAAATATAATTCATAATTATGCTCAGTAAGGCCAGCATATTTTTGTTATTGCATTAAGCTACTTGAAATTGGATTTTTCTCAAATCTAACCTTTATTGTCTTAATTTATTCACAATTTCATTTTTCCTAGTCAACTAAATTTTACAAGATTTCGTCGACGCTATTTAAAATTTAACTACGTTCAATTCTTTAAAAAAGTTATGAAGGGAAGAGACATTAAGACGTCACTTTAAAAGTCGAAATATTCCGTCCGAGACGACTTTGTCCTAATGACTTTGAATTGATGAATATTTCATGAATACAGCGAGGAGATATGAATTAGGGTCCCTACCTCATATGAATAAAGTTACGGGTCAGGTGTTTCGGAATTAGTAGCGAGAGGCAGTGTCTTCGGAGTGGGTGTGCCGAGTCTTAGCCTATGAGGTGTTGCTGTGAATAGTGCTTCGCAGATTTAGAAACTAGAAGGGAAGTTTAAACACTAAGACCAAAGTTTGGTGAGCATCAGAGGAGTATATGTTGAGTTTCGAGTGAAATCGTACATTTGAAACTTAACAACTATACATTTTCTCACCTCTCTAATTTACAGAAGAGATTTTGCATGTACGAGCTTAAAGGGTGTACCAGGAGGGAATTTCAATAATTGAGGGAGGGATATTCAGCCAAAAATGTAGTTCAGTGCCGCCAACCGCACCTTCTTTACACAATCCATAATTCGAGATAAGATTATTTAAATGGTTGTCTAAGAAAATCACGTTTTTTTCCAATAAAGCTCTACAGAAACTGAACATTTCTCAACGTTTGTCACCATTTTTGAAATTCACGATGAATTTTCTTTGTAAAGGCATCAACAAATTTGTTTAAAAATATTGCTACGTCAGACGATCATAGCAGCCAAAACAAAGTAAACTAATAAAAACGAATAATTTTTAATAATACTATAATCTCAAGGAATGAATTTTCTAGATATGGCCTTGGGAAATTAAAAAATGTTGCTTTATTTCCAAGCTTTTGCTTAACTAAGCAATATTTTTTAATTTACTATTAAGTAACACAATCCAAACTTTATACCCAACTTTGCGAAGCGAGTCTAACTTCGAAGAGAGGTTGAAAGGTCAAAAACATTAGATAACTACAATACAAGTACCTTATATATTTTCGTCCTTGTTTTATCTTATGATTTGTTTTTTTTTTTCCCTTATAACTTTTCTAAAGTAGGTTACTCCTGTTAACATCGTGTTGTTCGTTTTGAATGTTTTTTATTATTTGTCCAACGATTTTACTTTTTATTATTAACTGTTTTTTATTAAAACAAACCTCACCAGTGACTAAATGCAAACTATTTGCTGTTTTCATAAAAGATCATAATTTTATTGATTAAAAATATCGACTTATAATTTGATAATTTGACTGATTCGTTTAATTTTCTTATGATCAGAGTTTATTATTGAATAAATGTTTCTGTATGATGTAAAATATTTAAAGTTTTTAATTTTATTTAAAATAATTTGTCTCTCTTAAAATGTTATACCATATTTTGATGTAGCTTTTTTAATATCGACTACATTATACCATTAATAATGACACACGAGAATAAATTTAGGTAAATATTCAGATAAATAAATATTAAGATATAAATTTTGATCTATTCATGATTTTATAAATGACTATAATGTTTATATTCCCTTAATTATATTATTTTATCATCTTTGTTGTATATCTATGTTGAGCCCTGTATATGGCTCAAATAGTAAGACTGAAGCGTTAGTTTTAATAATGAAGAAAACAAAAAATGAAATAATTGGTTATTTTTTTATTAGATTTTTATCGTAAAACCTGACTGATTTCAAAAAAATTTTAAAATGCATATGGTATGTTGCACCCATAACATATTTCTATTAGAAAAAAAACTAGGAAATTATATAGGTGCAGTAACTAAGTAGTATTAAATCCGAAGTACAAAAAGCATCTAACATTTGGATTGAAAAATGCGAATATGTATGTTTTTTTAATTCTCCATTTCCTCCGACTCAACCAATACATTACATATAGCATGCACAACAAAGACGTATGTTAATCAAACATATTCCAGAATCTGACGCCTCCCCCTCTCCGAACTTCTCCCCTCCCCAGGAAGGGTACAGACACCACCTTCATGAATAATTCACGGAGGCGGTACCTCCCCGGGAAGCCGGGAAGCGGGAGCATGAAGAACCTCTGCTAATCTCCGACAAAGAGGATTCTGCCTGACAGGCGAGTGTAATTGCGGTTTAAAGGCCGACAGTGGAGGTGTTTATAAAGCTATGTCTCTCTAATCCTATCTCATATCCTTCCGTAATTAGCATTTCGGCAACATTGCAGCGACCGGCTTTGTGGTAGGATGCTTCAGAGGGTCTGTGGTGAATGGCGTTGGCAGTCAGTTAGTTATTTTGTAAATAAACCGTAAAACGTCAGCAACTTTCTTTTCTTAAATATTGCGTACTATTTACGAGTTTTGAGTGAATAGAAGTCTTGGAGTGAGATACTGCCCCAAGATGATGTGTCTGTTTGTCTAAACAGAAAAAAATTGTTGTTGTTGAAATGAGATGTGCTGCATTTTGTCTTCACATATCTGATCTTTTTTTTCTGTCCTGATGGTCGAATTAGCGAAACGACGACTGGTTAGTTCTTTTTGGGATGTTGAAAAAATGTATTGATATTTTTGTCTAACATATTTTTTTCGTAATATTAAAATTTTAGTATCGAAACCGATAAATTATTTTTAAAAAAGAAGAAAAAATTAAATATGAAAAAATTCCTTACAAAGAACTAAAAAGACTTTATGTGTGCTGAGTTCGTGTTAATATATATAGCAGCTGTCATATCTAGGGATGAGATGTCAAAATCAAAACATCGATATATCAAGATATTGTTAATTCCTTCATCAAATTAAAAAATAAAAACCTGAAAAAATCGGAAGGAGAATAAGAAATTAACTGTTTCTTAGTATTTAAAGTCTGCTGTAAAATAAATTTAAAATTTAATAAACTTAATAAAATTTATATCTTAATGATATCGGCATTGGAATATCAATATTATAAAAGAAAATATATATCGGCGCAGAAATATCGATGTTATAAAAATAATAACTTAATTATATTGCTACTGAAATATTAATATTATAGAAGCAATATCTTAATTATGTCGATACAGAAATATCGATATTATAAATCTAATATCTTAATTATATCGGTACAGAAATAGCGACATTATGAAACAATATCTTAATGATATCGGCGGTGAAATATCAATATCATAAAAAATATATATATCGACGCAGAAATATCGATATTATAAATCTAATATCTTAATTATATCGGTACATAAATATCGATATTATAAAACAATATCTTAATTATATCGGTACATAAATATCGATATTATAAAACAATATCTTAATGATATCGGCGGTGAAATGTCAGCATCATAAAAAATATATATATATATATATATATATATATATATATCGACGCAGAAATATAGATTTTATAAAATTAATAACTTAATTATGTCGGTACAGAAATATCGATATTATAAATCTAATATCTTAATCATGTCGGGACAGAAATATCGATATTATAAATCTAATATCTTAATTATATCGGTACAGAAATAGCGAAATTATGAAACAATATCTTAATGATATCGGCGGTGAAATATCAATATCATAAAAAATATATATATCGACACAGAAATATCGATATTATAAATCTAATATCTTAATTATATCGGTACGTTAATATCGATATTATAAAACAATATCTTAATGATATCGGCGGTGAAATGTCAGCATCATAAAAAATATATATATATCGACGCAGAAATATAGATTTTATAAAATTAATAACTTAATTATGTCGGTACAGAAATATCGATATTATAAATCTAATATCTTAATCATGTCGGGACAGAAATATCGATATTATAAATCTAATATCTTAATTATATCGGTACAGAAATAGCGACATTATGAAACAATATCTTAATGATATCGGCGGTGAAATATCAATATCATAAAAAATATATATATCGACGCAGAAATATCGATATTATAAATCTAATATCTTAATTATATCGGTACGTTAATATCGATATTATAAAACAATATCTTAATGATATCGGCGGTGAAATATCAATATCATAAAAAATATATATATTGACGCAGAAATATCGATTTTATAAAATTAATAACTAAATTATGTCGGTACAGAAAAATCGATATTATAAATCTAATATCTTAATCATGTCGGGACAGAAATATCGATATTATAAATCTAATATTTTAATTATATCTCTACAGAAATATAGATATGTATATGATCCTTTAATAGATCTTTTAAAAATTATAAATATCGAGATATTTTAAAATACCGATTTTTTTTTCGATATATCGAAATAGTATTTCGATATATTAAAAAAATATCAATAAATTTTTTTTCGATATTAACATCCCTTAGTTGTTTACCGGTATTTTGGCTTCGTTTGTGGATTTTTTTATCCTGACAATCATTTTGTTTCTTTTTGAGTTTTTGCTCTTCCGTATTAATATTATATAAACACTGTAAAAAAGTAGAAAGAAGTAAATGAATTCATGGTTCCGGATTCATACAAGATGTAATCGTAAGTATATATAGTACGTCAGAGATCGTCTGTACTGTCGTAACATTTTCGAAATTTTACCAGAGAGTAAAAAGAAGTTTCAGATCGCACTGCATTTCCTGTTATGTTATGCCGATCTTTATATTTAAATTGTTGCTCATTTGATTAATCTTTTAAGTTATATGGGATACTTGACAGCGAAAAAGATGGCCAGAATAATGCATACACGATTAAAAAATCAAAATCGGACTCCTCTGATGTACAGAAATCCACCTGTATCCACTTACTTGGTAAACTTATATGTCTAAAAAAAATTATTAAAAAAAATCCACATTAATGGTGGTGATGTTTGCTGACGTAGAATATTATTGAGTTTATTATATTATATAGAGTTAGTATATTACTAATAACAGTTGTATGTATGCTTTATAGTATATTATTGTCATAGTAGAAAGATATTGAAAAATTATAATATAAGCTTATTTTTTTTTTTAAATTATTGATTTATTGAAATTTACAACTATATCAGCTAAAAAATATAACAAGTAAATGCGAACGAACTGTAATATAATCACATGGCACAGACATGTAGTGAAACTATGCATTGGTAGCATCCCAATAACAATTCTATATTAGAAGGTCCCGAGCCCATCTTCTTCTCAGATGCCTCGGAGTATTATCAGGAATGGAAGAGGAAGCAAGGCTTAACACTAGTGGGTTTAAATGGGAATGGAGTTTGTCATGAGAGGATAGATGCCGGATCCGGGCAAAATAGGCAACAATTTGGATATAAGGTGGTTATGGATGATTTTTTTCCCAACAAAGTAAGGAGCATTGAGGATTTTACGAAGGATTTTGGATTGTAAAGTTTGAATATAAGAGGGAGCCAAATAGGCATTAATATAGTAATAATAATTGTAAATGAGTCTTTTGTAATTGATCGGAAGCTTAGAACGTTTCTCAAGTAAGTGCAGCTGAAAACGGCGAGCAGTTTTCTGCCATTTCGGTTCTGTATGAGGATTCCAAGCTCCTGAGGTTTGTCAAGATGGAGTCCTAGGTAGTGAATCTGTTCAACAGGAATAAGTGGCATATTATTAAATGATATAGTTGGACAGGAAGTCATAGGTAAACGATAAAGGGTAAAGGTGATGGGATTTATTTTAATTCTCCAGATAATAAAAGCTAATAGTAATAAATATATATATATATATATATATATATATATATATATAATATATATATATATATATATATATATAAAATTGAAAGAATTAAATTCTCAAAAAGAAAAAAATAAGGGAAGGCTACTTATTTTTTAAAATTATAAAACAATAAAAGCTGCAAAGGGTATTAGAGTTCACTCAATAGGTATTAGAGTTCACGTATCCATTTATACCATATATACAGATTAAAGAAAAATTATAAAAAAATGAAATAAAAGATAATAATAAAAAATACCTAATTAAAATAACATATAAATAAATTAAATAATTGCAAAATAAGTAAACTACTGAGAAAAAGTAAAGTTAACTAAAAATAAAATAAATTATCTTGCACACCTTCATTAAAAGGGCTATTGTGATTTATTAAAGTTGTTAGATGATAGAATCCATGATAGAATCCGTTACATTGTTTATTTGTTTTTATTAATTTTTATTTTCTCAGTACAAACTGTTGCGAAATGTTCTTCGATCTTTGTTATAAATCCCTATTTAATTTATGTTTCATTTAATTTATTTTCCATATTCTAATTCTACCTATACTGCCATGAATTTCTTTTTTATACGTTTTCCATTATTTAAATGTACCATAATCACAATTATAATTAATACCAATCTATATTTTTTTCGTATGTCTGTTGTAGCATTGATTTTGTTTTCTTATCTGGTGCTTCAAGAGCAGGCTATTGAGGAAGATTTTGGAAGGAAATATTGAAAGACTAAGGGACTGTTTGGTGGCTGCCTAACCCCGTTCCTCAGGAAGGCTTAAATCAATTAGCGCTTAAATAAAGTCTAGGATACATTAGCATATAGACAGGGCTTTAGCGAGTCCTCACTCCTAACCTTCAGGATTCTCATCTCTGCGGGTTGGTGGATAACCCAATCTTTGTCATAGTCTGCGCTAATAGTGCTTGATGCAATATCTCATTCACAATATCTTAAGTACTTGCTAAATTGTCAACTTCATAAATAAGTTCTTTAAAACGTAAAAAAAAGTACACCATTTATGAGAAAATTTTAATAAAATTCACAGTAATAATTAATTTTTTTCAATATTTGACCTACCATTAAATAATAATAATAAAAGGCTTAGCGAACCCGAAGGTTCCATTCCGACATCACCAAAAATCGTTGCCTACATACCACCTTCAACCGACTATAGTCAAGGTCAGCTATAAAGTAATCTTCCCACTTACGTCTCGTTCTACCAATCGGACGTTTATCCGTCTGTTTAACATTTTAGGGATTCGTTCATTATTATTCCTAATTATAATTATCACATAATGATTAATTGAATATTATTTGAAGATTCCATCACAACGTTGCCAGTCTCTTAAATAGCAATGGATCTCTTAAAGAATGTAAGCGCTTCGCCAATTTAGGCAACATCGAGACTAGAAAATATAAGATTCCGTAAAAGCAGACTAGGATATCAAATCTCATATCAGGGTTATTAAAAAATACTAATAAAATAGAGGTATTATATCACTCTAAACCATTTAACTTTATAAGCTTTTTTTCCGGCTGCAGAATTATATCTACAAAGAGAGACTAAAGGCTTTGTTAGAAACTTGCAATAAAACCTTAACACTAGTATTTGTTTTTCTTTAGATTTTGCTCTTTTAATAATTACATTTTTAATTAAAGATTTATAATTTATGCTGGTGCTGATTTATTATTTTTAGATTGATGATTTTATAACTTTAAAAGTTCTACCGCAACCTGTGTTGGAAATATTGATGTAAAATGTCTCTTTATTAGAAAACCTCCGATTCCGAGAACTGCTCTTCTTTGAAAATAGCAATTTTCATTTTGGGCCTTTTTGTAATTACTGTAAAAGGCTTAACTGAAATTAATTACATGTTAAATTAAATTAATTATTAAAAAGCAAATAAATGTGTTGAGCTGAAAGACCATCATATTTCTTTTTCTCGTAAGAGTCAAAAGGTTTCTAATTAGAAGGCCTGACAACAATTCTCGTTCTGAGTTTTCTTTAAAACTAAATTAACCACTTGTACTTAGTGAAGCATCAAAACTAGTTGCTGTTGTTCTCCACAACGAAACGTCCGATTTGCAATCTGCAAAGCGCATTTTGTTTGTTTTTTACATTAAATCCACACTGATTGATTTTTAAGAGCACTAATTAAATAATTAGGAAATAAAATTTGAAAATTAGCGTTGTTTTTTACTTCCTTGTACGAAGTAAAGGAAGTATTGTAATCGCGAAAATTTTCGGTTTTCAGGTTTCAACGGAAATATCCATTTTGATCATCCCTGAATCCATTTTGACAAGTTTCGTCGTGGCGTCTGTACGTACGTACGTTCGTTCGTTCGTATTTCGCATAACTCAAAAACGGTTAGCCGTAGAAAGTTGAAATTTTGTATTTATGATTTTTGTAAAATCTAGTTGTGAACGTCCCTTTTTGGTCACTGCTTAATCACCGAAAGTGGTACCTTACTTGAAGGTCATAATTGATTCCCATCAAAAATTATATTAAAGTACTTGAAAAACTTCTCAAATTTGGTATTTATAACTTATATATTGATTTAAATAACATACTAGATTTTGGTCTAAATTGGAAAACCGGAAGCGGTACTTTTTACTTGAAGGACATATTAGACTTTCATCAAAAATTATATTAAAATTAAAACAAATTATATTAAAGGTTACAAATGCAATTTCCAATCCAATTAAACATTTTCATTACTTGTTTTTAGTGTTAAAATTGAATGTAAAATACTGGTTTTTCTCCCCATTTGTGCGATCAACAAGTCTGCAGGATGAGAATAAGATATTAGTTAAATGGGTTTTTCAGCTTAAAATGTCGAAACTGTCGATTTCTAATGCTTTATCCAGTGATATTGACAGTTTTATTGTTGTCACGGAACATGAAGAAATATCTTGGAAACTAGTTACCTACTGAAGGAAAACGACATATAATAAAGGAATGAGACCTCCAGTAACAAGAGTGTGTGTCAATAGATGGATGTCGGGAAGCCAAGTGTCGTTTTTACTGCAGTCTTCGGTAACCAGTAACCAAATTCAGTATCACTTTTTGAGCCACGGATTTATAACTTAATAGGCGTACAAGGAAGTCATGTGTTGCCCACATCAGATATTTTTAAGTTGGGTTATTGCTTCTTGTAGATTCGTTTACTGAAACCAATGACAAATTATGTGTAATTTCCTGGTGTATATTGCGATCATCAAGTGAAAAGTACGGTATTTGTTAACGACGGTATGTGAGGGAACTATAGGCATTTTCCTTCCTAGGGCACTATTCTTGCTTCTGAGGCTGTCTCTGTTAATTTTTTTATTTTATATATATATATATATATATATATATATATATATATATATATATATATATATCCTAAACAGAAATAGCAGTAATTATTTGCATGTCGAGCCCGAGATAGATTACTGTTAGAAGTGGTCTATCCTTCCTCATTCTTCACGTATTAATTAATGCTCCCTATAGTTACCTCATTTGCTGATTGTCGAATTGTGTACGCATAAATTAATATTGTAAGAGAGAAAAAAAAATTCCAAATGTTGGAATAAAAACAAAGTATATTTTCTCTTTAATCTTACTACTGTATATTTGATAATTTACATGGAATGTTTTTCTGTTGTTCATAAGTCAAAACAATACCCTAATTTGAACTGGAGGGAAAGTCACGTGTCAATGCTTGAAGGTGTACAATTGTTTGTAGTTGTACAACTGAATATTTCATTATTTAAACAAGTTCTGTTACATGTTATTTCGATGAAAATAGATACAACTGATTAAATACTAAATAATGTGCATTCCTCGTTAAATGTCCACTTCTCTCTCACCTGTCTGTCAGCTCTAATTATTATTTCGTCGTCAAATGTGTGAAACAATGTAAGTCCAATAAAAGGTTGGATTTAGAGTTATTTTTGTTGTATTGAATATTTGTGTAAATTTTCTGCACAAAAATTAATTGTTAATTTATTCTACTCGACAGTATACCACTTACTAGTGCGTACTATTTAACAAAGCAAATTCAATTTTTTTTTGCCTCTTTGTTAAATATGGAATTTTCCAGTTATGTGGTTTCAGATTTTTGCCAACTATTATATTTTAATTTATGTTTGCATATTTTTAAAGAAATAAATAATATTTTTAGATTTACAAAAAAAATTAAATCCGCTTTTAATTCTGCTTTTAAATTTTAATATATGTCATTTTTATCCTGGAAACTTTTTATTTCCCATTTTTTAATGCAAAATATCTGTATTATTTTTCATTTTTATCAATGCAGAAGTTTAATATGTTTCGACCCCATTTTTTGAGACTTTTTTTATTTATTTTTTCTCCTGTTTTCATTTGATTTATTTATATGAAAAAATAAAATAAAATAAACATATGCATTATTTTCTATATTAAACAATTTCTACTATATAGGGAAGTTTATATATATATATATATATATATATATATATATATATATATATATATATATAATAAATTAATTTGTTAAAAGTGCATTTCCCATGAATATATAACTTATATTTTTAAAAACACAATTATAACGACATTTCGAAGTTCTTTTTCGTCATCAAATTATTTGTTTTCTACAATACAACATTAACTAATTAAATCCAAATATTTATAATTTAATTTACAATATCTTTTGTTTCTATATTAAAGATAGTTTACCTTTAATTTACATTATTCTCTCCCCAATGTCCTGCCATCAGTATAATTTTACTTCGTCAAATCCTAGCTGGTTATAATATATAAAAATATTTAATTAGGGAGTAATTTTTAAATTTATTATATGTATTATATTCTTTTATTTCATGCATTAAAAAATGAATGTCAATGTTTAATTGATCGTTTTTTATAAAGTTAATTAACTCTTAAAATCTTGTCTTATTTCTTATTGAACTCTGGATAACTATTACATTATAAGTTTTACCTAATACATTTTTTTGATGCGGTTTTATTTATTAATATTATCTTTTTGAAGATTAGGACAGCATAAATAGTCTAGCATAATATTGCTTAATGAATTTGTATTTTAAAATAATTTGGATGATTCTGGTTAGCTCCATAGCAAGAGTTATATTTTTGTAGGGATTTAAAAATTCCAAAACACTCCTACAGTAACCTTTACTGTATTTTTTTTGTTGATAAATCTGTCGTATTTTGATTTATTGGGCCCTAAAGCTGACAGATGTAATGCCGAGAAGGGCATAGATGTGTCCATGCAGTAAATCTCTTCGCGATATATTCTTATCTGCGGTTGGCTGCGCTGATTTTTGCCATTGAACAGGATGTTTGCCGTGGTGCCGCTGTTTTTGAAAATATGCCAAACTCTACTCTTGTTTTATCTCAACTTGGCTACTAAAGCAGTATATAATTTACATGAAAAAAATAATTCGCGTTATTAAAGCGTATTAAAGCAAACGTGGAAAGGGTACAGGAAAATTCAAACTTATAAATAAATTATCTACAATTTAGCTATAAAAGCGTACGTTTAATATTATAAACATGGAAGCTCTCTATATATATTTTTTTTTTTTAAAGAAATGTTCATTATTTAATATTTATTCAGTTGTATCTATTTTTACATTCTTCGAAATAATCTGTCGCAGAACTATCGCAGAATTATAATATTCAAAGAATTGTCAAAAGATTAAAATTATTATTATTCAAGTGTCATAGTGTTTTTAAAAATATTTGTTTATTTTATTTAAAAGCTAATTATTTTCAGACAGAATAAAATAAGGAAAATCCTACAGCACTCAATCGCTACATAACGTATAAATATTCAGGAAATAGAAGAGTAAAGGTTGTAGGTTCAGCCTATTTAAACTAACTGTAACTTATATCAATTAAAATACACTACTTATCATATTACAGATATTTAAAAATATGAAAAAAGATAATCAGAAAGGAAAACAATTTTCTTATTCTGCTCATTCTATGAATATCCTGGTGTTGTTTAATTTTTTCGGTAATGAACGTTTGTAGTTGACAAAAAAAAAAAAAAAATACCTCCTCCCCCTTAAAATATGCGGTTTTACGCGTGAAGATAAGTGGAATCCAAAAATCGAATAGAAAATATCCGCCGTCCGCGGTTTTCTCTTGTACTACTTGGCCAAATTTTTCGAGTTTTGGTACCAAACTCATAGGTCACTCCAGAATGAAATTGCTATCCGCCATTTAGTTTAAAAGTGACATAAAACTGTCATGGTTTAAGACTTATTCAACCCTTAGTAGATTTAAGGAAAAATGAAGCTGCCAGTGGATTTAAATAATTGTAGGAGTTAGGGCATCTTTGGGTTACACCGTTTCTAATATAACTTGATATAAGGAAAATGGTGAAGATTGAAAGAAACATTATGGAGGTGTGAAATAAAAGTTAAAATTGTTAAGATATGTAATCAGAGAGATGTAGGTAGAATTTCAAAATCGGTATCCCCATAAGGAGAGGTGATGCATAGGGAGGGAGGAATGTAGGAAGAGGCAAGAGAGAGATTTATTTTTAACAACACGTATTAGAAGTAATTAAATATACAAAATAATTATAAATTAAAATAATTTTTAAAAACGCTTTAACAATTTGATCCTTATATATTTTCTATTAAGCATCGAGATTAGGGAACAATACTTATAGGGAATGAACTTAATCATGATGATAACGAGTTCCAAGATGGCTGAACTTATATCCGCGCTGGCATATGTTTGCTGTACCATCAATAATTTGAGAGTTTACCAGTAGAGTTGTTGGAACCTTCTTACAATTTTGATAATTTTATAAAAATCAACCGTTATAACTATCAATATCATAAATCAACCGTCATTATGTTTGGATCAGTCGGACGAAACTATAACTGTAAAATCTAGCAAATCAAAACTGATAAAATTTCACTTCTGGACGCCTGTATCATAATATAAAAAAATGCGGGAAATAATTTCACCATGATTTATTACCAAAAAACAAGCAATTATATATAACAAGTAATTATATATATATATATATATATATATATATATATATATATATATATATATATATATATATAATTCTTTATTGGCTTTAATGTACAACATGTAGCCATTGAGTCTGGCCCACTTAGTGTTAATTTGGTTAATTTGAAATAAAACAACAACCATAATTGTTATAGTCCGACCTTTACAATATAGGTAAAATAGTATATAGCATATTGTCATTTAATTACAGTTACTTTCCTTCTACAGTTATACAATATAATATGTATTTTTTTTTTTAATTAACACTGATTTAATAAATAAATAAACCAAATATATATATATATATATATATATATATATATATATATATATATATATATATATATATATATATATATATTCACTAAGTATTTTATATATACATAAATTCACATATATATATATATATATATATATATATATATATATATATATATATATATATATATATATATATATATATATATAAAAGCTTAGGTGATTCCAAAATTCTTTATATTTTTCCTCTATCTTCATGAATCGCCGATGTATGGGCATATGAAACCTTTAATCGGGCGCCAATTTTAAACTAAATAATGGAAGCTAATGTCGAGTTCCGAGATTTATTATGGAGTGACCTGTAACTTTGCAGCAAAATTTTAATCGAATCGGCCGAGCTGTCTCGGAAAAAACGGCGAATGGGGATGGACGGATTTTTTTTTTATTAGACTTTTGGATTCTACGTATCTTGGAACATAAAACCTCACATTTGTAGGGGTTTAATTTTGTTGATTTTCTTGTTCGATTAAAAAGGTTCAATATTGAAAATAGCTAACCAAACTATTACAGTTAGGATAATTTACACTGGTATCCTTAAAGAATCTTGTATTAAATGGAGCTATAAAATAAATTAATGTATTATAAAAAATACGTTTATGTTTCATAACTCGTATTTTTTGTGTTTTTGCAAACATGGACAATCCTAAAAGTTGGTTGATGTAATAGTAATCTACTGCATTTTTGTCAACAGTTTCATCTAAATACTCCCTTGGCCAATTGATTTTATCTCTATTTATTTCCTAAAACTTTGCCCCTCTCACAAAACCTCGGATCAATAGCAATACTGAAGAGACGGGAGGGCTGAGATAGTTCCTCCCCCAGCCCGAGCTATCAGCGGCAGGTTAGGACCCACCTGTTGAACTGGCTATTCTTCTCTATTTATCTTGCGCAGCTCGGACCCGAGGGAAATGAACTCTCCCACCAGCCCAAACCCTCAACGCTTCCATTATTCATCCTCGTCGACCAAGGTCCTTCTCCTTCCATATCGATACAATTTATATATATTCTATTGTATTTGGTGCCTACTACGCTTGTGTATGAGTGACGGTGGTCTTTGAAATTATAAATTTTATAATGGAAAATATGAAAATCTGATAATTACCGTTATTAAATAAGGTAAACCAAGCAATTATGAACAAACACATTTTTACTAAAAAAATAACGTCCATGCCTGTATACAAAATTGTGAGCTCGCAATAGCCGAATAACGTGTTTTCTTTTATAGACCGTAGCGCCAAAACGGCTCAAATGATTTTGATGAAACCTTTCTTAAGTCTTTTCCTTAAACCCCTTTGACTATTCATATATAGATAGTATAAACCAAAGAAAAAGCAGGAAAAATAGGTATGAAGGAAACAAAATTTTATTAGTGTATAATCCAAAAATTATAAATTTTAGGTTGATTATATACAATATCATTTGATATCTAATTAAATTCCTCCAAAAAAATATATATAATTAAGAAAAGGAATGAGGTTGGTGATGAAAGGTATATAAACTTCATTATGCAGGAATTCGTTAGAGACATATTATAGAGCATTGGCAATTTTTCGGAGGACTTTTTCTTTATTTATTCAACGCAAATTTGTTCCTGGCATTGCATGATGGTGAGATTCTTGCGAATTTTGTTTTACAGAGCCAGTTAATTTGGAGATCTTCTTTATTCAGGTCCGAGTTAAGCTACGTGCCTACTAGAGATTGATTCGTCCAAGAAATCTTGAGAATGTCTCTCCGACTGTGAAACCACCTTCTTCTGGCGAGTACATTCGGACTCTCTAAGCAATATCCACTAGTGATTATAGCTCTCGAGAGTCAACAACTATCAAGTGGACACGTAGATTAACAGAGAACTTGATAGAGCTTGCACGGGTGGATTTAAGTGATGTAACTAATAACAATAATTCAATATTGCATTTAATTTTATAAGTATTTTCGTACTTTTAATCTTGCAATTGAACCTGAAACAAAAAAAAAAAAAAAAAATTCGAATCTTTTAATAAAGGATGATGATCATAAGTAGTAAAACTAACATCTATACTTAAGTATTTTTTATTAAATAGATCAGTTGAATGGTATTTAATGTAGCCCCAACTTTTAAATTCTACTTTACTGAAATATTTAATATAGGTTTATAGCTTGATGGGTACTGTCAGGAAGAAAAGACACATTAAAGTATTATATTTGTGCAGATATTTCGGCCTAGTTGTACGCCCTCATCAGGATGAAAGAAAAAGTATGTATTCTTAGTTATACGATCCGCGGTATTTTAAAGAAGAACGAAATGCCCAAATAAGGGTTGATAAATAACGCCGATTTAAAGTGAGGCATAAGCACATATTGACAGTTCTTAGAGGCGTTACGAACTTTATTCTAAAAGCTTTGGAGCCCTAATTAATTGAAAACTTTCGAATTTACTTCGTTTCCTAGGAAGTGTGAAGAAGCAGAAGAGGCAATCCGGGTAATTGTGCTTATTAACGAAGATACGGCAAGGTGTTGGCACACATGAGACAGAGATGTTTACTCCATTCCGGCAAACACCCACGCGCACAAGGTTCGTAATTTCATATTCATTCGCTCCCCTCCTGTTCATACATTGCTAAGAGTACGATATGATGGCTCCGGCAGCGACCGGGTGTTTAGCTTTACGGACCCCTTGTTGGTGTTGCTAACTCACACGGCGCCATGGGTATGAAACCGATTTAATAATTTTATTTTATTTTGTTTGTTTTCATGGGAAAGAAATTAAGTCAATAATATGTATTTTGCAGAAAAATTGTATTTTGTTGTATTTTCCCCGAAAAAATATACTAATACACTGGGTCGAAGGTCGGCGGTGAGCGGCGGGATTGCGTTTTCTAACCGTTTCATAACCCTTAGAGCACGATTATGGAAATGTCACATTTATATATATATTTCCCTGCTACATTAGAGCACCTCCAGCGGCCCCCTTTGAGTCAAATAAGTTGAAATTCGGTATGTAGGACTTTCTTCCAGGCAGGAAGATACCAATAAAGGCTGGATAAATTACAGTCAAAATTTCGGTATGTTTACCGGGCATTTCGGCGTTTTTAAAGTTTTGCGCAACTTTACAGCTCCGCCAAATTAGTTTATAGGGTTGAAAATTTGTATTTAAATTGAGCTGATGTTAGGAAAGTATCTTTTGAGAATCTCAACTTGGTTCTCCTACTTCCTTCCTCTCCCGATTTTTTAAAATATTTGCGCACCACTAAAACATGTTGCATTTGAAAAAGCATTGAATTACTTATAAAACAAAAGAAGTTTCATCAAAATCGGACCAGTATTAGGAAAGATATGGCTATTTCAACTCCAGCGACCAAAGTGCTGGACAATTCAATATTAAAATTCTTCATTTTTTTAAGATTGATAGAATAGACGAGTCGTTAAAAAAATACATTTTGAATGTATAAAATACTTATCTAAATATTTTACATTCATCCTCACGTCAATTTTAATAAAAACCCTATTCAAATTAATTATTCATGCTTTTAATAATTATCGTTATAAAGAATAAAAGCATTTGCGTTAAATTTAAAAATACATAGAAATCTTTTTTATAAAAAGAAAACATCATAATGAATATAATTCTAATTAAATCAATAATGATTACCAAACTGATTCATCAAATTGACGAGAACAGCATCAAATTAAAATTGATAATTATTCCTGAATATTACAAGCCTATATTTCCACATGTTATTTATAAAAAAATTACTTCTGCTTAATTTTCTTGGGATGCGGAAGCTCTCAAATTAACAAATGGAACCTAATACTTAAATTCAGTATATTTTTTATAAGGAAATAATTCCACTATTTATAAGCGTTTCTCAGGGAGATTGATTTAATTAAAAATCCTGCATTTTCTATATTTTTTCTCTTCATTAATATATAGGTAAATACTTTATGTTAAAAATATTTTTAAATATGTGTAAAACTCTTATTCCTAGTTTATTCTCTTAAAAAAAATACAAGATTGGATTTATGCATTAGTTGTCCATAGGGAGTCATTATTATCTGATGGCTTCTCTTTGTTTTAAATAATAAATAAAAAAATTACTTATATTCCTTTATTAAAAGAAATGTTTGTCTTTAATCGACTGTTTTTAATTCATCGAGTAATACTTACTCTCTAACTTATGTAAAATAATTCATATTTTACTTAAGTTTTAATTATAAACTGTAAATTAAAATATTATTTGATATACATGTACATTATTGATTTGTAACTATTTCTAAAAAAATTTTAAAATTATAATTTTTTTTCAGGATAGCGATTATGAATTTTACACATTGGGCCGGAAGTAAGCTATTTCAAGTTAAAATTTTTATTAATAGGTTATTATTATTCAAAAGAATTTCGTTTTTCTATGCAAGCCAACAATCATCTAATAACCGAATATTAAATTTTACTTATTTTTCCAGAAGCTAACTTAAGAAAATAATGTATTGATAATTTAAAGAAAACTCGTCATAAATAGTAGGAATACGAATTAAAATATGCAAGCAACAAAGTCGTCAAAAGAACTCGATGTGAATTCTCTATATCTGATATTTGGTAATGTTAAAGAAAGAAATATTATATAACATATAATAATAAATAGTATCACTTATTATTTTATGTTATATATTACCATATGGCAAGATAGCACTTATAACTTTTTTTACTGAATTTGACAGGAGTAATAACAAAATATATATTTTTTTAACTTTTAAGTTTGCTTATTTATTTAAAACATATTTATACCTCATGCAACATTCATTACCATTTGTAGTTCAGGTGCGATAGAATAAATATATAAATTTTTTTAAATAAATTTCCACGAGACTTTCTCAACATGATAATTAGGATAGAAATAGCAGAAACAAATTGTATATGTATAGGATAAAATCGGTATTTAGCAACATAGTGAAAAATATTCATTAAGGAACCGAAAAGTGTTTTTCACATTTAAAATGTGAGCAAAATGTTTTTATGAAAATTAAAAATATTACGCATTAGCGTTGTTTAAAAATACGGAAAATGAATTTTGAACAGTTGAAATTGGTCAACAATTTTTCGAAAAAAAAAAGAAATTAAAAACCGTGAAATATAGCAATTTTTGGACATTTTATTACAAAACTTGTAATTATCGCAGGAACCTTTTTTTGTACTTAAATTGTGGCTATTGTTAGTGCCCAGCTATGATGAAAATTTTATGCGGAATAAATAATTACTTTTCTCGGAAATCGAGAAAATATAAAACACGTGATTTGGAAAATAAGATTTTAACAAGGGCCAAAATGGTCCTAGAGCCATTTTCAAAGTACTATTTGTTCCCGAGGAGTTTCTCTACAATCCTATTTTCATGAAATATATGTGAGGTTCGATTGAATACCTAAAAAGTGCGTTTGAATACAGCTCTGTTTCTCGCTACGGTGACTAAAGATGATGTAGCATAGGGGAAGTGACGAAAAGCGGGAGAAGGCTCGCTGACGGCCGGGCATCGAGCACTGCAAAGTGATTGAGAGAACCTTGACCATCGAGTCGCATTCAGTTTTTAATCAGCGTTTTATTAATAAAATTAAATTTAAGTATGTTAACTTTAATACTAAATAACTGAATAACTTAAATAATTAATTTTGAATATTCTTCTAGTCTTATGTTGGCGACCCGAAAGAGGAGACAGACCACCCTCTTTCTCCTCTACCAGGATTCGAGGCTTACTAAAAACCTAACAGGGCTGAGTTAATGCCTTTGCCAATTAGGGGAGGTTTTTTCCTCTTCACTCCAACGCTTGACGATTATCCTTCTCAGGCTGCTCTCATGCGTGTACTTTAGTAATATGGCCAGCAACGCGCAGGAATCTATCAGAACTTTTCATGTTCAATCAATTGATTTAAATAATAAAATTAAAGGCTAAAGAAAGACAGGAGCTGTTCCCATTAACAATTCCAAGGAGCGGCTAAGTTTTAGGGACTTTAATGCATTTAGCCATTATGTTCTCATCAGTAAAAGTCTAAAGAGGTTTCGCCTCGTCCTTTCTCTTGAATAATAACGGCATCAAAGTGCCCTCTACACAATTTCAAGTAAAGCTTTTTGAATAAACAACGTGGCACTGATTCTCCAATTCATTATGCCGAGATGTTTCCCCTAATTTCATTCATAAATCTCCTGGAACTTCTAAGTAAAATGGAACAAATGAAAGTTCATTTGAGCCTGTAGAACATCTCGTTCAAATTAATCTGTCATTGTAGAAAAGGTACTTTATATAAATCGACCGAATCCGAAGTGAAAGAATGTTTGCGGAATGTTTATTGGATTAAGGGCGCCTACCTACTTCTACTATCTGTACTAAACATACTACTATTATATTACTTAATACCCTACTAAACATACTAGGGCAGGAAGGATTTTCGATTTTTTCGAGGAGCTGTATATTGTGAGGGGCGTGTAGAAGGTTATTACCGCACAGTTGGTAGGGAGCAAAGAGTTTGTGTAAAATGAATATTCTACTGCTGCAAATTATTCCTAACATTTTATATCTTCTATATGTTAAGTCGTTTCAGTTATTCAGTTATTATTTATTTTCTATATTATTATTTTACGGTTAGTTATTACACACTTTCACAGTGGAAAATCCATTAGAAACCTCTCGCCAGTTGTGTTTTGGTTGGCGGTTAGCTTGGTGCTGTGATTAAAAACTTCTTTCTTCATTGATTGATATATTGTTTGCTCTCAACCTGGAACTTGTTATTGGCCTGGAATTTGTTACTGTCTTACGATTGGATAATAAAGAATTGTGTATAGAAGTTTTTCTACAATCACCTATGTAACACTAATATATAGATGGCTATATATACTATATATATAATATACTAATACATAGAAAATGGCTCATTTTTTAATCAAGATATTTATGTATAATCAGCGGTATATCATAGTCAGGTACTAAAACTACAAGTACTCATCTGTCAGAAAGTCATCAAAGCAAGAAGAGATCAGGAATATTTATTCCCATCGTTAAAAGCAGCCGGATCGATCCAGGCAGACGCATTCTTCTAACCACAACATTATTATCCCCAAAAGTATATAATTTATTTTTATCTTTGATGGTATAAAAGTATAACTTTTTACTTCTTTTTCCGAAATCTCATTTTGAATCAAGAACCTACCTTTATCTTATTCAAATAATCACAATTTTATGTTGTTGTTTTTTTAATTTTTTAACGCGGCGAAGTCTTCGGTATTAAATAAGATATCTTTACTGCTCGTGTATTTTCGAAAAATTAATAAAACATATTTTCTTTCTAATCCGCGTATTGAAATTGCAATAGTTATTTTATATGCAATATTATTTTTATTAAATAATAATAAACATCAAATATAATATTTTGAAGTAGTTTTAATAGTTAGATTTTTTTGTGTATCACATCCGCCACCAACACGGCGAGCTTTAGGAAAGAAAGAAAACAGAGTTTTTTTTTTGTTTAAGTTTTTAAATTTATGTGTTTAGTTTGTGTCCTGCAATCGATTTTGTCCTTAGATTTGTCCCTTACATTCTCTGCTGTTGAAGATTTCATTGTATGAATCATGACTTTTCTAATATCTATGCCAGATATTAATTATTTTTATTTATTCCTGAGATCTTTAAGTGCAACAACCACTATGTTAACCCTGACATATAAGAACCAATCTAGGAATGCGGAATAAGTTTATAATGATTTGGAAGAAATTTATTTTAAAAAACTGGATTGAGTCTTTATAATTTGATTAAATGTTATCATCCAACTCTCACGGTTAATTGCACATGACCATTTTCAATGATCACTTACCATTACGTACTACCAAACTTACTACCAAAGAAAATATAAACTCGGCAAAGAAAATATTGATCAAATAGCTGTTGGTTAAAAATACTTTACGATAACTGAAAAGGAAGTAGAAGAGAGGCAATATAAGAATGAGATGTCTGTTACAACTCTTATCTGTTACAATTCCCTTATTACATGCTCCTATAAACGCGTCAGCTCCTTGCATTCTCCTATATTTCCTCTCATTTTGACAGAGTTGATAGGAATACTGGTTCGTAAACTCGAGATGGGGAGGGAGAGATTAAGGAAGGAGAGAATAATTTCATTAGATTTATCTTCGGATTCCCTTTACGATATAAGGTCTCATGATTTATACCAGATTAAGGCATCATCATACTTTTTCCAGCGGCAGTACCACCTTGGTATATTTCTATTATTAGCGATAAAAAAAAAAACAACCAAAAAAACCACTATATTCTTCTTTTTATCCTTAGTCAACAGTACAAGTGTGCGTAAAGGTGATTTATTAAATCAAGCTAAAACGTTTTTGAGAGCTTCATTACAATTTGTCATATAATTCGTGTTTGTTTAAAATGCATTTTTAGTTTTCTTAGATACATTTAGTTCTTGCTCTCTCCCTTCTACCGTGTGGAACACTTTCAGAATATCGAAAAAAGAATTTTCATTATACTGTTTTTAGATACCTGGGATATCTTGACAGCTATATCTTATCATATTCTATTTAACAACCATGTCCTGTTGGCTGGGTCAAAGAACTTCATCGAACTCCTTTTTAAGCATTCCTCGACTGTGGTGACATTCCGCACAGCCATAATAATAATTTTATTCTTGTACAGCTGTTACCTTTTTATAGTTGACTGTCTTAAATGCAATAGTAAACAGCAGTGTACAGATGAATATACCATTATCGAGAAATCTCTTATAAATTAATAATTTAAGTTAAGAAAGGCTTAATAAGTATGTTTTGCAAGCCATTCCTACAAGAATAGGATATAAATAGCTAGAATATAGAAACACGAACTTCAGTAATTATAACTAATTCACAGTGCCATCTTAATAGTGTTTACTCCGCTTAAATTTAATCATATCTACTTGACTGACAAAAAAAAACAACAACAAAAAATAGGTGTATTTTATATAAACTTCTGTTTCAATAAAAAAAAAAAAAATTGCACTTAATATTAGGGCGTGGTGCCTTTGAGTCGGCGAAGCTCTCCACCTCATCGCATCATAATTATTATTATTTTATTATTCATTTAATTATTATTATTATTTATAATTATAATTATTTATAATTATTATTTAATGTTCATTTAATTATTATTATTTTTTTATTATTCATTTAATTATTTATAATAAATAATTAAATGAATATATATATATATATATATATATATATATATATATATATATATATATATATATATATATATATATATATAATAGCTATATATACATTATATATATATATATATATATATATATATATATATATATATATATATATATATATATATATTTATATATATATATATATATATATATATATATATATATATATATATATATATTTATATATATATATATATATATATATATATATAATGTATAATGTAATATATGTATAATACAAAATATATAAATAAAAAATTTATAATAAAGTAAACAAACAATGTTATTTATAGCATTGTAATAGATGTAATATTGTATATATATATATATATATATATATATATATATATATATATATATATATATATATATATATATATATATATATATATATATATATATATATTACAATGTTATTAAAAACATCGTTTGTTTACTTTATTATAAATTGTTTATTTATATATTATATATATATATATATATATATATATATATATATATATATATATATATATATATATATATAATATTGTTAATTTGTTAAATTACGCATTGTTCATTTATAATTATTATGTCGCAATTTTCATAACATCAAATTTAAAAAAAAAACAGAATTTCAAAACACAGATTGCAAAATAAAAATTTTCCATTTTACTAACAACAAAATAAAAATACCACATAATTCGAGTCATTTTTCGCTTCGGTATGCAGAGTGTAAAACATTTCTTGCAGCACCCTGCAAATAAAATTACTGTTTATGAGATTCATCCAATATTTTCGGTTTCTCATCCTCATCTTCATTATTAATCTCCTTGAAATATGAGAAATAATAGCACTTTTCGATAACGTTTTCGAAATACTCACTTCCTAAGTTTTGAGTGGGACGACCGTTTAATACTGGCCAGCAAGCTGTGCAGGAAAGCGATCGACCGACTAAATAATCCGTATTCTGCGCTCCAATCGCCAACTAAACAGTTTAGTTGGCCTAGTTTGCGCGGTATAACTCATAACAGACTAAACATTCGGCCGACTTAAAAGTCTGAAGCTTACACTAAACCATATAGTACACAGTTAAGCTACTGCCTATCCTTGCTGGGCATGTTATTATGTTATCGGTTTTATAATGAAATTTGTCTTGATAATTTTAAGTTAACTTATTATACTTTTTCGGGTCTCAGAATTTCTTTTTTTCTACATTTATTCTTCAATCAATGATTCCAAACTTCTCTTATAAAACTTCCCGTCCTCTTTAGTTTCCATCGACTGATCAGTGATCAATACTCCCATAGGCACATAAATGTAAAAATAATTTCATAGGCAGGAAAAGAGAATAAAGGATTTATTTGGGTAGTCATTGAAAGGAGGAGATCAGAAGGGTACTAGCTTTACCTGAAATTTGACATGAGAAGGGCCAGGAACTGTTGATGTCTGCGTGGGCGGAAAACTTTCATAGATATATACTCAATAAACCAGAAGTAACCTGATACAATCTTTATCCCTAAAGGCTATACTCGAGCGGAACAAAAGCTGGTCAAATTATCTACCCCGATTTAGTTTTAGACTATAATTTATTAGAAATACTATATTAAATTTAACGTGAGTAAATATACCTATATACCGTTCTACAATTTTTCATTTCTATATAATTATATAAAAATAGAACTTTCAGAAATATAAACAATTTTTACTACTAAAAAATATTTTGAATTTTTCATATATCCTAAATTTCACATAACTATGTATTTATACTTTAATTAAAATGAGTTTTTAATATGGTTTTAAATAATGTATTAGATTACGATAACAATTAATGTTTAATAGGTTAAACAAATGTTCAATAATACACGCACATATACAAAAAATCGTATTTGTCGTAGAATTAAGGTGTAACTAAAAATTTTAAATTATTGGAAAGTCATATTTGAAGTTTTCTCTCTGCACTTTTTAATTTCTCTTTATTAAAACACACTGAACATTTTTCATACCATACGAACGGGTATTACAGATGTCCAGAGTGATATAACAAAGAGGAATTAATAAGTGCAAAAAAAAAATTTAAATATGATTTTCCCATAATTTAAAATTGTGAGTAGTACCTTTATTGTACGACAGGCGCGAAATATAGAATTTTTTTGTAGCTTGACAACAGCACAACCTAGCGGATCCCAGCATGACTATAAACCATCGACTCAAATTCACAAATATATTGCTGTGAATTTGATATTAATTGGTGAAGTCGTTCAGAAATTATACGATTTCAAACATATATATATATATATATATATATATATATATATATATATATATATATATATATATATATATATATATATATATATATCTGGTGCATCTGTTAGAAATCTTATAACTTCTGAACGACTTCACTGATTAATATCAAATTCACAGCAATATATTTGTATTTTGTATATATATCTGGTGCATCTGTTAGAAATCTTATAACTTCTGAACGACTTCACTGATTAATATCAAATTCACAGCAATATATTTGTATTTTGTATATATATATATATATATATATATATATATATATATATATATATATATATATATATATATATATATACATACATCAGACATCCCCAAACCTCCCCCCTAATGTCGTGTTCAAGGGATTATGAAACGGATACAAACCTCCCTCCCCTACCCCTGCGATGACCTTCGATATTCAGTGAAGCATCGATTATCCGAATGTCAGTTATCCGAATGTTCGATTATCGGAACGTTTCTTTTTTTTTTTTATGTGTGTAATTTTAATTAATTTGATCATGACATTTTATATGCCACAACATTAATTTTGATAAAGCTTTGATTGAATACACTTTGATTATTTTTTTGCATACACGTAAATACATATTTTTGTTCATTTCATTATGTACATGTGACTAAGTTAAATAATTTATATGTACTTTATGACACGGTTTTTTTCACCATGCACATACATACTATATTTATATTAATAAACAACATGTTTTTTTTTACAAAGTTGTTGTTTTCGATCTTCCTTTTCCTTATTACATAAAAAAAAAATGTATATATATATATATATATATATATATATATATATATATATATATATATTGTGTGTGCGAGTATGTGAATATCGATTATCCGAACTTTTGATTATCCGAACTACCACTGATAACATTAGTTAGGATAATCGACGCTCTACTGTACTGGAATAGTAGTATTATTTTCGGAGAAGACGGGAATAAAAAACAAAATATAATCAATAGTTGCATAATATTTGTTATTAATCTTCATTTATTAAATCCTTAAAGTATATTTTTTGATGCCATTGTATCGTAAAAGAATAAATAAATAAAAATGAAAAATATCAAAGAGGCCAACAAAATTAAAAAAGAAAATTTTAGTATTTTATGTAGTATATCGTTCACAACGAACCGGTTATTATTTATTAACAATTGAAGAGCCCCAATAATTCTATCGTATAAGTACACTTGTTATTTAAATCTGCTAAGTTAATTTTTCTTTAAATTAAAGAAAAAAAAAAGAATGAAAATTCCACAAAAATGGGCTGAAAATAAAAAAAAAAGCTCCCATATTTTTGCCTGCAGGTATATATCAACCATCTGGAGGATAGGCAATAAATTGCAATGCCTTTCAAAGGACTAAAAGACCCCACCTTCCTGTCCTGGATGCTGGGGAAATTACGTTCTAGGAAGAATATTTCGTTAAAATAATATTTTTTTTTTAATTTTAATTTTAATAATTATTCTTTAAAAAATATCTAATATTAAAGTTTTTGATTTAATACTCGTTCAGATATATCAGTGGTTTGTAATAACAATGCCAAAGCATAAAGTATTCATATTTAATCCTTATATTGTTATCATTATTGGAACGTTATGGGATAATTTACGCATTGCACGTAATCTTTATCATTGCATGTAATATATCTTTATGTACAAACACTTTAAGACAAAATCACAGATATACGCGAACACTTTGCCTCATTAGAGACGGTATTTAAACATGTTTAAAATTAGTCAAGGAATAGATAGACCTGAGTTTGATAACAGAAAAATACCACCAGCAGCATAAAAAAATATTAATAAAATATTAACGAAAAGAATAATTAAAAATACTTGCAGATGGATAGATAAGGAATTTTACTTCATCTGGGCAGCCATCATGCAGGCTTCTAAGAGGAATGAGATAGCTGACAGAGCTACCAGAGAGGCTCTAGCACTGTCAGGCCAAGGCACAGCAGTGATTACTGCTACAGTAATCGTTTAATAGAAAATATTAATAATAAATAGCAGTCGATCCATAAAGTTAAAATATACTAAGATAACTGTGAAGCCACGGACAACCTCCAGCCGTAAAAGAAGTGGTAGTTGCGCGTCTTGGAATTGGAAATGTTAGACACAGACATGTTCTTCTCTTAACAAGGCATAAAAAGGTAACTCTGAAATGCCTTAAATACAATAGATATCTGATCAACATATTTTAGAAGCATTATCGATCTCTACTACCAACAATTTTGAATAAGCTAGGGGTACCACTAAACATATCTAAGGCATTCTCAGAGGCGAGGAAATCAGCATAAATACAATCATTATATTTATTGAGTTGTAACATATGATCTGTTATGATTAATCTGCATGGTTGCGAAACGAATTACAAAAAATTTGAAATAATACAAAATATGTGTATGAGAATATGTGTATACAATATGTGTATATTGCCCACGCTACACAAAAATATCATGAATGATCCACGAAATTGTTCTTCCCGGAGTATAACAATTTGTTTATGAAATATTTTGACAAAACAATAGCTTCCGAAAATCGGTTGATATAGAATATTGGTAATTACACTAAGTCGTCACTCAACCGTTATACTCTACAAAAGAACATCGATATGAATGTATTTACTATATTTTGGTTCAAATTGGTGAGCCGAAAAGGGTGGCATTACTTGAAGGTCATAATAAGCTTACATCAAAAATTATATTTAAATTAAATACATAAATCATATGTTTCGTTAATAAAGGTTACAAACGCAATTTGGTTTCCAATCTAATTTGGTATTTATGACTTATATATTGATTTAAATAACATACTACCTCCCTATTTGTGGATGTGTGTGTCAATAGATGGATGTCGCTACGCCGAGTGTCGTTTTTGAGATATTGCAATCTTCGGAAACTAGTAACGAAATTCAGGATCACTCTTTGAGCCACCGATTTATAGTTTAACAGGCGTACAAGGAAGTCATGTGTTGTCCACATCAGATATTTCTTTTTTTAATCTAATGCTGAAAACTACTTTGCCATGTAAAAAGGAAGATTTCGGAATCATGTACATAAAACATGTTTGTAATGTAAATATTGTAAATAAATGCTCTTTCTTCTTCTTCTTCTGTCTGGATCACATGAAATGTTGGTTCCTAGGGTATGAGGCAAATGAACGAAAATTAAACTTTAACGATATTATTCGTATTCGGAATAAATTTCATCAACTAGTGAAATGGGAATTTTTCCTCGTTTTCATTTCGGCTGGAGACAATTCAGTTAAATTTAGTGGCAGAACTTCAAATTTTCAGATCACGTAATTTTTTTTAGTTAATTGACCAACATGTCTCATTACGTGATCTGAGAATTGAAATTCTACCCCATTCACCATATTCATCTGACTAGTCTCCAACTCGCTTTGTTTAACAAGGTTGTGACTGTCATTTCAGACTAAAATGAGATTATTGGAGAACTTGACTCTCCTTTATCTAACGCACAAGAGAAACTAACTCTATTTGCGATATGTTGAAAAATAGCCGTTTTACTAATTATTTATTTTTTGTTAGTTTCTTTTTTTTTTTTTTTTTTGAAAGACTACATTTCGGAATAGTTTATATAAAATCAGATGATATTTTTTTTATCAAACAAACTTCAAAAGTTAAATTATAACCATTTAAAGTAATTAGGGTAAAATTTTATAAAACGTTTTAATACTTTTAATTTTCAAACTCTTTTTTCTTAAAATTAAGGTTGGGGCAGCAGCGAACTTATTACCATTTCTCCAGAGCGTTTGGCGGCGCATTTAAAAAAAAAAAAACTGTATGATATTACAAAATTAAAATCTTAATTTCACGAATTAATTGATCCAAAGCCAAAATGGTTCTTTGGACAAAGGATAAAAACAATGTTGGTGGTCGAGAGAAATTTAAACCGATTTCTAGCATTTAATATAATATGTTTATTATTTCCATTTTTATATCTTTTATGCATTTTTTTTTCTTGGCATTTTATTTATTTTTATGTTATATATATATTTTTAATTACAGTTTTTATTGTGAATTATTATAAAAGAAGGGATGTGTATGGCCGGGATTGTTTGCATTTTTAAACCCCAATAAACAAACAATAAAAAACTTCCAGAAGGCTGAAAAGTAATCGGATTAGCATTTATCATTTACGAACCCATAATTACTTGGACAAATATTTAATCAAGTGGAAATTAAAGTCGCATATTGATAAATATTTAGTGATTATGTTGTATATATGAATAAAAATATAGTTGTATTCGTCTGGCTACTTGGAACAGGTATCTGATTAGTAATTCAGATAGGAAACTGGCGTTCGCGACGCATGTCATCTCATTGACAAATGGAAACTCATTGTCTGGATGCTTTTCCCACTCTCACGCGGCAATCTTCGCGTTCTGTTGCGAATAAATTTGTACAGCGAAAGGTTGTTCTTACGTTTCCTACTGCGTTCAACTAAAGTTAAACTTTTAATAACTTTTCCAAACTCCTGAAAACTCAAAATGTATTCCGTAATCTAGCAGCTGACTTCTTTCGGTACCTTAAAATCGATACACTATATTGAGGTAATGAATTGCCAATTAGTAATGATTATGTAAAAACTAGAGATCAATATTATTTTTTTAAAAATATTTTTCAAGGGAGCAAATAATTATCATACCAATCGTATTTAAACTTTTATTTTACCTTATTTTCAAATATGAGTTCCATACTTTATTTTTGTAACGATACACTCCCATTCACATCCTTTTGGCACCCCAAGCAAAAATCGGAGTAGTTGAAAAGTTTAATAACTTTAAAACAAGTTATAGCAGCTCTAAATTTCGACGCTATATTAAAGAGTAGGTGAAAACCTCCAAGAGATGATGTCACAGAGCTAAAAAAAAATCAAATTACAGTTTGCTACAGCTGATAATAAAAGGTGAACAAATTCGAAAATATTTGTTTTGTCAGATTTAGACGCAGTTAATACACGGTATAAAAACTATTAGAGTTTTAAAGGTAGACCCTTTGTTCTTAAAATTAGGGGTGTAGCGATCGATTTCCGCTAGGAAAAGTAAAATTAAGATTTCGTGGAATTCTAATAATTAATCAACGTCTTTTTTCCCTTTTTAGTATTGAAGTATAGTTTTGTGTTTGAAAAAAAAAAATGAATCAATCACTTTTTATATATTATTGGATAAGAAATAAGGTTCAAGTGTTAATTTAATATTTTGCTAAACGTATTTATTTTTTATATCAATATTTATCCGTCTCAGCTGTTGATTTATTGATCCGTCTATTCCTTCAGTATATGTTGAACTATTGAAGCGATGATCTGCATTTAGTGATTTTATCTTTTTCTCTTCTGATGATGACTGAATTGGTGAAACGAGGACTAAGTACTAATTTACTGCTATTTGAGAGATTCGAGACTTTAATTTGGAGTCTTCCAAAATATTCTAAAAATTTTTCATCAGACACAACTATTGTTTAATACATTATTGGAAAAGTAAATTGAATCCCATTAAAAAATTACTTCGTATTATGATATTTATAAAAATTCTTAACTCTCCCCTCTCCCATAAAGAAGATAATCAATTGCCTAACTCCCCGGAGAACAAGAATCTAAAGGTACAATAGCTGAGGAATATGATGTGATTGGCCCGACCAGCGAACCGTGAGTTGCAAATATTTGAAGTGCAGTCTTTATTAACTGAATGGCCGCCGGACTGCAAACAGCCCCACCCAGAACTATTACTTCATGGTCCAATGGCAGCTGACCGGAATTGTATTGCAGGTGTCCATACGTTCCACCATACTCCTTTGTTCCACTGAATGGCAACAAGTGTTCAAAAGCATTGTTATCTCATTTAATATTCCGTTTTTATATGTATATATAAATAGATTATGTCAATGATAAACCGTTCATTGGTCTTCCTAGTCCGTTCATTCATAATCTTGTCCGTCATTCTATTTATAAGGATCTACTCATCTATCAATGAATGGGAATCTGACTTTGGTCTGAAGCACAATTCACTTTCAAGGGTAATTTTAAGTGCCACTCAATTATGATTTAAACTTGAATATATTACTTATAATAAAACTTAGCTTTACATTTCTTATTGAACTTATCTAATCCACTTTCAGGGGTTAGGAGAATTCTATTTTAACCAACACTTCCTCTGACTGAGTAGGAGCAGACTTAAGGAGAGCGGAGATTAGGAGGGGATGACCACTCCCAATAATAAACGAGGGGGGCCAGAGTATCCTTTTGCCTGAATAATTTAATGCACACAAATTTAAAAAAAAGTATATAAATAAAAATTAAGAAAAAAGATGCAAGAATAAAATATGTACACTGAAATCAATTAAGAATGTGAGAACATTCGAATAGCTGGCAAGGCAAAGGCCTAGAAATAAGATTAAATTTGAAATAGAATCGAATCGTGTGAATCTAGATCAGCCCGTTGTTCATCAAATCGTTTAAGCAGTAAATATTTCCAAGAAGAAATAGGTCCTGTTTGGGCTGGCAAAGTAAGCTCAACTCAACGGTTCCAGTTCACTATTGATGCTTACTGAGACTTGAGGGCGGAAACCAAGGATGCGACCAGCCCCCACTCAAAATGGGAAGTCTGCGCTTATGAGCTTTTGATGGAGAGGTGGAGAATGCAGTTAAATAAAATAGAATGGCTTAATTTTTACTCCGCGTTAATTAAACTAAACGATTTTCATATGAGTTCAGCCATTACTTTATAACTTAAAATAAGAGATAACTTTTTTTTTCTTCTGCTGGCTATGTTCACTGTTCCGTGATGTTCTCTGGAAGCAATATCAGCAGCATGGTGATATATTTTCTGCTCTCTGCTCCAGGATTTTCCTGATAGCAGATGAAATTACTCTCTTAAATTTATAGATGGCTTGATTCCCAGATTCCCTTCCTGTGGTATGCTAGATTGAAAATAGGTGTTATTGGATAACGCCTCCAAAGTTTCCTTGTTTAAAATCTCATTTTATATTCCAACTAAATGGTTGAATATGGCTTCTTCTATGAATTTAAACCCTAGATATTTACAGGTATTAAGATATTTTTATTTAAAAACTTTATGACTACAAAAAAGTTAATTGACAGAATATAAAGAGAGATATGGGCATTGCGATTACTTTATTTACTTTATTTTGATGATTCCAGCGCAATTTAAATAAAAATTACTTATCTGCTCTCCAGCGGTTTATCAACAATATCCCTCTCTGGATGTCTTATCTCGGACTCCTTGCCTCACATTTCCACACCTCATATTAGTGTACTCAATGCATAGTAATTCTACATATTTAAAATATTCCTATTTCTTCTTTTCTAATTAATTAAACTGATATACAATATTTTACTCAAACCATTTTCTATGTGTACACTCTATCCATATCGGTATGCAACCTTAATAATATGCTACTAGTATGTTTTTGAAGCCTCGCACCAGAGAGTATTCTCTTTAATCATATTATATAATATATATCGTATGTCTTCAGACTATTTATTTCTTAAATCCTCTCTTTTCGACAGTTTTTAAATTATTACAGAACTACTTTTAAGAATTGCATGACTAGAACAAAATTAAAATTGTTTCTATTGTTTATTGGATATTTACATTTTAAAAAAAGAGATGTTTTAAAATGTAACATTCCTTATTATGACTTTAATTTTTTTTTATTTTAGGTGTTACTTAAATAGACATTATCACAATATATGTATTTAACTTTTGAAAATACCAGGATTGCTACAAAATTATAGTATTGCAAATACATTTGTAGCCATTATATATGATTTTTTAAATACCTGTAATTCGATAAAATATAAAAGAACAGTAGTTAAAATCTTTGTTCTTTTAATCTTAGTTGGATAAAACAAAGGCCTTGGAAGTTTTGCAAGTTGCATGGAGGCAATTCAATAATCTTTAGTGCGCGATCCCAATGTAAAGTTGGTTCTCTCTCTGGTATCGCTCCGGGCTCTCATGAAATTTGTAGTAGGATCTCCAGACCTTAGCCCTACAATGGAGATAGCCCGGGGTTTCTCAGTGGAATATCAAAAAGAATTTCCAATAACGACCTGCAAGAGGTTGTTTTATCATTTAGGAAACGCGATTTGATATTTTATGGGTAAGTAATAATTTTTATATTTTTTGTACGTAATTGATATCAATTAAATGATGATGATTTTTCGGGATCTCTGTTAAAATATAGTTATTTACAACGTCTACATATGATTATTTTATACTTTATTTGCAACTGCTTTAAGGGAGCGGAGTAGCTCTGTGGTAAGGCACTAAGTTACAATGCTCCCGGTCCCGGGTTCGAGACCGGCTGTGGCAGATAATTATTTATTCTGTTATCAGCCGTGGATCGACCCTGTGGGATCGGGAGACCCTCCTGGGGACCATCCAGCCTCTATAAAATGGGCACACTTAATTGGGGGAAAAACCTGGCGGTTTAGCGTGATCTCTGCCAAATCACCTCCTTGCACAACCGTTGGCCTAGAGACAGTACGGTCCTTAACAAGTACTGAACCTAAGACCCTTCATAGATTGTAGTGGTACAGATTTTTTTTTTTTTGCAACTGCTTTGCGACGCACCATTGATGTCCGATGCTGAAAATCTTGATTAAAGTTTTGTGCAATTGGTGAAGCTGGAGATCAATTGGCCATTGTTTAACTGCGTTGATACCAATGGATTGATGTGAATATGAAAGATGAAGAATGAAATATGATAGATTTGCCATGTGTATAAGATTATACTGTTAGTAAGTCGAAGTGTTATTTGAAATAATCAAGGTGTATTAATAATTTTTTTGATGAATTTTGGCTTATATTGGATGTGTGAAGTTATTTTTCGGAACACCAAACTTCCATTTCGTATAGTTCATAGCATAATTATCTACAAAACTTTCTGAAGAGAATGTTTGATTTTCTGATATTTATTTTCCTTATGACAATAGAAATGATTGTTGAATTTTTGTAGTACAGATGGTTGTGCAGGGATATCAGAGGTGCATATAGAATAGAGGAGAGATCTTTAGCATTACCTTGGGGTTCGCCAACCTGCGAGAAGGGAAGGAGGAAATGGAAGATTAAACGGAAACACAATTAAAATTCACAGACGATCGATAGGACACGACGTCTAGGACTCTTGACAATTGGAATTCGCAAGTATTATTCAAACATAGATTCTATATTTAAGTCCAACTTTCTGCCTAAAAGTTACATAAGATTAGTAAGAGAAAAAAATATTTTACAACAGTTTATATTTTAACTTATTGGGGTTTAAGAATTAAAAGGAAAAAATTATTGCTTTTACATATGTGCTTCTAAACTTTTTTTTAACTAGACAATTGATAAATTAATAATTAATTAAAATTTAAATTGCAACGTAACTCTTAAAATGTAACGTAATTACAGAACAAGTCGTTCAAAATAATAAACTGTATACGTTATTATAAAATATTTATTTATTGTAATTTTTGGGAATATGGAAAGAAAAAAAAATTAGAAATGGGGTATTCGAATCTGTTTGAAACTCTTATATTAGTGTTGACGAGCGCCCAAACTTAAAAAAAAAACCATAACAAGATGGTTTTATTTCATAATAAAATGAAGTAACTTGTTGAAAGTTTATTGACAAAACTACTTGCAAGATGGGATCTGTGAAATTATACCAGAGCCATCTTATTTTTAGTTTAAATTTCCTTCCATTCTATGCTGTTAGCACTTTTTTCAACATTACATCAATTTCGATGACGATAAATGAAATGAATTTCTTTAGAGAAAACGATTTATGTATGTTTTGTCAGATTCTTTTGTGGGATTCGTTTAATACTTGGAGATAAAGAATATTGTTATTGACGATATTACGAGAAGTACACTAGACAATAACAGTAAATTTATCATAAGTTTGCACTTTTCTCCTTAACCAAACCCAGCTTCTCATTAGATTACCAGGAGAATTTTCCATTTTTTACCATTACCATTTTCACCGATGAAGCGACGGCCATCATGAAGGCTCTTTATTTGAAAAGAAGGTCTAAAAAGAATAACTGGATCATTGCAACAGATTCCATGGCCATCTTGGCGGCTTTCGATAAACCATTACCTAGTAATTATAATAATAGTATTAATATCAATTCTTCTTTCTACGATGCCGCCAAGGACATTCCGTTCTAGCTTAACCCTTTCCGGGAACATTACATAATATTCCCTTATTTTAATAGCCGGACCATTGTTTCAAAAGGTTTCGAAGCGTTCGAATCTGGCTTGGGAAGGTTGACTTATATTTGTTGGAAGGCCCATGGAATCAATTTCGATCTTCCATGTACGGTGTTAATACTTTCATCTTTCATGGTCAAGTATTAACACCTTTTGAAGTTAAATCTGTTTGAAAATTGGAGTGGACTGTATGAAAAAAAAAACTATTTAAGACAATGGATACTATGGATTACTATATTTTTGAATTACATTCGGAAAGGGGAAGCCAAAAATTGAACAATTATGATTAAAAGGGTTAGTTAAATTTAGAAATCAGGGTCTATTGAAGATGATGACCTGTCGGAAGATTATGCTGAAGGTAGGTGGGTGAATAGTGAATAGGTGAACAGCAGAACATGAAAAGAAAATGAAGGTGACTTACTCCGTTTGGTCTTGAGTTAACTTATACTCTTGTTGCCTGCAGGCCTCTCCTCCTTATATATCTCTCATCTCTCTTCTCCCCTATGCCAGGGGGAGGGGGAAGCAGCTTCTTGCACTACTCGGGCATGGTGTGAGGTTTAGTAGCTCTGAAGAAAAAAATGCTCTCTCTCTCTCTCTCTCTCTGGACGTTCAGATGTCAATGTCCAGACATGAATTTTCTGGCCCTTTTTTTTTTCCTTTTGCCTTTTAGTTTCCAGAGAGGACGCTGCCACTACCTAGCTGCCCCAACTACCGAGAAATGGCGCAACGTTCGCCTTTCATATTTCGGAAGACGAAACATCCCAATCTGTCGAGAATGGGTCATTAACCTGCAAGATAACCCATTATTTTTGTCCTTTAAGTAAATAATGACGATAAGCAAAATAAACAACGTTAGCCAAAACATTTTTTTTTCGCTAACAACTAAACTGTTCACAAGAAAATAACTAGGTCGAAAGTTGTAAGGATTAAATATACGATAGACTAGCGCACATACCGATGATTAAGCTTGATGCCATGCTAGTTAGAGAAATACTAAAATTATGGCGAGAAAGAAGCGCCCACGTGCCAAAAGTGTAATAATACAGCTCAAACAGTCAAGCACACAAATCAATTCGACATGATTTAGAATTATGAAAAATCTTAAAAGAAATTTAGCGAAAAAATGAAGAGAAAATCGTCACTCTGTTTCAATTCTTTAAGAAAAAAGAAACAAACTATTATCATAAAATAATAAGATGATTTCTTGACGCCTCTAAATTAGAGCCAAAAAAAAAAAGAAAAAAATTATAAAACTGTATTTCGGTTTGAATTTCTCATAATTTCCGAAAATTGTTAAGATTTAAACATATAATTTTTATTTCATTATTTTTTTCTTTCTTGTGAAACTCTTTGAAATATTGGATCAAATGATTTTTTTTTCTATTATAATTTTGGCTAGAAACATATTTTTATAAATAGTCGGATCTTTTCTGATGTGATAGTAAAGTGTAACAAATGAGAATTAGTCAAGAGTTATTCAAAAACAAAAAAAAATATTTCTAACAGAATTGAAGTGCCGCAAGGAAGAAATTTTAAATTAAAACGGGAAAAGAGATTTTTCTGTTTTCTATTAAGGATTTATTTATAATTAAATATTAATATTTCATATGATTAAATATAATTTAAGACAGAAGTATTTATATTATAGCCAATTAGTCATATTTTCCTCAAGGAAATCAGTAGATTATAGGGAGTATTTTCCTTTGAATATTGTTACATATTTTTCAATGTTATTTCTCCCTTTTCAGGAAACGGGTCAAAGAAAGGAACCCCTTCTCAAATAACTTTATAACTTCCTTAAACAATGATTATATTAGTTTATATTTACCTCCAGAGCCTTTTTCCTCTACGGGTTAACTGATTTTAAAAGTTAGCGAGTCAACTTCGTTAAACAGAGACTGCATAAACTGATATAATTAGGAATCATAAAAAAAAAAAAAATACTGTAACGAAAATCGTTATCCAATTTTTTTCAAGGTTATAAATTTCAGTTTCATGTTCGCTTGGGACATTGGCATTGGCCCGTGATGAACATCGAGAAATTGGATTAGTTCTCGGTTGATTTTTTAATTACATTCTTAAAGTATAAACTGATTATAACAGATTTTAACCGTAAATTAAGGATTAATTTGGTAAATGAAAACAGAGGGACAATATATTGGAAACTCCTTCTACGAAGGATATTTGGGACCTTCATATTAAAATGAAACGGTTCGTATTAAAAATTTAAAAGATCAATGCAAAATAGACGGAGATATGAATTTTGATTAGAAAATTAAATAGAAAAAATATAGACACAGTATAATTACAATCTATTGCGTTTTGCATATTTATGTACTTGTATACAGTAGACCAAACTAAACTTGCAGCCAGTCTAAATTAGTCGAAATTAACCGGCTACCGAATAAGCCAGAAGGCACTCGCCGGCTTCCTAAATCAATTGACCTATATAATGAGAGGGGACCGAGTGATTGTAATAATAAATAGAAGGACAGCTCTGTGGAATTGAGGCCATTACCAATGCAGATTAGGGCCGAGGGAGGGAGATCGGAACTCCACTCACGAGGAGGAAATTGCTTGGCTAAGCGCTCCTGGTGTAGCAGGAGTAGGTGCTCCTGATAAATTACGAGGAACCTTTGTCGACCCCGGGACCCGGTGGCTCCCTCTATTATCCATCAATTAGCTCGGAAATTCCACCTCAGGTGACCCCGTCAGGCGAAGAAAGAGTCATTTCCGAGGAGTGTACACAGAAGAAGATAATTTTAAGGGAGTCTGATGGGAAAACGAAAAGAAATGTCGTTTCGTCCTCCGAATTATTATTCTAGATTAATTTCTGGATTGAATACTGCAAATCCTATGTGTTTATGAGCACTTGAAGTGATTTATTTTCTGTTTTGAAATTTGAAATCTAAATTTTGTAAATATCAAATGTTTTCAGTGTGGAAGTGACTATTTTTTTTTATCTTAATTTGGTTTGATATTACCATATGTTTATTAAAGTAGTAAAATAATTGTAAAGTACATAGACGTCGTTTTTTGAAAAAGGCTTAAGCGCCGAAAATTCGAAATTTAGGTGTCAATTGATTTTGGGACGTAAACACCACCTCTGCCGATTCCCGCTCACGATATACCGAGAAAAAAAATCGGAAATGGTCTAAAATCGAATATTGATGACGTAAGCACCAAATACTAACGACTCTCAGTCATTACTCTGGCCCTAACCAGTGCTAGAATCCTTTAAAATATATTGTAATTATAAATATTTTGCCAGGTTAATAAACTTCTACTCTATACAATAAATAAAGAATAAAATTAAAAAAAATATATATTATTATTTGGGAAAAATCATGTGTTTCCTGTAAAGTTTGCTAAATGGCGTTTACGGCTTTTTCAAAAAACGACGTCGACATGATTTTACAGCCTATAACTATATTTTTTTTTAATCCACGTTAACTAATTAAATAAAATTATTTCGGAGCATGGCTCGGTAACTATGTACTAGAGGAAATGTTTTGTATTCTAATTATTTTTTTTTAGAAATAATAATATTATTGTTAACATTGGATAATATAATTTAAAAAAAAATAAAATAAAACAAATAGTAAAATAATACGAAAATAAAATAAGAACTACTATATACGAAACCAAATAAAAAAATGGTGTAACAGATTTTCGAACTTTTAAAAATTCACATTTCTTCCTTTTTTCATTCATTATATATTTGTATTGTTCTTATGAAAATAAAAACAAAATAATTTTAGTGTGAATAAGCGAATGCTGTAAATATTATTTCTAACTACACGATTATATAAATATTTATGTGTGTGTGTGTTTGTGTGTGTGTTTATATAAATAACATTTTCATCAAAAGCACAGCTCTAATGAGACGAAAATAGTTTAAACCAGCAACTCTTAACGGTCGGGCGGGCTTTAGCATCTCATTTTAAGGACTTCATTGCTTATAAAGTTCGGTGTAAATATTGCCGAAATTAAAATTTTCTTTGTTAATAAAGAATGATTTAATAGGCTTCAGCCAGTAATTTTAATTAAATGATTCACTTAATTACGCTGACAAACTGCATGACTAAATTTATTTTATTATATAAATTGCTTATATTGTATATGCATACGATTTTTATATTTTGTTTTAATATTTTTATTTTGTCATTATCTAGTTCACTATTCAATAATAAAATAGATGGTATGACTGGTTATTAGTATGGCAGATGAGCAATAAGTAATTTATAAATATACACAGTGCGTATTAGTAAATAATTTAGTGTCATTGTGAATTATATAACTGTGATACCATGTAAATTTAATTAAGGAATACATTCATTACCGTCACGTAAACGTAGATATATTTTGAATTGCTTATTTTTGAATTTTGTGTGTGTTTTTAGAACTGAGGATGAATGTATAACTGTATTCGAAACTAGTTTTCAATAAATCAAATTTATAGCAGTGGCAAATAATTTATCAATCCCTAAGTAAACGTAGATAGTATTTTATAATGTTTAATGTTATTTACATCAGGGAAAAGCTAATTTTTTTAAGAACATCCAGTTGATTCAACGGTAACTCATCATTTTAATGCAAGAATAAAACGATTTATGTTTTATAAATATGAATTTAAAATATAGAACTAATAGTAATAATGTGAAATGTTCGATGCAAGATTGAAATTATGTTGATTAGAAAAAAAAAAAGTAATGCATTTTATAATTTTAATGCTGTATTTTCTTTATGGAGCCAGTGTATATTTTAAATTAATCGAGTGTGTGTACTATTGACGCAGTTATAGAATTTTTTTATTCATTGGTTTTAACATGATTTTTTTTTATATATTAATAGTTTTTTCTTGATGGATCGATTAATATAATATTAAGGAAAACGATACTGAAATTAAAATCTATCCGTTATTTCAGTTGGCAACAAATATAATTGATTATTGACTTGGCAAATATAATTGGTCTACGGTACATCAATGGAAAATAAATTTAGTAAATAGTGGTTGATTTGTTTGTTCACAATTCAAACGGTACAATCAGCCAGTGCAATCTGCGTAGAAATAATTCCGAACAGCCATACTGGATTGTAGAGGCAGAATACGGATGTGCTTGGATTATAACCCGTTACCAATCGCATGACAATACACCACTTATAACAACAGACTTCGGAATATTGGGTCTCTGTTGTAGTATATTTACATGAAGCTGTGAGGTGTTATTGTTAATTAGAGATGGGTCCTTTGCTTTGTTAGTTGTGGGGAAGGATCGTGAGTTGCAATTTATTGTTATTTATATTATACATCGTTTTGTTCGCCTTTGGCACCTTTATTTTCGTGAAATTAGCTATTTTTATCTTCAGGTTTTATGGGGTGTGGTGTGGTTTAAATATAAAGGCTCTAAAGTTAAGATCTAATCAGTAAAACGATGAATAAGCCCCAAAACATCATTCCCTCACCTTTTGTTTATTATGAAAATTATATTCAAAATGCCTCTAATTCAGTTGCTTTATAAATATCCTAAAGTTAACTTATATCACACGCTTTTTAATAATTTAATAGTAATAATAATTTAATAATTATGTAATATTTATAGAAACTAAAGATTTTCCAATAAAGCTATTAGTTTTTATTTTGTTATTATTTCCATGTAATATTCCCTCAACCTTACTTCCCTACTTTACTGTACTCACTCCATCAACCTTATACTCATTCCCTTGCTTTTGAAAATTAGAATATTTTGATTAATCTTCCGTTCAAGAATCAATTACGATGGAATATTTTGACAACAGTATCTGATGAAATTAAAATAAATTTTAATAATACCGTGCCAATCTGATGTAATAAGAAAATTATTAGAAAGTCTTCCTGTTTTCGAAGAATGACGGGTTATTTCTGTCCTTCAACTCACTGAAAAAAACTCAAGTAAAAAAAGTGAATCTACATTTTTTGATCGTTTAATCATGAATCATATTTTGGCGATTTTTCATTAAGACATATTTTAAAAAAAAATTATCTTTTTGAACAATCAATTTAATTTGAAAATAAAAATCAATTTAAATATTTCATATAATGTTTTAAAATACGAATTATATAATATAATGAATCGTGTTTTCAATTGCCTATTCATATAGAAGCGAAGTTGATAGCTTTTGGTCACATAGCTAGGGTAATATAATTATGTTTAAAATAATCTATTATTATCTTTATCAAGAGGGTCTTCATAAATTTATTCAGTAATCATAATCTGAAGGAAATCATTATGTTTGACCAATAAAATTTATAATAGCTGAATTAACAACAATATTTTATCATTTTATTTTGACCTTGTCACTGCTACTGGCTAATAAATACTTAAAAATAACAGTTACTTTTATTTTCAGAATTATAATTCACACGGTATTATAGTGCGACCTTATAATGGACCTGACATTTAGCTAAGAAATATGGTAAGGTTAAACGATTTCTCATTCTCAGCCTTCCATGTTGGCTATGCTGTAATTTGCTAGTTATATAAGGCTGGATGAAATATAAACTGTTATGAACAAAATTTTAAAAATATTTCCTAACTAAAAATATTCCTTTTTTTTAGAAGTTGTGAAAAACTCGTTTATCGCACTTATTTCATTGTAAAATAGTAAATAAGTTTCTCATTGGCTATTAGCTCGTGCCTGCAGTCAATATTCTCTCAATTATTTCTTAAATTTACATTGATTTATAAATTGCAAAGGTATGCAATGCACGATACTTTATTATAATAATAGTCAATAATTTTTATTAATTAAAATAAAAATAGAAAACATTACAACTGAGATTATATAATGCTCGTAAATCATCTAAAATAATTAATTAAAATTTTGAATACCTTCCTGTTCTTACTAAAACCTGTTGCAGGTTACACGTAATATATATCTTTATGAATATTGAATAAGAATGTAAATTGATTTATACTGAAAATGAGTTAGGTCCACCACCGAGTTTAGGAGTTTCGAACTTCAGAAGTATTACAAAAAAAATTTTGAATTGTTTTCCGTCATTAAGGTAATATTTTAAACGATGGCTCGACTACTGGATTTGATGAAGTATTGAGTAAGACAAGGCGTACCGACAAATAAACTCTAATATATTAGTGAGATATATATATGATATATATATATATATATATATATATATATATATATATATATATATATATATATATATATATACACTAATACATAGGAGTGATAATATATTAGGATACGGGACTGGCTATAAGAATCATATTTACAAACTTCGATTATTTAAAAAAAAAAAAATCATAAAGCGAAAATCGAACATAACAACCTACGCATGACGACTGTGAATACAGTAGCTATCTCTAAATAAGATTTCAAGACATATTGTCAAGAGAGATAACAGACTGACGCAATCCACATGTCAATCAATACATGATAGATGAAAAGGAGATGTATGAGGTTCTTTACTACTGATTTTGTATTCTTGGACCCATTCCTTTTTTCCATTGAGTTCATCGGTATCTTTTTGAATGTTTCAATAAAACTAATATATATATATTTTTTTATTATTTTGCTGAGATTTTGTTTCTCGGTATTTTATATGGGTGCACCCCAGGGTATACATATAGAGAGGAATTTTTAAATAAATTATGAGTAGCGCACTAGAGGAATGCCATAAGTGGAAGGGATGGGTTAGCGTGCTAGCCCATAGATGGGTTATGACTTAGAAGAATTCTCATTTCCCACAGGAGAACTTTATATAGCATAACTTCTCGGCCACCTAGAACTTCCTCCAGTCTCCTAAACTCTCATTTGATCCTGTGCTCCTGCCCTCGGTCGTCTTTCTTTTTTGACCGTTTATATTGAAGTAAACTTTGCTATGCGCTTTTTATTTTTTTATAACTCGGTCTGACAGGAAAATTTCTATCATAAAAACCAGACAAGGGAGAACGATATTTTGTTATAAGTTATTTTCATTTTCTGAAAATTTTCCGGTTAGTTCCATTTTTTAACCTCTATTGTTTTAAATATATCAAACAAGTAGATAGACAAAAAAAAGAAAACCTGAAGGCAAGATTAAAAATTTGTCAAACTCGTTCGACGCGACTAAGTTTGTTAAATAAAAAGAAATAATAAATTTAATTGAAATAACATTCTATAACAATTAGGATATTATTTGGAGATTCATACATGCAGACCACAGATTGCACATAATGGATAAATGTGCAATCTGTTTAATAGTATCAATCGATACTATTAAAGAATGGATAAATTACAGTCAAAATTTCGGTATGTTTACATGGATTGTCGGCGTTTTTAAAGTTTTGCGCATCTTTACAGCTCCACCAAATTAGTTTATAGGGTTGAAAATTTGTATATATTTGAATTGAGCTGGTGTTAGGGAAGTATCTTTTGTGCGACTCAACTTGGTTGCCCAGTCCTTCCAGATTTTTCGATTTTTTTAAATATTTGCGCACAGAATCTGGTGCATTTGAAACGAAATTAAATTACCTATAAAACAACGGAAGTTTCATCGGAATCAGTATTTGCAAAGATATGGCTCTTTCAACTATTTCAATACCTTTTTGGTCGTATTTTCCCCGAATAAAATAGACTATTACAGTGGGTCGAAGGTCGGCGGTGAGCGGTTCTATCCGTTTCATAACCCCTAGAGCACGATTATGAAAATTTTGGAGATGTCTGATATACATGTTCCTCCCCCTCCCCTTCTCGCTATATTTCAGCACCTTCAGCGGTTCCCTTTGGGTCAAATGAGCTGAAATTTGGTATAAAGGGGTTTCTGTATCGAAGGTCAGCGGAGAGGTAGAAGAACATAATAAAAGTATGGATAAATTTCGGTATTTTAAGGAATTGTCTTTTGTGGGTCTCAACGTTTTTATCATTCTTCCGCTTTTTTAAATATTCTGTATTTTAGTGAAAATGCGATTTTAGTGACGGAGTCCTGCCGCACACCGATACATTAACAATCAGAATATCAGTATGACTAAGATCTAATTAATGGCCAAAGCGTACTCGGTTATCAAAGGCTGAGATACCTCAACCAACTAGCTACCAGAGGAATTGTGGTATGCCGCAGACGGTATGCAACGCAGGTTGTACTGTCTTGTTCAAAGGGCGGTATGGGAGCAACTGGGACAGTGCCGTTGTCAAGGAGGGAAATAGCATGGTTAGGGTGGCTCCGTGCTTGTTATCCTCGACTCCTACTTGTGTTTCGAGTTATATAACTGGAAAACCCTGAGTTTATCTGTTCATAACAAAAAGTAAAGCTGAGTAATAATTTTTGATTCATCATTTTAATAATGAACCTTTTGTAATCAGCCAAGAAAAAAAAAATCGTTGCTCTAAATTTGTGGTTTTCGTTTCAAGATATGTAGAATCTAAAAATCGAATAAAATACGCCAACTAATGGTTTCATATGCCCATTTCTTAGCCATTAATGAAGATAGAGGAAAATATGAAGTGTTTGGAATTTTCGATTTATTAGTGTTTACAATTATTGGTTGATACCAAAGACAAAAAAAAAAAATTCAAATACGAGTTAATAAATATTTGGTAATAATATAGCATTGTGATACAATTTGCAGCCTTTTGAAAGGACGTTACACCCGAATAAAAAAATAAATAAAAAAAACAAGTTCTTTTTATTTTTTGTATGAGACAAGCACTATTTTAGATTTCTTCTCTAAATATTCATATCGATGTAGATAGTTTCCAATTAGTTTACCTATATAATATTTAACATTTTCTTGGTATATCGTTGAAAAGATTAAATTTCACTTAAAATTACTTTAGTGGTAATCGGCAGGAGTTAAAAAAAAAAAAATTAGATGGCATTTTCATGCATATAAATCTAAATTAAACCGTAGCCAAAAAAATACTGATTAATAGTTTCTAAAAAAAATATCGCTGCCACACCTTTTCAATTAAATATTATTTTAAAACTTCGATTAATTAATTAGTAATTGGATTTGACGTTACATTAATTAAATACTATCAAATTTATCGCATTGCACGAATACCACTACTTAGACAAACAAGAGCAATAAAAATGAAAAACTTTAGTTGCAAACGTTACTGGTACAACTAGAAGGTAAGAATGCGAGAATTGTTTACCAACAGATTTTAAAATATTAAAAAAGGCCACTTCGTTCCCAAACCAGATTCTGTATGAATAAGAAATGACGCCTAATGGAAGTAAGAGAGATGTTATAGAGAAATGGAAGAACCATTTTGAAAGATTCAATAGAAAATGACAGCCAAGAATAGGATCTAAAAACATTAAGAGATCTTGAATATCCAAAACCAGAAGAAGCGGAAGAAATTATTTGACTTTAATTGTTAATGATAACCAGTACGATTAATGTGAGATTTTAAGAATGAAGTGTTAAGAATTATTAAGAATGAAGTTGCTATGTTTTATTTCGATTGAGTTGATATATATTTTCGCTGTTAATATACTAATCTGTAAATAGGGATGCCATTGGGCAATCATTGAGGATGATTATCCCAAAATTATGTAAGATTATAAATAAATATGAATTACTTATTTTGTCCTCTAAATTGGATACCTATCCAAGAGCCAGATTTGTGACTACCATTATTTGATAATTAACCAAGATAATCTTTCTACTTCTAAGTTTAATAATAATGCTAATAACCATAATGCTAATCAAGTTTATTGCTATCATACTTAACAAAAAATATTCAAATTAATAATGGGCGTGGTTACTAAAGAACAACCTCCTTCCTAACATTTATCTTTATTCATCAAAATTGAAATAATAAACTGTTACAAGAGTTTAACCATGGAATGATTCAAACAAGACCTAGTCATTAACTGTTCTAACATAAATCTCTTATCTGCAATAATTGGTGTTGGTGGTCCTTCAGCACCTCTCCATCAGGTTCCCCTGCATATCTTAAGTCACAGAGTCAGAGCCATTGCATCTATCATCTTCAAAGGGAAGACTCGTTGTCCTCGAAGTCGGCCCTCAAGCGAGATCAGAGAAGTCCCTCTTCGTTGCTTCCTCGGCTTCGGTGCCCCTTTTCATCCTTGTTGTTCCTAAGAGGTGGTCGAAGATGTTGTTGGTTGGTTAGATCTCCGTCACTGAGCGGTACTTTTTTCGTGATTGGCCAACTAGTTTTATAGAGAAAGAAAATTCTGGGATTTCATTGTTCCACCCCTTTTCCGGGATGGGACGATCTCTTCGAATCCATCAGTATCCTCTTATCGAGCTTTGTCCCTTCCAGGCCTCCGCCGTTTTTTCGGTATGTGAGCCAGGATCCCAGATTGACTGGTTTCTTAAAATTGATTACGTCTTCCAGGACGGACCACATCTTGCCTTTGTCATCACTGCCCACTTTTCGGTAGGTTTTAAATTAACTTATTTCTTATATCTGCGGGTAAAGTTTGTGGTGACATCTGCCATCGCCTGTCAGCTACCTTTCTACCTACCTGCTCGTCCCTTATCATGTTTTGTTCGCACCTTGTGCATGTTATATATAATTTGCCTAAGAATAATATTGTCCAAAAATATCAATACATATTAAAGTAATAAGAATGAAGTGTTTAAAATAAATGAAAATCTAGCTTCCTCCTTATTCTGAAATAATTGGCATAAGCTCATAATCACGTAAGAAAAATTGAACCTCTGAAATGAGCTGTGTTAATCATATCAGTTATATCATAATATATTTTTGCATAATACTAATATATTATTGTCGTATGATAATATTAAATTATATTAATCAGAAAAATCGTTATCATGATGTAAGATATAATATATGTTTCAGGAATTACATAGAGACAGCCAAACTTACAAAACCGTCAAATTTCCTGCTAAGGGTGACAACGCCCCACATCAAAGAGCTGATATAATTGTGCCTTAGCTCAATGGGATGGACTATTATCTTTGTGATTATCACTGTTTTAATCCCCCAACAGTTATCTGTGGTTCTTAATTCGGATCGCGAGTCTTGATCCATCATTTACTAAATGCCTTAATCACTAGAACTGTTCCGAATAATTAAAATAATTAGAATTGTTTAAATGGCTGCTAAATTATTTGACTTCAAGAACTAATCGTTTTTAATTTAAATACAATAATAAAATATAATATAAAAATACAATAAAATCTCCTAAATGCCCACATCGGATTATAACTTTGATTGCATTAACTATGATTGCATGAATGAAACTATGTCAAATATTTGCTTTCAAGTTCGATCCAATGTACAGCTCCTCTATTGACCGTACAATGAATAGTGGTAATAAAATACTTTTTATTGAATTTAAGATCTTTTACTTTCATTGGGCACATGATTAGGAGTATAATTATAACATTTTATCCTTACTGAAATACATTGTTAAATTGAAGACATGAGTGGATGAAGATGTTAAGTTACAAATTTAAAGTTTCATTAAAACGACAATATACTTTAATATAATTTTTCATTCAAGTGAAAAATGTGTTCGCTCTCGGAATTTTCCACTCCTGTTTCACGCGAAGCATCAAAGAATTTAAGAATTTTAGGCATCAAAGAACAAATTTGGTTCCGTTTCTGTAGTTAAATCGATGAGACATCTAATACATTAAATATAACATCTAATATCGTTAAGGGATTATGTGGGTTGCTAGGTAGATGGCCTCATATCGATTGCATCGGATTCCATCCACTGCTTTCGCTTACGCACGCGCAGTTTTCCATAACCATCTATATTTCAAAAAGGGCTCGTCCAATTTGGCCCAAAGTTTGAAGAAAGTTGAGAATTGATGTAAAAATGGTTCAACCAGAATTTGATTAAATTCATTCTCTGCTTTCGCTTACGCATGCGCAAACTTATTCTTTTGAGAAATCATACGATTAACCAAGAATCTTGTTGTTGGTTGTTAATATTACTCGGTGTAAAAAATTTCATAACGGCTTCGTTCGTGAGAAAAACTCAATTTTCGAAACCATTTTACACAGCATCTTCATCCACATGACTTGAAGCAAAGAATAATTATTATTTATGTATAATACATGAAGGCGTTTCAATTGTTGGAGTTGTAATTATTCTGTTTTATTATTTTCCCTTCGTTAAATTAAGAAAAAAATAATCACCTAATAGGACAATATTTTTTATTATTTTTACAAGAATGGTTGTTGCTAAAGCATTTAGTCTTTATTTGTTTTTATGTAGATCACGAATGCATTCTTATAAAGGGTAAACAAGTATAGAGGGTTTGGTTAGGTTAAGCTTCTTATGGACACTCAACTGCTTGGTTCTTTAGTGTACTTTATTTATTTTTAATCTTTCTCTTTTGGTATTATAAAATATTTTATTGAAAATATTGTTTTTTTTTTAGAAATTAGATTATTTTTCCTGTATTTTTGATGCTAGCTTCTAACATCATTTTGAGATTTATTTCTATTTCTAGATTTTGAAAATAGGTGTCATGTAGCGGTCTTCTAAAATGCTACTAATGGTCAGCTGCAAATTGCATATTTCACAATTCGGAGGTATGTCTTTTGTAATAAGGAATCCGTGCGTAAGTCGCGTGTGGATAATTCTCAGTCTTGTGATGACAACCTCTTCTCTTCTCATTCCGTTTGAACTTTCCAATGCTTTAATTTATTTTTTTTTTATATTTTTTAATTTAGTTCGTCCCTCGAAGGTTTCCCAAAGCTGGACCCAGGTCATCTTGGCTTGGTATCTTAGATATTTGCGTACACCTGATGAAGTGTAGATGTTGCTTACTTCCAATGTTTATGCTTGTTATCATTGTTGAATAAGCTTGGGCTTTCTTTATTACAACGTCATTTGAGCATATGTTGTTGAATGTCATCATATTAGATAGGGAGGCCGTACATATAACGACGTTTTCTTCATTACGCTTAATAATAATATATATAAGTATAGAATATAATTTATATAGATTATTATTTAAATTGTTTTAATTTTAGCAAGAGTCAGATTTCAGATTACTTAAGTTTGCTGTATTGCTTAAATTGCTGTATTGAAATCATCGTTTCCAGGAAGTTCTTGTATAAGAAAATTTTTAAGTTTGGTTTCTGTTTTGCCAATCCCGAATACTTTCTCCCAATTTAATTTCTCGATATGATTCACAAAACAGGGCGTATTGAGGTCATTTAGAACTCAGATCGTAAAAATCCAAACAAAAATATACGACATAGGTAAAGCTGGGTGGGCTATGTGTGTTTATAATTTAAATTCACCCTCGCCACTCGCCTATAAAAACAATTAAAGCTTGCTCCGTTGGAAACGTGCTTGAAATAAGTCCTTTCTCTTCCCTATCCGATACGGACCATTTATTTTACTCGACAATTTATGGCCAGCTTTAAATTCTATAAACGTAAAAGTTATTGCTACGAATTCAGTTTAGTCGATCTGATTTTGTATTTTGTTAAAAATTGATAGACATATGTAGCGACATCGACGAAGCCTGTTATACGTGACTCAATGATACCTTAAGCTCGATCATAGCAGTGGTTCCGTTTCAGTTATGGTTAGCTATTTTTGGCTGTACATATATACTAAATAATACTATATATATATATATATATATATATATATATATATATATATATATATATATATACAACAATAGTACTACATAATATTTGATATAATAATTGATATTTATTGATTAAACTATAATTTGTAACCCCCAGAACCCTCAATCCAATTTTTTTTTTTTTTTTTTTTTTAAGACCTTTTATAATGAATAGAAAGATGTTATAATTGTATTAGAAACTTTGATTTCTTTATATCACCTTTATCTGCAATTACTTAAACAATTTTATGAAATCCTTTGGCACGTATTCCCAGCTACTGAGGAGGAGTAAGGTCGAATGGGAAGAAACTCACTTCAAAAACGTATTAATCATTCATCGAACATCTGTCAACCATTAGAGTTCCAGAAGGGGTCTGGAAACCCTGCTGGAGAATGAGGCGTTGGATGGTAGTGGCTATTAAATTGGAGGAACATCTGTCGATGACAAGAATTTAAAGGAAGAGGGATTTATCGGAGTGATAAAAGTAAAGGAAAAGATCTTAGTCTTTAGCAGGCCGTGTAATTAAAACGCTTTTTCAATAAAAATGTAAGTCAAGTGCAAAATAATAAATTAATGAAGTTTATATTGTTTTAGAACTATTTTATTAAAGCAAAAAATTAAATTACTATTATAGTGGCGTCGCACAGTGAGCCAAACAACGACTTTAGCACGAAAAAATTCAAATTTTGAATATCTAATATAGAAATGGAAATTGCTTGTATTCAAACTAGACTATTTGGCGATATTGGACCCGAGAGATTTGCCTCGATTATTTACACAAATAATTTAATATTACAAGTCAAAACAAAATCAATAAATCCTTAAATTTCCTCTCATTATGTATTTATTCATCAGAGAGTACAAATTTTCTGCTAAAATGAAAGCTATTGAAGTTATGTTACAATCAAATTGATTGATCCTATATCAAAATAAATTATAGCGCAAAATCAATTTTAAAAAAGGCACAGACATTGTTGGACACGATTGGATGTCTTCTGTTTTATATATATATATATATATATATATATATATATATATATATATTCTGAATGTATAGCCTAATATTTAATTAAAAAATCATTTGCGAAAACTTACGAAAACAAAACAGTGTTATGTTTGTACTGGGAGTTCCGATCGGATCTGTTTCTGAAATTATTTGACTTAAAAAAAAAATCGAATAACAGGATATTGTTGAATGCATTCAAACTGCGTTATGTATGGTAGCTTCGTCTCTGGTTGATGAACGAAAAAATTAAGAAAAAGAAAATCAACCTGAAACGAAGTTAGCGAACATCTGTTGGAGTCGGCTATTTGTGAAGGTGCGCTGAGTCGTAATTCTGGATGTGTTAGACTCAGAATTTTATTTTCTAAAATTTTTACTTGACGCATTTGTTTCTAAAATTGATAGAAAACAATTTAAAAAATGTATTATGAAAATTAAAAAACTTTTTTTAAAACCTATAGTTATCCAATTTTAGCAAAAATCTGATATGTTATTTATATTAATATATAAGTCTTACATACCAAGTTTAAGAATTTTCCCATATAATTTTTGATGAAAGTCTATTATGACCTTCAAGTAAATTACCACTTTCGGCTTGCCAATTTAACCAAAATCTAGTATGTTAGTTATATTAATATATGAGTCTTATTTCCGAAATTTGAGTGGTTTTGCAATATATTTTAATATAATTTTTTATGAAAATCTATCAATACCATCAAGTACCGCTTCCCGTGATCGTATAGTGACCAAAAAGTGAGGTGCACAACTAAATGTTACACCAATCCTAAATACAAACTTGATACGAACATACGACGAAACTAGTCAAATTGTATTCAGGAATGGTCAAAATGGATATTTCCGCTGAAATCTGAAAATCGAAAATTGTTGGGATTACAATACTTCCTTTACTGTTAAAGGAAGTAAAAACAGAGGCAGTGCTAGATTATTTATTCATAGTGAAGGTATAAAAATGTCGATATTGATCTAATCCACTGAATTTCTATGAAGTTCTTGGTATATACAAATATATCTTTCGGTAAATTCGTGTGTACCCTTTAAGTTCTAACCAAAATGAAGAAAACATCTCCGTGTAGAAATATTTCAAGATTAAGGTGTACGTAGGAAGCTCAAAGGCCTTGTACAACAAAGTGAATTCCATTTCCGTTTAATCTCAGTTTTGTCAGGAAAAAAAAAATCCTAGAGCACCTTACCGCATTAAATTCCCAACCTTGAATATCGAAAATAGGTTCATAGAATATCTATGAAGTCAAAGTCACGTTATAAAAAAGTAACTTGCTGCATCGTTATTATTTATCATAAGGTGAAAATAACTTTTGTCTTACGATAAAATAAAATAGCTTTGGTCTTTATATTTGAAAAAACCTACGTTTTTTTACCAATGTATTCATTTAAATTTTTTGAAACTAATAAAAAAATGTCGATTACCTTCATTTACATGTCCCAAAAATGGATTACATTTGAAATCGGTTCTGGTAAATACATTCATGCAATTCATATTATTAAATTATTATTGATAAAATGCATGAAGATGTTTTTATTAATTGTTTTATTTGAAATACAATGCTGTTTGCAATATAGCAGTAATAACTTTTTTTTTAGTTTGAATATTAACGAAAAAAAAAAAAACTTCAAAGCATTATAAAGTTTTGGGTTCAATTCTCATATTACTTTCTTTTTTCTTTTTTTTTGCTTTATTAACCCTCGTGATTTCTTGTCATTCGTTTCAGCTCGTAGGGTACAGTGTGCACCTCACAAAATAAAAATAATTTTTAACTCTCTGTTCTCGCAATCACGACAAATTAATTGTATCTCAGGTATAAAAGAAGATTTATTTCTCAAAATATAAAGTTAATTAAAATGCTAAAAAACAATTGGAAGATTCAAAAAGCCTCCAGTCTCTAAAATACCGGCAAACAACTAACAAGTCCACGTTAGTCTCCAATTCAGGGATCATCAGTACATACACCAAAACACATCTATACATCAAATCTGCATCTATGAAGATCAAACACAGTACATCTCACATCATTCGCCGAGAAAGACGCATCAACCAGAAACAGCACATCACTACAAGACATCCAATCAAAAACTGAAGTGTGTTTTTGGATGTCATGTGAAAGAGGAATGAAATGAACAAATAAATATATACAGAACTATTTTATTATTTTGTATGCTTTCCCGTAGATACTGCTCAATTTTCTAAATTCGTATTTATTATATCATATTTTAATTTTAAAGTGTAGAAATTTAATTGAGTCAATCATATATAATGTTACCTCATTTGCCATGGCCGTTACAGATATAATAACTTTGGCTTATTGCATGTCACTGTTTATACACAACCAATGTCACTATTTCTCAATTTATGAGATGATTTATCTAAAATTCTGAATATAACCCTGAGGTTCGAGTCAAGACGAATTATGCTGGCTGCTTTGCGTGTATGTTTTACTGAACGCACTAGCCGTGCAAGACCGTGACATAGTTATAAACTCGTGGTACCTGAAAGCCCGCATCAGTGGGTATGCATCTACTCAGCCATTGAACTCCCTGATGAATAATTGATGAGATGTTAAGGGGCAATGGTTATCGTTATGCAACCAATAGGGCTGTCGCAGATGACGAGGGTTCTATTCAAGTCTTTATGAGTTTGACGTAAAATGTTGCATATATACCTTATGGGCAGGATGTATTATTACAATGCGAAATAAGGGAATCCACTTGCGTGATGAGGAATATTCATATATTATCAGTCTCCTTGTTGTAATGCAGGAAATTAAACCATATCAATCTGGAGTTGCGAAAAAAAATTACGTTACTCGAAAATGATTCCTCCATGAAATCCTTAGTTGGATTTCTTTAAATCAGCATGACCTTAAAACAATAGGATTAGCTAGCTGGAGTAGTGCGAAGGGAGAGTAATATAAAAATTATTATAATTTTTAATAATTTATTTTTTTTCCTTCTTTTTTAGGCTCCAAAGAGAAAATTCTGTAAACGTTCCGCAGACCTATGGTGTGTATAATCTCTTGACAGGCCGCCTAATGATTTTTGCACGCTATTATACCTGGAATATGATTAGCCTTAGATATCGAAATCCACAATCAAATCACTCCAACCTTATATTATTATTTAATATAGTTTATCTATATTAACAATTTATGATAACATTTTTGGTGTTTCTAATAATTATTTTACGAAATTTATAGGTTATAAATGGTCTATGCCTGGTTTTAGAACTTTTATAATTTATAATAAGGCATTTTTTTTATTCTGAAATGAGATCTTCATTTATGGATTCTAGTTGAGGGGTGTATATAATTTCAGGCCCTTTGCCTATTTTAATAAATTATTAAAGTTTAATGCTATCAAATCAAGAGGAATAAAATGAACGATAATTAAAATGTATTTATGAATACAAAATGAATCAGAACAAAAAAAGATAACCCACTATGAATATAACCATGCTGAGTTATAGAAAAGAAATAAATCCTATAACCTCACGAATCATAAACCTTGACCTCCTCATTTCAATCAAAAAGCTAATAAAATTATAAATCCACAATGCAAGAGGCAAATAAATTATAAACAAGTAAATAATAACCAGCTGAAATACTTTCAGGCTGGTATCCCCGCCCAAAGATTAAAAAAGGGGCGGAATCAATGATCTTTCAAAAGTGGTATCGAATATTTGATTCAACTGGTACCGAGACTTTGTCGATATCGTATTTTCCTTTATGCAGATAACCTGGAATTATGGCAGGGGAATTATCGAATAAATCGCAATAGGACATAGGACACAAAAATAGGACTTTACAAAAGTCGTATCCGATATTCCAATATCCAGTCGGAGTGATGGACGATAGAGCACACTATTGAATAGTCATTGTCCAGTTTCGAGAGAATGGTATTCAGATGGATATTTAGTGGATTGATCACAATAAATTAATGATTAATTAATCAATTGCTAACGACAGTAAGTGGAAGATATTTGTCCATAACTTGTTATTTTTCAACTTAAACTCTTTTAATTCTCACCTGTCAAAGAATGCGCTGGGCAACAATGATTTTGCAGAGCAGAGTTTCATAGTCGAATCTGAATAATTCCAGTCCTTTAAATCCGAAAAAAAAGATATAGTGAAAAAAAAACTAACTTTTTTTTGAGTGGGGTATAGGAATTTGTTAAACTAAAGAGTTGTTATTATTTGTTTATTTAGAACCTGATGAGAAAAAGGAACGTGCGTTTCGAAATCCGCATCTCAGTCATACACCAAATGTAAGCCCTTTGCATCCTCCTTGAATCCAGAACCAAAGTGTCTTCACACTGGTTTTACTAACTTAATTTGGCACCCGTTATTAATCCTGTTGTCCAAGGTGTTACACAAAAGACGCTTGCTAAGCTTGTTATCAAGATCACTTATATTTCTTCGTTGTCTCTCTTGACAAAATATCCCACCTAAGTGAATCGAACTCCGGTACCGAAAGTGAACCGGATCGTTACCATAGGACTTATGCGAATTACACATGTTTTTATCTTAGTAACGAATTGTTAAAATGAGAAAGATAACGATATTTTATTGACACTTGAGAAATGTCTTTCTTCCAACGTAATAACAACATAAACGAAACAAACGAACAAGGTTCTTAAAGGATTATTATGTCCGTAGGCACTAAGCTTGGGAGGGAAACAGCCCTCAAGGACACACAAAATGGAAATGGGATGGACATCTGCTGCGGTGCAAAGATAACAGGTGGTCGAAAGTAGTCTCAGAGTGGACGCCATACAACTTATGGAGTGATGGAGCAATGCCTACAAGGTCGTTGTAGGACCCCTCTGGCGGAGAGTTGCCAGAAACAGGGATGTTTAGAAAAAGAAGAGGTGGGAGTTCGCAAACTCTGCTTCCCATTGGTGCTGGTCACCCATGGAAGTGTTGTCTATTACTCCCTTAAGGGGAGGCCTATGCAAGAAAAGACAAGAAGGAAAAAAGAACAAGAAGAAAAAACCCTGTTAATTTTGTTCATTTATACGTATATTCTTTTATTATTGTGTACATATTAACCTTATTTTTATTGTAACCTTTGGTAACCTTATCATTTATCTTGAACATTCCTTTAATTATTTTGTACGTAGTAACTTAATTTTTATTTTTATTGTAATCTTTATTAACCTCATCGTTTGTTTATTTAAATGTATTCTCTTTTATTATTTGGTACATTGCGACCTTAAATTGCCTAAGTAAAGGCTAGGTATTTCATTTCATTTTAAATCTGTATCGACAAGAGACTCGATAACCGAAAACATTTTTAATTTTTGATAGATCGGTTATACAATAAGTACATTATACAATAATGTATAGCTTATAATTTAAACTATACACTTAACTTTTGGGTTTATAATATATAATTTGATTCTTATTATCTATAATATGTTTTTGTTAGTGGATTTAATCCATTTTCACCTTAGTGAGTACCAACATTTATTTGATTTCTTGTCTTAATTAAATTCGTAATTCATAAATGTTTTATAATACATCTAATGTAATATGTATAATAATACCAAACTATATTTTTAATTGCTTATTTTTAAATTATTTGTGTCTATTTTAGAACTGAGGATGAATGTATAACATTCGAAACTAGTTTTCAATAAAACAAATTTATAGAAGTGGCAAATAATTTATCAATCCCTAATTAAAACTTTTGATTCCCATTTTTTGGATAATTAGGTCTCAGGTCATTGTTATTGTATTTTCGAGTGAAATTTAATCTAAATAACTAACGAGGCTCTAATTAAATATAGAATTAAAAACGAACTCTACTATTTAAATTCCTAAACAAAAAAAAAATTCTTCAACCTATTTCAAGCTTAATCCGTTCGTGGAAATTCATAAATGATGTCGTACACGTCATTTTCCCTTCCAGCAATACTGACAACTCAGTTTATAATTCAAAACAGAAAAACGGCTTCTTTAGAATTATAGAGAAAATTTTTAAGATGTAACTCCGGCTTATAAGACCGGAAAGGATATTCTCTTGTTAGAAGGACCCACCGAAGAAAAGGATTTAATATTTATTCTTAATAAGGAAACATAGTAGCTCTCCAGCGAGCTAACGGCGTATTTACAGGACGAAATTTTTGGCAAACTTCATTTATTAAACATGTAATTTTGACTGAAAACAGGATTCCGCGGGAGAATTTCATTTTATATGGGCACGTGGGTTGGGGTGGATATGGATATACATGTAAGATTAAAAGTGTACTAAAGAGGTAGGTGGGATATAAGTTCTTGGGGATGGGGTTACTGAAGGGAAGAATGTAATCTTCTTAGCCTAGCGGATAATAAAGATTGCAAAATATGGCAGGAGCCTCGCATCATCCACACCTCATAATGCACATATATGATTTTTTGTTAATTAAGTAAATTAATATTATATCATAAAGCGGATTTTAATTACAGTAAACTCTCGCTAATACGAACTAATCAAAACTAAGGGGGATTAACGGAAAATTCAGACTAACCAAAGAGAAACAAAATTACTTTATTAATAACAAATTAATTTTTTTAAAAATTACCTATTTTAAAAATATGTTAACAATAGTTAATCATTGTTCTGAAAGGATAATATTTGATATAAAAGTGGTTTCAATCAAATGCTCTGAAATTTTGCTGGGATTTAGTTTTTGTCATTCTGATCAAAAGTTTCCATGTGTACAAAAAAATTTAATTAGCGAATCAAGGTATCACTTTACCTTGGTAGACCATATGTCATTTGACTAGTGATAGAGGTATAATAACGTATGTAAAGATGTATTTATTTCTATACTTACTGGTTCAGATGCATAAATACCAAGAAACAAAACAGTTATTGAACTTTTCCACAAAGCTTCAGTTTAACTGTTTTACAAGAGCTTTCACAATTAAAGTATTAACATAAAAGAACACAAAAGAACCTTCTGATAAAAAGTTTCTTAAGAACTTATATCATTAAAAGCTCTGTTAATATAAGTTCTTGCCAAAACTTTTTTTATAAAAGCTCTATTAATTGAAGCTCCTACTAGAACGTTTTAAATATAAGTTCTCAAATATATGTTTTCACATATTTATAGGGCAAACTTGAGAAGGATCTTCGGAAGATGGGGGAAACCTCAAGAAATAGCAGTATTGTTGAAACAATTATAAAATCTTTTAACAAAAAACATAGATAATAAATACAATTCGAAATAAAAGAAAAAAGTAGAAAATCAATTACCTTTATATTTATATTATTTAGCATTTAATTTTTAATTTCAATATAAAAACTGCTTTCATTTTAATTAAATCACCAACAGAATGATTATTTAAAGAAATGACATTTTAAAATAGAAAAACCTTTCAAGACACAATCCCATCAGTATTTTCCACATTTCATTGGGAAATTCAGTAACGAGAACTTTTATTATAGTGTATTATATATAAGATTATTTCCCACTTCAAGTTCAAAGGATATGAATGGCTGTAAGAGGTTGCTCCGCGACATATATACCCCTTGTGTATGTGGGTGTATACATACATCTGAACCAGTAAGAATTGAAATAAATACATTGCTGAATAGGTTATTGTATCCGATGATCTACCATGTAGGCAAAATAGGACCTTAATTAGCAAATAACTCAAATTCCTGTCCTAGAATTCTTTTCACTGATGAAGACCTGCTCAGAACGAGAAAACCTAGCTCTGTTATAAGTTTCAGAGAATTTGATTATCACGTGAGCAATAAAATTTAAATTATTTTCTTTATTTTTCTGAATATTAGATATGGTGTACTTACCAACATTAAATTCCGCTGCAAATTTTATTTCGGGTTCACATTATCGTTAATTTAAGTAAATTTAGATGGTTCTTTTTTTAAGCGCACATTTCAAATGTAGAAAACAGTTTAATGCAAATCAAACATTGGATAATAATAATTATATTTTTTTTTCTATAACTGTTTGGGCCGTTATGGGAAAAGTTAGTAAGTTATTCAGAAATACCTGGGTCAATCCTTTTTTGTATTTTCTAAAAACTAATGAGTCGTAGTTAACTATATTTTTGATAAACAATACAATTTCCCATTGTAGAATAATTTAATGAAAAGGTTAGTTAATGTCAAACGATAAAGGAATTGAGAAAATAAACACGCGTCCAAATATTTACAGCTTAATTTTTATTTTTAATAAATGGATTTGGTATTTTTAACTTGATTTTTTAAATCTAGCACAGCCGTTAATACAGCCGTTTTTATTGAATGGATGTATATACTACAGATAAAATATTCCATTTTATTACGAACTGACATTAATTTTTATTTTTATATTATTATTTCTTATTTCCTTTTTCTTTAATTGCTCCATTATAATGTTTTTTTTTAATTTTTCAAGCGTATGCGAACTTTTAAAGTTTTAACCTTTTACTAGTTACTTTGAATTTTATTATGTTTAATATTTTTATTATGACATGAAATTATGAAGGACTGATTAGAAAAGAGAAGTATAAAAATGAAAAATTGGTTAAAAAAACAACGAAAAGTACGATATAATTTAGAAATAATAATGAAAATTTACAATGGCGAATAGTTAAATTAAAAAGTAGAAAAAATGTTGATATGGTCTTAATAGATTTACCAAATAACAATGTAATATCTATTGTATTTAGGCAGTATGGATTGAAAATAAAGCATTTTTCTCTATAACATTAAAAAGATTTCTAAAAAAAAAATGAAAAAAATTACAGTTAAACATACTATAAAATTTTAAGACAGTTACTTTAATATTAATCACGGTTGATATAACATGATTGAATACAATTTTAAATCGAGTAATATTTTTTTATTTCATTTATTTATTTATTTTGAATACAGAAGGGAAGGAGATTTATCTTTCCCTTATAATTTATTTTTTCGAAATAGGATCCCTCAACCTTACAATGTGATATATTAATCAGTCGATATATGAGATAGTGGGAGCATATTGCTGACCATACAATCACCCAAGAAAACTGTAGATCGAAGATATCTGCTATTGACGTTTTGTCTCTTCTATTATTACTTGGAATACTGATCGATTCGCTCATTACGTGTTGTGAATAATTCAAATAATTAAATGAAAGAGATCTAAGCTTATTCGTTCCTTTTGCTATGCTTATTGCTGATCATTATCTACGAATTTAAAGGGGTCTTTTCAATTACCCCTTTAAAAAAAATAAAATATACTAATGAATAAGCCCTAAAAATTAGAAGTCTTTAAGAGAGGAGAAAAAGAGTCGGACCGGAGACCATTAGCTGATGACTCCCCACATCAACTCCAACTCCGCCGCAAACTCCGGAGGCCAACTCCTAATTGGGTCCTTGGCTCCATCTACATACTCCACCGTCTCATTTTCACGCTATGTCCCAGCTCATGGCCAACTTTTCAGTTGGTTAGCTCCTCTGGGCTTGTATCTCTGACTACAAAAGCGTACAACTCTTGTTAAGGATTCGTTGACTTGGATATAATGCTTGTTATTCTCCTTCTATTTAGTTTTACAAATACAACGCCAAGCAGTGAGGTGTATGCTATTATTAAGTCAGTCGATTTTAAACTAAAAATAAATTGTAACACCACTATATAACACATTTTGGAAAACGCTCTTTATGATACCATGTTGTTCAGCCACATATCATGCTCTGCTGAATCCGTAAGCTTTACACATCCCTTACTATTACAAAATTATAAAAAAGAAAATTTTTTTACCCTAATTAAAACACGGTGGTCTCTGTTTTCAATACCTGTATGCTTGACTAAATATATTTAAGGGTCATATCGTCCATACCATGTCCAACAATCAAATATGCAAAAACGTGATTTTCATATACGTCACTTTGTGGCCTAGTCTTGAATTACTAATCCTCAAAGGTTGACGCCTTGTGTCGTTTGGAGGTTAGGAATTCAAGACTACACAATCCTCAACTAGAGGATTTCAAAGTGATGTATGTGAAAATAATATTTTTGCATATTAAATGACGAATATTAAAACCCCAATTTTGCATTTTCGATAGTTGGACGTGATATGGAAGATATGTACACTTTATTTAAATACGTTTTATAATTTTAGAGAAGGTAATTAGTGAGTTATTTATTAAAAAATATATATTTTTAGGTGGAGATGTTTTGTTTACGATTTATATTCCTTTATAGCTTATTTGACTCTATATTTCTTGGCTCTAAGCCTTGAATCTCATTCTTGAAATTTACTGCCTCGAGATACAGTAGTTAACTAATTGAAATAATTCTTTGTACAAAGCATACAGCATTCAATTGTGTTCCAAAAGCAATACTTTTTCAATAATATATTTTATTGTATGACTGTGCTGTTAATATAATTAGTGAAGTAAATCTTAACATGAATTAAGAATTAGTTGGTCTGGCGTTCTTAACAAAAGTAATGAAAGATATTTGTAATAATCTTTAGCTTTTATTAGACTTTAGCCTCTTCAGTATTCTGTGTGTATATACCATATGTATATACACATACACACAATATGTGTATATTGCATATATATGTACTGTAAAATAAGAATTAGGTTCCATTAATATATATTTTTTTTTTAATATGGACGTATATTTCATTCCATTTTTTCATACGTATTATTTTTATTTTCTGAGCACCTCCAGGGGTAGCGTTTTCTTCCATACTAAATAGGTTTTATTGGGTTTCTCCCTATAAAATAGAAATTTCATCGAAATCGGACTAGTATTTGCAAAGATATGGCTCTTTCAACTCCAGTGTCCCTCAGTGGGTCAAATGAGATGAAATTCTGTATGTAGGGTTTTCTGTGTCGGTCAGCGGAGAGGTAAAGCAATATAATAAATTATATATAACATAATATAATAACATAATATAATAACAGGTAAATTTCGGTATGTTAGGGAACTGCCTTTTGTGGGTCTCAACTTTTACTCACTCTCCCGTTATTTTAATATTTTGTATTTTAGTGAAAATACGGCTTTAGTGACGGAGCTCTGCTGCTCCGTTGACTGCTTGATTTTTTTTTCCGTCTTTTTCTTATTCCTTTATTTTTTTAGCTTATTAGATGATTTTTTTTTTCTTTTCTAACCGTTTTATCTTTATATAGAATATATTTGTATATATTTTTTAAATTAATATTTATATTTATTTTATTTTTATATGCAATATATACCGTCATCCTTCATTTGTTCTTATATATATATATATATATATATATATATATATATATATATATATATATATATATATATATATATATATACATTTTTTTTTATAACTGTGTAGATATTTAATGTTTTTTTATTAAAACATTTAATAATTTATTATCTAATTGGTCTTTGTGCCAAATATAATACTTATTATTTGATACATATTTTTTATTCTAAAGGGACTTTGTCTCAGAATAAAGTTGTTTTTCTATTTCTATATATAAATCATAAATCTTTTCGACCATATGTTACACAATACCTCTGAAGAGAAACGAATTGAATATTATTCTGCAGCAGAATAAGCTAGCTAAGGGAAGAGTCAACAATAGCAACACGGCTCATATTTCAACTACGCCGCTATCATCAATTAACGTTGATTTAATTAGTTGCTCGCGAGGACAGGTATCGTATCAATTACAGTGCCCTCTGTTATAATTGCCTACGTCAAAACGTCTTGTTTACCTTACCTCCTCACATCCTGTTGCCTCCGTTCGCCTGGCTGGACCTGCAACAAAATTCCATTTATGTATTTTTTTATAGAATGTCATCATTTAATTTTATAATTTATAGACAATATTAAATATTTTATAATTAAAAAATATAGGAGGTAAAGGATTATAGGTTCGATCAGAAATAAAACACCCAATAAATAATTTTATTTTCGTCATATACCCGATGCAACTCCACTTTGTTTATTCTTTTCAAGTTTTAGTCGTTTTTGTTTCTAGTTTTCTTAACATTTAAGAAGGGTTATGGTAAATTTACTGTGCGTTTCATTCCTGATTCCTAATTTCAACAGATTTCATCAACGGTCAACATCCGTCATTTAAAGAAAAATCTATAATAATAATGGATGATCATATGCGTATTATAAATATAAATAAACTATATAGGTACAGAAATGACCTATAAATTACCGATATTTAAATAAATTTAATCTTACGATGAAAATTGTTGTATTTATTGTTGTAAAAAAAAAATCCAATATGGCAAACCTGATTCAACATCGAAAATCGCAAAAAACTATTGTCAAATTTTGGTGGAATGGCGCGCACAATATGAGTATGATTAACAACCACTACCCGTCACAGCACCACCTAAAAATAAAATCTATCATTTATATATTATATATATATTATCATTTATATATTGAATATATTATTGATTTAACTATTTTTTTTCTTATTTTGTTATATTACTTTTATTGTTATATTATATAAAGCTGAAGGCCTATTGTTGGTAAAGGAGGCCATTACCGATAGCTGAGACCGGAAGATATGATATTGGCCAGCCCAACCGATGGCCGCTGACCCAAAAACGTCTGCTTGTCAATCTTCGACAGGCTTCTTTGAGATGGGTCGAGGCCTCCCAGATCCTAGAGCTCAATCAGGATCCAATATCACGGGGTTTATATCACGAACGTTACTTATATATGATGTATTAGTATTAATATGTGATATATTATACATTGTAATGCAACTTGTATTGTTGTATACTGTATTATTTTATGAAAAAAAGTTGTTTATTCCCAATGCCTGGAATGCTGAATTTTTTATTTCTTTCATTAATCACAAAAAGAAATTCAAGATATAGCTCACAATCAGACAACATAATTGATCTTATCCTGGCTTGATCTTCCAACAGGACTCTACGGGCATGTTGTATGGATGATGAAAACCGGTCGTCTTCGATATGTTTAGAATGAACACAAAACAGATTCCTCGGAGAATCCTTGATGAAAAGGCTTAAGAGACGAGAAGAGTTGGAAGACCTCGGCTCCGATAGATCCATGGAGTGGTTGCGAATGCAAGGTCTATCTTGCGGATCCGCAACTGGAGAGCGGTAGCAACCAGCAGAGAGGACTGGCGGACCAACCTGCTGGAGTCCTTGACTCTTCAAGAGTCGTCATGAATGATGTCTCGTTGAATGATGATCTCAACATATAAACATGAATCATGTTGTTTTTAGTTATATGTTTTGTCATGATCTTATCCCTGTTTTTCCAAACAACTCCTCCCAAAGTACTGGCTTTCAAGAAAATTTTAAATTTTGTAAGTGATTGCTCAGTCTCGAGAAGAGTTGAAAGGAGGATTTTTTTTCTTTATTTGTATCCTAAACATAGTGAGCTTGTGCAATTTTAACTTTTTACTCGTTTTTATTTTAGTTATATATAAAATTTGAGTACGTCTTGGATAATTTTGATTTAACTGAAAAAGAGAAAAATAAAGTACAGAAGAAAGCAATTTACATAACAAAAAAAAAATTTAAAAATATATCATGGTTCTTCTATGTAATATATGTTATTAACTTTATTATATATTAATTTTCTTTGCCGAGTTGTGTTTTGCTCTATTCTTTAAAAAATCTTGCGAAGAGTAACAACGTAAAGTAAAAATAAAAAACATACATTAAGCTACAAATAAGTCAAAATGTAGACATACACTATTTATTTATGGGTATATATATATATATATATATATATATATATATACACATAAAAATAAAGAAAATATACAATTCGGTTCTCATGCTTGTTTGTTGGAGTTTAACCCGTGGGGCTATAAAAAATAAATTTCAACCCTCCTAGGCCGGATTCAAATTTTCGAACCACTCCTGAGACGGAATTGCTAAGGCCTCACTATTTTTGTATTAAGACGAACTGAATAATTTTTAAGCTACATGAAGTTTATCGAAAATATAAAATGTTTCATAAAAAAAAAAATAAAAAAATTGAGTGATTTAAATTTCTTTTAAGTTTCATTACTCCTTTACCTATGCAACAATTGATCTACCTTCAGGTCTAAATTGAATCGTTTTACCTTGAAATATTTCTAGAGTTTTTATGGACAGCTATAGTAAACATATCATTTTTATAAGCTAATTGCATATGGGTATCATTAATTTTTATTCATAAAAGTTAATCTGAATTTAAAGAAAATGCGTTAATTTGAACTTCACGCGAATTCTTCAAATTATTTAAACAATGTAATTCTATAAATTATTTCAAGTCAATCTGAACCTACTAAGCTTTCAATTGCCAGCCTTTGATATTTTCATAGTTCTAATGAAATAATTCTTTATGCTCACCGGGATGAGAAAAAGATATGTTTATTCTTGATATTTAGGGTATAAATGTTAGAATTGAAGTAGAGGAAACTTTCATTTTAACATTATAAGGAGCAATTGGTATTAGACGCTATAACGAGATAATTTGCTGATTATGCGATAAAAAGAAATATTATACATATATGCAACTGGGGACGAAGGCAGGACGAAGGGATTGAGCGTGGGTCAAGATTTGCATTGGCCCTAATCAAGAAGCCACTGTTTAACTTGCAGAGGCTGCCCTCTACATTCTAATTTCCGAAACAGATCCGTCGTCAAAATTTAATTTGTCATGAAGGTCCACAGGCGTTAGTGTTTGGTCAGCGTTTGTTTTAATTATATTTAACTATTGTGAAAGCACGGGATTAAAACTGATTTCAAGCGAAAATTATTAGAATCAAAAATCAATATATCCACTTTTAGGGAGGGGAGGGGGGAAATTCATGGAGATAAGGCTAATTAATATTAATTGAAAATGTTTGTTTGTAACACCAATTTGACAGAGGAAAATTTAAGATTTGAAATAAAATAAAAAATATTTTAGGTGTAGAATATTAGTTTGTCGAAAAAATATTTGTTTTTGAGAAGCGGATTTATTAGATTTTGATCGATAACTCCTCAATTATATTATAATGATATAAATCAAACCAAATGGCAAATATTTGCAACTCTTTTGTCCGCTGTTGCCCTATATAGCACTACTCATGGAATTAATAGAATAACGCCATTATCTCTTAATTAAAAAAAATAACAGCGTTGTTCAAGCTTTCTTCTAATGTCACTATTTCTCGTAAAAATTTAATTGGGTTGGTAAAACATAAAATAAAAAATGCATCACTGTCTTTATTTTTAAATCGATGTTAAGTCCAAATTTCACCCTAAAAAAAATTTCAAAGTTATGTTGCATAAGAATGAAATGGTGTCTCTTTTTTTTTATTGTATTTTTTTTTTTTTTTACTATGAAAGAATATCTTGGTATATCTTATATATTAGAATAGAATATATTGGAATATTTTAAAAAAGAAATGATGGAATTCTATAAAGAGCTACAGATGAAGATACAGAGAGAAACACTTTATGTATAAAGTAATGCAGCCCAAATACATCGGGCTGCTTCTTAACAAAGCATACTAATCAATCCCATTGGATAAGTATAATTATACAACATAAACAATATTAATCAATATATATATATATATATATATATATATATATATATATATATTTTTTAAACATTTTAAATTGAACTATGATTTAATATAAACAAATAAATTAATTGCATTTTTTCTTTCTTTTTTTTTTACAATTGCATCGATTGAATATCTTTTCCACCTATAATTTTGTTACATACAATCAACAATTTTATAACTATAATAATAAATATATGTCCACTAAAAGGGAGGTGATGTTGGATAACGTCCAGGGGGTCTAGAATTATATTTTCGCCCAATTTCGCAGCGTCCTTTATGTCTTCCATGAAGCTCTTTGTACCCTTCTTATAGTTCTGGGAGATCCAAACCGGAGGCATCACACGATGGTCTCTTTCTTCCAATATCTCATGGAATTTCTCCTCCAAGAAAGGGATACACTTTTTGAATAAGATGTTTCTCCCCCCCCCCCCTTTTCACTCACTGACAATCTTTCAATAAGTGATAGTTATTCAGACAAAGGGAAATCAAATTTAGTTGTTAGGGTGGAGATGAAGCTATTCATATAATTATTACTGACTGCTCAGGTTCTGTAATAATAAAATATCGTTTTTATTTGGTAATAAGAAATAATAGTTTGCTTTTGCAAATGTATAAATTAGGCTTGGATAAATTCAGGTTCTTCATGTTATGAATGGTTTGCAACATACACTGAAATTCTTTGTATCTTTTTTTATTATAAAATATCTGATGTGGTCAACACATGACTTACTTGTACGCCTATTAAACTATAAATCGGTGGCTCAAAAAGTGATCCTGAGTTTCTGAAATTACAGTAAAAACGACACTCGGCGTCGCGACATCCATCTATTGACACACAAACAAACAAGCTCTCACATACCGTTATTAAATGTTGTTTTCTTTCAGTAGGAAACAAGTTCCTAAGAGATTTCTTCGTATTCCGTGACAACATTAAAACTGTCAATGTCACTAGAAATATTGAAAATTGACGGTTTCGACATTTTAAGCAGATACCACTTAGGTTATATCTTATTCTCCTGCTGCAGACTTGTTCAACTGACAAATGGAGGGGAAGGAGAGGGAGGGGGGGATACAAGTATTTTTCATTCAATTTTAATTCTTAAAACAAGTAATAAAAATGTTTAATTTGAGTGAGAAAAAACTCGCGTTTGTAACCTTTATTTCCGAATCATATGATCTCTGTATTTAATTTTAATATAATTTTTGATGTAAGATTATAATGACCTTCAAGTAAAGTACCCCTTTAGGTTGACCAATTTATATTTATATTGATACAAAAGTCTTATATACCAAATTTGAGATGTTTTACATTATATTTTAATATACTTTTTATGAATGTTTATTATGACCTTCAAGTAAAGTACTGCTTCCGGTTTCCTAATTTAGGCCAAAATCTAGTATGTAATTTAAATCAATATATAAAGTAAAAATACTAAATGTGAGAATTTTGGCATTATATTTTAATATAATTTTTGATGGAAATCTATTATGATCTTCAAGTAAAGTGCCACTTCAAGTAAAGAGCCACTTCCGGAGATCATGCAGTAACAAAAAAGGGAGGCTCACAACTAGATTTTACAACAATCCTAAATATAAAACTTTAACTTTCCACGGCTAACCGTTTTTGAGTTATGCGTGCGTACAGACCTCATGACGAAACTGGTCAAAATGGATTCAGGGATCGTCAAAAGGGATATTTCCGTTGAAATCACCAAACCGAAAATTTTCGCGATTACAATACTTCTTTTACTTCGTACAAGGTAGTAAAAAGTGGCGTGGAACATTTAGCGTTATTAGTATTTTATATGTAACAATTTAATGAATATAAGAAGCAATTAATTTTATTATGGCTGGTCTCCCAAACTGTTTAGTTATTATAGAGCAAGCTGTCTATACCCAGCTCATAACATTATCGTAAAGTGAATAGTTTACCGCCGAAAAGGAAATTGGGTGAAGGCAATTATGGCGGGAGTTGGCCATTGATGTGGCTTGAAGCGGGGCTAAGTTTTAGGCCATGTTGAGGTAATAACAAGAGGCCTTCAGATGTGGTCGTCTTCTCTTGTTGTTGTTGTTGTAGTCTCTCTGGTACCCTTTGAAATCGATACTGTTTACAATACTGGAAGCACCTTGTCATTATCTGTTCAATTTTGATTAGCTATGCATTAAACTTGATTGTTCTTCATCACAGAAAGAGAAAAAGAAAGAAAAAAAAAAAAACGAAGTTTATATAAATTTGAAATTTGCTTGGGAAATTGTTCAATTTTATATAAAAGCTGGAACTATTCTTTTATCTATTTAGCTAATAGTATATAATAAACCTACCGTATAAACGTATGATTCGTTGAACTAAAATATCTGATATGGGCACCAAATGACTTCCTTGTATGCCTGTTAAATCATAAATCGGCGGCTTAAAAAAAATACAAGACGTAAATAACAGAACCGTCAAGTAAAGTACCACTTCCGACTGACCGATTTTAACCAAAATCTGGTATTTTGGTTATACTGATATAAAAGTGTTATACACCAAATGTGAGATGTTTTGTATTATATTTTTTTAATATAAATATTAATGAAATACTATTTTTGAGAAGTTTAAGCCTATTATGGACTTCAAGTGAAGTACCACTTTCGGTTTTCCAATTTTAGCAAAAATCTATTATGTTATTTATATTGATATTTAAGTCTTATATGCCAAATTTGAGATGTTTTGCACTATTTTTTAATGTAATTTTTGATGAAAGTTTATTGCGATCTCCACGTAAAATACCACTTCCGGTTTGCCAATTTTAAATGAAATCTTGTATGTTATTTATATTAATATAGAAGTACTATATATACAAAATTTGAAAAGTTTTGAATAATAGTTTAATATACTTTAATATACTACCAGAAAGAGAATAAGTTTTTGTTTGACGGGATTTGTTCGTATCGCACTTCAACTTCTGAAAAAGCTACGTGTTTCCGATTCTCGTTTTACAGAGCTCTACCGTTCTTGTTTAAGGAATATATTCTTGAAAATCGTCTGGTTACATCTGATGAGATTCCCGATGAAAAGGATCTCAGTTAGGATAAATCCCCTCAGAGCGGTTATTGGTTCTGGGTCCTCAGATGTTTTAATTGCTACACCGGACCGCCTCTTCATAAGCCGAATGTAAATCAGCCCCTTGCAATTACCTCCTTCGACCTATCGATCCGTCTTCCTCTTCCTCCTTTCTAGGTCACATTAAATCACAGTACACTACCTTTCAAAGGAGAAAATGAGTAGCAAATTGAATAACGCGGTAGTGAGATCAAAGAGGACCGCATATCTGTAATTAATAATTCCTACCGAGTTTTAAACACCTGTTCGATAAATAATATACAAATGATCGAATCGTGGAATAATTATTCTTTTTCAGTTTTTCTAAGCCTTAATGGATACCTCCCACTTAAATGTTTAAAGATTGGTTGGCAACATGCAAATAAATAAGAAACCTCTTTTTTTTTTTTTTTTTAAAAGGTTGAATAATTTACATAATAATAACTGAAGCGGTTTTATCATTAATATATTCTTGAAATAAATAAAAGAAAAATTGTTTTGATCATTTAGAAATTCACCACTACGTTATTTTCTTCGAACAAAACATTTTCCTTAATATTTTTTCCCCCATTGCTCTCCATCCGAGGCTTGTTGTTTTCTGATGCCCTGTCTTTTTAGGCTTTTTTCCATCTCATCTTTCCATCTTATTTATTTACTTTTTTTTTTACCCTTTTCCTTCCATAATTATTATAGGTATTCTTCCAGGCGCAACCCTTTTAACATTTATCCATTTAGCTCTAGAACCTTTTTCAGTTCTCCATTGATTTTATTTGTAATTCCGTTATGGCTAAAATTTTTGGCTACCTTTCCCAAAAAATCCCATTTTAGCAGCAAGCCTTTTTTTACGGTAACTAATATTAATGACTGATGTTTCAGAAGTATATGCAAGAATGAGCACAAATTTTGCTTAGCAGATTTACCTTTATATAAAATAAACAAAGGTAAAATTCAAAAATATTAAGACCAATGTAGGATAAAGATATCATTGTTATATACAGTGTATGTTGATCTATCTTGGGATGATGTAGGTACTATATCTATTTGGTTATTATATTTTTAGACGGTTGGTGTGAGATGTGCTTCCTCTGTTCTGAATTTATTTGATTTAATTCTTTACTGTTCTGATGATCCCCGAATCGGTGAAACGGTAGCTGGTTTCTTATTTACTGTTATTTGAGAGACTTGCAGTTTTCTTTTTGAATCTTCCGATACTATCCCAACAGTTTTTAAACGAAAAAATCGAAGTAATAATTTTAAATAATAATTTGATCCTGATGGTATATTAAAGTACATTTGAATTCGGTTTAAGATAAAGGAACTGCGCTCTGAAATTTATGGTGGGTCTGTTAATGGAGTACAGTGCATTGCAATGTATGCTAACTATTTCGGAAGGAGTCACTATTTCTACATTATACCGCTTTGGAGAACCTCGTTCGCTTCGTCCCTTGAAATTGCTTCTTTTCCCTATTTCAATGCCTGCTGTAGAATTCTAAATATAATCAAGACAGACGAAATACCCAACTCTGTAGTCAAATAAAGGCATATTTCTTTCGTTGTTTCAATATTATTTCGTTTGAGAAGAACTTAAATAAATTTATAATAGGTTGACGCAAACGTTTTGTCAGTGTTTTGAACAGTACAATAAAATTCTATATGAAAAATAATAACTTACAGCTCAATCCTCTAAGTATGACTCCTCCTGTTGGACTGTCTTGAGCCACCTATCAGCCTACTCTTGAAGACCTCGCCGATACCTGGTCTTTATCTTTTGGTTCGAAGAACTCGCAAACACCGTTTTCGACATCCTCGTGATTATTGAACTGTCACCCCTGAAGAAAATGAGCAATTTAGCGAAACAAGTAATAGTCAGAGGGGGCGTGGTCAGGAATGTATGCAGGGTGCGGTAGAAGTTCTAAACTATCAAGTTCTTCAATTTTATTCAGAGTTATTCTAGCGGCGTGAGAACGAGCATTATCTTGAAATAGGAGAACTCTCTTCTAATTGACCAGGCCAGGATATTTCTGAACCCCAAGAATAGTGACAGTTGACGGGTACTGTGTGACGGATTTTTATTAACTGCCCTTTCTATAGCCTCAATGTTCCACTCAGATGAGCGCCCAGAACGTGGTTTAACTTCGAGGGTGGAGTCGCCGCTGTTGGAACGCCCAAACCAACGCTGTACAGTCCTTTCATTCACAACACCCTCCTCCTCCACTTCAGGTAGTTTTCGAGCAGCAGCCTGGAAATCTTTGTTTCCAATAATGCCGCAAAAGAACACGAATTTAAAAAAATTCTGAATCCATATTAAAACGTATTGGTTTGAAAGAGATAAGGATAACTGAGCGAACAATTGTTTTTTTAAAGGTTATGTTTCTGATAAACATTGCTAGTTTATTAAGGTAAAGACTGATGCAGAATAGGACAGACAAACAAACAATTCCCTCCAAGAACCGACAATCTTTTGTGTCATTCTAGTAATATTCATTAATAAGTTTATGGATAGTATCATGATACACTGAATAATAATATTGTAAAATTGTACTAGAAGATATACAAATATAAAAGCTGGTTATTATTGCTAATCTATAATACAGGAGTTTGTCCTGAATTTAAGGGTATTTCTAATAAAGGAATAAGAATACTGGAAGGAGTTTCGGTAAACCTTTGGAATTGCTACTAACGACCGTTAAGAGGTCTAGATTTTCAGACCTGACTATACGTTCATCCACTGCGCATGCGCAATTACAATTATCGGTTTGAATATTTAATTGGGCATGCGCAATGAGTGAAAGTATAATCTGGTCTGAGAATCTAGACCTCTTCAAGGTCGTTAGTAGCGATTCTATTCCAAATGTTTACCGGAGTTTCTTCACAAAATTACTCATAATAAAGGAATATTTCGGTAACTTAAACTATTTATATCAAATGATTTTCTAGGAACAAAAATAAACAGTTTGATGGAATCAAATATTTTGCTTAAACAATAGCAGAAAAAAACAAAAAAAAACATACATATATAAAATAAAATACACTGACTGGATATTATAATCGGAAAATTATGGAACACACTGAAACATTCAAAATTTCATGTTTGTGCCTTCCGGATGAATAAAAAGTATTCACTGGAAGTACAAAGAAAACAAAGCTCCAGGGTAAGATAAAACACCTACAATTTCTATTCTCTTCTGAAAATTCTTTGCATCTTAAAATTATCCTCTTACTGCAGCAATGCATTTTAAGGAGGTATATTAAGATTATAATTATTTGTTGTCTAATTATAATCATTTAATTCTAATAAATAACTAGGCGATGAGCCTATTTTCGAATTTTATATACACACTTATGTTTCCTTAAATTAATGTTTAGATAAAAATGTTCTTCTGTAGTTTTCGTGGTCCAGTAAGTGTGCTTGTTGAAAAAGGTACTTCTGGACTTATCCTTAAGATAAACGCTTAAGAACTAATCGAATATTGGAAATTTTAGTTCCTCGCAAAAAATCGATGATTTTCACCTATCCATGGATGTTCAGTTATCACTATTTTCCTCATTAGGTACATATTTCATTTTGGAATGATTTCAATATATTTTCTTTACTTTTTCCAATGTGTGAAAACAATAACAATGCTGCGCCATTTAATTAGGTCGAGTTAATTATGGTTACATGCTCGGTTGAAACATATGAAATTTAAATTGAAAGAAACGCAAACTTTAACGATATTATTTGTATTCAAAATAACTTCCGTTAGTCAATTATACTTAAGGGGCAGAAGCATGAGATGAAAACCTTAGCCCGCAATAATATTCTTATTAAATGGGATTGTACAATTTCCATTTTATCTCTAAGGAGATCCCGAATTATAAAACCTTTTAAATCGGCGCTGATTCGATACTAAGGCATACCATTATTTACGGTTAGGGGAAAACCCTTTAAACCGAAAATTATTATACTATTATACTGAGCCGAGTTGAAGGATTCTATAAGCCTTTATTAATATTACATTTTATAACTAAATCCTTATAAGAGTCATTTACATAAGCTTATTTTCTTTAAATGGGATTCGCCCTCAAAGACGTGTCGAAATTATGACATTTTATAGTGGCCAGCTTCATTTTACAAGCTTCGGAAGATTATTTAGAATAGATTTGGATGGCACCTTGCGAACTACTTAGTTTGTGTAAGTAAGGAGATTTCAACTAAATATGATATATCTATTTTGGGCAAATTTTGCAATTTATGAAATATTGATATCTTTACAGATAATTTTATTAGTAACGTGATAAAGCATTGACCATTCTTCGAAGGATTTAAAATTCAAAGGATTAGATTCACTAAAGGAGGTGTAGGCAGACCTCAATCGATACAGAAAAGTTCATTTGGGCTATGGTTCAATTCCGAAAAGAGAAGGAGTAAATTTAAATGTTGTGTTGTTTTTTTGGCTTTCAAGTGTTAAATAGGAAGCGGTAAATAAAAAATTATTTAAGTAAGATAATTCTCAATTGCAGCATCGTAAACCAGACAAAATTCCCTTTTTAAAAAAGTAGAATTTATCGTTGTTGGAACCATTTGAAGGAAGATTTCGAGCGACTATAGCCATGTATTTCATAAAACCAAGAATTATTCACGATTTGTTTTTTTTTTTATCATCTTCCTGGTGGTTTACCGATTTGGCAATATTAGAAAAACTTCTATCTTAATAAGCTTTAAGTCCATGTTAGTTAAGTTGAGGTCTGTTACAGAATAAGCTGAGATTCGCCTACAGCGATTATATGATGTGAAATTATCTCTGCTCAAACTACCAGTTGTTTCAGCAAAAATAATTACAAAAAATGATTACGAAGCTTTTATTTTATTTTTATCTAGCATACATTCTAATAAATCAATTACTAAAATACACTTTTTAATTATAACAATTATATAAAATAAAATATTTAATGTGGGTTTAGCAAATGAAATTTTTCTATATTTAAATTTAATAAATATGAAATCCTCTCTCTTTCTTTTCTCTCGTTGCAGTAAGGACATAGGTATACTGTGCTATATTTTTTGTAATCTGATTTTCTAAGGCAGGTGTGGGTTCCAGAAACTGCATTTTCTTAATTTATTTGTTAATTATATACTGTATTCAATGTATTTGTATCGGCTCTAGAAGAGAACTGACTAATCCAACTATATTACTTTAAAAGGCTAGAAAACGCAGACCCTCCATGCCGCTAATGGTCACTAGGTTGGGATATTATAAATATATTTGGAGATGTTTTCCAAGTGTGTCGGGTTCACCAATACACTTAACTAAACTATGAGATGGCAACCAGAGTAAATATTTATTTTGACTTTGAGTAGATACTGATTTTGACTTTGATCTGACTTTATTTAAGATTATTTATTAATTAAACTGTTGGTTTAATAATTCACAACATAAATTAATCTCATTATAAAAGAACCATTGACTATAATATATGTATTTGAGAATACTGGGTCTAGATTGCCTATTAATATTTCACCATGGTGCCACATAATATTAAACAATAATGTACACATGAATGAAAGTGAATATGAATTATCTGGTGTTGCCTTCGTCGTCTCGGATAATGTCCGCTTTGCCGCGCGATGGTCGGGTTGCGTCCCTTCAGCTGCGGTATCGAACTCTGCCTGCCAGACTCGCTGAATCCGTCTGGGATGGACTGCTCAATTGGTCTTCCTGCTTCTACTCTCACAACTCCACTCTCTCACACTTCAGCCCTAACTGCCCATTGTTTCGTGTCGACTGTCAGTACTCTCTGTTTCCCCTTACTTCCTCTTGAAATATCTATTTTTCATTCATTTGGTCCCCACCCTCCCTTCCTACCGGGCTTCCTATTGGTGGATATGTTAAGAATTTGGGCTGAAGGCGTGTCCTTTCCATCGACATCGAATCTTTTGAAAGTATTTCTCCATTGCCCCATCCTCGGCGGCAGGTTTTATTCCACCTTGCCAGTAGGCCTCTGGATTATTTTTACAATGCTTTTACTCTACCTTGTCTATATGACTACTTGAGCTCTCTGGCGGTGTCTCAAGTCTCAAGTTGAGATATCCCAAGCTGGCCTTCTCAGGTAGAGATAAAGCCCCCTACTCGGAGGTGTGCCCTTTTTCGAGTAGAAAATCTATTTCTTTTAATGTTGAATAAATTATGTGGCAACTACTTAAATTACCCATTATTTATTTACTTTTGTTTAATTGAAAATATTTTCTTCCATACCTGTATTTTCAATAAATAGCAACTGCAAGGATATATACTTCATTTAGTAACGATAAAGTTCATTACTCAACGATTCCAGAAGTATGACTAAACGCCTGATCTGTATGAAATGAAAGTAGCATAATTTGTTATTCAAATGTTATCAAAGGCTTAATATAGTCTAAGCGAAAGGATATACAAATAAATTATTCTGATTAATTGGTCCAATGTTATAAACGCTTTTTAGGTGTTACCACTAATACCTTCAGCTCCCCAACTAATTTCCCGCAACAAACTGTTTATTTTAATTCTAGGAACAAAAATAAACAGTTTGATGGAATCAAATATTTTGCTTAAACAATAGCAGAAAAAAACAAAAAAAAACATACATATATAAAATAAAATACACTGACTGGATATTATAATCGGAAAATTATGGAACACACTGAAACATTCAAAATTTCATGTTTGTGCCTTCCGGATGAATAAAAAGTATTCACTGGAAGTACAAAGAAAACAAAGCTCCAGGGTAAGATAAAACACCTACAATTTCTATTCTCTTCTGAAAATTCTTTGCATCTTAAAATTATCCTCTTACTGCAGCAATGCATTTTAAGGAGGTATATTAAGATTATAATTATTTGTTGTCTAATTATAATCATTTAATTCTAATAAATAACTAGGCGATGAGCCTATTTTCGAATTTTATATACACACTTATGTTTCCTTAAATTAATGTTTAGATAAAAATGTTCTTCTGTAGTTTTCGTGGTCCAGTAAGTGTGCTTGTTGAAAAAGGTACTTCTGGACTTATCCTTAAGATAAACGCTTAAGAACTAATCGAATATTGGAAATTTTAGTTCCTCGCAAAAAATCGATGATTTTCACCTATCCATGGATGTTCAGTTATCACTATTTTCCTCATTAGGTACATATTTCATTTTGGAATGATTTCAATATATTTTCTTTACTTTTTCCAATGTGTGAAAACAATAACAATGCTGCGCCATTTAATTAGGTCGAGTTAATTATGGTTACATGCTCGGTTGAAACATATGAAATTTAAATTGAAAGAAACGCAAACTTTAACGATATTATTTGTATTCAAAATAACTTCCGTTAGTCAATTATACTTAAGGGGCAGAAGCATGAGATGAAAACCTTAGCCCGCAATAATATTCTTATTAAATGGGATTGTACAATTTCCATTTTATCTCTAAGAAGATCCCGAATTATAAAACCTTTTAAATCGGCGCTGATTCGATACTAAGGCATACCATTATTTACGGTTAGGGGAAAACCCTTTAAACCGAAAATTATTATACTATTATACTGAGCCGAGTTGAAGGATTCTATAAGCCTTTATTAATATTACATTTTATAACTAAATCCTTATAAGAGTCATTTACATAAGCTTATTTTCTTTAAATGGGATTCGCCCTCAAAGACGTGTCGAAATTATGACATTTTATAGTGGCCAGCTTCATTTTACAAGCTTCGGAAGATTATTTAGAATAGATTTGGATGGCACCTTGCGAACTACTTAGTTTGTGTAAGTAAGGAGATTTCAACTAAATATGATATATCTATTTTGGGCAAATTTTGCAATTTATGAAATATTGATATCTTTACAGATAATTTTATTAGTAACGTGATAAAGCATTGACCATTCTTCGAAGGATTTAAAATTCAAAGGATTAGATTCACTAAAGGAGGTGTAGGCAGACCTCAATCGATACAGAAAAGTTCATTTGGGCTATGGTTCAATTCCGAAAAGAGAAGGAGTAAATTTAAATGTTGTGTTGTTTTTTTGGCTTTCAAGTGTTAAATAGGAAGCGGTAAATAAAAAATTATTTAAGTAAGATAATTCTCAATTGCAGCATCGTAAACCAGACAAAATTCCCTTTTTAAAAAAGTAGAATTTATCGTTGTTGGAACCATTTGAAGGAAGATTTCGAGCGACTATAGCCATGTATTTCATAAAACCAAGAATTATTCACGATTTGTTTTTTTTTTTATCATCTTCCTGGTGGTTTACCGATTTGGCAATATTAGAAAAACTTCTATCTTAATAAGCTTTAAGTCCATGTTAGTTAAGTTGAGGTCTGTTACAGAATAAGCTGAGATTCGCCTACAGCGATTATATGATGTGAAATTATCTCTGCTCAAACTACCAGTTGTTTCAGCAAAAATAATTACAAAAAATGATTACGAAGCTTTTATTTTATTTTTATCTAGCATACATTCTAATAAATCAATTACTAAAATACACTTTTTAATTATAACAATTATATAAAATAAAATATTTAATGTGGGTTTAGCAAATGAAATTTTTCTATATTTAAATTTAATAAATATGAAATCCTCTCTCTTTCTTTTCTCTCGTTGCAGTAAGGACATAGGTATACTGTGCTATATTTTTTGTAATCTGATTTTCTAAGGCAGGTGTGGGTTCCAGAAACTGCATTTTCTTAATTTATTTGTTAATTATATACTGTATTCAATGTATTTGTATCGGCTCTAGAAGAGAACTGACTAATCCAACTATATTACTTTAAAAGGCTAGAAAACGCAGACCCTCCATGCCGCTAATGGTCACTAGGTTGGGATATTATAAATATATTTGGAGATGTTTTCCAAGTGTGTCGGGTTCACCAATACACTTAACTAAACTATGAGATGGCAACCAGAGTAAATATTTATTTTGACTTTGAGTAGATACTGATTTTGACTTTGATCTGACTTTATTTAAGATTATTTATTAATTAAACTGTTGGTTTAATAATTCACAACATAAATTAATCTCATTATAAAAGAACCATTGACTATAATATATGTATTTGAGAATACTGGGTCTAGATTGCCTATTAATATTTCACCATGGTGCCACATAATATTAAACAATAATGTACACATGAATGAAAGTGAATATGAATTATCTGGTGTTGCCTTCGTCGTCTCGGATAATGTCCGCTTTGCCGCGCGATGGTCGGGTTGCGTCCCTTCAGCTGCGGTATCGAACTCTGCCTGCCAGACTCGCTGAATCCGTCTGGGATGGACTGCTCAATTGGTCTTCCTGCTTCTACTCTCACAACTCCACTCTCTCACACTTCAGCCCTAACTGCCCATTGTTTCGTGTCGACTGTCAGTACTCTCTGTTTCCCCTTACTTCCTCTTGAAATATCTATTTTTCATTCATTTGGTCCCCACCCTCCCTTCCTACCGGGCTTCCTATTGGTGGATATGTTAAGAATTTGGGCTGAAGGCGTGTCCTTTCCATCGACATCGAATCTTTTGAAAGTATTTCTCCATTGCCCCATCCTCGGCGGCAGGTTTTATTCCACCTTGCCAGTAGGCCTCTGGATTATTTTTACAATGCTTTTACTCTACCTTGTCTATATGACTACTTGAGCTCTCTGGCGGTGTCTCAAGTCTCAAGTTGAGATATCCCAAGCTGGCCTTCTCAGGTAGAGATAAAGCCCCCTACTCGGAGGTGTGCCCTTTTTCGAGTAGAAAATCTATTTCTTTTAATGTTGAATAAATTATGTGGCAACTACTTAAATTACCCATTATTTATTTACTTTTGTTTAATTGAAAATATTTTCTTCCATACCTGTATTTTCAATAAATAGCAACTGCAAGGATATATACTTCATTTAGTAACGATAAAGTTCATTACTCAACGATTCCAGAAGTATGACTAAACGCCTGATCTGTATGAAATGAAAGTAGCATAATTTGTTATTCAAATGTTATCAAAGGCTTAATATAGTCTAAGCGAAAGGATATACAAATAAATTATTCTGATTAATTGGTCCAATGTTATAAACGCTTTTTAGGTGTTACCACTAATACCTTCAGCTCCCCAACTAATTTCCCGCAGAGAAAGACCTCTGGTGACCAGAAGATTACACGGAGGATGGGGGTCGGAAAGGATGGATTAACAGGGAAGGTGCGGTCATCTATCAGGGGAAGCTAATTATTGTCGGGATTCAATTCCCTTATGGGACGATATTGATTTAGGCCCATGGCGGGACAGCCGGCTTATAATATATCACACCTGTCCGTCCTCCGCAGGCATAGTCTTTGTCCTGTCTCTTTTGTCAATACCTATCTTGATTGTAAACCCAAACATTAATCTTAATAAGAGCGATAATTAGTCATGAATAAAGAAATTTGAAAATCCATTAAAGTGGAATAAAATCAGCAAAATTAGAAGTTACACTTACAAAACATATTAGATACTTTTGAATCCCTGAGCCTATCTTATCTCTGATCGTGAAGACCACGATTCTTAGATATAAAAAACAATTCAATAGTACATTATATTAAAAAATATATAAATCTTGATTAATGAAGTATAAGATTGAATTTGTGTACAATTAACCAATGTATTACAACTAAATTGTATGATGGCTCTGATAGATACAGGAGCTATCATATACTATTGCACCAAATGTCTATTCCGAATATATTATATGAATGATTCCCCAGTAGATTATAATTCAACAATTTCTCAAAGTAAATAACGCTGGTAAAATATAGTTCAAGATTACATTATCAATTTCAATAGTTACGAAAATGTCTAATGAACTGATCAACTTGAAATTTGCACAGAGTTGCTTGGAGTTTGAATTCAAATTTCTGAATTGTCAAATAAAGTTTTCGTATGAGTATTTACCTGGTAGTATCTATGGTACACCTTTTATTTTCTTCTTATATGTCAAACGGTTAATTTAGCAGGTCCCCAACATACTAGACAAGACATTACAACGTGTTTAATAGATATGATAAATAGAAGGAAATAAATATGATAAATCGTTGGAAATAATAACCTATGTAGAGGTGGATCATGTGGAAAAATTTCGAATAGGACTGTACAACTTAAAACAAATAAATAATAAAAAATAAGAGAAACGAGAGTTTTTGAATTTCTGGATCAGGCATGAATGGTATTCCACTTTACTATTGACTGTACTGTTGTGGTATCACAGAATGGTTGGGAACGAATGAACCTAAGAGATTGTTTTTTTTAAAAGGGCCCTGAAATTTATTTACTGTAAATAGTAAACAGCCTAATGATCTAAAAACAAAAAATGTAGTGATTACTAAGGAGTGAGGAAATCATGATACAAGGGTGTCCAATATAAATCGGCTCATGCGCTTCTCACCGCCAAACGGATGATCTAATAAAAACTGCCTGAGGAAAAAAAATGTAGGTCTACTTCTATAGTTTCACCGACCGATGTTGGTTTTCAACTTTGATGCGATATGTGCGGCAAAAACTTGGGGTTTGCGAATAACACCGGTACTGCCGTCGTAAGGTAAAAGACCCTCACTCCAAATCATTTTTTAAAATATACTTACCCGAATTGCTCTAAAAACTAAATCTTTTTATGACAGAAAGCCCTAAAACCAATTATTAGGATCCAACCATTGGATTTAGAGCTATCTAATGTCATAAAAAGGAGTATTTTTTTAGAATATTCGGGTACCATACAAAGAATTATTTTTAAATAAAAATATTTGGAGCTTAGCTTATCATGACAGTATTATAATATGCTCACTTAGATTCATTAACAAGTTTTGAAAGACCCTAGAAATTGTATTTCGATATCTTCAGAATTGGAGGATTTGCATCAATTTGGAATCTTGAATTCTTAACGACGTCTTTATTTTTCAGGCACACCATAGACTCGAATTTCGGAAAAATGATGCATAATTTTAATGTATTTTTCATCGTCTTTCTATTACAAACATTGCCTAGCCTGTAGGTGTTATATTTTTTTCTTAAAAAAAAAAGTGCAAAATGTAGTTTCTGAAATGATTTTTTCACAATAATGAAAGGGAAATTGATTTTATGAATTGAAAATGTTTATTAATTTAAAGATAGAATAATTTGTTAATGAATAACAAAAAAAAAAATAATGTCCTGCCTAAGATGTTTGAGTGTTAGAGCAATCTTTATGCAGCATAGTTCTGCCACTTTATGCATTGCACCAATCATAAAGCATACAGATTTGTGAAGATGAGTGTTGGTTCAAACACCAAACGCCACATTACAGCTTATAACTTCTCCATCCGTTGCTAAAACCACAATAGAAGCAACTTATATATAAGCTCTCATACATTCCAAAATTCTAATGACAGGCGCTAACCGGAGGAAGGAGAGAGGAGAAGTGCAGTAGAGACACGCCGCTAGCTGGAATACTAATTTCCAGCCTGATAACTACCGCTGTGTATACATTATGCAATGGTGGGTCTCTCCTGTCCCGGCTATTAGTCTGTTTGCCGTTCTCTAATTTATACTATCTGCATGCATGTACATTTACGAATATATTTATCCTATATATCTAACGTTTATGCATGGCGCTTGATATGGTCTAGTAATTGCGAAACATTTAATCTCAAATAAACCAATAAAGGAGAGATTTATAATGATTTTTGTAATATATATAATATATATATATATATAAATAAACAAGAATATCAACAAAATCCTGCTCCTTTATTTGTGCAAAAGGGGACGTTTTCCACCGCCGGAACAATTTGGTGCTGCGATTCGAAGAAGAGGATGGATGCCCTTTCTGAACGGACTTTGAACAGACGGTCCCAGAACCGGTGAAATTGAGGCAGACACAATGAAACGTACTCGGGAATTGGCAAGAAAGCTTGGAGTTTCCCAATCCACCATAAATCGTAGTGCGGATAACACTTGGGAAAAGTGAATCGCTCATCAAGAATCCATGAGATAACCACTGAGAAGGCATAAGGTCAAGTATTAATTTTTCCACAACTGAAAAATCCAAATGATCGTCGTTTCGTTAATACGACAGAGGCGTTCCGTGAGTGATTCCCTCACAATCTATTTATGTTGCTCTGTAGATATATTGAATTACTACCGTCTCCAAAATCATTTTAGTTTTGGAAAACACTTTTTTATAATAATTCTTAAAACAATATGTGAAAAAAAATTAAATTAAATAAAAAGTAAGGTTTATGTTTGCACTGATATTCTTTCTGTAGTAAACTGAAGTTGGGTTTTGTTTCAATAAGATAATGCCCGACTAGACACTTTACTTTAAGGGGGACAAAAATGGAGTCGTGAGATTGTATTTAATCGTTTTTATCGACATAATACAAATTTTGATGTATCTATTTTTTTCATTTTTTTTAATTCATTTTTTCATTCATTTTTTAATCCAATTAGCCACTGCCGTGGGTGTGTGTATTTGAACAGCCTACCTCAAAAACGAGAAGTTCAACGAAACTGAAATTACTTATTTAAGGTATGTTACTTATGCATAGGATGTTAGCAACTTTATTGATAAAATCGACTAACCGTAAGTGACACTTATTAAATTAAAAAAAGTTCATTTATTAAGAAAAGGCTTGCAAATGTTTTCATATAATTAATGGCTTCATAGGGTTTCAAAATTTTGATCCCGTCCTCACAAATTCTTTGTACTGATGCGTATTTATTTCTTCTTCATTTCCACAATAATAACACATTTCGTCTGAAAGTAATAGACTTTTACACTGTATCCAAGGCCAGCGGAGGAGAATGCATTTTAAATCTGTTTCATAACCCATAGAACACGGTTTTAGAGGATTCGGAGATGTATGTACGATACAACGATAAATGTATTTATCTATATATGATTACCAATTTATACATACAAACATAAGCTAAGAACATAATTTTTATTCTTTAATAAATAATAATTTAAATTTCATATAATGGTAGAAGAAAACAATGTAGAAATGATGACGAAATATACTTTTATGCGAATAAGTAAAATATAAAATATATTGAAATATTTTGAAGTCTTTAACATCGAAATATACCTAGCAATAATAAAGATGGCATCCTGTTAATATTGATCTGTAAATCTATTTATTTTTTTTTATTTAGCAATTTCTGATTGTTTCAAACATGCTACAAACAGCAGTACTGATTTATCTACAATCATCTATCTGATTTATCTGCAGTCTGTGTTGCTTATTTCATTCACCCTCATTCAAAAAATTTTAGAAGTTCTTATTTAATGGCAAATTTAAAACATCTATTCTTTATAATCACCCATCATATGAAAACCGTTATCCCAAATTTAATACTTGATTTTTATATAATTCAGACTTTTAAAAAAAAAATGTTATTTAATATTTTTAATCTTTCATAGTTAAAATACAGTGGAATCCCGATAATTCGTATGGTCAAGGGTCCGAGAGTTAAATAAGAATTATCGAGATATTTTAATTATTGAGATTTGCAATAATCGGCAATAAAAAATACGAAATAACAAAATTAATACAAATTTATATTAATATGTATGCTCACACAAACGATATAATTAGCACAACAAAACATTAAAATATTACATTTGAAAAAAATATATTATTTTCTGTTGGTGCAATCCTTGAAAACGGGTCTTGCTGATGGTGTTTTTATGCACGGCTCATAGCAGATAATGCGTTAACACCAACATCTGATTTTGTTAAAAAATTAAGCGCATTGCAGATGTATTGTTTCACCATTTTAGAACTAATCGTCGGTACATAATCTTCTTTTCAGGCTGAGTCAAAATTTTTTCTTCAGTTAGGATCTCCGCTACCGCTAAACTTTCGACGAAATGGGCGAAATTTTGGAATATTATGGGAGTTTCTTCATTTTGATAAAGGTTATTTCATACAAGAGAGAATTGAAATCATGTAAATGTTTAGTAAATTCAGCCAAAATTTGTCCCTTGCTGAAAATAAGCTCCTTCCCATCCTCATGCTGTCAAGGAGTTTTATAACTATTTCAATGTGTGAAATGTCTTAGATATTATGATACGGTCTGGAAGCATCAGTTTAGAGGCTGTTTTGGCTAGAAAATTAGACAATAAACCACCCAAAATTCATAGAAACGATTCTCCTCTGTCACTTTCCTCTCCTTCTCTTAAAAAAATGACGAGCTAACCAGATATTTATTAGAAAATTCAAATTAGAAGACTTTACATTGCTTGGAAGATTAAAATAAATAAGAATAATCTAGGATATCAGATTGTATTGTTTATATACGAATTAAAGGGAAATTTTCAAGGTACCAGAGAATCTATACGAGTTACCGGGATTTACGAATAACTGGACTATGAATTATCGATATAAATTTAACATACTCATTGATTTTTTTTACAAAAGTTCCGATTATTGATGAGATTCATTAAACATACCGCATAGACATATATCGTTAACAGGACATAAGAGACATGGCTGCGGATGGTTCAACTAGAGAGAGGGATTTCAGAGCCGAAGGAACTCGTTAGTACTCGGAAACTAGGGTTACGGGAGGACAGAGCCGTGAAATTAGTACAGTTCTTGCTTTGCTCAACAGCATACCGTCGCAATTAACCTTCTGGTTCCTCTTTGTATTTAGTCCGGTCTACGGCAACGCTAATTTATTAGCGGATCGCTCTCTGGATTAGAGTTCAAAGGATTTAGAAGAGGACTATATAGAACTTTTACATTTTATGAGGTCCAGGTGTGGATGCTTTCACTGGTCCTTAAAAGGGTCCAGTGTCTACAATTGTTATTTTACATATCGCATCAAATAATGTACATGTGATTGCATAACTTAGGTTAAATATATATATTTATATATCTGTATTATTTATTTTTTTTTGTCCATGACTATCTTTTATGGAACATTACTGCCAGTGACACAGCCAGAGGGGGAGTCCCGGGGATCCGGACAATAGGATATATAGGCAATAGGATATATACACGATTTTTAAATATTCGATTTCTAAAGACTAATAAAATTCCAATTCGATAAGTTTAAGCTGACTATTCTATATAAACAAAATATTAAGTAAAATACATTAAAACATTTTTTGACATCACCTTTTTTAAATTTAGATAAACTTAAATAGTCGAATATATTCAAACTGAGAAATATAAATGGTTAATTTTTTATCATGATTAGAATTGAGTAAAGGGAAACTCTTCTTCACCTATTTTGACCGGATTTTCCAACCATATATATATATACATATGGTTATATGTTTTTATTTTAATCTCTACTATATTTTTTCTTGGTATTTTTATTTATTTCTGAATATTTTTCACCAAAATCGTAATTAATGTTTCCTTTGCTCGTCTATTTGATTAATTTAGATTTAATTTTTCGTAATTACTAGACCATAGTAACCGCTATGCATGCAGAATGAACGTGCATGCAGATAATATCAACTATAGAACGGCAAACAGGCTAATAGCCAGGGGAGGAGAGAGGCTTATGAATGTTAGGAAATATTCTAATTTTCCCTACTCTTTTAAATTTCACCTTTTCACATACATTTGAAAACAATCATTTTCTTTTCCATTCAAACACGACATTGAATCAATAAAATCCAAAAATTTTAAATTAAAAGATACTGATTTTAAATTTTAGTAAGTCTTAGCAACGTACTAAAGTAAAAAAAAACATTTTACTCAACAACTTGAAGTAGTTTGAATGTTCTGAAATTTAAAGTAGGTTCTCAAATCTCGAATTTTCTAACTTTTAGCGATTTCAAATTATTGGAGGTAGAGGCCGGAAGGTGAAATCTCCTCTAACCCCCATTTTACTTTTAATATTTGAAGACCTTATTTACTTATGCAAAGCAATTTTTCAGATTATTATTTTTTTTTTTCATAAACTTGTTTAAAATTTTATTTATTTATATTTAAGTATGCGTCTAGGATATAAATCCATATTGTTGTTCACTAATCATATTTTAGTTATCAACATCTTGTTTTTCATCAACAATGGGTTTCAGAAAAGACTCCCTTGAATAGTATTATAGCAGCTTGCTTTTAGCCTCGAATTATTCTAATGATATGCTTTTAAAAAAACTCTGAGAGGAAGGAACCTTTTTAATAATTCTTTAAATAGCATTAATAATTCCTTATTTTTTTATAATTCGAGATTTTTTATTCTCTATTTCTTCTTTTGAAAAATTAAGAAAAAAGGAAATGGGGAACAAACTAAGATCTCCATCAACATTAAGAAATTTAAAATCTATTTTCATCTGCATTGTTTGTGAACTTCTGATTCAAGATATTTTCGCTTCTCACACAAATGGGCTGACAATTTTAAGTTATATTGCTCAAGTAATTTATTTTGGAATAAATATTCAGCCTCGTGTGACAAAAATAATATATAAAAAAGACTTAAGATAATGCAAGAAAAAAATTTATGACAGTGGATCCACGTTTGGCCTGTTGTAAAATTTTAGATTTTAATTCTTTAACACAGACCTCATGTAGTGACAAAACTTTTTAAAATTAACAAAATTATTATAATTCCATAATTCTATTGTAATTCTTTACGGAAGCGTAACCGTGAATGCATACGCATATTTCAGAACAACACTTTAAGGTTTCTAAAATCGAAAGCCTACTTCACCGATATTCTTTGTACATCATTAAGAGTTGGAAATTATTCAGTCTACATTACAACGTAAACATTAATTTAATACAGTACAATGCCTAGCGTTGTTGAAGGAGCATTGATTTAAGACTTATTGAACTTTTTGATCATTAAGTCGTTCAACGAGAGGGCCAAGTGAGACATTTTTTTGAGTTCTAGATACCGCTTCACTTCATCATTTAAGGCTTCACAGGTCTTTATTTATTTAAGTATTATATATTATATAATATATAAATTATATATTACTATTAAGATGATCATTCGAAACGTAATCGATTTTTATATTTAAACTTGGCTTTTCGACAAGTTTGAATAACTACATTTATTTCAGTTTTAGTAATATTTAACTTACACTTACACTTGTCGATTAAAACTTGAACGAGCGTCGCAAAGGTTAAACCGAATCAAAGGTTAAACTAAGCGGAAGTTATAAGAATTAGAGAAATTACTCAAAATCGACGCGGTCCACGCGTGAAGCAACAAATTATTTGATCCTTTGACTATCGATTGGTAGACTTGTTTTTTCGAGTGTAGATGATACATTTGGAACTGCAATGTCAAACATTATCTCCTTAGATATTAATATCATCGGGCTTTCTAGATAGCCCCTCACTATTGTGTCAAATTCAAAGACGTATTCTAGTCAAAAAAGAAAAAAAAAAGAAGAAGAAGAAGGGAATCTGCGCGATGTAACCTTTCCTTGCACCGAGTTGATATCTCGCCGTCTCTTGCAGACTAAGTTTGAAGGCCTCCTGCAATTTTACCCGTCCCTCCTCCGTTTGGCAACTGTAGGGATTTATTCGACACGAGACTCCCTAGTCACTACAGTTCATCGTGAGAACTCACAGGAGAAAAAAAAAATACCGAGACAAGAGGACAGAAGAGGCAATTTATTTAACAGGATCAGAGAGGAACAAGTAGGAAAAGAGACAGTGTTGACTTGAAGTAATGAAAGGGTGGCGGTGTTGAATCGAGCTTCAACTGATTGCATTGAAAGGGAGGGATTCGAAATATCCGTTGGGGCCAACTCAATTACAGCACAAAATAGAAATCCTGCTCCCTTCTCTTCTGTTGTCTGAGCTACAATGGTCTGTCTGCCTGTCCGTTCCACCTCATTTCCACCATAATGGTTCTTATGGTTAGTGCCCTTCTTATTTATATTATATTAAGATTGAGTTATATCTGGCGTAACAGGTCCTCACTGTAACAGGCATACTGAAGTTTAAAAACGTTACCTTTTGTAACCTTTTCGAAAAAAAATTTAATCCGTGAAGGAACTATAAAATTGCATTGAAAAATTAGTATCTTTTTTATTTTTTTTTTTTTTTTTTTTTTAGCAACTCATTGATTGGATAAAAATATGCCTAATACGGTTTCTGTAAGTAATTTAGTACGTTCAAGGGTGTGTTTAAATTTGAAAATATCATGAGATGATAATATTTATTTCTAAATATATTGTCTAAAATGTTTTTATGACACTGTTCACTTTTAATGCAGAGAGGAAGGGTGGATATCGCCTATATTACTTCTTAAATATAAAGCTTACCCCGTTGGAAAAAAAATCAGTTCCGGCCCTGTTTAGGTGCTATCCTTTCAGAATCCACATGTCGGGAATAAAAAAAGATTTCCCACCCTAAAACTACAATTGTCGAAAGGCAATGCGGGACAAAAGCGCACTAGATTTTGCAAAATTCAACTTTAAATTACTGTAAATACATTATTTTGAAGTTTGATTTTTTCTCTGTTTTTAAAAATGTCCCTTAGAATATAATGTTGAAATATTACATTTCAGCCCATGTTTCAATCACATCCGTTTCTATGAGAATGATAATTCAATATAACAGCTCCAAGTACGCACTTGAATATTGTCTTAAGGGGTAAGTGCGTACGACGTATTTGGAAGACTCATTATTCAACTAGGAAAACTTTCGGGGCATGCGATAAATAGTATGGTTTCCGGAGGATTGTTGTGTGTTGTAATTGATGATTGAGGATTGTTGTAACTGATTTTGTTCTCGGTTGAAGGCATTTTCCGATTTAATAATTACACGTCACTCTTTTTTTTTTTTTTTTTACAATAGTTCCTCAAATACGTTACAATTAATATGTACATTTTGAATAATGGTTTTGAACAATACCATGGTACTCAATTAAAGAAGTTTCAAGGGCATGATCATTGTTGCTGTTAATATATGTTCTCTATGAAGCACACCACTAACACCACTTACAAGTTCACTGAAAATCAATAGGACGTAATATCGCTTCGCCCAATTCTTAATTCTTCTTCCAGATGACCGCGGACAACATTAATTAATGAAAATCCATGATATGCTACAATCTAATTGTGTTAATGAATAAACAAGAAAATAAATCAAGGCAAAAAGAATGATAGATAAATGATGCTTTTGTCCTTATCGCATTATTTTTAATTTCTTAGCAAATATTTTCGAAATCAACATTTATATAGATGTACACAAAAATTTAAAAAAATAAATAAAAAAAATTATAAGAAAACTTGAGTCTATTTTATCGATTTAGTAATCTACGAGGACGAATAATATTTTCTTCAGAGTTTTCCGTATCAAAAAAAAAGTTTTCCAAACTGATTGAAAGTCAAAGAACGAGCAGTTAACTGAAATTATGTGAGGCAGGCTGCGGCTTCCACAACTTCTTGGCATTTTCTTCTTTCTTCTCGGTTTTATCCATTGCCCTTTGTTCTTTTGTCCTCTCTCTGCAATCGGCAACTCTTTGTTGTTTCTTTTTAAACTTTAATTATGACTCATTTACCAAGACCTGTCATTTGATCTGTCTTCTGATTGTACATTTTACTATCCCTTTTGCTGAAACTTCTTTCAGCTTTTCAGGTTTATCCTTATTTCGTGAATATTATTTAATTCAGCTCCTGAATCTAATATTTTCTGGATGTATAATTAAGTAGTTTAATACTTAGAGTAATATTTTTATTTACCTGAGGACTTAATTATTAAATTACTTAATTATACATCAAGAAAATATTAAATTCAGGGGCTGAATTACATGCCTTTATTTACTTTTAGACATTATTGAAAAACTTATTGACTTATTGAAAAATACTGCGAATTATTAAACAATGGTTTATTATTTCTAAATTATTTGATGGATTGATTTTTTTTTAATTCGATTTTTGGATTCTACGTATCTTGAAACATAAAACTTCAAATTTTTTGGGGGGTTAATTTTTTTTCTTGGCCAATTAAAACTTCATTATTGAAAATAATAAACCAGAATTAAAATACATTAGCAAATGTATGTTCATATTAAGACAGAGAATAAAAATCTATACGGTCTGAAAGTAAATTTCATTTAATTTTCATATTATTTGCAAGATTTGCAGTTTTACAGACATTGGACGATCTGAACCTTCAAATGAGGACTTAAAACCAATCAAAAGGTAAATCAGATGTTTGGAGTTTATGTAGTTTGTGATGCCATTATAAAATTGATGATTGACATTGTAACTAAGGTCTATTATGTACTGTTGTGATTAAAAATAGGTTTTAAGTAATGATAATACGTAAATTTTTATTTATTAGGAAAATAAAACGAAATTATCATTATATAGGAGTTTTAAATATAATAAAACTTTTTCATGGTTAATTGAAAATAATGAAAAATGAAAATTGTCACGCATATGTATTAAATTTTTTTTTATGCTAGTTTCAAACAGCATAAATTTGGTATTAGCTAATCCAACCAGTAAAAATTTAAAATTCTTAAAAATTTTTTTAATGTAAGATAAGTCAGGATGAGTGCGTACTCAGGGCAAGTCTATTCACGGGGATTCAATTCAAACTTATTTTTTTGGGTTAGCTGCCATTTATGGGAATATGAAGTTTATAGTGAAATTCCCAAAGCTGGTAGCTCTGCCAACAAAATATATTTGAAAAAATACCCTCTTACATCGAAATATCTTTTTTTTTATAATGTTAACCCCCTGGTATTGAATTATTTATGGATTTGCTGATTAAAAATTAAATTATACTTAATAATTCTAACATTATAACTATTATTAATATTTATTATTAACTATTATTACAACTATTGTTGAAATTTATATTATACTTCATAAACGCATGTAGTAATTATGCCAGCTTACTTGTTAATGCTCTATGAAAAGCTTGAGTAGAATTTCCTTAACGACGTGCTTCCTTATTCGAGCCACTTCTGAGCGTTCATATTCCTTTAAGTATCAGGCCATTAAAATTATACACAAGTGCGGATAAGACAATAAATATTTTTTTAAAAACTATCTGTTTTTAAAAAAAAGTTTAATACAATTATAAAATAGAATTATAAACAGGTCCTTGAATTAATTTTATTTATAAGAATTTATTTATTTTTTAAGTTGCATATTTTTGGTTTGATAGTTAAGAGACTTCAGACTACCTAAAGGCGTTGAAGCCCAACAGGCTTATTTAACGTAGTCAGTTAATTTTCATCCGTAACTAAATGTGGGAATGCAGTGCTTAATTATGTGGGTTTGCCTTGAATTTTCATTTTTTTTCCATTTAATAAATATTTTTTTTCACAACTTTCACTTTATATACCTATATAGGTATATAAAATAACTTTAAAATAACTATTTAAAGAGATTCTCAAAAAGTAAAATCACTAGCCAGAAAAATAAAAGAATACTTATTTTTATCTTATGTAAGCTTTAAAAGTGCCAGGTACGAAATTTATTCGGATTGTAATGTATTCGGAAATCATAATATTATATATTTTTTACTTGTGTCAAATGATTACATTCTCACTAATTTTATGTTCCAAACATTTATTCTCCAGTATATAAATGATACCCAACCTGGAAAGGAGTTGTTTTTAAAACGGGACATAAAAGTAAAAATTCAACTATTGAATAACGGCTTCGATTAATTTTTTTAAGAGAAAAGGGTGATCATTTTTAATTTTAAAAAATAGTGAAAACGTGAGGATGCCTCTGTCTACTATAATGGATATAACAAAAAAAATATATATATAAAAGTGAAAATCGACTTCATGATGTTGAAATAAGTGGCTCTACAAAATTGTTAAACGTAAGAGATGAAAGAACCATTATTAATAAAATCAGGAAAAATCCTTGAATGTGCTTGTCCAAGCTTTGTGCAAGCTTTCTGTGAAAATTGCAGAACTTCTAGACACTCAAAAAGTGTTTAACTGTTTTTCGCGTTCTAGCAAAGTATTGTTTTCCGCGGAGGAGTAGCTCGAAAAAGGTCATTTATCAGTCAAGTCAATAAGAGAGAAAGGTTAGAACTCTTCAATATTTTTTTTCAATGAAGCTTGATGAAATGTGGATTTATGTTATGGTTACTGATGAGTCCCGTTATTAAATTCGTGGTTCTGAAGGGAGAATTATGATTTGGAGGAAACCAAACACAGAATTTAAAGAGAAAAAAACATGCAGGTGACAGCAGAATACGGAGGGTTAGGGGTATTTTTCTTGTTGGTTTAGGGGATAGGTAGCATTGTGTTCACAGACGGAATTATGGATAGATTCAAGTATGTTGACGTTTTCCAAAAGAAACGTTCAAGTTCGAGGAAATTAGGGTTGAACCAAATTTTAAACTCTCTGAACAACGACCCTAAACAATGCGGCTTTATCTACTAGGGCTTGGTTGCTGTACAATAGCCCTATAATTCTGTAAACCCCTCCCTAATCATCCGATCTGAATTTAATGAATATCTGATGGACCCACCTTGAAAGAGAAATTATGAAATATGATAGACAAAATGAAAATATCCGAAGGCTGGATTTATTCTGGAGTAGAATGAAATCGGATAACAGACAATTATTAAATTAAATAAAAAGATTTACCAACCGAATATTGATATATTGTTACTACAGTAATATCTATTATATACTTATGTATTTGCGAATACTTTTGACACTTTTGTTTTTAATATTTATTGAGTCTATAACAAATACAGACAATAATATAATAATGTTTTATGTTAATTTTGTTAGTTATTATGTACCGTCCTCTCTACATCACCAAATGGGTAATATTTTTTTAAAAATAGATAAATAAATAAAAACAATTAATAGATAAATAACCAGTCAATTCTGAATATTTTTGACATTCAGTGTATGACAGTCGAACCATGTGGAAATCGATTGCACATCACCTACAATCTGTTGTCTTTGGACCTTTAGGAACTCATATATTTTTTATATTTTATATCTTATAATTTTTAAATTATATTATATATTAAATATATTTGGAGGCCAAATCTTATACACCTTTTTAGATTCTTATTTATTCTCTGTATTTTATCCAATAAAAAATATAATAGATTATCAAGGAAGGTACAACAGGCAAAGAAAAACCTTTCTAGAACCATTAAATAGAATACGACAAAGAAACTTTGATCAACAAAGAACTGGAGGCGAAATCGAGAAATGCTGAGGAAATTCGACAGGGTGATGTTAGGTAAAGTAACAGGGACAATTAAGCACCGGCTGAACTAAAAAGGAAATAAAAATAATTGAGATTCTGTCTTATTAACATATGAAATTATTCTCAAACTGAAATAAGTTTTTTTATTGTTTTTTTGTTTGTTTTGGAATTCAAAAACTTACATACATCTGGAATGATTTAGTAGAATTCAATTTAGTCTAACTTATTCTCTCTTTTCTCTTCGCGAATTTTTAATCATAATAAAATCAATTCTTATAATTCTCCGTTCCATGGGAAAAATTAATATTTCATGAATTTTTATCTAGAATATTAAAAAGCTATCAGATTTTTTTAACGGTATTATTATTATACAATCTGAATTACATTTTAAACATAACTGAAATCGATTTACATTTTACCCGATAAAATAAATCCTAGTATAGGAATTTATTACTAAATCCTCTTTTGCAATTCATGACCGCTGTGCCATCTACTGATCTGATTGTAAATGTGATTTCATGAAAATGATTATAAAGCATCTTTTTCCATTGATTCATTCAAAATTATTTGTCTCAATTTTCAATTTACGCTCTTTTTTTTTAACTCTATAATAACATTGGGGCGAGATCTAAGAATTATTTCAAGAAAGTTTTACAACTAACTATTTTTATAAAAAATATAATATTGCGATTAGGGTGTGAAACAATTCTAATTAATATTAATTTGAGAAAACAAAACAATAAACAATTACAATTTGGAACCATAAAGAAGTGCACTTATTTTATTTTGAACCGAGTTTTTATTAATTTTTTGTGACGATTTCACGACTGTTTTTATATGCATGAGTTGTCATATTACATTATAATTTTAAGAATTTATCATTATTATTAGTACAAATTCAGTCGTTAGAGATCACTCTCCTGAGAAAAGACACTGCGCTAAAAAAAAGAAATGATTAATGATAATCCCGGAAGGAATCTGTATTAATAGAAATAGCGTGAGTACTACAGTGTGTTGTGAGGTTTGACACGGGTTTGTTGTGAGGTTTGACACAGGTTATGATCAAACAGCTAGCGTGAGCACAGAAGAGTAAAATGGATTTATCGCTGCTGCAATTATTTTCAACATTTGCATTCTTCGCAGTATTTATTTGAAAAGCACTGTCGTTTCTAAATTATTTTCTCCATTATTAGTTTACAGTTGGTTTTTCATATCTTCCAATGACAAATCCATTACATATCTCGCCAGCTAATTATTCCTAGTGAATAATTTTGTTTCTGTTTGATTTTTTACAGCTCACTTCTTGAATTTGTAATTTTTAATTGTAATTTTGAATCTCTCACTCGTTTTGCAATCTACTATTTTCGACGAAAATAAAAGATTTGGAATTTGCTCCATTACTGCCGATTTTCTGGCCGACTTTTAGGAATCGATTTTTGGATTATTATTTTCAATAATCAATCTTGTAATAGACCAAAAAAAAAAATTAACTTCCCTCAAAAATTTGAATCCAAAAATCGAATAAAAAATATCCGTCCATCCACCGTCTAACGATTTTCCCCGAGGCCAATTTTTTTGAGTTTTGGAATCAAAGATCACCCCAGGATAATCCTTGTAATTCGAAATTACCATCCGTCATTTCGTTTCAAAATAGCTGGCGATTAAAGGTTTTAAATTCCTTTAATTCGACCATTTATGAAGACAGAGGAAAAATAATAAAGTATTTTGGAATAATTATACCAACCCTAAAAAAAGAAAGAAAATACTGTCCGCGTCTTTTCTCCAAAACTACCAGTCCAAGTTTTTATGTTTTGAGCCAAATCCAGGAAGATCCTCGGAACACGACATGCCATCCACCATTTCGAAATAGCGCCCGATTTAAGGTTTTATTCGCTCATACCTTGGGTATTTATTTTTCAATTTTTTTTTTAATGTAAAATTATTTTAAAAAACAACACAGTATAATAATTTGAAGCGTTTTTAGTGAAAGTTTCGTTGAAGATAGGAAGGTAATTTGATTACTGTCCCTTGAGCTCAAGTATTTTATGTTAAATTTAGTTTCTCTTCATTCATTTAAAATGAAACCCGTCGTTGAACAAACCATATTTGGGTAGAATCTGAATGGTGTAGTGTTTAATCACTAATTTCTCTATTTCAAGAACACCCTGTTCTGTATAACATAAGCCATCTTGTTTATATGAGAAGTAATCAGTGTTAGCTGTTGAGTTGACGTGGGCTGAGTTCAATTTGCGTTGCCTTGGAAAAGCCATGAGGTTGGCTACGTTCAGATTAGAATATTTTGATAGGAGTACTTTTGTATTTTGATTAATATATTAAATACGGTAAGTATATTATATTTTGATTGAATTTATATTATAATGATTGTTGAATGTTGAATGTTATAAGACTGACATAAGGGTGACCTTGGAAATATATGTAGAGGAAGATTGGTTGGGATTGCGGTAAATGAAGAAACACACAAATAAGGAAACACTTATTATATTGTGTTGCTAAAATTTGGGCCGAAACGTTTATACATCTTATAATCAATTTTTCCTTATATGTGACTTTCTAGAAGTAGCTTGTTTGTTCGCTGGGTTCAATATGCGGCGGGCCTAAAGAGTGTCACTTAAAATTGAAGTTTAGATGAAATTTAATAAAATTTCAGAAAACTTATTGGGTTGTAGCTTAGCTTAAAGCTAATTTAAGAAAATATATAAATTCTGTCAATTACGTAATATTTCAACGGTATAATGACCTTAAGCAAAAATCCAAATTAACTCAAAAGTGGATATTGTAAACGAAATTCTATGCATTCCTGCAACCTTTCTGCTTGTGCTACATTCTGATGATATTTTTACATTTAATAATCCATAAAATATCAAACCCGAAATGTAAATTATTCATCCTCCAGACCTAGTACAATAGACTCAAGTTAGGCCGAACAAACGCCTCCGCCCTTCTCCCCTCCCAGACCTTCCCTCGGGCGGAGCTTAGACTAACCAGATTGATACCACCCTAAATGGAACACTGCGGGAGGCCGTATTCAATTTCCTACCCTCCCAAATTGATCATTTTTCAGCACTAACTATGGAAATGTTGAAATATCCTCCTCGTTAATATTAGCCCTCTTACCCCCCTCCCCCCCTCCCTCTCCCTCCTACATTTCATTAGCCATTCTTTATGAATCTTTTTGTTTTTTATAATAATAAAAGTGAAACCAAATTTCCTTTATTCGTTTTGCTATGGAATAAATTGGAGTGCCAATAGTTTTATTATTTCAAAGCCCCCAAATGGGATGTTGTGTTGACTTCAGAAGTTGGTAGAGTGGTTTGTATGCCAGTAAAGTTTAAAAATACATTTAATGAAGTTGTTGAAATAATAAATTACGTCCCCTACAATCCAAGCAGTTTAAAGGCTTATGCAAGAACATACGAAGTGATTATGTTAAGCTCATGCTGCATACTGAAATTCGATGGTGCTAACTTTGATGGATGTTTCTTTAAGAAAAAAACTTTTCTCAGCTCAACTTTTGATTGGCTTTGCAAGGCAGCTTAATTAACAGATATTTTCGGGTATTAATTAGAGCTAAATTTGAGTCTCCTAGAACATTACCTGGATATCTTCAGAGCAGAAGACAAGATTGAAGCAAGAAAACTTTTACATTAGGTCTAACAAGTTGAAAAAAAAAAAAAATCGTTTTGGGAATTTAGATGGGAGGAATTTAATTTTTTTGTTTTCAACTAAAATTAATTTCAAAACAATGTTTTATCTTGGTGAATTATTTTTAAGTTCTATAAATAACTAAATATTCGGAATTTTTCGTTGTTTTTTAAAATTAAAATTTATATGAAAATACTTTAAATTGCATTTTTTTATTAAAAATTATTGTGTTAAATGTTTGTTTTTTAAATTAGTATATTAATTTTAAATGATAAGTAGTAAACAAAGTAAAACGAAACAACTTAGATTACCTATCGAAATACAAGAAAGAATATGCAAAGAAGATGCATTCAAAATAACAAATAAGAACAAAATTAGAATAAATTTTTCTTCATTAAATCTTTTATTAGTGACGAAATGAATTTAAGATAAGAATCCGTGAGAATGAACTTAAACATATTTACTACTAAAAAAAAAAAATAGAACATTGACATAATATTGTTAAACTGGAAAATTACCAATAAGTTAAACTGTTTTTTGAGCCTACTGAAAAGTAAGGTAGCACATAGTATATTTTTTCATGACAACGATATGTTTTTGTAAATCAAGCTAATATACGTCAGCAATTATGATTAACACTGAAAATGAAGTCAGTCTATCTTAAGATTGGATACAACAAACAAAGAAACAATTAACCATTTTCAACATGGATATGAAACATACATACATATATATATATATATATATATATATATATATATATATATATATATATATATATATACCTCATATATATATATATATATATATATATATATATATATATATATATATATATATATATATATATATATATATATATATATATATGTATATATATATATATAAACATATCTCAGAAATGGACAATGGCCTGAAACAGAACAAAATTTGCTTTCTAAATTCAAGACAGACTTGCTTAAATTTATTAAAAATATAGACTTTGACTCACTGACCAAAGATGGGCAGCGTAGGTGATTTCTTGTTGGCTATACTTCATTTTTATTTATTTTTATTTTTGTTTGTTTGATTTAGTTAGGTTTTTTTTTCAATTGAACACTGGAATTGTATTAAACCATTGAATATGTAAATTTGATAAATCGTACCAATCATGTAGTATGCCTCTAAGGCATGGAGCATGTATAAAATAATAAACGGTCCTTATGTGGGGTTACCATGTAAGGAAAAGATGAAAAAAAAAAAAAAAATATATATATATATATATATATATATATATATATATATATATACATATATTGTAAGCGTCACTTACTAAAATTAATTTGAAGAGAAAAATGAGAAAAATTAATTTTCTCTTCCAGTGACGCTTACAACCTTTTACCATTCCAGCCAGGAGGATAGCATCTTTCAGATCATGCATTAAACCGATTTTCACCTTGAGGGTTACAACCTTTTATCTTTCCACCGTCGATATGATCTCTGTATTTAATTTTAATATAATTTTTGATGTAAGTTTATTAAAACCTTCAAATAAAGCACCCTTTTCGACTCACTAATTTAAAAAAAAATCTAGCAAATACATTCACATTGATATAAAATTCCTATTTACCAAATTTGAGATATTTTACATTATATTTTAACATAATTTTTGATGAAAGTTTATTATGAACTTGAAGTAAATTTAACCTTTAACCAATTTAAACTGGTATGTTATTTAAATCAATACATAAATTATAAATGCTAAATTTGAAAAGTTTTGCATGACATTTTAATATAATTTTTGATATAAATCAGTTAAGACCTCCAAGCAAAGTGCCACTTCCGGTAATCATGTAGTGACCAAAAAGAGAGGTTCGCAATTAGATTTTATAAAGATTCTAAATACAAAATTTTAACTTTCTACAGCTAACCATTTTTGAATAATGCAAAATACACACGTACGAACATACGTACGCAGGTCACGACGAAACTAGTCAAAATGGATTCAGAGGTGGTCAAAATGGATATTTCCGTTGAAATCTGAAAACCGAAAATTTTCGTGATTGTTGTTTAATAAGTACACTACTCTCGAAGGATGGCAGAATGCACTCACATGAATATTGTCCTCCAAGACGTTTTTCGGTTTTCTCGTATATTAGGGACCAAAAAAGGGGAGAGTCATATTTTTTTCCGAAATGGAGTTATACACACCAATATGCTCATACTGTTCAGTAGAATAAGATGGTAAAAAGAAACAGCCGGAAATGTGGATAATCGGTTTGTTAGAAGTGTTTGAAGAATAGTGTAGGAACTCCAAACTTTAAAACTTGATTTTCTCGAAATGCATTACCGGGTGTCTCTCCCCCTTCTTCCATGGACCCCTCCATTTTACTACCCATCTATACAAATATAATCATGAAATCCAATATATGTCGATAATAATAAAGTATAGAGCTGTAATTATTTCATGAGGAATAATAATGTATCCCTTTCCAAGGGGAATTCCCATCCATATTCCGAAAATACCTCACCGAATATCAATTATCCGCTTCATTGGCAACACTTGAAGTTTTCTCTGTTACCGCTAGAAGATGGAATGTAAACAACGTTAGCCTCTCCCTCCCTCCCGGAAGGCACTGATCTCGAATTATAATCCGTGTAACATTATCGAATGGCGTATAGATTACCTAATCTCCTTCTCGGGCTGTAAATCGATATGCCGTGTCTTGAACATATCGATTTCAGTCGATGAAGCCAGCTAATACCTGACCGAAATCGGTGACAATGTTCAACTGTTTTACTGAGAGCTGAGTCAACTTCATTTTTAAAAATTAAATAATGGTCGAAGTAAGATTTAATTGCTGTTAAAAGGATTCCCATCAGCATCCTGGCTGTCATAAAATCCCCGAGGAAATAAAATGCTGAAAGAAGAGTGGTTTTCTTAATATATATTTCGAAATTATAATAGATTTACACTATTTTGTTTTAGAAAATGATTACTAGGATAATAAATAAAGGATTACAGAAGAAAGATTTCTTTCCGATTTTGTTCTTCGTTTTAACGTCCTACGTGAAAATTAATTATGTTTTTATTAATGAGAGTGAAAACTAGAAAAAAATATTTAAAAAAAGATTCAGCTACAAAGTCTTGAAACTCAAAAACAGGAGTAAATAATTAACTAGCCAATGTTTCAGCAATTTGCATTAGCACTGAAAACATAAGATCACATGAATGCAGTGAAATATATGTCACTTAAGGAGAGGTGGAAGGCAAAAAATATGAAAATTTGAAAAAAAATAAATATTTTTATATGAATGTAGAACATTCTGTGGTTAGAATGATATATAATATGTGTATTTTATATCAGTATCGAATATATGATAAAAAAAAAATATATATATATATGTATAAGAAGCGTTGCACTAACATTTTCAGATAATGTACGAGTGTCTTAGGAATATATAGTAGAAATATTATTAGTAATTCCAGAAGCTATTTTAATGCTGGTAAACCAATTTACAAAGGTCTTTCTGATCCAAATTTATTATTAGAAAAAAATTCTCTATTCTGCAATTTGTAAGCCTGATTTATTTTCGTTCTTATGAATGCTTATATTTTTGGCAAATAAGGAACATTTTCCCAATATGTAATTTTGGGTAAACGTGATTTACATTTTTTTTTTTTTTTTTTTTTTTTTTTTTTTTTTTTACGTTTTTCCGAAAGTTTATATTTTTGTTAAACAAGGAATATTTACCCCAAAAGTAATAGTCCAACTTTGTTGATCTTTTACAGTCATATAACTAACTATATAATCACATATGCTGAGTTTTTTTAAAAATTATAGTATTATAATATTTACATACTTAAAATTTTAATTCGTTAAATATTATAAAATTTAAACACGATTTTGTACAAATTATTTGTTACTACAGATTTTTTAAATAATTTTAATAGTTAATTTTAAAAAAAACTCAGGATATGTACCAAATCAATATTATTTAAAAAAAAAAATTGAAAGTGATTGGTCAAACGGATTTTGATAAAATTTTCCTTATGTTAACACGTGATATAATATAGATTCCGCATTAAAACAATACTTTAAGCTAAGGTGGCTGATGGGCAACTTCAACTCAAAAACCTTCACAAAATATTTTCTTTATAGCGGGTTATCGAACCCAGTTCGCAATGAGAAATGTTAACACAGTACAGATGAAATTTAATAAAAATTTTTGCTTAACCATCTTGAATGTATTTAAACAACACAAAGAATAATCTTGAAACAAATAAATCATTTCTCATTATTTGAATTCCTCTACCAAAATTATTATTGAACTTTGTGTGCAAACAATTATTTTTATGTATATAATAAATGTATTCCCTTAAAAATAAAATATAAAATTAAAAGGAATATTAACATATATTGCAGAAAACTCATTAATAAAAAAATATAAATATAGGAATGATAAATTTTTAGTATATATTAATTAAACCGTTAGGAAGTTCGTACTTTTAGTAATGATTTTAAAGGAAATTGTGCCTACTTGTGAATAAATGTTGTAAGGCGTTCTAGAGGATTTCCTTAATGAATAGGATTTTAACGGTCATGTATTTCCAGCCTCTTGCCTCTTGTTTCTTTAAGTTAGGAATAACCTGAGCGTCAAACACGATCAAGGATGCACAAATTTACATATTGTAAATGGAAAATGTTAGAGAAAAAAAAAGTTTTATTTTTCTATTTTCTCTATTTATTTATAATGCTATTATATTTAGTGAGCAGAATTTAAAGGAAGGTATAAATTCATATTACATGTTGACCTTAAATGTTTCTAAAGGTGCTTCAACACCGGAGGTACATTTTCTAATAACACGTATTATTAACATGTTGCTAACATTTTCCATAGATAAGCTCTGAAAAATGTCAACAGCATTTCCTGGTAACATTTTTGCGAATAAAATTTGATTCCGTTTACATTGATTCTTTGGAAATGCTAATAACGCCTCGCTATTGACCGGTGTATAAAGGCATCAAAATGTTATAAACATTTTTGTTAGGAACATAGGTTAGTAATAGTATTAATAACATTTTGCTAATAAAAGCATTACTGGTGGCATTTTGGTGTAAACGCAACTTCAGTGCAACACTTGGCAATAAAAACTGTTTAACCGGCGGTGTTATGTTACTATATATTACCCAATTTTTAGAGTTATGTGTCCACTTGATGGGCAAAATATATTTACTATGAATCAGTTTGATCTAGATATTGTAATTTTTTTTTACTAATTAAAAAAATTGTTAGTATTCATTTATTCAGTACAGTTTATTATTATTCTTAATACGATTGCCATTTGCTAAGAATATCAGAATTATTAACGGTTCGACATTATTTTTATTATATTTAAAAGCTATGTCGTAATAAAGACGTTTAAAATATATATATATATATATATATATATATATATATATATATATATATATATATATATATATATATATATATATAAATTGTATTTAATAGCTTCGAATTCAAGTACAGGCGTACAAAATAGTGTTAGAAATATCTATAGCAATTTCAGTTGCTTACTTTATCGGAATGAAGCAGTAAATATTGGCTACAAGGAAAACGTTTTGTTCTGATAAGGACAAGCTCGCTGAGGGAGCTATTTCTGCGATACTCAAGTAGCCTAACGCATTAATTTTTTTCGCTACTATTAGCTGGTCCAATGAACCTCACACATACATACATATATGTTGTATGTGACGTTCAATGGAATATATATATATATATATATATACACATACACACATCTATAACTCACAGATATTATTAGAAAACGCAAACTAACTTTCTACGGGCACATACAGAGAATGAATAGTTCGCGATTTACAAAGAAGATCTTTGATGCAGTTAACAGTTCAAGTAGGAAGATAAATTGGTATGATGACATAGAGGACGACTTAAATCAATTGGGGATCAACAAGCAAATGATTAGGAGTCAGATAAATTCAGAAACAGAATAAAGAATGCCAAATTTTTAGAAAGTAAAAGGAAGTAAGAAAGGAACATTGTGGATAGAACAAAGGAAACAGGAGCACAGTCAAAGGATGAAGAGATTATGGAAAGAGAAGAGGAAGAAGGGAAAGAAGTGAGTATGTGCCATTATAAGATATTTAAGTTCAAACACTGGCCATAAGGGCAAAAGTGATGTAATAGTAATAATAATAATAATTATATATATATATATATATATATATATATATATATATATATATATATATATATATATATATATATATATATATATATGACTTAATGAAATAAATACTTTATCCTGGGACTTCAGTCCAATAGAACAAAAAAACTAGAAATTTCGAGACACTAACCGTAAAATAAACAAGTTCTCATATGATAAAACCAACATAAAACATATTGTATTTTTCATTTAACACATTATGAACTTTTACGATATAATTAAAAGTGAGCATAAACTAATCACTTATGCTTGAGGGAAAAAATAATAATGAAAAAGAAGGGATTTGAATGTCTTTAAAGAGATGTGCCCAATGTTAAGAGGGAGGAATTCCACATGATCGAGGGGCAGATTAGGAAGGATTTATCATATACTACAGTTCTGTGGGAAAGGATTATATATATATATATATATATATATATATATATATATATATATATATATATATATATATATATTATAATAATCTGCTCGAATTGATTGAAATTTATGTAACTATCGTTTGTTTATTTGTTAGTAATGTTTTATTGAGTAAACAATTCCAATTTTCAACAGTTACAAGATATTCTATATCTGAAAAAAATAATGTATAATCAGGATAAATAAGCTTAGATCATGTAAACGCCTGAAGTTTACAAATATCTTTCAATGTTTATAATAAATTTTAACTTTTGATAAATTATTCTTTTAATTGGAAACTTTCAAAGAGAATTGGAAACTATGGGTTATTTTCATAAAAATGGGCACACTATCCAAAGTTAATAAAAAAAAGAAGTACGTTGAAAAAATGTATAGTGGAGAGAAAAAATATGAATTGTTATATTTATTTTAATTTTCCCTCATTATAAATATGATTATATTAGAATAATTTTAAAAAAGTTTTCGAAGGATTAAATTTTAAAGTTTATTTAAATCTATGCTCTTTTTTATAGTACTGTTTGTAGTTACTATAACTAAACAGTTTTATAAATAATTTTGTTTGTTTATCTATCTCAAAATATGCTTTGTTCGCAATTCTGAAGAAAGATGTATTTTTGAAGTTGTTTCATAAGCAGTTTGAATCTAATGAATTTCGTTAATAAATATTTTGTTTCTGTGATCAATATTAAGGTATTCAAAGGAAAATTTTCCATCATTACATTGGTATCTCTGAATAGAAGGCATTCCACAGTGTACCTTAATTAATTAAACTAATTAATTAAAAGAAGAGTTCTCAAACACAGAGTTCATAATTTATTAATACATTCAAGCTTACAAAAATCTTGTGCAATATTGTTAAAAAAAATCTACTAAAAGTTTTTTGTCTGTTTTTAAAATTCTGTCACTTTTCCTAGATATGGATAACCTCTAGATTGGAATCGAAAAAAGAGTTTCTCTTTGACAATTGAGATTCCTTTGTCCTTAGAAGTATTGTCTTTTTCGCCTTTGACTTTTCTTGTTCCTGACGGATCGAGTTTCTTTAAGACAATCATCAGTAGCTAAGATGGTATAGAAGTCTCAAAGAATACTTTCACTTGGTGCTCCTAGAGTCGTTTTCCGTTCCAACGATATTTATATAAAAATTAACGAAGATACAAACATCAAAAATAAAACATGTGCGCACTGCACACAACTTTCACTTACCGCCCTACTTGAAATAAATTAAAAAAGTTTTTCTTTATTTTCTATGTAAATTCCATCTAGTTTCTATTGAAACATTTAGTTACCATTAAATAATATAACAATAGAAATTATTACTGCAATCTCTTAAGTTTATGCGTTTTTCGTCACCTTTCAAGGCTTCACATGATAGATATTATTTTTTCTTAAATCTTCATATCTCCAACGGTACATTATACATATATTACTACTACTCTTATTTTCGGTAAGATTTCCCAACCTGGGAAAATATTTCTCTTTTTTTTTTTTTAGTTTTGTTAATTACCGAATTCTTTCATAATTTATACTTTTCTATTTTACATTACTACAAACAAGGAGATGCGGTTAATTATTTCATATAAACAAAATTAAAGATACTTTAGAGGATGAAATTTACCTAGCTGATATTAAAAGGTATTTAATTATTCATTGATATAACGAGTTTGATCAAAATCGTAACAGCCTGTTTTGAAAAAAATTTAAAACATGTGTAAAATCGAAGTTACAAAGTGAGGCTTCTGGTTATTCGATTTTGGCAACAAAAAAAAAAAAAAAAAAAAAAAAAGGTTCTGTAACACCAGAGGCATAATCTGTCTGGTGTTTTTTTTTTTTTTTTTTTTTTTTTTTGTTGCCAAAATCGAATAACCAGAAGCCTCACTTTGTAACTTCGATTTTACACATGTTTTAAATGTTTTCAAAACAGGCTGTTAAGATTTTGATCCAACTCGTTATATCAATGAATAATTAAATGCCTTTTAATATCAGCTAGGTAAATTTATTCCTCTAACGTGAGGCGGCACACAGCCAATCACCCTCCAAGAAGTAATTCCTAACGGTGGTCCCGTGGAGGGTGGGAAAGAGGTGTAGGGAAGTGGTTTTAGTGGGTAGAAATCCCACATGCGGATAGGTACGGGCCTATCCGTGTCTTTTGAAGATTTCCACCCACCATCGTATAAAAAAAAAAAAAAAAAAAGACCATTTCGCAAGACTTCGTTATTTGGACTCTAGGTACGTTAAAACTTATATTTCCATTAAAAACTCGAATTCGAAAAATTTCACGATCGCAATCCTATCCCTTACTATATATTTCGTACATAGGAAAGTGATAGTAAAAATGTTAAACTTATTTTATCAACTACCCGATGCAGAGGAATTAGAGTAATGGTTCAAAAATGTTATATATATATATATATATATATATACATATTTAATTCTTTCTAGGAAAAAAATAAATAAAATTATCTTTGAGTCTTTTTTCGATAAAAAGTAATCATGTTTGATAGCAATAACATTATATGATAAATAAATTCATAATTAGTTACTAAAATGTACGATATATTTTTCTTTTACAAAAAATAATATTAATTATTCCACATATTCCATTTCACAATACGTTTTTATCATTCAGTCGGGAAAATCGCAGAAAAAAATCTTTATTAGATCACAAAAAACATTTTATTTCTCTATAGACCATTGTACTGTTGTATAAATTGCTTTCCATTTTCATATAACTGCTCTTCTAGGAATAATTTATATAAAAGCGAGTTATTTTATTATATTTTTTTACTGAAGAATTATTCTTTTTTTCTCTTCCGTAGTAACATGTATTTAATACATATATTCACGTGCCATGCAAACAAGCATATTAAATTTATATCACAAACAAAACTGTGATGATTGTTAAAACATAAATAATAAGAAGTATTCTACAAAATAATAAGCTAAAAGAAAAAAAAAAATATTAATTCTTGCTACTTATTTCTTATTTTTTGGAGTGGAGGGGGTAAAGAGGGGAATAGATTCTAGCTTCATTTATTATGTTATTTTGTATTCTAAGAGGTTAATAACCTTAAAAAATACTATTCATTACAAAGCTTATCGTCATTATATTTAATTATGTTTGAACTGATATTTCCTGCAGTTGATATATCCCATGGTTTTAAGAGAAACGAAGTGGAATAAATAAATAATATTATGACTTGTATTTTTTAAGAGCGGCCTTGGGACCCTCGTTATCTTCTGCAAAATTTGATAACAATTTTGAGTCGTATGTTTTCAAATCCCTTTGTTCAAGGCTCATAATGATTGTTTTTTTGTTAGAACACTAAATTTTAAATTATGTATATCAAGTTATCATACGCTTATTCATATAAAAAGGTCTGACTATCTTTTGGATTCCCTTTTTTGAAGATACTTAAAACTGGTAGGAAGCCCTGTCAAACGGTGTTAGTGGAGATGTTTCTAATTTTATTTCGAGTTCACCTTCTTTTGTATCAATTCTCTAATTTCACATATATGCAAAAATTTAATTTATTCTTCAATTATATCTGTCATACAATCTATTTTAATTATTCCCACAAGCCTAAATTCAGCTTATGGATCTAATAATATTGGTTTCCTGGGAATATTTATTTCCCGTTAAATTACCGAGATCAACAAACACCTTCTTCTTTTTTTTATTCTATGAATACAATTTCAATTTCTAATTTTTTTTTTTAAATTATTGTATAAATAATAATAATTTTTTTTTTATTAAAGTGAGAATGTTCTAATGCAATTTTACACACATTTTTTTATTTTTTCATTATTTTTTTAGTCTGATTGTCACATTTACTGATAATATAAGTTAGAATTAGATTCATTTTTAAATATTCTTCAAAATATATGTATATCTGTAAATTATATGGATTTTTAATAATGAATTACCTTATATTTAATAAAAAATATTTGTAAGGCTATATCAATTTAATTGTGTTAGCAATAGAAAGTCTGAATAGGTCTTAAAAGAAATTTCAGTTTCTTTTAATACTATCACTATGCATTCTGAGCATAAATTCTCTTCCTCATAGTGCACTTTCTAATTAAAGCTTTTTTATTATTCATCAAAACATCTAAAGCAAATAGTTTTCGCTGAATCAGGAATTGAAATTTATCCTTTGATTTCAAAGGAACATCCTTCCGACGTACATTTTTAGATATTAAAAATGAATAAACATTCTCTAAAAGTAATTACTAAGGAGAATTAGTCTTTGAAAAGTCTTTTAATATTGACAGGATTTTTCTTATTTAAAACTTCCCTGATGTTAAAGGCTCCTTTGCCGTCATTAGATTGCATGTTTTTTTTGTTATTTTTTAAATTATTTTTATTTATCGTTTATTATTACTTTTATACTATACTATTATTATTATTACTCATTTCTCTTGGTCCTCTGTTATCAGTATATTTTTAAATGTATAATTCTATCTCTAATTTGAGGAAAATTTATCATGTTGTTATTTTCTTGTAACTTCCTTTCTTATTTTCATTTTTTTTTCAGTATGTACTTGAAAAGATTTAATTTTGTAATTCTATTAACGCATTCATCAATATGAAATTTTTTTATTTATTTAGTTTAATAACACAAACATTTTATTGAAATAATAATCATCAATTAAGCTTCCCTTATTTATTTATTAACAATTTTGGGCTCTTTAACCACTTGGCTTATTTTTGCTCTGTACTTAGCTTACAGGCATTGGTAACTTACAAAATATAAGTTCAATGACAACAATTATAACTTCAGGTGCTGCTTGAATTAAAAAAAAAATCGTACTACGTACTTTTTAATTTATTTTTTTATGTTTCCGTTACATCAGTCATTCTGGACTTACTTCATACTTCATTCTGGGATTATCCTGGTAATACGGAGCTTATTCTGATAGCTAAAACAGAAATAAAAGAAGAACGGTAAAATTAGTCTTTGCATCATATGCTACCCCTATTAGCATCGCTTCATTTATGCAGATTTCACGCCCGTTTTTATGGCCTAGCTATATGTCTTCTGTCCTACATTAATAAAACGCAGAATTTTCGCTTTTGCGTATAATCTGCTTTGCGTGGACTAAAGACTATTTTTATGGTTATCTTCACAAGTTTGCCTCAAGGTCAATTAAAACTCGATAGTTTCAATGTATATATTTTTAGACGTTTCGAAATGCTTTGTTCTCTTCTTCAATATCTGAATAATATCCGGTAAATGTTGGTTAAGTCAATTAATTACTACTCTAATGAGATATGATCAATGAATGACCATTCATGATCCATTCATTGACCATGTCTCATTAGAGTAGTAACTAATTGACTCACCCAACATTTTTGGGTAATTATTTACTCGTAAGGGGGGAACAAAGCCTCTATGCCTAAAAAATATATGCATTAAAACTATCGAGTTTTTATTGATCAGGAAGCAAACTTAAGATAACCGTATATATATATATATATATATATATATATATATATATATATATATATATATATATATATATATGTCCAGATCAATCAAAACTTGATAGTTGTATAAATATATACGGAATGTCAAATTTTAAAAATAATAAAGATAATTTATTTATTTTTATATTATTGTACAATATATTGTATCATATATATTTTTTTGTAATTGAAATTCTAATAATATTGGATAAAAGATTTGTAGTATTGGAATATGTTACAAGAAGAGGACAGGTCTAGACTAACATTGTGCTCAAAATTTAACCCCTATCTTCAAGAATCACATTTCATAAAGCAGTTTTCGTTCATTAACCCTCATGTCTAGTTTTTAAACTATCCTTTTATTATTTATTATATGGGAATCCCGAATTTCCTTTCAGTATTGCTAGCTACGTAATAATAAGTATTATTAATTTTCCCTTTGTCACGTTCAGCAATAAATGTTACAAAAATTGTATTACTACTTTTATTGCATTTGACAAATATCTAATGACCCTTCTTTGGAAATCAAAAATAATAAAAGAGACAATAAAGATTTTCAATTGTATAATTATTTACTTCTTAGAATCAATACAATGAATTTTCTAGAATGTGTCCATAGGACAAAAATTAGTTATTGGGACGAAACGTTCATAACTAAATAATTAAGAGATTTAAGAAATAAAATAAAATCGTTTATTCCCCCTACAGTCTGTGGCGAGCACTTACTGAATTATCGATACTTTCGATAGTGGCCAACTATTCATACTGAGAGGTAGTAGGAGCGGGGGAGATCTGTTGTGTTCAAGTAACCTTATTATCAATTATTATTTTTCTATATATTTCTACGTATGGTTTTTAACTCAGTGCTATAACAGCTATGATATCAGGCAATATTGTTTTCATCTTTAACTCTCTCACTATTTCTATTTTTTATTCGTTCAATATTAGGTTTATTTCTCATGATTTTTTTTTATATATACGTATGTCTTTATTTTCCAACATTACTCCTTTGTATCTTCATTTTTAGAGCTGGTGAAGACCTACAATGTGGGTCGAAACGACGGCATTAAATAAATAGTTACAATTTTATTTTATTTTTGAAATTAAAATGGCTTTTGGAGAATGATCAATTCAAGGCCCTCACTCTTAATAATATAATTCCTTTTAATTACGATATTTTAATTATATTTATTCGTATCTTAATTTGCACCTGTTACAAAAATGGTGACAATCAGCAAGTTTGATGACGAGATTGTAATGGGAATGGAAGCAGCACCGTAGGAAGATCTCTAGTACAGCTTTTTTTTTTTATCCCATCTTCATATTGATGGGCACGCCAACTGTTGCCATATCTCTTATCAATCTGTTGGTATGTCAGTGTAGTTTATTATTAAAGCAGAGATAAAGAGTTAGTATGTGCCGTTATAATTAGGTAGAGTCAAGCGCATAAAGTATATTTTTAAATGTATAATTCTATCTCTAATTTGAGGAAAATTTATCATGTTGTTATTTTCTTGTAACTTCCTTTCTTATTTTCATTTTTTTTTCAGTATGTACTTGAAAAGATTTAATTTTGTAATTCTATTAACGCATTCATCAATATGAATTTTTTTTATTTATTTAGTTTAATAACACAAACATTTTATTGAAATAATAATCATCAATTAAGCTTCCCTTATTTATTTATTAACAATTTTGGGCTCTTTAACCACTTGGCTTATTTTTGCTCTGTACTTAGCTTACAGGCATTGGTAACTTACAAAATATAAGTTCAATGACAACAATTATAACTTCAGGTGCTGCTTGAATTAAAAAAAAAATCGTACTACGTACTTTTTAATTTATTTTTTTATGTTTCCGTTACATCAGTCAGTCTGGACTTACTTCATACTTCATTCTGGGCTTATCCTAGTAATACGGAGCTTATTCTGATAGCTAAAACAGAAATAAAAGAAGAACGGTAAAATTAGTCTTTGCATCATATGCTACCCCTATTAGCATCGCTTCATTTATGCAGATTTTACGCCCGTTTTTATGGCCTAGCTATATGTCTTCTGTCCTACATTAGCAAAACGCAGAATTTTCGCTTTTGCGTATATTCTGCTTTGCGTGGACTAAAGACTATTTTTATGGTTATCTTCACAAGTTTGCCTCAAGGTCAATTAGAACTCGATAGTTTTAATGTATATATTTTTAGACGTTTCGAAATGCTTTGTTCTCTTCTTCAATATCTGAATAATATCCGGTAAATGTTGGTTGTCAATTAATTACTACTCTAATGAGATATGATCAATGAATGACCATTCATGATCCATTCATTGACCATGTCTCATTAGAGTAGTAACTAATTGACTCACCCAACATTTTTGGGTAATTATTTACTCGTAAGGGGGGAACAAAGCCTCTATGCCTAAAAAATATATGCATTAAAACTATCGAGTTTTTATTGATCAGGAAGCAAACTTAAGATAACCGTATATATATATATATATATATATATATATATATATATATATATATATATATATATATATATATATGTCCAGATCAATCAAAACTTGATAGTTGTATAAATATATACGGAATGTCAAATTTTAAAAATAATAAAGATAATTTATTTATTTTTATATTATTGTACAATATATTGTATCATATATATTTTTTTGTAATTGAAATTCTAATAATATTGGATAAAAGATTTGTAGTATTGGAATATGTTACAAGAAGAGGACAGGTCTAGACTAACATTGTGCTCAAAATTTAACCCCTATCTTCAAGAATCACATTTCATAAAGCAGTTTTCGTTCATTAACCCTCATGTCTAGTTTTTAAACTATCCTTTTATTATTTATTATATGGGAATCCCGAATTTCCTTTCAGTATTGCTAGCTACGTAATAATAAGTATTATTAATTTTCCCTTTGTCACGTTCAGCAATAAATGTTACAAAAATTGTATTACTACTTTTATTGCATTTGACAAATATCTAATGACCCTTCTTTGGAAATCAAAAATAATAAAAGAGACAATAAAGATTTTCAATTGTATAATTATTTACTTCTTAGAATCAATACAATGAATTTTCTAGAATGTGTCCATAGGACAAAAATTAGTTATTGGGACGAAACGTTCATAACTAAATAATTAAGAGATTTAAGAAATAAAATAAAATCGTTTATTCCCCCTACAGTCTGTGGCGAGCACTTACTGAATTATCGATACTTTCGATAGTGGCCAACTATTCATACTGAGAGGTAGTAGGAGCGGGGGAGATCTGTTGTGTTCAAGTAACCTTATTATCAATTATTATTTTTCTATATATTTCTACGTATGGTTTTTAACTCAGTGCTATAACAGCTATGATATCAGGCAATATTGTTTTCATCTTTAACTCTCTCACTATTTCTATTTTTTATTCGTTCAATATTAGGTTTATTTCTCATGATTTTTTTTTATATATACGTATGTCTTTATTTTCCAACATTACTCCTTTGTATCTTCATTTTTAGAGCTGGTGAAGACCTACAATGTGGGTCGAAACGACGGCATTAAATAAATAGTTACAATTTTATTTTATTTTTGAAATTAAAATGGCTTTTGGAGAATGATCAATTCAAGGCCCTCACTCTTAATAATATAATTCCTTTTAATTACGATATTTTAATTATATTTATTCGTATCTTAATTTGCACCTGTTACAAAAATGGTGACAATCAGCAAGTTTGATGACGAGATTGTAATGGGAATGGAAGCAGCACCGTAGGAAGATCTCTAGTACAGCTTTTTTTTTTTATCCCATCTTCATATTGATGGGCACGCCAACTGTTGCCATATCTCTTATCAATCTGTTGGTATGTCAGTGTAGTTTATTATTAAAGCAGAGATAAAGAGTTAGTATGTGCCGTTATAATTAGGTAGAGTCAAGCGCATAAAGTATATTTTTAAATGTATAATTCTATCTCTAATTTGAGGAAAATTTATCATGTTGTTATTTTCTTGTAACTTCCTTTCTTATTTTCATTTTTTTTTCAGTATGTACTTGAAAAGATTTAATTTTGTAATTCTATTAACGCATTCATCAATATGAATTTTTTTTATTTATTTAGTTTAATAACACAAACATTTTATTGAAATAATAATCATCAATTAAGCTTCCCTTATTTATTTATTAACAATTTTGGGCTCTTTAACCACTTGGCTTATTTTTGCTCTGTACTTAGCTTACAGGCATTGGTAACTTACAAAATATAAGTTCAATGACAACAATTATAACTTCAGGTGCTGCTTGAATTAAAAAAAAAATCGTACTACGTACTTTTTAATTTATTTTTTTATGTTTCCGTTACATCAGTCAGTCTGGACTTACTTCATACTTCATTCTGGGCTTATCCTAGTAATACGGAGCTTATTCTGATAGCTAAAACAGAAATAAAAGAAGAACGGTAAAATTAGTCTTTGCATCATATGCTACCCCTATTAGCATCGCTTCATTTATGCAGATTTTACGCCCGTTTTTATGGCCTAGCTATATGTCTTCTGTCCTACATTAGCAAAACGCAGAATTTTCGCTTTTGCGTATATTCTGCTTTGCGTGGACTAAAGACTATTTTTATGGTTATCTTCACAAGTTTGCCTCAAGGTCAATTAGAACTCGATAGTTTTAATGTATATATTTTTAGACGTTTCGAAATGCTTTGTTCTCTTCTTCAATATCTGAATAATATCCGGTAAATGTTGGTTGTCAATTAATTACTACTCTAATGAGATATGATCAATGAATGACCATTCATGATCCATTCATTGACCATGTCTCATTAGAGTAGTAACTAATTGACTCACCCAACATTTTTGGGTAATTATTTACTCGTAAGAGGGGAACAAGCCTCTATGCCTAAAAAATATATGCATTAAAACTATCGAGTTTTGATTGATCAGGAAGTAAACTTAAGATAACCGTATATATATATATATATATATATATATATATATATATATATATATATATATATATATATATATATATATATATATATATATATATATATATATATATGGAATGTCAAATTTTAAAAATAATAAAGATAATTTATTTATTTTTATATTATTGTACAATATATTGTATCATATATATTTTTTTGGAATTGAAATTCTAATAATATTGGATAAAAGATTTGTAGTATTGTAATATGTTACAAGAAGAGGACAGGTCTAGACTACCATTGTGCTCAAAATTTAACCCCTATCTTCAAGAATCACATTTCATAAAGCAGTTTTCGTTCATTAACCCTCATGTCTAGTTTTTAAACTATCCTTTTATTATTTATTATATGGGAATCCCGAATTTCCTTTCAGTATTGCTAGCTACATAATAATAAGTATTATTAATTTTCCCTTTGTCACATTCAGCAATAAATGTTACAAAAATTGTATTACTACTTTTATTGCATTTGACAAATATCTAATGACCCTTCTTTGGAAATCAAAAATAATAAAAGAGACAATAAAGATTTTCAATTGTATAATTATTTACTTCTTAGAATCAATACAATGAACTTTCTAGAATGTATCCATCGGACAAAAATTAGTTATTGGGGCGAAACTTTCATAACTAAATAATTAAGGGATTTAAGAAATAAAATAAAATCGTTTATTACCCCTACAGTCTGTGGCGAGCACTTACTGAATTATCGATACTTTCGATAGTGGCCAACTATTCATACTGAGAGGTAGTGGGAGCGGGGGAGATCTGTCCAAGTAACCTTATTATCAATTATTATTTTTCTATATATTTCTATGTATATTTTTTAACTTGGTGCTATAACAGCTATGACATCAGCCAATATTCTTTTCATCTATCAAATATTTCTATTTTTTATTCGTTCAATATTAGGTTTATTTGTCATGATTTTTTCATATATATGTATGTCTTTATTCCCCAACATTATCCCTTTGTATCTTCATTTTTAGAGCTGGTGAAGACCTACAATGTGGGTCGAAACGACGGCATTAAATAAATAGTTACAATTTTATTTTATTTTTGACCGCCACCCGTACCATTTATTTCCTGAAATTAAAATGGCTTTTGGAGAGTGATCAATTTAAGGCCCTCACTCTTAGTAATATCATAATTACTTTTAATTAAGATATTTTAATTATTTTTATTCATATCTTAATTTGCACGTGTTACAAAAATGGTGACAATCAGCAAGTTTGATGATGAGATTGTTTGGCATGTTAGAAATGGGGATGGAAGCAGCACCGTAGAAGATCCCTAGTACAGCTCCTTTTTTTTATCCCATCTTCATATTGATGGGCACGCCAACTGTTGCCATATCTCTTATCAATCTGTTGGTATGTCAGTGTAGTTTATTATTAAAGCAGAGATAAAGAGTTAGTATGTGCCGTTATAATTAGGTAGAGTCAAGCGCGTCCGAATGTTTTTTTTTTTTATTTAAAGAAATAGTCCACGAGTTGAACAATTAATATAAAATTGAATCTTTTCAAAATTAATGTCTGTGGCACAATTTGTCTCAATAAAAATAATCCTGCTGATAAAGCAGTGATATTTACGAACTTAGTTGGAATAGTCTGATTTAGAATTCAAATTATAGAGAAGACTCGGCTTTTTCAACTAAGGAAATTATGTCCATGGTAGTTACATAAAAGTAGGAAAACTAAACGAAGAAAAATCATTCTTATAACTTTTCACGATACTGGAGAAGAAAGTGAGATTGAATAAAAGGAGTATATTTTATTATAAAAACTTCTAATGACTTCCCTCGTTAAAGTTGCAATCTGTCCACCGCTATAAAATCCTTTATTACAACTACCATCGGACATTTTATTTCAAGACTATATTCGAGTGTCGGAAAATGCACTATACTCTCTTGTATAAGTCTTTTATGGAGAAGTAAGAAAATTTATGACAAAGTAACGTAATCATAAAAGGAATAGACATTTAAAATAAAATTAGTCCCAAAGGAGTGGTTAGCTCCTCCGTCCCAAGGGATTCCCAGGACCCCGCCGTCTCAGCAACTTCATTATTAACCGGGCTTGTCCCATGGACAGTATTTTCGTTCCTACTTCTTAATCGTGATATTCCCCATCTACATTCTACCATCTACTTATCAGTTTGTATTATTTCTCAATAAAACCTTCTTTTTTTTTAAACTATCTGCTTATATGCTTCTATCGTGTTAATGCATAAGAAGGTATGATCAATGATCAATTCATGATCGAATTTTTGTTACATATAAAATACATGCACTTAATCGATTCCTCACACCGCGTGGAAGAGTAAGAAGCAAAATTACCATTAATTATAGAATTTATAGTATTATAGAATAGAAGCCAAGCTCGCAAAAAAAGTCTTGATCCAGAAAGATAAAGAACCTTTCAATATTCTGACACTTGGACAAATATTTTTCCTTTCATAGGCCGAGAGCAATAGAGTAGTTAAGGTTGAGTTGAAGTAATCGAGGAAGTAAAAAAATACTCTGAAAAGCCCGAGAAAAGTTGAGGAGTTTGGATTGACAATTTTCGAACTAGTACGATTTTCTGTTAATATTCTAAGGTTGTTCGCTATGAAACTTTAACGGTGTATTCATACGAGCTTAGCAGTTTTTCTAAAGAATTCTTAACAAATTTATAAAAAAAGAAAGTTAAGCATTTACCTGATATTTTGTAAGTTATTTCATAAACTACATGTAGTGGCCAAATAGGTGACGCTAGAAATCCGCTAAGAACAGATCTTCAACGAACGATCCAAACTGCTCAATTTTCCAATTAAAACAGATATAAACTAAACTCATATTCATGTTAATCCTATACGGACATAATCCCCAGTGATATGCAATACAGTCTTAATGACTCATTTCGGAAATTTCCAATAAAAAATATTACGACTGACAACAAAAGCACATTGGTATGTTTCCAACAGTCGGCCAACACATACGTACTCTTCATTTCTACAACCATGATAAACTTCACGGACTACAGCTGAAATGGGCATCAATAAGTGAAGGCGACTAGGAAACGTATGTAAACGACGCAAAAATCATAATATCACTAAAAAAACCTACACGTTTGGTGCAGGTTGTGGAAAACACGGTTAAACCATAAAAAATGCCAACACATCAATCAGATTTACATTAAGACATAAAACTTATCCTCTCTTATACCAATATCCCAAATATTCAAGGTAAACTATCTAGGACTAACGTTTGATGGGATTTGACGATGGCGTTTTTTCATCACGTGCGGATCTGGGGCCTACTAACAAACAATGAATCCAAACATTCCCATCGAAAATATGCACACTTACCACACAAGCACCTTGGTATGTTTCTGACGCTACCTTACATACCGACTTACGTATGCCAACTGTTAGTGAATTGCATAGATATGACAACCCACGAATATTAAGAATGACCTCTTCCTCAGGAGGAGGCTAAAAAGATGGTGGATGAGATTATCTTTTGGAATTTTTCTCTACCTTAATAATGCCACGAAAGAGATATCGTGACTATTTTTATATCCTTCATGCCTGACATGCCATTATTTTATTGCTGATTTGTCATGATATCCACTGCCATTTATTTAGATTAGATGTATATGCCTTAATAAAGGATATATATATATATATATATATATATATATATATATAATATGGTTATGGCATGTCAGGCAAGGGGAAGGACAGAACTCAGCAGGATATTTTGTGGGGCTTGATTCGAGTACTGTAAGATAAGAGACTATTATGGTTTGTAACAATATTTATAACTATTCTTCTTTAATATTGGTTAAAACATCGCTAAACTGCCCTTTATCTCATATGTTCGGGTAAGGATCACAAAAAGGTTAAAGGGTAAAGGAGCCCATTGCTTCAGGAAAAACCTAAGGGTTATTGTTGTTATTTGTTAGCACACCTATTGTTTGCTATATTTTATGAAGTTCCTTTAAATATTTCTGTCCTCTATATAGCTATCATATGATATTTTATTCGGCATATGTTAATAGTATACTTCAGCATCCCTTTATATTGAACCCTTAGAAAGGGACTCTTCCAAGAATGTTATACAAAGGCTATTCTCCTCCTTCGACAATTCTGCAGAGTCCTCTCCCCAATCTTTAGGTTTATATGAGTCCATTTAATTTACAGAGAGACGCCCATTTTAGTTTACATTCACAATGTAACTTAATTAAAACATTACAACTTATTTTGTATAACTTAAAATAAAAATATCTTTGAAATATTTTCTTAGTTAATACGGAATTTAGTGTGGACCTCTCATCCAGTACTTTCTTAGTCGCCTCCTCTTATTGATATGCATTTCAATAGTGGCGATATCTCTTATTAGCCCGTTGGAATATCACTTGGAGTATATAATTGTAATTACAATTGGAGTGGGGTTTACATAAAATCCGTATGAGTTGGTTTATTGTCGGTTTGTGTAAGCCAGTTTGTATAGTTTCGTTATAACTATGAGATTTCTGTTATTAGTCTTAAAATTTAGATGGAAAATATTGTAGTTTTTATAGATTGATATGGGGCAAGTGCGCACTAAATTTCACCAAGTTCAACTTTAGAGGACTATACTTTTTTTATTTTTGAAGCTAGATTTTTCCTCTTTTTTAAAAATGTTCTTTAGAAGATATTTTAATATTACATTCAAGCCTACGTTTCAACCATCTTCATTTTGATGAGATTCAAAATTTAATTCAATAGTACTTATTACGCACTTACACTGCCTTAAGGGTCAAGTGCGTACAAAATGTTTGAAAGATTCGTTATTCAAGCAAGAGCAAAATAGTTCGGTTTCCGGAGGATTATTATACTGGTGCAATAACCAAAAAAAGTTAAAACTTGTCTGAGAATCACGTTTTACAAATTAATTGAGCTATGAAAGTGGGATGTGGAATTTAATTGAATAAATGTATTGACAAAAAGGTTTTGTTTTGATCCGTTTTTGTTTTAGTCTGTAGGTGCCTCGACAAAACATGACAGTACGGGTAAGTGTTCACCGCTTACACTTGTCACAAAACAGAGGTCTGCACTTGCCCCTACTTACTGTACAAGCCTTTAAGAAACAGATAATTCTCAAAGAGATATGATTGTGATTTACATGTATTATATTAAATTATTTTTTCAATACATTTATTCAATTATATTTCATATCCCACTTTCATAACTCAATGAATATTATGAAATGTGAATCCCAGACAAGCTTTAACTTTTTTTATTATAACATCACAATAATAATCCTTCGGAAACCGAACTTTTTTTCACTTGTCCCAAAACCTCTCTGGCTTGAATAATGAGTCTTCCAGATACCTTACGTATACTATCATATTTTGATGGGTGACTGCGGACAAGCCCTTAAAAGTAGAAAACCGTCAAGGAGAAACGTAAGTCACAAAGTATTTTGATGAACAGAAGAAGTTGAAAGACACTTTATCAACATGTCGGAAATAATATTAGGCTTCTTAATCCGTAAAGGACATCTCTTACCAGTTGAGGGTTTAGGTTTAACGAGGCAATCACGCACATACCCCAACAACGCACTTAACCCAAACACCCTACGTGATTCTTGTTTTTTTTTTTTTAACCGTAAATCTATGTGGCATATATAGGTTTAATTTGATAAACTTATATGTTTAGTTCCGCCTAATTTTCATTTTAGAGGTATAGGAATAATTCAAGGAAAATAGTTTTAGCCTTATTTTAAATTTCTTGGTGTTCTAGGAAGAATTAAAAGTTTTCTTATAAGATTTGTGAAGTGTCTTCCATGTATTTTATTATATATCTTGCATACCTAATTAATATTGATTACGTTTCCAGGCAAATGCAAATATTCCAGTCATTGTATTGCATCATACATGTTATTTGTAGGTTAAAATGAACATTTTTAACATTCTTTTAATTGCCTAAAATTTGAAGAGGGTCGCATCACTTTTGCATTGTCACACAAGTAACGATGTATGATATACAATAAAATACATGGAAGATTCAATTCACGAATCTTATAAGATAGTTTTACCAGCTTATTTATAATTTCTAGAGACATATGGGTTCCATTTTATCCCACGTTAGAAGATACAAAGGAGAATGCATAACTAAAAATTTACTCACAAGATATAGGCGTGTAAAATGCAACGCTTCTTTTCTTCTGCGGGAGCAATTTCTCAAAATAATACCAGATAAGAAGCTTTTCTATGCCTTGTTCTAGGCCAACATTAGTAGCTCCTTTTCTCTTCTTGGATTATAGTTCTTCAGAGTAAGTTTGCTGCTAGTTAGTTCTAGTTTCTTATCTTTCTTAAGCATTAACTCTTTTCACTACATTTTCCTCTGCTTTTCTCTTGGTGTATTACTTTTTTTTTTGTTCTGTTTGTAGAAAATGCAAATATTTATATTCTAGGTCTTTGATAGTGTATTTTTTACAATGAAATAAATTCACAAATGTACGCCAATGCAATATTTTAAAGCTGTCTCCATCTTCTAACTTATTCATTTATATATTCTTTGAGTTTATTCTGAAAGAAAAAATTCTAAAACTGAAGTGAATTTCTTTTAACTGAACTAAGGGATCGCATTAAATGAAAGAAAGAGCCGCTTAGAGTTTCTTCAAAGGATTTCAAAACTCTCCATATCGAATTATCCTCCTTGATCTCAGAAATTGAATCTCTTGGTCAAGTTCCTGATGAGGGCACAAAGACGGTAGTCTGTTAGGGTGTACCAACCCAACTAAAGTGCTAATCCTCTTTGATAAGAGTTGTAAGGGTTCTTGCGGCCCTTCCAGTACCCCCCGAGCTTCTTCAGGGTCTTAGGACAAGTTCAGTTGGTCCATGACTTGATCTAGTTACGTGAAGAACCTTTCAATATTCTGAGGCTTGGGCAGATATTTCTTCCATACTTAGGCCGGATGCAACAGAATAGTTGATCACAGAAGTGACCGAGGAAGAAAAGGATATTGGCTCAGGAAAAGGTGAGGCGCTTGTATTGGCACTTTTCAAACCAGGAAGAATTTTGCTTAATATTCCAAAGTTGTTCTCTATTAAACTTTTCCAATGTACTTCAACGAGCTTACAAAATTTTCAATCAATTTATCGAAAGAAAAGTTTAGCAATTACCTGATGGCTTACAAGTTTTTTCATGAACTACATGTCGTGAACAAATAAGGAACGCTAGAAATCACATTTTGTTAATAAAGGTCAGTTTGCGCATGATCACAATTTATTATACCCATATTGTAACAACCTCTAATAATTTTTTTAACCAATAATTTTTTGTTTGCTTTTTTTGTATCACCAAAAAAATGCATTTATACATTAAAATTCGGAATTTATCTTTTTTAACCCCACCGATATTTTTTGTGATATATCTTAATATGTGTAATTTCATCTATAAACTATTTCTTTATCTGTGCTGTTTCATTGTCAATATTCAGTTCTAACCAATCAGACAAAAGCATTTATTCTCTTTATACTACTCTTTTATTTCATTTTAGTTTATCTTTTAAATATTTTCATTCTATCATTTATTTTTCAAATATAGCCAATATTTAATTATGGTCATCATCTGCTATTATTACTCTTATCATTGTTGTACCTTTTCATTGCAGCCCTGAACGAAGCCTTCAAAATGGGCATAAATTAAATAGTTTCGCATTGTTTTTGTGTAAAGTTCTTGATTCTTTTTTTCAAGCTAACTACAGAAATATATTATAATAATAATATTTTTGGTATCGTGAATTTTCTTTTTACTGCATATTTTACGTATTTTGCGTATTCATTGCGTACCGTATTTTTTTATTATTTTATCACTTTTACTTATTGTATTTTTTTAATAAATCGATTTATCTAAAAATATATTAACTAATGTAATTCTTATTTTGGTACATAAATACTATTTTAAAATAAAAAAGACTATCAATTTGATCTATTCTGTGTCTCTGTATAAATGCACCATAACAAGCATATATGGAGACATGCCAAATATTTTTCCTGTTGTCTTAATTCATAGGTGAAAGAGGCTAATATGTTCAGATAAAAATATAAATAAATAAATAAAAGTAATTTTTCAACTCATGCAGGGCCGGAACTAGATATTTTCCAGGGGGTGCAAGCTTAATTTAACTATCCCAAGACAATACATTGTTTTTGTTTTTTTTATTTGGGATGATATTTCATTATAAAAATTAAATGCTTGCTTATAGTGTTATTTTCAAAAAATAATTAATATATTTATTACTTTCTAATTTTAATTAATCGAATTTTTTAATTAATGAGACAAAAAACTTAAAAAGGTACAAAACCTATAATTTATATATTATTGGTGGAAAAAAAAAAATAAAAAAAATAAAATAAAAACAATAAATTATAACCTTGAGTGTCTCAAATAGTAGAAAATAACTAACTAGACGACGTATCAAGGACCTCCTTTCGACCCCTCCACCTCAGTAAGTATTTAAATAAATATCATCATCTCATAACAATAACTCATTTTATTGACTGAATTTAGGTCAAAATTTAATTTTAAAATCAGAATAAAAATATTATTTACTTAATCTAAAATAAAGTTTCGCTCGAAATTTGCCACCCTCCAAATTCTGCAGCGGGGGGGAGGGGGAGGAGGAGAGGTTTGACCTTCCCCCTTGTTCCGACCTTTTATACATGCAAACAGCAATCCTATCTAGCATTTTAAAACATTCAATACAGGCAATGTTGTTCAACAAGTCAACTCTTGCCGTAGCGCAAATCAGTTAGTTTGAACTTTATCTTGACCTCATGTAAGATTGAAACTACAGAAAATTGCTTGACAAGTTGGAGTGCTTCAAAACTCTAAACCCCCAGGTTACTTCAAAACTTAATTTGCATGGTTACGAAGTGCAACCAGCCACTGTGATAAAAAATTACTGGGATCATTTTTTAATTTTTCCTCCCTTTTTTCAGTCCTCCCTCCTCTCCTTAGTAAGTCAACATTCATATAAAATAAAATAAACAAAATCAGATAAGATTAATATATATGTTTGACAATAGATTATATATTCAGTTGCGTAAGTGTGTTTGTGGAAGCCCGTGGCAGCCAAGTTTTGAGGCCTCTTTCGCATCAAAATGTGAAGATGTCAAAATGTGGCTGTGTGTTTGCCTTGAACAGACCAAGCCTTGAATAATTTCTTAACGTGTGTGGCGGTTTCCTTGAGGCCGTGGAGGACGAGAGAGGCTGAAAAATCCTCAAGGAAATTCTCTTTATCACGTGTGTAGTTCCATGAGGATTTTAAAAGCGCAACTGTGCAACTAAACTGCTTTGTATTCAATTGTAAAATTCGTATTCATTGGAATTATTAAAATGACCACTGTCTTAATTAGATATTATTATTAAAATTATTAGTGTTGTCGACTGCCGCTCACTACGCTCAAGAGATAAACGCACCGTGGCATTTGCCATTTTACGACCTGCTATTAATGCCCCTGCAAGTATTGCATGAGTGATAAACATATAAGTGAATAACAATATTCACATTCAACGACAGTATTTTTGATATTTAAATAAAAATCAGTCATAAATTATATTCTTGGTCTTTTAAGTCCTTGGTTCATATAATTTTATCATGTGATATGAGCAGTATGTAATTACAATTAGAAAGTTGATATAAAAAAAAACAAAAAAAAATAGAGTATATATTACACTTTCATGTGATGTATGATCCCAGTTTTTATAGTATTTTGTAATGCTGTTGAAGATGCCTGACTTAAAACGTTGACTGGTCAGTTGTTTACTGATATTTGATAGATCCAAGGAATTGTTTTGTAATTTTCCAAGATGAACCTATTAACATTTTTTAAGCTTTATTATGTAATATAATTTAATAAATATAATTATATGAAGCATTCAAGCCACGTTTGATGCTCTCTTAGTATTTTTCGAAGCGGAAAACCCCGGACAGGTAAATTCCCCTGAAGGTTTCCAACTCCCACATCCGCCCAATCGCCCCTTTCGAGGAGGGTCTAAATCTCCCTCTAGGGGTATATAGGTATCGATCTTTTACTTAACATTTCCTGATAGTACAGATGAAAAAAGTTTTTCTTTCCTTACAAAAAAAAGTCATATTTGTTAGATAGGTTTAAATCATGAAATATATTATATTATATCCAACTAAAACTAAATACTAAATAACTCTTGGTAATGTTCTTCTTCTGTTCTATTTAACTTAAATAATTGTGAATACAAATAAAAATTACGATCAATAGTAATTATTATTGTTGGTCCCAATTTTACTTTTAGGTAACAACCGAAAATGCCTAATAACTTATACTTAAATATTGATGAAAGATGCGCTTTTCCTTTAAATATTATTATAGTTAAGGGGAATACTGTTGTAATATTGTTAACAATTTTTGTTTTACAATCTTTATATCAATTTTTTAAAGTATTAAGGTATCTACGCTTAGTTGTACGACACTTAAACTGGCTAGGAAGGTATCTGAGCTGAGATATAGAATTTTATTGATATTAAAAGAGGAAAGAGTTTCACATCTTAATTGAATGTTTGAATAACATTTAGGATTGTTGAAGTAATACTCCAATTACAAGGTTGTATATTTGTAACTGTAACCTTATATAATTAGTGCTATAATTACATTAATGTAATTGATCACCAGCGAGCAGATTCCGTATACTATATTTTATATTTACTATATATTTTATATAGGCATGGGCACTTAATGTATCAGACTTGGGTATTTAAAATTCCAGTTAGTTTATTGGACTTGTCTTGGAACAGATTATACTATGGCGTACAAGAAGCCTTCATAACATCAAAAGTTAAAAAAAAAAAAAAAAGATGAAAAATATCCATAATTTCGAACTACTAACATTAAAATATGAATATGAGCAGTTAAAAAATTAAAAATCGAATGTTATTCGAAGTAATAAAGTTTTGAAAAAAAAACGCCATCAGTTTACTTTTTTTTCAATATTTTTTTTTAAAGCTCATATTTTATCATTAATCTCGAGCATTCATAATTTTCTTCAATAGATTCTAAATAAGATTTGATATGTCTCTGTTTAAGCGTTTTCAGTATTGATTAACAGTTTAATTAATACTTAAGCAACATATCTTCACAAACAGACATCTATTAATAGTTAACAAACACATAAGAACTGATAGCAAACGAATTCTGGATTAAGAAGCTATATATAGCCATAGTTACAAAGTTATAGATAGTCATACAAGATATGGCACAGAATTACAAGTCCAGTAACACCTGTAGTAGGCCAAAAAGAAGCTGGATGAGAGACCTTCTGGTATCCCATATGACAAAAATTAAGACAGAAGAAAATGTTTCTTTTTACAGCTTTTTTTCGTCTCTATCATGCCATGAAAGAAATCAGAATTGTTAGTGTTATCATGTAATCACCAGAATCACTTTTTTTTTAAAGTTATCAATGAAGGAATAAATTTCAAATAAATTATGTATTAATAAAATATATTTATCAGAAATATGATTATTAGGCGGAATAAGAAAAACGCATGTACAAATGTAATTGACATTGTGGTGAATAGTAACAGATTCGGACAAAATAGTCGACACAAGACATGCGTGCACGTTTCAAAATTCCGATTACAAGCGTTACTCTAATTGACTGTAATTATTTTTTTTAAATTAATCTTCGTTTGTAATAACTAGATTACACTCAGCATAATAGTAGTTATTTAACCCCTTATATAGATCGTTAAAAAAAATATTATAACATGATAAATTCACTTGATCGCCTGCTATCACCTCGTGTTATTGTTGGGCTAGAGATCAGACCTTGTCCAACGATCATTAATTTAGAAAATTGTTTTCTGCGGGACATCATCTGGTGAATTAGAATTAGAATAAGACGAACGATCACGGCTAAGCCAATGGTACGTCCCCGAATGATATCGGGGAAACAGACCAATCAGGTCCTGGGACAGGATTAAACCCCAGACCTAATGACAGCAGTCTTTAGTATTCTGACAGTGGGTAGCTTGGCGCTGATGGGATGGAGATCTCAGTTTGATGGCGACCCACTTGGCAAAAAGATTCCTCGGCATTATTCCTTACTTTAAGTCTTCGTTAGAGTTTTATCTTTTTCATTCTCCCGTCCTCTCAGCTCTTAGCCCACAACAAAAAACACTTCCCACTGACAAGAGGCGAAGTGGGATTACGTGAGCTGTATCTTCTAACGTTTAAACTCAGTTCGCTTAAACCTCAGTTTTTCTCTAAAAGCATCACTGTCCCTTTGTATACATTCACCTTTAGATTTGAATCATAAAATTCTTATCAGTTTTTCTGTGTTTTTTTTTGTTTTTTTCTCAAGATATGTACGAGGTGGTCTGAAAAATTTCCGACCTAACAAAAAACAAGACATTTTTTCTGTTTTTTTTTTATTTTTCAACTTAATCTCCTTGTTGAACTCTACACACTTCTCCCTGCGACACTCTCATCTCTGTAACCCGCAAAAAAAGTACTCGGCGTTTTTCTCAGCAAAATAATTGTTCACGAAGGTGATTGCCTGTTCATTTGACGAAAATCTCTGTCCTCCGAGCGTAATTTTCAGATGAGGGAACAAAAAGAAGTCGCTTGGGACCAGATCTGGTGAGTAAGGCGGATGGTCAAGCAATTAAACCGTAATTCGTGGATTTTCGCCATGGCAACCGCTGAGGTGTGAGACGGTGCGTTTTTCTGGATTTTCTTTTTCTACAAATGCGGCCGTTTTTCCACAAGTTTTGCCTTCAGCTTGTCAAGCAATGATGCGTAGTATGCTCCTGTAATGTTTTTTTCTTTTTGAAGATAATCGATTAAAATAACTAAAATAAACCATGATTATCCCAAAAAAAGAGTCGCCATCACTTTCCCAGACGAGAAAACAGTTTTTGCTTTTTTTGAAGCCGGTTCTTCCTTTGCAGTCCACTGTTTGGACTGTCTTTTTGTTTCGGGCGTATAATAGTGTATCCAAGTTTCATCTACAGTAATTAATTGGCGCCAAAACTCGGATTTATTGCGCCTAAACTGCGCCAACAGAGCGTTGGAAATTTTCATTCGAACACATTTTTGGTCTAAACAAAACTGAGCAAACGCGGCACCCAACGTGCGGACAGCTTTCTCATATCTCATAAATGTTGATTTAATATGTAACAAACACGTTCTTTTGACATGTTCATAACCTCTGCTATCTCTCTCACTTTAATTCGGCGGTCCTCTAGCACCATTTGGTGAACTTTGGCGATGTTTTCGTCGGTAGTTGCAATTTTTGGACGTCCCGAATGTTCATCGTCTCCCAAGCTCTTACGGCCACGTTTAAATTCAGCTGCCAAAAATTTCACTGTGGTAAATGATGGTGCAGAGTCCCCATACACAGAATCCAACTCATCTTTGATTTGCTTAGGCGTATTGCCTTTCAAAAACAAATATTTAATGACAGCTCGATACTCGATTTTATCCATTTTCACAAAAACACTCACATCAACTCACTCAAACGAGTCTTACATAAAAACTGCGCGTCCAAAATGGCTGAAACTTTGGTGAGTAACTGTCAACAGATGAACAACGAAATTCACTTGCTTTTATTTACGAGTGCTGCCATCTTCACGTTGCGGTCGGAATCTTTTCATACCACCTCGAATACGCTCCTTGGCAAGAAAAGTGTTCTAACTCAAAACATCGCATTTCCTAAAGTAATGGCGTTTATAAATTACTTTTTACTCCTATTACGTCATTTATTTTGCTTCAACCATGATCGGAGGATAGCGCTTTTCATAGAAGTGTCCTAACTCAAAGAGAATTTATTATAGCCACATAAGAGTTTTATCTTTAGTTAAATCATTAAATTTACATTTTAATACATGATAATTCCAATAAAAATCAAGCTTTCAAATCTTCTTCTCCCTTTACAAAGAGACTTACAAAAATTTGAAGTTGTTTTCTCAGAAATCTTCAATTTTTAGTAAGGGCACTCTTTTCACAAAGAAGCCATATTATCCTTTTTTTTTATATTTCGTCAACTCGTTCCTGAGTAGTTACTTTATTTACTTTCTCACTCCACTTACTGGATTATAATCATAATTTTATTTATGAGCAAGTACATGAGTATATATATATATATATATATATATATATATATATATATATATATATATATATATATATATATATATATATATTTTTTTTTTTTTTTAATTTAATATCGGAATGGTTGAGTTCTCGAGTAGATTTTTGATAAAATCCAAGATTTTACTCGTATTTATTAGGCTGAAACTTAACGACTAGCCCAAAATTTTAGATTGTACAAAGTAATAATGATTTTAGTAATAGTAATAATAATGGTTATTAGTAAAATGATTTATATGAAAATCATGCGCAGGCAAAATCTGAATCAACATTACCTTAATTGTATTTCGTTTATGCAGAAAAAAAAAATTAAATCAGGACAATTTCTAGCTTGTTTAAATTTGTTTTGTTATATATCATATAATATTTTAAAATATAAAAAATATTTTTCAATATGTAACGATGCATTTTGCCTTTTTAATGTTACTAATAAAAGTCATCACAATATAGATATATTCATTTCTTTAACCAAGTAGGTAAACATATGTAAGCAAACGTAAGCATTGGTTGGATATTCACTCCAAAAGTCGAAAAACGAACCACTCATCTTAGAATTCAACAGGGCAGAGTGGACGTGGCGGAAAACTGTCTTTCCCGAAAGATCGATACGCGCTTCTTCCGGTGGGCGGAAGCGCACCCCTCCTCCCCCGAAGAAATGATTCATATCCATCGAACTGGCATGGAAGTTCCGATCTATTCCATTTCATCCACAAGTTTTCCTAGGGGATGCTTTGAATTGATTGTCAGTAACTGTCATTGCTTTATGATAAGGTCTGTGAATTTTCTCTGAGGGATGTGGATATCGAAAAAAAATATCGATAGATATCGAAGAAAAAATAGACAAAAATATCGATATTTTTCAACATCCCTTAATTTAATAATTTTAATTTACAACAATTAAATCTAATAAAAATATTAAACAACTTTCTTATTATTTATATATATATATATATATATATATATATATATATATATATATATATATATATATATATATATATGTATATACATATATGTATGTTGATGCCAACATCTTCAAGTTTTGGTATTCATTCAATTCTGAACCCCCACCACCGCCACAATATATATATATATATATATATATATATATATATATATATATATATATATATATATATATATATATAAATAACGATTCATTGCTTGATTAGTGATCTATTTGTATAAAATATAAATAAATATTTACAGGAGTGGCTTTTGTATATTAAGTGTATTTTGTTTCTATTTATTAATATTTTTTATAACACAGGTATGAAGTTTGTTTATGTGAAGGCCCTAAATCCAATGGTTGAATCCAACTTACTGGTCTTAAGACTTTTTAGTTTCTTAAAAAGGTGTATTTTTTATACCAGTTCAGGAACTCTACAAAAATTTATTTACGAAAATCATTTGAACTTGATTTCCATTATTTCAATTATTTTTTATGAGAGAAAATACTTATTAATTGCGTTTACGTTTCTTGGACTTCCTTCTACATCTTCAGAACAGAAAATTTATTAAAAATTATTTACCTATACGATTCTCCTTTCATAATTACATCCATGTTAATTTCGTCATCTATTGTATGTTGATGATTTCATTAATTCATTATTGAAGTCTTTTGCTAAAGAAGAAGCCCCTAATACTAACCTAATGAATTTATAGTAGTCTTCACTAATAAATGAAATTATGTAATAGAACAATAGATAATCATCAATTCTGAATAAGAAAGACAAACTAAAAAATTTAAGCTTAGATAATATTTTTAACTAACGATTCGAGAAAAATTTCCGCAGTACATACCGGGAGATGAACGGATGCAGTAGACTTCAGGCTTGATAAGAACGGGAGAGGAGGTGGTTGACAAAGGTATGACGTCTCCGACAACTCGGTTAACAACCTCAGTGAGTCTGAGAAAAAAAAAATTTCTACCCTCCTCCAGGAATCATACTCTACCGTAGTAGGCCTCTGTCGTCCGGTAGGAGAAACCTTTTAGGAACAGAAAAGAAATGTAGTGGCTTCTGTTATTTCAACCGGTCCTCTGGCTGAAGCTCTATCCTTCTCTTTTGTAACCCCCCCCCCCAAAAAAAAAAAAAGAAAAAAGAGAGATCTAATTTTGTAGAGGCATAACAGCTTGGTAAAATATCCTTTCTTATTTATTTTTTTTTTTAAATTTGTTCTTACCCAATCCATATGTGTACAACATTGCGCGAATGAATCAGAAAGACACATATTTGTAATAAAAAAAAAAAACTCTGACTCAGAGAAAATTATAAATTTATTGAAGTATGAAAACCTTACTAAATTATTATCCGAGGGCTACGCTGTATATAATGAAATTAGTCCACATCTTCACCTAACAAATAATTATCTTTTAATTATTTCATCATTTATTATTAATTTTAATATCAACATATCGTCAGTCCAATGTTAAACCTACGAATATGAAAAATTCGACTTTTTGTTTTACTATTTTTCGATAGTATCTCAGCTGATACAGCCTTTAGTGAAGTTACGAATCCATTACAACATTAGAAAGTGCTGAAATCGCTTGTGGATTTTTACGAAAAGCGTCTGAAAGTCTGAAGGTTCCATGTTAAAATAACGAATATGCGAATGATTATAAAGGTAAAACAATAATTACTCATGTAATTAGGTTATAAAAGAAATACAACACCAACAAAAAAGAAATGAAATAAAAACCTTATAGATAGTAAAATGTAACAGCGTTTTATTCCTAACGACGATATGAGCTTCTCACAAATATTCTTCTTCTTCTTCTTCTCTTCCTTTCTCTTTGATGCCTTTCAGCGTAGAGGCGCCTCTATCCACCGGAGCTAGTCCTCTTGATCCTGAGCCAGCTGCTTCATTCCTCTCAAAGTTTTTCCTCTTTCTCTGCCCAACCTGCTGACATATTCATCATACTTCATCCTCGGTCTGCCTCTGGGTCTTTTGCCAGTTGATCGAGCTTCCATTGTCCAGAGATTCCACTATTCCTTGGGTCTCGGTTCTCGCTCATCCTGCACACATGTCAAAACCACTTTAATTGGCATTTCTCGAAGGTGGTTTTCAATGAAGATATTCGTATATTATTAATAGCCTAGAAGAAGTGGCATAACCTTGGCATATATGCAATAACTATATATAATAAACGGTAATAATTGTGTTTTATTTTGACGACTTTCCCTCTTCCTCTTCCCTCTCCAAACACAATCTTCTATATTTAAACTATATTCCACTATTTCACATCTTAGTACATTACATTACTAGGCACCTATATTGTCTGAAAACTGGATATTATTTTTTGTCCATAATTTGCGTTCGAAGTATTAATTAACCTTTAACTTATTAAGTATTAATTAGACTTTAATCGAAGATCCAATTAGAGTCTAATTAATAACATCAGACTATAACCAGAATTTCGGAACTTTATTAGTTACAATGACACCATATCATACCCGTGTAAGTTTGAAATCTACACAAATCTTTTTATGTTATTGAAAGGTAATATTATAACTGGTAAGTTTTATTTTTTTTGTATTTTGATGAAATGAAATGAAAATAGCCTTTGTTTATACATAATTAAATTACTATAAAACATAAATTTACGAACAAAATAAAAAACAAAAACCATTCTTTACATTATGTATAAATATGTATACACACATTTTTTTTTTCTTGCATAGGCCTTCCTTCGGGAGTATAAGTCTTTAACACTTCCCTGGGTGACTAGCCCTACTGGGAAGCGGGGTTTTAAGGTCAAATCATTTTTTCTTCCACACATCTCTATCCTTAGCAGCTCTCCTGCAGAGGAGTGCTGCCAAAGGCCTAAATGGATCTCTCAATATCTTCAATAGTCCGCCTCTCATCCTTTTTATGGTGTCCATTTCGTGACTATTTTAGACCATTACTTCGTACAAGGAAGTAAAAAAAATATAGTTGATACTTTGTTAATATCGGTAACTGATATGTACTTATATATTTACGCAGCTATTGCTTCATTGTATTTTGATAATTAATCCTTTAATAGTGTTTACGTTAATAAACAAAGAATAGAAGAGACGAAGGCGCCTTAAGACAAATAGTAATTAAGAGCAATTAGGAGAAATGGGAGGAGGAATACGAAAAGGAACTTAGTACTTACTCTTTGTTTGAGACAGCTGGATTTGCTATGCACTGTGTTGGTAATGAGTTGCTAGCTGCTCTAGTTAAAAAAATATACCTGCAAAAGAAAAACAATTTAGTTTAGGAAAACGTTTTAATTATAAGCAGTTCATTGCATTGCCAATTATTAGTTATTTATATTGCTTGAACCAGGTAATTATGTTAAAAGACGCTATTGAGTACAGATTTATAATGTAAACTTTTAAATTTTTGATAATTCGCTAGTTTTGCCAAAAGTTCATATTGGCGTTTTCGTTAATTGTCCAAGTTAATCTTTTGTCTGAATATGTTCCAAGGAACCATCCTTCGTCTACTATTAATCATTAACTGTGGATTAATCTTTTATTAAGGGTAAGTGGAGCTCAGTTCTTGGTTTCATTAATTTTTAATCGAATTTGCTTGGACCAGCTTCCAAACTCATTCTGGTGCTCGTGCAAGCCACGTGCCACGTCAGCCGAACCCGTGTTGTCATCATGTAAAGCTTTGTCCACACCGCTCGATTTTCGATGCGCTTTTGTTTTCGACATAGCTACCTAACCCTCTCACCTTGAAAATTTGAGTTCCTTTTATAAATTATTTCTTTCTTTCATTATTATTCATTTATATTCCGAAACTATCCCAAGACAATATAATATATATTTTTTTCTATTTCACTTTTTATTATTTTTATATGTTTCTCTCCAACTTTCTTATTTATACATACTTCTAATAAGATCGTATGATTATCTATGGGCCATTTCTTTTTTTTTCTTTTTTTTTTTTTTTTTATCAGAATACCTTCTGTATCGCATTAAAAAAGATTTCCAGGTTTTATTTTATTTTGTTATATTATTTTTTGTTTATATTTTTTTTCTTATGCAATGAATCAACAGAACATTACAAATATTTTTTAAGCATATAACTAATAAATATGGATTGTGATTCATTTAAAGAAAATAAAACAATAATTATTGAAAAAAAAATTAGTATTTGAATAATTAAAATGTTAACTGCAATATTTTATCTAAATAACTAGTCCTAATGCTGTCATTGGTGGGGATGACTAGACCGGCAACTCTGGCTACTTCTAATAACCAAACGTTGCCGATTTGTCTTAACGGAAATAGTGCTGCCTCCATTTCGTAATACCACCGCGCAATAAATATTAACTTATCTTGGTAGGAATCAGATTTTTTACTTTAAATCGGGTAATAGGTCAGAAACAGTTATTATACTCTTTTCTTAAGCTATTTGATTCTACCATCTATTGACGTTTCGATCCGCAACTATAAGTATGAGATCCTCCTCAGCACTGGAAAATATAATAAATTACAGTGTATTAGTTCCGCTGTAAAAATAACCTTAATAACTCAGATCATTAATTTGCTATTGTCTAGACAAAGCCGTTAGCCTCTAAAATACAAAGAATTTTCAAAAAATATAATATTTGTATATCATTTAAATATAACAATAATGTCAAGAAATTACTTTTCTCGCAGCAGGGACTGTCAAATGTTATATACGAAATAAATTGCACAAATTGTGAGGGTAAAGATGTGGGACAGACCTCCCGGTACCTCCCGCAGGAGAATTTATGCTCATAAATATAAAATTGACTGCAATAAGGAAAACTCGGCCTTGGCGAGTCATGTTATAAAAAACAAGTATAAGTTTGACTTCGACAAACAGTTATAATTTTGTTTATATTTTTATTGAGAAATAATACAGGCTGCCACACTCAAGGGAAATAGGTATTACGGCTTTAAAAAAACCTTTCATTCCATGTATACAAAGTGAAGAAGAAAAAAATAAAAATAAATAACTTGAATAAATAAAATAAAAATAATAATAATATTAAAATAAAAATGACACAAAAAGTAATTACAATAATTTAAAAAAAAATATGCACATTACAATGCAAGCAAACAGGTAGAAAATTAAGTAATATCGACCAAGATAAGAAAATTTATGTTGGGACACTAATATAAAAAAAAAAATTTATTATATATGGGTGCGTTGTTTGTAATTTTATATTAGTTATGTTAGCCCCATAACTGGGTTGTCAGTTCATGACTCTGTCCGACCAATGCTCTTCCGGTATTCTCCTGCGGTTGAAATCGCCATTTCCCAATTCTTTCAGAGACGGTTTCCGCTAGACACATTCGCTGCCTAACCACTTCACCTTGGATTCTGTCCAGCTTTGTTATCTGGAGACACCTTCAAAAATCCATTTATACAGTCCGACCTTTGGCATACAAGCGATTATTCATCGTCCAGGCCTAATATCCGTAGGTTTATATGGACTCGACTATGGCCGAGAAGATTCGCCGCTTGTTCTCGTTCAAAATGGTGTTGTTCCAGAAAACAGGGTGCAGCATTCGTTGCTTTCCTTGCGAGCTCAACTTTGTTTTGGACATATACTTTGGACACCCGCACATCTTCCAGATAGGATCCGCGGTACTTAAAGACCTTGACTTTTCTGCACACATAATCATCTATGCGCAGATCGTCTTTCTCATTTCCCCGCACAGTCATATACTCATTCTTTTGGATGTTTATAATGGGACTTCGGAAAATTCCTTCAACTTGAAGACCGCCATCTCCAGGAAAACTTTCCTCCGGGCTATCACCCTCTGATAATCCTCAAAGAACCGGGTAAGGAGCTCTTAGTCATCAAAATAAATTCTGTAGTCCCGACATTGCCTCATCTATTGCTTCACTACCTCAGCCAAGTATATCTTGAAAAAGGCTTGGAGACAGGCAACACCCTTGCTCCAGCCCTTTGGTCTCGGAAAATGGCTCCGGGAGGCGGTTTCCTATCTTCACTCGATACAAATCGCTTCCTCATAAGTATTGAATTGTTTGTATAACGGACTCATTAATAACCGCTCTTCTCACTGCTGGCCATATTCTTTCTCTCGGGACACTATCATATGCCTGCTTCAGATCAACTAAGGCTAAATTCGCACTGCATTTCTCAATGAGTTGTCGAAGTACAAAAATATTGTCTATGGAGGATCTTCCCGCCGTGAATCCAGCTTAATCCACTGGGGTAATGTACTCCTGTTCTAGCTTATAAAGGACCAGTCTCCCGATACTTTTGTTTACTGAGCTCTGCACACAAATACCGCGATAATTCTGGCATTGCCTCTTTTTTTAAAGATGGAGCAGAGGTATCCTGTCCGAAGATCATCAGGTAGATCGTATCCTTTCAGAACCATGTTCACTCTACTGGTGGGAGAATAAGCAGATTTCTGCCGCTGGCAAGCCACCAGGTCCTGGAGCTTTTCCACTTTTAGCTCTGCCCAGTGCAACCCTCACTTCTTCCTCCGTTACTTGCATCGGGTCCGGCTTAAAGGTTTTCCTGTACGCTGTCTTGTGTCATAAACTGCGCTCTACTTTCATTAAGGCGGGTCTCATAATGCTTTTTCCTAGTGGCCTCACTGATTAGAGAAAGAATATTTCCTTTATGTGGTGCCCTTAAACTCTTTAGTACACCCCAAGCTACTCCCACACCAGTATTCTATCTATTTTTCGACAGCATCTCTCCCATGAGTTATTCTTCTCCTTTACAACTTCTTCCTTAACACGTTTCCTCAAAACTCTGTAGGTGACCCAGTCCTGGTAGAGAACAAGGTTCGACGCTAAGTGCTTCTCATATGCTTCTTTCTTGTCCTTTACCAGATCCAACACCTCTCCAAAGGATTTTTAATCCCTTATTTAAAAAAAAAAAAAAACATTTTGGCTTTAAATCAATAAACTTGAGAAATTAAAATTTTACTTCATTTTCATTTTGGAATTTTTTTTTATGCGTAAAATGCTTTGAAAAAATAGACAATTGGATTATCAGATCATGAATTTTTTTACGTGATCCGAAAATTAAAGTATATAAGTATATTCCGCACCCTCTGTATTTATCTAACGTGTCTCTAACTTTTTTTTTTAGAGAGTTTGACGCATAAAAGGCTAAATATTCCAAAATGAAAATAAGGTAAAATTATCACTTCTCAAGTTTATTCATTCAAAGCTTAAAAGTTATTTCGAACAAGAGATAAAATTTCTAGTTGGGCGTAGGGGGAAATGAATTGAAGCAAACGGGAGTTATTTAAAAAAAATAAAAAAAAGTATCGTTAAAGTTTTTACTTTGCATTTGCCTCATACCCTAGGAACTGACATTTTATTCAATATTATTTCAACCGTAACTTTTTCTCATTTTTGCTTAATTTCCCTTTGTCCTAAAAGCATCTTTTCTTTTTTTCAAATTCAATTGTATTATACGAGATGTCAAAGTAAACATTTTTTGTTTATAATAAATGTTTCTTAATTAATATATCAGTCAATGCTTATTAATAAACGTTTCTTTGCACCCTTTGATCGTCTTCGACCTTACTAAAAACTAGATGTAGGCCAACTAGTGTAGAAAAACGAATTGTGAGCTAAAGAAAGTACTAATGAAGAGACTCGGAAGGCAATAATCAAGATTGCAGCGGAAGGTCTTCAAACGGCTACAGTCCCCTGATTTCTCGTGGGAGGATGCCACGTGTCTGTGTTTCAAGGACCTGGGGTCAGATTAACTAGAGGTCTGAGGCCATTAAATGGATTAATAAATGTCTAAAAGTTCTGAATTCGAACATAAATTCAGCATCTTAAATATTATTTTGATTCCATAATAATCAACCAAAAGTCTCTAAAATACCAGGATCGAGATATAGTTATATAATATTCAGTTAAATATTATATCTACATTTGGTAATGGTCTGTCAGCATCTAGCTAATATATCGTTTGTATACAAAAGTACATCTTACGTGAAAAAATATGTGTTTAATTATTTTTTTCATATACCCCTTATATTCTCTTTTGTAAATTTCTTGCAACAGCGAATTCTCCTGTTTCTACAGCATTGCATTTTAAGGAGGCAATTGTGTTAATGATTTTTTTTTTCGAATATTAGATTGATTTTTTTCATTTTTATTTTAATAAATATATCCTTTTTTAACTAATATTTAGGTTTAAACATTTTAGCGGTTTGGTACTCCTGTAGGAGAAAGTTTGCAAAATGAGGAGTTTAATATTTGGTCGTTGTTTATTTTTTCACGGGTTTTAATGCCGTAAAAAATCTTAAGAATCAACGCCCTTTTTATATTTAAAAAAAAAAATCAAAACTCAATTAAAATAATTTACAATTTAAAAAAAATAGATGAAACAATATTTAAAAACAAAAATATGGAAAAATATTAATTTATTTATTTGGTTATTGGTTCTACACTTACGGGTCATTAGCAAAATTACAATTTGTATTTTGTTATAAGGTTTGATTTTTTTTTTTTTTTTAATAAGCGTTTACATTTAAGAGCCTTCAACGTCTTCTAGAACTCCACTAAAAAAATATTTAAAAATAAAATAAATGTTTTGTTCAAAGCTAGAAACCAGTTTACTTCTTGAAAGGTGCCTCATATCTCTAGTTATGGTGGTCATGTGTGCCTCCGCTATTGAGTTTTTATATTATAATATAAAAGTAGAAATTATTAACTACAACGATCAATTAAATTTATGCGTTTTTCGTCACTCTCTATTATCTTCTACAGCTTTATATGATAGTTGTAATTTTTTCTAAAATCAATAGCTTTCCAACGGTGTTCATGTATATATATATATATATATATATATATATATATATATATATATATATATATATATATATATATATATATATATATATATATATTCATGTATATTTCTACTCTTATTTCCCAAAATTTGTTTTGAACCTGGGAAAATATTTTATATTTGTTTCTCCTTTAGTTGTCTAATTACTTCATAGCTTACAGTTATCTATTTTTTATTACTGCTAACAATAAGTGATATTTTAAATAAACAATACTTAAATTACGTTAGAGGAAACAATTTTGAATATTCGGCATTCAAGCCCTTTCAGACTATTTCAATGAGAGTAAGACCTAGCTGATATATAAAATAACATTAAATTGTACATTGGTATAATGAGTTTAATAAGAGTGGCTAGAACCGTTTTCGAAAAATTTAAAAAGTGTGAAATCAATGATAAAACACTTCCGACAAATCAATTTCAGCGAAAAAGTTGCTACAACACACCAGGACACATATTTACCATAATTACGTAGTATTAGTTTCTTCAAACTTTTGATTTTTGAGCTAACCTGTTCACACAGAGACCATTTTGCGAGACTTGGTTATTTGGACACAGGGGACCTCAAGACGTGTATTTCCGTTGAAAAGTCGGATTCGAAATTTTTCACGATCTCAATAGTTGCCCTTACATGTATATTTCATATACATGTAACAGAAAGTAAAAAAAAACAAACATTTTTTGGGGGAAGCTACAGCTTATACCGTGAAGGTGTGTTTATCATTGATTTTTTTTTTAAATTTTGATCTTACCCAACGAATAGATTGTTAGCTTTTTATAAAAGAAAACACCAATTTTCAAATATTAAAAAAAAAATGACGACAATTTAAAGTATAGAATACATTAAGCTTAGCATTACATTAAATATGTTAAATTAAATTAAATAAACGTCTCAATCGACGGTCCTTAAAAGCTCGATAATCGTGGTCAAAGGAAATAAAAATGTAACTAAGAGTATATATATATATATATTTTTTTTTACTTATTCAGGTTTTCTTTATCAAAAATCCCCTTTTTATATTTTACGGTTTACAAATACTTTCTTTCCAAGTCCCTTTCAACCATTCCTATTGAGTTGGAAGTCCAAGGAAAATAGGGCACTCTCGTTCTTCCGTCTTCCTTTTAACTGCTGCATTTTACCGTGGCGTTTTTAATGACTGCTGCTTCGCTATACTTGACTCCGTCAATGCTCTTGTCATTTTCTGCCCGCGAATAGTCCGAATTTCCTAACCAGTCCATTTAGTTCGAGTGGAGTTTTACGTACAATAGCCTACTCTTTGTCAAGGAGTGTTTCCAAGAGACTACTCAGACAGAAAATGACGGTATTGAAAAAAAAAATGATGGAAATGATTTGGTTGTAGCAGAAAATTTGAGAGCTCAAACATTTGCTTTTTTATTTATTTTAGATTTTCAGAAAGCTTTAAAACACTTCTATATTCCGAAATATTATATTTATAATAAAAAAAATATTACATATAATATTATTCAATTTAGATTAAGGAATCAATTAATTCCATGCATTTTTTTTTTTTTTACAAATTCTTTATTTTAATGCATTAATGGTTATTGTAATATTTCGTATTTGTTAATTTTGTTCCGTTTGAAAAGGAGATGAAGAAGAAATTGATGTGCCGATGATTAGTTCTATGACGAAATAATACATCTACAACGAGTGTCATTTCTTAGTTTTAAAATAAAAGTTTTAATCTTTTATCCTTTTTAAAATTTTGTAATTTGTTAATTAGTTATTTGTAATGTTTCGGTCCAAAAAAAAAAAAAATTATCATTATTTATTTTGGCAAAATATCTTATTTATTCACTTTATTAAATAAGAATCCCACTTAATTGGCTTATTTATAATGAACAACCATAAAAATCTTGTAAATAATTTTTATAAAAAGGAAAAAAATGGATGAAAGATGAATAAAACTAGTAGAAAATAATGTAACTTATTTTAAAGAGCGACATTTTTGTTATTCATTTAATCGTTAATAGTAGATTCATGTATAAAATTATTTTAACCAGAGATTTAATAGGACACAATTGAATAAATCACGATATGGAGGTTTTATAAATCGCAATATGGGGTTTTCCAGCTGGATTTAATTTAACTTCTGGTCAAGAGATGTATAATTGTGCCAGAAAATAATATAATAGATTTTAAAGAGTGACATTTGTCTTACCATGTAATGGTAATTACTGGAACAAAACCTTTTTTCTAAATAGGCTAGTTTTATAGTGCTAAAGAGGCCAAATTGAATAAATCAAAATATGGGGATTTTATAAATCACAGGATGGGGGTTTTCCACCTGGATTTCAAATTTATCAAAAAATGGATAACTGTGGTAGAAAATAATATAATATATTTTAAAGAGCGACATTTTTGTTACCATTAATGGTAGCTTCCTGAACAAATATTTTTTTAACAAGAGGTTCAATATGACTCAAGAGGTCAAATTAAATAAATCACAATATGGGGTTTTCCAGTTGGATTTAATTAACTTCTGGTCAAAAGATGTATAACTGTGGTAGAAAATAATTTAATGGATTTTAAAGAGTGACATTCGTCTTACCATTTAATGGAGAGAAACAAAAACTTTTTTAAGCGGTTCAATAGGGCACAAAATATCGAATTAAATAAATCTCAATATTTTTGTAAATCTCAATGTTTTGTAAATCGCAGGATGGGAATTTTCCACCTGGATTAAATTTAACTTCTGGGCAAAAGATGAATAAAACTGGTAGAAAATAATGAACTATTCTAATGAGCGACAGTCATGTTGCTATATAATGGCAGTTTTTTGTAATATATATATATATATATATATATATATATATATATATATATATATATTAATTTACATAAACCACCAGCACATATTAATGAAAGTTTCTTAATTCTGGACTGACAGGTTATTTTCCGGGACATTTCCCATTATTTATCCTGGAAAAGCTCCCGGAAGACACTAAACTGAAGTAATCATAAATCGATCCTATCATTGCCTCAGGAGGAGCATGCTCTTAATTGAAGGCCTCGCAGGCATAACAAACTTCAACGGGAGGGGGGGGGGGAGTTAATAAGGACAGATTGTGTCCTAACATCTCCTAACTGTAAGTCACAACTTGTTTCAACTGTCTCGCCTGTCTGGTCCCGAATAGATGGAGCCGAGGTAGTTTGGATAGGCTTCAGGACCCCCGGTATAGAACTCAGTCCGGCGATCGTTCTCCTGTGTGATCGAATTAGAGTCTGGGCTCATGCGTGCCATATTTACACAGCTCTGCTAACACCCGCTGCTTACCTAACCATAGAAGTCAGTCTTCTGCTGTATGATATAGGATCTCAATAAAATAAATATAATAATCAGTTGACCTCCGCATGATGGTATAGAAGCATCAATCTCATTAGGGATTTATAAATTATTTGTCAATAATAATTAGCGAAAAATTTATCAATCCATGAATAATATGGTGCTTAATCTTTAAAAGGCCATGCCCATATCCAAATCAAATTTTTTTTTTTGGCGTTTTTTGATTTCTATTTTTCCATGCAAAGCACTCCGATTGCCGGTTTTTGTATTAAAAAAAAATAGAAGGATTTTCGGTATGTTCTCAATTGGAAACAATGGCCGCTACCGATTAATATTTTTATAAATACATGATATTTAAACTTATTAAGTAGAGAAAGTGCTACAGGGAAAAATAGAAAAGGAAAAGGTTAAGAAATATATATATATATATATATATATATATATATATATATATATATATATATATATATATATACATATATATATATATATATATATATATATATATATATATATATATTTAATATGTATATACTTATCGAATTGAATCTATTAGGGTCCTCACAAGCTCTCATTTATCATACTGTTTGTGCTATTCTTCGAGTTCAACGATAGCATGCTAAATATCACAATAGAAAACAAATCAAATAACAGGCACATTTTTACAGACCTGATTATGACTTAAACTGTCACTGCTAAATGTACAATATATTGTTTTTATTATGTCAATAGTCCCACCACCACCAAAACCAAACAAACCTCCCATCATGGAAATATATAATGAGTGCAAACTTTTAGATAAACATTTTTTAAAAAAATCCAAACTTTTAAATAGAATATAATAAGAATTTAATATGATAGGTATATAGTACAATATAATAAGTGTTTAATATGAAGTATTAATTATTTATTTAATATGAAATAACATAATATAATACATATTTATTATAATATAATATGTATTATTCCTGGTTAAATATTAGCCATATTAACAACACTGGTCTATTTTATATAGGCTACTTGATTTGCTATATTATATTCAATAAATTACTTCCAATTCTTTATTTTTCAATAAAATAAAGTATCCATCATCTTCAAGATGATCAAGTCTTGACGATATTGGCTAGATAACATAAAAATTAAGTAATGATATCTGAGATGTGAGAAAGGAAATTAAGTAATGATACATATGTGAGAAATAGGTCGCACATATTTTTCGAACGTTTAACAAAGTAATCCTAAAATTTCGGACAGTCTTCAAGGCCGATTAACTGAAATCTAAATCTAATTATATATTTTTTATTATTTTTAATTATATAGTTTGACTCCTGGTGATGTGTAGGAAACCATAGTTCGAGTGAGATAACAAAGAAAACATGCATGTTTTCTTTGTAAATATTTTTTATTGTTTTATGTGAATCTTGTAAGCCTTCGCCAGAGATATGAAAACAATGTGCGAGAATAATTAAAGTGGAGTTAAGATATGAGAAGAATTAAACGTTGTGAAAATAAATGGAAAAAACATGGCCGATCTAAAATTGATTATATAAATAATTTTCATCATCATAACTACAGTGTTAGCTTACTCTTTTTTTTCTTCTTTTTTTTAAATAATTAAAGTAAAACAATAATCTACAAAAAAAATATGTAACGTCTTAAAATGCTTAATCCTTAACATATCCTAAAAATTAGTGCTTTTCGATATTAACTAATTTACAACAATTAAATGTTTACTTATAAATTAAAATAAAAATAAAATCTTCGATAATGACTAAAGTACGAAATATAAAACATAAATATAAATTTCTCTAAGTTTTTTAAAAGTTACTGGATATAGATTGAAATAAAAGTTAATTAATTTTAAACCAAAAAAGGTTATTAAAAAAAAAAACACTTTTGTTTATAAATAAACACCACCATCTGATAAAGCCACAGTTATTCCAGAATGAATTTAATGATTTCATAATTTTAAAAAAATATTTGTTTTTTAATTGTATTTAATTATATAAATTAATAATGTTTTTACATATATAAATTATATGTCATACATATTATTTACACCTCGGGTTTCGTTTTCCTAGTACAGGATGTTTTCCTAATATATGCTGGAATATTTGATTGAAGCATACCTATAGTCAAGTCATTCGTAACGCCCGCTCTACAATAGCTAACTATTTTTTTTGTTTTGTATTGTGATATTAAAGGGAATTCATGCAACGATTTACCATAGCCGATAGTATGCTCAGAATGGCGAAGTTTTAATGGACATTTGTGTTCTTATCTCCGGCATCAAAATGAGCGTCTATTTGCCCCAATCAAAGTGCTTGAAAGTCAATCTGTCTATGCAAACGTGGAACAAGGAGCGATAACTATCGTAGTCTCTTCCAGGGAGCGCTCCAATCCAAGGGGAATCTGTATTCTCATTGGGAACAGCATCTTGCAAGGTTCTATTTCCGCTCGGACATCTATGTGAAGTTGGTCCCTCAAAGTAAGCATTTTTAAATTTTTGTTAGAGTTCTTATAGCCTCCCTAAGAGTTCTAAAGTTCATAATAATTGTTAGAAATACTTCTGTTGTTTAAACCACAAAAAATAAAAAATACAACTAAAGATACGGGAATTGTATAAAGGTATGAATGTATAGAAAGGTATGAACGACTTCTTTTATTTTTAGTTAACTTAATTTTTCTTTTCTTGGTTGTTTACTTATTTTTCTATTATTTAAATTGTCTATCTATTCATTTTTACTAGTAATGTATATATTTTTTTCTTTTTATATGATATTTATTATTTTTATTTTATCTCCTTATGTTTTATTTTTGTTGTTCTTTTTTTTCGTTTATCTTGAATATGGTATGAATGGATTCTTATAGCCCTATTTCTATTTCTCTTGAGTGAGGCAGCTTGTGTTATTTTTTAAATAAAAAATAAATAAATATTGCTCCGAAAAAAAAACGGGGGGCCAACTTCACGCTTCCCGCAATTTCGAAGCCCTATAACTTTTTTGCTATCAACTGTAGCACTTTGGTTTATGAGGATAATAGATAGAACTCTTAGAGGGGCTACCGAAACTCTAAAAAAAAGATCGGAAACCGACAAAAAATTTCCAAAAAAATAAGGTTGACTCCCAAAGTGAAATTTTTTGAATTATCAGCAGAGTTCTGAAAGGCCCCCTAGAGTTCTTAATAATTTTTAGAAATAGTTGTGTTGTTAAAACAAAAAAAAAAAATAGCAACTAAAGATACAACAGGCTTGCTTCATGCTTCTCGCAACTTTATCTCCATATAACTCCTCTCCTATCAACATTAGTGCTTAAGTTAATAATGATAATTTTTAGAACTCTTTGGATGACCAACAGAACTCTCAACAAAAAAGGGGTTATCGAAGTGCATTTTTGCCAAGCATTTTGGCTGAAGATATTACAAGACCATAGGGGTGAAAATTTTTGACGATAACAGATTGTTTTCTTGAGAGTTCTAGTAGCCCCTCCCTCCCTGCCTCCCTCCCCCAAGGATTTCTTGGGTCCTTAACACATTTTTGCCTACTAAGAGAAATAAAAATGTTCTGGCTTCTAGAATTTTCAAAATATGTATGGCAACTTATATCTCCTCTGCTATGAGCATTACAGCTTAAATTAATAAGGATAATTTTTAGAACTCCTCCGGGAACGACTAGAACTTTCAAAAAACAGTCTGCTACCAAGAAATTTTTTTATCCCTTTGGCCTTGTAATATTTTCAGCCAAAATATTTGGAAAAACATTTTCGTCTGTAACCCCTTTTTTTATGACGGTTCTATTTGCCCCTAAGAGTTCTAAAAATTATCCTTATTCTCTTAAGCCCTAATGTTGATAGCAGAGGAGTTATAAGGCTACAAAGTTGCGAGAAGTATTAAGTTGGCCTCTCGTATCATTAGTTGCTATTTCTTATTGGTTTTAACAAAACGAATATTTCTAAAAAATGTAGGAAACTATAAAAGTCTTTGGGAGAGGGGAAGCTATCAGAACTGTAAAAGAAAATTTTAAAAATTGACTTTGGAGGCCAACCTTGCCAAAATTTAATTTTTTTAGAGTTTCGGTAGCCCTCCTAAGAGTTCTATCTATTATCTTTATTAACAAAAGTGCTATTGACAGCCAAAAAGTTATAGGGTTTCAAAGTTGCGAGAAGTGTGAAGTTAGCTCTCGTATCTTTAGTTGTTATTTTTTGTGGTTTAAACAACAGAATTATTTCTAAAAATTGTTGAGATCTATGGGCTATCAGAACACTAAAAAAAATTAAAAATGTTTGACTTTGAGGAGAAAATTTCACAGACGTCACTCGGACTGCTGTGCATCATTGACGTTATTTTTAATATATTCAAACTAACGATAAAAATTAAGAAAGATTTGATATGTTACTTCGATGGTTAAATTTTTGACATGGAATATTAATTTAAATAAATGGTCCTATTATAGATGGTTTAAAAGACCTTCTCTGCTCTGGGGATGTTGATTCAATGATTTGTATCTTATATTTATTTTCTAAAACTCTAAGTTGTTGCTCCTCATCCAATCTCTTCTAGTCTCTCTGAATCGACATAGAATTGTGGCCTATTGATGTAAAATATTACGCTAGTTCCCTTGCCCCCAGGATACACCCCCCATCGCCAATAGGACTCGCTCCCCCTCTTGGAGTTGGGATAACTACCTGATGCTGTATTGAGCTAATTGCAGAGGTAAGGCACGTAGAGGGGGGGAGGGGTCTGGCACAAATTACACCCGCGGACTTAATCACCGAGCAGACTAATAGCCCAACTTATAACTGTCGCCTGGGGCTTTTTAGAACTGATGTTTCCACCTTCCTCCTCCTCATGGTTTTAGGAAAAGATTCTAGGAATATATTGTAATTATGTATTAGAATAAATATCTTAAATTGTTCCGTTTAAAGACGAATTTTAATAAAAAAAAAAATATAATAAAATACCGTCATCAAACAGCCGCAATAGATAAACGGAATATCGTCTAGATAAAATTGAGCGGTATGGTAGAATCCTCCGTTTATCCGTAATGACATAAAAAAAAGAAAACATGGTCAGAATATTCTGGATGTAAATAACATTTATTTAAGTTATATGTAAAAAAAAAAATACGAATATTTAAACAAATATGTAAGCGTCTATAAAAATGCAAGGTAATCTGAATATATTTAGCATTTAATTTATTTTAAATATTTAATCAGAAATAATTCCCTGGCTCTTAATTTCCATTATTTTTCATGAGTGAATGTATTTTATTTTATCAGCAAAGCATCAGCAGGGGTGGCCTCTCTGCATTGTTCTACGGAATTTAAAGCAATCAGCAATAAAACTGATCAAGTTACTGATAAGGAATTGGTTGCCATAAATATAAAAAAAAAAAAAAAAAAAAAAAAAACCTTTCGGACAATCCGATTACTGAGCTGATGGTACTACCGGTTTGCGTTGGAGATTTTATTATTTTTTACTTTCATCTTTTACTTTTTACCTATATATGAAATAATTGCGATCGCAAAAAAATTCGAATCTGATTTTCCAGTGGAAATACAGGCTTTAAGTTCGCTTGAGTCCAAATAACCATGTCTTGCAATGTGGTCTATGATTGAGTATGTGTGTGTATGTCTGTAGCTTTTAATAGTCTAGATAAAAAACGAAAAGTTGAAATTACGTATTTAAGTTATTTATATGTCTGGGATGCTTACAGCTACTTTTTTTGCTAAAATCGTCTTACCGGAAGTACCACTTTAGATCATCGATATTAAATTTTTTACAATTTCCTCGAAAACGGCTATAAAATTTTTCATAAAACCTGCCTAAAGTTTCCTCCTTAATGCCCTTTATCTGTTCATTTATGTAATATTATCTATTATTTTTATAACACGGTTCACGATAATTATTTAAGTGTGGTATGTGAATTTTGTGTGATGCGCGCACCGCACCAGATATTTCTTGTTCATTTCCACTAGGTATATTTATAATAGTCTCTAGATGGTTATATTTTTACAATAGTTATGGATATTTCTTCCCTTCATTAATATTTATTTCTAATTTTTTTATAATTAACGGAATTTTTTCCACTCGTGCACATTGATTTAAATAGCCAATACCACTCTAAGTTGATTACTTTTTTTTCCAATCTGAATCGTTTAGAGTACTGGATTTATTGGTCTGCTCTCGTTTCAATTCGTTAAAAAAAAAAAAAAAAAAAAAAAAAAAAACTCGGTATTTTAGGGCAATATGGGAGCACAATAGGACTGGCACAATGAAGAGAGCTCTCAATATTTGTACGGCTGCTGCTGGATGAAATATAAGTTATCCTGATTGTCGGTTTATTTCTTCAACTCTGAGGTTTTCACAAAGGCTTTCGCGATATATGCCAATTCCAATGGCCTACCTCACCTGTATTCCAACTAGCTCTAAGTCCCCTCCCCTCTCGCCCCGACTCTTTCAGTAACATGGTCGTAGGGAAATTCGATTCACTCGATTGGCTATGTCCCACGGTTCTTTTTTCATACAAGCACATATTTGAAGTTGAGCTTTGCCAAACAGATTAACTTTTAAAATTCCAAAAATGTTAAAAACATTTTATTCTTTACATGTTTCCTTTCGATAATTTCGACGTGCGGCTAAGAAAAATAAATACTGGAACAATTAAAGAATCTAAACGTTAGCAAGTCTGACAGTATATGAGGTGTTTATAATGCACAAGGTAATATTTAATGTATGGTAACTAAATTAATGTAAACTTCAAATCAAATCTTCGCAAAACATTATTTTTTTTATTTTTTTTTAGGGTAGTTCGGATTACAGAACGGTTCGGATTAGCGAAGTTCGGATTATCAAAAGCACACTCTGTACATCACTAAACAATCATATGTTGTGCGCAGGGCAAGAACGACTATGAATCCATTTGGACATAGCCACCACTCAAATGAATCGTAGTTAGGCTAATGCTAGAAATGTTGCTAAAATTTTCATTTAATTCACAAAATGATTGAAAAAAAAACTTACCTTTATTCGCATAATGAGTTGTTCTAGCAAATGATAAGATAAACTGTTTCAGAAGATAGCTACTGTTTAAGTTTCGTCAATATAACAAATGTTACTCAGCTTAGCAAAATATACTTTCTTTTTTTTCTGTATGGAAATGTTAGAAAAAAAAATCTATTGATAATGCATAAATTTGTGTAAAATTATCAAAGCTCATATAAACCACCAGTAAATGAAAAAAAAACAAACTCGAATTCGAAAATTTTCACGATCGCAATACTTCCCTTTACTATATACTCCGTATATAGGTAAGGGAAAGTAATAAATTGACAGCCAAATTTTCTTACTTTAGTATTCTCACTCCGGTTGACGGTAATTATTAAGGATAAAGGTTAAGGATAATTTTTAAGGACGATAAATATTAAAGATTCCAAAATCTATCTCAGATTCCAGTAAATAACTAACTAGTGAACGTTTCGCCAATTCAGGCATCATAAAAGAATAAGACAAAATCAAATAAATGCAGACCAAAGACTCTAATCAATAGTCCAAAAAATAGTTGAGAGTATTGTATATCACCTAATTATGTATGCCCTTACAATAATTATTTGTCTCTTTTTTGAGTTTTTGCTCATTTGTATGGATAAAATAATAAGGTACAGCCATTACTTATTATTAAATTACTTATTGATATTTATGAAAGAAGTAAAGAGTTTAATTTTAGCATAATTTATTTTCAGTGCATTGTCCCATTTGCATCGGAGGAAACAAACAAACTGACACCTTGGTCCGAAGAGTAATGGCAGGAGTTCCACAAGACAGTGGTGTGGTTTCACGGAATCTGATACCTCCAACAATCCAAGAGAGATTAATTAGTTCATCACAGTAGACTCCCATGTGAGCACATCGTTACCGATGGGATTAAACCATCTTGTGGATTATACTTGGTGTTGCATATCTAAACAGAATAGAATCTATGGAGCATATTAAGAAAAACTTAAATTACCGACCGATGTAGCGGAAGTTTTGAAAATAATCAAAACAACGAAAAATTAATAAATCTGTGAGGATGGAGAAAAGTACGAAATGAGTTCAAAGTTAGATAAAACTTAGGATGAAAGCTACTATAATAGATAAAATCTATATGCCCCTACAATAGTCGAGGAACCTATAAATAAATTAATTATATATGTCCTTATTTTCGGAGCAATCCAAAATTTTATTAGCCGGTAATAAACAACAAATACTAATATGCAAGCATACAAAACTTATCAATAAAAAATCATTAATATAAATCAATAATGATAGCGAATCTCTGTAAGATGTTTACAATTTTCATATAAACAAAGAAACATTGGTATTCATAAATAACATCAGTAAATATTATAGGCTAAAGTAATGTATTAATATTACTAATATACGCTATTATATATTAATACTATATTATTATGTTAATATAATATTATAATATATACTATATTCTTATCACAATATAATATAATAAATATAAGTATATAATACTATACTATATAATATATATATATATATATATATATATATATATATATATATATATATATATATATATATATATATTAATATTATTAATGTAATGTATTAATATGCGACAAATCTTGCGGTGAAATTATTCTACGGAGCGATGTTATTTTTCTAGCATAAGCCTATTCTTAAATAGTTATAATATTTATTTAACTAATCATAAAATATTATTGATATTAAATATGAATATTTTTTATATTGAGTAAAATAAAAGTAATTTATTGATCTAATGATTCATTTTTCACAGAAGCAAAAGCTATTATTCCCTACCCCTCAGTGCCTGGCAGGGCATGACCCGCCTTGAAGTATTGTGAGATGGGGTTACTGAGTAATCATGGATTCGGAAACTAATTTCTAGCTGGTTCCTATCTCAAACTTGTGAAAGGTGAATCAGGATCTGTACTAGAAGCTAAAAAGTTGATAACATCGCATGAAACAAGTGGAAAATCAAAGGAATTGTAGGGATTTATCTACGGCTAAGAAGTGATGTCTTTTAACCGCACATGTACTAAAATAGTTTTCCGGTTATCGTAGCTATCTACATTATTTATTATAGTATAAGATTATTAAAAAACATTATTGAATTTTGATATGCCTTCTATGAGTCATGAAAAATAGACAAAAACTTAGATGATTTTTAGATGTATTGCCTTTTAAAACTGTTTTTTTGTCTCAGCTCTAAAGCAGTCATTTTGAAGATACATTGTACCTCTATAAATATAAGTTTAAATAATTGACGTCGATGTCATAAACGTGACAATAATTTGCCTCGCTGTAAAGGATTCGAAACCTTGTAAAATGCAATATTACTTCCTGTGAGAAAGCATTGAAACTCCTCCATCCTTCATAAGGCGATAAGTGAATGTTATTACTGTTCTGGCAATAGAGGGCGCTTTGATCTCTCAGGGCTAGAAGGAATTGAGGCCTAGCCGGTGGAACTAAAACCCTTTCACTACCATCCGGTTATTAATACCTTCCTTCTACGAGGAACGGGGATGTCGAAGAAAATGAGGAGGGGGATATCATTACTTCCAGTTACAGGCTTTTGAAATTGTAAATTGGTAAATGAAGGATATTTTATATTTAAATTTTAATTAGAATAGTTTAACGCTGATTTCTTTCCATTTAGGTTACAAGAATTACTGACTGTTAATAATTTAACTAGCATTAAATATTAACGCATCGCTAGAGCCTATTGAGCACAAATTAATGTAATTATAAATTTCAAGCGAAGTAAAAAAAATATAGCATTGTTTAACATTCAGCTATCTAATGAGATAACAAAATTATTTTGTAGGATTAGCTTTCGTAAATCAGCCTAATTTTATTAGATTGGATTGTAGTGTCTTCGGGACAGTTATTATGTATATGTGCATAAGTTTATACTTTTTTTTTTCTGTTGGCACTATAGACCATGAAGATCTTTGACCCCGCAATTTGGTCTTCTTGAAAACATTTTATCACTTGCGGTAGTACAGACAGCCTGGAGGGGGCCCATGGTTACTATGGTGCAGCGGTAGGCTAGCGCTCCATAGCTCCATTACCGGTCCCCGTTGGGGCCAATTTGGCAGTGTGCTTCCCACCGACTCACTCGGTTTAAGGATAGTGAAAAATTTGTCTATATCCGCAGATTATGGCTGTTCCGTCAGCAGGTGCACGAGGATCTTCATGTTTTTCTCCGAAGCAGACCTTTCCTGGACCAAACCTTCGTGCGGTTATTTGATATTCTGTAAAACCACAACGCGATCCACAATATAGGTACAGAGGGGAAAGTCCTACGCTGGGTCCGTGTGAATTGCCTCTAGTAGTCTGACGGGCTTCACATACCCGAGTGAGGGATGATGCTTGAGGAATCTCGAGACCGGGATTCGAATTCACAATATTTGGGTTTGTAAGCGCACTTTTGCAAGCGCGTTAAGCTGCTCGGCCACCTCACAAATTTTATACATTATATATATAATGTATTCTTAAGAAACAAAATTAGCGGCTTTATAGATATATAACTGAAATCTCGTTAATTTCATAAAACTAAAGTTGATTCAACTATTCATGTCTATTAAATCGTCCTCGTGTGATAGCTGATAAAGAAAATAATTTTTTAGATTTGATGCTGGGAAGTATATGGATCATTCTTCGAGGGAAATCACAGTCCCATGAAGAAATCGAGCTTTCGAGAAGGAATTTTTTCATTGATTTTAACAAAGCCTGGTCTTAGATTGTTTTATGGGAAGCAGGCTTTCATGTTAATAATAATTTTACATATCTAAACATGTTTTAAACATTAAAGTCCTCACTACCTCATATGCCCCGGTACTTTTTGCCGTTTTAGCCTCACATGAAGAAAATTATTTACCTCAAACCAATAGTATTACTGTATAATTTCCGTAATTTATTTCCTAAATCCCTAAATAAACAGATTTATCTTAATTTCAAATTAGGTGTTAGTCAAATGGTAAATCTGTTATTTTTGGATTGTAATATTGGAACTTGTGGAAATAACGAGCCGTTATAAAGCTTACAGAAGGTAAAATTGATTTTAAATGAAGATTTCATTTCATAGCAAAAGATATAAAAATATGAATAGTCCACGGAAGAAAGTAGGAGATTCACTTTTTTTTCTGAAATGTACACAATATTGATACACTATATGCTTATATCGATTGGTAGAATAAGATGGTAAAAAGAAATAGCTGGAACTTTGAATGATTCAATTTTGAATAATCATACACCGGCGAAAGTAGGAACCCTAAACATTAAAAGTTGTATTTTTTCGAAATGCAATACGGGTGACATTCCCCCAGGACTTGTTTTGTTCTGACCCGTTGCGATAATGGTCAAGGAATAGAAAAGTATATATAGGGATAAGCATAATAACTATTTTCAAGGATAGTATTTCATCCATAACTCAATTGATAATAGTTACCACCGAGGTGAAAATGGGAAAATGGAAGTTCTCAAAACAGAACAGTTGGGCATTAAGCTTCGGAAGGAGGTTATCAAAAGGGCCACATGAACCGAAGGTGGGTCTTTGAGGAGCCGCTAATTATACAGAGACCACTGCTGGTAGCACCACCTCCCTAATCTAAAGGCGATCAGCCTGTCTCTTTTCGGCTCAGCAACTCGTTATCTCTCAATTGTTGGAAGGGCAGAAAATAGCATGTATACCAAAAATATTTGGAATACGATGGGTTATACATTAATACAGAAATCATTATATTATTCTAAATTATAATAATTTAATGTTATTATTTCTTTAATTATTGTTTTGTATATTTCTATCGTGAATAGTTTAGTAGTATGTTTTGACCCTGTGCAACTAAAATACTGAAAATTCATAAGGGAATGCAGAATATATATTTTATTGACACTACAGGTACTTTTACTGAAACTCATTCAACTAATATAATATTATTTTTTATTTATTTCCTCACATTTATTAACCTCAATATCGAGTATATCCAAAATGTTAAAATAAATCGATACGGAAGGGTGCGATCTTAAATTGATAGCATTTTCATAATCAGCACCTTCGATAACCTCATAACGGGTCTCGATATCAAGGAAATCCGAAATTTTAAAATAAATCGAAATGCGAGCACGTGATTTTAAAATCGATACTTTTTTCATAATCAGCACCTTCGGTAACCCAACAATGGACCACAATATAATTATACTCAAATAAAAAATATTTCACATTGTCTCTTATTTTATATAGAAATATAATTAGGGTGCTCGACAGCACGACTATCTGCCCTGATGATGGCCTAAAACTTAAGCCGAAACGTTGGCACAAAATAAATAAGTCATACTTATTAGTGTGTTTGTCTTTGACCGCATCCCTCGAAAAATTGTTCCTTTATTGACTATAATTATTTGATTTAAAATATAAAAATCAAATCTTGACTTTTATTTTTTGAAGTAAAAAATAAAAGTCATGTTGTGACTTGTTTTCAGAAGTCAGATACTAAAATAAAGTCTTGGCTTTTAATCACTAGGAGAGAAAAAAAGGAGTTAATTTCAATCCCTGAATATAACAATAATTTTTTTTAAGCTGAACTGATTAAAAAAGAAATTAAAAAAAAAGGAAATTTTTTATCTTCAAAACAAATGTCCCTTTTGTTTGGAGGGACAGAAATATGTATCTTTGATGGGTACATTTAGACTGTTTGGAGTATTTTAAATTTTCTGAAAACTCAGATTCAAAATTGTCACTTCCATGTATGTAGAATGGCCCATAAATGGGTGAAATAATTTTTATATATAATATATTTTTTTCTTCAGATTTTGTCTTCCAACCTTGATGTTAATTGTGAGAAAATGGCTAATAGCTTAGAGACGAACGAAATTCTGGTTTGTTACGTTAAGTTAATTAATGCTAATTAGAATCTTTTTTAACTACAAAAAAGTATTTAATAAATAAAAACTCACGAATATTACTGTCACCAGTCTATTTACAAACTTTCATTCTTTTAAACATAAGTAAAAAAAATATATTATCAACTTTGAAAATTGATGTGCCTTGTAAAAAAAAAACTCGTAAGTTCATTAAAAACGGCACTTTAAATTCAAATTACAGGTTAAAAAAAGTGTAGAAAATTTAAAGGGGAGTCTCCCATAATTCTCACAATAGTTACCTCACGAGAGTTACCACCGGTTTAGGGACATACTTAAAATGAGAGAGCGGGTGGACTGACAAATAAAATATGCATGTGGCTAATTTTATCCTATCACTTGGTGTATCCAGTCAGGAAAAATACTTCGGGGTGGAAGATTGCTGACCCTAAAATCATAGTTAGTATTTGTGTTCACTCTCACGAATGTTACCATTTTTCGTTTACTTTAAAATAAGTAATTCAAATTTAAGTGCTAGATATTTTTGAGTGTAAACTCCACTTTATACAAAGCTATATTGTTTTGCTCTAGGAAATAGTAATGATACAGTTATTATATAAATACTTCAAAATTTCCTGAATGCTACTACTCACGAATGTCTGGTAATATTCGTTAGATGTTAGTCACATTCAAGAGAGTGTTCAAAGATTCTTTTTATTTAACATGATGTAAGCCAATTTCAGGCCTTTAAGCCAGGAGACAAGCAATAGCACAACATAGAAAAAGTAAATTTGTTCAAGAAAGGGGCACAAAATACAAAGAGGAGGAAAAGCCTTATTAAATATTTACAATTTAATTTTACATTTAACTCAAAATATATGAGAACCACTGCTGCGATCTTCATTCTGCAAAAGCTATAAACTAGACTAAATATATTTATATATTGTTTTAGAGTCGCTAAATGTGAGAGGAGGAAAAATGCTATTATGACACCACTATTTGTATTCAAAATCAACGCTTAAAACTTGAAAAGACTTTTAGATAAGTGAATTTAGTTACTTTTTATTCTCTGTAGGTGTTCATTAGCCATTGCTTAAAATATTTGCATTTAATGATTGAAAATATACATAATGGCACTGAACCAGTAAGATCTCTTGACAATTTTCTATATTTGTTTAAGCCTGTATATTAAAAAACATATCGATCAGTCAATTATTTGTTCCTTGCTACAACAGCCTCCCTCCCTAGCAGCATATGTGTGATTAGCTAATCGTGCACATGTTACCGTGTCGCCCACTAGAAAATCACTTTGAGAATTAGTCTTTGGTTGATCGGTTTGCTTATTTCACATTACTCCGGCAGAAGTCATATTGATTTCTAATTAATTGTGCAATGTTTTCGAAACCGGAGAGACATTAAAAAAATGAAAATTTGATTTTTTTTTTCTAGTAACACTCGTGAGTTTAGTATATATTTTAATTGTTTTTAATTGATTGGAAGCTGAAATTTTTAGCCAGCTAGGTAGAATTTGATGCAAAAACAATGTCGGATAATGATCAAATTTCTACTTTACCATAGAATTATTTTTAGGAATAGTAGCATTGCATACTATAATGTAACTGTACTGTACGCGATTGCATGAACGTGAATCCTGTTATTAAATTAAATAAGAAATTATTGTTTAGTGCTGCATATACGCACATATCATAATATTTATTTAAAATTATGTTTTAATGGTATATTAACTATTATAATGTAATTTCCAAGTTATACTGGTTTATTTTGTGAAAGATGATATCGCTAGGCAACACTTTTAGCAATGTTTGAAAAAGTCTTAATGTGGTCATAAACGTGGTTTCAAGGCTATAAGTTACCATTTAAGACGTCACTATGGTCTATATATTCTTTGGCAAACGAGTATTCTACAATTAAGTGGTGAGAAAAGGAGTTACAAATGAAATCTGAAGATTTGGATCTATAAATCTTTTCATATTGCATATTTATTTTATGGTTTAAAAATGTAAATAAATGTTTATTTTTGTTAGTCGCTGCATACATTATTAATAACCTAAACTTTAGCATCATATGTTAAACTAGTGATCACATCAATCACCAGTTAGTAACTGCGGTGCTCGAAACGGAAAAGACTATAATCTGTTAACAGATGTTTATGTAATAGAAGAATAACAATATTGATTCAAATATAAATGATACTTTTCTATAACAGATATTTTTCCTATTTAAAAATAACTAGCGTATCTAAAGTAAAAAAGACCCAGTAACTTTATCATATCTGCAACCATTCGATTGAGGATAAAGTCTGAGGTCTTCTCTTTCTGACTCCTTCTACTACCCGTGTCCTCAAAGTGCCCGTGAAATTTGCAAGCCGGCTTAGTAAAATAACGCGTTAATATACTAACAGGTTAGGAACGGCACTCCAAAAAAGAACTACTGTAAAGACAGATGTATTTTTAAGCATCTGCCAGAAAATGTAGTTACAATACAGATACCCCAAGGTTTGTCCCATTTTTCTTGTTGTATTACCTTTACACTTCATGAATTAATAAATCAAATAGTTCTGAATACGAAACCTTGTTACAGGTTTTATTCAACTCCAAACTATCTCGAGTCTAACATTTTCAATGTTTCACTGTTTCTAAATCCTATTATTAATTTTAATAACAAATAAAACTCTTAGGAATAGCACTTAAATATTGTATTTTTCTATTTTTTTGAAATACAACTGATTACTGAAATTTGTTTTCATGCTTATGGATTCGAGGAATAAAATGCAGACCCGTAGGGTAATATCAAATATCTAATGTGGACACCGCATGACTTCCTTGAACGCCTATTTAACTGGCCTACCTAACGTAAAAAAGTCCCAAATTACTTATCGCACTTGTACAAATAAAACATCAAAATTTCCAACTAGGGTAGAAAAATAAAAAATCATGATGGCGACCATGTTACGCATCCAATCTGGTTTATTAGAATTCGAATGATATTAGCGCGCTCCCATTGAAATTTTAATATTATAATATAATAATTATTTTATTTTAACCAAACTGTAGTAATTAGGATATTTTTCAAACATTGCTAAAAATGTTGCCTACCGATTTCATCTTTCACAAAATAAACCAGTATAACTTGGAAATTACATTATAATAGTTAATATACCATTAAAACATAATTTTAAATAAATATTATGATCTGTGCGTATAAGCAGCACAAAACAATAATTGCTAATGTAATTTAATAATGGAATTCACGATCGTGTAACTATGCACAGTAATAATGAAAATCAATAATTATCTTCTATTAAAGCCATGCTTAATTCCTTTTTAATAAAAACAAAAACCTTGATCACGTGATACGGGGTTAATATCGACCAATATTGGAGAGGCAATGAGAGATACCGTCCCGAAATTCAGTTATTTTTTCATTCTCACTGCCCTCTGCTACTCCACACTTTATTACCGCACGATGAAGCAGCGATGAATATATTCATGGAAATGGTAATTGTGAAGTCCGCTGGTTTTTCTATTATGTCATCGACTAGTTTTCAAGTTATGCAAACGATAGATAGATACAGAAGTTAGTAAGTTATCGTTTTACAGCGTCGCTTCACTTTTTAAAATTTAGATAACGGCATGTTTGGCAAATCAATATTATTGATATGGGAAATTTTTATTTTACAAACAGTTTGTTTTGAAGATACTCTATTTGGAATATATCTGCTGATGTGGACAACACATGACTTCCTTGTACGCCTATTAAACTATAAATCGGGGGCTCAAAAAGTGATCCTGAAGTTTGGTTACTAGTTTCCGAAGATAGCAGTATCTCGAAAACCACACTAGGCGTCGCGACGTCCATCTGTTGATGCACACACACAAGGTCTCTTTCCGTTATTATATTTCGTTTTCTTTCAGTAGGTAACAAGTTCCCAAGTGATTTCTTCATATTCCGTGACAGCATTAGAACTGTCTCTGTCACTAGCTAAAGCATTTGAAATAGACGGTTTCGACATTTTAAGCGGAAGAACCCGCTTAACTTATATGCTATTCTCTTGCTGCAGACTGGTTCATCTCAAAAATGGAGAGGAAAACAAGTAATTTACTAATAGTAAAGTAATTTCAAGACTTTAAACAAGTAATAAAGTTGATGAATTAGAGTGGAGAAAATCGCGTTTGTAACCTTTATAACCGAACCATATGATCTCTCTATTAAATTTTAATATAATTTTTGATATATGTTTATTAAGACCTTCCAAGTAAAGTACCCTACTCGGCTCACCAATTTTAACTAAAATCTAGTAAATACATTCATATTGATATAAAAGTCCTATTTACCAAATTCGAGATGTTTTTCATTATATTTTTTATATAATTTTTGATGAAAGTCTAATATGACCTTCAAGTTCTGCTAATGTTAACCAAAATTTATTATGTTATTTATATTGAGATCTAAGTCTTATATACCTAATTTGAAGTTTTGAATTATATTTTAATATATTTTTTTATGTAAATCAATAATGACCTTCAAGTAAAGTACTAATTCCGGTAATCATGTAGTGACCAAAAGGAAGGTTCACAACTAGATTTTACAGGAATCCTAAATACAAAATTTAAACTTTCTATGGCGAACCGTTTTTGAGTTATGCGAGAACGTACGTACAGACGTCACGACGAAACTAGTCAAAATGGAATCAGGGATGGTCAAAATGTATATTTCCGTTGAAATCTGAAAACGGAAAATTTTCGTGATTACAATACTTCCATTACTTCGTACAAGGAAGTAAAAAGGGTAATATCAAAGTTTCCGACCTAAATCTTTTATGGGTGAGGGGAATTAGGAGCACACCCAACGGATAAAATAATTAAATTAATAATAATAACCAAATAACAACAAAAATAACAAAGGATAGAGATTGAATTACCGCAGTAGCCTGGGTTTAAGGATAAGTTGTTTTTATGATGGACTTTCTTACATTGCGATTTAATTAGACACCTCGTTTCTAGGAGGATATAGTTTTTGCTGGTGGATTGTGTCAAGAGATAATAGTGGCATAGGTCCACTGTACTCTTTCTTATAACTCCAAAAAGGCTGTCCTTTAAACTGTCTGTGTGACAAATGAATAAAGTTTTTTTTTACATGAAAATTATGTAAAACCTTTTTTTTATTAAATATTAATATCTCTCTCTCTCTCTATATATATATAAATATATATATATATATATATATATATATATATATATATATATATATATATATATATATATATATACTATTTTATATTTATTTATTAGTATGATTATTGCTGCTGAATATTAACCTTTCAAAGTGCCAAACCAGAAAACTTTAAAAATACTTAGCCTTTTCATATTAACCTAAATACATTAAATTTCAGGTGAAAAAAAAATTCTTATTTTAAAATCAAACATCTTCAAGTTCATTTTTTTCATTCTCATAATTTATCAGAAATAAATAAAAATAAAATATTTTGCTATATGCATTTTATTAGGAAGTATGAAATAAAAAAATAAATAAAACAGTTTTAATGAGGTACTAAATATAATCTAACCGCATATTTGTAAGCTTGACTAGTTTTTGTCCGACTGAACAAAGATTGCGTAGCCCCTTTTCAGGAAAAAACAACTTGTGTTGTCAAGTTCCAATCTTATTGCAAGGTATTGTAGTTGTTGACTTTTTCCTTTTTGATGGAGGAAAATGGCAGGACGAAAGGACGAATATGGAAAAACTTTTTGAGCAAGCAATAATTTAGAATAACAATATGGAAAAATAATAATAGCATACAAATAATTTTTGAAGGAATTGACCGAAACATGCTATACTATATATCTCATAGGATACAATTTTTTTATGATTAAAATAAACCGAAGCGGATAACGTATCTTATAAGATAGAAATAACTTGTGTAAAATAAATCAAAGAGGGCCACGTATCCTATAAGATATAAGTTGTTTTTTGGGCTTTATTTGGTACCGATGCGAATTACGACGAAAGGATTGCAACTATTAATTAAGAAATAGAAAATAATTAATAAAATAACTAATAAAATAATTAATAAAATAATTAAGAATTATAATAAAATAAATATATTAATAAATATATTAAGTATATTAAATATATATTATTAAATATATATAATATATATTAATATTATAATATATCATATAAATATAAATATATTAATAATATATTAATAAATATATTAAGAATTATAATAAAATAATTAAGAAATAGAAAACTAAAGTAAATAATAGAAAAAAAAACATACAAACTTAACTTCTTTGTTGAATCTTTCATTTTGATTGAAGTAATGGAGAGCTCTTTTGTGTTTCCTAACATGTAAACAAACATACCCCGAAAATTCTCTGAAATTTCTTCTACACTAATAAAGTATAACACTAAAAGAAAAATTGAACCTCGTAAGCCTTTTAAAAAAATTGAGAAAGTTGCATTTCCCTTTTAATCTAATCTAATAATAATTATGTTTATAAGATATAATATATGTGAATTAATTATAATTGAATATAATTAATTGATTAATTAAAACGAGAACAACTATTTTATTTTATCGAATGAAACAAGAATTTTATGTTTAAGGTGTTATAATATATTGTAATATTATATTATATAGCATATTATGCTGTCACAAATTCGATTTCTTACAGATATTTACTATAAAGAAAAATTATTAAAGAGCCAATATCTAAACAAGCGTACCAGAAATGAAGGTAATCAAATTTAATGAGCCCTGAAATTACATTTTTTTTATTGCCAAGCGATAAAAAAATAATGAAAAACCATTTCACCGACATTATACTATAGTTTAAGGTAGTTATATCTTAGCAAATGGCCATTTCCACTATCACCTCGTTATGAGAGGCAGTTTTATCAAATTTACACCTACAACTAAAAGGTTATCAGTTGGCAGTTGGTCGGAAAGCACCCGCAGAACGGAAATAATTCCGTTAAGATTCACTTGAAGAAAGCCGGGAACATTTACCGCCCGATTACCTGAAGTATTTTTTATCCACTTTCTCTCGGAAGACGGAAGGAATGGCCCATTGAAAATCTTCTGAATTGAGTGCCGATTTAAAATGAACTCTTCCACTCCTCTTTCCATCAGGACGACATTTCCCTTAAATGGATCCCATTCTCCGTAAGGGAGGAGGAAGGGGGGGAGCTCTTTGTCCCTTGAAAAATAAAATATCCATTAAGCCATTCTCTTTCTGAACTCGGGCCTTTCGGAGATGAGCTGAGGACGGGGAGACCAAAAGGAAGTCCAGGCTGTTGTCGCTTTAGAAATCCAACTCTTCTTGAATAAGTGGACCTTTGTGCTGCCAGAGTAGAGTAGTCCTCAATTTCGTTGAAATCTTTGAGCCAATTCTTCAACTTCATGAGTCATTCATTATTCAGAATATTTAGGTAATCAGAACGAAATAAATCACCAAATTCAATGGTGCCATAAAAAAAAAAAAAAAAAAATTACATTATTTTCCACGATACCTATGGATATTGTATGCTCATATTCGGTACCCGAAAGTTCGCATACAAAAAGGTGTTAAGTGTACAAGTAATCTGACGTGTTGACTTTATCGTTTCGAGTATTATAATTTACATTATTTGTATGATGTACTCTTTAGTGTCTGTGGCGTTTAGCGAAGTGCGTTAGACGTTAGTTAAGTGATAAGATTTTCTTTTATTTATGATAAAGTATGATAGTGACTACTATATTATAGGTAGCCATAATGACGTAGAATAAGTGGTGAGGATAGAGAAGGCTATGGAGGCCTATGAGAGAGAAAGTTAAACATCCTGATAGACACACTCGCGTGAAGGATGCTTAGCAACAAGTAATGGACAAGATAGAAGAGAGAGTGTATACCATACGCGGGACTCGAGTAGTTTTTGTGAAATGCTGATGTTGCAGTCAGCGGAATCGAATGAAGTGATTACTGGATTGCGTTATCTGACGCCTTAAGTATATTATTAACATTGGATTGTAATGAACAGCAATAAACAGAATACTTGGTATAGGTACTAGATGCAATCCAAAATACTAAATGACTCTAAACAGGTATAGTACCATAGGAAGTAAACAAGAAACGTATTAGATAGAAAGACCGAGTTTATTGGGAGATTTCTATGCAAGCAGCTGGACAAGGTCCTGTCTTAGGTTTCTGAACTATTTTTTTAAACATATTAAATATTGTTAGCTCGAAACTATTCTAAAATGTGATCTTAGATAGTTATATAATTAAAATAGGCATTCTTAGGTTAATTTATTAACTTTCATATTTATTAATTTATATTATATTTAAACGATTTACTTCGAAAATCTGGAGTCATCTCATATAATATGGATTACAGGAATAGAAAAACCAATGGGATTTTAAATAAAATGAAATGAGCTCTTTTTGTATTGAGCAGCTCTCTGGAAAGAGTGAAAATGGGGTTGGGATATATAAGAGCGGAAATAGAAATCGAGTTTCACTACCTCGTCCAACAGTCTGGAAACCCTGGAACAGATTGTTCCAGTCTGGAACTTCTTAGACTGGAAAACACTCAAACCCCAGGGAAATATGAGGTTTGTTTGCTAAAATCATGCTTCCTTAGTAAACTTCTCTAGAAAAATATGATATAAATGCTAGGTTATAGTATTCCAATAAGATAAAATATTTTTGAATAGGATTAATAATAAATAAAAAAATAAAGCAATAAATAACACTTGCGACAGCCTATTTAAGGAGCAAGAATCATAATAGGTGATATAGCTTGATTTTTGACTTACTGATGCTCTGGGAGATAGTGTAGTAAGCTCTCAGCTTCAACTATCTGCATATTGGCTGACAGGAGTGAAGGTTTTATTGTCTGAGTTTGAGAATATATGATCCATTTGCATGCAGTAAGTATATTTATTACAAAAAATTTGTAGGCTGGCCACCATTAACTTCTGTATATACTCTTAATAGAAACGTGTCCGCAGAATAATGATTATTATGCGTACTGTATTCGAAATATGCATACATACTAAAATTAATTAAAATAAATAAATAAACAGGCCAAAAGTTAATGACTATCTGGACCACATACGTTTAAGCCGACACGTAGCGACGCCTAGGATTTACAGGTAACAGTGAAGAAGTAATTGTAGTGATGGGCTAAACAGTGAAATACCGATAACTGGTTATCGGGTTGCAGTTACCATGTGATAATGTGTTCGGATAAAAGGTGATTTTAGTAACATGTTATATCATTTTTGTCACACTTATTCCCCGATATTTTTAATGATCTACCAACTCAATTCTATTATTATAATAATATTATTTTCCATTTCTTGTCAAACTCATTCACTTTCCAAATCTCTAATCATTAGTTATAAACGATTTCAACTAAAAGTGATTCGGTATAAAGAACGATAATTATCACGGTGATAGCGGCCTCTCTTTGCTATCAGTTGGCCTGTTCTTGAAATCATGTCAATGCGTTCGTTAGTTATTAACTGATAACTGAGAGTGAACAAGTAAAGGAGTGATCCAATCACTAATTTAATCTGGTGATAACAAACTATCACAGTGAGTGCAACTATCTGGTACACGTGATCCTTAGACTAAGACGCGTCGCGACTCACAGTGGTCCAGGAGACGAAAAAATAATTTTTTCGAACTATTTGAATCTACAAGTGTACTCCGTGTTTTGGATACACAAGAGTTCAGTAAAACAAGTTGATGATACGAAAAGGTACACCTTTAACATTAGTTAAAAGACCAAAAGATTCGTCACTTACCCATTCATTTTTTTTAGCGTAGCCAGCCATATTGGCCAAAAAGTATGTAATCCAACAAAGTAATAATTTGTTTTTATTTTGTTTATGTTTTTACAACGTGCGTAAGAAAAAATAAACGCTATCATACTCTTTTTTTTTTTTTTTTTTTTTTGGTTATGAAACTATCATAAAATTTTGAAATAATTAAGATTTACGAAAGTTTATTAATATATAACTAATGTGCAGCATCTTCCGCAGTTTTCTGACTAATACTTAGACTCTTATCTAATTGATGCAACAAGTTTTATATGCGACCATTGTATATATTCCATTAAAACCGACTAAAAGTGCGAATCGAATGAAAACAAGTTTTTATACTCTTATACTTTCAGTTAAATCTGTTTATTTATTTTCCCCAGTATCTTACAACTGCTCATTCGGACAAGTCCTAATTGCAGTATATTTGTATCACAATGGAAAATTTCCAATTGCCATATCGCGGAATAGCCGATATAGTTTTAGATAATGACCCTGATGCCGTGAATTGCAAGAAGAAATTGAGGTGTGATTTCCCTCAGCTAACACCGGATCACCAGGAGGAAGTTAAAAGATATTTTAACCAAACATTTCTATCGCGTTTTAAACGAAATAATGACCGCAAGGTACGTAAACAAATGACAGAAACACCTCACAAAGATTTTTTTCAAAATCCACCAATCACAGCTGATATGTTTCTTCGGAATTATCCTTGACGCGATCAACAGTGGTGCTGCTGTGGACTCAAAATCAAAATTTGGAAATTATTGCAAGGAAACTGCTTTTTTCTTCGTGAGCTTAGTAGCATGTCCAATACGGTGCACAAGATCTGGATGCAGTATTTTATCATATTCGATGTTGCAGATGGGGATGTTCATTGAAGAAGTGCAGGAAGAGCGAAATCTATATTACCATCAATATCGGCTCAGTAATTCAAGAAAATGCAGCCGAATTTCGACCAACGAAGTTCCTTCAGTCAGATCCTTTTATTAATCAATTTCACTCACAGCCTAAAATGGAGGGAAAATTGGATTTCCACAAAGATGTAAAAAAAACTTTCAATTTCGTAAATAAATCAATTTATGAACAAATTTCATATAAATCTAATTAAAATAAATATAGCTCGTTTTTATATGTATTTTTTTTTTTTTACAGATGTAAATTACTGTGAAGAAAATGTAACAACAGTATAAATTATATAAATAAGTTTCATCCAAAAGACATCATTCAATTTTTGTTAAAAACATTAAATAAAAATTATTACTTGAATTAAAAAAAAATATTAAAAATAATATCTCTTGTACTCGTATATACTATTCAGTACTTATTTATTCCTGATTCATTAAAATGAAAAAAAAAAAAAAGGTACTGTAGAATCTAATTTTTTCGTCAAATCGGATTCTAGCCATTCTAGATCACTGTGCGATGTGATTTCGTGCCCATTACCAGTGGCGTAGGGGGAACGGAGGGGGAACGGTCCCCCAAAAAATTACAAAATACTCATGCTTATTCTTATCTGTAAACAAAAATTGTATAAACCTATTTGAATGTTATTTTATAAATTATATATTTGGGCATAGAAAATATTATATAGAGAAAGGACCTCCTTCTATCCCCGAGAATTGGGTCTCTTTAAAGTGTATCCATAGATGAACCCTCACCGAAACGAAATCCTGGCTAAGCTACCGCTGATAATAGATAGAACTTTGAAATGATATCGGATAGAGAAGTGGAAGTTGTTGTATTTGGTTTTTATCAATTGTTAGACCAATGGCAGGTATTTGTTAATAATTTTGTATTGTATAATTTTAATTTTACCAAATCGCGATTAGAATTTTTCTTATTATTATTTTACTGTCGAGTATGTATTTCTAGATTATGAATAGCTTTTGCATTTGTCCTTATTAGTTTCAATGATGGGTTGCATACTTTTTTTTTGGTTTATTAGTTCAGAGGGAGCTGGGCACAATAATGTTTTATTTTTGTAAATTATTCTAGGATTTTTAAATGTTTCAATCAAGTAATAAATAATTTGTATTTGTTACAGATTCGTTACCACTCAATGCTAAAATTTTAACTCAATTCTGTGATAAGGTGAGTTTCATCAGCACAGTATTTTTAATGCTAAATTATACTGAGAATAAAATAGATATTTTTTACGAATAGATTATAATAGATGAATCTATTTTTGCTTCCATTAATGTATGTGTACAGATATTTGTTTAAATGAAAAAATTCTAAGCACTTATTTTATTATTATGATAATAAAAACGATTAAGAAGTCCTATTCATTGTCGATGCCATCCAAGGTCGTTGCCTAAGTAGCACTCTTCACTTAACATCGTCGAAATCAAAATTTATAAGATCTGAATTAGCTCTATGTCTTGGTCTACCAGTCTTTAGAAGCGTTTGCACCTCATCTAGCTTAACCCATTAACCCAGTTTAAACCCATTTCGATCCCATTACTAGTCCAGGATTATTTACATGTTTTTTTTTTATGGTTAGGCTAGGAAAAATTAGCCGAAAAATTTTCAAGACGTTGAAATGGGAAACATTATCCAATAGTTATTATAAACATTCAAATTCTCGTAACAATTACAATATTATTTATGCACATATTTTTATTCAAATGAGGCAAAAGTATATATTAGTGGTATCATTTTTACTTCCTTGTACGAAGTAAAGGAAGTATTGTAATCGCGGAAATTTTCTGTTTTCAGATTTCAACGGTAATATCCATTTTGACTATCCCTGAATCCATTTTGACTAGTTTCGTCGTGGCGTCTGTACGTAAGTACGTTCGTTCATATTTCGCATAACTCAAACACGGTTAGCCGTAGAAAGTTGAAACTTTGTATTTAGGATTGTTGTAAAATCTAGTTGTGAACCTCTCTTTTTGGTTACTGCTTGATCACCGGAAGTGGTACTTTACTTGAAGGTCATAATTGATTTTTATCAAAAATTATATTAAAATGCTATGCAAAACTTCTCAAATTTAGTATTTATACTTTATATATTGATTTAAATAACATATTAGATTTTGGTTTAAATTGGAAAACCGGAAGTGGTACTTTACTTGAAGGTCATATTAGACTTTCGTCAAAAAATATATACAAATATTATGTGAAACATCTCAAATTTGGTGAATAGGACTTTTATATTGATATAAATGTATTTACTAGATTTTGGATGATTCGTGAGCGGAAAACGGTACTTTACTTGAAGTTCATAATAAGCTTACATCAAAAAATTATATTTAAATTAAAAGAGAAATCATATGTTTCGGAAGTAAAGGTTACAAATGCAATTTGGTTTCCAATCCAATTTAACATTTTTATTACTTGTTTTAAGTGTTAAAATTGAGTCTAAAATACTAGTTTTCCTCCCCATTTGTGAGATCAACAAGTCTTCATCATGAGAATAAGGTATTAGTTAAGTGGGTTTTTCCGCTTAAAATGTCGAAACTGTCCATTTCTAATGCTTTATCCAGTGATATTGACAGTTTTATTGTTGTCATGGAACATGAAGAAATATCTTGGAAACTAGTTACCTACTGAAGGAAAACGACATATAATAACCGAATGAGACAAGAGTGTGTGTTTGTGTGTGTGTGTGTGTCAATAGATGGATGACGGGACGCCGATTGTCGTTTTTACTGCAATCTTCGGAAACAAGTAACCAAATGCAGTATAACTTTTTGAGCCACGGATTTATAATTTAATAGGCATACAAGGAAGTCATGTGTTGCCCACATCAGATATTTAATAAAAAGAAGCTAAATATTAGGCATAAAAAATAATGCGTTTTTAAGTAGTACAAAAATGTAGCTTAGTATAGTAATAAAGATACGTAAGTGGGAGAGTGAAAAAAAAAATTGTAATCCGTAGATGGAGTTGAATTTTATTTTTCTTCATATAATAATTAATATATTAATTCGCACCTTTCATGACTTTGTTCAGAATCTACTTATAGCCTGATTGCATACACATAGGAAAATATGATATGCGAGGCACGGAGAAAGACAATTCCCTGAAGCATCTTTTCCCTATCTTGATTCAGTTACCTTTGTTAGTTGAGGAAGGTGATCCCTCATCCAGCACCTTTTTAGCCTCCCCTGTGCTTTTGTTATCACATTTCGTGTCATATCAAAATGTCATTCGTGATATTTTTTATAGAAAAATTGGAAGATTTTGCAAGTGGGCCTTTATGAGTACATCCAGTAATTAGGGTTTGTTTGTATTTAATTTCTGTCTAAGTTTGAGTATTGAAGATTGGAAAAAAAATTAGAAAAGTTGTTTCAACCATTTTTTAGAGGTGTTCTGTTCCATTCTAACTTGCGGTGATATCTAAGGTAGTCTATTAGAGAAAAGTTTTTGTTGTTGCCAATATAAACCGGAGGACAGAAATAATTAATTCACTAAACCTGAAAAACGATTGCTGCATATAATATGTATTTTAGAAATTCAAATGTTTTAGGAGTAATTAATTTTACTTAAAAATAGTTAGGTATATACTCTATAGACGTTTAAAAATTAATGAATTTATTTTACCCCTAATCATCTCTATAGAATTATTTTAAGAAAATGTAAATCAGATCGTACCGCGAGTTGAAAAATCACAAGATAAATTGTGCCTCATAAAGATGGGGGAGAGTGCCTCATAAAGTACCGCTGAAGCCTGAGGAGGACGAACTTGGAATACGAGATGAGTGTTTGAGCGATGAACAATCAAAAAGCTGAGCTACAAATCGTCCGGAATAAACAATCGAATATTCGACTCCTCAAATCTAGGTGATTTGTTTGTCAGAAAGTGTTAGCGACAATAATCTTTATATAGAAAAAATATTTTTGTTGCAAATAAACTCGTGGCTTGTCCAAAAAATATATTAAGTATAATAAATTCAATTTCCAAAGGTTATAAGGTTTTAGTCGATGGTTTTTCTTTTTCTAAATGTGTTAACTAATCCATAATGGGCTTATTATCAAAATTACCTATGCTTTGAATTCTTTCAGAAATATGGTTTATACTTTAGAAATTGATTATATAAAGTGCACTTCCGGTTAGTCGATTTTGACGAAAAAGTTGCTGTAAAATCACAGCCATATACCTACCTTAAATACGTAATTTGAGTATCGTACGACTTTTCGTTTTTGAGCTAGGCGGTTCACATACATACAGGCCATTTTGCGAGGCTTGGCCATTTGGACTCAGTGGACCTTAAAACGTGTATTTCCGTTGAAAACTCGAATCCGAACATTTTCACGATCGCAATACTTCCCCTTTCTATATACTTCGTATATGGGTAAGGGAAAGTAAAAAAACATCGGAGCAAATTTTCTAATGAGACCTCTTGCTCAAAAAAATTATTTCGGCATTCCACCTCATAACTTCGACTGGTGCTCGCTTGGGAACAGAGCGGTCAAACAAAAAAACAGAATCAAAATTGTAGGTAATTCACTCTTTTTTTAATTTACTATAAAATGAATATTAGAACGTATTCGAAATTATCGTATTTATTGGTTTTATTATTGTAGATAAAGAACAAAAATATAAGGAATTGGCTCTTGTTTAATTTATTATAGGTTAATGGTGCTAAAAATGTTTTAGTTTTCATACATTTTTAGTAAAAATTAGGTCTTAATCTAAAAAAGATTAAATTTGAGCTAACAAGTTGAAATTCATAATCAGCACCCACGAAAAATATAAATGAGCATCTTCAAAATTCAAAAACTTTCCACTGAGACAACTTTCTGGCCTTCAGTTGACTTGACTCTGATAAATTTTGAGTGAAATTGGTCGGGATGCATTTATGGAAAACTGTTATGAGAAATTCTTCTAGGGTTTAACTTTAGTGTGCTAAACTAACCCATTAACACTTTCTTCTGAAATATAAACACTATTGTTTATATGATATAATCGCTTCCAACGTTATGTAATTTCTGCTGGCTTTAGGCAGCTGAAAGATGGGCTAGTAAACTGTTGAACTAAAAAGAACAGAAAAATGACTGAAAATTTATTTTTGAAAGCTTTGCTCTTGAATGGGATATTCGAGAAGATTTCATAACGAGCAAGAGCAATCGGAGGAACAATTGCACTAATTGCGGAATCAGTAAGTGGTAATCGCTGGCGCTAGTTACAATAGCTGGAGACAAATGCCTAGTCCTTTTGTAGATAGGGCCGCGCAGATTAGGGTCCAGCCAGTGTTGCTTAATCATGTACAATTTATAACACGTTAATTGAGGCCATAACTCCACCGGGGTCTTATCTTTCCGCTAGCTCCTTCCAATCTTCTCGGCTAATTCGCCACTGTCTCCATCCTCGGTGTGTCTCCTATCTCCCGGATAAATGTTAAATATTATAACATAATGAAATAAAATTAACTCTCGACGGGAAAATATGTACATATTTTTTTTTTTAATGAACAAAACAAAATAAATTGGGCGAATTCAATTTACCCACATTGGCAAGGACCTAAAAATAATGTTGGCCGCCGAAATATCCATACAAGTCATTCATAAATATAGAGGATGACTATTAAAAACTTCAATGCATAAACAGAACTATGCGAGAGAGAACTCAGACTCTTAGAGCAATATCCACTTGGGTATAAAGCTTTCTTGAGGCTCTCAATTGTAAACGTAGCATTGAAGTGTTAATTGCCAATCGCGAAAAGTGACTGTCAGCTGTTTGATTAATATTAACTAAAACATAACCTTTAAGGTCTTAGTTACGTGACGTCAATAAGAGAAAGTTGCAACTTTTGGAAAACAGCGTACTTTGATCCGATTTTTTCTTACAGTAACCTTACAATCGTCGGAATATTATTTCGGATGAACAAACCATTTGCATTAGATGAAATGGGCGAATTTTACGCGTGGATGGGCAAGTTTAAATGAGGTCGCAAAATCTTAAGCTACAAGCACCGCTCCGGGCGTATATCGTATTGATTTACATATCCAAGGAAACTGACTACTTACAGATGAACAAATTAATGAAACATATCGTGTAAGTATTAACACAACTCGTACCATCATTCCACTATACCATCACCTCTCCTGACTTAATGTCCCTACGTACCACTACTTGACGTTATGATATTAGCATTAAAGACTCTTCTACATGATTAAATACGAACTGTTTCTTTTCAAGTTTATTAAGCAAACAAAAAAATATATTTTACAGTAAATTTGCTTTCGAAAATGAAGTTCGAAAACTCAAAATCGAACAACAGCAGCAGTAATAAAACTGGTAAAAAACCAAAATTTCTTCAAATAAAAGTATAGCCATCAATGGCAAGAAATTTGGACACTGTGAAGAAAAGCATCAATAATTTTCAGTCAGAAGTATTGCATAATTTTGCTTATTTACAATCAGAGCATCAAAACTTGATTCTTAAGTTCTCGTCAACACTGCGTGGTTTCACCTTCATGAGTATAGAAAAGAATTCTTGATTGAAGGGTCAAAAAGACTCGTAAGAACATTGGACAGGTGCGTAGAAAGTTGTAGAGATTAGACGGAAAAGTAAGGTTTATTTTTAATAAGTACAATCAAATTGCATTGATTTAATAAACTATTTTTGATTACAACTATTTTTTTGTTGAATTATAGAATAACTCTCTTAGATACATTTTCGGCGAGTAGGCAAGGTTTGCAGTCCTAATAAGTGGAGGATGAGTCAGTCGGGAATCTAGTTATTACGGACCATTCCTCTTGCTAGATTATTGGTATATTAGATTATAGACTTGTTAAAAATAATTATTTTTTTTTAATTTGAGAGAGAAAAAAGTTGAACATTAATGACACAAACTACCACACTCAAGGGCAATAGGGAATTCATACCATACATACAAAGTGAAAAAAAAATGTATAAGTAAGAAAATAATTAAATTAAAATTTACAATATGATATTAAAAGAAATTGCAAAAATTAAAAAAAAAAAAAATGCACATCACAACGGAAAAATTTATTACAGTATATTATATAAGTATATAAATTTATAATATTCTATCATTTATATAATATGATTTAGTAATCGTAGAGGGCTAACCAAAGAGGTTCGTCGACCTTAAACGGATCTTAGACAAAGATCGCTCACGTCAGGGTCACCTAATGGCCTCCTATCATGCGACACGACTACAGTCGTTTTATCGAAATGCCGCATATCCTGAAATTATTACAATATCTCTAGTAAATATTTGAGCAGGTAATCCATCGATTGTTAAGGAAAGCAATCTATCTACAATAACCATAATGAAAACTGCATTATTATAATAACTATGTATAAAATATTTTTTAATAAGGGATTCCTATTGCATTATAAATATACACGAAAAGATAAATAGAAGTAATTATGAAATGTATTGTTATTACTTATCTATATCTCGTGTTTATTTTTATTATAACTGTAACGCGTTAATATAAGATAATAAGAGATCAAGGGTAGCCAATAAAATTATGTAATATCGCATATAGAACCAAATAGATCAACAAAAAAAAATCAAATTACGATATTTGTTATATTTTTGAAATTGTGAAGTACGGACAAAAACGAAAACTTCAAATTTGAATTGACAATGGTTATAATGATTAAAAAATACGAATATATAAGTGGCCATAGGTAATAATTATAAAAATAAAAACACAGTAATATTACAAATAACATATAAATTCTTTAATTTCTCAATCTTTGCCAGAAGATGGTAATTTGAGTAGGCTTAAATATTGGGTTCTTGCAAAAATAATGCATGTTTTTGATATTTATTGAAAGTACGCAGTATCAATATTTCAGCAATATGTATTTAGTCAAAATAATTTCCATCAGAATCTTCACACTTTTGCCAACGTACAATAAGCTTATTTATCCCAGCAGGAAATAAATTTGGATCCCTGTAAAATGAACTACCGAAAAGCATTTTCAATGTCATCCTGGTTTCGAAAGTTTTTCTCTCGTAAAAAGATGCCCATGTGCATAAAAAAGTGAAAGCGAGCAGGTAAGAGGTCAGGAAAATAGGGTGAGTGTTGAAGGATTTCGTAGCCCTCATGCAGTCGTCGCAGTATTAGTTGTGCAACGTGTGGCCGTGCCTTATCGTGGAATATCCGTCCCTTATAAGTCCTTTTTAAGTCAGGAAACTACCAGCTGCACTGTGCATTCGTTAATGGTTCCTTGATTCCCACACTTCATTAATATTACGAGCAGTTTAACAGCACTACGTCCCAGTATAAATTCGTACAAATAAATTTGACGAAAATCGCTCTTTGAAATTTTCTTTTCTAATGTTTCAAACAGCCTTATGTTTTAAACAACAAAATAATTTTATATTGAGAGGATATAGAAAAAGTTTTATTATGATTTATATGGAATTGACATCAAGGATTTGTTTTGTGTTATTTGTTATTTATTTTATGTGTGTTGATTTGTTTGTCAATTTAATAAAGCATAAATGTATCATTTCAACGAAAAAAATAAAGATTTTTGATAATTTTCTTTCAATTATAATTGAAAGAAGATAAAATATTTAAAAAGTGGGGAAAATGTAAAATACAAAATGTTTAGTAAAATTATATATTATGGCACATAATAGCTTCTTAGTTTTTACAATCGGTGTCAAAAGACCACTTTAAGAAAGTATCACTCGAAAAAGGCGAAAAAAGAGTTGGATGAGGGATCTTCTAGTATAGTATAAACACTAATAAGATTTTAGAAACGGAGTTTGCACTGCTGAATACTAAACTCCCTCAGATCTAACTATGTAATTCAATCAATTCAATAAATCTTAGTCGCTTATTTTAATTATAATTACGGGTGCGAATATAATACTGAAATATCAAAAATAAAACACAATAATTAGATATATAGATTATTGTTATTAAATAAAATAATTAACCCAATTTATGAAAAAATCGCGAGTCTAGTGTCAGAGATGGAAATGAAAACATTTCGTATTCATATGGTTTTTGCAGAAATAGTAAAAGGACTTTAAGAATTGTGAAGAAAAAAGTTTTTTTTTACCCTCCGAATAAATCATGAAAGTTCACGCCCAGGTGTTGTGGAATAAAACGAGGCAGTTTATATTCCCTCCAAATAATGTCTTTCCTGGCAAATGCTTCCTTAAATGAAACTGTACGTGACTGCTTTTAGGAAATGGACAGATGAAGTTAGCTCTGAGTACTGAGACCCCCTTTCTACCTGTTGAGTGCCACTTAAGGCCTTATATATCTTAGCTGTAAGTGAATCAGATGTAAGGATATATTTCAAGCATAATCGTATAGAAGTTACAAAAGGCCTCTCAAAGCGACCACACACGCTTCGGGAATCCTTCAAATTTTCCAGTCCTGCAATGAACGAAAACAGTGTGAGCGTGTGAGACAAAACTAATAATTGCTTACCACACGAAGAAAGCTTGTAATGGACAATTTTACCTTCGATTGGATTGGACAGTTCTTTCAAAAACTCCCCAATTGACAGTTCTGTCCATCATTGGATAAAGTTTACACAGAAAGATTAATTATATTATTGATTAATATTATTTATGGATTAATGGACCGTAGGCATAAGCTATTAATTTTTTTCAGAAAATATAACAAACTTGATTCCTCTATGATTTCGGTTCGTTTAGATATTGTGGACTGTAGAACCTGAAATTTCAGTTCTCGCTCAAAAGCATCTCGTTAAAGAATTATATACGAAACTTTAAAGAGGTTTAATGAGGAGGTTTCGTTATGGTATAGGCGCTACAGTCAGTTGAAAAATAGGTTTTTCGGTTATCTCGCAGCCCCTATTACGCATCGAGTGTCCGGTTTGGGGCACATACATCAAAGGACAAAATACTTGAAAACAAAAAAAAGCGAAAAATCGATCCACCCGTTTAGGAGGCAGTCGTGGCACAGCCACACGGAAAGAACACTTCGTTTTTTGAATACAGAGGTTTCTGAAATACGAAAATTTGACCCGCTGCAATACTTTCCTTCCTTGGATGGTAAAGGTTTGTGATTATTGTGAACTAAGTTTTTATTAAGTGTTCATAAGTTGGCAAAAATAAAATCATATTCATTTTTTTTTTTTTTTAAGTAAGTAATTCCAAATATGAATTCGCACCTTTCATCAATTGAAAAACTGCAAATTGTAAATTTTTGGAACTGCTTAAGTGATAAGACGTCGGGCATGGAGAAGGACAGTACCCAGCAAAACATCTTCCCGGCTTGATTCAGTAATTTTTGGTCACGGAAGGAAATCTCTCATCCAGCATCATTTTAGTCTATTCCTCTTATCGTTTGGGAAGGACAATTCCTGGATTAGTCTCTCGGTTCGAACATTTGGTTTATTATGAAATCATATGTTAAGGATCTTATGTTTTAGTCAACTATTGCAATGTATATCAGTTATAATACTGACATCAAAAATGTTATGGAACATCAAATGTTATGATACGGAAACAAGAAAAGGAAAGACAACATTTTGGAACCGATCAGGATCAATTGATTTTTCCTGTTTCGTGCACTTTTTGGGATTATGTATCATTTTGTTGGGTTGGCTCTTAGATGTTATCATTTGTGAACCTAAATGATTTTTACATATTGCTCATTGACAATTACGTATATATATATATATATATATATATATATATATATATATATATATATATATATATATATATATATATATATATATATGTAAGGTAAGTCGGGGTTAGTGTATACTCGAGGAAAGTGCATATATGGGGATTTATTTGAAATATATTTTGTTGGGAGACCTGCCACTTATGGGGATTTTACTATTAACTACTTATTCAGTTCAAAATCCCATAGAAGGCAGCTCTCCCAACAAAATAAATTTGAAATAAATCTCCCATATCAACTTGCTCCGAGTACACACTAACCCCGACTTACCTTACTATGGTATACTCCTTATAAAGTATTTTTATCAGAAATTCTTCACGTATTTGTTATACATTTTGTAATGTATGTTTTTGTCATATATAATATTGTTTATATACATTTTGTTGTTATTTTTACTCAGTAAAGATTTTTGTTATTATAAATAATGTATTCTGAGGTACATATTATAAACATATATGGAATGTACCAACAAATAACCGGTTCTTTTAAAGGGTTGCTCTAAAAAGGAAAAAAGAAAGAAAAGAATTATGGCAGATTTGCTGAAACATTGCCATAATTCAAAAATCATGATTTTTTATGTGTTAGGATTTGAACTAATGATTAGTAGTTTGTCATTTCTGAGATTTCAAGGCTATTCCTAAAAAAAAGATTAATGAAACTGTGCTGGCCACTATTAATTTACTATCTTTGGCATCACAGTCATAGGTCACCCAAGGGTCCGAATATTTGTTCGGAAATTTATGAAGATAAAGGAAAAATATAAAGTGTTTTGGGATTTAAAATAAAAAATATTTAAATAAATTTTTAATTTTTTTTTTTATACCAAACTATTTGGAAGTACTGAACCACACTGTAATAACTTCAGCGTATTTTATATGATTTTTTTATTTCAAATGTAATTCATTGATCATGACCATGAATGGTCATTATGAATGAAGTGGCTCTAATTGCGATGTTAAATTTTTTATTTAATTTATAAAGAGAATTTGGCCAAGTGATAACTATGCCATTGAAGCCCGTCATCCTTCCTGAGACTCTATCAGTTCCGCTCCTAGTTTACGGTGCAATCCTTGAAGTTTGGATAATCTTAGAGTTGGAGGGGATCCGATGTCGTTCATGGATCAGTTGGCTAATGGATGGTAACTAGTAGGGGAGCCATTAAAGGTGTCGAATAGTGGCTTATCTCACTAGATACGATACTAAAACGTCTCTAATTATAGGCTGATAGGCCAATAGCACCGTTTCGGGATACATATCTAGCCGTAATTTACTCACCTGATATCTGTGTGTAGATAGTACCTGGATGTAATTCGATCATTAATGATAATTTCGAAGCTCCTAACTGTTGAAATTATCCAAACTACTGCAAATATTTTTAGAATTATACCTGTGCATAAAAATGAATTTTATTGGTGTCTGATTTTAATTATTATAATAGGAAAGATAAATCATTGCATTTTATTAGCACTTCTCTGTAACTAGACAAATTATAATTAATTAATGATTAATCTTTTTCTAAGGGCATATCATGTCAAGATGTTCATGGAATAAAACTAAGGGTTGGTATTACAATGATTATTATAAATAATGGGGAAAAAATAACGAACTATAATTAGTTTATTATTTGAAAATAACAACCAAAACCTCGAATATCTCAAACAGCAGTTAGTAACTAACCTGCCAGCGTTTCGACAACTCAGGCACTCTGAGTACTAAAACCCCCGGAATCGGACAGATACAGACCACATATAGAATATAATAAAATATAATAGGAAGTTTATTTTGCAAAATGGTTACAGTAGAACGAAAATTAAATGAGGATAAAAAGCATAAGAAATGAGAAGATAAAAAAGAAAAAAATAAATAGTTAATTTCACAAAAAAATAACATTTATACCCCACCAGATGGTAATATCAATCTGTCAGTGCCAAGAATATCATATAAAAAAATACAAAAATACAGTATTTTTTTTAACAATGTTAATTAGTCGGGTGTTATGGAACGTGGCGTTGTGAAACGTTAATAATAAGAATAAAATTTGAAACTTACAGATTAATGATAGATAATTAATATTAAGTTTAAATATCCAGCACTTGTATGATGATAATTATAAATTACAACAAATAATTTTACGTAAATATTACAGAGTATTAATTATAATGAAAAATGAGAATTTTAAGTAATAATAGAAATAATTAGGCATTATTAATGTATTATGGAATAACATAAATTACATGGAAAAATACAATTAAAATATCTAAAATTAAATAATAAAAGTAATAATGAATAATTAATTAGTAAAATTATAATATTGCGTATTTAATGTGTTTCAGAATAAGATATAAAAACATAGAACAGAATACTAATATATTATGAATAAAGAGAATCAGATATAAAAACGTAGAACATAATAATAATAATATTATACGTTGTACAGAGAGTAATAGTAAGAGCAATTAAGAGTAATTTTAAGAGCATTTTTTTTTTTTTTTAAGACTTCTCATGAAACACATAAACATCCTAAACAATACATATATTGTTTAAATATTTTTTATATTAGTTGAAATTATATACGTTTTATTAAACTTGCAAGAGAAAAGTTAAGTTAAACATGTTCGTCGTCACGACACCCATATTTGGGTCACGGGGCCGATCCGAAAGCACAATGTCATCCAGACATGGGTGATCTGGTGACAAACTTATTAATTGAATGTGTTATATATAATATTTCATTTCTGTGGTAATTTTTTTAATTTAAAAATCAGATATTTATATGATAGTATTGAAGAATTGAACTAGTCCGTCTCACGCGTGACGAATGCATCCAACGTAACTACTTCTATCCACCCTAAATAAACTATAATACTATAATAATAATAATAATATACTAATAATACAACTAGAATTTTTTTTTTCTTCTTCATTAATGGAGTACATCATTACATCTGTCCTGTAAATGTCTGATATTGTTAAGATTTTGAAAATTAAATTTACGTATTCCGCTCTGGATTTACCAAATGGATACAATTTGTGTCAGAGCTATAGAAATATATTGGGAAGGAAGAGTCCAAATTACGGTGCTGAGAGCTGAGAGCATATAGAGAGATATATATTCTCTAGCCTCCTTAAGACCTCTCTTTTCACACACAAGCACCAAATGAATATAAAAAACCCTCTTTTTTTTTATCTCAATTTTATTCAAAGGTGCCTACTGTCGGTCGTTTAACTCTCTTTTTTTTTATTTCTTCTATGGTCCTCTTCGGATCCTGTCCTTTTCATTGCTGACGGGCTTTGGATTCTTCGCCGGGGCGTATTGCTGATTTCCCACGGGTCTCGGGTCGTACGTCAGTCATTTCACTTGCTGTCACGGCGATGTCGTCGGTTACTAATTCTCATATGAGTTTTATACATTTTTTTTTTTTTGCTAATTCTTCAACTCCATGATATGTTATTATTATTTCTATTAGACATATTTTATTTTGAATGATTTTTTGGACATTAGTGGGGTACAGTACAGCTCTTTTCTCTGCTTCATTGTTTGGTTAGTAAGTACTGTTACTTGACCAAAGGTTATAAAAGGAGGCGGTGTGGACTAGATTTACGATCAATCAGGGTTATCCCCCACTCAAATTAAGGGCACCCACTTTATAGAGGCTGGATGTGCCACAGGTTCTTCCAATCCAAGAGTCGATTCACGGCTCATTCAACAGAAGAAATAAATTATGTCATTAATTATCAATAGCATAACATGAATTCATTGCATTAATTTTTCAAAAACAAAAAATAACAAAATAATTTCACAAAACTATAGATCAATAATGGATATATGCTGATCCGAGAGCCCCGTGTGGCTTTCTATTGAATCGAGTGCGGCTCCCGTTACGAGTTTAGTTTTAGTTTTTTGTACCGTTTGTAGTGCGCATGTACACAAGCCCTATTAAACAGTCCGCACGATTAAGGAGATAGTAGCGGTAGTAGGAATCCAGCGCTCTAGCGCTTTTCCACTGCTAAAAACAAATGTAATTAATAATAAATGAAGAAAAATTAGATGAATATAAAGAAAAATTGAAAAAAATCACAAGCGATTTTCAAATATCAATTAAAAGAATTTAAATGTTTAAATCTATATTTGCATATTTTGATTTGTGAGACTATTTAAGATGGATTTCCAATTCCTGAAATGGAATTGAAAAAGAGGCTGAATAATTGGAATTATTAGAGATGAAAATATCCAGAATCTTAACAGAATCGAAATATCCAAACTTTAGGAAAGGTGGTTGTCGTCTATTTTCGATTTTCGGTAGAACATATTAATGTGAATCTGTGTACACCACAATGAAGATCGTTGAGTCCAAGCATCGTTCACAGATGACCAATCAACATCTAACGGAATTTTAAAGTAATTTTACCCCATATTTTGAAAGTTTGACCAAAGATTGTCGTTAGATTATATTATACTTTTTATTAATAAATATATTTGTCTGTTATTTTATTTTTGTTTTATTATTTTATATATTTTTACAGTCTAATATTTATTTTATATAAACATTTAAAACATGTTAAATGTATGCAAATTCATCACCGAGGATTATGGTAATAAAAAATATATTACATAAGATGTTAAACACCGACAAACTAAAAGAAGGCATATTTATTGGACCTTAAATAAGAAAGGTACTAGGTAATTTCTGTTTTCAAGAAAAAATAAACGAAAAGGAACTGACTGCTTGGAAGTTTTATGGAAGACATTACTGAGAGGATTATGTAAATAAATATACTCTCACAGCGACAAAAACTTTCGCTTTTATCTCTTGTGTTCTGTAGCATCATCTCTTTTTGAAAATCAGCAGTAGTCGCCCAACATACGAGTATATGGGTTACAGCGTCTCTGTTATCTAGCTTCCATCGAAACATGTACGTCACTTGCTGCACCCGAATTTTCTGAGAAAAAATCCAAATGGGAGTGTAAACAAATATGAATTTTTAAGGACAAGCGAAACCATAGTATTTCGTAATTATCAAGAGTTCATCTATCAGCTTTTTATAGTTATCATCTTTCTTAATGCCCAGAAATTCTTTCAGTACGCGTACAAAACACTTCCAGGTTGCCAATTCCTTTTCGTTTATTTTTCTTGAAAAAATAAATCACCTAGAAGCTTCTTTATTTGACGTCCAGTTAATATGGCTTCTTTTAGTTTGTCGTTGTATGGCATCTCATGTAATATATTTTTTATTCACATAATCCTCAGTAATATCTTTGCATATATTGAACACGTATTGCTTGTTTATATTAAATAAATATCAGATTTTAGAAATATGTCGTGTTTTTTTTTTTTTTTTTTTTTTACCACCACTCACAACTATATCAAAAAAGCTTAACGTTTTACTGTTTAGATTTTCGGATTTTTAGTACTTCATATACACCTATTCTCATCGATGTTACTTCACGAAAGTTCAAATTTGTTGACGTGTATATATAATTAATGACAGCAATGTAATGATAAATTTCTGTTCCCTCCCCTCCTCCCCCCCCAAAAAAAAAATAAATAAAGCATTTAGAAGTTAATCATAGACTATTATAAAATTTTTCCAGCTCTTATAAATTTCTGCTAATATCGGAGTATACCACGATACTTCCCCTCATGCGATACCATTTCTATTGTGAGGGCCTCCTTGCGTGGAAAACAGAAAAAGTGTTCTACCAACGGGAGGGGTAATCTATCTTCTCCAGCCGTTCTATTGTTCTTCACTTTTTGAAAAAATGAACTTGTGCTCGTTAGTTGTACATTGTTCTCCTTCTAACGTTTCCCTCAAATCTGTTATATATATATATATATATATATATATATATATATATATATATATATATATATATATATATATGTGTGTGTGTGTGTGTGTGTCCAAATCGTTATTGCGAACGTAAACCATTAAATTATGATTTTGAGTTATGTTATGATTTTTGTTTTTTTCAGTTTTCCCATATTCTACTGTATTTAATCATTTTCATACCTTAACTCCATTACCCTAAGTTATTCACATAGCTTACTTTCATAGCCTTGAGGAGGGCCCACAACGAAGGCCGAAACGTCGGCACTGTAAAATATTACTAGTTCGTTTGAAAAGCCTTTGAGCATTAATTCAATGCTGACATTAAAGTCTCCATTTTTGTCCTTATTCCAATATAATGTAAAAAATGCTTTTGACGTTGCTTAATTTGACTAATTCTTTATTTAATTATGTATATTATATGCCTCTGCCTTTGATTCCGTTTTATAAATTTCAGCGAAAATTTAGGTAACAAAAATTGTCAACAGTCTTCTAAAGAACTATGGAAAAACGACTAACAAGCTGAGGGCACAATCTATGGATCACCGATTTCAACTAATTTTTTTTCTGGTGATTCTATAACCAAAAGACCTGTAGGAACCGAGAAGAAAAATACTGGTTTATTTCATATCTCGATTTCGGAAAATAATATCGTCTTAGTTTTCTCACTGAAACATTTGGTTTCAGATTTTATTAGAGGAAAATACAAACTTTAAAAAATGATTGCTATTTGGTCTGATAAACTTTAAAAAATGTTTATAATTTTTGCGTAAAGTAGCCTTATGGATTTTTTTACTCCAAAAATTATGACAGATTTTGATTCAGCACACCAAAAAACCTTTATGTCAAAAATATCATCGAAAAAAAATTACAGTTTTAAACCGAGGAGTTAAAAAATTTCAAGCCATGAAATTAAATATCGATTTAAAACTCTGTATCTGGTCTTCAGTTTGTCCGATTTCGATGTTCTTGGCCTCGTTGTAAAGAGGTAAGTTTCCTTTTTCGACACATATAAACAATTATTGCATATATAAGGTCTGTGTAAAAAAAAAAAAATGTGATTACAATATGAAAATGAAAATTAGTTTTTTTTTTTTTTTGCGGATAACGTTGATTCTAAATGACTGATGAATACCCCGGTTAAAGCAAACCGTGTAGTTTAAGAACCTTTACCAACCCTCCAGATTTGGTTTAAATTTATCAAATGGTTTCTGCATTATGGATGATTTTTTAAAAATATTGATTGAAATCGGTGGCTTGTTGACTGTGCACTCTCCTTATAAGTACGAAGGAAGCAGCCGAGGAATTTTGTGCGTTGGGAGGTGGAAAAGTGGTATATCGTGGCACGGCAGCGTTTTGGTTCAGGCGTTTCAATTCTGGGAACAACAGTCTTCACAATGGGCCTTTATATTTGTTTGGTAGAATCATGAGGTTGTCTTTGAGCAGGTCCAGGTGGCAGGGCTATATTGACGTGTTTTACTGATAACAAATCGGGAGAATAAATCATGTTTTAAAAGCTTTGATAAATCGGAATAAAGTGATACTTCAGAAAGACAACGCTCTTGTCCATCGTTGCAGCTAAGTCTCCGAAAAATTCTTTGAAATTTTAGAATCTTGCTCTTACCCTTCTTACTGTCCAGACTATGGTCACATCAAAAATGACGAGGATGTCAAATCAGGATGTGAGAAGTTTTTCGCACCACAGGATTAGTATCCACCACCGAATTCAACTTCTGGCATAAAGATAGGTTATAGTAATTGACAACGAAGCCCCGTATTTTTAAGAGAAAAAATTACTGTGTAGATTTATAAATAAATTTAAATAAACTTATTTTCAGCATAAAAACTTTTGTAACGATTTATTATCTAAGATAAGATATGGTTATATAAGATACACGCAGGCCACATCATATATATCAATTTTCTTGAGATTATATTTTGAAGTGAGATTCCAGGAATTTGGATAGTATAATTTAAACACGTTATGTTATTAAATAGATTTATAGAGTAGTGCTATTTTCTTCGTAATTGTCTTGTTTTCATTTTATTTCAGGCTTCAAAAGATTACTTCGGAGGCTGATCCTGGGTTTAACGACAGTCAACAATATACCCATAATTATAAAATTAAAAATTATAGCACCTGTTAGACGTAAACAAAATGTTTGTTTTTATTACTATCGCTGTATGTTATCTTCCTTCAATGCTATATAATACTCCTGATTACGTATCAGAATCTAACGAAACTGCTTCGTTATTTAGTAAACGTATAAATAATGTACAAATAACTAAGAAATAGGTTTATGTTAAATTAATTTTCTGCACTTGGAATGACGTCATATTAATATAATATGATTTAACTAAATAATATTGTCACAAAAGGAGGATTATTTAAACTTCATTAGAATGTATTTTTATTATTTTTTTAATTATTTTTGTACATAGATTATTAACGTACAATTCAAAAATATTAATAAAGTTATTGTGACTCTGAAACCTTAGATAAGCACAATCCATTGCGCAGTAGGCAAAAGGTTTGCTAGACGGTAACCAAATTGTTTGCCGAGGTGTTGAGTGCTTCTGACTAAACCTGGTTCAGCACTCGCGGTCACGTACTCAGCATTGTTCGCAATCAATGAATGCTCTTGACAGAAGAGGAATATTTCATTACATCGTGTTCTGCTGAATTTAGTGTTAAACAAACTTTAAACTATTTGGATATAGTGTTTATTTCGGAATAAGTTAATAATTTTTTTTTTTTATTAGCTTGGTCTTGAAAGAAAATTTAAGCATTAGCATGCAATAAAAATAAAAAATAAAAAAAGGAGATATATACATATATATATGTATTATGTTATGTTATGTTCTCACGGACGAAAACTAATAAAAAAAAGAAAATAGGGAGGCGAAATACACACACGAGTGCTGGAGAAAGACTGCTTTATTCTGTCTTATAATTCTCAATATATATTATTAGGCTCTATTTACATTCCTGATATAGGATATTGTCCTATCCGCTATCTTAACTTATATATACATATATATTTTTATATCTCTTCCTTACGTGGTAACCTAAGGACCGTTTATTAGAGATACATGTTCCATGCTTTAAAGGCTATGGGTTCCATGCTTTAATACTATATGAATGATAATAATAATAAGTTCACATAGTCAATTAAGCTTAACAAAATTTAAGTATTAAATTGAAAATAAATAGGCAATAAATTAAAAACAGTTAAAAAAATATATATATATATTTAATTTATTGCCTATTTACTTTCAATTTAATACTTAAATTTTGTTCAGCTTAATTGACTATGTGAACTTATTATTAGTTTTGTTTTCGTTATATATATATATATATATATATATATATATATATATATATATATATATATATAACGAAAACAAAAAAGAAATAAATTAACTATAATATAATGCTAACAAGAAATTACCTACGCTGCACATCTTTAGTCCAGTGAGTTGAAGCTTATATTTTTAATAAATTTAAGCAAGTCTGTCTTGAATTTAGAAAACAAACTTTCAGGTCATTTTTGGTAATTATACTTTTAATCAAATGAATTCTTTCCAGTCAAATAATTTACAGTCGTAAAGTTTATGTCTAAAATTTTGGACTTGTCCGTCTTCTTCTCATAAGTCTGTTTGTATAATGTTGAATCGTTTGAGATATGGTTTCGTGTTACTATGATATGTCAGCATTTGCGTTAGTTTGTAATCATTACTGTGTATAGTTTTGTAATTGTGTAATATAATGTGGGGTATAATTCCATGTAAGCTCGGTGACTTGGTAGAGGTCACCATACATTTGGTCCCATCTTTTAACCAAATAAAATGTCAGATCCGTCTTTATGTAAGATAAAAGCGCTTTATGGTACAAAGACAATAAATTACTTTTTGAATCATCTTTAGTAAGGTAATCTGCCCGTTAATCACCCTCAATGGGACTTTACCCATCTTAGTCACTAATTTTCCTTTATTTTGTAGTACTATTAAATGTCATTTAATATTTTATGTTTATATTTTTTAAACTTAACTTTATGAGCTTATAAAACAAATTATTGGGTAGATAGTATAAATAATTAAGAATAAAGCAAATTGTAATGTATTTTTCCGATCATGATGAAAACCCCACAACACGATATTAACTCCTCAATCCACAGTGACAAGTGAGTCATCGATAAGTGGCCTGATGAATCAATCAGCAAAGAATGAGTCAACCCGAAAAGTGTTTGGCTGTCCTTTTATTCTGCTACAAAGAGCTCTTATATTGAATCTGTTGTTGTTCGGAAGCAGTAATTCACCACTTCAGCTCCAGGGCTCTCCTCCTAGGAGGCTCGAATTACATTTACTTCCCCCACCTCTCCTGCAGTCCAGATTTATTAATTCCGGTTGTCGTAAGAATTGATTTTGAACTTTTTCTCTCGGAAATCATTCATCACAAATTATATTTTATCGAGGGTTTTTATTATGGTCTTTGGTACCATGAAGTCCTTTGCTAATGAATAGAATTATTTCATGAATTATAATTATCTGCTGATAAAGCTGAGGGCTTAAAATCATAGAAACTTAAAGTGGATTTACACAGGAGATAAATTTGTTAACAATACGAGTTATTAAATTAACAAATTACTAATATTTTTCAAAGATTTGCTCTAAGAAATGTTAATAACTTTTGCAAATACTATTTGATATATTCACATATTTATATAAATCACATATATAAATGTTGATAGATTGAATCTAGTAGTGAATAAAAATGAGCTGTAATAGTTTATATTTAGCTCAGATATAACTTTGTAACACGAGTCAACTTTTAAATTTATTAATTTAATTTTTTTGCTGTTTATAATATTATAATAAATGTTAGGAAGCATTCAAAACTATCTTAACGATTTCTGAATTTATATTATGAATATATTAGCCAGTCGCTTAAATTATCTTTTATATTTTTTTTTAAATATTTTTTCTTATATTATTTTATGAAATAAATATATCTATCGATTTATTGTTGGAAAATGTTTTATTTTTTTTTTTTTTATATGATTGACATATTGACCCCTTGGAATGACTAGGTTCCAACTCACACATCATATCGACATCGTTTTCATTAAAAAGCCGTTAGCATCATTTAGCAAACTTTACAGAAAGTTTATTTCCCCAAATTTTATTTAGTTTATTTATTTTTTTAATTTTATTCTTTATCGCGTATATTAAGAGTTTATGAAGGTGGGAAATCTTTTACAATTGCAATATATTTTTAATATAATTTTAGCATTGGTCAGGGTCAAAGTGGCGAATGAGAGTCGTCAGTATTTGATCCTTACGCCACCTAATTATTTTTTTCGATATGTAGTGACCGGGAATCGATAGAGGTGGTGTTTACGTCTCATAATAAATTGAATTCGAATTTTTGGCGCTTAAGCCTTTAAAAAAAAAAAAAAAAAACGACATAAAAATGTTTCGAGTAAATTGATGTTGAAGTTTCCTCTCTACCTGCTGTAGTGGTTTTCCGATATGGTACTTACTAGCCGATACTAATTACTATGAACTGTAAAGAACATTTACAAAAACAGTGCCTTACAATGGCAAAATAACTGATTAGCCTTACCTCTATCTTCTTCTTTTTAAAACTTCTGCAGCAAACAACCTTTGAATTCTAGAAAAAATTGGTATATGAACATGCGTTCTTGTAACTCGTCTATTACGTCACGTCTATTACGATTACGTTCTACCTGTAGCTATGCTGAAGGCGTTCCTACATTTTATAGATCCTAATAAATCCGAATCCGTTTAAGGAGATGACGAAATGCAGTAACACCTTATAAGACCGTTGAGATTAGTGTAAGGCGAGACCCGTGTGATGAAGTAGTAAACAGATACGTACAGTCTCCGTGTCGACAACCAAGACCCGGGTATAGAGCCTCCGGTGCTGGAAGTTCGGGAGAATTCTCTGTTTCGTTCCAAGTGTCGGGGTACAATTCCAAACTTACTCATCAACAGAGAGAGGAACTTTATTATGTAGGGAGCCTGAGGCCGTCTTAGGGTGAGCTAGAGCTGCTCTCTTGTCGAAGGAAGGAGGAGAAGAAAAGGGAAAAGAAGGAGGAAGAAAATAGTCAAAGTTCAACCGAAGAACTAAAACTAATGGCATATCAAAGACGGATCCATCTTAGTGCAATTAACTTCAAAGTTGGATGGTATTTGATAATAAGTAATTTACTTTTTTTCGGTACTAAACATCTCTTAAGCAGATAAAATATAATCTAATATATTTAGATATTTTTTGAACGTATGCATATCACAAATTCATATTTGTATCTTTCTTCAAATTGACTGGTATAAATTTACTAAATAGATATGTCATAATTATTTATAGCTTTTGTATTAATTAAAGAATAGATGGGAATAACAGACGGTAGTCTCACAGGTTCTCTTGAACCTCTTAATACGGTATATGCTCGTAGTATCATTTAAACTTGAGCTTTTTTTTAATTACGACCCGATGATCTTTGAAAGTCTTCTTCATAGGACTTGGTCTTTTCTGGTAAGATATTTTTGGCTACGGGGCTTTTTTTTTTTTTTTCAAAAATTGTAAAAAAGTATTTGATAGAGTAAAACATGTCAGCCCGTTATTTAAAAAAAAATATCAAGAAGGTGTTCATCCTCGTGTATCAGCCTAATTTCTCAATTAAATACAAGTTATTTTAATCTTCAAACTGTTACCTCCTTTGTCTGTTCCGTAAACGAACGACAATTAAGTTACTCCATTACTCCAAAGAAACATATTTGTATTTGCCAGATATTATTTTGTTCCTTAGTAATAATATTTGAGTAAAAAGGTTATTATGTTTTACACGAATGAGATGAAACTGGCGTACTTAGTGCGCCGTGCGCCTACTGGTATCATTTAGTTGGTCACGCCTACTGGATGAATAAAATAGGAAACTGTGGATGAAATTAGGTCAGAAAAACTGGGGAGAGGTGCCTGATTATGGAATGAAGAGTCCATATTACACTTCTTATATCCATAACAAATATATGATACACAAAAAATTACATGAATATCAAATCCCTCCCATATTGCCAAGCAGCAGATTATATAAAATTAACTGTCACTTGTTCAATAAATTCACTTCTTGAAATCTACACTTAATTTTGTAAATAAAATTAGTAAAATTTTATTAATTATTTTTCTGTTCCATATACCTTCACAATATTATAAAAAGATTCAGTTTCACTGTTCTCGTAACAACATGGCACCAGATCTTGATCTATCTAAGGGTTCTGTAGATAAACACAGAACAAATTAATCGACCTGATTGCTGTATCATCTCTATCTTTGATATTATTTATTTACCATCCTTTTTTTCTTTTCTTTTTTTCTAAAATGATCATAAATCACCTTTGTATCGCCATACCTGATAAATAACTGCATCGCGTGTTTTCAGTCGAATGAGAAAGGCATGATCTATTTCGTTCCAATAATGAACTAGTCCTTTGTTGAGATGTCGATACAAAGGATATTAAACTAAGGCCCGTTCGGTTCAACGCATTCCAATATACGTTTATAATCCTGGCATCAAAACAAATTATTGTTATTGCAATATTGGCGTGAACATTCTGGCTCATCGAATATGTCTAGAATGCGGTAGTAAAGTTTTCATGAAATAACTTTAAAATGTGCCTACTAATACAAAAAAAAAATAAAATAAAATAAGGATATGATCCAAGTATACAATAATAGAAAAATACTTCTGATCACAAAATAAATTCCGGTTGAAAAACGTATTAATGCATCATATATTTAACAATAACTGCTAGAAATTGTCAGCATACCATTGGATTATAAAATTATAAAACCGAAAATGATCTTTTCCTATTCCCTTACTCAAAAATTTTAAAAAAATCTGAGAAAACTGGTATAGCGTGTGTTGTCTTGCAGTAAATATAAATTCCAGTAGATTTAAAAATATTTGATTAAATTTATGTTTTTAAATATCGTTGAGAAATGAGTATTACTAAAACTTCATACATTGTAAAAAAAAATAAGCCTAATAAATAAGCATGCATATATATATATATATATATATATATATATATATATATATATATATATATATATATATATACATATATATATATATATATATGTATTTAAATTAACTCCTCTACCTCTCACATCTTAGTAATAATATTTGAATATAACGATTATTATGTTTTACATGAAAGATATGAGAGTGGCGTACTTAGTGCGCCATGCGCCTACTTGTGTCATGTATTCGGTCACGCCTACTGAATGAATAAAATAGAAAACTATGGATGAAATCAGGTAAGAAAAACTGGGAAAAAAATATATGGAACACAAAAAATTATTTGATTATATATACCTGTATATCATATTTGTAACCAAATATGTTTGACGTCCAATAAAAATCACTAAATTCTGAAATTGTAATAAATTCAAATTTCAAATTTACAGCACATTTATTTACGTTGCGAACCATATATCTTTATTCTGACAAAATCACTAAATCGTTCAATACCTTTTTTGGCTGTAATTTTATGGTTACAATTATTTAGTGCAGCTATGTTATTATTTTCACCAGGCACAAAACATTGTCGTTAAAAATTCAGTAACTGTACTTGGTGACTTTTGCTTGAATTTATATACTTATTTATGCAGCTTGGATATCTAGAGGGCTGATAAGGAGCTGGTTAAGAAATCGCATTAAGTAAAATATTATTAAATTTCAAATAAGGAGAAAATACCTTCATTTTTTTTTTAATACGAATAACACCTAGTCCTCAACTCACGGTATTATCGTAGTAAGCTGATTGACAGACGTGAATGCTTAATTAAAGATTGAAAATATTCTTTTATTCTGTTTGAAATAAGAATAAATCTTCAATTTAGTATATGACTCTCTCAAACAAGAAATGCTTTAAAAAAACCTTCCCCTACCATATCTTACCTTTGAGAAATGCTCCCTTTTGATCTTAGGTACAGATATCAGAAAGGGTTGAAAATAAGCAAAGATTAAAGGATTTAATTTAGTGAAAGTATTCGAAGAGAAGATGTTAAAGGATTCCGGGCATTGATCCCTGGGGTTGGCTATGGAAATAAATTAATAAAGGAGGGTTGAATAGGCAAAGGGAACAATGCGGAATGACGACATGCAGCCAACGTACAATAGTCCCTAGCAGCACCGTTTCCTATCCGAGTTTTCGCTTTGCACCTGGGGTCGAACTCTTTGTTAGGAACTTGGTCTGAAGTCACTCTAGTGTATGTGTTCCGGGTCTTGGTTAAGGTTAAGGTTAAGAGCAGTGTCTATACTCTTCAACGTTCATCCAGAAAAAGATTTTGTCCTATTCGGGTAACAATTATATGGTACATCCAGAATGAAAGAGATACAATCACAAATTTTAATAGTTGTACACCTATTATCCCCAAGAGCAGCCAGCATTCAAATATCAGTCCAAACCAATATACACAATATGTGAACTACCAGCATCATGTATTGGTACTACATACAAATATATATATATATATATTTTATAGCCAATATTAGGCCACTGCATTTATTTATCATAAAATAGATCCCCAATCATGTGTGCTTCGACGCCGAAAAGTGCTAATCATTAAAATGGTCATCGTAAAATTGGTCAGTGTAGTTCTGAAAAAACTGCCTATGAAAATTGTAGACCAGCATGACCATTTGATATGACTATCATTTATTAAACAATTGCGTGAAAACCAGCTCATTGTTGATAAATTTTAATACCCCATAATTTGGCATAGTTGTCACTCAAACGGTCCAACATATTTGTAGACCAATATTCCTTATCGAATGATATTACGATTCAAGTGAAAAGCTAAGGGATGTTCATACCTTTTTAGTATACCGCTAAATTGACTAGTGTTTTTCGATTTATAGATTTATAGATTTATAGATTCGATTTATAGAAAAAGGGCCTCATTTCGAGAATTCTCTCAGATAAAAAAGTTGTAGGTTACGTTAAAATGAAGCCCCTCACGAATTTTTATACAAGTGTAAAAATAATAATTTGAAAAAAAAGGACCAGTCACCTTTTACTATGGAAAAAACATCTCGGGGGCTTCTATGTCGAAATTAATCTGAAACCAATTAAATATTGGTTCTGGCAAAAACACATTTTTTGAGATGTGCCCCTTTCATTCTGGATGTGGGGTATATACCTTAATAGGATATACTATATGGAATGTTTATAAATTAAGGTAGTATGTAGAAGAAAAAACAAGGTAAACTCTTATCAGTAAGACAAGATAAGAACGCAAACGCTTTGTGATATCTGAAGAACTAAGAGGACTGCAGGGACTTGATGTAGGGGAGGCTTTGCGATTACCCAGGCTTTATCAGCTGGGTGCTTTAAAATACAGTACTTGGGGCGGACTAAGCAGTTCCATCGTCGTTACCTGTCGGCGCCCCTCAGGCTTTGATACGCACCAGCCACCTTAATGTTTGAGATAATTTTTAACGAGGGGCAATAAAGATGGAGGGTTATTTTTTTTCCTCCCCCAACAGTCGTCATTTGTAAATCGTAATACCAGGAGATTCTTTACTAATGATTTCGATTTTGGTTAAGAAATGGTGCGGAAGCCAGAAAGAATAAATTAAATTCAAAATTAAGCTATCAAACGGCCAAAATACTCTCATTAATTGATTAAAATAATCGCATTTAATTATTTATTTATTTATTAGTGCAGGCAAACCACATCAAACGTGATGAATATCGTCCTACAATTATGTTGATATTTATTATGTCGACAATTGTATTCATTAAGAAAAGTCATATTTGTGCTGTATGCCGGCTCTCAACATTTAAAAATTTGTGCCGAATTTGACACAGGAAGTAAAATTTTTATCGTAGGCGTAAATTTTCGTAAATGTGGACTTGACAAAGCAAGCAAGAATGTTTAATTTGCGACGAAAATATTTGTGCCTAAAAATTTTTTGTGTCGGTAGTTTATTGATGAATAATCTTTTTGGATTGCTGACATGTTTATTTCATGAAAATTTTCGTTATCACCTCAGTAAAATCACTTCTTTTTAGCTTTTATCAAGAAATCACCTCTTTTCAGTTTAGTATCTAATATCCCGGATTTTTGACGACGCTGTTCTTTAAGCTAAAAAAAAAAAACTGCCATTAGTATTGTCAATACCGAGAAGAGAAGGTTATTTAAATGGGATTCTGCCTATACAGTAAAAGTATTTGAAAATTGTGTAAAACTAATTTTCTCGAGATAGGCTGAAAGCTTTCGGAACTAAATGCACCTGATTGCAGTCCCTTAACTGAGTTTATTATCAAAGGGAGCAACCCCTCTGGAATAGAAGGGCTTTAGGGGAGGGGGCTGAATCTTATGTTGAAGGGTATTGCTTGTTTCTTCCAGTAATATCCCTGTCTTACATAGGGTGGATTGGTGCTCTGAATTTGTGTGTTCAAACATAAACGGTTTGCCGAGCTTTTATTATTGTACTTTCTAAATAAAAAACCAACAAACAACGGATTATCAATTTAATAGTATTTTTAGGACATCACTAATTTTTTCATTTTCGCTGATTTTTTTAATTCTTGCTAGCAACATTTCTCTGCTCATCATAAATGAGTTTTAAATCGTAATGAGTTTATTAAACAGTTATACGTGTTATATTTTTGTTTTTATTTCCTTGTACGCATTAAAGTATTGTAATAGCAAAAAATTTCAGTTTTCAGATTTGAACGGAAATATCCATTCTGACCATCCCTTAATCCATTTTGACAAGTTTCGTCGTGACGTTTGTGCATACGTTCGTTCGTGCGTATCTCGCATAACTCAAAAACGGTTAGCCTTAGAAAGTTAAAACTTTGTATTTAGGATTATTGTAAAATCTAGTTGTGAACCTCTTTTTTTAGTGACTACATGATGATCAGAAGAGGTACTATACTTGAAAGTCATTATAGTTTTTCATCAAAATTTATATTAAAATATAATGCAAAACTTCTTCAATTTAGTATGCAAGACTCCTATATTAATATAGATAATAGATTTTGGTTAAAATTAGCTAACCGGAAGTGGCACTTAACTTGAAGATCGTATTAGACTTTCATCAAAAATTATATTAAAATGTACTGTAAAACATCCCAAATTGGGTAAATAGGACTTTTTTATCAATATTAATGTATTTACTAGATTTTGTTTAAAATTGGTGAGGCGAAAGAGGTGCTTTAGTTGAAGGTCATAATAAACTTTTATCATATGGCTCGGTAACAAAGGCTGCAAACGCGATTGTTTTCCACTCTAATTAAACATTTTTATTACTTGTTTTAAGTGTTAAAATTTAATGTAAAATACTTTTTTTTCTCCCTATTTGTGAGATGAACAAGTCTGCAGCAGAAGAGTAAGATATAAGGTAAGTGTATGGCTTTATCTAGTGACATTGGCAGTTCTAATGTTGTCACGAAACACGAAGAAATCTTTAGGTAACTTGTTACCTACTGAAAGAAAACGACATATTATACCGTAATGAGAACCTTTGTGTGTGGTATTTGTGTGTGGGTGTGTGTGTGCGTCAATAGATGGATGTCGCGACGCCGAGTGTCGTTTTTGAGATACCTCAATCTTTGGAAACAAGTAACCAAATTCAGAGTCATTTTTTGAGACACCGATTTATTGTTCAATAGGCGTACAAGGAAGTCATGTGTTGTCCACATCAGAAATTTTTTAAATACATGGATAGCGGTAAAAAATTATCGATTTTTTTAAACAAGTTCAGAGGTAAGTTAAAATTGCTAACACGTAAAGATTAAAATTATTATTTTGATAATATGGTTCAAATTAAAATACCCCAACCATTTTTCATCTAATTTGGTTCGATTCAGAAGAAACCGAAAAAAAAACTAAACAAACTATGCTTCAAGTTTTTATTTTTTTTTTTTTAGTTATCCACAAGGATGGATTGCGGTATTAGCTTACAAATCGATTTAAAGTTTTTCCGACATTTGATCTCAGCCCTTCGAAGATAATGAAAGTTAAGAAGAACTTCTTTATTTGTTGACTATCCACAGTCAACAATTATGACAACACGACCCTAACTATTGAGCTATGAGCCCAGTGCAAACCGATACATGTCATTTTCTCCGAGCGAACACTGACACATGAGGACCAGGCGGATCACTAACGAGTAGCCAGAGCGGGCATGGAGAACAAATTGGAGCGCCCACAATCCTGATATAATTGGCAATCATCTGAGTGGCGATTGAATGTCTAGGTCGCTCGCTCTGCCATCCATCAGTCCCTCTTCGTCTCCGATTCCCCTGTCGTCTCTTACTGCTTATCCGCAGTAATATTTATATTAAATAAATATCTTAATCAAACTCTAACCCATGTTCGTACGACAACTTTTGGAAAACCAGCTCTTAACTTCATCACTGGTAATGAAAGCCAATGGAGGCTAAGCGAAGGCGAAAGACATATTAAAGATCAGAAGCAATTAGATCTTTTACAAAATAAAACATCATTAAACTGATTCTAAATTTTAGCCACAAAGATGCTGTGAAGTGACGAAACGTTGACTGTAGTGGTTTCTAATTTAATTATAATTCATTCGAAAATTCCGTAAAATTATAATTTGCAGTCTTTATTTGGTTTTTATATGAAAATATCTAAACGATAGAGAAGTTCAAAGAAATGATTTGGGTCGTTTCGAGCTTATTTAGGAGAAACAGATACTGTCAAATTCTCTTAACAACTGTAGTACTTTAGAGAAATGTTCGGTAATTCTTAGAGCACTAGTTTGGATAATGTACCTAGCTTTCATTGCTGTCAAATTAGTCCTATTAAAGTTGGCTAAGACAGCTTTGCCAAGAGGAGTTAAGGACCCTATCTATCTCGCTAGCCTGTTTCTTGTAATCCTCTTTACATCGGCACTGATGCGTTTACCAATCAACGTTAGGTCTCCAGCTCAGAGCTAGCGGCTAAGTAATTAAAACACCGATTAATGTTGCAGTAAGAGTACTCAATCGAGAAATACTGAGTAATTTACAGTTCTAAACTGGAATTAAAAAAAGTATCTAAATTAAAATTCATAAATATCCCGAATATGGCAAATTCTCATGTGTATAGATATCATCAAGTAACGTTTTGATAAATTTAATCACCGAAACTTTAGTAACTTACGAAGTTTAAAATCAACATTTGAATTCTGATTATTTTTTGTTTGGGATGGGTTGATTTACAGTTCCAAATTGGAATTAAAAATAGTAAATTAAAATTCATAAAAATCTCAAAGATGACAAATTCTCATGTGTATAGATGTTATAATGTCACGTTTTGATATATTTAATCAGTGGAACTTAAGTAATTTACGAAGTTTTAAATCAACGTTTGAAATTTTTAATTGTGATTATTTATTGTTTTGGATGGGTTAATGGTTGAGTTCCTGGGACAGACTAATGCACACCACTCAAGTCCTGAAGACAGCCACTTGGTTGGGCCGAAACGTTGGCTTTCACAATAACGTATTGTTAATTTATTTATCGACAATACTTTATTGATAGATCCCAAAAAGCAAAACATTTAACCACCCATTAAATATAGTTTGAATTTTTTATTAATCATTTAGATTAGCAGCTTTCCGAAGTTTATTTATGTACAGTTATAATTAAAAGAAAAACTATTCAGGACAATATCGATGTTTAACTGAAGGTGTTTGAATTTTTTTTTTCGATTTAATATATCAAAACTATCGTAATAATTGTAATTAATACTTTTAAGTAGCTTATGTAATATTTTTTATAAATCTTTTAAATTTGTGTTAGGTAAGCTTATTTACTATGCTGTTATTAATTATTTATATTTAATAATTTATATGCGAATAAAAACAAACTGATTTAGTAAAAAAAAAGTCTATTCCTTCTCATGGGGATAGAAAACAAAAAAATTTGAAGGATATCTGTAAAATCCAAAAAATCTGAAATTTTTTTAATGATAACAAAAGTGTGCAAAAAACTGTACAACGTAATATGGTATGTGAACTGCCATTGAAAACCTTGGTTCAATCGCCAAAAATCATTTGCAAAAGTTACACTCAAGCACCATATTGCACAGTTTCCACTTAATTAGATTTATTAAAGTTTGTTCTAATTAGCGAATCCATCCTAGACGAATTTTAGAGGATTTTTTCAACGTAGTGTCTATGTTGAGAAATTTATAATTTAAAAAAACTAGTTATAATCTCTAAACACCTATTACACGCCCACAGTCGTGTGGCCAAAAGCATGATCGTTAGATTTTTAAGTTAGTGTGTTAACAATAATTAAAACAGACACATAGACATTGTTTGGAAAATTCTAAAGGCTTAAGGAAACCCAATGGTGAACTTCCTGAGTACCTCGATTTCTACATAGATTTCTTATGTTCAAACGACGATTTAACAAGAAAACAATATTTTCTCATGTTTTTTTTTTTCGTAACTTGTTTATATTTAATTTAGCTACCTTTTACTGTTTATTAAAATTAAAAATATTGCTAAGAAAATAAATGACTTAAGTTTAACTTAAGAAAGATCGGGCGATTTTAGGCCACTCATTCAAGTGACATTTTCTGAAAAACTACTTTCAAAAAAATATAGAGCATTTCTATGTTTTCTCAAAAAAAAAAAAATGTTCGCTAGAAACATTGGGAAAGTTTGATATTTGCTAACAAAATTAGACAGATCTATTTCAATGTTCAACAATTTTTTCGGATCCTTTATTTAAGTCACATTATGTCGAAAAAACATGCAAATTTTATTTTCTAACAGAGTCCAAAAAACGAGAAGGCTCCAATCGAAACTGAATTTTGAAAAAGTGTACCTGATTGTTGAAAAATCATACTTTTCAGTAGAGCGGGTTTTCTAAATGAGATTGATAATGTGTTATTATATTAATTTCTCACTTCTTTGAACCAAAAAAATTAATTAATAAAAAAATTTTAAATAAAAAAATAAATACAATTAGAGTATAGCAATGTACTATGTAGAAGTTATGTAACCAATCATTAAAAAAAAAAAAAGAAAACAGCGAATTTTATTTGTATGAAGAGGTTTTTTTCCCAAAATGTAAATTTAAACCTGTTAATAAATGAATGGTTTTATTACATATATCTGTATATTTGATTGTCTATGAGGGCTTAGAGAACATTTTAGAATAATAAAAAAAATTGTTTTTTTACATTTTGCTCCATTGGGTTCCTCAATCAAGTATATAAAAAAAAATAATAAAAAAATGATTTGCAACAAGATAAATAAATTATAATAAAACTGATAATAAGTCAAAACTGTAAAAAAATATATTTAAAAAATAAATATAGTTTTTAAATCTATAACACAGTCATATTTTAATAATTACAATATTCAAAATATATTACAGAAATCGCCAGCCGCATCACTAATAATGAAACCCAGATGAAGTTGAGCAAGGGCACATTAGCCTCAGCCATATTATAGGTTGAGAAGCTATTATCCCATATTTATTATACTTTTACAGTTGGGTTGCTTCCATTTCATCTCATAGGAGGATTATACGGATGTGGGATTCTGAGTGACGATTCAACAAAACATTAGAATTGTTGAAAGAGTTTTCAAGTTGTTTGTTTTGTGGTTATTGTGGTTGTGAGTTGAAAGGCGAAAGTTGTATTTAGGCATACAATAGTTATAGATAGCACCTTTTGTTTTATATATTATATTATTAATATTAAATATGTATTTGCAAATTATAGAAATATTTTACTCTTTTCACAGAGGAAACTTACGGCAAGACCTTGTCCAGCAGCAAGCAACGATGGAGACAGACACATTCTTTGTCTCCATCCTACGGTAACTTACCTTTTTAGTGTCAGGTAGCACTAGATCGCATTGAATAGTCTTAATCAGTTGACATCCGCATGATGGCATAGAAGGATCAATCTAATTAGGGATTGATAAATTATTTGCCACTTCTATAATTCCGTTTTTATTGAAAACTAGTTTCAAATGTTATGCATTTATCTTCAGTTCAAGGTTTAAGTAGATTATATAAAATAGAAAAGGTTGCATTGATCTGTTCTCGCACTGAACTAGTAACTACTTGCGAGAACAAACCAATGCAACCTTTTCTATTTGATGTAATCTACTTAAACCTCGAACTGAAGATGAATGTACAACATTTGAAACTAGTTTTCAATAAAAACAAAATTATAGAAGTGGCAAATAATTTATCAATCCTTAATTAGAATAATTTTAACTCTATTGACTTGTTTATTAGATGTAGATGTAACGTTTATGACTGTTCATTCATCTGTATCCCGTATTTTACTTGTCTCCTTCTCTATCCCCACTCCTTTTTCTATGCAACATCTTTGTTATAACAATTGTAACTTTGTAAAAATCATTTTTATACTGTAATACAAATAAAAGTACATTCTTAACACTCAACTGTTGGTGAATTCGTTAACTCAATTACAATCCAATATAGATCCAAAAATTCAGGTAAATTACTTTTTATAACTTTTATGGTTTGAGGTTTATCAGACCATTATTTTGGGGCTAAGTAAAAAGTTTACATTGTAATACGGGTATAGCCGAACCCCAGCTGTGACAGATGTCGAACCTAACCCGGCCCTAAAAGTTCTCCTTGAACCCCTCGACAGGAGCAATTTTTTGTTTTAAATATCAGATAGAGGGCTCCGGCGGAAATTAATGTTACCCCGAGAGCCTTGACATCGCTGATCCGCCAGAGTTGGATCCAGTTTGAGATAAATTAATGTCGGTATAGAACTTCTGGTTACTTTTTCCCTCTCTCTCCCCGTCCCTTCCTCATCCGATCCAATTCCAGGAGCATATACCCCTCTGTACATTTATACTGGTCGCTATTTATCCGTCAACCGTATTCCGTTAATAACATCAGAATCAATTTACCAGGGTAAATAAAAAAAGAGAGAGAGAAAAGAAGAGAAAAAAGCGGACGTATTTTTGTTCCGTTGGTATGGAAGTTTCCCGTGAAATGCTGGTTCTGGGAATAATTTCATTAATTCAGTCTTTTGAAGATTTTTATTCGAATTTAACAATAACTTCAGGCTTTCTCAGTACCGAAGATAGGTACGCCTTGTATCATGCAGGAACTGAAAAAATTCGTATGTCCTCAGAATGGAAAATTTTCACTTGCATTTTAAGTTTTAGGCATCAAGGAACAAATTTGTTCTCGTATCTGTCTGTCTGTCAGTATTCAAATCCTTTTTTTATTTATTTTTTTATTAGTCAACTACAAGTGACGGGTTTAACACCTACTACTTTTAACCCGATTTTAATGCAATTTTCACTGATTGTGTGGGTTGGTACCTGGATCGTCCCATATCAATATAATCAAATTCCAGAAATCATTTCCTCATACGCATGCGAAAATGTATTTTCCTTGACACACCTATATTTCCACAACGGCTCGTTTAATTTGGCCCAAAGTTGGAGGAGAGTTGAGGATTAGTGTAATAATAGTCCAGTATCAATTATATCAAATTCCATTCACTTATTTCGCTTAGGCATGCGCAAGCGTGTTTTCCTTGACACACCTCTATATCAAGATTTTGTTCTCAATCAACAAATCATTGACCTTGAGATACAAGTAATTATGTACTCAATAGAATTGTAAAGAAGCTACACTGCCGTGATAAGCTAACACGCTAATTCCAAATCCTTTTTTTGAATACATCCTTGTATTGTAAGTGAATTGCTCTAAAACTCCACCTGTTTCTGATATTAGAAAACCCTAAATCCAATGGGTTAGATCCTAATGTCATGGACTTTCTAATGCCATAAAAAGTTTTTAGTTTTAGTTTTTATAGCAATTCGGGTACAATGCAAAGATGTATTTTAAAAAATGATTTTGAATTAGGGTCTTTTAGCTTATCATGGCGTATGCTGACCTATTTGGCAGACATTTTTACTTAATTTAATTTTATTTATTATTCTTTATTTTATAATTTATTCTATTCTATTTTTTTCAATGTATATTCTTAATATTTTCCCACACTAACAGCCAAACCCATTTTAATATTTCTTTGGTTATTTGTACTAAGCGCTATACGTCTGCTTATTCTGTCTAGCCATGTTGTTTTAAATTTCCCATGTAGTCACTATTGCTTATGAATATTAATTATTTTTAAATTTATCAACTATTATTTTAAAAATTCAGTATTAGATTTTAAAATATACAATCAAAATGAGAAAATTAATTAAGTCAGAAAGCAATCTAGTAATTTATAATCACATGGCTTATGTTTTTTATGATATAAGTAATGATCAAAAACAGAAAATATTTGCCCAGCTTTCTTTATTACATTTTAGAATTTTTGAGTGAGTACTCCTGTTTGGAGAAGTGCTGTGGTCAGCAGATAATTGACCTGGTTGAGGTGGCTTAGGGATGGTACACTGCACTAATCACTAACCAACTCTCGGCCTAATCAGTGCAGCTAATGGCAGGTGTTGACTGTCTTCAGTATTAGATTATGATATCGCTTTGGGCTCAGTTGCATCTCCTATATCTGTTACCAAACTAACTGATGTAAATATGTGTTTATATTTTGACAATATATTATTGGATGAATGCTTCCTTAACGTTTCGATTAGCGCTAATTATAGGAATTGTATTTAGGTTTAATATTTTTTATTTATAAAAATTTATTTATAATAATATTAATTATTTTATTTTATTTATTTATTTTATCATAATCAGACATAGTATGCCATGGATAGACATGATACGAAATATTAAATATACCAATATAATACTGGATTTAATGTCAGAAACAATTAACGCGCATTAGAAGCTAGAAAGTAAACAAAATAGGTTGGGTTCTTCAGTTCCGTCTCAAACCATTAATTGTATAGGTTCATTTAATTCATTTATTATTCATAACTTATTGAGTTATAAAAAACACTGAATAAAATAATTAATAAGAAAAAACCTTAAAATGTAGCTAAGATATCGTAAAAGGATATTGATCTTATACATTGTTATACAAAACTTTTAAAATTAAGTTTAAAAAAAACTGATGAAAACATATGAACTTTATAATAAAATTATTTTAGGTAATGCATTATTCTTCTAGACTTATTTTTATTTTCATGAATATAAAGAACGGTTGCAATGAATTTTGCTGACATTGCAATGGGGAAATGTTTTTTTCTTCATTCAAAATGAGTAGCTTGTCTAAGCAAATAAAATCTTATCTGTATTGGGCAGTAGCATGATTTTGGAGATAGAAACACAAATGAAGCGATACTTTTGTCTAGGAGTTTATATATATACATATACACATAAATTTAAACTTTTGGTGGTGAAATCGAAAAACAAAAGATATATGAATTAATAAATAAATAAAAGTCATTATACCGTAATCTTAAAATGATTTAAAAAAAAAATTAAATAAATACGTTAATAGACGGTGGCTTTTTTTTTTTTCTCTTTTTAGATTGCTGATACAGTGAACCGCAACAGGAGACGTTTTTATCATGCGACAATCTTCTTAGCACCTTTTCAGACTATTAGGAAACCTACCAGAGCCACTCAATAAAGATAGGATAGAGGGAAGAAGAGAGGTGTAATTTTCTGAACTGCAATGGTAGGAAATGCTACAGCTGACTATCATGACACTAGCATTAGGAAATATCGTTCCCGCTATCAAGCTATAACGCAATGTCCTGTAATGCCTTCCAGACGTTATTTTCTAGCTATATCCAATTCTAGGATAGTTGGGCTAATTTTTTATAAGTGGATTTATGGGATAAAAACTTATTACTTATTAAATACTTAGTAGTTTACTTTCACAACATTCTAATACCTAATTGTTACGTATTATACTTAATTATTATATAGATCAGACAATTATATGGTATTCTTACATATTATTTAGTATTATCAACATTATTTGAAGCAAACCCTCAAGATTTTAGATTGATAAGATGGATAAAATAATCTCTTTGTTATTTTAATGAATAATTATTAACACATCACACATAATGGACGATTAATATGTTTTCGTTTGTTGTGGAGGATAATCCTTATTTCTGCAATTCTTATTTCTTGTTCTTGGTCTTTGTAAGACGGCGTTGGGTATCATGCAATGTTATGTGTTTGTCAATTATCCGTGTTGGTTTGTATTTAGAGCCAGGTAAAAAAAAAAATGTATGGTACTCTGGCTGTGCGAATCAATCGGAAAGTAATACAGGAGCGATATTTTTCGTTATTCATTCAACACGCCCAACAAAAGTTTATTATTTAACTAGATTTAACGAACAGCCCAACTCCTGAATCGCAATGCTATTCATACCTCTGGAAGTTCGGCTAATTTATTTAGCCAACAAGAGCCATTACGTTTGACGACTCTCTCGCTGCGGAGGGCTCTTCCAGCCTGAAGAAGAGTTTCGCAACTACAGACCTGGAGACAGTTATTACCCGGAGTTTTAGCAGCAGAAATTTAAGACCCGGGCGTAACGCAATAGCTTAGTTTGAGAGGGAAGTAGAGACAGTTGCAAAGCCCGAGGGACGAACAAAAAGCAGCCGAAACTCTAATATACAGCACAACATGAATAATTTAGAGAAAAAAAAAGAAATCCCTTTCTATAGGTTTTTTTTATGTGTTTTTTTTTTAATTTATTATTTATTTCCTTGTAGTAATAACCACCACAATATAACTGCTACTATAGGAGGCCTAGATAAAATACTGAATTTTTTACTGTTTGCTTAATGATAAAGGGTTTTCAAATTACAGGGAGTTGGATGGATAGATAAGATTTAACGATTTAAAAGGTAGATATTCTTATCTCACTGTAAATGACTATATAATAATTTTTTGTTTGTATTTATTGAATTAATAATATATAATTTTTAGTAATATTATTTTTAACGTAGTTTGTAATAATAAAGCTTTTAATGTAGTTCGTAACGTATGATATCATTTTAGTAAAAAAACAAAAAAAAAGTGGATATATGCGCTGATAATTAGTTTTTATCACTGTTACTAACAATAGATTTTAGCTAATAATGATTTTTAACTTTTTTGCTTGTATTATTTTAATAAGGTGACTTTTGGCCTTGTTTTTATTATTTATGTCTTTGAATTTTAAAATTTAATGTTAAAAGATAATATAGTATAAATAGTTTTATTTGTTTTTTTATTTGATGTGGGCAACACATGTCTTCCTTGTACGCCTATTAAATTATAAATCCGTGGCTCAAAAAGTGATACTGAATTTGGTAACTAGTTTCCGAAGATTGCAGTAAAAACGACACTCGGCGTCCCGTCATCCATCTATTGACACACACACTCTTGTCACTGGAGGTCTCATTCCATTATTATATGTCGTTTTCCTTCAGTAGGCAACTAGTTTCCAAGATATTTCTTCATGTTCCATGACAACAATAAAACTGTCAATATCACTGGATAAAGCATTAGAAATGGACAATTTCGACATTTTAAGCGGAAAAACCCACTTAACTAATATCTTATTCTCATGATGAAGACTTGTTGATCTCACAAATGGGGAGGAAAATTAGTACTTTAAACTCAATTTTAACACTTGAAAAAAGTAATAAAACGCTGCAAATTATTACACAATAGTTTATTATTTCCACTTAGTAATATTTCAAAAATTTCTATTCTGTCCAAGTAAAAAAAAATAAGCAGTAGGCACCAAAGGGAAAGAAATTTGGAGCTTTTCACAAGATGATCGACGTGAGAGTGCTGAACTGGGAGTGTTAATTTAAAAATCTCTGTCAATGCAAGTAGGCTGTGATGTGAAATGATATCGAGGAAATATTTGATGTGCACTTCAGGAGGAAACAAAAAAAAGGAAAGACTAAGGAAGCTAAAGGAAGCAACGAAATAATCCCAGGAAGAATAAAACAGAGAGATACGAGGAAATCAGAAGCCCAATAACTAAGTCAGGAAGCAGGATGACTAGCCGCCAGAAGAATCAGTCTCAGAAGTTCCTTACGCAATATCTCAGCTAATAATGGTCAGATTTAAATCATTTTAATTTCGTTTTGTAGGAAATTTCATTAGCTTTCGTTTAAATACAATAAAAGCACCAATCAAAATTTTGCATAGTGTTATTTCATACTCCAAAATCTAGTATGTTATTTAAATCAATATATAAGTTATAAATACCAAATTTGAGAAGTTTTGCAAAGTATTTTAATATAATTTTTGATGGAAATCATTTATGACCTTCAAGTAAAGTACCACTTCCGGTGATTAAGCAGTGACCAAAAAGGGAGGTTCACAACTAGATTTTACGACAATCCTAAATACAAAATTTCAACTTTCTACGGCCGTTTTTGAGTTATGCGAAATACGAACGTACGTACAGGCGCCACGGCGAAACTAGTCAAAATGGATTCAGGGATGGTCAAAATGGATATTTCTGTTGAAATCTGAAAACCGAAAATTTTCGCGATTGCAATACTTCCTTTACTTCGTACAAGAAAGTAATAAGTATATACATGCTCTTGATTGTTACAGATTTTAATCGCTATTTCTAGTATATTATTCAGTGTAGCGTAGAATTAATGTTTGAATACTAAAAAAGTGGAAAATAAAAAAAAACAAGTATAATGATATGAGCATAGTGATGATTATGAGATGTGATCTATATATCAATATGGATGAATGAGATTGGTGGTTATTTCACGCTCACGAATATAAATAACTCCTTTTCTTTTTAAACATACAAGAACGGGGTTTCCCGGTCATAAGACATGTATGGGCCACCCAGTATTGAACAGTAATTATAAAAGTTTTTCCACCATAATAAACTTCAGCTGTACACAATAAAGAATAAAATTTAAAACAAATATATTGTGCTTTGGGGAAAAACGTAAGTTTGCTCAATGGCGTTCACGCTTTTTTCAAACAACGACGACGATATATCAAATATATATATATATATATATATATATATATATATATATATATATATATATATTTTTTTTTTTTCTGCAATAAATATCAAATACGGTGAACAATTTAAAACGTAAAATTTAAGTTAATTTAGATGTTCTGAAAAATTACTTTTTAAACAACTCCTGGACTACATTTACCGGAATGATGATAATTACTTGAAGAAAAATACATTTTTTGACTCTACACCCCTTCCTTATCACCTCTGCAGGGAACCACGTGACAATGTTCATTTTATTTTATTCTCGATTCAATTTTTCAATATTTATTTTATTTCATCCCTTCTTTCCGTATCGCGGATACATTTTAAGATGTTGAACTCTATTATAATAACATTTTATGTAGCATAATAATAACATATTACATACTTATGTTAAAGTAGTGTTAATATATTTTCGGGGGGGAGTGTTGCCGTTTGAAATGATACTTCACCAATTAACCCCACCGCAAAGTATCAACGTTTCCCTGCCGAAAAATACTTCTAAATGAAAACGAAGCTTGGAAAAATATATCATTTTCCGGATGAAAAAAGTCAGCTTCAAAAACCTTTTAATAATTGAACAAAACGGCTTTTTTTTTTTTTTCAAATTGGACTTCAGTGAATATAATACTTTGCACGGAGATGTATAACAAATGGAAACAAAATGAAAGGATGAATGGTGTATTCAAGTTCCCTATTGTGTACTCCTCTCATTCTCAATTGATGCAGTCTAAATAAATTAAATTGAGGGTGGTATTGGAGTTAGGAAAGCACTCGGGCTGAGCGGAAAACTTGAGTTCGCGACTCGATGATTATAATAATTAGATTGTAAAATGTAAAATTACCATTTTTTACAAAGTTCTCGCAGAAAACATTGACGAGTAATCAAACACCTCAGTTAATCATGGAATTTTCTGCAAACACTTACTCATGAAAGATATCAGTAATTAATTTGGTGCAGGAAATAAGCAATAGAAAATAAATGTTAATGGAAGCATTAATTACTATCCATTTGCTTGATGAGCGTACTTCACTATCACCCATTTGAATGTTAAAAAATTAATATAAAAAAAAAATGTTTTCAATACAGATACCGATTTTCATAATGACTTGACTATGGAATATACGGATCGTCATGGTAGAATACTTCGCGAGAAATTATATTCTAATATTATTTTTTAAATAGAGACATACTAATGCATTTTTATGGATTTTATTAAAAATAATACAATAGAGAACCAAATTGAGTTGGTCCATTTATTCGCTATCTGATGTGAGTTTAGGTTTTTAATACATAAATAACCATTTATTTTTATTATTTAAAAACCAACAACGTGGTCAATACGTGATAAGTGAGAAGCAATAACAAGTAAAATATAGAAGAAATTTAACCAAAGATTTGATGTATATTAAGAGTCGTAATGAATCGATTAATTATTTGTAAATAATTTATATGAAAAGCTGATAAGGCAATAAAAAAATAATTACTTATTATTTGTTTAAACAGTTTTCTTACCAAACTTTGCTTACCAACACCTTTCATCTATTTATTTAATGATAAGTTCAGTAAAAAGTAATATTTAAAGAAAATTATGGCAAAGAACAAAAAAAATTTTTTTTAAATAGAAAATCATACATTACTCAACCAGAAAAAACAATTATAGCCCAATGTCGAATTAGTATAAGTATAAAACAAATGAGCCTGTAGATATGATAAATAACAAGTCGTAATTACATACGACAGCAAATTTTCCAATAATCTTGAGGAAAAAACTGATAACGAATCAACAATTAAATAATTACTTTTTCTTGTTTTTTCAATCTTCTGAGCTCAATTCAGAAAGCCTTAGCATTAATCTTCGCTATACAATATGAAAGTTCTCCAGTCTCAACTTCAAATCATTTGTTCTTAATTTTATTTTTTTCAGCAGAATATTAGAATATGTATAATATTGACAAACTAAAATTTGTATAGCAATAACGATTCAATTTTTATGTTCACTACATTGAGTAAATAATATCTATGGTACGACAGACCAAAAACGATTTTTATATGAAATCGATAATTTGAAAAATCTATTTTTCCTTAACTAAGTCTATTATATGTTAACAGACGTATCTATGCCTAGATAATATAGGCTAGCGTAAGGTCTAAGATCAAACTGTAATTTACTTTATTTATTTATTTTTTTATAACATCGATTTTCACTACTCGTACTACAGAAAACACTCATTGACATCAGTATTAAATGTTTAATTTTTTTCTGACAGAGGAAAGCTTATACTGGAAATCAACAACAGGAAATAAATAAACAGATATGATCAACTCTGTTTCACTCTTCTACGTAAAAGTTTAAAATTTCCAAAAATATTTTTCACTTGGTTGCCATTTGGCTCCATCTACTTGCATCCAACACGTATTCCCCAGAAAAATTGTTGTTTAGCAGAAAAAAACCTAAATATTATCTGTTTTGTTTTTTTACTGTAAACCGATTAATAAATTGATATTTTTTTAATTTTCAGCAAGGATAATGTTTAACTTTTAATGTTTCAGAACTTCTCATAACAATATATTTTATTGTTATTGAGGAGTCGCTACTTCTTTTCTTATCATAGGCCGACCTAAAGGTGATGGTAGAGACTAGCATCAACAAGTAACTCCGAGGGACGAAGGGTGTTACCGTTGCCATAGCTCCGCACTTCATCCCCATAATTAGCGTCCGAGGGTACTGCTTCAACAAGAAGGGTACCTTCTCCTTCAGTTCACCCTCCCACCACAGCCTTCTCAAATAACCCTGATAGATATATTCCGTCAGTTCCACCTTTTTAATATAAATGCTTTTGGCAGACTTATATAAATGATCCTAACATTTTTTTTTTAAATTTAAATAATAATAAAAAATAATCATTAACCCTCTTTGTTACTTGACATACAATTGTTCTACTACTTTCTATTGACGGTTCAATCGTGCCTCCTACTGCTTTAAACTTCTCGTAATTTATAAAATTAAATTTACTACGGCAATTATTGAGTAATTGAAATAAATTTCAGGTCAAATACTGGCGTTTTATGGGCATAATTATACCGGGTTGTGGAATTGGCCATTGGGGAAAGTGTAACGAGACTAGAACTTGCATTGAGAGACTAATCAGTGGTAATTTTGTTTTGATACACAATCATCTATTGTTGCCCGCTGAGGTTGGTAGCCGACTGGCATATTGAATTAGCTCATTAGATAGAAGTTCGATTGGTCGATTCAGTGATCCATCTATATTACGGGCACTAAAATTAAAGTTATAATTAATTGTCACGAAGCATTTAATAAATTAATTTTGTTTTTCTAACCCCTATTTTAAAAATTTTTTAAAAAATATTTCCACTAGATCGATCTCCTATTACTGTATCTTAGATACATTTTAAGGTTTTTCTGATTTATTATTTTATTTTAATCTAAACAATTTTTCGTATCTGTCCACCATGGAGATGGGACTCAATTATGCACTGAAACTATTCTTAATCTCTCTTATAACTCTATCTTGCCATCGCCGAGGAGCCGGCGGAAAAGTAAGGCAATTAAATTGTTGGTTTGATAGATATTTTAATGAATCATAAAATTTTATATTTCTTCACTGAATTAATTCATCTAATTTTGATAAATTTAATAATTCGTGATTTTTCTGCCTTTTATTTTTTAAAAGACGTTTTTTTGGTGTCTTGTTGAAATACCATTTCGAAATTGCTCAAGTCTCTTCCTAGTATTCTCCAATATATGAGATATAGATAAAGATAAATAGAGATAGCACCGTACAGGAGAAAAGGCAGAAGAATAATTTTACAGATAAGGAGTTTTAATCTGAGGCTGAGATTTGGAGTTGTGAGAAGGTGGCTGAATTTGTATAATTTCTATCTAATTAGGTATTGATAAATTATTTGCCACTTCAATAATATAAATTTATCTTGAACTTAATTTAATACGTATAATAATACCAAACTGTATTTTGAATTGCTGATTTTTGAATTTTTGTGTTTTTAGAACTGAAGATGAATGTATAAGATTCGAAACTAGTTTTCAATAAAAAAAAATTATTGAAGTGGCAAATAATTTATCAATCCCTAATTAGATTGTACCTTCTATACCATCAAGCGGATGTCAACTGATTTCTTTCTAACTTTTGATAATTTTTTTTAGTGCAATGAGCATTAAATTTTATATTTTATATTTTTATAACCAGATAGGTATACCAAGTATTTTGATATTTTGTTATATGAATTCCCAACTCGCAATTGGGTAGTCTCTTCTTATTTTTTTGAAAGGAAAATACGATGCAATCCGTTTTAGATTTGTTAATTTGTATTTTCGATAATTCCAACTCATATTGTGTAATGTTACAATGTGTTAAGATTGCTTCAGTGTTTTCGTAGGGCTCATTGTACTCCTGTATGCAGCAATGTCATATGCATATGCCAGTAAATATTTTTTGTCAATCATTTCAGCGATGTAAATATTAAATGAAGTTCGTGAATGTACCGCAACTCGCGGTGCTCTACACGTTAACGGTATCGTTTTCGAGAAACCGTTACCAACTAATACCGTAAGTCTACGGTCATCGAGACACGATTGCAGAATTGAGTACAGCTGTTCTGGGTATTGTTTCAGCTTTCGAAGCAATACAGAATGCAAGGCAGAGTCAGACGCCTTTGAACAATAAATCGAAACCATCGCAGTTGCAACGTCACGTTCAAGGTTATGAGTCATTCATTTTGAACCTTCGCTAAAACTTGCGGCCGAAATACAGTATCTTGTTAAGGAATACTGGAAAAAGTTTTGGAGATAATTCAGGATAATTTTTCTAGGATTTTGGTAATGGGTGGCAATAAACTAATTGGACGGTGAAGCGTGGTTCTACTAATGGAAACAATAATGCATGTTACCAAGATGCAGAAAAATATCTGAGCAACAGTTGTATAAATGACGCAGGTGTCTCAAACCATTCTTCGATAACAATTTTAGAAGGATTTTTATATAAATAACTTTATTAACTTACATTAATTTACTTATATTTGTATTTATAGATATATTTAAATTTATACAGTTTTATTGATATATTAATATATGACTAATACATTAGTAATAAATAATAAAAAATATTAATAATAAATCTATGAAATCATATACAATGAGTGAATAATTAAACGATAAAAGTACATTCTAACATTTAAATGTTAAAAAAATAAAGAATTAATTCTTTTTTTTTTTTAATTCTAGGAATGCATACATATTCATATTAATCTACGGTCTTGTTACTTGAAAAAATATTTTTGTCAGCAAGAAGCCACAATAAAACTGAATCCAATTACAGAAATAAATTTGGTGGTCTTTTTCTTTTTACTTTTAACATTCCCTATGTAATTTTTACAATGTACAGGAAGAATTATACCTATATCACCCAGAAGTAATAGTTTTGCATGAGTAAGAAATAAAAAACATCTCAGCATAAGGCTGAAAGTTTTCTACCTGTTTGTAGGAGTTTACAACTCCTTGATTCTCGATAGTTTTAATATTACTTGCAATTATGCTATTTTTCATCTATAAATTACATCTAATGAATTTTTCATTTCAATCCACTTAAAACTAATCTGATAGTTTATTTAAGTTGTTTTCCAGCCAGGTTTGGAGGGTTAATAACAATTTAAAATTATCTAATGCACTTTATACTTATTTAATATCGTACTTAATAATTTAAAATTACTTTGAAATATTATGTACGATTGATTATACGTATATGAAATTAATTATTACAGGAGTTGATGGGTATGAAAGTTACACGGACCAAGTGTTTTATTCCACAAAAAAAATAAAAGTATATACAGAGACCTATTACTGTTTTAACAATTTCAACAAACTCATTGTCCTTTGTCTATTATTATCATTATAATTAATTTTTTATTCATCATTTTATTACAAAAATTATTCCATTTTTAGCGATGAACAAATACGCTACTTTTACCTTTTAAATTTTATTTCTGTAACTTTTTTTTTCTACTTCCATATATTTATTTGTACCTTTTATCATAATTAGCGGATAATCATATTGGTAAAGATATAATGAGAAGTCAGGCATAATGAAGGACAATATCAAGTGGAACCTCTATTTTTCTTAATTGTTTTAAATTGTTTTCTAACGAATTTTTAATATAACTTGATCATAATATAAGCCATTATAAAATATGTATAATTATGAACTAAAAAAAATTATTCTGGGCCATGCGATATACTTATAGAATAATTTCGTAGACTAGGGAAACATTTTTGTGGTATATACTTCATTGTTGATTAGTCATGATTCAATTTAGCAATATAAATATAAAATATAAAATAAATATAAAATAAAATAAAATAAATAAATATAATATACAATTTTTAAATTAAAATATAGAATGAAATGTGTTATCAAATTTAGTCTGATAGACATAGAAAATCCCAATTCAGCGCATTTCAAAGTAGGCGGATAATCAATAAATTCGAGATTTCGTTGCAAGTCATTGTTCGTGTCCCATTTTCTTTACAACAGGAAAGAAACTGTTTGCTCCAGCCAGCAAATACTTGAGGTAAATTCCGCTCCGGATATTTTTTACTAGGACTGGTCGAGACAACTAATCAAGCATGGCTATGCAGGGCGGAATGAACTAAAGGAACCTTGATTAAACAGAATCCAGGTTAGGCCCTTATCTCTAGCTGAGAGAGGAAGTGAATTGGAGGAGAGAGAGAGAGAGAGAGAGAGGTACCTCTAGGTGGATCTATCTTTAAAAAAAACTTTATGAAGAGCCTAAAAACAAAAAAAAAAATCCCTCAGATTTTTTTCCTCGGTGAAATAAATTATTAACCAGAAAGAAAATTGATTAAAAAAAAACAACAAAAAACATAGCAGCATAAAAAAGATGCTGTGATCTCTGCAGACAGTCCAAGGTTTAGCTTTGTCATATAAATGATCTAATTATTTATTTTGTCAGTGCAGTCTCTTAAGTTTAATGAATGCTGGGATTAAAATATATGTACAGATTTTCATAACAACTTTGCTTCTCAACTTGTGTTAAATTTTACTTGATTTTTTTTTCTATTCAGTCTATTTCAAAGTAAAGGTTTAATGTTTTTTGTAAATAATATGATTTATGTTAAAAAAAAAAACTTGCTGAATATAATATACGTTAAAAATAATTCTATAAATAATAAATAAATAATCTAGTTATATTCAACATTGGAATTGAACTATGTGTTGGTGGTAAAGAAATCGGAGTTTAAATTTCCTATAATCTCCTGAAAATATTGACGACTGCAGAAATATGTGATTATATAAATTATTTTTCATTGTTGTTTTCTTGTAAAATTTTCTTGTACTATTTCGATTATAATTTTTCCTGCAATGAATTTCTGTAAAATTATGTTTGGTTATTACTTTATAATTATATGCGTTATATATGAAATAATTTACACATCATAATTAGCGCAACATTTAAATTCATTTTCTTTTCTATCTGTTATTTTATGTTTAAGTGACTTAATTATATCTGGATTTTAGTCTGTTCAATGCTACACGATTGACTGGAGGTTTGCGGCGTGGTGTATCTGACACGTTATATAATATATATGATAAAAAAATATTTCGAACTTTAAGGGAACCCCTAGACACAGGCAGAGGATGTTAAAGCGCATTTTTTTATCAATCTTTTTCTCAATAACTATAAGAGATAAAGACATACTGTCGGTTCGGCATCATTTCTCCCCTATTATAGAATATTTTAAAAATTTTCAAAATAAAAATAATCAATGTGAATTTTTTTACAGCCTCGGCAGTAACAATTTTTTTAAACAAATTTAAATTTTAAAAACGCTATAAGCAATAAGAAGAAATTGTAAAAAAATAAAAATATATATTTATTTATAACAACTTTTAATGTAATAGAGAATATTTAAAGATCATTTAGTGTGTGAAGATGGGGAGATTGTCCCAGAAACAACACGAATGTTCAGTAATTTGATTTATTTGAAAGAAACAAAATTTCAATTTCAATTCAATTTGGCTTTCTAGTTTTCGAAAAAAATATACTTATAAATAAGTCAAAAAAAAAATAATATGACTTTTGGGAGTTGACGTTTTTCTTTGAAGTGTTGTTTGATTATTTTCATTTGGTAAATTGTTGAAATAATAATCTATTCTTGTATCAGATGTTAAACTTAAAACAGTCTTAAAGCCTTTCTAGAACGAAGATTAACAGTTGTGTTAACAGGTTTTCCAAGACCTGTTGGAATATTGAATTTTTCTATTGGTGAAACTTGTTAAAAATTAAAGTGATTTTATATAACAGTTAATTGGTCTTCCCTAAATTTAAATTAATCATTAATTTCGAATAAGACTTCAAAAAATATTTTAAAAACCTTATAATTTTCGCATTTTTTCTTGATAATATAATTTCGCTCACACGTTGACCTCAAAAGCTCGATTTTCATCAAAGTTTAAATTTTTTTTTCCCTTTCCATTTCCGTAATCCCCATTAAATATATCGACGTCTTTTTTTCTGAGTGAAGGCTGACAGTCATCAATATTTGGTACTTTACATCATCAATAGTCGATTTTAAAACCATTTTCAATTTTTTTTTTTACGATACATCGTGAGCGGGAATCAATAGAGGTGGTGTTTACGACCCTTAGTAAATTGAAACCTAAATTCCGATTTTTTGGCTCTTATCAACGATATATACATATCATATTTTCTATTGAAGACTTTTTAAAATAATTTTTTTTTCTTTTTCATTTTTGAGTCATGGGGTCCAAAAAGTTTGTTTTGATGCATTATTACTGATCCTTTTCATGATGGTGACTGTATTGACAAATTGAGAAGAGCTAAATAGTTTCATGAAAGATTGCAAAGAGTTTGTAATTTATCAGGGATGTAGAACTTAAACAAGCCCACCGATGTGGACAGAGCCGCGGTAGACCACAGAGGTACCGACTGATTTAGCCGACTTCAATGGCGGCTCTGGGAGTTGTTCAGTAATTGCTGAAGGCAGGCTGTAAATGAGAGCTACTCTTTAACAACCCAATATCCAAGCCCTCTTCTTAACATAGTGGTTACTGTCAGTCCATGGTCTAAAACGCTTTAGAGAAAATTAACCGAATGCTCTGGAGCTGATTTAAGTTAAACAGGGGAGGGAGGTTATGATTTTTTTTTTTAATTTCTTTACATTGTGATGAATAATGCTATGCATAAAATCCAAAATCTTTTAAAAACGTTAAAAAAAGTATAAACCAATAAGGTAATTTTGTCTTATCTATTTTTCCTAAACACCATTCTGTCCTATTAAACTAATTCATTCCTTTAGCTAAAACTTCAAGGTATGTAGGAGCAGTAGTGGCTTGCATATAGAAAATTTGTAACTGCAGAACCCCCATATCCACTTGATATTATCAATATCATTCAAAGTATAATCCTTAAGCTTAAAACCAGAAACCATTCCACAGTTAAAATAAAAATACAAATATCGTTATATTGAATTGCACCCCTCAAATCTCCACCGGTGAGCAATTTGGCTATTGCGAACATACGCACATGAGAAGCTGCACGCGAGTCTGCGAGAGAAAGAGCACTGTCGATCTTACAGTGCCGAATCTTGCGATCTGGTGGAAGGAATTTTTTTTATTTTACACCACGTGTTTTGTGCTTAAAAACGTACTACCATCTACCATATTCTTGTACGTAATAAAGTTTTGAATTATATTGTTACCCAACTTCTAGTTATTCTATTTCATTCTTTTTTTTCGGTTTTTATTTAACAGAAAACTTAAACCACGACCTAGAACGCCCATCTTTTTGAGCAAAATTAAAACAAGAAAAATATATTTCATTTTTAAGTAAATTTATGAAGGCTGAGAGTCGTCAATATTTGGTGCTTAAATCATCAATAGTCGATTTTAAAACCATTTTCAATTTTTTTTTTTACGATACATCGTGAGCGGGAATCAATAGAGGTGGTGTTTATGACCCTTAATAAATTGAAACCTAAATTCCGATTTTTTGGCGCTTATACAATCTTGAACTGTAACAATTTGTTATCTAGTTCTTACAGGGTTTAGAAATTTTCTTTTTATACACATTTTTTTCCTTTTCCACAATTTTAAAACAAAGGCAAAAAATTTCCGGGAGGGGCGTCACCACTAATTTTATCGTCGACCTACCACTTTGTAGGAATTAGTTTAGATACGTGGAGAACAAATAGGTTTCGTGAAAAAACTCCATCAGCTAATCAAGTTATCTTTCCTACAAGCTTAAATTGTTTCTCAAGATTAGATTCAATATTCAGAGTAAAATATTAAGTGAAAACATACGAAATAAGAAGTGAATATATGAAAAACATATGCAGGTAGACAACAATATTTCATTTATAAATGAACTGGTGAAAAATAAATGTCTGTCTTTACACAATAAACTTTGATATCACTCAAACACCTTAGCAAGTAACCTCTCCTTCTAACATAATAAATCTATAACTGGAGTGCTACGATATAAAATTCATGTCACATATTTCATCATTCTTCAGCTCATTAAATGCATGTGTCTGGTGCACAGTAATTAATTTCAATAATTACCAAAATAAAGTAATCAATCCAAATATAATGTTTTACATATCAAGTACAACCCACTCTGTCTTAAATGAATTCATTTTTATGGAAAAACTATTATTTTAATAATCACATAACAATATTTTTTTTAATTATTACTGCAGATCATTTTGATATGTATTTCGTTTATTAGGCAATTCACAGAAAAGATAAAATTAGTATGATCAATTATGTTTATTTCAGTTCGAGATAATATTCTTAATAATTAAGGTTATAAAAATAAGTAAATAAATAAAAATTATCAAAGATTTCATGGATATGGAGACTATGCTAAACTATAATTAGATCATGAAAAATTTGAATTTACGTTTGGGTTTCGTTAGCGCTTGCACATTTTGATTTATTAGAACTTTTTCAGAATTCTTCGGGATAAGGATAAATTATTATGCTTTTGGTTATGATTTCTCTAAATTTACAGTCGGATATATAAATTCACTTTTTCGATATAAAATCCGATCTTGGAGAATTCTTTTGCCCTGAAGAAGATCTGCAGTCGAGACATCTGCATTAATATACAGTTTAATATGCGTTTTTTTTTACGAATCCCCAGCTTCCATCTCTTAGATTTAATAAATGGTCAGCATTATTATATATATATATATATATATATATATATATATATATATATATATATATATATATATATATATATATATTTAATAAATTAATGTTTGTCCTCCAAACTTTCATAGCAGGAGAAATATTATAAATAAATACTTGTAACAGAAACTATTGTCATAAAAAAAAAAAGAATAACATAGGTGAAAAAATATGTTAATTAAGTTATATATATATTTATTTATACCTTCATATTGTTCATAAATATATTAAAACATTATGAATAATATTATGTATAATTGTGCTTATTTATAATAAATACAGTAATGTGCCATATATCTGTTTATGTGATTATTATACTAAAAATTACTTATTTAAAAAAAATTATGAACTCATGAACGAAATTACCTTACTAGTATTTCCGCAAAAAGAGTATCTTCTGATACCCTTCCTCCCCTCCATTAGTAACGGGTAACATTAGAAAGAAACAAAGATATCCTTAACAATAAAACAACAGAAGAAAGAAAAGACTTTTAAGGTGTGAAGGAGAAGGGGAAAGAAATCTCTTGGAAAAATGTCAATGCTTTTCGCTGACTGCGAGAGATTTTTTTTTTCAATACCTCACGAAATAGAGTCTGTATAAAAAGTTTTGTCGGGACCGTATTTCAAATATTTGAAACAAAAGTTCTTCTCTTTTGAAGAAATGATTATTGGACCGAAAATACGAGTAGCCATCTTCAAATCGAAGTTAAATCAGGCCGAAGAACAGTTTCGGAAGACATTTCTTATTCCTTTCTTTTTGCCACAAACGGATCTTAAAAGTTCGGAAAATGATGGAAAGGTGATTTCTGAAACTCCCGAAAACTAAAAGTTCTTACAAGTTTTTGGCTCTTTTTTTTTCCTTCCTCGTTAGAAGGAACATCTCGGTAGTGTTAGATCGTAATTCGTATCTAATAATATAAATAAATAATTATAAAATTTTCTACTTTTTAATCAGTGAAATAATTATTTTTTAATTAGGGAATGTAAAGTGCCACAGAATAAAAATATTTCGGTCTAAAATAAAATTCCAACCTTAATTATTTATCTTATGCTTATAATTCGTTCATACTTATCATTTTTTATACTCATATATTATCCATATATAGTATATCTATCTAATCATATCTATTTATATATTTGCATACTTCAAAGTGTTAATACTATATGATTTTTATATTGATTTACTTATCCCTGATGAAGTTCTGCAACTTAGGCCTAAACGTCGGCAAACATTAAAGTAATTTTCTTTTCACAAAATTTTTCTTCCTGACCGCACTTCCCAAACATCTTGTCATTGAATTAGTTCTACGGTCAACAATGCATCTTCCATTTAAATAACTTATATTAAGTACTGTTATAATTAAAGCTATACACACACTTATTCCTTATTATCAGAATAAAAGTAATAATAATAATAATAATAAAAGGCTTAGCGAACCCGGAGGTTCGATGCCGATACCACTAATCGCTGTCTACAAATCTCGGTCCACCGACTACCTTCCAAACCCAAATTCATTAGATCACTCTTAATACTATCCTCCCACCTACGTTTCGGCCTACCCCTCGGACGTTTACCAGTCGGCTCAGAGTTTATTAACTTTTTAGGAATTCGTTCGTTACTGAGCCCAACAACTTTGCAAGCCCATTTCAACCGTCGTGATGATATCACTTCGATTATATTAACAGGGTGCATGCTCCGCAATTCCGCGTTGTGTAATCTCCTAAATTCTCCAGTTGACTCATCCTTTTTCGGACCAAATATTTTACGCAGTACCTTATTCTCGAATACCTTAAGGCGTTGTTCGTCCTTCAAGGTTAGCGGCCACGTTTCACACCCATACAGAACTGTAGGCAAGATAATAGTTTTGTATATTCTAAGTTTTAAGTTTCTGGACAAAATGTGCGACCTAAGTAATGTTGACACCGAAAAATAACAAGCATTTCCCACCTTTAACCGCGCCTTTATTTCCTCTTGAATTTCGTTTTTTCTAGTAATCACAGACCCCAAATACTTAAATTTCTCAACGTGTTCAAGCCTATTTTCTCCTATATCTATATCCTCAAAATCGCCTCTTTTTCTATTGCTAACCATATATTTCGTCTTACCCGTATTTATTTTGAGGCCAACCTCTTTCCCAGCTGTCATCAACGTTGTTGTATTCAGTTTTATAGTTTCCGCGTCCTCACTTAATAATACCAAATCATCCGCAAACCCGAGTACGGATATTTTACCACCCAGATCTAAACCCCTTTCGGTAAGCATTACCTTTCTAATGACATACTCTAATGCTAAATTAAATAGGACAGGTAAAAGGGAATCGCCTTGTTTTAACCCCGAGCGAACTTCAAATTTCTCCGAAAAATAATTACCTATTCTAACTTTATTGAATGTTTCGGTCATGCACATCCCTACTAGACTTAGAATAAAAGTAATGTAAAGTTAAATTAAAACGTAATCATTTTTTTAAAATGGTAAAATTTAATGTACTTGTGTCTTTTTCATTATAGCCTACTGTTGATTAGTGTGATTAGATCTTTTTTCTATTAGCTTTATTTCTGACTTTTAAGGCCTCTGCCGTACAGGAAATTAGTATATCAGTGGCGTACACAGGATTTTTTTCTCGGGGGATTTAAATATTTTCTGTTTTAATGAGAAGAATGCAAGCAATCACCTAAATATCTATAATCGCCAAATTTGGAATGCGTTTTAAGGATAAGCATAAAAATTGGATCAGTAATAATTGTTATAATTACCAAATATACTACTTAAAATATAAACTTTATTTTTTCGTATATTTCGAAGGATATCACCCAATCTCCCCCCTCTGCGAATAAAATTGCAAACAAAATTAACCTCCGATCTCTATATGTGCAATTACGTATCAATTGGACAAACCTGCATTTGTTGTATAATATAACCTAATGGAGGGTCTTTTTTTATACTTCCCGGCAAGTTACTTTTAGTAGTATCAGTGAATTATATGGTACAAATTAAAAGTACATATGATTTTAAAGTATTATTATTTATTTATCTGGTAAATTTTCATAGGATGGCTCTGATAACATGTTCTTACTTGATGAATTAGTCGCTTTTCTTGTGAAAATCGAATTGTTTTCAGCACTTTCAAACACTCATTTAAATGAAATAAAGCCATAATGAATGAGAAATATATCATTGTTAATGTGATCAAATGAACAATAATATAAATATTGTCATGTGTTATAATGTGTTTAAATTCATTAATATTATTAAAGGTAACAAAATGAAATATTATAATTTTTTTTTATTATTTATTTATTGAAATTTACAACTGTATTACATAATACAACAAGTAAATGTGAAGTTAGAGAACAAGACATGAGAATTACCTGTGAAGGAACCACCCATTGGTAGCACTTCAAAGTCTATTTTAAGTTAGAAGGTCTTCTCTTCAGACACCTCAGAGGATTATCAGGAATACATGGGGATGAAAGGCTACGAACAAGAGGGTTGGTATGGGCAAGGAGTTTGGAATTAAAGGAGGTATATCTATTTCGGGCTAAACCTGCAACAAATGGGATATTGAGGTCTTTGTGGATAATTTTATTTGTGACAAAATAAGGAGCATTAAGGATTTTTCGAAGGATTTTGGATTGCAAGGATTGGATGCGGGAGGTATTGATGGTTTAGTGGTACCCCAAAGCTCTATCCCGTATGTCCAAATAGGCCTGATAATGGTGATGTAAATGAGCTTTTTCTAGAAAATCGGTAATTTGGAGCGTTTGTCAAGTAAGTGTTGTAGTAATCGGAATCTACGAGCAGTTTCTTGTCGTTTCAGTCTTGTGTGAGGGTTCCATGTAAACCGTTTATCAAGATGGAGTTCTAGGTAGCGGATCTGTTCGACAGGGATTAATGGTATATTATTTAAGGATAATGTAGGACAGGATGTAGTGGGTTTACGACGTAGGGTAAAGGTGATTTGATGGGATTTGTTGGGATTTATTTTAATTCTCCAGTTTCGACACCATTCTTCAATGGCTGTGATATGTGACAGCAAGGTTTGAGATGCGGCAAATGGGTCATTGTTCACAGATAACACACATGTGTCATCAGCGTAAGTAGTGAGGATGGTGCTAGGATATTAAATTTTAAATCGCAAATATGGGCCCGTATACTGTCAATATTTTGAAGAAAAAAAAAACAATAAAAAAAAAATACGAACCAAGATATAAAAATCGCCCTAACTCATACAAATATTGGCTCACTATATCACAACCCTGTAGAGCGCATCAGCAATCCAATAACGAACTCACCTATCCCTTAGTAGCGGCGATTAAACTCGCTCGGCTTGTCAGATACACGGCCTTGTATGTTTATCGCTTTAATAAAGTCAGGATTAGGCCGGGAGATGGAGCTGCTGATGCTCCTATCTTCGTCTCAGCTCTTTTAACTGATCACCCTACTAATGAAAGTTGGTTGTCGTTACTTGATATTTAGTTCTCTTTCGGTCAGATATTTTTAATTCATGACCATTAAGTGAAATAATTGCAATAAATAAAAATTAAAAAAATAATTAAAAAAGTGATTGGTTATAACTTTGGCAGATACAAAGATACTGAGTCTGTTACTCTAAAAAAAATCCGACTTCCTTGTACGCCTATTAAATTATAAATCAGTGGTTCAAAAAAAAAAGCGGGAAGTAAAAAAAAAATACAGATTCAGGTAAAATGCCAGTTACGGCAGCTTTATTTTAACCAAAATCTAATTTGTTCTTTATATTGACATAGAAACCTTATACTCGTATACCAAATTTGAGATGTTTTGCTTTATATTTTAGTATAATTATTGATGAAAGTTTATTATGACCTTTATGTAAAGTACCACTTCCGGCTAGCCAATTTTAACGAAAATCTACCATATTATTTTTATAGACATAAAAGTTTTATACACTAAATTTGAGAAGTTCTGCATTATATTTTAATATAATTTATGATGAAATTCTAAAATGACATTAACAAGTAAATTACCACCTTTGGCTTTCCAATTTCAAACAAAATAAAGTATGTTATTTGTATTAATATATAAATCCTATATATCGAATTTTAAAAAGTTTTGCATTATATTTTAATATATTTTTTTATTAAAATCGATTTTGATCCTAAAGTAAACAACCACCTCTGGTGATTGTAAGGCGATTAAGAAAAGGAGGTTCACAACTAGACGATACAACAATCCCAAATACAAAATTTTAACTTTCTACGGCAAATCGTTTTTGAGTTATACGAGATACGAGTGTTCGCACAGACGTCACGACGAAACGAATCGAAATGGATTCAGGGATCGTCAAAATGGATCTTTCCATTGAAATCTGAAAACCGAATATTACAATATTTCCTTTACTTCGTACAAGAGAATAATTGTGGAAGGAAAGAAAAGTGGATGCAACTGTATTTGATGTATGTATGTATATGTGGTGTATGTGAGGTAAAAGTAGAAGTGGTGTTTTGAAAACATAAACATAGTTTCATGAGCCCGCAACCTGTCTGTAGGACTATTGGATCAGTGCCAGTTGTGATAGGGAATTCCATGGTGGTACTGCAGCTGGTGGCCGCAAAAATGAGGTAAATCACTATTTAACAATTTTGGTGTAGTAGTAAAATGAAGTAACAAAAGCGGGGTATGTGAGTTGGTACGGCATTGTGCTACTAATCTCCAGGTCCCGGGTTCGAGACCTGCTGAGGTAGATACTTATTTATTCTGTATTCAGTCGTGGATCGATCCCGTGGAATCGGGAGAACCTTCTGGGGCTCATCCAGCCTCTGTAAAGTGGGGGGAAACATGTTGGTTGAGCGTGATATCGACCGAATCACGTCCTTCCACAACCGTTGGCTTAGAAACGATACGGTCCATACCAAGTTCTAAAACCAAGACCCTTCATAGGTTAAAGTCGTACAGATTTTTATATTTAATTTATTGTGGATTAACTTGTTACTGCGAATTAGGTACAAGAAATATGTATTGTACGGAATTTTATTGGTATTCAATATTCAAAGATACAATCATATGCTTTTTGAGATAATTACGGCTTTAACGAAAATCCGTTAATTATCAAATTGTCAACGTTTCGCCATTTCAGCATCATCAATTCAAATTTCAAAAACACCATAGCCGCTTTCCAAACAAAACAACATAATAACTCGATATCCCTGTATATTAATGATTTACTCATTATATTAACTGTTTATTCTGATTTAAGTTAAATAAAAATGTCTAATCTGAAAATTATAATTAGTATAAATACCTTGTAATTTCGTACTTGGAGAACTTCAGGCAACTGAAAAAACAAAGAAGAAAAATTAATGTCTATAAATATTTTGTTTTCAAATGCGTTGCCTTAAATTTGAAAACTCAATTTATAAATTCATACAAATATTATATAATAAATTACATTAAATATATGTGCATACATTTATAATTCCATTTTAATTTTTAGCATTCATAGTTACCGAAAGTTTAAGATCTCATCATAGGTCATTTACTTCCTAGATAATTTAGAATACATTATATCTGCTTACTCGGCATCACAAATATGATTATATAGTTATTAATTTTACATTTAATAAATGGAAGATAATGCTATTTTAATTTGTTCCGTATTATTATCATTCTCATGGTAAATTTCATTTTTAAATATGTGGACAATGAGTCTTGGTGTTAGCGAACCCAAAGGTTCCTTTCCTACGCTACTAAAGGACTACGTCCCTTCACCGAACTCCTTTATTTATTGTAATAACATGCTATAATTATAGTGAACTCACACTTTACATAAAAAATGGTAAATAGGTAACGCAATTGACTAATAACAGAAATAATTGTGGCAACGCAACTGCGACGTAGATATAAGGCCTTTTGTCAGGAAATATAATAAAACTAATCTTGGTAAAAAGTTAAAACTGTCCGGAAGGGCTCACTCACTCGCAAATACTTAATTCCAAACTATTCAATGCCTGAAACTAAATAATTGAATTTATTGTAGAATCAGGAACTGTATAGATTTGCTATGGAGGATAGGGAGAGATGTGCATCCAACGTAACTGAATCGCAAACCTCATTTTTCTAATTCTAATTTTATACATCAATGCTTATTCTTAGAAGGTTATAATGTGTACTGATTTATGTTAACTTCTGGAATTATAAACCTTCTAATTTCAAAAATATCTTTATTACTTCATAACAAATATTCAACGTTTCGGATCCTAAATCTATCCTTGGAAAATTCTAATTGCTCAGTTGTCACCGTATTTAACACTTAGATTTTAAAATGTAATTACTGATATCAGTTATTTTTATATTTTCTAAAGTTATAGTGTACAAGTATGTTCTTTTATTCTTCAGTAGTATATTTTTTATCAGCCCGTGCTAGTGTTATTCGTCTAGACTAGATAAACCCTGGCCGTCATTATTTCAGGTTTCTCTGGTGTAACACGAGAAGGCACGCTATAGCGCTATTAACTTAATCTGCCTCGCCTGGGTCAGCCAAAGGCTCCATTACGGATTACAGTTTATATGGATAGCAGGTTTTCTTTAGTTTAACTAATATTATTTTTAAAAAAATTAACTTCGACGAAATTACAGTAAGTATTGCCATATAAATACGTTCGAACGTTTTCATTCATAATTTAATCGATTTCAGACATGCCCCCAATACCTTCTTACAAATATTACCACCTCCACGTTTAAGTAACGAATTGTGAAACATCGAATTTTTCTAATTCCTTAGTTTAATTAATTTAACAGAAGTGTAATTACAAAATAAAATATTATTAATACAAATCTTGCTATTTTATCAATATTATTTATTTTAAATATTCACATTATAAATCTTATTATTATTGTACTATTATGATTGTGTAAAATTTTTTTTTTATTGTTTCTTTTATTTTATTAATTCCTTCATTTTGTTTGGTTTCATGGTTCAGTCATACCGATATTATTAATGGTGTCTGTATGATAAATGCATGTAAAATACTCTTTTTAAGGGGACCTATCTTATAATTTAGTTTCTCAATCGATTTATGGTGACACACCTAGGCGTCTAAAAATAAAATGACTCCATCACCTTCTTATACCCGTCATTCGTAGGGAATCAGTTGTGGGTGATATATTCACAAGCCATAATACACTAAATTGATATATTTATTCGTTTTCTTATGAACAAACTTCTACGTTATTTCCTTGTAATAGTTATTTCCGATGTATTATAAATATGTAGTTCCATTAGGGGAGAAGCTTTCTTTTTTTTTATTAAATTATCGAATCGTTAAACCCCAATAGAAATTCATAGAGAATGTTAATTTGACAGTTGAAACGTTAAAAGACTCGCTGAATTATTTAATAAGAATCGAAAAAGCCTCCTGAATATCGGGCAGGCATTAAATTATATATCCAGTCCACAGGTCGGTTAGGGGCTGAATAATAGATAGCGCTGCGGTCGGGCGGCCGGCGACTCCTTCCTCATCTACAAGGCAAACAGCCTCTTTAGTCTCTATATCTCGCCGCATCTTCTTTATGCTCCATTAGATAGCATCAATCTCTTAGATTTATCTGCTTAATATAATTTCGCCCTCGGAGCTTGTTGGTTGAGATCCAAAAGCATTACGGAGGTGAAGTGATGAGGAGCGTTACTCAAAAAGTTTTTCACTGTCTGAACTCCTGATGTAGAATAGGGCATTTTACAAAAGGTCTTGAAGCTTCGGTATCTTCGCGGGTGATTGAAGCTGGGCAGTTTACTTTGATAATTAGGACGATGTGGAAGGTTCTATTTTTTCGAACGTTATGGTGAATGGTTTTCTGGTAACGTTGTAATACGTCACCGCAAATAAAGTTACACATATAAGAAACATAAATGTTCATTAGCATTTCTATATTGCAACAGCCTTACGGCTCACCTCTAAGTGTAGTAAAGACATTTGACGAGCCATAAACAAGTACGATTTTTTGACCCCCCTTTCCGTAGTAAGCGCAAATCCTTATTTGATAATATATTATGGTGTGGGATTATTTATCTCTTCTACACATTGCGTATCATCATAGGAGATTTAAATATTTGATAACACAAATAATGTAAAAAAAAAATAAAGAATATATTTGTAATGATTGCATTAATATGTTATAATATTTTAACATTAAATGCTCTTCATCTTTCTAGCGATTTTTATTATATCACCAATGAAGCCATATACCTATATAGCGTCGGAAAATTCTCTGCATTTTTATAAATACTGAGATGTAAAGTGGAAATGTCACCGTATTTCATACGAAGCAGTTTTGAAATTTTTAGATAACAAAAGGCAGTTGACGCCCGCATGATGACATAGAAGGATTAATCTAATTAGGGATTTTGTTTTTGTTTGAAAACTGGTTTCAAATGTTATACAATAGTGTTATACAATCTTCAGTTCAAGGTTTTAGATTATATGAAACAAAAAAGGTTGTATTGGTTTGTTCTCGCACTGAACTAGTAGAAAATATTAGTTCAGTGCGAGAACAAACCAATGCAACCTTTTCTGTTTGATATAAATATACTTAAACCTCGAACTGAAATGAATGTATAACATTTGAAACTAGTTTTTAGTCAGTAAAAAGTCGATTGTTTCCGTCAAAATTTAGGCCGGATCCAAATTAAGTAGTTAGATAAAATGACACTTGATATGACGGTATGAATGAAATGCAACGCCAACGCATCTATTCGATAAATATTATATATACAGTGGCTTAGCTCGGCTATCTGGCGTCCGGGGCGAATTTCAAGATTGTCGCCCCCAGGGACGGAATAAGGGGAGCAAAGGAGACAGTAGCCCCAGGCGGTAGAATTTGGAGGGCGGTAAATTTTTAGTAAAAGGTTATTATTAGATTAGGTAAATAATATTTATTTCTGATACGATACCGGCAAAGTCTCGATGTCGGCACATGAATCAAATATTCGATACCACCAAGTTATCAAACGGAATATTGAATTAGTGGTATCGATAGAAAAACTGAATGGTATCGAAAGGAAAGTATCGATATTTTACTTTTATCGATCAGTATCGTACTCCCCCATCTGCTTATTAGATACTTAGTAATTACTTATTAAAACGTATATTCGACTTAAATCCGATAAAATGAATTTTCTTTTCGGAGCCTAAAAAAGAAGGAAAAAATAAATTATTAAATTTTTTTTTTTGGCATTTTGGTGCCCCCCTATAAGCGGCGCTCTGGGCGGCCATCTCTTTCGCCCCATCCTAGCTACATCTCTGATATCATATGAGAAAACTTTTATCTTATTTGTCTTGATGATTTTTAATAAATTAATTAAATTATTAACAAAAAATTTCGTTTTTTCACATGCTTATAAAATGTTTACTTATCGATGCCTCAAATACGAAATTTTAGCTTAAAAAATGTTTTTTTCTCCGATAGGAGTATCTCTAATCGTATATTATACTGGTGGTATAATTGATTTAACAAAAAATCATCACAAGTAACTATAGAAAAGATTGTTTATTGCATATTATAATTATAATAACAGTATACTTACTATTTAAAATTTCATTTAAATATTAATAATTAATATTAAAGTTTGATAAGAATAATTGAGCAAAGCTTAACATTGCCAGAACAAGATCGATAATAGAGGAATTAAGTCAAAGTATAATAAGTTCTGTGGCATTAAAGATGTGTATTTGTTAACAGTCATGCTTGTTAACACTTTTTTTTAAAAAAATAATATACCAAATGTAAAAATTCTAACAATTTCGATTTTATGGATCTATTACTAACTGAAGTAATATGCAATCCTTCATGATTAAAACTTGTATTATTTAATAATCCTGCATTGTCAGTTACATTTCTACAAATCTTACTACCAAAGCCGTATAACATTAGTGTGAGGATACTAAAAATTAACTCTCGAAGAATTAATTTCTAATTCATGGTCCTGATCATACCCATAATATTTGGCGACAATTTTTAATCTTAATAAAATCCAAATTTTTAATTTTAAAAATGTTATAGCTTTATAACTTTAAATTTTATAGCTTTTCTTTTCTTATACTGTCTAAAAGCTATGAGCTTAACTATTCGCTTTTTGTCGGAGTTTCAGTATATTAGGTATTACACTTTCTAGCAGTAGGTATTTACTTCCTCTAATTAACAGTTCTTTAAGTGTTCATTGAAGTTTTCAAATTTCACAAATAAATTTAATGGTATGCGAAAGGCCTGATATTTCCCTTTCCCTGACCACAATGGCCACCCTATGAGGGCTACACGATCCCTAACAATCCTTATCCAAACCAGACCCCTGTCCTAATAGGGATACCGCCAGCCCCCAGGGGCTCTCCTTTTCCAGTTAAAAGGAAAGTCTCCTCCTTCTTGTTTGGGGATAAACATGAGGAATATTGACTCCTGTCTATGGTGAGGTCAGGCCCTCGGGCGATGGCCAATAGAAAATGTTTATACTGACTTCGTTGAGCAGTCTATAGAGGCTAGTCATTGTAGCACATTTTTGATTTCTAGAAACATAATAAATTTCTATTGCTGTGGATTAGAATAATTGTATTGTAATAAAGTACCGCCAACCGGGACAACTTTGTCACTTTTTTTCTTCTTACAACTGCTTTGTAAACTAATCCTGCACAAAAATTCTTCTATCATAAACTGTTAGTCTTGATATCTTTTTTCACTATCTGAAGAAATATGGTACTAAAGTAAACGTTTATAGGCTAAAAAAAAAAAAAAAAATTCTGCGTTGGCAAAGTTGATCTAGGAACAAAGAAACTCTTCCAATCGTTGTAAAAATCTCTATAAAATACAACAATTTTTTATTTTGAAAATTATGAAAACATTTATTGTATAGAAAAACACAGGCATATTAAAATAACATGAAAAAAAATGTAATTCACATATTTCAAACTTCAATGAAAAATTTAACATTTTCGTCCGAAAAGGTAGGAAATTTAATTGTCTAGACTCTTAACATTATTCGATAACAGTTTAATCTATCGAAGCTTCCATCAATAACAAAATTGACTTTTTTAGTCTTTGATCTTTTTTTACTTTTGATTACTTTTTGACTTTTTTAGTATATGGATCTTTGAAGGACCTCTTTTGCAGAACCCCTTTTATCGATGATGCGTACATCTTACTCATAGCTAGCCATTAATAGCATAGGTATCTTTTGCAATTAACCGAAGATCATCAAGAAGCATTTCCCAGTCTGCACAAATAAGATCTTGTTCGAGGATAGGTATACCAGTTATTTTTGAGTAATCATTAATAACCGTTACCGTTATTGTTAGTAATTATTATAGAAGATTTTATAATATGTTGATAACAAATATTTATAACCAAAATTCGGAAAAATTAAGTTGTTCGAGCAATACGAAAAATTAAAAGACAAAAAAAAGAAAGAAAGACGAATTAAGAAAAAGTATGGGACTCTCAGATCAATGGTGGGCTCATATTTATGCGAGTTCATCTAGAGGCATAAATACCACTGCTTTGATCTTTTTGAAAGAATATTTCAGAAAACGTTGAACTAGAGTAATACCTCTATAAGTATTGTTTATTACAAATGTTTATGGTTTTATAATTTCTAAATAAAATAAATGTTTCAGTAGCCTACAGCCATTTTTTTTATTATCATATGATATATGATTTAGTGACGTCTCTGTAATTACTAAAACGGTTCCTAATGGTTACTGAAAAGTAACTGGTGAAACTATACTGTAAAAGACCCGTGGACACGCTTCACATCCCCTAAAGAACAGTAGGAAGTATAATAGTTTTGTAAATTCTAATTTTTTAGTTTCTAGAATGAAGACTGGAGCTAAATAACAAGTATTCCCCATCTTTAACCAAATATTTATTTCCTCTGGAATTTCGTTTTTTCTTGTTATTGCAGATCCCAAATTTATATATATATATATATATATATATATATATATATATATATATATATATATATATATATATATATATATATATATCACAGAAATCAGTGCAGTTTATACTACAAGCCGAATATTTTGTTTTATCCATATTTATTTTTAGAACTAATACTTTATCGGCTTTCACCAACATTGCGGATTTTGGTTTCATTTTTTACGCATTTTCGAGTAAAAGTAGCAAACCATCATCTTACCAAATTAGAGGTATTTTGCCGTTAAGGATCAAACCTTTCGCAATGCGAATTACCTAGTGAGATTTTAAAAAGCTATATATCTTTTTTTTTAATTTCAATCACTTTTTATTATACGGTCTCCATTGACATAACACATCTTCCAAGAAATGTATATATGTATATAACAAGCTTACGTCACAAGACAGCATTTGAACAAAACACCTAATATTTCAAACGAGCACATATTAATAAACTTATCCAAGAAATATTATGAAAAACGGACTGGCATTACTCCAATACATATTATTAGTTATTAAAATAATATATGATTCGTCATCTAAAATTAAATGTTTTTAATTATATAATTTATTCATTCTGTTGTATTTTTTAAATTTTGAATGAAGAATAATTTATATTATTGTATTTTTTTTTTTTTTTAGTATGTATGCTTACTCATTAATTTTCGAATAAGATACTAGTGAATTTAAAATGTTGAAATGTTTAATTTAATATTCAAATATTATAACCTAAATAAGGAAAATTTATAATGTAATGTATGCGATAAGGAAAATTTTCGAGTATTGAAAAATATTTGACAATATATTCGAAATAATATGCAACAAAAATATTACAGACAAGTCAAATCTTTCTTACATATTTAAACAGCATAAATACTACTAATTATCCAATTATGCTATACTCATATATAATTATATATGTGTGTATATGTGTATCTTCACCAGTCAGCTAACTACACACCGCGAAGACTAAAAAGGAGCTTGATGTGTGATCTATTGAAGTAACAAATATGTCAAAAGAATACAGTAGTATCCCTTCATGCCTTACGTGTATTTTTAATTTTACTTCATTTGCTGGTATCTTTAATTACGAGCAGGTGCGGATAAAAATATAATGATTAAGAATAGCAATTTAATTTTCAAAGTATTATGCTCTTATATTGTTTAAAAAAATCACCCGGATCCATTTCATTATTTTTTTCTTCTCCATTTTTCCTTCTTTGTTTTATTTTTTAATCAAGAAGATGCGATGAATGCATTTTTTTTTTTTTTTTGGTTCTATATTACTAAATTTTCTGTCCCGGCTTTGCGAAAATTCTTAATAGAAATGGTAAGAACAAGATAAAATATCGGGAATTAAAGAAAATCGTGATTATTTCGTATCAATATATTTGTAATATGATATAGACTGTTTCTTAAAACTTTAAATTATTCTCACATTATAATATAATATTACCTGTAAATAAATAATATTAATCTATAGGTAATATCCCAGTTGTTCTTATGGTTGTTCTTGGCACAGAGTTTTTAGTTTTTTTTTTAATTTTTGTTTTAACCGGTGTTCCTGAGGTTCTGTTAAAACCGAAAACATTACAAGGTTTCCTTACGAACATTACAAATAGTACGTTAGACTAATTAGGAGATATAATTGCCTGATTAATTCCAGCTATTATATGTTTAATAGTGGTCTAAGTCGTTGTTCAATAATAATAATAGGTATTATATTCTTTAATTATTTTTGGACCAGTATTTTTTTAATTAACATATAGTTGGCCCAATAGTTAATAAAGTTACGAAATCGCGGACATATATTAAAATTTCAATGAATATATTGGGATAATCCTGATGAGGTTTAACAGCTAGAAATTTAAAACAAACATCAGGAAAATGCATTATCAAATTCGATTATCCAGTATTTCTTAAATCTAGCTACTATTAAATAAAAATGGTATGGGTTTAAACAATAAAACATGGAATAGAGTTCTTTGTAAATAAACAAGTTTGTGAAAAGACAAAGGGGCATGATTATCCACAAAAACATCTAGGAAATATTTACGGAATTAGGACCCTTGTTTCTAACAAATAAGAAACTTTTGGGCAAATTAATCAGCTATTTTTACTTATACACCATTCTAATAAGTTGTCTAATTATTCTTATAGATTATTATTTAATAATATACAATTAAAAAATCAATCATAATGTTGCTATTTAAAAAAAAAAAATGTTGTTTGATGTAATATTTTCTAGGCCCTTAAGCCTTTGAGTCCTACCTTCTTAACTCTAGCTATTTGTAAAGAAAAGTTACTTCCGATATAATGGGGATCCCGAAAGGACCCAAGTGAGTTTTAGAGTTAGAGAAATTCGATAAAGATTCGAGATGGCCTTTTAATATATTTCGGTTCCGTTTCTGAACATTCTTGATAATTTCACGAAAAAAAGTCTTGAAGGTATTTCAGAGGACGTTGAAGGTTCGCTTGAGATTTAATGGACGTTTTTGAAAGAAACCAAGTATGTGCTTTAATAACACATAAATTGTATTTTTGCCAATGACCCTTATTATTATTGAAGAGGCAATGATCAAATAAATAAATACCAGGATTTCTTCAAATGCCATTTCAAAAATTAGAAATGTGACCGGAATCCGATGGTACTCAGAGGGTTAAGAAAGTGATATAAAAAAATATAGTGTAGTAATAATGTAGTAAAGTGAGTGTGGCAAAGTAAAGTTGGTATATGGAAATATCTTGTATTTCTTGTAACGGTATCTTATATGTACAATCCAATATTAAGAAATAAGAGAATCCATTAAATTTATCCAAACTGACGAGGGATAAGAAAATCATTGGGAAGAAAGTATGAAAGAGTCCCTACCTGGAGAGATCTCTATAGTGGAAGAGAGCAGGCGAAGGAAGGAGGGCGAAGGATGGAGATATGGCGGCTGACAGCTCTATTGCAGATATCATATCGGAAAAGTAATTTTCTCCAGGTCTCTGTTGGAGCTCCTATCACAGGAGCGAAGATAGCAAGATACAAGATATTTCCTAAAATATAACTTATGTCGTATCCTTGTCGGCGGCTACTTTGGCTATATCTTCTGTCAGCGTGAGGGGAGGGGAGAGTAGGAAGAAGCATTCTTTCATGTCCGAGCCACTTCCACCTTGTAACTGACACCAAAATGTCATATTTTATTATTAGCATCTTATCATGTCGAACTATAGGCTAATCTGATTTAGCTGTTGATGTGAGATGTACTATTTTAGAGTGATGTTTTAGTTATGAGTCCTGATGACATCTGAATTAGCGAAGATTGATCAGCAGGTTATTAACTTCTATTCCAATGGTTACAGAGTTTTTTTTTCGAATCTTCCTAAATTACAGGGTAGAACTTGTGGTTTTTTACACTGTATTTCTAAAGTGCATACGCATTTATAAATTATTACAATATTAATCTATAGCAATGAATAGTTAAAAACCTATTTCTAGCCCTGTCCAGTCCCTAAATTGGGAAAGTGCGAATAGAACCCTTAGCTCTGCATTTGTATCAAACGTGTTCAACTTAGCTTTTTAGACCATATAGGACTTAGACCCACATCTAGTGATTTTAAAGATTAGCCTGTTTATTTGTTTATTGCTGTACCGTTTATTACTGTCCAGCTTCCAATATCATATCTCCCACACGTATCCTCTTCTATCCTCCCATTTATTTTAGACATATAAGGACCAGTATACTGCTAACAACAATTCAACTAGATAGCCTAACCTACACATGTCTCTAAGTTGAAGATAATTCAGATCCCATTAGACAGTGAGAAGTAGTCTGACGTCCCCATTTAACGGACAATATTATACAAATTATAAATAAAAGGACATTCTTAACACTGGACTCTTGGTGAATTCATCAGCGCAATAATAACCGCTTATAACACGTTTTAATAAATTCATGTTGCTTATTAAGGCATATAAGTAATATGGTTTAGAGGTTGTGATTGATTTGTTGGTTATGATTTATAGGAAGCAATTCATATGTAAAGATATGGAGCAGTTAAAAAAAAAAAATTCCAATACTTCTACTACTTTACCAAGATAAATATATAGGAGTAGTGGTAGAAGATAAACCCTCGCTCATCCCAAAAGCAGCAAGGAGAGAACACGAACTACACAGTGACACATTAATCTCACTGCTACTGGCTAGGCAGAGATGATACGATATCGCTGTTTTTGCCGTCGTTCAATTTATCATGAACTCTGCATTCATCATGATCGTTCGCGTTCATTAACCTTTTGAAGCTGTCCACTAAATACCAACACATGGTCCTCCGATTCCAGAGGGATCGGCTTAACAACCTGTCGTTGCGGGAAGTATGAGTATCTTTGAATTACATGAATAAATTATATTTAATTATTAGAATCTTGAAATAATAACTTGGTTTTTTAAAACTATTTATAGAAAAAAATTTTGTATGATTTCTTATAGACACTTCATTTCTGTAGCTTAAGATGTACTTAAGTTAATGTGGGACAAGTGCGCACAAAATTTTATAAAGTTCGACTTTAAAGCTCTGTATTTTTTTTTATTTTTGAAGCTAAATATTTCCTCATTTTTTTAAAATGTACATTTAGACAATTGTTTTTTAATATTAAATGCAAGCCTTTATTTTAACCACATCCATTTTGATGAGATTGATAATTTAATTGAATAATACTTAGTACGCACTTGCCCCTCTATAAGGGTTAACTGCTTACAAGGTATCCGGAAGATACATTATTCAACCAGAAGTGGTTTTGGGGTAAGTGCAAATGGTTTAGGTTTCCGGAGGATTATTATACTAGTGTAATTATCGAAAAAAGTTTAAGCTTGTCTGAGATTCATATCTTACAGCATTGATTGAGTTCTGAAAGTGGAAAGTGGATTATAATTGAATAAATGTATTGAAGCATTGACTTTAGTTAGTCAATTCGGGATATGAAGTATATAAATAAGGATATGAATTAGAGCTTTAAGAATGCAAATTGGCAGAGCTTGTTATGAACCTTACCATAGTAACATTTTCGTCACAGCATATTGTTCTGTTTGGTTGCTCCATCGGAAGGTGAGAGAGTGAAAATTCTATTTGGTACAATGGGAGCCGATAGCCCTAGGATGATCCTTCCCCCAGCTATATATTTATGCCCCTCCAGCTCCAGGATTGTGCCCTATCTCCTGATTCTGTTCCCTGTCTGGAGACGCCTATTCCAGCGCCTCCTCGTAAATATCACTTTGGCTCTTTCTTCCTCCTCACGTCCTCTCCAGAATATTCTGCGTCAGTGCCCTTGTGCCTCCCGGCTATAGATCAACTGTTGTTCCATTCTATTCTTCCAGACACTCAACCAGTCATTTCAGAGCAGATATATATTTTATGTAATCAGAGGTCTAAAACTAACATTCTATAATAATTTCGATAATTTTAGTAGGTGAGCGTGTGGACTGGATTTGACTGGAAAAAACAATTAATAATGCGAATATGTAATAAAAGGTTTATATTGTATATAAAAGTCATTTATATGGTATTCATTTATTACAAGTTAACATCAATGAAAAAAAAAATCTGCACATTATTACTTACTACTTTTGTTAAAAATGACCGACAAAATTTATTTTAAGTATTCAGCATCTGATATAAAATTTAGAGCTTTAATTTTTCAATTATGAAGTGTGACAATTTTCTGTAAGTATGACGTTTTTTGTCGACGATGAACTCATTTTCTCATAATTCTATTCATGCGTTGCTTATCATTATTGAATCATCTTGGTAATTTTTTTATGTTGGATTGACTATGAGTTCATTAAGACTTTAAACAAAAAAATAATTAAAAATTAGTGTTCGTAGAGTTAATAATAAACATGTAATGTTAATAGAGGTAGCTAAAATCATAGCTAAAATAGGTCATTAAACTGCTAAAATATCAAAGGCTTCGAGCGTTACTAATGGATAGAACTCAAATTGAAGAAATCTTAAATTTCTTTATAATGACTTGTTAATCATTAGATTATTTACTTTTGTATGATATCTCAAAGCCAGTATTAGGGAGAAACCTCTTCTTACAATTTATTCTCTCATAATAAAAGAAATAGAACGAGAGTTTATTAAAGTAACATGGTGGAAGATACATTGAGCAAAGGGACTACTAGAATATTGAAGTTGAAGGCTTTGAAATGGTTTCGGGGGGCTCAGGATCCTATTCCCTACAGATCAAGACCAGATGCACGAGAATGTTTATGTAGCCTAAACAGAAGAACGGCAGGAAGAATGGACACCCCAGACCAATCTGGAAGGATGCGGATAGGAAGGCTGAGCAGAAGAGAGGATGTGACAGGGGTCGAATAGGGGACGGGGGTCCAAGGCCCCCCAAGATGGGGTGCATACTAAAGGAGCTCTTGGAAACTGAAATAGCTGCTAGGTATAACAGTTATGGCCATGTTAGGATTAACATATAAAAAGGTTAGCTGATCTATATACAATCTATTGGTCGGGAGGATGACATATGATCCCTATTATCCTGAATACAGTCAATAAAATGGAAATTTCAAAACAATTGCGTTGTCCCTAATGCATACGGTAGTTGAATGGAATTTATACAGCTCAGCTGTCTTATCACATTTGAGGAGTTTTCTATTAATATTTAATATATCCACTTCTCGAAAACAAAGTTTTTTTTTGAAGAATTAATATTCTGCGCCCAAAAATTATTCAGCTTATTCCAAATCTTAAATATTCCCCAGTCAAATAGATGCTACACATCAACATTTTCACTATAAATTTGTACCACCTCTAAGAGATGCCCCTCTAATAATTTTCCAAAAGTGGATATATTAGGTTTCGATAGAAAACTCCTAATTTGTTCTTTAATTTGATAATTATTATTTTTATTACACATTCATTATTAAATTAAATCTAAAGTTCCTGTCATACATCAGGTATCATTTGGCTTATGCATTATATATTATCTATTTGTTTTAATTACACGCGAAAAGCCTTCACAGTTGGGCACCGGAATCTCCTTTCAACTTTCACAAGGTCTTGCAAGCCTCCTATAGACTCCAGAATTAATGGTTACAGTAGATGTCCGGATTCCACTTTCTACCCTACTAATACTAATATTACTATAAATTGAGCTGGAAGTAAGGACCATATGTGAATAGATAGATATACCTTGAATGAATATTTAGACATATATAATATATGGATTTTATTTATTAATATTTATTATTATAATTATAGATAAGATATATTGATATGTATTTAGATACATATTGTATCGAAGAATATAAGTAGCCTTCAGTCATCACAGTACAGTATGAAACAGCGATCGCCAATATCAGGTGAAAACATTAAAAAAAAAAAAGTAGAAATATTACTTTTTGTTGTCCAAAAAGGCATTTGCTCAAGTGAATGATGAAAAGGTGGTATAGACAGAAATGACGAGATGGCCAGAATTGGCTTCAGAACTTCATTTCGACAAGTTAAGAGGTAAAGCACCAAAAGTTCTGTGTCTAGGAACAGGAGCAAAGAGAGAGGACGGAGAAGATCATGTTGCGTCGAAAACGGCTGGTCTTAACTTAAAACATTTTATGTAAAAGCTCAATAGCATTAATCCGGCGGCTTTTAGTATGTTTGCCTCTTAATCAATCCAGACAAAATTCTGAAGACAATTTTGGCTGATCCGTCATTTCCATCTACAACTCCCTCATTGCCTTGCTCAATTGTAAAGTATTTATTTTCTGAATTTACTGACCAATTACCTCAGTACGCCAGTTACAAATCATTACATACTGACTTCTCACTGACCTCATACTGACCTCAAACCCATGGAGCAAGTCAGGACTTTGGACTTCACATGCAAGGCATCTTGACAAACATAGTAGTAATTATTACAAAGCATAGGCACGAAACATATGCCCAACGAGGCCGAAAAGGAGATGTTTAAGGGAGCTCCTAGATTAAAACATTTTTTTAAGTTTAACTTAGAATTACATTGGGAGATCTTTCGTCAAATTCGAGGTTTCAATCAAGTTTGGGAAGAGTTGATGCTTGCCAAGATCTCATTTGAGATGGACAAAAAGTACTCTTGAGTAACGGTTACCGTGCATCCTTCCATCCCTCGTCGTATCTAATCCCGGCTAGTGAGAGTATTCCAGTAAAATAATCGGTAATCTTTGCTCCACTTTTGTACCTTTTGTCCATCTCTAGATCTCATCTGCTATTATCCAAAAGCATTTGATTATAAAATTAATGATTAAAAATAAAAAGTTTATTAAAACATAATTTAAAATAAATAATTTGGCACAAAAATTCACTTATTCTCGATTATTTGAAAGCTTCGGATGTAAAATTTATTATTTTATTATTATTATTTATGGTATTATTTATTATTTTAATACCTTTTTGTGTAGAATATTTATTATTTAATTTCTATAGTTGTGTCTCTACCTTCGATTTTATTTAGTGGTTATTTTACGCATTACACATTTTTTATCTGTACTCAGCCTCTGATGATTCATCCAGCATTTTAACAGATACAAAAAAGAGGTAAATTCTAATTGTGGGTTTGAGAATTTCCTTCTCTTCGGGGAGCAGACATAGTCCCATTATTAAAGACCCTAGTTCTGCTGATACTAAGTATAGATTATAATCCCATTCATGAAAAAACAGTCAAAATGCTAACGATCCAAAATATACCTTTTTGGCTACCTAATATTGGATAAGGATAAAAATGAACATAGTTTAAAGAGTCTTATGATTTTAATATAAATAAATCATTAAATGTAACTCTGTAATTTTCAATTTTATAAATATTCAATTAGTACTTTTTTTTTACTGCATTTTCTTTTATAATGATCGCCAAAAACAATTAATTACCAACCACAAGGTCTCCTCTTTAGACAAAGGTAAAAACTTTTTTCCCACTCCTTACTGTCCCGGAATCCGTTTCTAATTTTGCACTTTTTCAGGATTGTTTCTGTACCCAACTTTATAATCTTAATTGGCTGGAAAGTTTTCTTTGCTCAAACTTTTTTTTCTTTTATTTCTTCAGCCAGGGGCCTTTTAGACTCGTTTAACTGCGATGAAAAAGTTCATAAAATATTCCAAAGTTACTAATTACTCTTAGTTTGTAAAAATTTTACAATAAATCATGCATTCAGTATGAATGGAGGTCTTTAATTAATTTTATTAAGAGAATCTGATTGTTTGAAAACAGATATGAAAATATTTGTGTTTCGTATGATTATCAAAGAAATTAATGAGTGTTAAATTGCTCATATAGAATAGTCCTGGTTAGGGACCAGCAGGGAAATGAAGGTTTTAAATTAAACCATGACCGCTTATTATGAATTTTTAGACATAATGCACAAAATCTACTACAGATAGTAGCAACAGGGCTAAGTCCTGAGACTACCGCGTTCCCGCTACTTTTTCGGTTTGGATCCAAGTTTCCGCAAGTTACGGTACTTCTAAAATTTATTTCTTTACGAATTTTAAGAATGGATCAATATAACATAACTCGTCTGAAAAAGTACGAAGAAAACAGAAAAAATAAAACCTTCGGGTGAATTATAATGTTATCTAACAATGAATTATAGTCAACTCTCGTAATAGATAAATAAATATTGAATTTGAAGTGGTAGTAATAATGTGAAAATAAAATGAATGGAACGAATAAAATTGTAAACGTTGTCCTTCCTTCAAATAATTTATTTGAGTTATTTTTATTGATATATTAACTCGTATCTGGTTTCGAAGTCATCAAAATTAAGCAGAGCCAGTAATAAATGCATCCAAAAGAAAATAAATAAATACTGAAGAAAAAGTAATTTTTTTTTCAGCACATCAACTAAATCGCATACACATTTTTTTCTTGGCACTGGCTGATTTCTTCTGCTTCCCATGCACAATGAAGGAGCTTGGAATTATGCACAAATGTAGACCGTAAGTAAGGTGTTTAAAAAAAATTGGGCATTTTCTATGATCAGTAGAAATACATTTTTAATAGCAGAAACTTCGGTTTTTCATTTTTAAACTGTTATTTCAGAATGGAATTTCGGTCCGAAAACAAATTTTATATACTACAGTTTACTTTTTTAAAAGTGTGTTTAACCTTTAAGTTGGTTGGTTTATTTAGAAATTAAAGATAAAAATGGGAATTATCATGAAATCCTATTTACTCTTGATGTTTATATTCTTCATTATCATTGACTGTTGTAAATAAAAGAACATACCGTTTTACCCAGAAATAAGGTGAACAAATCTTTAGATTTCTTTGTTATTTCGCAAAACACAAATATGGCGTGAACTATTCTGCCATTTCCAAAAAATAATTAAATTTTTTGAAATTTATTTTGCAATCTATATTTCCCATTTCGCTTATCAATAGCGACTCATTCTTCTACCTTGATTTGAACCAGAGATATAAAATAAAATGTATTTTGCGTATGCAAACTTCCCGATTTTTTTCCGGGGCTCCTTGGTGGCGCGTTGGTCTCTTACATTTTACGCAATCCAATATTTTAAGGCTTACATTCACCTAAAAAAGTTTCATCGAAATCTAAAAAACACATGTCGGCTCCTCTCCTTGTCAATGTCAGGAAGGGGCCACAAGCTACTAGACCCACATAACCTAACAGCATTGCCGGTCTGGCCTTCAACTACGCCTGAAATGTGCTCTGCTTGCCGTTTACTTCACATCACAATAAATTACCTTGAGGTAAAAATCGCAATTGATATTTTATGGATTAAAGGGATCTTTTATGAACATGGCAGTTGAAGTAGCCAATAAAAAATTAATGTTTATGGACCTAAACATTTATTTCTGAAACTTGGCCGGGATTTCACACGCGTCATTGATTTTCTTTTTTGCACCCAGAAGGATCGATTTTATGAACGAATATTTTAGGCCAACATGCATTATTATTGGACCATACGCATTATATGGGGAGTGAGCCTAAAGAAACCTACTTTTGTTTTAATTAAACAATCTTTTAAAAAAAGATAATTTAAAAGGTTTTTTTGTCTTCTAGTTTTTAATTGTATATCTGAGCACATTGAATATTAAGATCAGCCAGTGCCAAGAAAACAATGTATATGCGATTTAATTGATGTGCTGAAAAAAAAAAAATTACTTTTTCTTCAGTCTTTATTTATTTTCTTTTGAATGCACTTATTACTGGCTCTGCTTAATTTTGATGACTTCAAATACCAGATACAAGTTAATATATCAATAAAAATAACCGACTTTAGAAAATTATTTGAAGGAAGGACAACGTTTACAATTTTATTCGTTCCATTCATTTTATTTTCAAATTATTACTCACTTCAAATTCAATATTACAATAATTAATAATTATTGCAATAACAACTGATTGCAAATAAACAAATATGTCTTTCCAACTGAAAAAATATTTCCCATATTTCCTATTTTTGATGGATACAATTTTATCTGCAGAATTTTTGGTGCTGTTAATCTAGTTTCACTTTTGATTTTTTAGTTTGTATTTTTTTAAAAAGACGAATCTTCAATACTAATATCATCAAGATCAGCTATTGGTAAGCTGTTATAAGCACAGTTATCTAAAAAGTTGGGGTGGTCTGTATGACTTAAAGTTTGGGAACCCCTGGTCTACATCAAATGAGGACCATCTCTATAGTGAAATATCTTGTTTAGAGAATAATTAATTTAAATCATTTGTTTGTTCGTTAATTTATGTTTGTTTGATTGTTTGATTGCTACTTCATCATTATGTTTTCCCTTTGTTTGTCCATGTTATTCCCAGGCTCATATTATTAAATTATATATATATATATATATATATATATATATATATATATATATATATATATATATATACAACACTGTTAAATGGCATCATCAGGATACAATGGTTGGCAAATAAAAAATTTTGTTCGTTTGTTCTTTTTTCTCGAACTGTACAATAAGCCTTTTCTGAAAATTCGTGACATTTCATCGGGAGAGTGGGAAAGCATTTATAACTCGGGGACCACTTTAGGGCAAATAGCCCAAGCTCAGACAATGGCACGACCTTTCCTCTCGTTGACCAATCCCTCTTCATGGGCCCTTACTTTAAAGGTTACCTCTTTTTGTCAACCCAACGTTTAATAATATTTAAAAAATATATAAAATACTCAATTATTCTAATCGCAAGGTTTGGTGAAGGTTTATCGTATTCTCACTGAATTTTCCTTAGTGGTGGTGTTGACCTTTATCATTTAACAAACATAATAAATTCATGGCAATATTAGATTCAAAAACAATTTAATTAAACGGTAAATTTGTCTGTAATAAGTCAATAATAAATACTAAGATACTAAAAAAAAAATAAACTAAAAAAACTTAATTTTTAGGATATTCACTTTTATCAACATTTATTATTTTTTTTAAATAATAAAACCTAATTTCCTATTGAATTAATAGAAATATATCTAGTATTTGCATATGAAATACTCAGCAAGATACTTTATGTAAACAAAAAATTTAAAAAAAAATTACTACAGAAAATTGATTCATTTTGTTTTAATCATGAAGAAGCCATTAAAGGAAATGTTTAGTCATTAAAACGTCTTGCTTCGCTGATCAACCCATTCTGCAAAACGATGTTTTATTTTCGTTACGTTTTTTCCCTCCATCATTCGAAGTTTATTACTTTAAATTGTTCTTTATTTCATCTCTTTCATTTTAGGAAGTTTGCTAACCCTCACGTATAATCATGTCGCTCTGTTCGAATTAATTTTGTATTTTTGTGAATAGGTGATTTAAAAAATAAATTTTAAATATTAGAATTTCTATTTAATTTATTGGCATGCCATATTCCATAATATAGTTTTTTTTTTTTAACAAAGCTATGTTTCCATTATCCATTGACATTTTATTTTTGAATAGATGAGCAAAAGATAGTTATAAAAGATAGTTTAAAGTTTTAAATTAATCTTTATTTTCTTCTTCTGTAATGCGTTGTGTTCTTAATATCAAAATATTACAATAAAAATATTACACTAATATAACAGTTGCCATTAAATTCAATAAAAATTATCTTGTCATATTATTAAAACTTTGCCAATAGCTTGTCAAGTTAAATGCATTTCTGGATTACCCTATTTTTTTTTCTATGTATTTAACGAGGAGATATAATAGCCAAGATTTTGGCAATGTTTAAATAATAAGACATGATACTTTTTTATTGAATCTAATGATAATTACTAAATTAGTATAATATAGCATCTTTTGATAATAGAGACACAACCTCGAAACGTCAAAGTATTGTAGAAGAAGGAAATAAAGAATGAGCCTGGCAGTCCAGTGGAACCGTGTTCGGCAGAACGTTCATTCAGCCGAACGGAACGGGTAACGGATTTCATAGACGCGGCAGAGGCTTGTGCAATTGAAATTATTATATAATTTCAATATAAATTTATAATTGAAATTATTACATAATTATTAAAAATTATTGATATCATATTGTAATTTAGAATATATAGGAGGACTTGCGGATGCAATTGAAAGCATTGCTATATATATATATATATATATATATATTATATTATGATTATACTTTTTATCAAGTATGTTTTTCCTAAAATTAGGCAACGGAACGAATATTTATCTAAACTAATTATTGAAATATTTCTAAACTTTTCTTTTCACACAATTGCAACAAAGATGGAATATTGCTAATTTAAAAGTCAATTTGAAGAGAAATTTTTTTTTTTCATTTTGATACTTATTTTCAAACCATCATTAAATGAGCTTGTAAATCAATGGTAGATACAGGCCTTTTAAACCTGTGGTTTCAATTCTATTCAACTTTAAAAAAATTTAAAATCCTAGTTCTTGTTATGAAATATGAACTTCCTTTTTTGAAATTTGAATTGCACTGTTCAGCCGAATGGGACCGTAAAAAAACATCTCGATCTGATTGGAATCGGTCGAATAGAGCGTGTGTAAGTGAACGCGATCCAATGATGTCATTATATTCCGGATCGTTCGGCCGAACACGGCTCAATACGGCCCGAAGATTATTCGGCCGTTCACAGTTCACGTAAACGACCGACCTAATTGGTTGGGAATACACACTCCATTTTCAGATTAAAATTATATTAAAAACAAAATATTAATATTCTTTAATCAACGCCCTCGTCAATTTTTATATATCATTTTAAGGCTTAATCATTTTTTTTAACCTGTGTTTGTATATTCTTGTTTTTGTTGTCATTATTTCTTGAATAAAATTTTAAAATAATTTTTTGTGTTACAATGCGAAGAACTGTTATGAAGCAATGGCAACAAGAACGAGTAGCATATGCGAAAATTGACAAGCATTATGATTAAGGAATATTATTATTTTGTTTTAATTTTGATTGTAGTTTGATTAATATTGATTCCCTGATCGTCGAAAATTATTTATTTATTTTTTAAATGCGGATTCTGTCGTTGTCTTTATTATCTACTTCTAAAAACCTCTTGTTCTTCTGAAATAGTAGGTTTTGATTAATACATCAGAGGTGTGTACTGGTTAATGCATTGTCAGAATGAATGCTATGGCCGGTTACACACACGTCGGATTTTCCCAAATGGAAATTTTTCGTCGCCGCAGATCCAACAGTAAACCAGACAAATTACTGAGCTTACACAGACAAAAAAAAAAATCGGTAAAATTTCCGTCGGCGTTTGCTGTGTGTGGACGACGATGGTTTTACAGTCGGCGGGTTATCGACACGGCGGATTTTTTTCAGATAGGAAAATTTTCCGTCGCTGTCATTTCACATCAGTTTAACTGCGTTATCCAAAGCTATCGATTGCTCAGTATAGTTTTAAATGATCAGAGAGCAGCTTGTAGCGTCATTAGTATTTCATCGCGGAATGAAAAGGATTAGAAAAAATAGATTAATTTGTGAATGATGAGATGAGTTAGGAGCTTTCTATAAATTGTTTGAAGAGTTGAGGCTGATAAAGAATATGAAATTCTTTGGTTATTTCAATATGTCGATGGTTATTTTCTTTGACGGTTTTCATGGCCGGTTGCTGATATCTTTCCAATATTCCAAAATGAGAAATTATATTCAAACTGTAGAAATGCTGGAAATAACACAAAGGTAAGAGAAAATAATTTTTACATTTATAAGTTAAAAATTATTATATAACATTAAGTAGAGTAACGAAAATTAAATACTAAAGAAAAATAAAGATTTTGCTTACACATTTAAATTATTTCACTTGAAAAAGATTAGTTTTGACAACCTCATCAGACATATTCAAATGAATTACTGGTTTGTCTAATGAAATCTTTAATGTAGTGTTGGTCCGTATTCTGTCAAAAATTGTATAAGTTGATGTGTACTTTTTATTTCGTTATAGTTTTTAAGTGTAATATGAGGTATGCATTTGTGCTGGGATCGTTCTTCAGTCGAAAGTTGCCAATATCTGTTCCAGCACCAGATTCAGTCTGTTCTAATACATTTTGAAATCAAAGTTGTCGAATTTTTCTTCTTTTATATTCGACGGAGGGAATAAAAATGACGCTAGAAGCTACTCTTTGTTCATTTCAAACTAAACTAATTGATAAATAATTTGAACAACGCAGTATAACTGATGTGAATTTATTTCCAGATACTTGTACTGAAACTACACTACTTATACCAGCTTACTCGTACGACGGCTTCGGTAGTTTTCCGTCCTGTGTGTAAGGTAAACGCATCGGAAATTTTTCCGCCCTGTGTGAAAAGCTCAAATTTTTTTAAAGTGGTGACGGAAAATTCCGCTGATATAAAATCCACCGAGTGTTTGGAACCGGCCTAAAAGTTTTGAAATAATAATGTTTCGGAGAATAAATATAGAAGGTTATATTGTTTTATTTTTTTCTGTTTGGACATTTGTGTGTTCGGTTATTATTCCTCTATGGATCTAAAAATAAATGAAGGGTTTTATCTCTTATGTACTTCACCATTTTTCATAACAGAGATCGAGGTTGGTTCCATGAGATACTTAAGTGATTCTGATGACGAGTGATTTTTCCAAAAGAATGTTCCCCCTCGTACTTCATTCTCGGTTCCTGGAACCGCTCATCTGAACCGTCCAATTGAGATTTATCGCGTAAACACTGGAAAAAAAGATTGATGTTGACTGACTTGGCTTTCTATTTTTATTTACACACGGAATAGAAGCAGGCACAGTGATGGAGAGAAGAAACTAGACAGCTGGTAAGAAAGAAACCTCTCTTTATAGTTCCAACTGTACAACTTTCAAAGCTTTATAATTGTTTAAATCTTATTGATTACAAGAGCTATTTGATTAACAGGATAAATCAATAAAAAATTACTTTATGTGATAAATCAAAATTCCTGGAGTTTTATATGCATTTTCAAATTGAAGGTTTTAATACATGTTCATGAAAGCTCGAAGTCTTGACTAAAAAAAAAAAAAAAAAAAAAAAATTATAAACAAAATCAATTAACATTTTTTATTAATCAATTAACAATATTAATATATATTTTTGTTGGTATTTTCTTGTGAGAACTTAAAATTTTAATATTTAATTAGTTTTTCGATTTTTAAATTTATATAGAAGTTTTATTATGTTATGCAATTGTGAAAGGGATTAGCTGGAAATGAGAAACGTGGTATGGATGATATTGTAACAGCAAGATTAAAATGAACAAAGCAAAAAAGGAGCATATGCTATATAATTTATTGCTAGTAATAATACTTTATTATGATGAATAGTTAAATTAAAGGGAAAGAAAAAGTTTTCATATTATATTTAACTGTAGACTGATAACTATGCAGTGAGCATATATCTACCTAACGTATTGTTTGGAAATGAGGGCAACATTTCTCTTTCTTTGCAATTAATGAATTTTCATTAATTTAGTTTAATGTAGTCTTATTTGTAAGTCGGGGTTGGGGGGAGGGGAGAGGAAGATATACGGCTATTCAAACAAAAAAAAAATGTTAAATAGCCGAATGATTAATTTTTTAATTTTATTACTGATTAGGATTATGGTTGTACTGCTTCAAACTGAATGTTATCTAATTACATAACTTTAAATATTAGCTGTTCATATGAAATTTGCAGTTATGACCTGCCTTAACAAAAGTAGTTTGTAATAGTTCTTTGAACTTTTTCAGATGTTTATTAACTGGATTTACGATTGTTTAATGCAAGGTGACAAAGCATGTAATCATACAGTGGATTTTCGATAATCCAAGCTCCGAAAACCGAGTTTCCAATAATCCGAAATTTATTTTTTTAATATTCGTAAGTGAAATATGTATTTATTACGCGTTTCTATGATACTTCTATAAAGGGCGTAATCTATTCATTGCTTGGGTAGAAATTAACAGAAAAACAGTTCGAAAATCGTGGTAAAAAAAATTAATACCGATCGACCTAGAAGAGGAAGTACCGCAAAGTGATAATAAGAAGAACCTGATGGTGATAATATCGATAAAGATAATCAAGCTTTATTGCACTTGTTATTGGGCATACACTTCTGTGAACAAGACAATGTTACAAAAAGATGAAATCACCCTGCAGACTTTCTTATATCAAGAAATGGGGAATGCACGCAACTACCAGAAGGGGGACCTTGCAAGAGCAGTGGAAAATAGAGGATTTTTACAAATATGGTTTGAACTTTATCTATGTGCATACGTCTTAAAATTATTTATAAACACACCGAACTACGGATTATTCCGATAATCCGAATTTTTTAATAACCCGAGATGGGGGATCGGTTCCATCCAACTCGGATTATCGATACTACACTGTATAAACGAAAGATATCACAAATCCCTTAAATTCTGCTGTAAATAGAGGTACTGACTTTGAAGTGTTCTAAGTCCACTAATCAGCTAGCGCAAAGCAGGATCATCAAAGTTAGTAACGTTATGGCTATTTAGCAAGTTGGCCTATTTGTTGCAAATCCAATTGTTTCCACAAACCGAGGCATAACTTGTCTTGGATCAAGGTTGGATCAAGTTGTGGAACTCATTAATATTGCTCAAAAAGAATTCGAGTAAAACTCTATATTTTGTTAAAATAAAACAAAAAAATATAACTATATATAAATATATATATATATATATATATATATATATATATATATATATATATATATATATATATATATATATATATATATATATATATATATATATATATAAGAAAACAAAAAATAACCTGATTACACATTACCTCGCTGACAAAGAAAGAAACATATTAGAACAAATGTTAAGTGAAATGACCTTTTCCCCATTTTTGGTCCGCTACACAAGAGAAAGAGAATGTTTTTTTATTTTAACAAAGGATTCCCTGATTAGACACTATAACAAAGGTCCGCCAGACTTCAACCATACGGAGGTACTAATCGAAAATAATAATAAAAAAAACTAATGTTGCTCATCACAAATACACAAACATATAAAATAAAATACGATTATATATATATATATATATATATATATATATATATATATATATATATATATATATATATATATATATATATATATATAATCATATTATATTATATATATTGTTTTCTAATATATATATATATATATATATATATATATATATATATAAATATATATATATATATATATATATATATATTAGAAAACAAAAAAAAATTGGTTTCTATGACAGGCATTTTTGGCCCCTCTGATTCCAAGAACAAATAATTTAAAAAAAATCTTGCCGATGCTTCCCTCATCTTTTTCGACCAACCAACATTACTTAACTTTAAAAAATTCAAAATCTCAAATATCGAGATCCTTGGGAAACATATATATTATGTGTAGTATTGCAACTTGAATAAATACAAATGACGATGAATGCCTCTTCCAGTTCTTAGTAAGTCATACAGAAGATGGGTTTATGGATCGTTGCATTAATGTTTTCTTATTTAAGCATGGATTAATGTTTTGATTATCATCCTAGATAAATTGTTTGATGTCCATTTATCCCTCTAGCTTCCTTACTTATTACGCGAACTATAATGGGTAGTAAAATGTAGAAGGCCTGTAATCCGGCAAACAGAAGAGGGAAGCAGATTCGAAGACAAAAGGTCAGAATCCAATTTGTCGAGGGAACTAGTGATTAGCATTCCCTTTGTCGGGCAACACTTGCAGAAACGAAAGAACCCTCCACATGAGAGGATCGCTATTGGGCGGTAGCTTCATGGACCAGTGCTCTCGCTACCTATTAATTCGAAACCATTAAAAAACCACCTTTTTGGCTTTGCATTGGCCTCTCCCTTTTTCATCAATTTTTTCGCCCCACTTACTTTTTTTGCTTTATGTTACAATCCCGGGCCGTTGCCATTACTCCTCGGTCTGTATGTATACGATTCTTGTATTCTCTATATAGCAGCAATAGTGAATCAAAATATGCTATGATGATAGTGTGTTGCGAAATTTATATAAATGCAGAAAGACATATTTTTGGCCCATATTATTATTTACACGTATAATTTTACATGTATTTAATTCGGTCATCATTAAAAAACCTATAATATTCATAGGTTTTTTAATATTGTATCATCATATACATCTCAGGAATAATATTTAAATTAGTTTCAATTTTTTCAAAGTGCCTCATTTTCATATTGTAGTTCCTTAAATATTTTAATTCATTAAATTTAAACTAAATATGTATATATACACTAAATACACACATACAATATTATTTTTAAATTTCTATTTCATAGATTGCTCTTTTTCTATTATTTAATTCTTTCTTCTTTCCCATTTTTCTCTTGCCCAACTAACCCGGCAAAGATGAAATGAATTTGGGTGTAGTTTAAAAAAATCTAGTGCGGTGCGGGCATCACACAACTTTCACTCGCCACACTACTTGAAAGAAATTTTAAAGTGTATTATTCAGTTTCGAAGGAAATATTTATTTTTAATTTAATAATAATATAAAAGTAGAAATTATTAACGACAGCAATCATTTAAATGCACGAATGCGTTTTTCTTCACTCTCCATTGCCGGTTTTACATGTTAGATATTATTATTTCTAAAATCTTCAGCTTTTGAACAGTATGTTATACATCTGCATTTCTATACTTGTTTCCGAAAATTCGTTTTCCATATGAGAAAATATTTCTCCTTTAATTATTTAAAAAATTCCTTCATAGTTTATATTTATCCATTTCTTATTAATACTAACAATGATAGATGGTTAAATTATTTCAAATAAACAAAATTAAAAGTATTTTAGAGGAAGCCATTTTGAAAATTCTGCATTTAAGCCTTGTCAGACTATCCAATTAGGATAAGACCTAACTGACATTAAAGAGCATTTAATGGCATATTTATACTCGTATAATAAGTTTACTGAAGATCGTTAGAGCCTTTTTCGAGAAAATTATAAAAAATGTTACACATTGTAACATAAAGTGGCTCTTCGGTTTTGTCGATTTTGGCGAGAATTTTCCTGTAAAATCACACCTACCTTAAATACGCAATTTCAGTTCCGTAAAATCTTTCGTCTTGAAGCTAGTATTACCACAGACAAATATACTTACACACAAACTATTTTGCGAGAATCGGTTATTTGGACTGCTTAAAAAATAACTTTGAAAGAACTTTTAGACATACTGAAGATGTGCGTACCTCTTAGCGGGCTTGTTTCGTTTACCGCAAGTCACTGAAGGCTCTCATTTATCCAAATCTTATATTTATGTAAAAGTTAAGTCTAAAATAGTATCTGTCTGAGGAACCTGGATGCTGTTGAGGTATAGCAATAAATAAAGCGTTGAAAATTTGCACACGGTCTAAAATACGCAACCATATATATTACAATTCCCGTAATATGATTTGAAAATCTATGTAAATTTTATGGTCGTGAGCCAGATGAAATGTCAGTATGCGTTAATGTCAGGATATGCAACGGTCTGTAAGCCCCTATTTAAAGTTCCGTTTGCTAAGTAGGGTCCTGGATCTATTATTACTGTTAGCAATTTAGATTCGAATATATGTATTTCGGAATATGCCTATATGCAGGTTCATGAATTTGATATGCATCGAAATAGGTTCAGTGACTAACTGTGCATTTGTGAATTGTCTCTCTGAATGGTAATTTCGAACAATATTTGGATTATGTAGAACACAAGTCTTATAAGCAGCTATCATAAGATGCAATTCACTTTGTCTGTGATAATTAATGAATGATTGTCAAAAGCTATAAAGCTGTCACTTTATAGTATAAATACTTTATTATAATATGTATGTAATACAAAAATATTGAAATATATTGCAATAGGTCCATTGAATCAATCCATCAACGTAATTATATTATATATAATATATATTTATATATAATATATCTAATTTATAATATATACTCCATGGCTCAAATTATTTTTTGTGATCCCGTGAATGCGTTGAAACATTTTGAGCTCAATATACAAAAGAAATATTGTATTAAATGTGTTTAATTTGTCCATTAGAGATAATCTAAACGTTTTTTGAGAAAATGGCTTTCAAATTAGGAATTGATAAACTATTTGCCACTTATATAATTTTTAAATATTGAAAACTAGTTTTAAATGTTATACATCTTCAGTACTAAAAACACACAAAAAATCAAAAATAAGGAATTTAAAATACAGTTAAGAATTATTATAAATATTGAATTAAATGTAATATTAATAAATTAATTTAGTTGTGTGTTTTTAGAACTGAAGATGAATGTATAACATTTTCAATAAAAACAAAATTATATAAGTGGCAAATAATTTATTAATCCCTAATTAGATTGATCCTTCTATGCTATCATGCGTACGTCAACTGAGACTGACCTTTCTTTGCCAATCCTTTACAATAACATAAACTTAAATGATTAATATCATTTTTATTACTATTAATTAAAAGTTGAAGTGGCTTATCAGCACGCTTCATTTTGAGTCATTCGCATATTATGAAAATTTTATAAATTATAATTTGACACCACACTATTCCCGAAAATTCTAAATTTGTTTGGAATTTGCTAGTGTTTGATAAAAAATTCCATTGTTCCATTATTTTCTTTAGGAACTTCATAAAAAAAAAAATTTTACCAAGCCAAAAGAATGTGCCTTAGAATCCGAAACTGAATTTTCAATAAATAAAATAGTTCGAAAGTAAAAATATAACTTATTATTTATCTATTTTTATTGAATTTATTAGCAGATGAATTGAGTATTTTCTTTACATTTATATTTGATTTTAATTTAATATTCTACAGGATGAAATTCAAATAATAAACCGAATCAATATTGCGATCATTTTACCAGTATTAATTTTATGGAATCGTTTTTCAATAAGTGTTGGCTGTATTTTCTTTTAAACTTTTTTATTGCTCCTTATCTTAGATATTATATTTAAAGTAAATAAATCTAATGTAATATGCTATTAAGGTATATAATATATTCATAAAAATCATGTTATTCTCTATTAATAGCGTTGGCGTCTGTCAGATACCATGGAATAGAGTTAGGGTAGAGGGACTCCTGCCGACGTCTGCATAGTTAATTTATCATGGTATTAATTTTTTTAATATAATGAAATTATTTTATTATTATTCACCATTTGGTAAATTTGAACATAAAAAAGGTATATAGGAAGGTATTTTTAACCTATTTATATCTAAAATTAATCAGGTATGGTTTCCCCTTTACAAAAAAAAATTGGAAAATTTCATTTTGCTACAATACATCTAAATACAATATGATGTATTTGCAATGTGATGTATTTTAACCGCTTAGGTTTCATTTTCATATTTTTCAGGTCGCTTTGAATTGCGTTTAGTTGACTGCATCTCGTTATAAGATACCTTTGAATAAATAGCGAACGAGATATTTAAGTTAAAGTACCATAAAAGTATCAGTCCGAGAAAAAAAGGACTGAATAATTATTTATTTAAACTGTTGAAGTTACATGAAAGAGTATCTTTGTGCTAAAACGTACTGAAAGTCTAGAGCAAACAAACAAAATTAAATTACTATCAACGGAAACGTAATATTTTTTTTTATTCAATGTTCAAAGCAAAAATTAATTAAATAAATAACGGAAAAATATTTTAAAAATGACGAAATTAATATGCAATTGAAATTAGATTCTAAAGAGAAAAAATATTAATTATGTGTTAAGTAGACAAGTAAACTTTAAAAAAAAAAAAAAAAAAAAAAAGCCAAGGTACAATAGTATTTAAAGGTCAAATTTCTGTTCAATGAGTTTCATCAGAATTATCAAAAGAACTGATAGGCACTCCCATTATATCATATTTTTGATTTATTAAAATATGAATTACCTTTTGAATAAAATTTTTTTCGATATAGCAGACAAAGAAATCCAAAGTAGTCTTAAAAAAAAATGATAAGTATATCATTTGCGAAAAATTTAATAGACAAATTAAATATATATATATATATATATATATATATATATATATATATATATATATATATAATATATTATATATATTATATATACATATTTAATTAATTGAGATATATATATATATATATATATATATATATATATATGTATATATATATATATATATATATATATATAAGTTATGATAGTAGATAGGACAATATCACAGATAATCCTATGTCAGCTATGTAAACAAACCCTAATACTATATATAGAGGATTTAAGAGAGAATAAAGTTAGTCTTGTTCTAGCATTTGAGTGTGTCATTTCGCCTCCCGATTTCCATTTTTTTTATCTGTTTTTGTCCGCGAGAACATAAGTGGTGCCGAAACCCGGGATCAAGGTCAGTGAGAAGATTAACAATTTTTTTTTCTTTTCTCTCTTTCTTTTTAGTTCTTATCGAGGTAATTAAACCAAGACGACTACGAAATGACAGATGGAATAGTAAGAGCGCCAGTTCTGACATTACCAGCAGAAATTCCGCCGCTGCCGACGGAAACTTTGGCATCGGCGCATGCAAACGCTCTGGAATGGCTGAAGGTGAGGACGGCGACATCCCAGGACCTAAGGAAGGCAGTATCGGATATGGAAAGGTTCGACGGTGGCGTCGGCTAATTGAATCATTTCCTTAAGGGAGGCGACCGCGTGATGGCGCGGATAGAGGCGAAGGCGGCCGAGAATTTAATTGACCCGATGGACGCGAGCGCTTTGAAAGCCGCTCTGGTATGTCGGGTCAAGAGGAATATTCTCAATCTGATACAAGCGGACGAGGATACGCCCTGGATCGTTGTTAAGGATAGACTAAAAAAGGCATTCGGAGGAGGCCGGTGGGCCCCAGAAGAGTATATACTCCAAATGTTCCGGGAGACGAGACAACCCCACCAGACAAATGGACAATACGCGGGGTCGCTGTTGGCGCGGTTCAACCGAATAACAGAAAAGATGAGGGAGACGGTGAATGCGGCCGAGGTGGAGGGCAGAATGGGGTTCCTGGCAACAATATTAAAAGTGCAGCTAGCACGGGACACAGGAAAGAAGGATGGTCTACCCCGAGAGAAGAATTTCGTAGAGTGTGCCCAGGACATGATGGACGCGAGCGCCCGCGACGAGGAGGCCCGATACGGAGAGAATGTCTAAGCTGGATGGAATAGGGTAACGTACAGAAGAATTCGAACCAGACCGGAGGCATGGAAGAGAAGAGATAGCGAATTTGTTGGGAGAGAGAAGATAGCGGGGAGGGAGAAAAGACCCGGGAAGGAGAGGAAGAATTGGCCAAGAGAGGAGAGAAAATGCCATGGGTGCGGGAAAATAGGACATTTAGTAGCACAATGTCCTCGCACGAAATGCTTCGAATGCGGGAATGAAGGGCACATCGCGAGACAATGTCCCTACATGAGTAGACGAGGAGAAATGTTCCGCGGGGAACCCATGGAAGTAAACGCCCAAAGAGTATGGAAGAAGAGAGAAACAACTTCAGAGACGTCGCAAGATTCAGAAACATCTGGAACGGAGGAAGAAGGAAGTGAAGCCGGAGGACGAGCTCGAGGAGGGAGGAGCAGTATGAGGATTGCAGGGAGGAGAACACTGGCAGAGAGAAGCAGACGAGATGAGGAATGAGGAGAGGGGAAGGAGAGCGGCAACCACGCTATCATAAATAATGTGGAGAGTGGGTGCGTGGAATTGCCGATTGTGAGTGTCGCGGGTGGAGTGAGGTGCCTGGTAGATACAGGAAGCTCGAATACCATTATGTGTCGCGGAGCGTTAGAAGCAATTTGTGAAGGAGAAAGAATACCACCATTACAGGTATGTAAATGTAAATTGATCACTTTGGGTGGGCCCTGTAGAGTAGAAGGAGAAGTAGATTTAGAACTGAATCGGTGGGTAGTCGGGGAAGGGAGCCTGCGGATACACATAGTGGAAAGCATGCCGAGGGAATACGGGGGGATAATAGGGTGCGATTTATTGGGCAAATTAGAGACGAGGATTAGAAATAAGGGGCAGCGATGGGACATCCGAATAGGAGGGAAAAAGTATAAGGGGAGGAAGTTTCGGTCAGGGGGAAAGATTAGAGTAGGAGTTATTAAACAGGCGGAGCATTGGAGACAAACGTTAAAGAAGGAATATGCGGACATTTTTTTTAAGGACGGGGAGGTACTGACAGGCAGAACAGTTCATGAAATTCCCTTAACACAGGAGCGGGTGACATACGTCAAGGAAAGGCGGTACCCACAGGCGATGCGCCAGCATATACGGGAGGAGCTCGAGAATCTCAAAGCCCAAGGCATTATAATCGATAGCACATCGCCGTATAACAGCCCCCTATGGGCAGTAAAGAAGAAATCCTCGGATGGGAACGAGAAGTACAGAGTGGTCGTCGACTTCAGAAAATTAAACGAAAACACCTTAGACGAAAAGTACCCGATTCCCCGATTTGAAGATATCCTGGACAGATTGAGTGGGGCCACAGTCTTCAGTACTCTGGATTTGAAGGCAGGCTATCACCAGATAAGGATGCACCCCAACGACCGCCACAAAACAGCATTTTCCTTTGAGCGGGGTCATTACGAATTCACACGGATGCCGTTTGGTCTCAAAAACGCACCCATTACCTTCCAGCGATTTATGGACGAATTCCTACGGGGGCTCGAAGAAGAGTTCTGCCAAATATACATGGACGATCTGCTGGTCTTCAGTAAAGACGAAGGGCAACACGTCGAGCATTTGAGGAAAGTATTCGACAGGTTACGCGAATTTGGACTGAAACTGTCAGAGGAAAAGTCGACCTTAGGCCAGGACACGATCAATTTCTTAGGGCATTCCATATCGAAGGAGGGAATTAGACCTGACGAAACGAAAGTGGAAGCAATCAAAAACATGGCGATACCGAGAGACGTAAAGGGAATTCGGAGGCTGTTAGGTACACTCAATTATTATCGGCGATTCGTCCCGGAGATGGCAGAGTATCTTGCACCCCTCAATAACCTGCTGCGAAAAGGTAAAAAAATCATAATAACCCCCGGAATCGAGGACAATATTAGGAGGTGCATGCGACGGTTACAGGAGAGACCGGTACTGGCGTTCCCAGACTTCACCAAAATTTTCACCATCACCACGGATGCGAGTGACTACGCTTTGGGAGCAGTCTTATCACAAGAAGGAACGGCGGGGGAACAACCAGTGGCTTACGCGAGCAGGCGCCTTACGGACACTGAAGCAAGATATAGTACCTTAGAACGGGAACTTTTCGGGATAGTGTGGGCGGTGGAACACTTTAGGCCGTACGTTTTTGGTCGGAAATTTAAGGTTAACACGGATCACCGACCATTGCGTTGGGTAGGGAAGCTAAAGGAGTCATCGGCTAGGGTCACACGTTGGAAAGAGCTCCTTAGCCAATATAATATGGACGTAACGTATAAGCCTGGGAGAGAAAACGTCGTGGCCGATTGGTTGTCAAGGGCAATTCAAATCAACGCGATAGACGAGGATAGAGGGGACATTCGACAATTCGTGAGCGAATGGACGCCGGAGAGGGAAGGAGACCGGGGGTCACAAGATTCCGTAGCCGAACGGGAGTCGACAGGAGGGGAAAGTTCAGGGGGCGGAAGGCCGACGGATATGGAGGAAAGGGAGGAAATTGTCAACCCGAAGAGGCGTCAAATAATATGGAAGACAAGGACCACAGGCCTGACTAAGATCGACTATGCCCAGGACAACAGATGTAAAATCAGGACCATCTGGTCACAACCCGGCATCACAGAAGAGCAAATCTCCAGGGTATTGAAGGACGCCTCTCAACCGGGGAAAACGTACTATCTCTACGTAGGAAACGATTCGCTATGGCAGAAAATACAACGGCTGTGGAGGACAGAGAAAATAGGTATCGACCGAACGTTTGTCCGTTGCAAACTGATGGTCGAAACAATCCGGGAACCGGAACAGCAACAGGAGATCACACGGGCATACCACCAGGGCAAAACGAATCATCGCGGGGTGAACGAGACGCTACAGGCACTAAAACGGAGATATTTTTGGTGGGGGATGAAGAAGACGATCGAGGACATAGTCGGAACATGCGACGTCTGTCAGACCACGAAGTACGATCGTCACCCACCAAAAGGGATACAGGAGGAAACGCCTACACCAAACGTACCGCTCACCGACCTGCAAGTAGATACGTTCACATGGAAAGGTTTTAAGTGGGTAACTGTCGTCGACGTTTTTAGTAAGGTAGCTATGGCTCACCCAGTACGAGAGAGGTCCGCTGACGCAGTGATCGAAGCCCTGAGAACGTGGTTTCAATTTTACGGAGTCCCGGACAGGATATCGTCAGACGGAGGAAGAGAATTTAACAACGCAGAAATAAAAAAGCAGATGACGAACTTAGCCATCACCTGGCATATCAATACCCCGGGACACCCTAAGAGCAGAGGGGGAATAGAGCGACTACACAGCACATTAGGAGACCACCTCCGGGTGTACCACGTGGACAAGGGTTTGGACCCAGTTGAGGCCATGCCACGGGCCGTGGCAGCCTATAACCACTCCATACACTCGGTGACGGGATTTTCCCCTTTCGAGGCTCTTTTTGGGCTGCGCGACAGAAGGAGGAATAGTGGGGATACCGCAATAGATGACGAATTTTCGGAGAGACTGGTAAACAATAGGGCGGAAATCGTGAAGGTATGGGAGAAAACGCGACAGCGGATCGAATCCGAAAAAAATAGGAGGGTAGCACGCGAGAATGTGGGTGTAAGCGACGTTACGGAGAAGATTAAAATAGGGACAATCGTTTACCGTAAATTTACTTCAAATCGCGGGAAGGAATTGATCAGATATGAGGGTCCATTCAAAGTGATCGTAATTCGTGAACACAACATTGTAACAATTCAGAGCATTAGGGACCCTAGGAAAAGGAGAAACGTTCACGTAGAGCAATTGAAGTTCCCCATAAGGGGACCTAGCCAAGCAGAGTAATATGGAAGTATCCTTTCTCCTAGAAGTATAAGAGTTGTAAATAGAGATGTTCTGTACATAGTTTATAAATTCAAAGGTTATATTTTATTTTAGTGATAGTACAAATCATGATGAGAAAGTTTTTTTTATTATTTGTATTATATTATAATGTATTTTGTTGTGTTTTTTTTTAATACTTTGTTTGTTCTATTGTATAAGTTTATGAGGAATGTTCATAAACTGGTAGGGGGGAGTTATGATAGTAGATAGGACAATATCACAGATAATCCTATGTCAGCTATGTAAACAAACCCTAATACTATATATAGAGGATTTAAGAGAGAATAAAGTTAGTCTTGTTCTAGCATTTGAGTGTGTCATTTCGCCTCCCGATTTCCATATTTTTATCTGTTTTTGTCCGCGAGAACATAAGTTATATATATATATATATATATATATATATATATATATATATATATATATATATATATATATATATATATATATATTATATATATTATATATACATATTTAATTAATTGAGATATATATATATATATATATATATATATATATATATAAATAATCGTATTTTATTTTATATTTTTGTGTATTTGTAATGAGCATCATTAGTTTTTTTATTTAGTTTTTTTTTATTACTATTTTCGATTAGTACCTCCGTATGGTTGAAGTCTGGCGGACTTTTGTTATAGTGTCTAATCAGGGAATCCTTTGTTAAAATAAAAAAAAACGAACAAAATGAAAAACGAGAACCATTTATCTCTTTCACTTGTGTAGCGGACCAAAAATGGGGAAAAGGGCATTTCACTTAACATCTGTTCTAATATGTTTCTTTCTTTGTCAGCGAGGTTATTTGTCATTCAGTATAATTATTAATATTTCATTTTTGCATCAATATTTACCCATTAATTAACTACTTTTTAATTTATAATTATAATTCAAGATTTAATATTCATATACATTCGAGTTTGTATTGCTATTGAAAATTCAACTAAGCAATTGAGCTATCTCAAATTGTGGCTATAAGCTGTGAAGCCGGAATAATGAATAATCCCATTCCCATTCATTCCATTAAATTTCTAATCATTCCTTAATTTCATTTTCCCCAATTTCAATTTAAACAGGATCTGAACTTGCGATTAAAATCTTCGAATCATTTGTAACTCATTCCTTGATAGACTTGTAAAGCAAATTCCCATTTGCCTATTCATAGACCGAAGCTAAACCGAAAATTGAAACCGGTGACCAATTCAGAGCCAGGGTGGTCAGGGGGCGAAGAGAGAGCAGGTGGTGTTGGAGTTCGCGAACCCCTCCTCCCTCCTCCTGAGATGAAAATGTAAATCCGACCATGGTGTTGTATAATTCGGATTCTTTTTCGAAACGAGCCGGAAAAACAACTCGAAGGAGAAAGCAGAAGAAGGAGCGAATGAATATTTACTTCGCAAAGAGGAGCGGGACATTGATTCCGAGAAGGACCGCTTTTTACTGGAATTACAGTCGTTCAAAGCAACGAGGATCTGTTCTTCCTCAGAGGGAGGGAGGCTTTTCTCCTTCACAATATCGTGGAAACGTCCCGCAGCCGAAACGCCATTTCTTAAAGGCGTCTAGGAAGCCTTTCAAGCCTAGAAATGGGAATAAAGCCCCGATCCCGTCAGTGTACTCTAAGTAATCTGGAACAGCAAATAAATTCAGTGGTTTCAGATGAATTCTGTGTCTATTCGAAAACTTTATAAAGCTTGAATAATGCCTTTAATTTCAAGATGAGCTTAACTCCGTCAATTCAACTTTTTTTTTTTTAATTTCTTAAATTTTTAGAAATAATCAAGCATTTTTAACTGCTTAGCACACTTAACATGTTCTGGTAGTAAACAAATTGGAATATAAATACATTAATTTAGTTATTACAGTCCTTGATTAAATATTATAATATTTACTTTGATCAGCCTTTTATTATAAATCTAAATCTGTATAAGTAAAAAATGTTATAAGCATAGGCGTGCACACGGAGGTGCTAAAGGTGGGCATTGGCACCTGCTAATAAGCCAATCTTATGTATTTTGTAGCCTAAGAGTGTTCAATTTTAATAGAAATATTGTTTAAAATATGTTTTAGACGAAATATTTTTAAATTTTCAAGAGGAGTAAAGAATATCCCCGGATCCGACTAGGGAGTTTGCACGGACCCCTCGTTACTATCGTTCGTGCAACCTCTATTAAAGAATGCTGCGCACGTCATCAGTACTCATGTCTTATGATTAATATAGCTAATCTAAAAAACTTTAGTTTAATCCAATGAGTTTTATAATAATACTCTTAATATTTTCTTTAAATAAATATTTACCAAAAACGTTAAACAAAATAATAAATGCATGATTTCGTATACAAATCAATATATTCAACGTTGATGCACTATTTGAAAAAAAAAATCTAGTTACAGAATTCTTCAATTAAGAAATAATAAATAATTATTTCTCAAATGATTCATGCTGTAACCATTGAAGGGTCTTATATTTAATAAGGAAGTATTTTTTCTTGGCCAACACAAGGAAATCATATAGTAATGATCCAAATTCAACCACCTTGGTTTCTCCCAATCCATCTAAAGCGTAGATACCAACTCTATAGAGGTGGGGTGTGCTCTCAGTATTAAAGTACGGCTGCCAGAAGAGCCGAAATCGACCTGGAAGATGTGACTCCAAAGAATGTACGCACTGAGAAACTGCAGCCGAAGCAATTTATGAATTTATTATTCGCATTATTATTATTATTTTTTTTTTTTTTTAAGCCCAAATGAGATGTTGTGTTGATAGCGAGCGTTAATGATGTGGATGGGACGGGATCTCTTCCTCTGCATAGTACGGTGAATGCATTCATTATAAGGGAGATAGGAATAGTGGGAAAATTGTTGGAATATTTGCCAGCATCGTTGGACCATAAAGGACGGCCGGTTTTAAGATTTATTTATACATTCCGTTCTACTCTCAAAAGTGATTTAGAGTGTTATTTATAAGTCTCTCGAGAGATCATTACTGGGATTAGAGATCCTAAGACTCAAAAGGGATAGGTATAGATAAATGTATAATAAATATATCTATATGTATAATAATAATAATTAGATATATAGGCATAATAATAATAATAAGAGATATATATATATATATATATATATATATATATATAAATGTATGATATCACAATATAATATTAGCTATAACAATATTACGAATGCTGCGCTAGCCGATGTAGGTGTAGGAGCCGTACTTCCAAAATAAAATTCTCCTCGATTCTGGACTGTGATGGTTATATTTTATTATATAGTAGACTAACATGTTTAAATGCGATATTCCCAATATCGATAAGGGACAATCCGCTCTTGTAAATAAATAATTATAGTTCAAAATATCTGTATGATGTCCTCATTCCAACTTCGCAAATCCCGAACACCCAATTCAATAAACTTTCGCAGTGTTTCTTTCGGTAAGAGATTTCGTAAAAAATGGAATCTTTGATAAAAAAAATAAACCTCCAAGATTCAAAAACACCGGTGTGCCTTAAGTACAAATATCCACCTCTTTACTGCTTAACCATTGTCGTATGAAGCTCGTTACAAAGGCCGGAATGACAAAGCGGCAAGAATCCTCTCCCTTCCTTCTTCTAACCTAAGAAAATGCTTTTTATATTCTGAGTAAAAGCGGTGAAAAGACACGGCTGGAGAGAGAGAAAAAAAAGAAAAAGAGAAGATGGCTCATAAATTTTATATTAAAAAGATCTGGAAGGAATCACAAAGACCAGCAAAGGCTCGGAGAAAAATGGCTCTATGTAAATATAATTAGTTGACCTGTCTAAAAAAAAAAAAAAATGGCATTTCGACATTACTTCAAAAAGTATTAAACGAATGTTTCCAAGGATTCATTTCCCTTAAGTTTTTTATTTTATTATTTCTTCGATAGGCCAGTATACTGCATGTTTGTATTTCTCTGCTAGGTTCCAATTACACTATAAGATAATGCAATATTACCTAATAACTATTGCCCCGTTTATGTAGAAATCTTAGTTTAAAAAAATAGGACAGAAGTGTTATCAACCACACCCGCGGGGTTCCAAAGGCGTAGAATTACTTAGAGTGCTGGTGCTTGGACGAACAAAAATTCACGTTACCGTTCAGTATTAAATTTTCTACAAGAATGTTTCTATTATTTTTATTTTGGTATCTGTTATAGCTTAAGGAATATATGTTTTTTAAAGTTACAAATTTGAAAAATTAATCTGTGTTATTCTTGGATAATATTACTTTAAGTCATATATTATTATATAACAGGGCGAAGGGTAGAACGAGGAGTAAGGCACAGGCAGGTATAACCGACCACTTCTTGTCAAGGAGGATAATTGACAGGTGACAGCAGCCGTCACCACAACACTTACGCTAGCTTTACCTTCAGAAATACGAAATAAGTTGATTTGAAAACCTACAGAGAATTGAGCAGTTTGACAAAGGCGAGGCATGGTCCGCCTTGGAAGACGTAATCAATTTTAGGAAACCAATCACCCAGAAATCCCCGGCTGGCATACCGAAAAAACGGCGGAGGCCTGGGAAAAATGTCATTCAATTAGAGGATGGTAATGCATTCGGAGATATCGTCCCACCGCGGACAGGTGGCTGAAATCGTGGAAATCTCTTCCCTTATAAAACGGGTTGACCAATATCGAAAAAGGTACCGCCTACTGCTGGGGATCTAGCCAATCAACAACTTCTTCTACTCCATCCTAGGAGAAGGAGGAAGAGAAGCCGAGAGGCACTCGGGAAAACACTCGATGTAGAGACGCTGAAGGGACTCGAGAGGCCTCGCTGAAAGGACTCTACACTGTGGAGACACACCAGCAAAAGAGGTACTGGCCTTTACTGTTGCCGGGACCACAATGAAGACCATAATAAGGCAATAATGGGGCGTTCCTGAGTCATCCGGCCAGCAATCTCCATAGAACTGCAAGCCCAATCTGAATAAAGTATAACATAAATAAAATTCCTGTCAAGTACGTAATAGCTGTGTTTTTCCTTTTATCGTCATTACTGTTCTTTACTATGAAGAGCGCAGATTTCTTAAACTATAACAAGGACGAAAAAAATTAATAACATTCTTGTTGGAAATTTAATGCTCTTTAATTTTTAAATAAAACGTTTTAAGCTAAGACCAATGTTTTCGAGATAAAATCTAAAAGCATGACCATCTCCTCCGTTCCTCTCTTTAACCCTGCTCCTAGATCCGGAGAATTTTAGGATATTTACCTAATAACTAGTCCAAACAAAGTACGGAAGTTAATTTTGGCGATCCGGTCATTTCCGTCCACACTTCCCTTTTGAGTATTCATTGACTGGACTAATAGGATTTATCTTGTTGATTCTTTGTCGTATTTATTGAGTTGTTTATGATGTTCTTTATTGAAACGAGACTTCGAAATCATACTCGGATAATCTTCAAGGTGTAGAAGAAATCTTTATAAACCAGTATGGAGCAGGACAGCCTGTTTAGGGAAACATCTGTATTCAGCTAAGGGATCGGTTCCCACCTGCTTTGTGTGAAATTGGTTTCGTTCCGGCGAGAGAAGAACCCCCGCAATCAAGGAGTTACTACCGAGTCCCTTGTTACTGAAAGTATAGCCTCCTATGGAGGTGGCTGGCGCGAGTCCACCTATCCATGTTTCTTCATATCGATTTTGGAATATTCAGAGGTATACTACCTTCGTCAAAATTATGTCACAATCGGCAAATGCGTTTTTTTTTATTCTACTGCAAAAATAAAAATAGTTGCATATTAAAGTTAAATAGAAAAATTTCGATATACATAAATATTATTTCATTGCATGTAACTTAAACGGCCGAATTAATTACGAATTGATTCGTATCCGTTTTTTGTATTTATGTTTATTTATTATTTATTATTAAAATATTTATATCCATTACAATTTTGGCAATATGAAAAAAAAAATTTCATATACGAGTTATAGAATAGAATATAGTTTATGCAGAAAACAATTCTGTCCTACCATATGCCATAATCTATTGGAAGGTGTTATGAATCAAAATTAAATAAAATATAGTATTTTGTTTTATTTTATAATTTTAATTATCTATGTAACAATTAATGAGATATTTGCAACTAAAAACTCATAACGAAAATATTAATAACATGAAAAGAAATGAATATAAATTGCAACTAATTTATTATAAATATACATAAATATTGATTCATTTATTTATTAACAACTGTTTGAGCTCTTGACCCAGTTGAGTCATTTTTACTGTATACCAAGTTTACAAACATTTAATAATTAAAAAAGTTCATCAGGATGGGATAGAATGTTTTATATATAAATGGTTACAGAAAATAAGCATATTAAAAAAAAAAAAAAAAAAGAAATATTAAAAATATTAACTGTTGAATTTGTGCCGAAATTTTAAGCCATCCTCAGACTTATCTGAAAAGGCCCTTATTTAGTTTATTACAAACATATTAAACTATAATAACATATAAAATATATTACAATTTATCTCATAAATATGTTAAAATACCTAACAATAAAAATATATCAATGTCCAATACGGACCAGGTTCAATATTCATGATGATAAATATAAAATTAAAATAAATAACAAGGTTAGGATTAAACTACTTTATTATTTAATACGTAGAAATATTTACTATATTGTTAAAATTCTGACACATACAAAATTTAAAATTAGGGAGCCACCTCTTTCTTAATTGCTAGTACATTTGACACTTCTAAGAGGAAGGGCTTTTTATGTTATAATTGAAAACGCCAATTAAAATAATTACATGTAACCATTAACAAATATATAATCATTAAGTTAAAATCAATTGATTATTATTTATAACCAAAATTACTATTAATTTATTTACATATCCACTATAAATTTAAATGTTTTGTTATATATATGGATTCAAGTATTTTTCGTTTGCAATTGTTATTTTCTATTGCTATTATCCTAGTACCATTAAAATTAAAATCACATTTGCTTTATGCCAATCATTACATTATCTTTTTATATTCTGGAATTTCAATTACTTTGGTGTTGGCCAATACCATTTCTCAAATTGTGTTCAGTTTGCCCAATATAACAAGTATGACTATTATTATCAATATTGTCAGTATTTCTAGTCTATGCAATAAATTTGAGAAATTCTTTTAGCTGTATCCTCTATTTTAATCGTGACTTTATTATTAATATTAAATATGGATTGTAATTTATTAATTGTCCTTTTATCAAATTTCAAATCTGCTAAATTGTATTTTTCTTTAATTTTTAGGTATTAAGTCAGTTAATTTGTACATTGATTTGGGTTTGTGGTAAACATATTTTCAGTCTTTACATATATTTATGTAAATCTCATTTCACCTAAAATTGACAAACATATTTATATATAATAATAAATTTAAAAAGAGTCAAATTAATAGTAAAAAAAATTCAATTTTACATACGTTTTTAAGACCTAAACAGGTACTATAAAAGAACTAATTTTACAAACTAGAAACAAGGAACTCCTAAATTACATATAGAAAATATATAAAAATGTATTACTTGGTGAAAGGTTATCTTTGTCGTTGTAGATAATTAGCAAACACTTAATCTTTAAGTTAATTAAATATCATAATTTAAAATGAGCATTAGATTTACGTTACTTCCTCAGATTATTATATGGAACATAGGTATTCAAGCCAATTATATTTTAATTCTTCTTTTATATCTATTCATATAAATGACATAAATGGAGGTAAAGCAAAATGAAAAAAGAAGCACAAAGAAAAAAATAGCTTATATTGAAAAGATAAACAATAAATCTTCGCTCGACATCTATATGTTGTTTAGAGAGGCAAGTATATTAACCAGGCTCCTTTGGAACCACTATATTTTCTCTGCCTTTCCATTCCAATGATAATTCACTATTATATGGAGCACTTCAGCATTAAACTACTAAAGAATTTATTAGTTTGTTATATACAGTTTTTTTCAGGTAATGTTATTCTTCGATTTTGTATTGAATTCAAATTTAATTAATAACTAAAATATTTGAATTCTAATAGTGTCATTTGAATTCCAAGCAGGCATAATTAATGCTATCGTTCGGGCATTAGTTTGAAAAATAATTGATAATGTTCACGTTCTTGCATTCACTTACAAATATATGAAATATACGGGTTTATCAGGAGGAAATGTTAAAATTAATTAAGGAACGAATATTGTATCAAAAATATAGTTTAGTGCTAACCATAACTTTTTATATCAATCCGTTTTCGAGATACGACTTTTTAAATGGTATTACAAGAAAACCACGTTTTTTCCAAATAAATGTCCTAATTTCTCTACTGTAGCCCAAATACCTCAGAGCACCTTAGCGCATAATTACTAATTGTTGAGGTACATATTTCATCTATATTTTATTCTTATAGGACTATAATAAAGCTTTCTGAAAAATTTATAAGTTGACAATTTTCACATCTCCCGGACTGATACGTTTAAATGAAATGATTATTTTTCTCTGTCTTCAAAACTAAAACCTAGAGAGAAAATAAATACTTATACACTTTTTTCTCCTTGTTAGCATACTCACATGTATAACGCACTGCAAAGGCTTACAGAAAAAAATTGCAATTTTTTTAATAAAAAAGCTATGAAAGTTAAAGGGTGCCTAAAAAACGTAGCCAAATTCCTGCATACTGATTTACCCTTATTACTCCTTTTATTTTATTTTCACTCTTAATAGTTCTTCCATTGTAAGTCCCATTTTCTTTAATTTCCCAGTTATACTGTACGGTTTGACGATAGATTGTGAATGTATAATATTAAATGAGCATTATCGGTTTCTACAACCGATTTACCAAATAGTAAATTCACATGGCAGCCCTCCTCTATTTCCGTTTGTAACTTCAATTTCATCTTAATTATTTTTATGAACCATTCCACACAAAATTTACAACAACAAAAAAAAATCAGGATTGCGGTTTTTAAAAAAGAGTGAAACTTGATATTAACATTCCATGCATAAATATAGTCGAAAATTCAAATGTTTCAGATTTTTTCCCATTTTTAGTTTTTGAGTTATAACTATTAAAAAAATACAAGAAAGCCGACTGTTTTTTTAAAATGTTTTGAATGATTCAATCCATAAAAAGGGTAATCGGCTGGTCTGTGGAAATTATAGAGACATTCCCTTACTCTCGTGAGCAAGTGTTGTCCAAATGTTTCAGCACCAACTCCTTCTAACGCATCATGCATGAGAAAATATGTGAATATAAGCTTATAGAAGTTTATGACAGTGTACAAGGCAGAGAGAGAACTCGAAAACCTGAGAAGCTAATTAGAAAGGAAAGACTCACCATGGGAGAAGTTAGATGCATGGTGCAGACTGGAGGAGCAAGATCTGAGGTATTTATCTCGGGGAAAGGACTAAGCCAAGGGGATGCATGAATATGTCTCCTCTTTGATTTAGCTCTCGAAAAGACCATTAGAGAGCCTGGCCTTGAAATGGGTGTGGTATTATTCAGTCTAACAGTACAATTTCTTGCTTACACTGATGATATCGACATTGCTGGACGCTGCTTCCTTAGTTTCTCTGATGGATTCTCAAAATTAGTGGAAGCAGCGAGAAAAATGGGGCTTAAAGTAACTATAGCAAAGACCAAATGGCCACAAAAAATATGTCCAGGCCCGAAGAAGAAATCATTATCGGAAGATATAACTTTGAAAAACTTCCTGAGTCTGCCTATCTCGGATCTTTCATAATTCAAGACAATACTGTGGATTCCGAAATTAAACGAAAAGTGCCAATCGTTGATATTTTTGCCTCAGTCTGTATTTTAGGGACCGTGCCTTGTCTAAGGACACAGAAATTCATTTATACAAAACAATTATTCCGCCAATTCTTCTTCGTAACGCAGAAACGTGGACTATCTCCCAAACTGGTGAGCAGAACTTGATGGTCTTTGAAAGGAAGATTCTGCGTAAAATCTTTGGAGGTGTGAAGGTTGACCAGGTCTGGAGAAGTCGGACATGCCAGAAGCTCAAAGAATTATTTAAGGCATCAGACGTAGAAATAGGTCTGAGAGACTAAGAGGCTCAGTAGATAAAGGTGGACCGGACACTTTGCTGGAATGGCTGAGAATGATCTGGTAAATAAAATAATGAGAGAGGTACATCACGGATCAAGGCGCAGAAAAACGCAGAGACTGGTGATGTCAGATCCATGTTAGGTGTGAGGAGCTGGATGGCAGCAGTACAACATCGGACCAATTGGTGGAGGCTGATGCAGGAGGCATCGAGCTGTTGCGCCGGACTGTATAGTATAGAATCATTCAAAAGCTTACAGCAACCAACATTAATTGTCCTAGGGGCTCAAAATAGTATTATTCTGTTCAGAAATACATGGACTTTAATTCGATTATTTTATTTTACCAAACCAATGTTAAAATGTTCAAACACTACCAAAAAGTTATATTTTTTTTTACACAAAAATGAAATTTATAATTTTTTTGAAAAGATATATATGTTATACATACATTTTATAAAAATGTATGGACCGAATTTCATGTTGGATTCTTTATGGGGTCTATTAAAAACAAAATAAAAGCTTGTATTTTTATGCCAAGTTTTTTTTCAAACTGAAATAGATATACACTATATATACCATATTTTATATATAATAACGCCACCATGAACTTTGATCCATGCATTCGTGTCATGTGTATATGTAACACATATTGTTTTTAAAAAAATCACTTTTTGGAAATTTATAAACATCTTAAGATTGGTTCGGTAAAACCAAGTAACAAATCAACCCACGTCATTTTGAAAAGAGCTTTCTAGGACTAATAGTTTTGGAGCTATAAGCCTACGATCCTCCAATTAGTTTCTCAAAAAGGCTTTTTGTCTTTGCAACCAATTTCATAGATTTACGATTTTACAACTCAAATCGAACAAATCCTGCTAAATGAGACTTTCCTTTCTTCGGATGCAAGAATTGATATAACATCTTGGCACTTTCTGGATGAAGTTAATATTGTGGAAGATGAAGGCTACACATACCGGATGTGTAATAGAGGTATACCCAACTGGAGCTGGGCGGGGTTTTATTGCCTCGCCTAAGGTAGCGCCTATTTGAATATGAATCCAGGAATACATCACAAATAGGTTTAGCCTAACATTTCCATTAAATGGCCCTTTGTCAAATGGGTCGGAAGGCTATTTGGGAAGCACCGTGCCGTTTAGAGAAAACAGGAGGCTAATGGCTCTCAGGCAACGTAAAAAAAAATGCCACCATTTGCATTTCTGATTCCCTATCCTTGAGAGTAGGGGAGACATTGGGAAATTCTTCTTAAAACGATATTTGTGTTTTCTTGAAGGGTTAATAGATTAAACATTTCAAAAATATAAATCAAAAATGATCAAATTAAAACCCTAAAACAAATCATAAAAATTAGACATCTAATAGTCCCAGTAGTAATGTTACTGTTTCTACCAAGTTTATTAAAACGCTTTAAAGTATTACATACATTTTTATTATTTACTTGTTAAACTTCTTAATAATATTATTAAAAGTGTTTTGGGATCATTTTACCAAGAGTAAAAAAAAGGAAAAAAAAAGAAAATGAGTTTTCATTATTATTTTTTAGGCTTTGGTAAAGCGATTCCAAAATACTTAATATTTTTCTCCTATCTTCATAAATGTGCGGATGAATCTTCAAATAAGCCACCATTTTTAAACAAAATGGTAGATGGTAATCTCGAGTTCTACGAATCATCCTGGGGTGATCTGTGACTTCGTTGCCAAATATGAAAACAAATCAGTCGAGCATTCTTGAAGAAAAGCTGGATGGACTAATATTTTTTTCTTTTTTTGATTTTTCGATTCCAGGTATCTTAAAAAGTAAAATCTCAAAAAAAAAAATCGACTACCAACGCTTACTATTGAAAATAATAAACCAACAATTGAAAAAAAATTGTCTAAGTGTCATAATACGAATCAGTTCCTTCCACATTTTAGTTGTTTCACATTTTACTAGCCCTGAAGAAGAACCAAACGGTTAGACCGAAACGTTGCCTTAAAATAGCAACAATTTATTTAATTGAATTAAACTAAATATATTTTTAAAATTAATTTCAGTTGCGTCGTGTATTTTCAATTACTTTGATATTGAAAAACTGTTCGAACATAACCTTTCCCAAATGTGGTAATTTTACCTCCCTTTTCATTCAGCGTATCTTGAACTGTTTTATAGTGGTGTATTTTGGTATGCCATTTTTTGACAGCTGATATGAGATGTGCTTCCTCTGATCTGCGTTTACACGATATTATCGTTTACTGTCCGGGTAATACCTTAATTGGCGAAACTTCGATCGGTAAGTTATTAGTTCGGTATTAAAGATACTTAAGAATTTGTTTCGGAATCTTTATATATATATATATATTTATTTTATTTTTTTTATATCGAATCGACTTATCGAAATACTTATTCCGAAATAATTATTCGCATGTCTTTAGCTAACCTATTTTGAACTAGAGATCTCCCATGTCGGCGTCCCTCTCCTAACCCTTCCTCAATCATTACCCTACGTTACCATTAATTATTACTCTATTCCACGTGACGATCAATAGCTGATTGTCTATTAATAACTGGCTCCCTTTTGTCAGAGAATAGAATAGAGATTATTCAGATCACGTTAACAATTGTGTCCGATTAAATGAAAACACCCATTAGACGGTGGCAAGAATAAATATGAAAAAATTCACTCACTCACTCTATGGCGCTACAGCCCTAGAAGGGTCTGGACCTCCTCCACAATCTTACTCCACTCTTCTCTATTCTGGGCGAGTCTCCTCCATCCTCTGATTCCCATTTCTCTCAATACCTTCTCCATGCAATCCGACCATCTTAATCGTGGGCGTCCCCTCATTCTTTCTCCTCCGGGCACACCATCTAGCAACTTTTTAGATATCCTACACAGTATACATGCGCCAATAGAGGATAGCGAAGATGAGGATAAAGACTATTTTTATGATACCCTCTCCAGGGAATATGCTGGAATCTACTGCCTAGGCATGATGTAAAAATTATTATGGGAGACATGAATGCCAAAGTTGGTAAAGAGATGGCATTTAGGCCAACAATCGGAGCACATAGTAAACATGATGTGTCTAATGACAATGGGCTGAGAATTATGAAAAAATTACAAGAATAAAATAATGTAATTATTTATAATAATAATTAGATGGGTGTTTTAGAGGATGCAGCGGTTAATAAGATGTACAAAATTTAAAACTTACAGTCAAAGGAGTAAACAAATGAAGGAAAGTGAAATATAAATTACAACTTAACTATTATAAATATACAACTTAACTATATAAATATTTATACAACTTAACTATATAAATATTTATACAACTTAACTATATAAATATTTATACAACTTAACTATATAAATATTTATACTTAACTATTGAAGATAAAAGACCATCATCACTACTTACGCTGATGACATCTCAAACCCTGCAGTCACACATCACAGCCATTGAAGAATGGTGTAAAAACTGGAGAATTAAAATAAATCCCAACATATCCCATCAAATCACCTTTACCCTACGTCGTAAACCTACTACATCCTGTCCTAGAGTATCCTTTAATAATATACCATTTATCCCTGACGAACAGATCCGCGACCTAGGACTCCATCTTGATAAACATGGAACCCTCATACAAGACTGAAACGACAAGAAACTGCTCGTAGATTCCGATTACTATAACACTTACTTGACAAATTCTCCAAAATCCTTCGAAAAATCCTTAATGCACAAATCCTCATTTGTTGCAGATTTAGCCCGAAATAGATATACCTCCTTTAATTCCAAACTCCTTGCCCATACCAACCCTCTTGTTCGTAGCCTTTCATCCCCATGTGTTCCTGATAATCCTCTGAAGCGTCTGAAAAGAAGATGGCCACGGGACCTTCTAACTTAAATTAGTCATTGAAGTGCTACCAATGGATGGTTACTTCACAAGCCATTATCATGCCTTATACTCTTACTTCACACTTACTTGTTATATTATTGTAATACATTTGTGAATTTCAATAAATAAATAAAATAATAAAAAAAAAAAAAAAGATAATAGATACAGATTCGCTATTTTTTTTTCAACCTTCAACAACTCCTTATTTCTTATAGATTTTTATCTCTTTCCTATGTCCCATTTTTTTCTCCTTCCTGCCTATAAAGATTTTACCACTTCTACTTCAAAATTTCCTTGGTTTTCTGCAAAATAACTACACACAAAGAACTCCATTAAAATGCGTCATTCTACTGCCAACTGGCGAATAATCAAAGTAAGCTACTATATTTTTATTCATCCTTTTTTTTTCTTCTCTTTTGTTATCTCTTCTCTTTCCTTTATGGTTGTGTTTTTATCTGTTCCTTTTTATTCGATTCTAACTATCCATATTGTTGTCTTTTACAAATTTATCTACCCCCCTTCCGTTTCCTTACCACTCATATAACACTATTTATTATTGTACGACTTCTGTATTTTAAGATAATATTTTTATGTTTACTATTTTAATCTTTTCTTCATATTTCTCTCATTTCAACACTAAATTTTATTCTAATGAAACCTAAATTATTGAAGCTGGATTAGAGAAAAATGTATATATTAGGTTAATACGGTTAATTGTACATAATGACTTAAATGCAGATTTAAAAAAAAAATACAGCTAATGATTATTGTGGTTCAATAACATATGAAACTATCCAATTGAAGATTTCTTTTTTAATTTTGTTTGTGGTCGGATGTTGAATATTGGCTCAATAAATTTTGTTTCTTTCCTTAAATTGAATAAGTAGATATTTTATTTTCTAAATGAATTACTATTTACAAATTTGAGTATTATTTCTTACGAGTTGAATAACTTAGTTGATAGAGTAGCACTGTTTTAAGATTTTCATTTTTTTTATTACTATTTCACTGCTATGTAAATTATTTATTTTTTAATATGACATTCGATACTGGTCCCATTTCTTACTTTTTTATTTATACAAATCTTTGTATACCGTTATTAAGGCGAAAATCGGTCAGTCCTATTCCGTATAACATCAGGTCTTCTTAATAAATAAAATATCTATTTCCATTTGGTATAATTCCGTAATAATAGCATTCTGGATTCTAAAATTGATACCTAAGGAAGACGAAAACTGCATTAGAGAAAGAATAAAATTAGTCAAGATATCAACGTCAACAGTGAGAAGATTTCAGGTGGCAGTTGAATAATTTACATCCATACCGTGTAACAAAAAAAATTACAACGTATCGCTTTTTTTTTCACATTTTTCTTGTTCTGTTGTTCATTTGCCTGCGATAAATTATTTCACTGTCACTCTTTTGATAGTTATCCATATTTAAATGAATCAATTTTTTACTTTTAAGGCATATTTCTATTTCGAATATTTTTATTTTTTTTCACTATTTAATTTACAAATAAGAGTGGGAAAACAGGAAAAATTTTATTATATATATATATATAAATATATATTTTTTTAAAATACCTATGTAAAGGAGGATTAGAAGATAGCATAAATAAAAGTATTAAAATGGTGAAGGAATGAAAAAAACTGCTACAGACCGGTCGATCGCAAACAAATCGCTCAAAAGGAAGGAGGTAATGAAGTGAAAGTTTGAAAAGCGGATGATTAAGCTCCACGATTGCTCCATGGTCCGAGATCTGTTCACACTTGCCACTCCTTCCCTTTTTGATATTTCAGAAGGAATAATATTACTATAATCGAATAAATTACACCTAAATTTTTATTCATTTATGATTTTGTTTTATCATATTTTTGTACAGCAATAATATTTCATTGCATCTTTTATTCTTTTAATATTTTAGTCATTGCTAGTTATTAATCCTTATGAGTAGTCGAGTAGAAGAATAGTCGCTAATTATTACATGATAGTAATTTATCATTAGTTTCATCGTGTATGTGCCAATCACCCCTATTGCACATAATATGTAATTACAATGTGTAGAACTGCATAAACTTTTATTCAGAACCAGAAATAGCAATTTAGCAAGAGAGGGCAAAGTTAATTTTTGCTCTTTCACCCTCCTGCCACCTCAAATTAGAGTCAAACGTTTTATAATAGTAGCGGTATTTTAGGTAGGGTGGTGTGGAGTAAGTGCGTTTTCGAGATAAGTGCGTAATTGTCTCATTAAATCCAAACCCTCAACTGGTTAGAGCTTTTCTTCTTAGAGCATGAAACCTAAAAACTGATGTATCAGAAATCAGCCACGAAAGTTCAATAAGGTGAAGTATAACGAGTGGTGAAAATATCAGTTCCAACCTATTGATAAAGTCTGCAATAGAGCTGTATCGAAGTTTATCTACAGGTAGGCAATTTTTTTTTTTTTTTTTTTGTCGTGATCCGAGCCAACTGAAGTTGTTCTTTAAAATACTTTGTGATTTACATTTCTCCATAACAGTTTCCTATTTTTAAGTGCTTTTTCGCAGTCATCCAGCAAAACATGATGTAGGGAAAGTACTGCCAGACCTCGACTTCGATTTTCGACGGAAATACACGTTTTAAGGTCCCCTGAATCTCGCAAAATGGTCTGTGTCTTTGTGTGTATGTGATTAGTCTAGCTCAATAACGTAAAGTTGTACGATACTGAAATTACGTATTTAAGGTTTTCACATGCATGAGATGTTACAGCAACATTTTCGTCAAAATCGACTAACCGGAAGTGCCACTTTATATAATCGATTTTACACTTTTTTACAATTTTCTCGAAAACGGCTCTAAAGATTTTGATGAAACTTACCTAAATTATTCTTCATAAAAACCTTTAACTTTTCATATATGTGGTACATTAACGAGGACATGCAGAGAAAAAAATTATGATGAAAAAAATATTTTATTTGTTCTTAACTTAAAAAACATGCAATTTATAGTAAATTATGCATAGAATTGTATGAAACGTTATTAAATTGTCTAAAAAACAAAAAAAGAATCATCAAAATCGGGCCAGTATTAGCTAAGCACATCTGAAAGGAGATCAATCAGAAGGCCAATCTGTTATAAACAATATACTCTGTTATAAAGTAATTAAAGAATACAAAAGCGGAAATTAACTTAATAATTTCTACTTTCATATTATTTAATGGAAAGAAAATATTTTCATGAAAACTAAACCGAAACTTTTAAAATATATTTTCAACTTTACGAAGTTAAAATATATAGGTAGTGTACAGAATTGTTGTACTAAAATTGTTTAAAAAACTGTTTTATTGTACTGAAGTGGGAGAAGATGTGAAGAAGTGAATGCTGCTGAGTTTATTTCAAGCATTGTTTATGTGAACTTTTTAAAATTATATTAAAAACATAATTATTAGAAGACTGTAAGGGAAAGTTGTGTGATGCGCGCACCGCACCAGAATTTTTTCAATGCATTTATTCAATTATATTCCAAATACTATTTTTATATCTGAATGGAGATTATAAAATGTATATATTAGACTAGCTTTGACTTTTTTCGACGATTACACCAGTATAATAATCCTCCGGAAACTGAACTATTTTGCACTTGCTTCAAAACCGCTCTTTATTGAATAATGAGTCTTCCAGATACGCACTTATTCCTAAAGACAAAGCTGAGTGCGTTCTAAGTACTATTCGATCAAATTATCGATTCGATGAAAATGGACGTGGTTGAAACGTTGGTTTGAATGTAATATTTTACATAATCGTCTGAGGAACATTTAAAAAAAAAAAAAAAGAGGAAAAATCTAACTTCAAAAATAAAAATTTTAACATTCATTCAAAGTCTAATTTTGTAAAATTTAGTGCACATTTCCCTCACACCAGCCTGATATGTTTCGAAATAAAAATCATCATCTGTGAGCAGACGCCATTTCTTCTCAGAAGGATGCGCATACAGCATAAACCTTTGTAGACATCGGAACGCCCTGGATCTCAAAATAGATGTTTCCAAAAAAGTTTATTATTCGTTATTTAAGAAATTTCATGTCTTTAAGTGTAAAGTATTTATTTAAAAAATGCAACAATCTTTCTACCTTAAACCTCTTCTTAAACGTTCGCATTTAAATGAAGTCAGTGCCGGATTAAATGTAACCAACCGAGCCTCGTAGTAGCACCGTCGACTGTGAGAAAATGAGTTAAAGTAGTTTTAATTTGGAATACAATTATTTTAAGTTTATTTTAAAGGATTTATATTAAACGATTATAAGTTGAAAACCGACGAAACTACATACGTAATAAAGACTATGTATGTTTTATATTAATAATGGGGAGAAGGAGAATTCTAGTGGAATAATTTCTTCCTTAATATCTCTATAATCCTTTATTATTTTTTGCTACATCGTTCCACCAACGTTTCGGGATACTCCCTCATTCTCAAGGAGTTTTTTTTTTTTTTTAAATCTATACTCCTATTGTCAAGATCCATCACTATTGATTTTGTTTGCTAATAAATACAATTAATTTAACCAGAAAAACTGTGTTTTATATCTTTAAAAATATTGCCAGGAGCACACTACACATTTTGCATCTATTTTCATCATTACCACACTGTTACGTTAATGTTTAGAGAACACGATTTAATATTTGAATATTTTTAAAGCGATATCCTGAGTGATAATGGGGATGTTAACGATTAATTTAATCGAAAAATAAATCATTGTTATAACATTTGTTTATTCTTTTTTGTTTGCGAGTATTGCATAAATTGCATTACATCGTTATCATTACTTTAATAAATTACATGCATTAATACCTATAAACGTCTAAAAATTAGTTGTTGGTATAAAATTTAATTAACCTACTGAATTTGATTAATTTTTATAAAATCTGTATTCAAGTGAAACGGGTAAGGACTCTATAAAAAATTAGATATTTTATTAGACTCTATATATTACTTCGTTGTGCCACTATTTTATTTGTGCAAGAAAATATATTGAATTGAAAAGATGAGAAGTGCCCCGAGATTTTCATTGCTTAGGGGCCACTTGGCTTGATACGGCCCTGAATGAAGTGTTAATAATCATTCTCAGTTATCTGATTTTTTTTTTTTTTTTTTACTTAACGTGCCTTAATTTCATTTTAATATTCCTGATATGGAGATAAAGTCTTTGACGTAATCCTAGGTTCTATAGAACAGAGGTAGCATAAGCAAGAGCACTGAGTCAGGATTATAATTGCACTATTCGCTGTAAACAGCGCCTATTTCCGTGATAGCAATGTACATGACAGCTTGCAGTTTCCTTCTCACGGCTAACATATTACTCCCTGTTACTTCCATACAATCCTTTGTGAGTGACGTGATATGTTCCTATTTACCGTAGTAGGTGAAGCAGGAGTCGAATGAGACTCGGTAAATCTTTACTATTCCCGGTTTTCATCATATCATATTTCTCTAATAACTATACGCGAGGTGTCTTACGAAAGTGTTTACTGTGAAGTTATTTTAATGTAAAATCTTCATGAAAGATAAATGCGGTAATACAGCCTCCTACCTATTTCAAACTTTTTTGAACGCTAGTAATATTAAAAACTTGCTGGTTGTTAAATGATTGATAAAAGAATAAATAAAAGTTTGACGCTTATAAATTTTGTTTTCCTATTTCTCATTTGGAGAGAACTTATAGTTGAGAACTTGATTTATCAGGTTAGATATGTATTTTAGGAGATTAATTAAATACAAAAATACAGGTTTTAAATATCTCTATTGTCATCGTATTTAATTAATGTTTGTGCATACATTGTTTGCTGCTATCTGTTTACCATGTTTTTGAAAATATCTATTGAGAAATAACGAATTATTTAATATTCTTCCTATATCTAGAACTCTCATACTCACAAAAAGCTGTTAAATTAACAGTGAAACGAAATCTAAGTTGGCCATTACAGATTTTTAGCCAGTATTACCTCTAAGGTTGTATTTTTTTGCTGATTGTTAAATGGCTGATGTTAAACGAATAAATCTGTATTTCCTTAATTGATCATAATTAATATGCACGAATGTTTGTGATCTTGAACATTCATATTCATCCATTGATATGTATAAATATGAATATCTTTCCACTAGAAGAGGTCAAAAATTTCAATTAGAAAAAAACAGTTATTCCTTTATAATCCTTTCATAAAATAATTAATTAATAAAAGTAGATCATTTTAAATATTATATTTCATATATTTGATTTATTATTATTTATTTCTTTAACCCGTATCTATATAATAAAATCCTAAGGTGCGTCCGACAGTATCTGTCGTTTAGGCCCGCTAAACCCTCTTAACCTTTCAGCATTGCGGGTACTGTATAGCCTTCCCCGTGTCTATTTCTAGGTTACGTCAATAGAAAATTTATGAACATCTGATAGAGAATATAGAAAATTTCAGTAGACAACTTTATTGTGGAGGGGTAAATATTTGTAAATGTTTACTGTGGGATTGGGTAAATATTACCAGATTACTGTGGTATTAAGATTACATTATATTAAGATATAAGATATTATATTATAGATATTATAAGATATTATATTACAAATTAAAATATTATAAGATATTATATTATATTATATATAAGATATTATATTACATTATATTAAGATATAAGATATTACATTATATTAAGATTACTGTGGGAATGGGTAAATATTTACTGTGAAGTTAATTTAAAGTAAAATATACATGAAAGATAAATGCGATCATTCAGCCTCCTACTTATTTCGAACTTTACTGAACATTCAAACCTAATTTTTCACTGGTATTAATATTCAACTGAATTTTTAACAGCCGTTGCTATGAAGACCATTTAACACGCTTCCCGATGAGAAAATAAAATAAAGCAAAAACAAACACACAGTGATAGCCTCAACAGCTATGCATGTCGATCATGTCAAACGATACTAGCCTCGTAACTGGCTTTTTGCACTGATTATTTTTATTTATTTTTACAATTTGAATGAAAACCTTCATATCTGATAGCTCTGTGGCATAAAAATTGGTGGAGATCGATATTAAACTTAATGGGAAGATTACGAGATTTGCACTCAAATTGAAAACAACGCTGCAAATTATTGCGCAATGGTTTATTATTTACAAATATTTATATATGTTAAAAAAAAAAGGATAAATTAAAAAAAAATTATCTCGATTAAATATATCGTTGGCTTGGAAGAAGAAAGCCACATTACGAAAAAATGGAATTTTACAGGAGAAACATTTGAAGTTAGCATATTTAGGTTTATCGCTATCCCTAATTCACTGTTGAAACATGTATTCGGAAATTTTCTTAGTCAATACTGCTTACCTTTTTTAAAAAAATAAACATTTATCTTCATTTTTTTATCATTTAAACATGAATCGTGAATTAAATTGTGGCATCTTTTTTCATAAAAAAAAAATAAAGTAAATTGTAATTACTTCATTATTCAAACTAAAAATAAGACATTTTTCTAAAAGAAATGTACGTGATTAGAAGTTCTCCAAGCAAAAAACAAAACAAAAAGTTTCTGATTGTGGCGCTCTTCTTCCTAGCCAGCGATATATCTGTCGAGAGTAATTTACAAGTACCAGAGTATTAGAGGAAAGCCAATTGAATGTTTAGTATATTACTATAAATAGGCATTTCTTCCGATTCCTGTACACGAAATCTAAAGGAAATGGATGATAAATAAATTTCAAGTACAGAAATCGAAAAAAATGCCCATTTATAGTAAACTATTTAACATTCAATTGGCTCTCCCCGAAAACTGGTATTTTAGTCATAAGCCTTATGACTTTGATTAACCTTGGAGGAAGCCACGATTTTTGTATTCTACGTATCTTGAAACGTAGAAACCCAAATTTCGAGGGACGGTTTAATTTATTTTTCTTGTTAGTTTATAATGCCTCATTATAGAAAGAACAAAATCTACCCAAGTAAAAGAATTAGACAAAAATCTATTGATCTTTCTGTTGAAGTCTATAGTTAATAAGCGTTTTGCACTTTTGATTGAATTTGATGAATATATTCCTTCTCCGTTTTATAATGTTGATTTAATTTTAAATATCGCACTATATATTTAAACAAATCTGGTCTTAGAGATAAGCAAAACGTCTGAATTAATTTTCGAATCAAGTAATTTGGCAACCTTCCGAATTTCCCCAACTCAACGACCCCCGGACAAACAAGACGAGGAGAGGCTGTTTAATGAGATAGTTGGGAGCCGACAATGGCTCCTTAATATAATATTTGGCGCCTAATAACTGGGCCATTCACTCTGTGGAGCAGTTTTAAAATTCAATCTCGCCGCGAAGAGAGAGGGGAGAGGGGTTGCAAAGTAAACGCTTGTAAATGAAGTGGATGAACAGGCTAATTTAAGTCCGGCCCCCCTCTTTTGGATAGCCCCATTAACATCTTATTATCTCTCTATCTTATAATAATAATTTAGTTCGTAGCCAGGTATTCGGGTTTGCTTTTAAAAAACATCTTCCTAATTTACATATTTTTTCTTGTATTTTACTGAGCCTGAAGAACGAGCTGAAATGTTTTTGAGTAGATAAAATCATTTTGCAACCAGCCAGTTTTAAGTTAATCAAATGAATGTCCAGCTTTCATTTAGAGATGGGTAAAAATTTCAACAACTATTTAATTAACTTATATTGAAGTAAATCTTACTGTCCATCATAATGCTGAAGGATATGCGGAGTAGAGTCGTACTGAAATACGGTTTTATAATACTTTTATAAGGCTGGTCTTAAATTTATAGCCTTCTGGAAATTTTTATTATATCTTGAATGTGCTGAACCTAGAAATGCACTTTGTGAGAATGAGACGTGTAGAAGATCTAAAGAAAATGTGGACAGAAGTACTGCATTGCATTGATTGCTCTACGCTGTTAAGGTACTCGGATTGTTGAGTCGGTAGACAATATAAAAGTTTTTTGTGAATGAAAATTGATGATCGGATGCCCAATAAAACGATAAATAAATTCATTCGCGATACGGATTCATACTTTATTATAATATAGAGACGGGATTTCTCCATAAGAATTGATCAATAATTTGTTTTGTACATAAACAAACAATTTGAGAAAATTTTATTTTAAAAACAAAACTGAAGAATGAAGAGACACTCGTCTATATAATAAAAACCTTGCGAATGTAGATAAAAACGTGTGCATGACCGTTGTCATGACAACTTCATGCCCGTGGAAGCAGGTTTACAACAAACATATTATTAGTTTAACATCAGGTTAACGTTTATAAATTTTGGTTTTCTATTTCTCATTTGAAGATAAGAATGGAAAAAGTGTAGAACTTGATTTATTATGTTTCATATGTATTTTATCAATATGTATTTAGGAGGTAAATAACATTTTAAAAAATACTGACTTTAATTATCTTTATTGTAATTGTATTTAATTATGTCTGTGCATCTATTATTTGATGATATCTATTGTTCATGCTTTTTACTGAAACGATGTGGAATAAAAAAATAAATATTATGTTGGGTACTATTTCAACCACACTTGGGACGAGCCCAATTTATTAATGTATTTAATACAATCCGAAAATATCCATAGTGGAATAACCGATTATTTAATGTTCTTCTTATATCTAGAACTCCTATACTCACCTCTACCTATACAGACTATTAACCAGTATAGCAGTCTACCTCTAAGCTTGCAATTGTTAAATGATTGATAAAAGAATAAATCAGTCTTTCCTTAATTGGTCATAATTAATATGCACAAATGTTTGTGATCTTAAAAATCCATGTTCATCCATTTGTAGGTATAAATATGCATTGCTTTCCACTAGAGCCGGTCACAAATTTCAAATTGCAAAAACAGTTATTACTTTATAATCACTACATAAAATAATGAATTAATAAAAGTAAATAATCTTAAATATTATGCTTTAATTATTTGATATTTTTGATTTATTATTATTTACTTTTAGTTTTAACCCATATTTGTAAATAAATATCTATATTGTGAAACCCTTAGGTGCGTCTAGCCTTCCTCGTGTATATTTCTAGGTCGTATCAATAGAAAATTTATGAGCAGCTGATAGTGAATCCTGTAAACCTGTAAACAACATTATTGTGGATGAGGGATCAATAAATAAGGCTAAATAAATAAATATTATGTTTTGCATTAGAACCGTCCTTGGAGGAAGGGTGGTGGGAGGAGAGGAGCCCATCTCTTATTTCTTAAAATAATTATGCATTGATATTTTCATAATTATTTTAACCATATTTTAATCTAATTATGTGATTGTTATATTTGAACATGTTTTCACACTAATCTAATTTTTGTCAGTTATCGAACTTGGAAATGCCCGTTATGATGTTCATGCATGACAATGAAGTTTCATTACGGAAAGGCAATATTATTCATTCGTCTCCATGTCAATGTTTGCTTTGACTTAATATATATGAATCGAAGAACGGTAACGGAGTGAATTTAACTTCTTGAGTTTAATGTCATGTAGTCATTACCATGTGTATATATATATATATATATATATATATATATATATATATATATATATATATATATATATATACTTTGTTTTTTTATTAAATGAAGAAAAATATTCAGACTAACTAAATCTGGCCGTACAGTTTGCCCCATTTATTTTAATGGGACATCAACTATAATTAATATAAACAATAAATTCATATTGTTCAAACGTAGTTGTTTTTTTTTCAGCAGCATCGATTCCTTACTGACTATTTGTTATGATAAATTTAAAATTATACAAAGAAAACATACAATAAACAATATTTGCATTCAATGGCTATAACATCCCAAAACTGCCATTGCTATATTTAGTTCCAAGCAGTGAAGTGCAAGCAAGGCCTCCACCTAGATATCTTTTCGACTCACTAAACAACAACGTCACAATATATATGTTTTACTATATATTAAAAAAAAGAGCAAAAACTTTATTATTTGAAAATATAAATTTATTTTATTTTTATTTTATATATTTATTTATTTGATTTCTTCTAGTTTACTTTGTCTTTAATATTTATTATATATTTTTTCAAGTCTTTTTTTTCTTTTTTAATTGTTTTCTGTGTGTATTTTCGATTTTCTGCTGATCAGCTGTATGAATATAACTTTCTCAGCAGTATGTGATGGGATGTCTTGCAGTGATGTTCTGTCTCTGGTTGATGCGTCTTTCTGGACGGTTGATGTGAGATGTGCTGTATTTGATCTTCATAGATGTGACTGTTTGGTGTATTTCCTGATGATGCCCGAATGGGCGAAACATTGAATGGTTAGTTGTTTGCCTGTATTTTAGAGACTTGAGGCTTTGTGTTTTAGAATATATATATATATATATATATATATATATATATATATATATATATATATATATATATATATATATATATATATATATATATACCTTCATGAGCTTATATTGGATCACATCACTCATATTACATATTACATGTATTTATAATATATATATATATATATATGTATATATATTATAAATACATGTAATATGAGTGATGTGATCCAATATAAGCTCATGAAGGTATAATACAACTATACAAAATTTAAATATTTAGGTAAATCAAGAGACCTCTGGTCGCAGATTCCAACTCCAAACATCGCCGTTTGTAGAAAACATTTTATGATATTTCAAAATATTTTATAGATGTTTAGAGTCAATCTCGTTTATTATTTTCAATAATGAGCCTTTGTAATCGGCCAAGAAAAAAAATTTAACCTCCACTCCATCTCTCCTCAAAATTTGAGGTTTCACCTCTTGAGAAACGTACAAAAATTAAATTTTGAAAAATTAGTTTGTCCGCCGCACAGTGCGCTGTTTTAGCAATCTTGCATGACTTAAAAATTACGAAATATTTACAAATAATTTATTATTATTAAGAAAATATAACATCATTTAATCAAAATTTCACTTATTTGCTTGTTTTTTTACAGATTTTTATTAACTAGTTTTGATAAAGTCTGATATTATTAAAAAAGTTTCTAATATAAATTGATTTTGTAGTTTATTTACTTAAAGATGTTTATAATACGATTATATGTATTTTAGACAATTTCTAATATTAACTATTTATAAAAATAATAATAAACTGCTAAGTTAAGAACTATTATTTAAGAATTAAAGCCAAAGCTTCTTCAGTAAAATATATATTGGGTTTCTCCGCAGTCCTGAGCTTTTTTTTTTTTTTTTTAATTACAGTATCTTTTTTTGGTAATAATAAATCTTTCAGTATTGAAGCAGCATCTCTTTTTCCTTGCAGTTTTTGTTCTGTTGCATAGCAAAGTTCCCTCAGAGATCGGTCTTGAAGTAGCGAATCTACCTTCCTCCGTTACGCTTTAGTACCACAACCTGAAAACTTCAGAAGGTCTTCGAAGGTCTGCCAAAACTTAAAGAAGGGGACCAGCTGGAACCAGATGAATCAACAGAGCGAATTTCTATATTTTCTTGCATCCAATTTGTATATTTGTCCCAAAACGTAGTTTAATTATAAAAGCTTCGTACACATTAACTATTTAAAGTTTTGAGCAAGGAATCCGAATTTCGATGTATTTCTCCCATACGATTTTTTGAAGCACCCTAAACATTATATAAATTTAGTAGAAAATCATGTAAAATTGTTTTACTATCATTAATAGTTTTCCTTATCGCATTTTTATTCTTTAAATGATTAAAGATTTCTATTTTGCCTTCTGAAGTATATTAAATTTATTGATTTCCGAAGCCGGCTAAGCCAGAGTCTGAAAGTGTTAAATAAGTAAACTAGATCCTATGCTATTATACATTTAAATTAGTTAAATATTGAGGTGCTTAGAGGTTCCACAAATGTTATAGATCTTTGAAATGAAACCTCTGATGTTTCTCCTTCTCACTTTTAAGAGGAGAACACTTTTTTTTTTCTCAGAATAACAGCGAAATTGTCATTACATTGATGTTATTATTTTAAAGCTCATACATTTTGCAGTAGAATCCATATTTGAGACAATTAAATTTGCTTTAATGAACACAATATTTACAAATGTTAGTTGAACGTTTCATAGCATGCGTTTGACTGGGAATTTAGCTCTCAACTCTCAATGTTTACTATTGTGCTAACTCATGTTATATATTTATTTTTCAACTAATTATTTTTTTCCTGTGATCAACAATTATTAAACACACGTTTTATATAATTTTCCACAAAAATATTCTCTATCGATATTTTGATTGAAGTTCCGCTGAATAACTAAAACAGCCTACTGTGAGCCGCCGGCGGGTTTTCTTGGAGACTACTGGTTCGATTTATTTAAGATTTGTTACCAGTCACAGGCCACCCCAGGTTGATCCTCGGAATTCGACATTACTATTTGCCATTTCGTTTCAAATTAGAGGCCGATTATAAGGTTATATGTCCATATCTCGGCCATTTATGAAAATAGAGGAAAAGTATAAAGGGTTTTTAATTATTTTTTTTTTTTTTTTGGGATTTGTAGATATTTGAAAATAATAAACCAACTCAAGCATCTGTATAAGGAAATTACTATGATGTGTGTAATCATCAGAAAAAAAAATCTATAGCATTAATTATTCAGAATAGTATTGGAAGACTCCAACAAATAAAGCCTTAAGCCTTTCAAACACTAGTAAACAAGCTTTAGGGCTTTGTATTTGGAGTCTTTCAGATATCCTGACCGTTGTTTTTGTCTATTGTTTGAGTTTTAATTAATTAATTATTCATGCATATTTTAATTTATTGTAATTTTACAGGTATGAGATTTTTCATGTTGTGCCAGTTTTATGACACTGAATATAACGGCAGTAGGGAGCACCAATTTTTTTTTTTTATTATTATCCAACCGAACTGAAAAAAACTATCTGGTGATTTGGAAAGTTTTTGAGCATTAACCGAACTAAAGATTCGATGTCATCGATTCGCTTAGCTCCACTTCATCGATATCATACCAGTAGCAACGGAAAGGAAGTCGTGCTTCCTTGAGCACGACGGCTTATTTATTTTTTAGTTTGGTGGTAATCCTATGCTCTTTCTAGCTTGGAAGGTTAAAGTTAAACTAATCCTTGGGGCATGTCTTTATTTGATTTATTTTTTTATACTAAAAGCGGCACAACTAATTAATTTCCTCTGATTCAACAATTTATATTTCACAACGATTTTATCTTAATCTTGAAGAGCTTTAATAATCACACATAGCCAGAAAAATCGTTTATCAATTTTCATCCTCCTACCCTTTTATATATAAGATTTTTATAACTCTATAAAACTTATATAGCCGAATAATATAGAACATATGAAGCAATAAAGAATTCTCATTTTATAAAATTAAAAATATCGTCACTTCACGAGATAATATCAAAGCCCACAATCTAGATTTATGAACGGAATATTGTGCCTAATTTCATCATGGCGAATGAAAGCTGTTGTGAATTAATTTGATTTTCCATTATTTTCTTATCTAATGTGTATATTGGAATGTAAATGAAACTCCCTGTATATAGTAATATAAAACTTCTTATAAACAGGAATTTTAATGGAACTTATTGTCCAATATTTCAGTTAGCTGAACTTAATAGATACTGAGTATAGTTTTCATACTTAGATTGAACTTAATAGATTAAAAATGATCAATATATTTCTCAAATTCACTTCTGTTTTTGACTATGGGAGTAAACTACCCGAAATGTTTCATATTAAAATTTTCAATACTTACATTTATCAATAGCTAATGCAATTTCCATTTCTGCGGGACTGCTCGTCGAAAAGATTTCATGTGATCTGAAAATACTTGCTCACCTTACATTTTTATATATTATTTATATGTATTACAGAGTTGAGTTACTGGATGTACGAATAAATAAAAATCTCAAAATGCGTACTGAAAGTAAGTTACTATTGCTGTGCGAGATTTTTGGATCCACAGTCCAGTAAGCGAAGTATCAAAACGAAAAAGGTCGAGCATTTCTGATTTTTTTCATTGGGTTTCTATTGACATTACAAATCAAAATTTGCGACTTTAGCAGACGACCGAAAATTTATTTTATTCAAGAAAAACTCTTGTTCATTTTTCATTCCATGCTCGAGATCTTGCAAACTGCCTACTTCACGATAAACATTATTCATACCTATTTTAAAGTAAAGTAAATTTTCAAGATTTTGATCCCCAAATAGAGTTTTGTACATTTAGTAGTACCCGAGATAAATATTTAAAAAACAGAACTGAATACCAGAAAAATGAGAAATACCAGTTCGTGACATTATTTATTTATAATAAAGTATAGACTTTATTTTGGCTAATATAATGGAAACTGTTATTCCAACAAAGAAGATTACTATAAATTACTTTAGAATGAATTTAGCTATCTTCATTTCGAGCACTAAAATCCGTCTGTATGTCTGATAGTTTCTGAGATATCAGACGTTTCAGATAAAGATTTGCAGAACATCTAAACTCGTAGGATTTTTTAATAACTATAACAAATTACAATACATTTATAAATAAAATATTTATAACTAATTTATAACTAAAATATACAACAAATAAATAAAATATATAATATGTTACATTTGTAAGAAATATATATATATCCACGTGATTAAAAACAGCTGTCATTTCCACAGGTGAATGATATTAGTCCAGTCGTAACCTTTTAGCGGCCAATGTTCCCAATTGGGAATAAATTCTCGTAATTTTTTTTTTTTTAATTTTCACTTAAAGGCCAACACTCATTTAATATTTTTATTTGCTCATATAAAGACAAAATTTATTTTAAATTGCAAAGACAGGAAATTTTTTCAAATTTCAATAACTTAGATTTTTTTAAATGCGTGAAATACGTCTTTTTATATTTTTCGTTTAAATTTATTTGTATAACAAAGGTTTCAATTCGATAAGTACAATAATATATGCATAGATATATTTTGACCTTTTTCTTTTCTATTTTCCCTTCAGTGCATCCTCTATTTCCATAAGTTTAACCTGTAGTATATATACACACACACACATATATATATTAAAAAAATAGATGGGAACATTGCAAAAATGGTAAACATTTTTTACTAAAGCTGGCAATCGTTGTGTTTTATATGAAAAATTAGAAAACCAAAAACGAGAAAAAGAAATAAATATATATATATATATATATATATATATATATATATATATATATATATATATATATATATATATAATTTAATATTTATATTTAAGAAATATGGCTTGTATCTAAAAAATTAAAACGTAAATTAGCAAATGACTCAAAAAAGTGGCTGGAAAAGAGTAAAGTCGCTAAAGAATTAAATTATGTCCGTTAAACATCTGGAAGGAGTTTAATCCTGGTTGTGAATATTTCAGGGGTTAGGGGAAAATACGACACAAGAGATGCTACACCAACCCGGCCACCTGGGAATGTCTATCCCTTGCCACCGTTTTAAAAATGTAAAGGAACAAAAAATGTAAATTTAACTTGATTAAGTTATCCGGTAAAGGACCGGGACCCGGGTCGCGGGAAAAGCTCTGGTAAAAAAATTATCTCCAATGTCTCAGAGGGAAAACTCCTAATATATTATTTAAAAGGAAAATAATAATAATAAAAAAAAAGGAAAGTTGTGTAATTAGATTAGCACGAGCTCTTCTTTCGGCTAGCACGCCGCTTAGGCCCTCGAGGAAAGATTTTCGCTCTTTACAAGGACTCTATTTTATAAAGTTCAATGAATGGATATTCCCTATCTTAACAAGCTACTTGTCGCCTCAGCTTCCTTTTCAGTTTTTAATTAATTCTTATCCTAAACGAAGGATTAAATACTGTCAATTAACGAGGAATTTTTAATTGTTGTGTTGATTACTAGACAGCTGAACCTTTAAGAGTTATCTTTATTTTTTGCTTCCTCACGTAGTGAAGCAAAAAAATTATTCATGCAGGAAGTAAAAAAAAAAATGTATGCCTTCAGAATCAAAAATTTCCACCCGCGTTTTACGGTTTGAGACATGCTCATGAAATTGGGTTGGTACCTAGGTGATCCCATATCAATTTTATTAAATTCCTTCCCCTACTTTCAGTTACGCAATCGCAAACGAATTTCCCTTGACACATCTATATTTCGAAAATGGCTTGTCCGAATTGGCCCAAAGCAGGGAGAAAGCTTGCTGATGATTTCAAATTGATTATTAATTTTGCAGAATTCATCGACATAGGAATGGTTTATTAAGGCTTTTAAAAACGCTAATTTCTGATTTTTCATCGCGCATGCGCATTTCGATTTACTGTTTTTGTTAAAGTTTTCTTAAATATAAGGATCGTTTATCAGGTAACCAAGTGTTACCTGCGGATTTTGAACAATTTTGTGTGTGTGATTTTCCGAAAAAATTCAACGTAAGCAATAAAACATTATTAGTATTTTTTTTTTTTTTTTTTTTTTTTTGTTAAACGGAAATGGTGAGGAAGCTATACTGATCTACCTGACAGACGTTTTTGTTTTAATTTTTCGGCGTTTTATATATATATATATATATATATATATATATATATATATATATATATATATATATATATATATATATATATATATATATTATTTATTTATTTTTTTTTTTTTTATTTCTTATAATTAGTAGGTATATATTTTCTACTTGTATAAAAAAATATTTTTTATTTGTTTTCTTTATGTATCTATTTTCACGCAGAATTGTATATCTTATATATATATATATATATATATATATATATATATATATATATATATATATATATATATATATATATATAAAATATGTATAAGGAACCTACAGTGACAGTTGGATGTTTTAATGGCAACAGTTGAAAAATTTTAATACAATTTCATCACTAAAACGTAACTATTTTTCAAGTTGGGTTTTCTTTAATAAGAGTTTTTGTTTTATTTTGATTTTTATCTTAGCATGTATGGAAAGTATAGAAACTCCTCAAGATGAATTGTAAAGACTTTTAAGATGTCATATTCTATAGATTGTAGGTTAATCCAAACTGTAGCATTCCATAAAGTAAAAGTTTACCTGATGTACTTTTGACCACAACATAGTGCTGATCCTCTGACCAGCTCTGCGACGTAGAACAAGAAGATATTCTGGTCAAGCCTCCAAATCTAACTGAAGTCAGGGGCATATGTCGACTTAAAGAGTGTCAATCATTTTGAGTTGATTTTTCTTCAAATAACGAACAGGAGAACTTAAGTCATTAAAACTTTTATTTCTTATTTTATTATTTTGGTTCAGATCATAAATATTTGCTAAATGTACACATTTCTGTTCATACAAAATTATGATAATTGCAAGATTTATATCTGTCAGTTACTGATAATTCACTATCACCTGGTCAAAGGAACATTACTTGGTCGTATCTTTGAGTATATGGTAAGGTTTTCTCATAAAAATTAATATTCTTACTAAAAATATTTTATTTTAAGCATATACAATTGGTGCAGAGACCAGTGAAGATGACATTCATGCATTCAGTTAAAGGTTCTCTTAAATACCAAAAGTAGAAAAATTGATTGAGTGAAAATTGGTCAAGGGTACGATACCATCCCCTATACCTTATATATATATATATATATATATATATATATATTATATATATTTGTATTCTCAAACTATCTATAATTAAATAAAGTTGAGGCCAAATCTATTTGTATGAGTGGCTTTCCTCGAAGGCATAAAAACAAATTTATAACAATACTATCATATAAATAACAGAAGTTCCCATACAATTCTCGATTCGTACAAATAGTGTCAATTCATGTTATTTCACCCTTTAGCTTCGTTGTAGCAGCTTTCCGATAACAATGCCTTGACCGCTATCTCGCCTTGCCAAACTTCTGTTTCGCCTTATCGTGGCCTTCGCTTCTTCAATTGTTCTCTTATCTTCCCCTTCCAGGCTCAGCATTCCGCAGAACTGCTGCCCTTCTTCCTGTGCAGTTTATAATTTTTATTTTTACATAATAACATTAAATAATATCTTCCTGCTGTTATATCATTATACAATCATCCTCTGCTATCATGCTCAAAGGAATTCTTACCGTTATTTCAAAATAATTTTCATAAATTCATCCATCAACTGCGATGTTAATAATTTTAGAAATCATACCAGTCGTAAAAAATAGTGACGATGGGTAAATTTGATAATCAGATCGTTATACTACGTCAGGTATTGAAAAGGACAGTAAGCAACCCTTCCCGGGCGTTATTCGAGTGTTATAATTCATAGATCTCTCATCCAGCTTCTTTTTAATTGTCTCCTCGTATTGATGGGTATGTCAGCTATAGCAATATCTCATATCATTCTGTTTGCAGGTCCGTGTATTATACGATGAGCGCGGAAATAAGGAGTCCGTATTCGTTGGCTGGTTTTGGTTGGTGGTAGTATGCAAAGTTTTGTTATTTACTTGTAAAGACATCTTCTATTACTAATCTTTATGTTTTTGATTGAAAATATTGCATTTTTTTTAAGCTACTCTGTCCATATGGGTCTAAAAATAGGTATGTGTATATATTTAGTTTCTATTATCAAAAGTGCAATATTTCTAATAGTTAATTAACAACACGTCTTCCTATGTAGGTAATTGCTATCAGCCATTACTAATCTTTTGGTTCTGGAAAGAATTATACTTTTCGAAACGATATTGGCTGAGAAATTCCTGAATTAGATTCAAACCAGTGTGTAATTTTAAAAAAAGTATTTAGTTTTTTTTTTTTTTTTCTTTTAGAAATGTTTGATTTAGCGAATTATTTTCATAAATGTTGGAAGTGAGAAGGCAGTCCTGAGGATTTATTAATTGGTCATTCTGAAGTGGACGACCTGGCGCCGAAACCCTCCCGGTTTGGAACCTTTCCAGAATTGCGACAGTTAATTTTCCACCACGTATGAATTTCTGGAAAATCGTAGCAGTTGGTAGGGGAAAATCGTCATATGAATCCTCTGATAGGATATAGTTATTGTAGTTGAGTATTTTCCAATTAATCACCATCTATTGAACACAATTATTACATTTATTATTTTTTTATGAATAATATTCTTTGGTACTATCAAGGTGATTACCCCTAGAGATACTCGATAAGCTATTCTTGACGGTACTTTCCATCGGTTACCGTAAACTAAATAAAAATTCCTCGAATGGATAATGTTGTTCGTAAGAACCACAAATTTTTCACAAATATACCCGCTCTACACACGTTCATACACACAAACTCTTCAGCTTTATATAGCAGTATGGATAATTAGATTCGTGGTCATGACAACGAAACCTATGCAAGTAGGCTCTTTTTCTCTTAGCAATTTATTTACTCCTCTGTTTCTGTAGGACGTAGCATGATGTTATAAAGTTTAAAGCCTTCCACGGTACTTCCTGACATTAGCATGTTCATACAAATAAACTCTTCTGCTTTATAATATAGTATAGATATGCATTTGAACTTAGTTATCAAATATAAGGTGGAAGTATATATATCTAATCATTGGGTGTTTATCTTATTCTAATTAAAATTCCTGGTCACGAATTGAGCAATCAATTATAGTGCGATTCTTAATTCTAAAGTTTTTCGTATCGGAAATATAAAAATAATTGTTCACATGAGTAACGCATTATTCATTATATTTTTTAATGTATCGGCGGCGTATTTTGGACTTAGTAACTTTTGCTTGAAGGCCGAGAATATAAATTAAAACAACCAACTATGACGAAATTTATTTCTAAATAATTTTTTATTTAAGTCTGATACGACGTGCAGTTCGGTGCTCCTGAAGCACAAAATATTGAATATGCAGACGAGGTGAGTATCAACAGTTGAACTACGCTTAAGCCATTACTAACATTATTAAAAAAATTCCCCATAAAGATTATTTATTTGCTTTATTATTTATTTATAATAACTATTCAAATAAATTCACTGACCAAAATGTAAACTCTTACTACAATATTTCCAAGAATCCCATTTCCCACAGGAATATCTTTTATAAAAAGGAGTATATCCGGCCTTAAATGTACTGGCCATCATATGTGAAGAAGTCGGAGAAAGTAAAGAGCGAACCAAAGAGAGCGAAAGCCATAAAGATGATAAGGCGGAAGATGAAAGAAACTCCTCGGAAAAGAAACTCAGCAAAGAGGGCCAACACATCCTTCTTCATTTATTAAAAGGATCTTATCCTGTGTTAATTTCCTACTTGGCTGGAACTTCAAGGAACTCTACCGTCTCGAAAGCCCAGGACACCAAAGGGGATTCATCACGATTAGCTGCTTCAAGAGAGGGTTTGGACGGATTTCATATCTTTAAGGGGAGTAGCTGTGTTTGAAAATGTTTACTACATGAATTCAAGTACCATATCAAGCAGAACAATTGGATGTTCAGGGTTGCTAGATCTTTTAAAAGGAACTTACCTCCAAGCATTATAGTATTGGTTTTCCACGCTATATATTTATAGTCATAATGCATTTACCAAACCCTTATTTTCTTATGATATAATAAAATGTTCAACTTTAGTTGCGCCAGATCATGAGATTCTCATGGAACAAACAATATATTTTTTTTTTAAATTGTATATAGGTGTATATATGTATATGAAGGTGTTCATGAAAATTGATTTTATTTTTACTCAATATAAATTTTCTTTATCTTGGTTATTATTTTCTTATTATTTAACTGTCTATCTACCTATTTCCATTGTGATGTAGGTACATATTTTTTTTAAATTATTGTAATTTATTTTTATCATTTTTTTTATTTTTATTTAATATTTTTCCTTATTATTCTTTTTTTCACGTTCTATATATGGTACGAATGGTTTCTCACAGCCTTAATACCTATTGCCCTTAAGTGTGGCAGATCGTATTATTTCTCAATAAAACTTTTTATCTTTCTCTCTAAAAAAATTGTATATATTTTTTTTAAGATAAAACTTTTATTGACAAATAATACAAGCTGCCGTACTCAAGTGTTTTAGTAAGGTAGTAATACTGTAGTGATAGTAAGGTATTAGTGCTGTAAGAATTCATTCATAGCAGATATTGGAAGTGAAAAAACAAATAATAAAAAATAAAAATAAATAAATTAAATTAGATAAAAAAAAAATACCTATACACTCTGCCCAGGAAACTCCGAACCAAGCTTTGCCATCCACATGTGGATGGCAAAGCATGGCCCCAGGAGATCCCAGAGGTTCTCACCAAGCCGCATCACTGTTATTGAAATCCAGTGGAGACAGTTCTGAATCTTATGTAATAACCGTAAAATACTTTACAAATACCACATTTAGACCCATCAGCGATACTCTTCGTATGATTTTGCCTGAAAATGAAAAAGACTACTCCTTTCAAGGATCAAATCAAAACCAATCGCACTATGCAGTTGTTTTCATTTTTTATTTATTTATTTTAATTTTTTAAATGATTTTCCACAAAATAGCGTAAACCAGATCTTTTTGATGGAACACCATTATGTAAAATTGTTCCCTTCGTCTAGCCACTCAGTCCATCTTTCTTTCCGGAGTCACCGCTCGTTCTCTTTGTGCTAAGAAGAGAGCTCCTTGCATATGCTTGGGTGAATTTCTGAATCATGATAATAATAATATCTCCTAACAAACCCGAAGGCTCGTTGCCAATTTTTTCTATATAATTTATGTCATTTCATTAATTTTTATTTTTTTTCTTACAATTGCTCCGTAAAATTATTATTAACTATAATTTATATGTTTCACCCTCATATACTTAATCTTTCCACAGTGAGTTTCAAATTTTATACATACTATTAACGGAGTAGAAGAACACCTAAACAATTAAAAGTATTAAAAAAAAAAAAGGCTGTATTTCAGTTTTATTTTCACTTGCTTATATATGAAATATGAAGTATTACGATCGTGAAAAATTTCTGATTCCAGTATTCATTGGAAGTACACGCTTTTAGATCCCATGAATCCAATAACCAAGTCTTACAAAATGGTCTGTGCGTGCGTTTGAGTGTATGTGAACAGCCTAGCTTAAAAAGGAAAAGTTGAGAGAAACTGAAATTAAATATTTAAGATATGTATATGCCTGGGATGTTACCGCACTTTTTCGCTGAAATTGACTCACCGTAAGAACCACTTTATTTTCTAAGTTTTACATTTGTTTATAATTTTCTCGACAATTTTTATGTAACTTTCCTAAAATCTCCCCAAAGCCGAGAAAATGGAGGGAAACCAATTATGACCAAAAGAAAATTTTATTTGCGTACAATGCAAAAATTATGAATTCTACGAAAAATTATATAAAAGGTTATTAAATTATCTAAAAAAAAAAAAAAAAATTATATCTAAAGCTAAAAACTCCAAAAGTATATGTGAACAACCTAGCTCAATAACGAAAAATTACAAAATTGACATTACGTATTTAAGATTGGTATATTTCTGGCATATTACACCTACATTTTCGTCAAAATCCATTAACCGTCATTCTCAAAAAATGCTCTAACGATTTTGATTAAACTCGTATCTATGTACAATGATCTTTAATATCACTTAGGCCTTAACCTCATTGAAATAGTCCGACAGGGCTTATCACCAATTTTCAAAATGGCCTCCTCTAAAGTACCTTTAATTTGGTTTATTTGAAATAACTAGCCACCTCTCATTGTCAGTAGTAACAGAAAATTTATAAATACAAAGTATGAAAGAATTTGGTGATTAACGAAAGGAGAAAAAAAAATATTTTCCCAGGGTTGAAAACAAATTTTCGGGAATAAGAATAGTAATATACATGTATAATACACCGTTGGACAGCTAAAGATTTTAGAAAAATTAACATCTAACCCACAAAGATGTATAAGGTAATGGAGTGGCGAAAAAGGCATAAACTATGTTGTAGTTAATAATTTATACTTTTATATTATTTAATGGAAATCAAATGATTCAATGGAAACTTTATGGAATGAATTTATTTTCAGCTTAAGAAACCAAAAATATATAGTGCCTAGAACTTTAGTACTAATTGTTTAAAAAAATATTTTATTGCACTTTTGGGAGAAAAGACCTAATGAAATGCACGCTGCTGAAAATATTACAAAAAGTGTTTATGTGAATTCCTTAAAATTATTTTATAAAATAGATACCTAATTATGATAGGGTGATAAGTGAAAGTTGTGGAATGCACGTACCAGATTTTTTGTATGTTGTTCTCGGCATTGACCGATTAATTTTTATCTTTATTAATTTATTGATGACCGGTTGCCATTTGATCGAACATTTGATTTAACAGATTCTTTGTTAAATAAACTCTATTCTAGTCAAACTCTGTAACAATAATCAGTAAATAGATAGGCCAGTTAATTTATAAATTGGTTAGTTAATTATTTTTTTTGAAAATATATAATAATTTAAAATTGTTGATACATTATAATGTATTATATTACGGCCAACTCCGTAGAATACTGGTATAAGCCAAAAATGTGTTTTTCGAAGTATTCATACTATTGGGTAAAGTTCGAAGAGCTCTAGCTGAGGGTGGTAGTAGAAGAATAGTGGTTTTCTGCTCTCTAGTGCTCATTCCTTGAACTATCGTTGGTACATTACCACCCTCAGCAAGAGTTCTTCGAACTTTATTCATTGGTATAAATACCTCGAAAACACATGTTTGGACTTATACCAGTATTCTTCCCAGCGAGCGATATGTAGATAAATTTAATGAATAAATATTCTTAAACGTATTAAATATACGAGGTGTGTTCAAAAAATAAGGTGACTTTTCAAATTTCGCGGGTTAGGTACGTTCGGTTTTTAATTTTTTTTTTCTTGTGTTGGTACACTCGTCCCGAAGATATATTCCCAGTTTCAGCTATATAGCATTTTTTGTTTGTATGTGAGAGACATAAAGGTTAGAACTGTTTTGCGTGTTCGGCCATCTGTTGCTGTCGAAAAAATAGATCAAAGAATTTGATCCAGCATCACCTGCTCACACATCGTTGCTTGTTAGTAGTTTTTTGGCCAAAATCAACACCATAATCATGCCTCAACCACCATATTCACCGGACTTGGCCCCCTGCGACTTCTTTCTGTTCCCAAACCTCAAACGACCCATGAAAGGACGGAGGTTTGCCACGATTCAGGAAATAAAGACCGAATCGCTGCAAGTTCTCAAGGACATACCAAAAAGTGCATTTCAGAAGTGCTTTGAAGATTGGAAAAAGCGCTGGCACAAATGTATTATATCTGAGGGGGATTACTTTTAAGGGGACAAAATAAATATTGATGAATAAATACATATTTTTTGAGAAAATTACAAAGTCACCTTATTTTTTGAACACCTCTCGTACTTCTACAATTGGTACAATTTTTACTTATAACCATTAGTGATGATTTTATGACAGATCACTTCATATTAGTTTTATCTATTTATTTTTTTGTGCAAATATTAGAAAAAATATATAGCATTGAAAACTGTTTAGCTACTTTTAGTTATGAAAAGTAAGATTTAGTTTTGAGAATTATATGTAATATCACGAAAGTAAGCATTTCGATAGGATTTTTCCTACGATTATTCTACTGATTTTGAGAGACGGATTTTGTTATTTTTATAATTATAATTAATTGTTAATAAAATTAATTTAATTATAATATAATAAAAATATTAGTATAGTACACAATATTTACGTAGAATTGAATTAGCGAAATTAAAATTAAGAATGATTGCCTGTATCATAACTTGTTTCTATTCCTCAAGGATAGATACTAAAGTAAGCAGTTTAATTTGCATACCAAATACTGTATTTTTCTTTTATTATAAGCCATTAAAAAAGAAAAATTGTTAAGTTTCCCTTTTAAATAAGAGATAGAAATAACAGGGATCATTAAAGAGAGCCGTATAAAATTTAAGTGGAATGAACATTAAGGTGTATAGAGCTCGTTAGGGCGGTCCCAATTTTTGCTATAATCCCAGGCCAGCTTTAATTGTACCTGGACGGTCTAATCCCAGGTAATCGAGATAGCAAGGGTACGGCCGAGGGTCCCTGCGCAACACCTGTACATGACCTCAAGCAATCTAATGTAAAAACCCTTCCTAATTGTGACTTGTGGATCTTACAAGTGGAACAACCGAATGGGTATATTACTCTCATATATTCGTACCATACGCAAGGTCTAGATAAAATAAAAATTTTCCCACATTTATGATAAGATTGAATTCTTCCAGGTATCGAAATAGATAATTATAGCTTTTATACTAAAGTATTAAGACTTCTAATTTAAATTACATAAATAGCACAGTATGATTCCCATTTAAAGATACGAGTTTGTAAAAATTTAAAGTTACATTTATTTTAATTTAAAAAAAAAGAATAAAGATTTTTCGTTAGTTATTGCTAGTACCCTTTATCTTGCAGTTTTTCATCCATCAAAATAAATTTTTCAACAGCGATAGCTCAGTTCTGACCTAAATCTGTATATGTTTATTTGTATCATATTTATAGCGTTAACAACGTTTTACTGTTTCAAGCAAAAATTATTTTTAGCTTTTATCAAACAAATTTCTTATGTCTTCTATCAGTTAGTTTATTATATATTTATTTCCCTATATGGAATAAGACACCTTACAGCATTCGTCAGCTCAAAAGGAGGGTACCTTTGCTCTGTATGCATTTTAATTTTTTGCATTGAAAATTATCATTGAAAGCTCTTCTTGTTTATCTTCCTCTTCCAGCCGTTATTGGCTTGGACGGGCCTCGATCCAGCGTCGTCAGTCTTCCATGTCCTTGTTCAGCTGCTTCATTTCAGCGACGGTTTTACCTTAACCGCCAATCCTCTGGATATATTCCTGATAGGAGATACTTTGGTTTCCCTGTCTCCCTGTCTCCCTGTCTGACTCCTCACCGAGGGGGGCGATTTGGATTCCTTGCCATTGATCCTTACGAGTCCTTTCGCATTTCCATACGTCGATTTCATTGCTTGCAGCAAATCTTTTGGTAAATTCTTTGCGGCGAGGGTATTCCATATTTCATAAAGAAAAAAGCCATATAAATACTCTCATTTCTGTCCCACACCTTTTTCGCGATATTTCTGACGACAAAGATGTGGTACTGGGTCTGCCTTTCAGTGGAAATCTACTTGTTCCCCTTCAATTTGGCTCTCTACATGCATCTCAACCATGTTTCAAGGTATACATTTTATAAGTTACAGATAGTAATCTAGTTGGTATGTAGACATAAAGTTGAGGAGCCTTTCATATACAGGGGGATTATTGCGCTGTTCTCCCAGTCTGTAATCGGGGTTGCGAGGAAATACTTTTTCACAACCCCAGTGAAGAAGAGATCTGCATCAGGGACCCAACAGCCCTGCCCACGCGAGTTCTTGATTTCTCCCATCTCCTTCATTAGTGGAAAATCATGTCCTCACTTTGATTCCATCCCACCTTCATTTTTTCTTCTTATATCCACATCCATCGTTCCGATTTCAGAAGGCCAGTTGTACCGGAGGTAACGGGACCTCTTATGTCGGGCCAATCACCGGCCGAAGTCCTATTTCCTGATAAAGTACAAAAGTACAAGAGCAAGTAGACCTATGATTTACTACGCATATGACACTGTGAATTTACTATTTTCTATTTTAAATTTTGTCGTGTTTCAACAGAATTTCAGTTTGACATATGCGTAGTAAGTGACATGTCTACTCGGGCTTGTATTTTTGTACTTTATTATGAAATAGGGCCCAGAACGAATTGCTGAAGTCTAAGGATAGATGCTAGCCTTTCAATGTCTGCAGGACTACGAGTAGATTCTCGAGTCTAAAGTTCGATCACATTATTAACTACAAGCTATATAAAATAATTTGTCAGATGTTGCATTCCATTTAATTGGTAACGTAAATGCCCAATGATGACTCGAACAATAGCGATCGAGACACATCTCACGCCCTCAAACCCAATTTACTGAAGGATAATGAATTTGTCTTGAAGAGAGGAGCTTTTGCTTAGAAATCTTCCTAAAATAACCCACAGCTCCTACTTTTTTTTTTTTTTACTTTCTTACTCCTACTTACCAGTATCCAAACAGCACTCACCTGAAAAAATATAATTAATTAGTCTTCAAACGTACATACTAATCAGTTTCAAAATTGAGGTATTTATCTTTAATGAAAAATTCTGATGACCCTTTGATCTCAACTAATTTATTTTTTCAACTTAGCAATTCCAAACGCTTCGGTCCTATAGTTCATTATTAAGGAAAGTCATTTAATCAACAGCCTTATTAAACAACAAATTAACAATCTTATATTTATCAAAATAACGCAAGTACCTTAATTTTTATATTTTTTACTAAGCTTTTATTATCTCACAGTTTTTACTAATATTCTAAAACTCCTTACAGGCTGTTATGCCTAATTCTTCCAACCATTAATTTCGATACTTACATTTATCATTGTAATTTTTTTAATAAAAAGGCGAAACTACTTACTATTAAGCTATAACCTTACATTAAAATTCTTTTAAAATTATACACTATATCTTATTATAAAAATTTAAAATAGAACCTACCTAAGGATAGGCTTATTTAATCAGTACAATTCAATGTCAATATCAATAACAAAACTTATTTTATGCATTTATAACGATTAAAATTAGCATTATATTTTTTTTGTTACTTAATTAACCTTAATTTAAATTCTTTTCTTGATAATGCCATATACATATAGTAAGACCGAAACGTTGTATTTTTAAGTTGGAAAAAATAAATCAGGTGAGACCAAAGGTTCATTAGAAATATTTATTAATGAACTGACGAATTTATTTTAAAATATTTAAATAAATGGAATAAAAATCGAATAATAAATAATTTTTTATTTGATAGGGTTAAAAAAAAGAAGAGAGAGTGGCAAAATCGATAACTGTGGAGGTGGTATTGCGTAATCAACTCTGACCACCTACACATTTAGTTTTCGTTGAAAAGAAATTATTTCACTCAATATACTCAGTATATACAATATACTCCATATAATCAGTGCAACCATTCAACTACGAAAATCCAAAATGTAGTAATTTTGAAGACGATTTACAATCAAATAATTTATTTTATATAATTTTTTTCATTTTGTTTTTATGCCACCTAAACATGTTATTGTGTAATTGTGTAAAGTAGATATAATAGCGAAACAACATATTGAATTTTTAATTGAAATTTGTTTAAAAATTTAAGAAGAAAGATTATGAATTTTTTGTAATGGAAGTTTATATAGCTTATATAAAAGTTTTCACTTCATTAAATACCGTGTATTATATAAAATTGTTCAATATTAATTTTAAAAAGCTTAAAATATTTGCGGCCTTTTTTTCGTAATGAATAAAAAAAAAATTATGCTAGGATATTTTCCACATAACTTCACTTAGGCTTTGTCCGATTATTTTGTGTTTAAATCGGGTTTCTGCTTCAATAAAGCCCAGCTTCCCCTTTACTCATGAACATCACTACTCATTATTAAATTCGTTTACTTACAGTTACAAGCAATAATATTGGTTTTAATTATTTATATACATTTTACTGTGTTTCTTTTTTCCCAAAGGATCATTTAATATATTCTATAAAATTCTCTGCCAGGCTTGTTTAAACCACAAACCCCAACTTGCTTTATATCATTAGCAATAACAAGCATTACTTCAATCGAAGTTAAATCATAAATATATTATATTAAATTTTATTTTATTTATTAAACATATAAAAACCTTACGTAAGACGTAATAAAAAAATATTCAATTTTCGTTATTTTGACCTTTAAAGTTTTATTGTTTATTTAAAATATTATATTGATTTAAAGGAGATTTATGTGCATTATTTAGATGCCCTATTAACATTTATTTTTTTTATCTAAATTTTTTTCGTTTAACGTTTTTCTTATACATTCTTAGTTTTCTCTATGAAGAATTTTTGGGTCTTTTAAATCACTTTAATACTCATTATTGTCATAGATATGTTCTAATATATCAGAGATTTCACGGGTTCTAGGAGGTTCTAGCCAGTGGAGTGATTGGTCCTTTTCAGGTTGTATAATTTAGTTATAATTACATTGGGGTCTTTGAAATCTTTATCTTTTTCACTTTTTGGCGTTCCACTTAGTATCATTTTATAAGTTTTAAACAGCTGTATTGAATTATACCAATATCATTTTCGTAAGATTTTTTTGTTGTTGATATTTACAGAAAAAGTATAGTATGCAATCATCATGCCAGAAGATGTGTAATTATCGTGGACTAAAGCACACGGTTAATTAAAATTAACGGTTTGTTAAAAGTTAACAAAACCCTTCGAAGGAAGAACCCAAACAGCCAGAAGGAGATAGTAGTTATAAACAGAGAAAGTAGTTCGAAATTAGTTTTAAATGGGTGGTATAGAGCAATTTGTGTTTTATGTAAGATAACCTTATTTATATTTCAAAAAATAATTATTTATATTATTTGTTAAATAATTATTATTACAATAAATATTATTTATTATTAAAATTAATTTAATTAAATTAATATCTGAAAGTTAATTTAAGCCTTTCATGCTTTGTAATTAATGATGAATAATATACATTCTTCTGTACAGAAGGACTTTTAGTGGAAACCTATGGCTGTAAAAGTAATTACCATCGCAATATAGGTAACTACCATAGTAATTAAGTTATTAAAATCTGATATTTTAAATTTTTAAAGATAATAAAAAATGACTATAGATCTTTACAAGGGATATTTTTAAATCTCATTCCTCAGAGGTCACGAGAATTTTTGATAAGTTGAAAATTCAAATTTTGCTTACTGAATTAGCCTCTTAGTTATAGAATCATTCATATATATATATATATATATATATATATATATATATATATATATATATACATATACATGGGCACTTATAGTTGTTCTCTATGCAGAACAATATAGAAGTGGGATTAGGAACATTTCAGTCGAAACTTCAGCATTTTATGATGTTTTTTTTGCTCTTTTTATGGTTGTGCTAACCTCTACAACCCCCTCAAAAGTGAGTTAGAGGTTTGACGAGTCATATCTGGATTGAGTTGGTGTTAGAGAAATGATTTTTGGGGTCTGAACTTTTTTCTCCCACCCGCGACATTTTGATATTTTCATTTTTTTTTTATTTTAGTGAAAATACGGTCTTAGTTACGGAGCTCTGCTGCTCGCGCTTATTTTATCATATATTATAAACACTTTTAATGTAATTCTTATTTTCTTTCATCCTTCCTAAATATTGGCCTTACAACTTTACAAATAGTTCTAGGATATTTTAAAAAATTAATTTTTCTTTTTTTTTTCCACATCTGATTGGAGTCCTTTGTCTGTCGTGTCTTCATTATTATGATTTATCACAGAGGATTGATTGTCAGGTAAATCATTAGTTGCCTAATAACATCGTTTAGGTTCTAGTCATTTAAAAATGTTATATGTACTACAAATGAGTTTAGTGTCTTGGAATATTACAATTATTTAACGGTTCTGGTAAGCTCATTGCTCTGATTGTTTTTTTTTTAAATTATGGTACCGTGTTTTCTGAATAGGTTAGTTGGGAAAGAACTTTTCTAGCAATATTTTTTCAATTATTGTAAAAATAATGCTAAATTTTAGAACGACTTCTACTTTATACTCTCTCCAGACATGAGTCACATTATTATAATTTTTTTGTTGGTTTGTGTTATCTGTAAACAAAACTCTAAATAAACCTGTTCCGGAATTAGGTTCGCGTATCACGCATTTATCACTGATGTTTTATCGTCAAAAAAGGTTCAGCTCAAAGCTAACTAAGACGGGACAAGGGCACCTGTGCCGGATAAGACAGATCGAGGTATGGAGAGAAAAAGCCAGGAGTACAGTAAGGGAGAAGATGATAGATTGCCTGGCTATGGAGCGTAAGTCATGGCGGGAGTACAGCATATATCATACAACACCTGTACTCAGCATGGTCTGCTCGAGCAGCGAAGGTCCATAGCTCAAGCAGCCGGTATGTTTGTAGAAGGGATTTCTCGCAGCTGGGGTTTTTGACGATTTAAAATACGCAAATGCTCTCTGATGAACAGTCAAGGGAATGTCATAAATTAAACTTTTGTCAACGAATGACTTTCATCGCTTTTTCGAGAAACTCGCCCACTAATGTTTTTTCTGTACCAAAGAAAAAAGTATCACAATACCTATAAAAAATTATAATACCGAAAATATCTTATTAGTAGTAGAAAAACATTTCTATAAATATAGGAATCATCAGAACTAAATATCACATGACATACTTAGACTATCCACATTTAAACAGTATTTCTCTGATAAACAGTTCAATTTATACATTGTTATTTTTTTTATTTGCTTTTATATGATAATTGGACGGCATTTAACAGAAAGGAACTAATCCGCATTGCATTTGTTTTGGGCAAACTCAAGTCAAAGTTAAATGATCTTGGAAAATCTGGAAGCTTTCAAATAAGATAATTTTCTTTTTTTGTAACAAACCTTATTTTATTCCACGATATGAGAACATAACAATTTGTTCCACTGAAAATATTAAGTAGTTTAAGTTAATGTAACTGAACAAAGAGATAGTTCTTTTCTGTATAAAATATCAAGCATTAATCCCATTGGAAACCACTTTTAACTCATTTTTACAAATTTTGTGGATTGGTTCCTATCTGCTAAATGCCGTTCAGTTCGCACCTGTCTAATTAATAATTAGTTTTTCACAACAGGCAAATCGTATGGCTACATAGGAAATGGGAGGCATGGAGAAAACCACCACTTTTCAGACATTATTCAGCTAGTTTAGTTAGGGAAGAAAGATCTCCCGACCAGCTCCTTTTTAATCACCTGATCGTACAGCAAGAAAAGTTAGCGTTACCATTTTCTAAATTAGTCTGTTTGTATGACTGTTTAAGTTGTTTTGAAATCGTTCTGAGTTGGTTGAATTTTGGTTGGTGTCAATATATAGAATTTCCTTCACGTACCAAGCTACATATTTTGTTATCAGCCGTAATATTTTTTAGTAAAAAAATGGAAATTTTTTATGCAATGTCCTATATGTATGTATGTAATTCCCGTCTATGTTTCAGCTGTGAAGATTTAGAATAAAGTGAGTAAGGCTAATTAGATAGTTTCTTGAAGGGTCTTCTGATTCATTTTATGATGCGGGCCCTGAGTCAACTTTTTATGGAAGGTAAGTTCAAAATTGACTGATTGACATTTATTCAAAAAGTGATTGTTAAGTTTTGTAGTTCATCGTGGTTTATTCAGATTTTCCATTGAGAGTGCAAATTGCGTAACTTATGCAAGTAGTCTAAAGTTAGTGAGGCCTGTATAGAATATTAATATTTTATGAGAATTGTTATATTGTCAGCGTAGTAACGGTCAATGTTTGTGTATTAACCGGTAGGAGCCGCTTGTCCATATTGTCTGTCCAAAGAGCATGGAGGTCTCTGGGACTCCCTAACAAAGTTTGATTCATTAGTTAAGTGTTCACTCTCTCAATATATTCTGACTCATTTTCAGTGCTTGAAATTCATTGAATTGAAATTAATAATAATTTCGTTTAACAACTAGGATAAAAACAATTAAAATATTGGAACTGAACTTATTAAAAGAAATTTACATTTTAAATATAGATTTGAAATATTGAATAAATTTTCCACATAAATCAAATTAATATAATTTATGTAGTCTGAGAAATAAAAATAGCATCATGAAAAATGAATGAATTGGGTAAACGAACTATTCAGTCGCATAAACTAGCCTTTGAATGTCTTTTAATAAGTATCTTATTCTGACTAACCAGACCATTTGAATCAGGAAAAAAATTAAAATATACACAGATATGGACATGAATAAATATTATACCTTGTTAAAAATCAATAAAAAGTGTAAATAATTGATGGATTTGATTTATTTATTTATAGTTCGTTATTGTAACAGGTATAAGTATATTGCAAACTTATCAATAAATAATAGTATAAAATATAAGAACGTAATACTGTTTATGTAGGTCGGTAGGACTCCCAAAACAGAACTCACTTGTTATTGCATTGGGTGTCCCACGGGCCTACCATGTTCTAGAAAAAAAAATACATGAATTCTTTGGAAGATAGGGCCATAATTCTTTTGATCCACTCGACAGTTCATGGAATGTTAACATTTCTTTTTTCCGTATCACATATAATCTTGCCAAAATAACTTACTCAAATATGCCCTATAGGTCCCCGGACAAGAGTCCGCTATGAAGCTGTCCGGTTAACCGGTTTATCGTGAGTATTTAAAATGCACAGTAATGGAGCCGTTATTGCACCTTGGTATACTCTAGCCAAGACTGGACGACTTGAAGAAATATCTGAGCCCGGTTGGCTAGAGAAAATTCTGTCGAAGAAGAAACATTGAAGAAGTAAACGTATAGTAGCATGGCCTTGAGTTCAAAGAGAAATCTATTAACTTTTATTTTATTTCGGCATTTTTATAAGTTTAAAGAATTATTTTTTTTAATTTTATACAATAAACTGTCTTATTGTGAATCATAAAATAATTCGATGCAACTGAAATGCTGTTAAAGACCTAGACCTTAAGTCAATTAATGAAAAAATGATACATTTATAAATTATTATTCTCATCTAATCGATCTAGTTAGTGAAAACTCTTTTTTTTTCTCTCTTCATAGATTCCACACTTTTTCTTTTTCTGTATTAGTACTGAAAATTAATTTAACAAGGAATTAGACTAATTCAAGTATCTCATAATAGATTGTTAATTGCATTAAAACTTGCCCGAGCTATTAGCACGTGGAACTCTCCTTCCATTGTCATTGCGGTTTATTAAGCTGATGAGAACATGCCCTAGTAAAGATTATAACTTAAATTAATTAAGGCTGTTATTCAATTTTTTTTAGAATCATTTTTCTATCTACTTCTTTTTCCAAAAATTTTACCAATCAAGATTAATTGTCAAAATATTTTAGGAATAATCACAACTCGATGCAGGCACTTCACTCTCCATCATTAACTGTACTAATACAAGGGTACCTCATGATAGTGCCCTGGTACCAACATTATTCAATATACACGCTCAATAGACATTCAACAGCACAATAAGAATATACTGGCTGCTAACATTGACTTTACAGCTATTATCTACATCTCCTCTAATTTGATGATATTGCTCATTAGGCTGCATTTAAGGTAGAAAATAAAAATGAATGGGCCGAAGAGTGTACATCTGGTATTGATATTGTATCATAGGCCTTGCTCTAAGACCTGTTTTAATAACGTCGAGAAACAAATATATTTAGATTAAAAGGATGAGCAATATTGACTTTTATCTTTTGTTAAATGATTTATTATGTTGTGTATAGACTATATTTATGTTGTATGTTGTGTTGATATATTTTACTCGTTAATTTTCAGAAATATTGTTGATGATGGGGGCTTTCCTGATTCCTGAAACGTTGGCTTTATTATAATATTGTGATATGAATATAATAAATAATTTATAGGAAATACATTATTGCTCATCCTTTTAATTACCTAGGGACTTTTTACTAAATTTGGTTAGAAGGAAAGATATTTTGACTTTTACTGAGCAAGGGGACTGACGTGGAGTACCTAACCCACATTAAAAAAAAAAAAAAAAAAAAAAAAAAAACTGAACATATGATATATTAAACGAGGATTTTCGGTCTGTTTGCAAATTCTGCAATTGGATCTCGAAATCCTGCTGGAGAATTTTAGAATAAGGATTTTTGGGCATCAGAAATCGATTGGCGCACATCTCTATTCCAGGAAAACTCTTCTTTAGTAAAAAAAAAAAAAGAAGAAAAAAAATATGCCGATGGGATGGAAAAAGTATGATTCTTGCTTGATGCTCCGATGGAAAAGACCTTCATGATTGAAGAGGAGAAAAACATGCACCATTAAAACAAACAAATGAACCGCGCTAATTTATTCTAGTCAAACCTCATTCAAAGAAATTCTTTTTTTAAATAAACAATTCGTAATTAATTATTTTATTCTCAATTGTTTGATCATTCATTTTTATATGAATTTAAATATTTTAGTAAAAATCAAGGGACAATAAAGCTTTGGACGATTAAGAAAGGAGAGAAAGGAAGTGTTGAACTTTTCTTATATCTATCACATGTCATAAAGGTGTTGTAAAAATCTTTTTTTTAATCTTTATTGCTTTTACATTGTCTTATGTTTAAATAATTAGTAAAAGTATTTTAGACCAATTAACTATACAACATATAATTGTTGTATTTTTATCATCCACGTTAATTAATTAAATCCACATGTTCTATCCACTTTCCTGACCGATGTTCCAAATCATTCTTAACCATACAACAAACTCTCTATAATGTTTTGTTGAAAACAATATAGATATATGGGATTAAACTGCGAAATCCTGTTAGAACATTAAACAACGAAAGGATGCACTCTTTTCAGTTGAAAGTATTGCGTAAAGGAGTGATGCGTCAGTCTACGTCATAAATGATGCAATACTCAAAGACTTAGATATCGCAAAACTTTTAGATTCCGTCAAAGAATGCTAAAAGGAATTCCACCAAAGACTGACAGAACATAAAACCTCTCAGATCTTACAGAAAAAAAAAATTCGAGTTAAAAGAAAAATATTTTTTTATGGTAGGATTTTTAACTTGTTTATTTATTTAATATAATTAAGTGGCCATAAACTTTATGAATGCCGTAAAATATATAACTTATTTTAGACTGCCTCGTTGACCTCCTAGACTCCCACCCCTGATCTATAGGCTGGCTACCTTCGACAGGTTTCTTTCATCGTCCCCTTCCCGATCACCATCGATCCACCCCCTCGAGCACCATCCATCAGCCTCTGAACCGCCGCAGATTTGTCACCTCTCCTCGTCCTTGTAGTCCTCTCTCTCATCTCGGCATCTGTCTCTGTAATAGTCCTCCCTCCTCTGCCTTACCGTATCTAGCATAGCAGGTATATTTGGTCCGACTGTATTCTTCTCTGGAAGGATTATCGTTTGAAATGTAATCCATTCAAAATTAAGTGCAGAGACTATAAGTGTATATAAAATTAGTAAATTTATACATACTAACCAAATAAACATATCTTACGTTGATAGAAGCATGATTCTAAAGACTTACCTTACTTAAAGTCACGGTTTTTTATTATCATCTCTAGATAACTGATGACCAAATACATCGATACTTTGCTTATCACTTAGGTTCTGTTGACTACCAACCTAGCCGTCTTCGCGAACCATGGTTTAGTGCTGAGATTGGACTGTGGATGATTTCAAAGTCTTTAGTATCTGATCAAAGTATTTTTTCTTTAAACTACTTTGGTACTGTCATTGCACACATTTTTTTTTTTTTACTATCCTTTGTTATCCATTTTTAGTTCCCGTTATTATCCTCAGAAAGGATATGGTATGCTATTAATTAGAATAAAGTGCCTACTTAGTGAAATTGCAAGCCTTTAAAGAAAATGAAGCTATGCCTTATTGGGTTTTTAGTTGAAAGATCTCGTTTTGTAGTCTACGGAAGCGGGAAATCCGGAAGTCGATTGTATTGACTTACAATTAGAGGGTTTCACTAGTATCCCAATGATATGGAACAAAAACAGGACGCACCTAGCCATTATAAATACTATATTATTTATAACTATTTTATCTTTAGGTTCAGACAGTATCGAATACGTATTGACAATAGCAAGCAAAATGGAATGCACAAAGGTGTACTTTACAAACAACATAAGGACTTAAGATTCATTTGACTCCCATAAGTTGTATTATATATTTCGATAGAATTAGGGATGCCAAAGAAATTGGTTAATCAATTGAGAATGCCCATTTTCAAAACATTTATTTGAGTCTGAATCAGTTACTAAATCGATGATTAGTAGATAGTTTCCTATATATATATATATATATATATATATATATATATATATATATATATATATATATATATATATATATATATATATAATTCTCTTTGCTTTTGATTTCAGCTTTATTTTTCTCTCGCCCCTCCTATTACCGCGGTGTGAATCGTACGGGATTTATTAATCAGAATAGCTACGCCAGATGTAATTAAATATTACATTCTAGCCTGTTTCAAAACATTTGTGACGTATATATATATATATATGTTTCAAAACATTTGTGACGTATATATATATATATATATATATATATATATATATATATATATATATATATATATATATATATATATATATATATACGTCACAAATGTTTTGAAACAGGCTAGAATGTAATATTTAATTACATCTGGCGTAGCTATTCTGATTAATAAATCCCGTACGATTCACACCGCGGTAATAGGAGGGGCGAGAGAAAAATAAAGCTGAAATCAAAAGCAAAGAGAAAAGAATCAGTATAAAAGAAGAAAATTAAGATCCTTCCATAAAAGAGGGGAAAAAATCAATCTCCTTCAAAGGTAAAGAAGCAGGACCTTAATTAGAAAAAAAAAAAAAAAATGAAAAAGTGAATGGCTAGCAATAGACACTAGGGCCAGTTTAAACAAGGCCACCGTCGACTCCGTAGGGAAAACAGAAAAAACTTTTTAAGCCGCTCAACTTTCTTCTCCTCATTTATCAACTTTAGCTCCGTCTCACCAATCTTTCTTAACAGTTTAATGGCATGGAAAATATTGATAATTGAACCGGAGTACTGCTTAAGAGCCTATTAGTAAAACATTTCCTAAGATGTATATCTGTAAGATGAAAGGAAATATTCGAGATTAAACTCACCTTGCATTCGAATTTATCTATTGCCGTTTGACACATCGTTAAGCTAAAAATATATAATAGGTAACCAAAAAAAAAAAAAAAGGATAACACCGTACTTGTAATTGGAGGTTAAGAAATATGATGGCATAGGAATAAATTGAACTAAAAGAAAATAGACTCGATTTCATTAAACTTGTCTTAAAAGTTCACTAAGACTAAGAATACTTCCTACAATATCCTGAAAAAATTAGTTCTTTGATTTCTTTTTAATGTATTTACAATAAAATAGGAAAATTAAAAAAAAACAATAATATCGAAATAAAAAAATGAGACGAATCGCTTAAGAATAACATTAATGTACAAAGAAACAGAAAATAGTTCTGGGAACAAAAAACTAAAATAAAAATCCTTTTAAAATAAATATTAAAACCTTTGTAAAACTATGAAAAACCAAACAATCCATATGTGGCTCTTAAGTTCAGTGATTAGTAAGAAAGTTAAAAATTGATAAATACATATTTATTAGACAGAACCTAATCAATAATGGTAAATAATAATCGAAAAATGCATTAAATAAATAATCAATTCTTCTAATAAAAAATATTATCAGAAAAAAAAATCTTCCACTAAGAAAAAATAACTATTTTATCTGGCATGGATAAAACTAAAAACAAAATCTTAAAACTAAAAACTGAAAATTTTCTGTCAAATGCCGATCTTATTCAGAGGAGCTGGAAAAGAGGGTTTTGAAAAAATATAGGAAAGAAGCATGACGAATATTAAAAGGTTGGGGAGCGTGCCAAAAAAAATAACGATAAAAACATGTGATATCTGAATAACGTGAAATGACAGTAATTTGTGAAGAAACTACCCATTGCAGAGCACTAATAGAGGATTTTTAGATAATTTTTATCTCGGAAGATGTTCTACTCCGTGTGTCCAAATAGGTCTGATTATTGCCTTGTAAATGTGCTTTATATGCAATAAATTGTAAGTTCAAAGCAAACATTGCGGAGGTCGGAAACCTAGGAAATGAAGTTCTAGGTGTGATGATGTGTTCAGCAAGGTAAGCGAAATATTATTAAAGAGTAAAATTAAGGACAGAATTTCGGTGATTTACGACGATGGATATTGAAAATTATCATTTAAAAAACAACACAGTTCCTCCACTCGGCAAGATGAACCCGGTCCAGACCTAACACATAAGCCTGAAATCTAATTTGTCCCCTTGTTGTTTTAGTCGATTTCATCACAATATAAAATATTGTATTTTACTAAATTCATAAAAAAAAAAATCCCCAATACGCCGTTTAATCAAGGCAGAACTAAGAATTCTGAAGATAACAGTGATTTTTTTTTTTTTTTGTTTTAATCAACTAACACCACACCAGCAGTAACCGAAGCCATCACGCAATCTACCACCATAATATCGCCTCGAACCGGCTATAAAGATCTTTATCGGGAAAGTTGTTTGGGGTGAGGATATGAAACTTATAGCCTCAATGAGTGCTTAGCATAACGGCCGCCACGTGGGGTGAGTATAGGGCTCTTTGTGCGTAGGTGAAGGGAAGAGATAATGGCCCTTTACTTTCCTGTGTTAAGGATCGGTGTTTGAGAGTGTAGAGAGATCCTAAATTTATTAAACTTGGTTGAATTTATACTAAATACAATCATGTTGAAATGTAACACAATGTGCCAAATCAATATCTCCAAATCAAATATACATTATCCAATATACAGTAGCTCAAGGATCTATATTGAAACATTGCTATACTTAACGTAGTATAGCATTACCACCAATCCCTCAACGTTGGAAGGATACCTAGTTAATTATAATTAGATAAGCTATAGCTGTAAGGAATATTAGATCCAACAGGCGCCATCGTTAGGACATAAAACCATCTAAAAAACAGTTCTTTTTTGTTTTGAAAATTCTTTTTTCAACGTAAAGGATACACAAGAAGGAAGAGAACGGAAAATACAAAATATATACATCTCTAATCAAGAAAACTAAAAAGTTTTAAAATGTGAAAAAAAAAAATAGAGCAGGCAAAAAAATAATGCAATCGTGTAAAAATGATTATTTAAAATATTAGTACAATGGATGATTGAGAAAAAAAAGTTGATGAAGATGGTGGGGAGGTAATTTTTTTTTTTTTTGGCCGATAAATAAAGAACCAAAATTAAATAAAACGATAGTAATAAAAGAAAAAACTCTTGACTGAAATAGATTATTTAAATAAAAAGTTGATCAAATGTCTTTTATAGAAAGGATAGCAAAAACCTTTTAGGATCGAATATAAAAGCCGGGTATCGTATCTGCATCGCGACGACAAAGGAATGGCGTTGAATAGAAGTCCAGACAGAGGAACAATCCGCCACCGAACCAATATGTTCTCAGGCCAACAATTAATCATTCCAATATAGGCGCTTCATTAACTTCCATACACCTGTGCTTTCCCACTCGTAACCTAGAAACAGTTTTCCTTCAATTTAATCAATCTAACTGGCATTTTAAATATATTAAATTGAGAATTATCGTTCTATTTCATAATCAATACCCATCGAGTTAACTAATTGAAGTAGCGCTAACATTTTAAATATAATTATACAAACGGCAAAGTTTTCGTTGAGTTAACAAATGCCATTGACCCAGGAAATATTTGTTGTTAAATAATGTTTATAACCCAGGAAGTCACCGTTGTCCTTCCTCGTTGTCAGCATTAAAACAAGTTCTATTTCCTTGATCATCCCTTCTCTTATTGTATGTATAAAAGCCTATCTGAAAAGGACAGACATAGTAATAGCTGTAGCAGTAGCTATAGCAGCAGCAGTAGCTGTAGCAGTAGCTGTAGCAGTAGCTATAGCAGTAGCAATAGAGTAGCAATAGCAATGTAGTAACCAGTGTCTAGAATGTAGTCTTAGATTAAGTATTAGAATGTAAGGTAGAATAAGATAATGTGAGACACTGTCACTATGTTTAGCTTTAAGTCTAATTATAATATCTTTAGAGTCTATCTGTCACTCAGTAGCCTCATTATGTATATATATATATATATCATGTAACTTATAAACTGTTTAATAAAGTTATTTTTAAAGATCACACTCATCGACTTGTTAACTGTTGCAATAAATCATATAGAATCCGTTGAAATGATTAACATTGATTTTCCATCAACAAAGCAGTGATTTATCAACATTATATATGATAATTAAATTATCATATCATCTGAGAAGATTATTTATTTAAGTGTATCAACCACTAGAGTCATTAACACTGATGCTTCATCTCATGTTCTTCATGCTCTTCCTATATTTCATCGGATATTGCGAGCTTTTGGCCTCTCTTTGCTGCTAATTTTTTTTCTGCAAATCTGCCCTTTCGTTCCCAGCGATAAAAAATGGTCAGGCACCAATAAAAATAAGACCTTACATCCCTAACCTTTTAATGTTTTTAATTAGAGTTTCAGCTCGATTATTAATGGGTCTGTTGAAAAGGGAACTTGTTGAGATTTGAGGGTGGATTAAGAGTCAGATCAAATGATCGAGCGAAGACAATTCGGAAGGATATTGCAAACATCCACATAGGACCTTGAATACCGATATCTTTGAAGTTATTTAAATCAGAGCTTCGGTGGAGTTAAAAGCGTTTTTAATACCTAGAAAAACCGCCATTATGTGCTGTTTATTTTTTAAGGCAAACAATATGTCGGATTCTAACTTAATCATATTATCTAGTGCTTCGTCCTTGCCTAGTTGACTTAATTTTTTTCTAGCCGACTGCACAAAGTGTTAGTTAAAGCAATGGAGCGGTAATTAGTCGCTTGATTCTTTGATTTGTTATTTTTAAATATTGGTAGAATTATAGACTTTTGCCCATCAGACGGAAACAAATCGGAAGAATTGATTGAATTGAAAATCTCAAGCCGTAGGAATTTAAATTCGAAATTAAGAACCACTAGGTGCTGCTATCAGAAGATTTATTGGAGAGAAACGTTTTCATCCCTCACTTCTTTTAACAGCATCCCAAACATCGCTCTAGCTTGTGCTAAGTGTTAAGTTTGCAACTAGTTCTTGCCAGCACTTCTGTTTACTTTGCTTTTATCAGATCTTGTTTATATCATTAATTAAAAGAGTCCATTATTCCAATCCTACGCAATCATTAGTTTTAGGTTCAAATTTAACCAAGCTAAACGATTTTCTGATTGTCAATTTTATTTGTCGTCATGAAATAGAAGAATGCTGCGACTGCCAACTATGACAGACTAATAACTGGCACCAATTGTTTTATTGCTACCGAGAATTTTCAAATCAATTAAATGCTCCATTTTTTTTTTATTCTGATGGAAATAGCGCTGTTTTTAGAGAGCTGCTCACTCAATTTGTGAGACAATTTACTGTGTGCTTGTATTTTTTCCTTTCATGCAATTTAATGGTTTAGTTTGTACCAGTTCAAGAGATTATAACCTAACTTTAGTTCTAGAATATATTTATATAAAAATAAATAGTGTCAGAACAATTATAAGTAATAACATATATTAAGGTGTTGATAGAATATACAAAAGGACGAATAAAATTTACTCAACGAACATACTACCAAATAAAAAGCATTTCTTGGAATAAACCAGTTATGAAAATTATAGCTATACCTAAAAATTATAAATTATTAATATAGTAAATAAAAAAGTAAATTACATAATATGTAATTTTATTCAAGTATAATCAATTAAGAATACAAATAAATACACATCATATTTTTTATGGTTTTGTTGCTGTAAGTATTTCTTAGCCAGCATATGGCAGAGAGGGGTGGGAAGATAAGTGGTAAATGGAAATTAATACTTCGATTTTGTTTTATATTAATATTAATTAATGTAAATTAATATATATTATATATTAATATAAACATATTAATCTAAATCCTGTCAAATAAAAATTGATCAGAGGATTATTTGGCAAAATATTCTAGATAATAAGGCACGTACAGGGATTGATCTACATTAAGAGATTACGAAAGAAGATCTCTCATCCACTTTTTTCAATTTCTTCTACTGTTCTCACATACATTTATAATCGCATACTTGTCATGGCCATTGTTTCTAATAGTGAGTTACTTATTAATATATTCATTACTAATACAGAAGGTCATAGAGGAAACACTTCGAAATTTAAAATTATATTATATATTATATTATTATAACATTATCTTAATACACTTTAGATTTTAAATTTGGGATAAAAAATATCCTTCGAAACATCGAAAAATTTTATATATGCATACACATTATTTTTTTTCTTCTCTACTTGATCTGAGGAAATAGGCTTATCCTATTAATTGCTTACAAGTAGCAGATTGTAGTATTTTAACAGCTTTTTCGATGTTTTTAGTATCCTAACCCAAGCTTAATACCTGAATAATTTGACGGGTTATTTTTTTAATTATTTTTCTTGGCAATAGAAACATTGTGGTGCTAAGCTCATTTTTATAACTTTATCCAAACCAGAGAGATAAAATAAAATGCGTTTTTCTCATGCGAAATTCCCCAATATTTCCGAGGCTCACGGGGCGTGATGGCCCCTAATCTCAAAGATAATCCAATATCCTAAAGGCCTAGATTCACCTAAAAAAATTTCATTAAAATCTAGGAGACGCATGTAGAATCTTCTCCTTGTAAGAACAACCATTTCTCGATAATTTCAATTTCAAGAGAATTTCAGTAGAATAATAAATAACACCGGTTAATGCATACTTTTAATAATCGAGATAAGGTTATAATAATGCAGGTAAATGTCGACGTGGCTTTTTAAAAAGGCGTAACGTCATTTAGGAAACTTTTTACAGGAAACGATTTTTTCCCAAATAACAATATATATTTTCTAGTCGATTTCTTAGGTTTTGGTGCCATTTATTTAATTAGTTATTAGAAAAAAAAGAAAAAGGCCATACGGTCACAATTCTTTTTATTTTACATTAGAACAACGTTTCGGCCATCTTGGGCCATTCTCAAGTCTGAAAAAACATTTTTGTTAAGTCGATATTTATTAACATTATAATTATTTTCTGATATAATTATTAAAATCATTTATTTCAATTAAAATTACTTATCATGTAAAACTTACTTACTTTAATTGTTTATATTTAAAAACAAAACGTCATCAATGCATCATTTCCCTTCATTTTTGATATTATCTTCCTATAGTAAAATATTACAGCACTTTTAATCTATTTAAATTTATTGTTGCAAATGTTATTAAAATTTTTTTCAAGTTATATAAGTTACCTTCTTGAGTCAATGGCCCAAGATGGCCGAAACGTTGTTCTAATGTAAAATAAAAAGCATGGTCACCGTATGGCCTTTTTCTTTTCTTTCTAATATATAATTAAATCTAATATAATTCTAATCTAATATAATTTTTTTTAAATTTTATCCTTTATTGTATGGAGTAAGAGTATATTAACCTGGCTAAACCTTTATAATTAAAATATATTTTAAAGTATTTAAGCATTGGTCTGGACCAGGGTGACGACTGGGAATCGTCAGTATTTGATTCTTACGTCGTCTTTATTTTTAGACTTTTTAGATTTTTAGAGCATTTCCAATTTTTTTTTTCGATACATCGTGAGCAGGAATCGATAAAAGTGGTGTTAACCTCCCACTTTTATTATAATAAATTGAAACCTAAATTTCGAATTTTCGGCGCCTAAGCCTTTTTTCAAAAACCATCGTCGATGTGGTAAGGCAATTTGAGATACGTAGGTCAAACAATGTAGTTTCATGTATTTAGACATTTTTATTTAACAAGGATCGTCGTAAATGTAATAAAGATAATTTCGGATAATAGAGGTAATAGAATTTTAAAAATAATTAATTCTTTGGATTATAATCGTTCCGCTTCTTTATTTTTTTCCAATTTGCACTTTTTTTTATTTTATAATAAAAATGAGGACTAAATGAGGTTTTCCTTTTAATTAACACTCAACCTGTTATACCAGCCAAACTTTTATTGCATTTATAGAAAGCTTCTTTTCAATTAAAAATCTCTAAGATATTTTTGACTTTTTAAAGTTGAATTGAATGGCCGATTGAAAAATGACGTTCATTATTTTTTATTAACTTTATTTTGAATAAAGAAACTAGTTAACTGGCACTAATACAAGGAATAAATAAAAATGAACGAAATATTAGAAACTATATGCTATACAAATTTCTTTATCGAACTCCGCTTAAAGGCTGATGTATTCCTTTCAAATAATTAAGGCTTTGATTAGGATATTTAATGCCTAACTTTAGCACGAGCACGAGGATAGAAGATAGTGCTATTAGTTAGCTGCTATTAGCTATTAGCTAACTGTGCTATAATATATCTCACCGCCTCCTGGGGCTGCGCTAAATTTCCAAACGTTATAATAACATATCTCCAGAGGAGGGTCCATTAATTACATATACGGTATTACATGGGAGGGAAAATTACATGGGAGGCTCCGGCTACTCAAGTTTTAATTCAATTGAAGCCGCTAACGTTGTTAGGAGTTGTTCGGCGGACAGTGGCCACGAGGGCCTTTAAAAGGACTTTATCGGGTTACGTCGTCTGCGGTAGTCAATTGTCCAGAGAATTGTCTATCTTTTGTAGTCGAGCATCAGGGTTAGCATTGCAGATTTATACCTGAAATACCTCATCGTCTTAAATTAAATTTCTCACTTTTTACATAAAAAATAAATTTAGTAGAACCTATTTTAAAAATTGGAAATTTATAATACGTTAAAGATTCAGTTCGGTTTCATGTGTATCTAGCAAGGAACTGATGTATTTTTTATTTTTTTTATTTTTTTTTATTTGGGTTTAATGTCCTTATCATCTCCAATTAAGGCAGACAGAACTGGTTATTCTATAGATTACCAACCTATTCTATATAGCCAGAGTGGGAAAGTTTAGATTCATGCAGTGGGTCCATCATGAAATAAATTTCATCCCGCCCAGGTCGGCCGGATTCGAACCGGAGGCGCTGCAGACTCGATCTTGCTAAGGTGAAGCCTCAACACTCTCGGCTACCTCTACCTCAAGAAAATGATTCGATCAGCATCCGACAAAGTTCAACCACTAAGCATCCCAAACCTATTGAAGAAGCACATTTTGGTGAACGAATGTGGCCCAGGAATGGATCCCCCATCCCAGAGTCGATCTACGGATGATAGAATAGTGATGATTTAATGTAATAACGAAATAATTACCAATTGCTTTATAGTGAATTTTGAATTTAATTTCATGGTTCTGGTTAATGGTCCTATATATAATGAAATCGTTCCAGCGTCATCGAAAGCATTTAATGATAAAATGAAAAGAAAATTAATTAATTAAATTAACGCTCTCTACGGTTCAAATAATCAGCAGTCAGATCAAAGTCATAAAGGCTTTTAGGATTTTCATATAGGATTTGCCAGAATATTAATTCTGAAATATTCTTCTAAACCTATATTCATTAAATTTATCTCACAACTAATTCTACTTCACAGCATCTTACCTTCACTAGTAAATGCGGGGGTGTTATGCTAATAAAATGAGGTTTCGTAAGGTATCGTAAAAGTCTTCATTTTGTGAATTATTCTATACTATGGAGGGCCAATATCTCTTGCAACATTTCTGATTTACCTGTCATAGAGATGTTAATAATCTTTAATAGGAATTGTTATAGCCTTCTAAGTTTTTCGGAAATATAATAGCTAAAAGTGGAGCTGCGCACAGTGGATTGAATATTATGAAATATTATTATATTTTACGCATATTAATGTTATTTAGAGTTATTTTATGAATTGTAGGTGGCACATATCACAGCCCTTCGTCTCGATAATTCTTTATAGAATATTAGTATTTTATTATATAATAAATAGCCATAACATTAAAACAAAAAATTACTTATTTTAAAAGATAATATAAAATTGGGTAACTACATACATATTTTACAAATTATAATTCATGTAATTAAAATAAATTTATTACTATTATTATATTATTACTACTATTATATTATTTCTATTTTATTATTACAATTTATTACTACTATTTATTATTTTATGTAGGTACCTATTTATTAAGGCATTAATAGGCACTTCTCTTGTTAAATAAACACAATTAAAAAAATCAGATAGGTAATTGGAAAAGTATAAAACATAATTTAATACGTCATACTTAATCGGAATCTGTCCCTTCTGCGTCGTCGCAGCTGTCTGGAAGATCACAAGTATTTGTGAAAAAAATTTCTGGCCACATCTTTTTCGATTTTTGGTCATGAACTATGGCGGATTTAAATGAGGAAATATAGGGATCTGATTTCGGCAAATGATGTAAAGGTAAAGGTGTGAAATGTCTTTGATCGAAGCTTCCATATTTTTTTGCTTGAATAGGTTTTCCGAAATTTCCAAAAATCCTTATTCCCTAGCCTCCTGGATCTCGTCCTTTCAATTGTCTAATTGGTAATATTGCATGGTTTATAGTTAGGTTGCCATCAATTTGTAATAAATCTCACAGAAAAAGTGCACAAAACATATTTCGTACACGTTTTTTCAGTAAAATCAGTACTATATATTATTACGGTAGTATAGATCCCTTTTTCGGCTCTCAGGAGCGATGGATTTTGATGAATGAGGTATCAAAAGAAAAGAAATTTCATAGAGAAGTGACGAATCCTAATTTCGATTGTTAAATTCTTATTACGGCTTAAATAAAATTGATGAAAAAACTGGGAGGTTTCAAAACTTTGACGACTGAAAGTCGGCGGATCGAGATGGGATTAGTTGGGTTTTAAAGATTTTGAAGTGAGCATCAAAACCATATATGATCCTTTGGATCATATTGGTCCAACCTTTTAAAGCCTTAAAACCTACAGTTTTCGAGATAACGCACGATATAAGTCCGCACGGGCCCTATGCCATCTTGCGTACGTGTCGTTGTCATGGCAACTTTACACCTTTTAAAGCCAGTTGAGACTGTTAACAAAAACGTATTAATAACTGTGAAAACGTTTTGTAAATAAAATATTGTTTTTATGTTTCCATGAATGATAGAATACTACAAACAGAAAGTGTATAGTAGAGTCTTATTCTTTAAATGTTAAACTGAGGGGATACTTTCCAGTAGGGTAAGTTAATTACTTAGTAAGTATTAACTATTACTTGAACATAGTCATTATAAACTATTATAAAGCTTTACCAAATGTGTGTGTTAAATAAACTTTCTTGATAATATTATATTGTTTATCGCTTATACTTCGAGTTCATTTATGATTCATTAAGATATGTAATGCGAGAGTTCTCGCTCGGGTATACTAGTCACTACTATATATTATTACGGTAGTATAGATCCCTTTTCCGGCTCTCAGGAGAGATGGATTTTGATGAATGAGGTATCAAAAGAAAGGGAATTTCATGAAGATGTGACGAATTACAATTTTGTTTCTTAAATTCTTACAAGGGCTTAAATAAAAGTGATGAAAAAACTGGAAGGTTTCAAAACTTTGACGACTGAGAGTCGGCGGATCGAGACGGAATAAGTTGGGTTTTAAAGATTTTGACGCGGGCATCAAGATCATATACGCTCCTATGGAGCGTATTGGTCCAGCATTTTAAAGCTTAAAAACCTACCGTTTTTGAGATAACGCACGATATAGGTCCGCACAGGCCTCATGCCATCTTGCGTACGTGCCGTTGTCATGGCAACTTTATATCAATTTGAGTCTGTTTACAAAAACGTTTAATGAGTGGGAAATTATATATTGTTTCCCATGTCCAACTCTAAAGGGCACTGTTAAATATAAATACTACATATAGAAAATGTTATAGCTGGATCTAATTGCCTAACTGCTAAATTGAAGAGATGTTTTTCAGTGGGGTAAGCTAATTATTAAGTATGAACTGTAACTCCAACATAGTCATTATAAGCTATGTAGCAATATACATACTTCACCAAATGTGTGTGTTAAATAAACTTTTTTGGTAATATAATGTTTACTCGAATAAATATTTTTCCCTAATATCGCTTATACTTCTAATGCATTAAGGATAGATATCTAATGCGAGAGTTCTCGCTCGGGTATACTAGTCACTACTATATATTATTACGGTAGTATAGATCCCTTTTCCGGCTCTCAGGAGCGATGGATTTTGACGGGTGAGGTATCAAAAGAAACAGAATTTCACGGAGAAGTGACGAATCCTGATTTTGTTTCTTAAATTCTTACTAGGGCTTAAATAAAAGTGGTGAAAAAACTGGGAGGTTTCACAAATTTGACTGAGAGTCGGCGGATCAAGACGGGATTAGTTGGGTTTTAAAGATTTTGACGCGGGCATCAATATCATGTATGATCCTTTGGATCATACTGGTCCAGCATTTTAAAGCCTTAAAACCTACCGTTTTCGAGATAATGCATGATATAGGTCCGCACGGACCCTATGCCATCTTGCGTACGTGCCGTTGTCATGGCAACTTTATTTGTCTGTTTACAAAAACTTTTAATGAGTGGGAAATTATATATTGTTTCCCATGTCCAACCCTAAAGGGCACTGTTAAATATGAATACTACATATAGAAAATGGTATAGTTGAATCTAATTGCCTAACTGCTAAATTGAAGAGTTATTTTCCATGGGGGTTAGCTAATTACTTATTAAGTATGAACTGTAACTTCAACATAGTCATTACAAACCATGTAGCTTCACCAAATCTGTATGTTAAATAAACTTTTTTGGTAACATAATGTTTACTCGAATAAATATGTTTCCCTAATATCGCTTATACTTCTAATGCATCAAGGATAGATATCTAATGCGAGAGTTCTCGCTCGGGTATACTAGTTATTATATAAATTGATAAGTCGGAAGCGGTCAGATGGAATTTCTGGGTATTTGTAAACTAGAACAGTTTCTGGCTAACTACATACAATTTAATTTACGAAGAAATAAGAACATCTTTTGTAATAACAAAAAAGCGTAGAACTAAATTAAGATTTTTTTTAAAAAATCTCAAGTCGTCATACAAACATTATTGAAATCTTCCGAAAGGATCCAATAAATAGGAAGTAAAAGTCTGAAATGATAACAAAAAATGTTAACTATCTTTTTCGTTCAAAAAACGCAAAACATGAATTTCGGGTAATAGAACCCAGATAAATTTATGAAAAAATTATCATTTTATATAATCTAGTGTATAATAAAAAAAACATGCTTCAGTTAAAAAGCTTCATTTCCATTTTTTTTTCTTTGGTGATGCACAAAAAAATGCCATCTCGATCCACTGTGCTCCGTAGGGGAGAACTTGGGTCTTTTGTCGAAATGAAATGCCAGTTATATTTTATAACTGATACATGTTATCTAAGTAGTTATAACAATATAACTGTTATCTAAGTAGTTAATTATATTCTATTTAAATCACATGTTTACTGAGATATTGTTTTAATTGTGACATTGAATCGGAACAAGATGAATATATTCCAGTTAAGTGAACACTAGAAATGATGATGCTGCTCTTATGTTTCTACAGAGGCAAAATATCATTGCTAGTACTAAAATATGTGCAAAAGGACATCAAGATACGACTCATGTGGGCTTCAGTGAAACGACGTAACAGGAAGGAATGCGGGACTAGAAGGGACATGTTGGAGTCCTATCTGTGCGAATTTATATGGAGAAGGAGTGATTGCTTCAAAATATATTGGAACACATCGCTGAATTTTGTCCTCAGATTTAGATGAATTTATTGTTTAATTTTTGAGGCTATCTATTAAAATACATATGTTTTCTTTTAAAGTAATCTGTAATTTCTTTAACATGTAACAGTTATACAATATAACTGGCATGTCTTTTCGACAAAAGACCCGAGGACTGTGTGAATTAAACTTTTATAAATAATTAATTGTATTCTTAGGCTGAGATCGAATGTAGTTAACACGTATTCAAGCTTAAAGGATTTTATTTTAACTGCTTGCAATTTTCTACTACAATAAGCACTAAGCAATTTTTATTTTTTCATGGCCACTTATTTTCTAATCTAATAAACACCATCAAATTAATTAATTAATTTTTCATTTTATTATAAAATCTATTCAAAAACCAAAAGGAACGATGTTGGAAAATTAAAAGTCCTCAGACAAGATCCCAGGATAACAGTTTGCTCCAGATGCATGGATCAGTTTGCCATAACCTACGACCAGACAGTAAAAGCTCACACCCGATGAATAGGCAGATATAACACATCTTTATTGGCCCAATACAAAGAGGGCAGATGGCCCCGCAGCTGTCATCCCAATAGCATCCTCCTTGCGGGGGTCAGTTCTACCCTCAACGACCAGGCTACAAAGTCAAGGGTCAGTCGGAACCATATCAAATAAAAATATTTCTAAGCATATTTCTATAGAACTATTATATAACAAATAAGAGCGAAAACTCAAATAAAAAGACAAAAACTTTTATCAAATAAATTTAGTGGAATATTACAAATAAAAGCCTGGAGTCTCTCAAATAACGAACCAGTCAACATTTCGCCAATTCAAGCGTCATAATAAAAAAGAAAGAAGATAAAATCACATAAATTCTAACCAGAGGTAACATACAACAGTTTAACATAACATAAAACATCAACAATTTAAAAAAAAAGACAAACCAAATATGTCAGCATATAATCCAAAAACAGTTCAACACTTATTTGGGCATATCCAATCAAATAATAAATAGTAAAAATTCGCAATTAGTTCTCAAACTAATAAGCAATATTGTATTAAAATATATATTTCTACGATTGAAAAAAAAATAAATGATGTTCCTTTGGATTTAGTGGATGAGGTACGTGATCTGGGAGTTTTATTTGACGTATGTTTAACATCGTCGGGTCATTTGTCTAATGTTTATCCAAAATGTTCTTAATTGTTAGGCTTCTTAAAAAGAAATTGCGGAGAATTTGGAGATTCTGAGACTCTAAAGTTCCTGTTTAATAACATTTTAAGAACGATTATAGAATATAGGGTCTCATATTTGGCATCCAAATACAAAAAGAGGATTTCATGGTTAGAAAAAAAAACAGAAAATATTTTTAAAACACCTATATTATAAATATTTTGTAGTTTATCCTGATTGGAAAACAAAATAAAAACATTTAATGAACGCGTCTGGGGTTCCTCCATAAGCTTAAGGATAGATGTATAATCCTTGAGTTAATGTATTTGACCAACCTCTTAAAAGGCAGATGGCACCAAGGCTTTAGGAAGTCTTGATTTCAGAGAAGGCTGAGTTACCAATAGACTTCATGATGACTTCTACAACACTATGAACAGTCCTGGATATTTAAGTCAATATAATACGACTTGCAAAGTTATGGGACACGTTGAATAAAAAGATTGATCTTGATTTTTCACACAGTCTGAATATAATTTAAAGTAAGCATTTATGCTATTTATTTTTATAAGTGGAAGCGTATTTAACTAATAATAAATGTATTTATGTATCTTAATATTCTGGAGATCTCTATTGTATAAATGCATAAATAGTTCAAATTTGTTTTGAGATAATATCAGAGTTTTAGCCTGTTTTTTTTTTCCTTTATAAGTTTATTTTTATTAATAATATTTTAATTAAGGATTGATAAATCATTTGCCACTTCTATAATTTTGTTTTTATTGAAAACTAGTTTCGAATGTTATATATTCATCTTCAGTTCTAAAAACACACAAAAATTCAAAAATAAACAATTCACAATACAGTTTGGTATTATTATACATATTAAATTAAATGTAATATAAATTAGTGTTATAAAACATTTATGAATTATGAATTTAATTAAGACAAGAAATCAAATATATGTTTAAATATAACTCACCAAGGTTTAAGTAGATTATGTCAAACAGAAAAGTTTGTTTTGGTTTGTTCTCGCACTAAACTAGCAATGGAAGAAAGGTGGGGTGTTTAAAGAAACGGTTTAGGGGTCGGAGTTTTTCCAGTAATTCCGATGAGTAATTGTTTTTTCTCTTATAGATGGGAATACATTTAATATTGGAGTATTGGAGATATTTATTTGGTCATTTAAGCAAAAATCTGGATTGGATTTGAAGGATTTTATATTTAATGTGAGGCTGTTTTCAACGTGATGTATTAATTTAGCTTCTGAGTCTGATGAATTTATGTTTTTTTTTTCATTTAAATGTATTGCAAAGTTGGAATTCTTTGTCTTATTAATTATATGCACGTATATGTTCCTTTAATCTCCGATTTAGTGATCTTCTTGGAAGATCTTTTTGCTTTTTTCAATACTATTGGAGTTATTTTTCTTAATTTGGATATGCACATATACTTTAAACAAATTCTGGTCGGCATATATATGACATATCTTTTTTTTCTGATCATAAATAAATTAGAGAAACGCCGATTGATTAGTTATTCACTGGTTTTTGAGATACTTGAGGTTTTGACTTGGATAGCTTTACAGGTATTTTTGTCTCTTATTTTGAGTTATCAAGATGTATCATTACTAAAGCTTCTGGATACTAAAGGAGAGATTGCAGTACAAAAATAATTCATCTATAAAGAAAAAATGATATTATAATAAATTAAATAAAATAATAAATCCTTCCTTTAAAAAAAAAAATAATAGTAAATAAAAAAATAAAACTTCTTATGAAAGATCACTAATAAAACTGGACTTTTCGGCATTGAAATTTTCCATTCGTATAGCAGGGTTTCGCATATTATTCACTTTTTTATGAATGCAATGAATAAATAAAGAAGCGGACGAGTGTTGTTCCTCTAATTAGCCCCTTGGCCTTTTGACGGGCACCAGCTGTTTCACAAACAATCGGAGCTGACTACCTGCCAAGCAAAAGTACGCTCATGTAGGGGGGACAAAATATTATTTGTGTGCAAATGTTTTTATATAATTTAATTTTATATTATGAGCAACTCATGGCTTATTACATATATTTTTATATTAAATAGAAGATTATCTCTAAAGCTTTCCGGTCATTAAAAACGCATGTTTTGCAATTTAATTATTTTTAAAATGAGCATATGCAATGTTCCGGAAAACATGCACAAAATATTTTAAAGTCATGTCTACTAAGTTCAATACGCTGTTACTTTGCTAACGCTGGTCCGATTTAAATGATTTTTTTTAATTTGTAGATAATTTAATTATCTCATTAATGATCGTATACCATAAAATTCATATTTTTTGAGGTATGCGCAAATTTAATTTTTTTTTTTTCATCATTACTTTTTTCCGCCTTTTTCTCAGGGATGTACTATGTATTAGGCGCCAAAACCAGCCAAGTGCATTTTCCAATGTTTTTTTTAACAATTTTTGTACTATATTATCATGTGGTGAAAGGGTATTCCAATAGCAGTGAAATCAAATAGAAAATGATTCTATAGAAATATAGAGTGCCCTGCTGGAAACAGACACATCAATTCTTCCCGGCTGCGTGAGGATATTAAGTGTTACAATTTGACCTTATTAATTGTTTTCCATGTTTTCCATTCTGAGATTTCGTATAACTTACTTTTGAATTGAAAACAAAAAGCCACAATGTTTAAACTGAAAAAAAAATCATTAAAAAAGTTTTCTCCGGTGTTTTAAATGAAAAAAGAACTATTTTGAATGTTTGACCTTGAATAAACTAATGAGTTTTATTGTGACCCTGAGGCAAAATAGGAGAATAAAAAAGAATTAGAATTATTTGTTCGATATATTTATGTATTTTTGGCACATACCTTCCTAGAAATATAATTACAATAAATATGTGTGGTTAAATATTACAAAATTACGTACATATTTTTTTAATGATTTTGAAGAACCAAACAACAGAAAAAACGGCCAATTCCAGCGTTAAAAAGGCGTTTTGCAAACAGGCAAAAAGCGTTTTGCTGCCAGATGCTTGTAAATTTATTTTATGCTCGACATTTTTTTTATTATTTTGCATAGAAAGGTATCTAAGTGGCATTGACAAAACAAAAGGTAACTTCAGCTGTGTATTGATAACACCGATCTATGACTTTTAGCGGGAAGCTGTAAACAATTAACTAAAATGGACTTGTCTGGTTTGGGAATTCAACGTCTCATAGAATAGGATAGTTGAATGATTTTTAGGAGAAGGCTTTATTAGGACAAGTTCTATCAAAATCGATAGAGCCGTTTTGACGCTACATCCAATAGGAAAAACACGTTTTTCAGCTTGTACGTTACAAAAATAAACGCATGGATCCGTTTAAAACAGCACATCGAAAATTTGACGTGATTACAATACTTTCCTCAATTAATAGCGGTAAGAAAGTAAAAAATCAGACACTCAAAGTGTAAAATTACATTTAGGTTGTAAACAATGCTGTAAATATTGTACATTCATTATAGTCTACCGCAGCCGCGTCACATGGTATAAATCAGTGGAGGCGGAGAACTCATGAAAACATTGAAATTAAAATAAATATTAAAAATCAATAGCAGTTTAAACTAATATTTTTCAAATAAACTAAATGTCTTGGTATTAATCCTAATATAAAAGACAAAGAGAAAAAAAAAGTATAAGATATAAAAACATAGCATAATGTTTAATTTGTTTTCGTCATAAAGGGACACTGCGAGATTTGTTTAATGTATTTTTTGGGGACATAAAATAAATAAAATTATTAGGCTATAACGCGGGTCCCTTGAGAAAGATACATACATATATTAATAAGCTAGCTTCTACAGGGGGGAGGGGATTAAATACTAGACACGAGGGCCCACTAGCTTACCCTAATCCTTCCAACCCTCATAAATATTAAGTCTACCTGTGATTAGTGTTATTGCAGGTTTCTTAACGACCTCACCACAGTTTTGGCTAAATGAATTTAGGCTATGTCTAAGTATACGATACCATTAATGAGGGTTTTTTATGCAGTACCAAATTGAGTAGGAAACAATAAATCAACAGATATATAAGGAATGATAATTTTTTTTTTAATGTATACACGTTATTTTTTATATTATTTCTTTTTTCAATTGCTTTATTGAAAAATATATTTTATTATATTTATATTTATATTATATATGTACATTTAAGGGCAATAAATGATAAGAATAACTGAACCAATTCAGGTATAAGTGAACCAATTCATACCAGAAAAAGTAAATAATAGCAAATAATAATTACAGCAATAATAAAAAAGTAAGTAAATAGACAAAATAAAATAAAATAATAATGATAATAATTAGTTCAGAAAAAATACACGAATATATAAAAGTAAAAATTTAAATCGTTATTATTGTTAAACATCAAACTGCAAAGAAAGCTAATAAATATATATAATGCCTAATTAACAAAAATCAAAATTAAATGAACTAAAGGTAAAAAATACAGAGAAACCTGTTTACAGAATTATACTCAGCACGAGAAACTCGGAACTAGCCTTGTTGCCCTATCTATCGTCTATTTATCTACTAAAATATATATATATGTATATATATATATATATATATATATATATATATATATATATATATATATATGTATATATATATATTCTTTTTCCTCTTGAATATTAGCTCTATGAAAGAGAAGTTTATGAAAGAACAAACTGTATATATTCCATGCGAATTCCTAATCATTGAAACGCATTATATAAATGTCAAATTTACATATAAATTAAAAGATCAAAGCAATAAACCAAGAATAGAAAATAAAACAACATATTTGAACTTACATATAAAATTATAAATAGATACTTGCATAATAGAACATTAAGAATTAAAAAAAAAGAGATAAAACTAAACTAAAATAAGTTCATGATTATTATTAACTAATTAATTGAAACAAATAAATATAAAATTATATACAAATAGACATTTAACTAAAATCAAATGAATGAATACATTCATGCAATTAGTTAAAAATAAAACATTATATACAAATAAACAAAATAAAAAGAAAATAACTTCAGTCATTAAAGTAATCAGAATTAAAAAATTGAAATGAACTAAGTATATTGCAACATATTCAGGAAGGGATCATTTCTAAGTAATTTTTGAAATCAAATCACTAATTGACTTTTAATAAAATTTATGAATTTCTATTAACAAAAACATTTTGGATTATTAATCAGTCCAATGTTAACTGAAAACATTTTAAAAATTATAATTTTAATTCTTTTCCAATAAATGTTTGTTCTAAAATCTTTTTATGAATAATTATTTTAGGTATTTAATATTGGACCACACATTTTCTTCAAATGCAGTTATGCAGTGATAGTCTAGTTAGTATAAATATAACAAGTGCCCAACCATAATTTTGTAGTTAAAGCACATAAAAAAAAAAATGAATAAGTAAAAAAACATAAAATAAAATGATTTTGATGATATTCGCGTGCTTTATTTTTAATAAATGTCTCAGTAGCTTTGTGTGATTATTTTTATTTTTTTCGAAACAGACCACCTCAGAACCACGCCAATAATTTCGTCTTTCTGAAAGATTCTGAAAGTAATTATGACATATTTGTTTTTCTTTTTTTGTATTTTTTTTTTATGCTAAAAAATACTATTCTTCAATTAATCTAAATTTAATTAAGACTCGATGTGCTACTACACAGTTGTTGTATTTTCTCTGTTAAATATAATATTTATATCATTTTTTCTAACATTACTAATCAGCTGTTCTGATTTAACCACCTCAACTATTTCAATGTCACCTTCCAATTCCTTCAGTATATTTTAAAAGTTAACGTTTGTAGCATTGATGAATGAATTGATGAAACATTGTCCCGTTGGGTATTAACACCTTTCTGATTGACTAAATCCATTGTTTGAAATTTTCTAATAATTAAAGTATTGTTCGTTGATGAACGGCATTGTGCCATCTGACAAAGGCACCCTTACCTCTCTTTTCCTGTCATTCAGTCATTCGTATTTGTCTTTTGATTCTATCAATCAAATAAATTCTTTTCGCTTTTCGCTTTATACATTTCAGAAAGTAGGTTTTTTTTTTTTTTTTTTAAATAATATAATCTAACCTTTTATATCTCGTTTTGATAGCAAAGGTATAATTAGTTTATGTTACAAGAATTTAATTATTTGGCCAAGGACCAGCCTGTAGCAAAATGCATTACAGCTGGCAATGTTAATAGAGCGTAGATCCTCAATTCAGCTTCGATTCAATTGCTGCAGTTACACGGTTCATTAGGCCAGTATGCTGCAGGGAAAAATTACTGTTATTCACATATCTGTGCTCTGTTTCTTCAAGAGTTTTCAAATTATTAATTAGAATGAAATGTTTTAATATTTTTTTCAATATTGCCAGTTTTCTTTGATTGCAGAGATATAAAATAAGCGGGTCGAAATCTAATTATTGTTCTGTCCATATACGTATGGGGATGATTGATAGTTTTGGTGGTGGAGAAGTTTCGAATGGAGATGGATAAGGAAGCAGCGAAAATGGTTAAGGATTACTCGTACAGAACAATTCTATGCGTGAAGACATTAGTGAACACATTAGTTCCGTAGTTTGAGATCTTATACTGCTCTTGCAATGAGATACGCAGAATTAGAAGGTCAAGAATAGCATTTTTTTACTTTGTTCTCAAGGATTGTAATAGAAACATACTAGGTGTTTTTCAGAAGGCCACCTTAGCTGTGGATACCACCAAGAGACATGATAGCGGCAGAGTACCGAAAAGAGGAATTCTACAAAGCAATGCATTAAGCTCTTCAGTCTCATCTGGAGCCCATCAAACGATCCCTTATGCCCTAAGAGTCTGTCAAACTGGAGTAAAAAAGGAAGTATGCATGAACTTAGCAGATTCTTCAGGAGTATGAATTCCGGACTCTCAGAGCTCCTTCAGGATGGAGATTTTCGGTTAGTTCCAGAAAAATAATATTCCAAGAAAGGCGCTGATTAATCGATACTCCAAAGATTTTAATAGCTCTGTGGAATTGAACTCCTAACCCCAGGACTCTGATTCGAGTCCGACAGTGACAGGTAATTATTAATTCTCTTATACCAGGCGTGGATCGACTCTGGGGTCAGGAGACCCTTCTGTAGCCCACCCTGTCTCTGGCAAGTGCCTGATCCTTCAATTTATTGAGGGAAACCTTGGGGTTGAGCGTTTTCCTAGTCACCTCACCTTTTTGCGAAACCGTTGGTAAAGAAACAATACTTCCTTACCAAGTATTGAATCCATTTGTTGTTGCGGTACATTTTCTTTATTTCATAGTTGCCAATCCTATATATCATTTTATAAAATAAATTATTTATAATATTTTATAAATAAATATATTTGTAAATAATCGAAATGTTTGACTTTTAATAATCGATGGAAAAGAAATATATCGCTGGAGTATACGTAATCCTTATGGGACTTAAAGTAATACCTTCTTTCCCTCCCCCATAGATACCCGTGTTTTTATATTGCCCACTTTCATTGTTGGCTTTTTCATTGCAATTTACTTTTTTAGAGTAAACAGTATTCTGCTATACAGGCAGGCCTGACCCACACTTATTTGATTCACATTTTTTAACAAGTGCTCCTTTTATTTGTTTCTTGTTTTACAGTTTATAACGGCATTAACGGTAGCTTTCCAGTCTACTTCTTGCTCTGATATCCTGTTTCCCACACCCTCCTGCTCTTTTCACTATGAGGTCCATGATATAATAGAACTACGGAGTTCAGACAGGCGATAAGTCGGTATGTACAGTCAGAAGATAATAAGAAATTAGAATTAGCTTGATTTAGTCCCAATTACTGTCATGCTTTTTAGTAAATAAGTCGTTCTTGGCACATGACTGTTGGTTGGATTACTCAACTAAATAAAAATTATAACTGGAGTGATAGACAAAGTTGGATTAGTCTTTGGCGTCAATATATGATCAGATTGTTTACAATTATACTGATTTTAAAAAAAATACTTTAATTCGTATTACATGTACTGCGACTTTCGTCTATCAAGCTGTTTCGTACAATAAAAGTTGAGCGTTGTAGATTTCCAAGTACAAAGCATTAAAAAGTCCCTCACCTAAGGGTACACAGTGCCCTCAAGGGACAGAATGGGAACCAATTTATTCTGAACTTGATAGCCAAAAGAGAGAAAGAAAAAAAAAAAAGTTTTGTCATTCTGTAGAAGTGTTGTCCATTAAATAAAAGCAGCGCGGGGAGAGCTGGAGATGGCAAAAGTTTTCAACGCTAGTTTGATGTTTTGTAATTAATGAAGCAGACTTTGTAACAGATGGGTTAGCCCTGGGAAATATATTTTCTCTTTGAGCTGGTGATTGATTCAACAATCGACCGGGGCCTTTGATCGAATCAAAATAGCAAATAACACTGATACATCTAGTCGCCCTAATTAAAAATTAAATCCGGAATAAATTCCCACATCAATAAATCAAAGTGTTTTTTTTTTCTCGAAGGAGGAGTGATATAGGCTAAAAATAAAGTGGTATTCTCTGCAAGTGTAAACTAGAGCTTAGCCGATTAATGTTTTTTTTTAAATAAATCTACATACTAAGAAAATAATTTTTTTTTTTTAAATCATACATAGGTTTATATGTTTTAATTGTGTGTGAGTTCTGTAACGCTGCTATTTGAGGATATTATTTTAATTTGATAACTTGATTTCTATTAATATGAATATATTTTTAATTTTTTTTTTTTAAATAGGGGCCTCCGACCCTCTATGTCAGAAATTGAACCAAGTGTGGACCACCTCCATCCTTCCGAATCAAGTTGCTTAAAAGTGTATTTTGAAGCTTTTTTTAAAGTGCAATTATCTGTTAAAACTTTTCAACTAACACTCAAATCTCAGGAATGGTGAGCAATAATTCAATTATAAGAATAAGTTCTCACAAAAGAGTAATAGAAGAGGGTGGTGTCGGTCCCTCTCGCGGACCACCGGTTGTGAACCACTGCTTATATTGTTTATTGTATGGAGCAAACTGAAATAATTTAAGAAGTAGGAAAGATTTAAGGGAGGGGATGTAGAAACGAAATAGAAAATTATATTTATAATTATATTTATAAAATTATTTATGATTAAAATTTATATAATGAAATGTAAAATCAAAAAACTAATAAATAAATGTAAAAATACCTATGAAATAAATTTGATTCTGTAAATGTAATTCATATAATGAAATGTAAAATCAAAAAACTAATAAATAAATGTAAAAATACCTATGAAATAAATTTGATTCTGTAAATGTAATTCATCATCATTATCCAAAACGTCTTTTACCGCCTACGCAGTGTGAGGTTGTCCTCGGCAGAGTCTCTACCTGTTATCCTTTCCTTCACCAGTTGCTTCCTCCTGCTCCAAGTTAATCCCCGTCTCTGGAACGCTTCTCGCATTCCTTCCTCCCAGGATATTCGGGTTCTTCCTCTAGGTCTCCTGACTTAAGTCTCGTAAGTCTTTCTGGCAGCCTAATCTCGCCTTACTCTGAGAAGGTGACCGAACCATCTTAACTTTTGTTCCTCCAGGATTGTTTTCACGGGCTTTATTTTGAGACTCGCTCGGATGGTATCTAGTCTTTCCTTCGACTTTCCACAGGTAGCGTATTTTGATAGTTTGCATTTGTCTGCAATGTTTGGAAGTGAGGGTCCAAGCTTCAGAGGAGTATGATAGGATGGGAAGGAACATCGATTTATATACAGCGATTTTTGTCCTCTTAGAAACTCTGCGGTTGAGGAATCCTCCCCGGACAGCCCCCGGACTTTTGCCCCGCTTCTCCCATTCGTTGTATCACCTCTTCATCTACATATCCATACTCATTGATATGATACTTGAAATTTGTTACCTGCTCCGATCTCTCATTATTTAACCTAAATATCCTCATAACCCTGTATGGTCTCCTTCCAATACTCATACATTTTTTTCTTTTCAGGATTAATTACCATCTTGAGAGTGCTTAGTTCCATTTTGAGGGTATTTATGTTTTTCTGTAAGTCTTGGTTGCCAACTTCAGTGCCAACGGAATAAGGTCATCGGCAAATGCCAGTACGGAATACAAAGTGGGCTGCATATTCCAATAGCATAGTTGAAAATTCCGCATTCTCTCCTTGTCTTTCTTCAATGCTAGATCCAGGACTAGTATGAATAAGAGGGGGCTCAGACTTCGTCCTTGCCTTATTCCCAGGCTGGTCTCAAATTCTCGGGAACTATGGTTGTTTGTCCTTACTACATTCCTTGTTTTGTTGTAGAGACTGGTCACCTCTAGAATAACATCATTATTTACCCTAACATTATCCTCCTTCCTTATTTCCTTGTAAAGATCGATAAAGCACACAGAGTTCTTTTTCCTTTTCAACACACTTCTCAGTGATTTGTCGCAAAGTGGAAATCAGATCTTGTGGGCCTCTCTGACTCCTAAATCCATACTGTTCCTTTCCAATCTGGCAGTCGGTGACTCTCCTGATTCTTTCCCCTAGGATTTTCGAGTATATCTCGCTGGACACACTAAGGAGTGATATTCCTCGTTGGTTATTGCAATCTCTATTATCACCCTTCTTATGGATCGGTACGATAACTGCGACTACCCGACACTCTGTTTCCAAATAAGGTTTCGAAGATGGAGAAACATCTCCTATCCTTTACTGCCCATGTATCTTATAATTTCCGGAATGATTTCATCTAGCCCTGTTGACTTACCGATTTTCTTCTTGAAGATAGCTTCCTGTAGCTCCTCATTCCAGGAAGGAACATCCTCGTTTTGGGCCTCGTTATGACATCCAGCCATTCTTCGAAACATTCCCACCATCTTTCCATTATGTCATCATTCCGCCAAATGATATTTCCATTTCTGGTCCTGATTCTTTTCACTGTTGATGGTCTCTCTTGTCACATGTTTTTGAGAACTTTGGCAGAAAACTTTCTGGTTTTCCTTTGCATTTTCTTCGATTCTGTTGCCGAAGTCCATCCAAGTTTCCGCTTTACCAATAGAACTTGAATTTTCGAAAGGCCATGGGTGTCTTCTGGCTCAACAAGCTCTTCCACGTTGCTTCATTTTCTTTGATTACCTTCTGTACTTCCTCTGTTTTGAAATCACAGCCTACACTCCTCTGTCCACAGACAAGTCTATTAGTGTTGAATAAGATGTTCCTAAATGCTGACCAGCTCTGATCAATATCCTCACTGACCCAAAGACGACTAGGATCTCGCGACAGTCTCTCCACTTCTTCTTAGTAATACTGAGCCATTTGTTCCTCTTTTAGCCGGTATGATTTGATAACTTTCTTTTTTCGGCTTGTATTTTTCCTTCTCCTTCACGTGTCTCTCTCTTTCCAGATTTTGTCCAGTATTAATAGGTAATGGTCTCTTCCAATCTCGAATTCCCGCTTGACTCTTGCATCTCGTACGTCTTTTATTACTTCACTCCTGATCAATCTTTATCAGTATGTAGTCAATAATAGACCTTTCATTTCTTCTAGGTTCTTCTTCTCTGGTGTACTTGTGCCTTTCTTTGTGGGCAAAGTAGTTATTAGTGATTGCTAGGTTATTTGTCAAACAGAAGTTCAGGATTCTATTCCTATTATCATTTACGCTATTTTCGCCATGCGTTCACAGCACTTCTGGTAATCTATCTTTATTCCGACCTACTCAGCCATTAAGGTCTCCCACAATGATAGGTATGCTTTCGCAGTCGTCCATTTCTTTCTACTGGTCATTGAAGAAAGCGTCTTTCTCGTTTGTCCTTGCGCTATCATTTGGCCCATATGCTATCAGAGAACAGACCTATAAGCTCTAAAGGATATTTTGGAAAATGAATCCCACTCCACAGGCTGGTATGATCATCTCTCATTTTCGCTTACACCTAGTCCTGAATCTTTATTTCATCTTCGCATTTTCTCTTTGTTTCAGTGATTCCAGGAAGATCCACTCGCGCCTTTCTGATTTCATCCACCAGCATGTCGTAAAAGCCATTTTCCGTGCCGTATCCTATTCCGCAATAACTGTTCAGCTCTATTCTTTCTAATTTTTATGATAAGTAAAATTTAAGGGGAATGAGTTATCAGCTCGCCGTCCCCGATTCAGGAGGAAGGGCTGCCTCCTCAGAGCACCCTGAAAAACTATCCCTCCGGGATACATTTTTCTGTACCATACATCCAATTTTCGAGATATTAGTGAAAACCCTAAGAAAGGACCAAATGCTCCCCTTCTACCATGAAGCGACAAGAGCAGGGGTGGGAACCTTTAGTATTTTTAACCCCTAAATACTTCATCCTTCCTTGTATGCATCTTTCACTTCCACCAGCTTCTTGGTCTTCCCCTTCTTCTTTTTCCAGAGATGTGCTCCTCCAGCATTTCTCTATGTACCATTACACCCTCCATAATGATACATGTCCTGCCCATCTTAGCTTAGTTCCTTTGATACAGTTACTTTCCAATAATCTCAGTTTACATCAATCATCTTGGGGCAAACTCTAAGTTTCCGCTTCTTAAGTCCACAATTTTAATTTCGTTACTTTGAGTTGAGAAGTTTAAGTTTTGCGTTGTGGCTCTATTTCCCGCCATTATGCTGCTGTTAATTTGTTTCCTGAACACTTAAGGGCCCACTGAGAACGATTCCATGACCAACAACGCGGACACCCGTCATAAATAGCATGGTAACAACACTCATGCCAGGTAACATCCGTAGAAGGCTTAAGAGGAGCTGGATGAGGGACCAGTACCCAGAGGTATGTAACCAGTACCCAGCGGCAGGCATGTAGCATATCATGCCATGTTATCATAGAGATATTTTATTGTATTCATTGATTGTTAATATGATAATTAATAGGTGCGAATAAGGATTTCAAGTTTTAAAACATATTTATTATTTTTATTTAATATCTAAGAAGCACAGATTGAATCGACACATACTAAATACATTGATTTACAATTGAAAGGAGTATGGCATACTTCTATACACTGCATAGAAGCATTATATTAGCATCAGACTATAGCTACCAAGCTTCTTTTTTTTTCGAAAGTTTCCGTTTCACATTGAATCCGTCTCAGAGAAAAGCTGAAAGGTGTCTGAAGGTATTCAAGGATTCTCTGAACACTATTTTTAACTTTCATTTAATACATCAATTTTGTTGGAACTATTTTTAAATCCGAAAAAATCTTATGATGCGCTGAACCTAAAAGGCAATTTATATAAAAATAGCGGAAGCTGATGGACTATAAACGATAAAATATCGCCAAAGGGAAGATAATATTGCCAGTTGACGCGAGGCGATATCTCAAAGCGACCATAAATCACTAGAAGAACCTGATTCGGGGTGACACCGATAAGGCCTTCTCTGGGGACTTCCCTCAATGTCGAGCCGAACCGAAATTCTCGATCGTGAATCAGTAAGCCATGTTTCGTGCCTCTGCAGTTTATGTGTGCATATATATACACATACATATAGGCATGTATTCGTGCCGTGCGTGAATTTGAAATTCGGCACCTAATAAATGCCTTTTGGCATGATGAATGACTTAGGGCAGTATCATAATACGAACCATAGAAATGCGATTTGGCTAGAGCGAAATTCACTCATTCAAGTATAAATAATATATGGAAATAAATGACAAGCTAATTTAAAACTCAATCATTCTATTTCAAAACTGATTAAAGTATACATCCCAGTCCATGTACAGTAGAACATCATTTTTACTAACAAGTAAATGGCTACTAAATAAAGTTCTGTCTCATAAAAAGGGAAGATTAGAAACGGATTTTTTCTTCCTTCATATTTTTGATTGGATATGGTGCCCTTACTCAGCCTCCACCGGCTTTTAATATCAGAGACGCGGCTGAGAGAGAAGCTCGGTCTACCTGGGTCCTGTTTTATAACGAATATTTTAGGAACAATTTATTTATTATAAAAACTATTTTAATTTCTCTTGCATTCCACAATTAATATAGAAGACTTGGAAACTATTATCTAACTTGACTATTTATGACATATTATCATGGAGCAGATAGTTACTGTACATTAGTGAAGAATTCCTTCAATAATAAAGTACCAGAGACGGTGTATTCTGCTGTGAAGAGGGCCTTTGGGGAAATGTCAGGAGGAGCTCTGGGGAATCCTGCCCTATTCCCTCCTTTCTCACTCTCTCTCTCTCTTTCTCTCTCACTGTTGGCTCTCAAATGGACCGCATGTTTGTTCAACTCTTGTCCGCTAAAGTCCCTCATCCTTTTAACGGCTGATTTCTCCACGAAGGTTACCGTTAAAGTTAAGGACTGGGATGTTAAGGTTTGAATAAATGAATTATTTATTAAAACTCCTTTCACCAATTAATTCATCAAATGATAATCAAGAAATAAAATTTGCAGGGTCAAAAAAAAAATGACCATCACATAAAGGCAAATTAATTAAGGAAAGGAGAAGTTTTGCGATCGTGAAAGATTTCAAATTCAAGTTTTTAACGGAAATACACGTTTTAAGGTCTCCTGAGTCCAAATAACCAAATCTCGCAAGATGGTCTGGTTTCAAAGGGGAAAAGAACTCAAAAGGGAAAAGTTTTTTGTAACTGAAATTACGTATGTAAGGTAGATGGGAACGTATATACCTGGGATGTTATAACAACTTTTTCTCTAAAATCGACTTACCGGAAATGCCACTTTATATTATCGATTTTATACTTTTTTACAATGTTCTCAAAAACTCAAAAAGTAAGCATTTTATGGTAAATTATAATAACAATTTGAAAGGTAATTAAATCCATTAAAAAACGAAAAAAAAAAAGGGATCAGTATTAGCATATTGAACTACAACAGCTTAGAGCCCAAATCTAGATAGAATGCCGAGTGTGCCCGAAAGCCAACGGATACGATCGTGCCACGTCTTTCCCCACCTAGCTGCACCTGTTCTCAACAATACACTCTGTTCGATTCATTATTAAATAAATTATTAAAATAAATAATAATAATGTAAAATTTGTAAATAATACAAATCAGTACTATAAAACGCTTCACCATTATTATTGTAGGTTGGTAAGGGAAATTTGTGTAATGCGCGCACTGCACCAGATATTATTTATGTATATTAGAAGTTAGAGAAGTTATTATACCTGTAAAATATGAAGAAACTGGAATCGTCATTCAAGGTAATGTCGTTTTATAAATGTTCGTGAGCATTTCTAAGTTCATCGGCATTCCTTGTTTGTCGTATGTCAAGGTAAATCCTATATTAAAGATTTGTTAAGGAATAATTACTGTTATATTAATGAAGGAAGGGTTTTTATGTTCCTGATAGAGGATAAACGTGATTTGTTTGTGTTTATTCTTTCTCTCCATCCCTTTTTTCTCTTAATGCCTAAAAACTTTAAAAACCTTTTCCATTACCAGTTGGGAGGGTGGAGTGAGAGGACCAGATATACATATATGAGAATTAGAATAATAACAGGCTTTAAATATATTAAAAAAGCCGACCGTAAAATAACAAAAGTCTAAGAATGCTTGTGCATTAACGTTCAAATTATACGTTCGATCTTCTAAATAAAGCAAATAATTCTCAGCAAAAAAATATAATTTGTACCTTTAATCTTCTTGTACTCCTTACAGAAAGTGATTTGAATTATTGGCAATGTCAGCATGCATATAACTTCAAGTTGTTTTATCCAAAGATAAAATAACTTCAGGCAACACTTTATCAACACTACAAAGTTTAACATTAGTATGGACTTTGATAAACTGCTCAAGTGCCTAAGCTAGTGAAGTTATATGCTAGCCTAGATTTTGAATGTTTTTATGTTCGTTTCATTTCGGTTTATTATTTTTAATGGCGTACCTTTGTAATTGACCTAGAAAAAATTATTTTAATTCCCATCAAAGTCTGAGGTTTTACATTTGAGAAGTTTTATATCAAAAGCTAATACATCCACTTCTCAAATACAAAGATTTTTTTGGCGAATTAAAATTCTACATTCAAAAAATATTCATTTTATAACGAATCTTAAATTTTCCTCTGTCAAATAGGTGTTATAAATCAATATTTTCAATAAAAATTTGCCATATCTCTATGAGATGTTCCCCTAATAGCTTTTTTGTAATATTTTTTTCAAAAGTGGATATATCACCTTTTGATAAAAAAAAAAAATTACTCATTTCAAAAAACGTAGAATTTAAAAATTAAAAAAAAAAGTCCATTATTCTGACTGCCGCGGCTTTTCTGGATCCATAGTGTTGAGATACCACAGGTCACTCCAGGATGATACACGGAACTTGACATTAACATCCAGCATTTCGTTTCAAAATGGCGGCCGATTTCATATGCTAAAATCGCGGACATAAAATCTAATGAAGTTGATTTTTTTTTTAAATCATCGTACCAAAGCCTTCAAAAAAATATGGAAAGTCTAAAGTTTTCTTATTAAAACTCATTAATTTAACATATATAGCGCAACCCCGATGAAAGCAGGAAAAATAGTACTGACGAAAAGAAACTTTGATTCGTCCAAACCTCAAAAACTGTACACTTTATGGTAACTTTTATGCAAAGTCATTTGAAAAACAATTAAATTGTCAACAAATAATCAAAAACCATGGAAGTTGGACCTGAATTAGTAGAGATATAGCGGATTGAACTTAGTACACATCTTCCCATGGAAACCGTTTCTCTTTTTTTTTTTGTTATTTTCATAAATCGTGAACTATTCATCTCTCGGAACATTTCGTAATGAAAAAAAATCGTTAATTTTTTGCAAAGCTAAACATAAAAACAAAAAAAAAAATAATAGCGAAGATATCTAAAACAATTTTTGTATTGGATTAGGAAACTCGTGTGAGTGGACATACATATGTAAATGCAAAATATCACTCAATAATTTTTTTATTTCCAAATAGTTACTGATAAAAAAAAATTATATGTATATATAATCTACTCAGGTATTTTAAGATTATAAGACAATAAGATGCTATTGGGGTTCTTTATAGTGAGAGGAAAGCAGTGTAGGTGTACGTATGATTTACGAAAATCTTGAAGCCAATTATTAATTGTTAATATTATAATTATTGTTCGAAAGTGATATCAGGAAATCGAAATAACACACTGGAATGGTCGTCACCTGGCAGAGGTAATTGATCGCGTTTGTAATGGATACGACAGATGTCGCCCTACATGTGTACTCGTGTCTCTGTGTGGGGCGTGGTTGTTAACCACAATGCGAGTTAGCTATTCTATGAATCAAAATCATATGTGGGTGATATAACTTTGATATATCAACCAAATGCAGCAATCGAGATTTTCAATCTAGTGTTGAGTGGGATATATTTTTTTTCGTTTAGGAATGGTTAATTTTACTACATTGTTACATATTATTCATAAAATCCGTAGGTACTGAACTTAAAATCACTGTTAAATTGTTAATATAATTTACCATTCATCATTCTTAACAATTCTTTATTCAATGTTGAGCTTCAATCGTCGTTACTATTCAATCTGCATCTGTTGCAAAGAACTTTTGGGGGAGGAAAAGAAAAAAAGACCAGTTCCGTAATAAGTGCTATTCCAAGAAACTTGCATGATGTGACGTGATAGGATGGCTCTGGGAATACGGTTTGCGTGACATGGAGTAGTGGAAATAGAACCAAAAAAATCGTGACGCAATATGCGAGCGGCCCATAATTTCCAACTTTACTTATATCGGAAATTGAATTGAGCGGGACCGGGCAACGCAATAAAAAAAAAATCAATATATCGTTAGCTCATCATCACTTATTATCTGCAGACATCTGCGGTGGTTACGAATAACTACATAAGTCAATAAGTTGTTTAACTAATAAGTTTATAATATAAAAATCAATTGATATCTGAGCCTTGCAATTTAATTTCAAATTATTCAAATGTTTAATTAATCCAAAATACTTAAAACAATAGGAGAGCTAAGTGCAAGAATAAGTTATGTGAAATTTTAGGAAAAAAAAAAACATTTACCACGACAACCTTGGGTTCTTGGGTTCATTACTAGGTAAGGACAATACTGTTTCTAAGCCAACGGTTATGCAAGGAAGTGATTTGGCCGAGATCACGCTCAACCGCCAGGTTGTTTCCCCAATTAAGGGTACCCACTTTATAGAGGCCGAGTGAGCACCAGAAGCATCTCCCGATCACACAGAGTCGATCCACGGCTTATGACAGAATAAATAATTATCTGCTACAGTCGGTCTTGAATCCGGGACCGGGAGCATGGTAACACAGTGCCTTACCACTGAGCTACTCAGTATACAAATAGGATATTAAAAAACTCCTTTCTATATAGCACCTAGTTTAATTTTTCTAAATCTTAAATTGTGGTAGTTTTCAGAAGTTTGAAACTAAATGATCCAGTCTAAAATAGGAATGAGCAAGTATTTAATTAAATTTTTTTCAGATTCAAACTTTTGTAACAAAACATGCTCTACCACTTATTTCTGCAATTATACACGAACCAAGATACATGCCAAATTATACAATACGCAATGATTTACACATATCTCCCAAGTAATTAACTCTTGTTCTGTTTATTGTTATTTTTTCAATATATTTTTTATTTCAAAAGTTTTTATACATCAAACCTTTTAAATTGTTTTTTTTTTTAAAAACAGTCAACAGTTTTAAAACAATTTATTGTTTTTTTTTTGTTTTTTTTAAACAGTCAAACATCAGATTCACCTTATAGGTTTCTCAGCAATATTGAATTGTTGGAAATAAAAAATAAAAAAATTAATTCTTGGTTAAAAAAATAAAATTGTGGAATCAGTTAAACAGTAATATAAATTTCAAGACATACGAAACGCTAGAAGGTTTTGAATCGTTACCTATATAAATTTGTGATTTAAATTTAATTTTTTTAGAGACGGTAATGATAATTTCTATTACCATTTTATGGTACTTTTCTATTTATGACTATCTATAACTTATAAATAATTATATATTTAAATAATTATATATTTCTCTTAATTTTGATTATCTATAAAATGTATTATACCTAACCCACTAAGCCGGTGACTATCCTATGCTTACTAAATAGATAAGTAATAATTAAATTAACAAATTAATGAGAGCTAAAAGTCGAAAAAAAGGGACAAAAATTACTGCTGGGACATTGTAAGCCTTAAATCTCTCGAATAGCATAGTGTCTGCATTTATATAAACTTATCTTAAGATGCCTGAATAGGCGAAAACTTGACTGGCTGGTTAATAAGTGATATGTGGGACACTTAAGGCTTATTTTGGAATCTTACAATAACGATTAAAATATTACTTTTATTTTAATCGTTATTGTAAGATTCCAAAATAAGCCTCAAGTGTCCGACATATCACTTATTAGTTAGCCAGTCAAGTTTTCGCCAATTCAGGCATCTTAAGATAAGTTTATATAAATGCAGACACACATATTATGAATATGTCGAGCTGTCTTGGAGTGATCTATGTTCTAAGTGTTTTTTAGACTGCTGATGTAAGATGTGCATTTATTTAATCTTATTTTGGTTTGTCCTGATGATGGCTGAAGTGGCGAAACCTTTACTGCGTATTTATTACTGCTATTCGAGAGATTTAAGTCTTACAATGTCCCAGCAGTAATTTTTGTCCCTTTTTTCGACTTTTAGCTCTGATTAATTTGTTAATTTAATTATTACTTATCTATTTAGTAAGCATAGGATAGTCGCCAGCTTAGTGGGTTAGGTATAATACATTTTATAGATAATCAAAATTAAGAGAAATATATAAATAATAATTAGAACTATTGTGGGAGTTGAACAATTTTAACCAGAACGCCGAGGGATTTTAGTGGCTTAAATGAAAGAGAAGATACAAAGGGGAGATGAACTGGGTGGACAGAAAGGGAAGATATCATTTAGCATTAGTTAATTAGAGAGAAGAGACCCACATCAAAGAGTCATGATAGTCCCCCTCCCGACCGCCTCTGGAACCTGTCCCGACGTCCTGCCACTGCTAAGCCGCCTATTATGGTTCCAGCCTTCTAGAGTACATACATACTCGTATACTAAACAAATAAATTTGTATGGCCTGCGGAAATATACCCAACTTTATATACGAGTGCATACTCTACGGAACATAAATAATTGAGAGACTAACTTGATACTAAAAGGTAGGTTACCAACTTTGATGCTTCCTGTAGTCCATTAATACATATATATTTGTTTTAGGTTTTCCTTCACCCATGCTTACTACTTTGTTCATTTACGTTTTAGATGTGGCCTTAAATTGTTAATAATTGTATTCAATATTATCTTCCTGTAAAATGGTGGTTGATGTAGATCGTAATCTCTCTTCCAACCTCTATAATCGCTCCTTATACCGGACTAGATTCCCGTAAAAATTATCCAAATCTACCTTCCAGCTATTCTTCTGGTCCTTCCGCACATGGTTAATTCTTCTCTTTAAAGTGTAATTTTACCTACAGCCTGAAAAAGAGTCTTATTCGTCCATTAAATAATATCCCTATTCCTTCTTTCGCTTCCGACATCAGACCTATTTCCATTCTCTAAAAATTATCAAAGCCACTGAAAAGATCAGCTCATTCTGAGCTTACCACCTTCCTTGGACAAAAATCTCTCCTAGCAAGTTGCCGTTTTCGTCACTTCACAGCTTTAATCTTCCATTGGGAAGCAAAAAATAACCTTCGAAGTTCTTTCCGATTTCTCTAAAGCCTTCAATTCAGTTAATACAAAATTCTCCTTCCGGAAAATCATAACCTATACTAATCCAAAAGCGTTCTTGATTTGTTCCTCTCCTTCCTGTTACTTATTTTCCAAAAGCTGTTATTTTTTAAAAACCTTCCTTTAACTTTCATCCAAGACGAAGTATTCCTCAGGGATCTTTTCTCTCTCTCGCATCTTTCTTTTTTTCTATAATCATGATTAAGCTACCTCTACTCCGTACTCTTAATGCCACTTAAACGCAGATTAACTACAGATTTATTTACCCTTCCATACTACCGACAAGCTTAAGGCGACATGCAATTTGCAATTAATAATACCATTCAACTCGTGTGCAGGTGTACACAAGTTGCAATTGAATACAGAGGAAACCAAATCCATTCTCGCCGGTTCCAAACAACCTCGAAAACACCACGATCATCACCTGTTCTGGAATAATCTTGTTTTCCATCTGCAATCCTTGAAGGATTTTGAAGATTCCGTACCTCAAAATATCCGACAATCTTTGTTATCCAATTTTATTTTCCCATGCTTTGACTTTAGTTGCCTTGTGTACGAAGGACTATCAGGTGGGCTTTAGATTAGAGTCTGGAGAATCCTGTGACTTTAAGGCATTAGTGGATGAATGTGCTATGCAACAAATTTATGTGTATTTATTTTTAAGGCAGCATATTTATTATGTATGTTTTTACTTTCAGTGCTTATCTTCGCCTTGTATGTAGCATTAATAACCCAAGGTTCTTGGTTAATTGTAAGATTTATCAGTTGATCGATTATGTTTTAAAAAATTACATAAATAAAACATTATTTGTCATTTTCTCAGAATTTAAATTTGTACAATAACGTCTCCATCCTCTCATGTCTTCAATTATTTTAGTAGATTCATCATCGAGATTTACATGCACTATCTTCCGAGTTAAGATGTCAGTAGTTCTTAATGTCTTCCTCATCCAAGTCATTAGAAACAGAAAGCTTCCCTGCATTCTTGTTCTTCTAATTCTTTGCATACAAGGTACTAACCTACTGATATCTACTGATATATACTAACATATATATCTCCCGGTAGTGCTTCCAATGGCAAATACCACATTATTCATACCATACCTTTTGTAATTTTCCTAACGCTGTTTATGAATCCTCAGTGCAATTCTGTCATTTTTAGGATACATTTTGTCCCAGAATAAAAGATATTTTTTCTATTTATTTTATTTAATTTTCTTTTTAATTTTATATAATTTATTTATATTTGCTTTTATATCTTTAAAACTGAACATAGTTCTTGGTTTATATTTAAAGATCAATATGTTAAAGTTTATTAATTAAGTCCTTGATAGACTCTATAAATTTTGATAGAGGCAGATTGATGTAATTAATCTCCTTGCTGATTGTAAAGGGTTTAATCAACTATTCACTAAGTTGTCTAACTTAGTGATAACTTCGTTAAGTCATGAACTTTTCCGATCCGACGCTTATAAGAATGAAGCCGTCTATTATAGTAATTACTCTTTCAGAGCATTTTATATAATAGTTGCTGTTTCTAAGTTGATGAGAAATAGTGTATCTGGAAAATACATAGCAATATTAAATTCGTTATTTGTTTTTAAATTGAAATTTAAAACTCATTACATGTAATTTTAGTTTTCATGATTCTTCAATGTAAGATTATGAGATTATATTACCTTCAGTCATATTGGAAAATTGTCTCAAAATGATTGTAAAGCAAGTTCAATTAAAAAAGTCGCTTAGTTTTGTAGGGCGTTTATAATGAATGGATCTTTCCATATTTTATCTTTGATTTTAAATAAAAAATCATAACATTTAAGATACATCCTCGAAATATAACAGAAGTGGAATAGGTAATTGGGTAAGAAACGACTGAAGGTTCCTTACCCAGAAAAAATATTTTCTGTTGCATAGAGTCTGGAGATGGAAGTCGATCCTGGGGTATACATACTCTCTTCCTTTATAAAATGGGTGCATAATCCTTCTGTGGTTTTTGGGACACCATGGCGATTGAACAACGATGCTGCCCTCATTATCTCCTTGAAACATAACTTCCTTATTAATAAATCCACTTCGTAATCATGAGTTTTAGTGATCCAAGTTAATTTTTTTAGTATTAATTATGTACATATATGTATATTTTTTTTTATTTACATGTATTTAACGTCACTTCGACTGCTCATAGACGATTATTCTTCTTAAATAGCTCCGATGAACTTAATAACTTTTGTTTACATGAGTATTTTTCGATTCCAATATTTTCTTTATACGGAAAGGTTCCCTTCGATTTTCGTGGTTAGTCTTTATTTTTTACATTCGAATAAATGTTGCATCGTCAATGGTGTATTGTCAGAAATTCGGCTCGTCGGCCGATGAAGTCCTAAAAGCAGGTGAAGATGAGTCAACTTGGTGTGTCCAATTCTTAGTCTGATTATTATGCAGCACTCATTCTATGTTCTGTCAAAATTCTATCTTTGATTTGATGGAGATGATTTAGCGGAAGAATTTCCCACTATGCATTCCAATTTTCCTTGATCTTGTTGTAAATCACTTTTATCCATTTAGGCAAAAATGTGGATATTAAAGAGGGGATGTCACTGCTTCTTGCTATTGCTTTTGTCCCTTCATCAGCTCTTTCGTTGCCGCTTATACCGATGTGCGAAGGTATCCAATACAGTGTTATTTTTTATTATTTTGTGTAAGAGCCATGCTCATAACCTGAATCTTTTGTAAAAATTCATTTGTGGTCCATAGCTTTTGTAATCCGTTTATTAGAGATAGGGAGTCTGTCATTATGACCGATTTTTCAATATTGTTATTTTTTATGTAATTAAAGGCTTTTAATATTGCCCATGTTTCACGTGTAAAAATGGGATTCGTCTTATTCAATTTCCATTCATTTCTGCTTCTTTGCGTCACTACACAGCACCTCGCACTATTCTCAAACTTGGATCCCATCTGTATAAATGTTTTCATGACCGAGGAATTGGTTTAACATGATTTCATGGTATTTAAATGTAACTATTTCTAGTGGAGTGCTTTTAAAAAGTAAGTGCTGTTTTTTTTTTATGTATTAATGGATGGAATTATCCATGGTGGTGAACCTCCTATCGTCTGAAATACAATATCCGCTGGCACTTCAATTTTGAAGTCTTAAAGGTATTCTGTTATTCGGCTGAAGAGAATTTCCGATCTATATGAGCATTCGAGGATTGGCTCAATAGAATGTTCAATATCCTCATGCAGAATATTACAATTACTGTGATCAGGCATAATTTTGGCAGAGTAGCAAAGTTTAAGGATAATTCTCCGGCTTCGCTTAGCAGAGATAGTGAGAATTGCTTAGATCCTACAATCGACTATTGTAAGGCCGTGAATCGAATCCAGTTTTTTTAGGAAGCATTTCCAAGCATATAATATAAATTATTATATTATTTATAAAATATTATATATTATTATAGTATGTTATATATATTGTAATAATATATATTCTATATAGACACATCAAAATAAGTTTTTCAAAACCCCTTTTTTCTCCAATAACATTTTGTCAGAGCAAAGGCAGCTTTTGACTCCAGTGGCACAACATTACAGAATAATAAGCATAGAGAAGTACTTACTTACTTTAGTAGCCGAAACAAGAAAACTCCAAAAAAAGTAATAACCGGGGCCAATTCATGTTTTATCTTCAGTCGTGATTTAGTGTTTTTAATGTGTAGTAGCGTGTCTTATTGTGACCATGTTCATGGTAAGTAGGAACGTTTTATCACCATGAAAACGCCATCGAATTGTTACTTTAAGGGAGGAAGGGTTGTCAACAAGCCAAATGGCTCAACGGTCTAAGACAGGGCAAAACGAAGTTCTAAGGTGGTGGAATAATTTTTTTTTTTTTTTTTTGGTTAAGTTGAAGATAGATTTCGTAGTGTTCGAACGTGAAAAACCAGTCACAATGAAGACCGTTTTATTCACTTAAGTGCCAAAAGGAACCGAAACCCAAAACCAGAGGATCTACGCCGTATGTTGCCGTCTTCACGATGCTAAACGTTAGGCTATAAGACCCTACCTACGGTTTCTCCCTTTGAAAAGAGCTCGAAGGAAATAGTTTCTTCAATGGACAAGAAATCATAAAAATTGGTTCTTGCCTGAGTTGAGGAATGTTTGCTATCAGATGAAAAACGCCTTGCTCTAGTACAAGAGTTGTCAATTAATCATTGGGTGTACATATAATAACTTCATTTGACGCTTGAATTATAACCAACAACAGTCTATTTTTTTGTGTTCACCTTTTTGCTCTTTAATTGAGTCTTTTGTCGTAAGAACGACATTTTTTTTATTTGTAAATAAATAGACGTTAAAAAAAAAATATGACAGCATCGTGTAATTACATCAAAAAAGACAAAACCGAGTTTATTAAAGGACCGATTGAAAAACAATGATGATGAGTGGATTTAATTTGTGGTATTTGGTATTGAGTTGCTACACATTAATTACATTTGTCGTGGCCAGACCGCACACATTACGCCACGGCCAATAATCAACCACTCACCGCTTAAATGATAATGCATGGAAATTCTGGTCCTGTCGAATTCAATACTTCAATATAATTGATTAACTACACCTTTCTGTCAACTCGAAAAACCAACAAAAGAGTACTTAAAATAGCCACAGCTTTTAGTGTCGCCATGTATTTAGAAATGGTTATCAGAGCTGTCCTTGTATATGTCTGTGCGTGTGGGTATAAAATATAATTCCCTTTACCGCTAATGCAGTGTGATGGGTACTTTTTTATAAAGTCTGAACTAGCTTTAAGTTCGAATCCAGACCTCTTTTAGCAAAGCATTGATCTACCTGAACCACATCTCGTTAACCTTTGCTTAGAATGCCATCATTTTTGGACGATTGGTCTTAAAACACTCTTAAAGCGTTCCCAAAACAACTTAAATAGTTTTCTTCTATATTATTCTTAGCTGATTTGACATCCGCATATAATATGGATACGGTATCTTCTGTGTTTTTCTTACATTTTCCCAAGTAATCTTTTTTACAATGTTCGTTTTCTATTTCAAGGTTCGCTGTTATTGACCGATATTTCAAGAAGTAGGTTTATATTTATTCATATAGGTTTATACGTGAATTTACAGACACTCATTTTTTTTCTTGAAGAAGACCCTTTTAATCAGGAAATATCGTTTTACACGACTGAACACACCTCCAGCCGAGTTTGTCGAAGATTCTATTCCAATCTACCAGTGTTATATGTGCTCATTTATGTCTCTATGCCTCAGAGGTATATTGTCGTGCCATCTTCAAAGTTCTACCGAAGGACAAAAAAAGGTTCAGAACGCACTACAGGTATTGAAGTTTTTATATATTACTACCTTTTTAGGTTATTTACACTCGAAAAATAAGGCCAGAATAGTGCAGATACGATAGTAAAATCAGTTGTTTACCTCTTTCGTACAGATATATGCATGACAAATACAGTGTATAAAGGAGTCTACATAACAATTTTATGCCCAAGCCTTTGTCCAAAACTATATCGCTCTTCCTTATATATTTCTGCGTCATAATGCATTAATGAAACTTGTAAACATTCGTGAAATGAACTAATGTATTTCATGCATACCAATGCTAATTATCTATATCTACTGATGTTTGTGCCCCATTAGTTTTTTCTGTTCCTATCCTTACAGTCCCATAAGACATTTTAATTTTAACCCGTAATAACTCGCTGCGTGAGATTTTCTCTTTCAAGTGCCTCCACAAATTGTGAGTTTCTCTCAACTGCAAATTCGGCCATGGCTGTGAAACTTATTTTAAAATTCCAGTTGTCTTACACAAATATGCTAGTGCTATTTTTGTTTTTTATTCTATTGTTTTATTTATGTATCGAATATTTCACTTAATTATTGGCATATTGTAGTATGTGGTCTCAAAAATAATGTAATGTAGGTATTTTTGTTGTATTTATCTTTTTTTCCTCATTTCGGACAAAATATTTTGAAGATATTTTTGAAATTTCATTTTATTTTTATTTTCCTTTATATAAATTATTACGCAAAATGGGTGACTTTATTTGTAAAAATATATATAAGAGCAAAGCATTATATCAGTCCGGAGTACAAGAGTGGCAAAGACACCTGTTGCTTACTGGTATAATTTTTTTTATTATAACATTTTAATTTGAAATTATATTTTTGTTTGATTTATTTTGTTTTTTTAATGCTTTCTTTAACCTTAAAAATCATTGCAATAATTTTGTATAATGTTTAGAAATTGATATGTGTTTGTAAAAAATAAAAACTTCGGAGTCTCACTTTGTCTCGCGAGTTCTCTCAGATTAATTGTTTGGAAATGAAAGAAGGTAGTAATTAACAACCAATTATTAACGCTGATTACAATTATAAGAGCTCATAGTTATTTGAAATTGTTGACTTTCACTTTACCGAATATTATATATATATATATATATATATATATATATATATATATATATATATAAAAATATAGACGAATGTTTCAATAATATATTATATATATATATATATATATATATATATATATATATATATATATATATATATATATAAAATTATAGACGAATGTTTCAATAATATATTATATATATATATATATATATATATATATATAAAATATATAGACGAATGTTTCAATAATATATTATATATATATATATATATATATATATATATATATATATATACATAATATATTATTGAAACATTCGTCTATATTTTTCTTTATTGTGATTGATTCTATTAATAGAAAATTGGCTTCGGTATTTCTTTTAAAGTTTTCCCTTTTTGTTCATTTAGGGGAGGTTGATTCCTTCCTCTTCTTGATTCATTTGATTTCTCATCTTGAGTCTAGTCAGGTCCTCACTTCACGATGATTGGGGTAGAGCCAAGAGGTATTGGGTCGGCAGTACCTGAGATTAATCTTTCGGTGTGGCATGTTAAATTAATTAAATTTTCTCTCCAGACATTGATTTTCAGGTGGAAAACATTTATAATGAGGGATTAAACAAATCATACCTAGATTTTATTTATTTTTACACAATACATATTTATACTTTTAATGTCATTAATTTAGGTTGAAACGTCAAAATAAAAATGTTTGTAACAAGGATTCCTCAATTGGATAATTATTTTCAGTGATCATTTGTAATCTGCCAAGAAAAAAAAATGTGCTCCCTCCCCTCCAAAATGTGAGGTTTTGCGTTTCAATCGAATTTTAAAAAATCCGTTCATACGTCGTACTTGTAGTTTTCACCGAGACTACTGAGCCGATTATTTTTCGAGATTCGCCACCAAAGTCACAGGTTATTCCAGAGTGCTCCAAAATAGAGTTTCGTTCTAAATAAACGGCCTATTAAAAGTAAAAAATGGCCCACATCTCGTCTATTTATGAAGATGAAAATTATAAAGAGTTTTGGAATCATTATACCAAAAACACTTTTAAAAAAATGAATCAAATAAATATTTGATAAGTAATAGCGGTTATAAGATGTAACCTAAAGACTTTGAATATTTTTTTTTCATCTACAGTAGATAGGTAGGAATAGTTAAAAAAGTATGCCTTCAATGCTCAAAGAATAACAATTTCTGGACTAATCTCACACCAAGAAGTAATCCATACGTTTCCTGGCGCTTGCTGGATAAAATATTTTTAGGACTATAAACAATTATTAATAAAACTAATATATAAGTATCGCTATGTATTGAGAATACAGGAATGGAAGGAAATATTTCTGATTAAATAATAGTAATTAAATAATGGATAATTTAAGAAGTTTCCATGTAATTTATTCAATATTGGCATAAATAGGTTTCCCTTTCGAACAAAAAAACATCGTACACGGGATCTTTTTACCTACAAAGGTCGACTTGAGAGATCCCGGCTTGAGAGCTTAATTAGCCATAAATATAAGGCATCATAAAAATAAGGCAGAGGCTCTCCTGGAAAGGTATAATAAAACCTGTCGTCTAAGGACAAGGGACAATAAGAAAATTTTTCAAAGGACTCGATGCCGATGAAAGGGACACGCCTCCCAGCCATAATTCTTAAAAGATCCACCAATAGGAAGGCCCATTAGGAGAGTGGGGGCCAAAAGTATTAAAAAACGATTTTCCTAGAAGGAGAATGGGAACGGGTAGGCGACACGGAAGGATGGGAATTTAGACCTGTAAGGTGGGAGAGTGAAATTCTGAGTAGAGAAGCTGGAAGACCCGCTGATGAGATCACCCAAGACGCCGTCAGTGAACCTGGCAGATGCCAAGACCGCAGCCGAGAGGAAACTAGACCATCAAGCGGCAAGGCGGAAACCACTCGAGATGACGAAGACAACACAGTCCCTTCATTCAATTTGTACATTATTGTTTAATATTATGTGGCACCATAATAACATTTTAATTAGCAAGTTAGTCCCAGTATTCTCAAATACATACACATGTTAAAGTCAATAGGTTTTTACAATTAACACGTTGTGAATTATTAACCAGCAGTTTAATTAATTACGTATCTTAAATAAAGGATGATCTTATGTCAAAATCTATTAATATATTAACCCTGCATGTCATCATATAGTTCAGTTAAGTGAGTAGGTAAACGCGACCCCATGGACAAAGATCTGTAATGGTACAAGTTATATCCTATGGTACTAATGACCAATCTAAGTAAATGCGGTTTCTGGAGCCTCCACCTGCCTTAGAAAATCAGATTGCCAGAATATGGCAATGTCTATATATATATATATATATATATATATATATATATATATATATATATATATATATATATATATATATATATATAGATATAGATATAGATATATTAAATTAAATATTTCAATATCAATAATTTTTCAACAATGGAATAAACTAGCGGTTATCTTCGTCCATTTGATGTTTGCTAGTTGGGTTAAAAATATTCTGATTTATTCGATACAGAAGACCAGTGATATGAGAGACTAGTCAATTCCTTCATTCGAGGTAAAATAACAGTATCAGAAAAAAAAAATCGATATACCGAGTCTTGGGGGTGAACGACTCCAGAATCGATACCAGGGTAGGAGAAAGAGGGTAATTTATTCTCTGGCTCAGTTTAAAAATAAATTATAAACCTATTACTGAGGCCAGCCGTGTTTTAGAGTTTCGGCTATTAATTTCTCTGGTTTATGTACCGAGAAGAAGTTACTTATTTATGGTTGAGTGGACTGTAATAGCTCTCCCTCCTCTAAATTAATCAGTGAAATGAGCTGTTTTTACAAAATTAATCATTTGTAATTACATTGATGGTACTTTTTATTTTCTTAATATAATAAATAAATAATCAGAGCCATCCATTATGGTGCAGATATAAATTCTCAGAGCATTGACTTGATCTTGGTAGTACTGCTGACTAAGCCTGATTCAGAGAAGGAATAGAAATCGGCGGAATTCTTCATTTCAATTTAGTATTAAATATAAAAGAATTACAATTAAAATTACAGTAACCATTATTTGCCGAATAGAGGCTATTTAACAAATTTATAGGTGGTATATCCCCATTATATTTTCAATAATTATTTCTTAATTTATAAATAAAATAAAAACCAATCAATTTATTCAGATATATTTTTAAAAGTTTCGAGGCTCTTCCTCATCTTCTGGATCTTCTTATTATAATATATTATTCAATCACAAATGTCACTAAGGTTGTAATAGTGGACCAGGAAAATATAGCTGTGTAGTTAGTCCTCATTATGGAAATTTTTAGACATGACTGTGATAATGACGATACATTTTTATATATAATATATGAATTAAAATAAGACTATGAGGATTGATACATTAACCAATGAAATTTTGTAATTGAATAATATACTAGAGTATGTAGATCCTGAAGAACAGGAAGTACCTCTAAACGATGAAAAAACTAAATGAGTTAACAATAAATAATAAAGGATTTCACATTTTTTACTATAAATTGAAATTTTAAATACTTGCATAAGTAATAAAATTATCATTATTTTTTTTATTTAATTGATGTAATTGTAAATGAAAGTTAACAATGACATATTAATAATTAACAATCTGCCAATTAAAATATGATCATAATATGCTGATATTAATGTGAAAATAAGAAATATAGAATATTATGTTAATAAAGTATAAAGAAAAATATGCTAATCATAATGTGAATAATAAGAAATAAAGAAAAATATGTTAATAGATAATTACAAGAAGGCATTTAAAAGTATTGTGAAAATATAGAAAGAAAGATAATAAATGAAATGAAAGATATAGTAAAATACATGAAAAACATTAATTGTAATGAAGATTTAGGAGTATGAAAAGAGTTAACTGGATGAAAAGAATTAACAAGATGGGTAGGAATGAGAAAAAATAATTTGTAACAATTAAGAGCATACCTGAGTGGCGAATAGTAAGGCGCCAACTGAATTCCTCAGAATTTTGACCGTTAAGAAGAAAACAAAACAATGCTACCACCATATTGGTTTTACGGATACTAAGATATAAATGTAACACTGGATGTTCCGTAACCGCTTTTATTTTGTCTTAATACAAAAGTATTCATTATTTTACATTCAATAAATTAAAATGCTAGTAAGTAGGAGCATTAATCAGTCTATTGCTATGCTACATTGGCCTTAAACCTGTCTGGATCAGTCCAAATCTGGACAACTGTTAATTTATTTTTCCCTCCCCCTTACATGTTTCTTTATTATTATTATTTTTTGTTTACATTTACAACACTAAAATGATGATTCAAATGGTGCTTTAAATTTAATTAATATTCTTCTAACAGGAACTTGATTGTATACGCTTCATTATATTTTTAATATATTAATTATAGAGGCATAAGTATTATTTAAACATCTTGTGTCTTGTGAAATTAATGGCTTCTTTTATATTTTTTGTGATGTGTCCAACTTCTATTTTTCCCTTTTTTTATCATGTATTTCTATATATCCGAAATGTTGGGTCTTTCAAAATTAAATTTATGGTTGGACTTTATGCTATGTTGAGTTAATGCTGTAGCTTCAACATTTTTACTATTTTTAAAATTATTGGTGTATTGGTTAAGTCTAGTGGCCAGTTTTTTTGAAGTCCCACCAATATATACTCTTTCACAATTTATACAATTTACTTTGACGACATTTTCCATTTGTTTAAAATCTATTTTGTCCTTCATATTTGATATTTCGTATTATTATCATTATATAATCCTAATGTTAATTCTGGGAGATCGTATCGTGTAAATGTTTTTTAAAATATTTTCTGTTAGGCCTGGTACATATAGCATTTTAAAATATTGTTTTATGCCTTTTCTATTCATGTGCCCCTCTATATCATTTTTATTTTTATCCCTTATTTTTGTTCTCTTATACATAGCTGGATAAAAATCTATATAAAAAAAAAAAAAAATTTATTAGGATTTTTCTTTGTTATGCTAGGGTTATCCTTTCTATTTGGTTGAATAATTATTATAGAATTGGCTTTTTCTTTATTACTAATATTTATATTTTTATCGGACTTACAATTTTTTATATTAAGCCATATTTTATTAATTAATTTTTTAGGAAAAAGTTCTCAATTAGTTTAATTTTGTATATACCTTTGTTCTTATCTAATTTAAATATTCTTCGTGAGTTACAAAGAAACGTAGAATGCTGGAATGAAGAGTGTTAGTGGGATTGTAATGGAAGATAGATGAAATAAACGTTCACAAGTTTTATTAATTGTCAATAAAAAAGTCTCCCAGTTTAAAATTTGTGTCTATAAATAAAATAAAATATTTTTAGGAGGAATCAAAACCATTCAAAGTAGTAGAATGGATATAGCTTCAAAGCGCGTAATTGCAAGGACCTGACAAAGTAAAAATAATTAATTTGAATAAAACTGGTCTGCTGGAGAAAGAATGAACATGCCCATGAACGAGTATTTCATAAACATTACCGTGCCATTACAACGCGAAGTAAACGGGATGATAATATTAACTCCTTCATTATCGATTTTGATAAATAAAAGCTTGGGATATCGGAATTGATTTTTATGATTAAGAAGAAAATAAAAATGCGAACAGACAAATTAAAAAGATGAAAAAACAGGCAATCAGTAGATTTTGGGAAAGAAACTGCGAACTGATCTATATATTCCTCATGTATCAAAAAAGCAGTTTAGCATGGGAAAGATTAAAGGCAATAAAAAAAAACCCAAAACGAAGAGGATTGGACCTGATATCATGAAGACTTCCTACCAATATCAGTTGAAGAAATAACTCTCGCTCTCAAAGGAATGAAAAACAACAAATCTGCTGGTCCAGGTGTTATCCAAATTGATCTAATAAAAAATGGGCTGGAAGAATATAGGGAATTAAAGGGAAAGATAGGGAAGCTATTTAATCTTTAGTTCGCTGAGGACCAGGTGCTCATCGCTTCAGAAGCAGAAGATGCAGAGTATATGTTGAGAAGAATTATCTAGGAATACTCATTACGGGGGCTAGAAGTTAGCAAAGAAAAAACGGTATATATGACCTTTAATAGCCAACGTGAATACCCCATTTAGACACATGGATTATGAAACCTTAATAGCAGTTTAAATATCTAGAAAGCTGGATAAATGATAACGAAACAACAGACATGGACATTGCAAGCAGCATAAGCAACGGGAAGGTCATTATTAGAACCTTAAATTCGGTACTATGGAACAAAACAGTGTCCTTAAAAATAAAAAAGATTATATACAAATTATTCCTGGAAAGTGCTACCCATTGCGCAGCGAAAGCGTGGACAATTAAAGAGAGTCAATCACAAAGACTTATAAGCCCTAGAAATGGATTACTGGAGGCGATCATGTGGTGTCTCACGGCTTCAAAAAGTTTCAAGTAGTGAAATAAGACGGCAAGTGCGACGAGTGGAGAACATCCTTCATACCATTGAAACAATGAGGCTGAAATGGTATGGGCATGTGATGAGGATGGAAGAAGGGCGATGGCATGAAAGAATTTTGAAATGGAGACCAGAAAGAAAACGTAAGAGGAATCTCCCGAGGAGAAGCTGGTTTGAGGGCGTCAAAGAAGGAATGGTGAACAGGAGAATGCGTAAAGGAGATAGGCAAGATAGAGGAAGATGGAAAAAACTTATATTTGGTGACGACATACGACCGAAGTTGTAAAAGTCGTAAAATAAAAAATGTATTTTTGAGCTTCGACAATGCTTTGACCAGAAAGGGCTGATTGGTTATAAAGGTTAGATATAGGAAATTACGACACAGGCAATTTTGTCGTACAGTTCCATTTCATCAGCGAAATGTAGCCAGAATTTGGAAAGTGTTTTCGCCTTTGTGGAGGCTTCTATATCAATTAAATATCGGGCATGTTTCAGGAAGTTTTGTAAAAATAACAAAGGGCGATATTTAATTGTTTCCCTGTTCAGATTATTTAGGCTTTATCGATGACATATATAATATTTTCACATTTTTTCAAATGATGTTTAACTTATTTTTTAAATATAAAATACAGCGATAAAGATTTTTATATGGATCTGTATATATTGCTCTGTTTTAAATTTATTCAAAATGCAGTGCTGTCACGCTATACTGCAGAATGCAGCGAAATAGATATTATCTTACTTCATGGGTTGAAATAGTCTGTATTTTTAAATTTTAGAGCGACCAATAATAATCATATTGTGATAAATTTTTCGCTATCATATACCAGGCTAATATTTTTATAAAAAGATAATGTTCCAGCCATAATGCATTCATAACGAAATATTTTAGATAAATATTAATAGGCTGAAACTAGTTCAGGGGTTTAGTTTAAACTCCAAGTAAAGCATGTAGAACGATTGCTGAAAATGTAAATTTTTAATATATGAGTGTATCGACAAAATCCGAGCTTTCGTATTCCCAAACATCCACTCCCTAGCGTATTTTTTTTTTTTTTTTGCAATCCCAATTTTATTTTATTTTTTATTATTTTTTTCCCCTTTTATTTATATCGGATAAATTTTAATGTATTTTAGTACAATAAATTGTATTGATGTATTCAGTAAAATTTTGATACCAGTATTCACTATGCGGATCACTTCAGATAAGAAAACTCCTTTAATTTTACATTTTATTTCAAACTTCATCCTATTGGGATTTACAGCATCCTGTCACCGTTGTCGGCTGGTGGAGGTGAAATACTTATCAAATAACTGATATTTTGTTGCTGCAGTGAATTAAAAAACTTGGTGTGAAGTGTCGAGGTAATAGGTGCCAATAGATAACTCGAGCAAAAAATGTTTTTTGAAAAAAACAAATTTGAAAATGTTAGTCTGTTGCCATTTTTTTTTTCATTTTGAGGTGTACATTAATTCCGTTAGCAATGTAATTTAATACAAATGATTTAAGGTAAATTTTCTCCGTGACACTTCCTCCTTACTTCACTGATGCCTAGAAGATCTACTTTATAGAACTCCATTTCCTCTACTATTTCCGTTTCTTTGCCAGTCAATGTCTTAATATTCCAGGTTCCAAATCTGATGTCCTTTCGAGCGCCGTGTCGTAGTCGATGAGTCCGTCCAGATCCGAGGCAAGTTAAGTTGCTTTGAATCGAATGCACTCCACTACGGGTGATTAGCCCAGCAGAGGAGACCCCGTATCCTCGGGGCGACTGGTCTCCCGAATATTTATATCCCCTCAGGAGAAAGGGTGGCCGGGCTATACCCTCCAGCACTGGGTACCTGTTGGTCCACGGGCCTTTATTCAGTATATTCAGACCACCCCTCCTAAGAAGGATCCCCCATCCGCCACCAGAGGGACGCGCTCCTTAGCGGGCAGGTTCCGCCGAGAGTTAAAAACGAGCGGACGCGAGAAGATCTCGGAGTTGCTTCCTTGAAAGATACTCTTGAAAAAAGACAACTTCGATGGTTTGGACACCTTTACCGGATGGATGAGAACCGTGACCCTCGAAAATTTTTTGAAGCCATACCCATGGGGAAACGCCCAAGAGGGCGACCTAGAATGCAATGGACTGAACACATTTCTAGAATAGGCCAGAAGAGAGACAAGCAGATAAATGCCATGAAAGCGCTGGCAAAGGATCGGGAGGCCTGGCATGCTTGGACTGAGGCACCTCCACGCTGAGAGGCACTATGGAGGAAGAAGAAGAAGATTTAAGGTACTCTTTCTGCAGAAAATGATAGGTAATACTCGGAACAGAGATATTTTTTCAAATAATGGGAAAATCGAATATTTAATGTTTTATAAAAATAGGTAAAATTTTCTTTAAAAAATAAAAAATATTTAAATTGATCTAAAAACTATAAAAGTCTTAATCCCCTCTTTTCTCGTCGCTTGAATTACTCGTCCACCTTTCCTGAATATCTGTACAAAACAATGGTCTTCTGAAATCAGCGTTTACTGTCTGGATTTACTGAGCACATGAAATCCGGCAGGACTTTATTTTTCTTTGCAGCAATTCCAGGATGGGTGACTTTCGAAAGTCATGGTGTTTCATTGGAACTCTTAGGTTTTCTAGAACTTGAATCTGGAATAGACCTGTGAAGTAAAAGTTTTGTAGCAGCAGATGTCTTCAATTTATACCTCATCATTATATATTTTCAAATGGCAAACTTATCACCTTTTCGAAGAGGTTTAGGTTGATGCCACTTCCACTGTTCTTTCTAAAAAGATCTCTACCTTCTAATACCACTCTCCAAGTCCATTTGTAACAAGCCATATTTGAAATGAAAACCCAAAAAAATGAACACGAATATTGAGAAAAACTAAACTAACAACAAGGAATTGTTGATTTGCATGTAGAGCTAACTCATGGCATAGAAACTAATCATTAGTTCTCTACAAAAAGGGCGCATGATCTCTTGTGCTCTTTTTGCAGATACCGCCTCAATTCTTCCACTGTAGGTAGTAGCATTTGAGTACTATATATTTTTGGTGATCTCTCTTACCAGAGGGCTGCATGTTTCCACACTTTTCTTATAACTCCGTTCTGAAATTGTTAGAGCACCTTCACTGTATTTTCAATTCTGCTATATAATATTTGAGCCCCGTATGATAGATTTAGTCGAATGATAATGTTGCATAAAAGTATCTTGAATTGGCTGAAGTTTGGTGATTTAAGAAGGTGAGCCAACTTTATGACAGTCTTGAAAGTTACTGGCGTATTTGTAATGATTCCATAAGATTAAATGCCTGTCGATGATTTATACCGAAGTAGAAAATTTTTTTAGAACTTTGTTCCTGTGAGTTGTCAACTATTTTTGGTGGTTTTACCTTTAACAGGCTCTTAAGCTATCCCACTGTTGTGTTTTCTGCTTCCCCCATTGCCTTAGAACTATGCATGGTAATATCGTCAGTGAATATGATTACTTTTGAAATACCGCAGCTTTCTCCGATACTAAGCAGTGTAGATATTAAGCAAAACAGAATTTCACTGCTATAGCCAGATTCTGTCTAAATCTCCCAAACACAAAGATATTTTCTTTGCTGATTCGAAATATAACTGAATAGTTTTTCGCAGAAGTAGTTTCGAATTGGTTAATTGAAATTCGTCATAATTGTTTTGATCGTAAGATCGTATCAGTTGATATTTAGTTGTTCAGAATACAGAGAAAAATTAAGACAAATAGATTTTAGTATTTTTAAGATAAAAATCATGTCTAATTACATGAAGCGTGAAACTGTAGATTATAATGGGTGTTAATGGGATGAACTAGGGTAGAGATAATCAATGTTAATTATCCAGAAAGCTCTTCTGCCTCCTAATCACCTCGAATTTGCTTGCAAATATTTCTCGCGTAATTCCTTCAAATTATTATTACTGTTTAGCTACCACTCAGGTATGCCCGAGAGACTGAGTGAACCCAGTTATAAACCGTATCGTAATTGTAAACAAACACACTAAGAAACAACTATCATCATAAGTAGTAGGTATGTTATTTGTTCAGATCGTGTTTTAAAAATGGGTAAACATTCGATATTACATAATCCAGTATAAAAATATCTCCCTATGTCGTATTACACAAGATAAGACCAATTCAATTCACAATGCCAGTGCAGTTACTATTACTTGTCGCAATCTTCAATTTCGTTCACAGGAATCAAGAAAGAAATTGAAAACTATAATAAATACTATAATAAATTTATAGTACTCTAAAGCTACCGACTTATAAGTAGTCATAAGACGCCACCGCGCCAGGTTTTTTCATTTACTGCAGCAAATAAACAATTCATTATTCGATAGTATATCACCTTCACCTGCAAATATAGCAGGTAATAAACTGTTTATTTATAAGGATAATAATAATTTTACTGATAGGAAATATCAATAAAATTTATTACCTAGTCTAAAATGTCATAAATTTGATCTGATCATAAAATTAGTGATAAAATAAAAGCAATGTGAAAAGAAAATTAGAAATGAAAATAAACGTATAAGTAAGTACTAAATAAGAATAGCATCATGGACCATGGTCAATCATGGATTTTCCAAGCCATTAACATTCTGATTTCTGAAAAGCTGAACAATAAAATCTAGTAATTTTTTCTTAAAAAATATATCACATACTTAAAAAATGTATACGAGGGTATAATATGTGTACGTATTACAAAACACATTCAATTCTAACATATACAGTATACGGTACTATATATATTTATATATATATATATATATATATATATATATATATATATATATATATATATAGGGGGCCAGGATGGCCGAGCGGGCTAAGGCGCTTGCAATAGGTAATCAAAGTTAAGCAACGTCGAGCTTGTTTAGTACTTGAATGGGTGACCGCCCAGATTTGGGTGACCGCCTACCGAAGAAAATCCACGCAGCCTGTCACTATCCCCTCTCCCCCGGGCATGTGAGACCCGTCAGCCTACTAGAGACAACTCACACAGACCGGGCGTAGGAGTGATGACCCTATCCCGTGTACCTAAATTGTGAATCGCCTCGTGGTCTCCCAGGATGTTATATATATATATATATATATATATATATATATATATATATACACGATACTTACAGTTGTAGTATATTGTTGTTTTTAAAACTCAATATAAAGTCTGCTCACCTGAAATAAAAAATATAAAATTAACAAATACAAAATTGTTTTAAATTTTAAATATATTTAATACCTATATTTTTCTTTATTTAATTTTCATTGGCTGTTACTCATTGTGCTTCTTTGCTAAATGAAGAAAAATAATAAATATAAAGCTAAAACTAAACTATAAAGTCTGTTTTTAGATATTTTGTATTTATATCTTTATTTAATGTAATCCTAGTAGTTGTTCATTACTCAGACGTTGGATAAAGAATTAGTACGAACATTAATTCCACATAAACAAGCTATCTGTCTGTAATAGAAAAAAATAATAACAATGCAAACAAAAACACAGCGCGTCCGTCTAATTTTCATTCATCAAAAACGAAATTAAAAATCCTCAGGTAAAAGCTGATTTTGTATATTTTGTTATTACATTTTATTTTTAACATTTGTATAATATATGCTAATACAGGAGTATTATTTTTATAAATAAGCACGGCAGGAGCAGAATTGTGTCAAAAATGGGTTTTAAAAAGAACAAAACATGAAAATCATATCACTTCTGTTAATTAGTTGGTAGGGAAGAACAATTTCAACAGTTTAGTTTAATTCTACTGAGACGTTAAGTATTTAAGTGTAGTAACTGATTTCTTGTAGTGGACGCTAAAAAACTTTTGCTGTAGTTGACGCTAAAATCAATAAAAATTGACGTTAATGCAACGATTTTTATTATAGATTTTTATCGTACCTAGAATGAGATATTAAAAATTTTCAAACATCTAAATTTTATAATCGCGTAATAAATACCAATCCAGCCTTAAAGTTTTAATTATTTTATTTACTTCTGATTGACCTCAGTATCACTGTTTTTTTCATTCCCTTTTTTAATTACTTCAAAATTTTGTTTATGTGCCAAATTTTCTTTATAACATTCTACGAAATCTTTTGGGAGTATAATTATTTTTTTTGAACCTCAAAAATATTAAAAAGATAACAAAAACAGAAAAGTAACGTGGATGATAGAAGTTAATAATTAGAAATATTTAATGATAATAACTAGTTATTTATAAATAACGAGTATATATTTAAGACTCGAATCAGCAGTCTAGTTAACCGAAACATAGGTTGTGAGAAATTCGTATAAACTAATAACCATGGTCTTACACCAACCAAAATGTCGTACACTTAAAAGCTAAGTTAAAAAGCTATATTAACATAGTACAGCAATACTAGTAAAATTAATATTATAGTATTGCAATAAGATTGTAAATAGTATAAAAAAATGAGATCTAAAACTAAAATAAAAATGAACAAAAATTATTGTAAGGAAATAATTTGTAAGGATATAGATCATAAAATAAGTTTTTTTTAAATAGCAGTTAATAACTAACTAGTCAGTTGAAATTGAAGTTAAAAGTTAAAAAGGCCTCAAGTATATCAAAACAGCCAATCCTGAGTTGACTGTCATTTCTAGCTTGCAAACATTTGTCAAATTATATGAACAGTTTTCTAAAGAAATCAATAGTATATTTTACATATTGTATCATGTACAATTATAGTGCATTGCAAATATTTTGTCTAGTTGTATAGAATTCTTTATCTTGGTTGCTTCTTTATATTCTTATTCTTCAATTTTTATTTGTCATCTATGCGTATTATTTTTATCATATTATTTTTAAATTGTTTTTATTTTATCTTACATAAAGACAGCCCGTTTTTCGGTTTTAAGCGCTAAAAGCGCTAGTAGAGAACCAATCGTTACCATATTTTAACTGTCACCTTCATGGTTCCTATATGGTTTTGCAATAATAAAATCTACCCATATGGCAAAATCCGAAAAATCACTTCTTCCCTCAAGTGTAGCGCCAAAATGGCCCAGTATATTCTAATGAAACTGGCCTCCTTAAAGCTCTATCCCCACATGAACCATATCCCTGAGAAAAAGAAGTTATGATGGAAAGAATATTTTATTTACGCATAGCTCGAAAAGAACATATTTTTCGCTGGTTATACGAATAATCTTATGAAAGATAATCAAATTGCCTACAGAAAACAAAAAAACACATCGAAATCGGACCGTTATTAGCAAAGATACAGCGCATTGAGCATTGCAGCCATGTTTTTATTTTCTACCGCTTCAGGCCGGAACTGCAGGACGTAAACGCGCTTATTTTTTAGGCCGATAGGTAAAATTAAAATGTGCGTCGGTCAGTGTGAATTGGTAGAGCTTCTAATTTTTATTTTTCTACCGCCACTAGGTAAGGAAAGTATTGTAATCGGGTCAAATTTTCGATGTGTAGTTTTCAAATGTTATACGCTTTGTAAAAAAAAAAAAAAATGTATTTTTGTCCATTGGCCAGTCTGTACCACGCTTATCTCTTGAACGGGTGGACTGCTTTTGTTTTTATTAATTTTTTTTATGTAGGGTTTTGTCCTCCAATGCCTGTGTACCAAATCGTGGGTAAAGGCTGCGCAATATCCGAAAAACGTGTCTGACGTGTGTACCGCAAAAACGGCTCTAACGATTTTTATGGAACTTACCTAAAGTCTTCTACTTAAAGCTTCCTTAACTGCTCATATTCAAGGTACATTCCCAAGAAAAAAACAGGGAAAAAGGTTTTGACGAAAAGAATATTTTATTTGCGCATAACTCGAAAAGTACAATTTTAATGTAAATTTTTTATCTAATTATTCAAAAGATAATTTAATTCTCTAAAAAAAAAATCATCTAAATCAAAAAGATGTAACGTATTCCATTTTATACTCATGTTTAAAAAAGTATTATGTGCGTGATTCTTTGGAAACCGGTTCACCATAGTTTAGTTTTTTTTTAAACTTCATAACTATACATCTCTCGGAAAAATCTGGAAAATCATTTGCAAGATAATTGAAATATCTACAAAGATATATATAATAAATACAAATTTTAATCGGATGAAAATTATCGAAGAGTTTTTATTTTGGACTATCACACAAAGCGATGAGGAAATTGTGTAAGTAGGCACGCCAGATATTTTAATATTACATTTATACATACAATAATTTTTTATAAATTTCAATTGCGTTCGTTTAATCTGTATATATATATATATATATATATATATATATATATATATATATATATATATATGCTTAAGTAGGAGGGTCAGCTAATTTTGTATATGTGGTAAGAATGGATACTTACAGCTCTAATAGCTATTGATATTAAGTGTGCAGTTATATTAATTTTCAACTTAAAAAAAAAAGTTATAAGTAACATTACTTCAAGGCAGTTCATGCAACCATTAATGCAAGAGATTTCTCTGGTCTGCATTAATATTTAATACTTTTTCAGTCCTGACGATACTTGAAATGGCAAGACGTTGACTTTAATTATTTACTGGCATTTTATTGAATTAAAACTTTGCCTAGGAAGAATCTTCCAGCAATATTCAAAACTTTATTATTATTTAACTCCAATATTTCGTGTAAAAGACTTGTTCAAATATTCTTCCAAACATGAATCCTGTTCCGTCGGAAATTTGGAAGTAGTGGTCAGCAATTTAATTCGATATTAAAACGTGAACAGCGTAAATGAAATGATTATCTGGTCTTAGCCACTGAATGGACTATTCAGATTTTCAAGCAATATGGAGGCTAAGCCGCTCACCATTGTTGGATACTGTCCAACCACCTCGTCCAAAATTGATCACCCTTCCACCAATCTCACACAAATACTAGCTGGTAATTGGATTAAGTCTTTGCTACCGCTGATATTTCGCCTCTGTGCTCCCTGATGGGGTTTTGCATTTTTCATTTTGAAATCACTCATGAGTGCCTCATCTTCTTTCCGTTATCCCCTCTCTATGATAAACACTTATTAACCTAAACCCTATTTAATTGGATATTATTTGATTGAATTTATTCTTGTATGTCCACGAAATTAAAATAATCATTACCATTTCTCATTAACTACTTTTCTTAAATTTGAATGTTTGTAACTCATTAAATAATAAAGGTACGTCAAAACTCGTAAAACGTTAAATAAAAATAATATCCCTATTTCTAAAAAGTAACATATTCGAGTTGTTTAAAGAGGAACAGATAAGTCTTTAAAAAATATTTTTTTCAAACTAAGAAAATATTTTTCCTTTTTTTTTTCCACTTTTAATTGAATATTAAATTCATTCGTAGTTCATATTTATCCATTTTTTATTACTTCTCATAATAATAGATGATTAATTATTCGAAATAAACAAATTTAAAGGTACTTTATAGGAAGCCATTTTGAAAATTCTGTATTTGAGCCCTGTCAGACTATTTCAATGAGGATAATATCTAGCTGATATTTACGACCATTTGATTTTATATCGATGTAACGGTTTTATCTTACTCAAAATCGTTAGTCATTTCCAAGAAAATTGTAAAAAAAAAAAAAAATGTCAGTCGATTCTTAGCGAAAAAATGCCAAAAAAAGTAATAATTTCAGTTTCGTACATCTTTTTGGTTTTTAGCTAGACTCTTAAAAAAAAAACACACAGAGACCATTTTCAAGACTTGGTCATTTGGACTCAGTAGACCTTAAGATTTTTCTTGAAAACTCTGATTCAAAATTTATAATGCTCCCAATTCTCCCCCTTACGATAAATATATTTCATATACCTATACCAATAAGTGGAAGTAAATGTATTACTATAGTAACATGAAAGTCTATGCTAGTATAATAATATGAAATGCTTAGACATTTGACTTAAAATACAACTGGCCACTATTGCATATTGCCCTTGATTGTGGAAGTTTGTAATTATTTGTCTATAAATAAAATTTTCAATAAGAAAGAAATTAAATATCGTTAGTTCTGTAAATTATTCCTCTATGCTCTGAGACTCTCTTCATTTTCCTTGATTTCTTCTCCGCCTTATTTTCAAATTTTGAATGATGGATCCTAAATAGGGATTGAAAATTCCGAAGCCAACCTAATTAGCTTGAAAATCCAAATTCCAATACGCAGAATAACAGGTTCAGTTTAGGATACTGGAAGTACTCGTTAAGAAAATGAAAACAATTTTTTTTTAGCTATCTCCAGTATATGATAGAAGAGAGTGTCTAAATCCAATCCGACATTCTGCATTTTTGATTCACTGACCCTTGAAACTGTGGAACAGACCAGACCTTGTCTTAAAATTTCTGGTAATTATATTGAGTAAGCCATTAAGAATTTTGAAAAATTCTCGGATGCCCACGTTGAAAATTGAAAGGAACGCAGTCCGATTACTATTTGTGCTTTCACATACCCACCGTACTTTATCATTCTAGGCCCGCCATGTCAGATTTTTTTTCAGAGGTCTGGTCGCTACCAAAACAACATTAATTTTAGATTTAAAACAAAATTTTGGTTTAGCATATTTTATTTTTACTTCCATAATTGCCTTGAGTAAATCCGGCGAACGTAATATCTCACATTCGTTTAAATAAGTCGTGTAAATTTAAACCGATTATTTTTTTAGTTTGGTACTCAAATTTTTTAATTTAATTCCTAAAATAATACTGAATTTTATTACCTACTTATTGTTCGATAATATAATTGTTAACTACAAAACTGGAAGAATCAGTAATTGGAAATAAGATAATAATACTTTTTTTAAATACATTAGCAACCTATTTAATATAATTTACTTTTGAAACAAACTTTGTGATATTTCTTTTTTTTTTATTTCTCTCTCTCACTCTCTTTTTAAATGGATGTCTGACGCTTTCGATTTATTTTAACAACAAATTCTTATTTAATTTCCTGAATTTCAAACACGCCTTCCTAGTAGAAGAGCACCTGCTGAATTCAGAAGAGCTTCTCTGCCGCGGACAAAGAAATGCAGATCAGGGAAAAAGCTAAACTATTCAAGCCTGTTAAATTGTATGTGAGGAGTCCGCCTGGGTTATTCTCTCGCCCAATGCCTTCTCAGCCTCTTTTTCTTTTCTTTCCTTTCTTTCTCTTTTTTTTTTTTTTTTTAGTTCAAAAAGAAAAAAAGGAAATTGAAGAAATCCGGTATAGAAGAATCCTGCGATTCACACTATTTTCAGGGACACCTGCTCTCGTATATAAATGTTGTTTAAGGTAAGAGGTTGAGTGAATCAATGCTTTCTTAAAAACAAAAAAATGAGATGCATATGTTGTAGAAACCGTCTATGATTTGCAGTGGGTTGCAGAGTACAAACCTAGAAGTTTGATTGACGACACCTAATTATTTTTCACAAAGGGTAAGCGTCTTGGACGGAGTCCTCCGTGAGGCTAAATGAGAAGCCTCTTGGGTGAGGAAGAAGAAGCAGCTTTGTTTAGAACACATCAATAAAGGTTAGCAATAAAATAAAATTATCTGATGTTGATCCAAATGCTTTCAGTTTCGCTATTTTATTTTTTAATATGCTTAGAGACAAGATCTATAGTATACAATAAACATTCTTTATTTATAACAATTGAAACCAAAACTGTATATGTTATTGAAAAAATACGACAGCCAAAAAAAATATATGTATACATATAATAAAAGTTAGCTCCATTAAATTAATAAATAAATTCACGTGAATTATAGAACTCCGTAGCAATGTATGCAACGATTAATTTATAATTTTCATCCTGGATAACCTATATAGAGTCCTAAACATAGCATATATATAGAGCACGCTATATAGCATATATCGAGTCCTAAACATAGCATGTTCATTCTTGAAATAGAAAATTCAAAACTCACTGGAACGTGTTACAGGAAAATTAGTGACCATTGTTTTCAGCAGCGGCAGAGTGCGGTGAAATTAAATTGTAAATAAACATTCTTAATAATCATGACCATTGTTAATTATTTTGCAATAGATTAAACCTAACTATCGACTAAGGAATTTCTTTACGATTTAGAGAATATGTAAATTAAAGTCAAGCAAAAAAAAAAAAAAGGAATAAGAAATAATATTTCATGTTTTTCATATTTTTTTCCAGAAATTAAATAAGTTAAATTTCGGAATGATTTAATTTTATTTATTTTTTCAAAACTTATTGGAAAGTAGTCATGAAGATTTGTAAATTAGTTAAAAGTACTAATAGTGGTGAAGTGCATTGAATGTTAATATAATATTATATAAAATTACTACTACATTATGGAAGTTTTCATTACTAAATTAAATAGTTTTGTTATGTTTGTGAACAAAAACACTTCCCTTAAATTATCTTTATTATTTTTCTTCATTAATATTTTTTTAACCTACACACAATCAACATTTCGAAATTCTCTTTCATTTTCCGGGTTTTCCTTTCTTTATTTTTTTTTCTAAAATTTAGAAGAAAAAAACAGACCTTAGAGAAGTACTGCTAATTATTTTATATATAACAAAATAGCATAATTAAGGTAAAACAATTTTGTTTTTAAAATATTATATTAAATTACATTAATAATTGAAAAATATGTATAGTGTTGATGTTGTATTGTTGAATTTTAGAAAAAAAGAAAGGAAATCCCAGAAGAGAATTTCGAAACGTTGGTCATGTGTGGGTTAAAAAAATATTAATGTAGAAAAATAATAAAGATAATTTATTATCTATTTTTACATTTCGTCTTGTTGGTTATAAAAAAAAAAATTATATGTCTATACTATCTATCAATTTATATGTATACTGTCACTTATCTTAATCCCATAATTATAAGATAATTACATAGACATATAGAAAAAAAAGTACAACCAATAAGACGAAATGTAAAAATGGATTTATTAATAACAAACTGTTACGTTATTATGAATATTAAAAGATATAATATCTGAGGATGAGGAGATTGTCCCTGAAACGTCAGACATATCAATAATATGAAGTTATTGAATAAAGTTGTTAAATGAATGTCACTTTCAGTAAGTATTTATTAAATCCTTTTTCGGTAAATATAAATTAATCTTTTTCTTTAGTCAAAAATATGGCAATATGCCATAGTTAATTTAATAAATATTTTTAAATTACTACCAATATAATTAAATGGAAGTCACTTTCATCAATTATTATATGAAAAGCTCCATGAGAACTTCCTTAAAAAAATGCAAAACTATAAGAATTAATAAATACTATATCAGGATATTTTTTGTTTTTCTGTTTGTTTCTAACAAATTTTTAACAATTTTTTTTTTGTGAGAAAACACGTATTTGTCTTGTTGTGATAAAATCTTATTGAATACAAACAAAATATTACTCCCTTCTCCCCTATTTTAAACTTAGAGACAGCAGTGCAATGTTTTATTAATTTTTTTTTTTTAAATGCACGTAGTATTTTTTGGCAGAATAAAAATCATCTCATGTAAGTTTTGTACCTCTCATTTGAATGTATAATAAAGAAAATGTAAATGCCTGAAAAATAGCTGATTAAATATATCGCTTAATAATGCATTGCAATCTGTTTTTGATATATTCAATAAATAAACCTTCCAATGAGAAATATTACTCCGACTACCTACTTGGAAAGCCAAACTCCTAGAATACTACGAGTTCCAGAAAAACTATTCCAGCTTCCATTCCTCTCTCACCTACAAATACTTGGGCCGCCACCCTCTATGAGTTCGTATAAATTCTTCTCACGGTATTCTTCAACCGGGAAAGCATTTGTGAAATTTTTCTTATTTAAAGGCAACCTAGATTTTAAAATTTATTAATATATATATATATATATATATATATATATATATATATATATATATATATATATATATATATATATATATTTGTCTATATTATTTTATTATTGAGGATCCTGACACCCTGATTCTTCTCATTATGAATAATAACCATTTGCCATCCTTTTTTTTCTGTACCTATCTCACCAATTGTGTCGTGGTCCTCTCCTTCTTTCTTTCGAAATTCATGTATGTAATAAATATTTTTATAAAATGCATTTCGCGGGGTTATGCACCACTATCTGTGCCACGGAGCTACTTGTCCGCAAAAAACTTCAATCCAGCCTGCAACTTATGTCATGCTGTACCTCTGTAATACCAGTCTCGACCGATCTGAATATGATTAAATAGGTATCAAAATAATAAAACACATTCATACCATAAAAAAGCGTATCTCAATTTTTTTTTTTTTATTTTTATGTTTTCCTGCTTAGTTATATTTGTCAGCTATCAGAATTTATTCCTAAGTAAGAAGGTCACATCTTGTTTACAAATAACAAAAAATTGCGAAATAAATAAGACAGCTTGAAAAACAGTTAAAATCCTGAAGAAATTCACATTATCTCAGTTTCCTGTTAAGTAACTATTTGGGGTTTTTGACGCACTTTCGGCTTAGGACGTCAGTCTAGGTTCAATTTTCAGGGTGGGTTAAAATCTTATCTTGAAAATTGAACAAATCGGGTAATTTAATGAACTCGCGACCCCAGCGTGGTAAATTAAGAATACTGAACACTAAATTTATATGAAATAAATAAAAATAAAATAATTTAAGAAAAAAAATCTCCATAATTACTTATATCAAATAATAATAATAATTACTTAAATACCCCTTATCAATTTTTTGTTACCGGTACTATTATATCATAGTTACTTTTAATTTTAGTATTTGTAATTCTAGCCCTTTCTTTAAAAAATCTGAGGTTCTGCAAATATTCAAACCAAAATATTTTTTTATTTTTTTTACTCTGACTTTCTCGACTAAATCTCGTTTTTGTTTGAAATAGAGGTTTAAATAGAGAAGTTGTTCTTCATTAATTTTCTTTTTCCAACGAATCACATTTTACTTGCAATGATAAAATAAGAAATTCTTTATACTCTCAGAACAAGCCATGTATACAGTAAAGATGTTCATTGCTAGCGGATTTCTGAACTTTAATGAGCACGTAAAGATAAACTAATTAACAAAAAAATTTCTTTCTATTTTTTTTAATTTTTTTTTTTTATGCAAATCATTAATAAGATAGCTTCTGAAGTAATGTTCTTCTCACTACACGATTTTATAATTTTATGTGGGATTATGGAAAAGTAAATAAATAAAAATATCTTCAAAAAACTTGGTTAATAATCTTTAAAAACTTATTGTTAATTAATATGATTATAATAATAGTGCAGAATAATCAAAGGAGATGAATATTATTTTAAAATATTTATATAGCCATTAATAATAACTGATTTTTCAGCTTCCAGGATTAACGAATAAAAAAGATTTAAAAAAAAAAAAATATTGAAAAATATTCCAATACTACCAATATATCAATCAGTTGGGCTATCAATTTAACATTCGACGTATAATCAGTTTAATGCAAATTTATTTTAGTAATTTTTCAACCTAAGTAACATCTAAAATCCACTTGAAAAAAACAATAATTCTTATTTCTTTTTTGAGAAATTTCATATAGAAAATTATCAAACCATATCTACACAACTTGAGGTTATGTTATGTTATCTACATAATTGTGCTGAAGAATGCGTTGTATAATTTTGCATATAGGGTAACATTACACCCAAGTTCTTATATAAATATTCAAGAAAAGAAAAGTAAATTCTTCAAGTCCTAAAGCGCACGATCACTGCGCCCTTCGATTCATAAAATCGATTCCCTAAACTCATAATAAGACTGTTAAAAACTCATTGAAAGAATTATGAAAGTAGAGATTCGAAGCATTATGAAGTGCTTAATACTTTTAATAGGATCCCAATTGAGAAAACTGGCGATAAGAGAAAAGATGAGAACCCATTGAGTCGATTTCCCTATAAGGACTGAAGACGGAAAAACCAATTTTAGTCATTTAGAATTAAATCACCTGAAAAATGAAAAGTTTAAGAGCGGAGCAATTAGGGAGCCCTCGAAATGTAGCTAACCTTTCACAAAAGGCTCTGACTCCCTCCAAAAGTAATTAACAGTTAATTGAATCATTAATTAAAAACAGAACCATCGATCATTGTGTATTTTGAGTTGACACAAAAGATTTTTTTACGGTCATTTCTTCATTAAGCACATAATTTTTCCTGCTAAGAAAGTATTTGCTCAACTATTTACTGTTAACTACAATAATGTTTTTCATTTTTGTAAAAAAATCAATTTTTAAAAGTATAGAAGAATTCTTATCCAAAAGATCACTAAAATAAATATCATATGTAGGTACCAATAGTAGGAAAAAAAAAATTCTTTATAATTTTATTTATTTATAAAATTATTTAGGTTTTCAACTATTTGGGTTATTTTGGTATGTACTTAATTAAAAAAATATAAAAGTTATTAAAAATTACATTTATAATTTTTAAAAAATTCGATATTTTATAAAATAAAAAAAATTATAAACAGTTTCTATTTCGTTGAATTATGTTTTACGATTTATTCACCAAAGTGACAAGAATTTAAGACCTTTTTTTTTATCACAAATAAAATAGAAATTTAAATTATTGTAGTTTTTTTTGGGAGAAGGAGAGTTAAATGTGAAAATACGAAAAAAAAAAATAAGCTAATGCAGGATGGAAATAACTGACAGAAATAACTGACACGTAATGAAAGGCTGCAAATAACAAACAATATCTTTAGAAAAAGAAAACTGGGTTTATTTTCAAAAAGTAAATTGAAATTATATCTTCCAAATGTAACGTCCTCGGCATTGCGTAATCAATAACGGCCGAAATTAAGAAATTGTAATTTTTAAAACTCACTAGGATAAAACTATTTTTAATGTACATTTTAAAAATAAAACCATTTTTCCCCCACCTCCTGTATTGCATTATATTTACATTGTTTAAAATAATATTGAGCTGAATACTTCATAAAATATTGTTAAACAGTAAAAATCATGATAAATTTGGGCTATCCAAAACATTAAGCTAATGATTGCTGGTTATATAATATCTTTTTTTTTAATGAAATAAAATGGAAAAATAATCTTTATTTTGGGGTATTCAGTCACCTGAATATTTATTAAAACCGATAAAATTTTATGGAAGGTAAGTTTTTTTCAAAGCTAGAATTTTCTATCGTGATTATGCAGCTAAAAGGACTAACGTTTTTTGTAACCGCTATAAAAAAAATAAAAAAAATCAGAAATAGTGTTTAAACCTTTAATATAATAATCCGATTGCTAAGTCACTACATTTTATTAGCCACATTTCAAGGAAAAAACTGTTTGAGATACAAATTATCTTCATGGTAAAGTCCTCAACAAAATAATAATTAAGAATAACATATATTTTACTGAATATTATCCAAAATGTTTGGTTAATTATACTTTGCACTGATTATTTTTGTGAAGAACAATAAAAACGTAATCAGAGAATTTCACCTTCAAAGTCCACACTAAGCTGCGTTTCGTGCTTACCTTATGCTTAAAATAGAATGTCGATCAGAAGTTTCTACAGATGGTTTGATAAAGCAAAAATGAACACGCGATTGCTCCAGAAGAGCGTGCGTCCAGCTCGCTTGATTCTACTAGCTTGAATCTGAGTACATTCAAATGATATTTGTGAAATATTCCCGTCTATGGTGATATCAAAATACTGAAAGAGAGCTTAAATTGTCAAATTAATTTCTATGGGCTGAATTGAAGTATAGGAATTGTTTTAGCTAATATTAATATTCAGTCGATTCTATATTTCCTATTGGGATCTCCTGATGTCTTATTACCTGGAATGATCAAAACTTTCAATTTCAATATCCTCGAACAAGAACTTAGTGCGATGAACCAGAATAACGTGGAAATCAGCCATAATTCATGATTACGGAAGGTAGTCAAACGGAGTCAAGAAGTTATGTGTAAACGACCAGAAATTGAAGTCATCCCATCAGGACGGGAGTGGACACTTCGAAGAGAAGTTGGCCATTGTTCGACAATTCCTCAACCAAAGACCTAATGATAGCTAACTGCCTACAGATTAACATTCCTATCAATGCTGCCTGCATCCTAGACCCCTACCTGTGGTAGACAGATGACAGATACGAATATAGGATATAAAACTATACAGGGTGTCTCAGATAAACTGCTCCCTCCCCCTTCAAATTCACGAACGCTTAGAACCTGAAGTTAGTTCGAGGTGTATTGCCAACAATACAACCTACCACAGTATTCTTCCAGCGACACAAACTCCGGGATTCTCAGTAGTATGATGGTGTATTTTTTGTTACAGATTTTGTTAGGAAGTGAAATTTTGAGGCCAATTCTTTGATCCAATACGCTCCAAGGTTCTAAGCAAGAAACACAAAACACGGTTTTTATACAAATTTACAAATTCCTCTAAGGAAAAACATTTTTTTTAGAAAACTTAAAATTAAAATGACTTTGAACTGAATCTATTTTCATTCCAGGTCGCTAAGTGTTATTATGTTATTGTTTACGTATATAAGTTTTAATTTATTGAAGATGGGGAGGGATGCACGTTTCCCTTCTTACTAATCCAACGCTACGCCTATGTTCAATCTTGTTGAAATGAAAGAACTATGATCGTTCATAGAAAAATTCTAAAAAATAATTGATTTACTGTAAATAACAATATGATGAAAACTTTATAGATCTTACATATCTAAAAAGTCATGTATAATTTTATTTTGATGGGAATAGAATACATATTTTTTATGCATGTCTTCTACCATATAATTTATTTTCTTAAAAGGTGAAATTCGGTTAGAGAGAGAACCAATGGAAGTGTATTATTGAAAACTTTATGTATAGTTGCAATTAGCAACTGATTCGACTGCCGATTCTTGTAAGTAAGAATCGGAAGAAAACTTCAAAGAAAGCTTTCCGACATTGCAATCATCTAGATCCATACTGAGTATCATGGGATATTGTCAGGAATTTTTAATTTGATGAACTTGTTCATGTTCCTGAAGCATAACTTTCTCTGTACTCGGAATTTAGAAATATTTGAACCAAAATGAGATGCCTCTTGCCTGTGATGTACGCTGCACAAAAAACTGTAATAAAATAAATAAAGATCTCCCGTAGAAGATGCAAGGTGGAAGGACTCCATGGATGAGGATCTAAGAATTATCAGAATCTCATTTCGATATTGAGAGGACAAGAGAAACTTTATTCGCTTCTAAAGTATATAAATAAATGAACTATTGATATCATTTATTGATTTATTGAGTTCATGATTGATATTTCCAGCATTCTTAAGATTTTTTTGTTCAAGGGGAAGAACTAACGAATATAATTTTTTCTAAACTTTTCTTAAAGCCGTTGTGAAATAATGGAACTTAAAAAACAAAATCGCTTAGTGGCCAAATACAAAAAAGAAAAACTTTTAAAACCAGGAAGAGGCCAGCAACTTTCATACTAAAATCGGCTTATGTTCCGGCGGGGGGGAGTAAAGGAAGATTTTAAGACCTCTTCGACTCGGACTCTGAAATAAAAGTTTCATATCTGAAAGGTGTGCTTTTATGCTTATTTCTTTTTTTTTTTTTTTTATACACCTTCTTAAGATAGTGTTGATCTTTGGTCGTTGTCGAGACTTCATTCTAAAAAATACAGACAACAAAAATCATGATAAATTTTTGCTATCCAAAATTTTAAGCTAACGATTGCTGGTCGTATATTCAATTTTTTTGAAATGAAATGAAAAAAAAATCTTTATTCTGGTATATTCAGTCCTCTAAGAATAATATTATATACAAGTATAAATTAAATTTAATATGTATATATATTTAATACATATTATATATTAATATATATAATAGTATATATTTATATATATATATATATATATATATATATATATATATATATATATATATATATATATATATATATTTAATATGTATTTGCTGAAATTTGCATGGTTATGTATTCTTTACATGCACGCGGAAGATGGATCATTCAGGAGATGGAGAAATAAATGGTGGTTAAATGAGGTTAGGGAGGAAGCTTAACGAATGGAGAAGGGTATTCCAAAACAAGAATTCCAAAACAAGTAGGACGAATGATAAAGGGTTTTTCAAAGGAAGCATGTCTATAGGAAGGGATATACAAATCGGTAGGTTGAGATCTTGCATTTAGGAGATGAAAGGAAGAAAGCAGAGTGAGGAGATCAAGAATATAGGAAGATTTTCTGCCTCTGAGGAATGGGAATAAGAAGGTTCCGAGAAGGTATTTTCGTCAGAAATTAGGACGAAGCCACGAGCGTCTGGAGTGACCGAAAATGAATTTTTTATGAAACAATTTCTTTAATCGTTTCTAGTCTCATATCGTGCCCACAACGCAGTCCTCCCTACACTAAACATCTTTAGTAAAAGTGGGGGATAATGAGAGAGAATAATAGAAGACGACGGGTACCTCGGGAAAAAGAATCCCGGAATCGTAGGATCTGATTGAGTATTGATATGAATTGGTAACTTAATTTTTTTTTGCAATCCCCATTTTTGCTTACTTATTGATAAATTTTTCGTTAATTGCTATTTCCTTGTCTTTTATCCTTCTGTATCTTGGATAAATTTTAAGGTAGTGTTGATATGCCTAAATATTATTGATATTATATAATAACTTTAATACTTCCAGTTACTTTTTAAAGTAACAGTTACCGATTATAAATTATGTGACAACTGGCAAGTATCTCGTTGCTAGGTTAAGGTTATTGTTTTTAAAAATAACACATTCAAAGTGTTTTCGAGTAATTTCGTTCTTAGAAGATTAATATGAACTTGTTTCAAATTTTTGAATTGTGCTAAGAAGAAAATGAAGCTATTCGTTACCTACAAGAAAATAGGATAGCTCACAAGAAAGGAAATTGTGATAATGGTCATTCTATGAACTATAAGAAATCGAATAAGAGGTGGGTGTTTAATAAAAGAACTTGTACATCCAAAGGTTTATATAGTAATACGTGGTTTGGTAATACAAAGTTGCCTTTAAACAGGGCACCAATAATCATTTATTCATGGACACAAGAATATATTACAACAAAGTTTTGTATGAAAGAATTGGAAATTAGTAAAAGAACAATTTCTGGATGGAAAAATATGTTTGGAGAAATTTGTGCACACAGTTTATTAAATTATCATTGGGGGAGACAATATGACAATTGAAATCGACGAATCATGCTTTAGTAAAAGAAAATATAATGTTGGAAGATGTTATCCTCAGCAATGGGTGTTTGGGGGCATTTGCATAGAAACCAAAGAATGCTTCCTGTTTGCTATCGAAGATCGCACTTCACTAACACTGTATAAAATACTCAATACGGCCTGGAACAATGTAATATCTGATTTTTGGAAAGCATATGGCAGGTTAAAACAAAAGCTCCTGGATCTAAAGCATAAACATTTAGCTGTAAATCAATCCAAAAATTTTGTCGACCCATTAAAGGGAGCAAATACTCAGTCGATTAAGTCTTCATGGACAAAAGCAAAAAGAAAAAACAAGAATGAATGTGGAACAAATCGAGAGCTCGTGGACTCTTATTTTTTTTAATTTCTCTGGAGACAGAGGGATATGGAAAAGGAATTGTTTAAAACGATTTTAGAAGATAAATGAAGAAAAAAAGAAATTTTAATGAAAAAACATTTCAGATTGGAAAAAAATAAATATATTTTTACGGACTGTTAGTTAGTTATTAAATTAGAATTAGGTAGTTTTGGTTCATATAGAAACTCAAACATTAGGTGTGTTCCAGCCAGTGCCGGATCTAGGAATTTTTCCAGGGAGCCCTTAAGGGGAAGCTTAATTCCACCGCCCCTTCTTTCACCCCTCTCCCCCAAAAAAATCAACAGTTTTATAATTTTATTTTAGGTATAAATATCGAAATAATAATAATCTCATAGCATTAACACATTTTATTGATTAAATTAAGGACAAACAAAAAAAAATATTAAAATTATAAAATGCACAAATAATACTAAAATTTTACTTTTCGAACTTTTTTGGGAGCGAAAATTATGATCTCATCATAGATTAAGAGAGCAGTTTGTTTGTAATTAATGGAGATTATACCCTGATTTGTGAACCTTTGTTGAGTAACCGTTCTTTTACCATACTAAGCCAGTCAGTAGAGGATTCGTATGTTTAATATTTTATTTTAAACTTTTTTGTATGGGTACAAACATATAAAAGACAAAAATGCTAACACGAGTGGCCTCGAGAAAACTTTTGGCAGCCAAAAGACCTCGAAATTTTATAACTTGTTTGGTTATTTCCCTATGATTCCGAAAGGCTTTTTATGTATTATTTATTTGTTTTAGAAACTATTTATTTATTGAGTAATATTATATTCTGTCTCAGCAGGGACAATGGTAATAGTGATCAAAGAAATCATTCATACCATATTTACAACAAATTAAAAAAAATAACTTAACACAAGAAATAATAAATAAAATTATATAAAATAAAACAAACGTAACATCTTAAGCGCAGGCATATTTATATACACTATTTACAATCGGCCTGGGACATCCCGTTCCAGACTTGTCCCTCCACTTATGGATGGAAAATCATGACTCCAGGATATCCCAGCGCTTCTCACTCAAGCCAGTGGAGACTGAGCGAAAGCACTATTAATATTTATTATTAAAAAAATACACTCGAAATTTACCACTCCCACAATTCTGAAGTGGCCTCTTTGCTCCCTACCCTCTCCCTAGGATCCGGTCCTGGTTCCATGATTACGTATATAACATTAACTTTGAAATAAACAATGACCCCTTTAAATGTAACGCTGTTACAGGATAAGAAAAAAGAACTTTTAAAAGTTTTATATAAAACATGTCATATATTCTTTCATATCATGGGTTTGAAAAATAAATTATTTTTACCATATGTAAAATTTAGGTTAACTAATTAACGATGATATTTCTTAAGTTAATGAACGTAAAACACCTAAATAAATATGCAATTTTAGGGTCTTCATTTATTCCTAAACAGTTTAGTTTACAAGAGATGAATTGTCACTAAACTCTCTTGAAACTCTACTCCATTGAAGTACACATTCAAGTCTGCCACCACAAAGTTCCCAGGAATCCGGCCCAGTTCCATCACTTACGGGAACAACCACCTCACTCGGTTTGATGAAACTTTAATAGCTTCATTCATGGAAGCAAATGAATGAATGAAACATTTATTTGAAAAATAATGCATTAAGAAATCGTTGTCTGATACACTGTAAGATATTAATAAAATTAAAAGGTGCTTCTGTTACAAATGTAGTGCTGTAATTGAAGCATAACAAAAAGAGCATACCAGGACGAATTCCCATTTACTCAAAATTATTTATTAAACTTAATTAATATCAATGGTATAGCCACGTGAGAAGGATGAATGATAACAGGATACCAATGCTGATAATGGATTGGGAGGCTGTGGATAGAAGAAGGAAAGTAAGACCACCTGTCAAATGGAAGAATGGAGTCGTGGAGAGTATGGCAGGTAGGGGACTGCCGGAGGTGGACGTGTTGGACCGGCAGAGATGGAGGAACCTACTCAGACAGAAGTTTGGTTAAGGAGATCTTCATATTGAAGAAATCCCTAAAAGAATAAGAATTAATTAATTATATATAATTAATAAAACTGATTAACGTAAATTAAGAACAAATAATAAAAAATCCTTTACTGGGATTGCATCAGTCTGATGGGGTAATTTATAAAAATCAGTCATTATTATTTGTAAAAATACAAACATAGGCATAGAAATAAAAGGAGTAAATCGAAAGTACTTAAATTTTGTTAAATTAATTCGTGTTTTAACTCATCATAACAAGATATAGTTCACACCACTTTTTATCAAGATTAATAAATAAATACATATATCGCTTCTTGTTTTTTCAACATACTTTATCTATAAATCATACTTACATGCAAGACAGCTTTATGTAGGAAACGTATATTATTCATTTAAATCGCATTAAATTTTAAATTAGAAATTGTCGCATCCGTTTTGAAATATATTTTTATTATTGTTTGTACTCATTTTCCTGGTTGATTTAATTACTGCTTGTTGTAATTTATTGTAATTGTGATAATAATTTATTATATGGTATAATAAAAATATAAACAAAATTAAATAAATAAAGGCACGGGCTCTTTGATTTGTACCTTTAAGCATTTTTCCGGATGTGTGAGATCTGCACCTGGAACCATTCTGACCCATAAGATTTTATTTATTTTTAAACATTATTAAGCATTTATTCATCCACCCCCTTCAAGCAATAAACTTCAAGAATATTTGGTTAAAAAGTAGGGTCAATATTAGTCAATATAACAGTGACATTTATATTGTAGGTCTCGGTTCGATGAATGCATAATAAAGTTTTTTAAGACTATTAAAACGATTTATAGCACATTTCTATACTTAACCTACAATTTCTTTCGTATCCTCTTCATCCTACGTTTTCAATGGATTTGAGCTTGTTTTCTCTTCATGTTAATTTTCTGTCGTCTCTTTTATTTATTATAAATATATTACAACATGAAAAAATATTATTTTATTTATTTACTGCGCAAAGAGAGTTATCCTCAACTAACTATAGTTATTTATGCATGCACAAATCTATCCACTTAATTATTATTTTTCATTCATGAAATTAGATTCGTAATTCTGAATTTCTTAAATATTACATCAAATTGAATTAAGCTATCTCGAAAATTAATATATTATAATTTTCTATGTTTATAATAAAATAAATTCAATAAATAAATAAGTTTTTTATTTTTTATATGGTTAATATTTAATAAACATATACTAAATAACTTCTAGAGGTGGGAAAGATTGGGTTGGGAGTGTCACAAGTTGGAAGTGGTGGATACCCATCCATTACCGAAGCCTCCTTCACTTAGATTAGGACCTGCTAAATTTCCTCCATTTCGTCTCCGTCGTTTCTCTTATTATCTCCTAAGCACTCGTGTCCCTCCTTTCTCCAAGAACACCCTCTGTGTTGTGAATTCGTTAGGGAAATATAACAATGAATTACAACAATCTTATCTATCGTTTTACACAGTTTGAAGCACGTATGTATCATTGAAGAGCTACTTCACAAATCATTCATATTATTATTCCAATTCGGTCCATCTAATTGTATATAATTGTTAAAAATTGTTAAACATTTAAATAAATATAGATGTAAATAAATATATGGTTATTATATATCATTGCAATATCTACAATGGTAGATAAAGAGTGGAAATTGGTCAAAAAATTCTTCATGATCTCCCTTTTTTTATATCCAAATATATGATTTTAGCCAATGTCATTCTTTGGTAGTGGTCGATCCCTATTTAAATTGATCTCCAGAATTTTCAAAACTATTGAACATTTCGATTAAATTATTGTATAATTGTATATATACCTATATAATTACTACAATAATAATAATATTATTATACTATATATAATATTATACATACCAAATAATCAAATATACCTATATAATTTCATTAAACCTTTCATCAAATATCTAGCTCAAATTATTTCTCAAAATAAAATATACTTTTGAAAACATCAAATGACTTATTGTAATTATTCATTTGTAATTATTGGGGTGCCTGTGGTTAATGAAAGATTAATGAAATATGTTTTCAAAGGTTTTTTAAGTTTTGTCGAAAAAATTTGTCGGTTTTTTTCATTTCCTTTTTCTTTAACTACACCGAATGCGATGGAAATTTTTACTACCGTGTCTAGTTAAAAATAACTATCAAAAGTTTGCTGTAAAATAAATACATATATTTTTTTATTAAATGAATTACAGTTTTGGAATAATACTTATCCTGTACAATCTTTTGTGCAGAATTTATTAGTATTTTCGAAAATTTTAATACTTTGGTAAAAAAGAAAAATAGATATTTAATTTTAGATGAATGATATTTAATAATTCAAATAATCCCTGAAATTACAAAGTTTTGAATCGATGTTAAAAACATTACCAATGATGTATTTTTTTTTGTTTTTTTAAGGTTAAACAAATATTTTTTCTACATAAAACAGATTTTTATTATTTCTTTGTTTTTATCGAATACTGCTAAGTTCAATACGATGAAAATTTCTGGTATCATTTTTAACACAAACAGGGATATAAAAGTCATTAAAAGTTTATAAATAAAAATTTATAAGAAATAGTAAGTAGGTGCGAAGTGTAAACTGTGGATAATATTCTATACAACATTTTTCAGCAATAAATTGTTCAAAATAGCAAACTTTATATAGGAAATTTTATTAAAAATCAAATTAATATGAATGATCGTTGTAGTACCGTAAAGCGTATCAATATTTTTAAAATATTTATTGCAATAATGTTTGCTGTTGCAAAATAGTAAACAATCCTATAATATCAATCCCGACATATTGCAAGTTATAGCGACTACACAACAAGGCTCCTTTGTTAAGTCAAGTTCCTGATACGAGCTAAGTTAATGGTTGGTAAACTTGCGAAGTCTCTTACTTAGAGCCAAGCCATATCCCCATCCCTCCTCTCTCATTACGGACACATTTAAATTAATTTGCTATAGTTAATTTCTTAAGTCATAGAGCTCCTGTTCAACTAAGTATCAAGTTTCGCAAAATGCTAAAAACTTTTAATAATGATTAATGATAGTTTCATATTATGCAGTAACCTACCATTTCGATAGTGTGTGAATAAAGTCCTTCAATATATTTATTACTTAAATATTATTACATCAAAATCCCATGTGTTGAGCACAGAAATAAATGTAATTGCATATAAATATGCTAAATAAATTTATGTAAAAGTCGTGAGAAAATTTTTTTTAAATTTAGACATACATATATATATATTTGTAGAATGCCCGCACTACAGGGTTTAAATAATATAGTACTAGCCCCTAATACAATTAAATTTCTAATTAAATACAAAAATTCAATCATATTAGTACTATTTTTTTCCTTTCAAACAATATTGTATTGTAGTTTCTCTGTCGATTTTTCACTAAGCCATATTTTAATATTTTTCAAGTGAAAACCATATTTCACTTTGTTTCATATTTAAATTAATTTTAATAATTTATCAACTATTAACTGTAAATAAGAAATTGAATACCATATGAAAAATATTAAATGATTCAGTGAAAAATTGACAGTGTCAATACAATATATTGACATACAATATATATAGAAAGTAAAGCGAAATCCTGAAACATAGGCACGTTTTTTGTGATAATTCTTGGGTTTTAATAAAACCATAATAAAGAAAAAGGTAAATTTTCACATCCTTTCATCGTTATAAATAACTTTTTTTTTATTATTTCAAAAACGTTATTTCATCTTATACTTTTCATTTCATCTATGAACCGAAGCTTTTCCTAACCATTATAAGTTCAAAAGACAAAACATTGGCGTTGACGACCCAAGATTATTACCCTTTATAAAATAAAAAAAATCGATTACTAATTATTTATATAAAAGTTCAATGGAAAAAGATTTATTAGTTTTGGGGAAAAGAGTCAGAATTGACAACGAAAATTCCATTATATTAGAAATTATTTTTAAAAAACACATCTCTAGTCAAAATGATGACAGCACCTATTCCAGAATATTTTCTCTTAATACGGATTTATTTTTAAAAAGTTATTTAATTTCTTATTTCTTTAAAAAAGATTTTTTTTTCTTTAACCGAAAATTTTCCAAAACCTTATAATGAATTGTAATGACGAACCACAGAGGTTGATGGCCCAAATTTTTTGCGGCAGTAAATAGAAATGAATAAACAAACAGATATTTTGAGATGTTTTTGGAGATAAAAATTAAAAATTGCAGATAGAATATGCTTTTAGTAATTTTATAAAATACACCAAAAATTATTTCGATTTGAGTTTTTCTGCCAAATTGTTAATGGCTCAGAAGTTTGATTGGAGCTGAGAATAAGCAAACCTATAAAAATCAGTTATGATCGGTTTTTATAGGATCTAACTGGAAGATTCTAAAAAAAGGCTTAGGTTTCTCAAATACCAGTAAAGAACTAACCAGTCAACATTTACGCCGAGGCATCTTCAAAGCAGAAAAGAACAAGATACCATAAATGGAAACCAGGCATTCTAAGACTAAAGAAATGTTACATCATCAAAACAGTAGATATACATAACTCCGCATAGAGTTTTCTTAATAAATAATTTATTATTTATATATGTTATATTATTTATTCAACTCAAAGAAATTTTCAATCGTAATATTAATAATTGTATATTTGGGCTATTTGATTGCATATTCTAACAATGCTAAGTGCTTTATAGGATTTTCACTGCTGATTATAAAACATATTTGAGATTTGTTAACAGTCAGAAATTCCTCATTCTTGTAAAAAGAGGGAATAAGCGCTCTCCAAGAGATCTTCAATATTTCGCCTTAAATTTGATGTTAAAAATAAATACAGTAGGTTACTGGGCTCTCTCAAGTATTTACACGCCCTACTTCATCGGATAATTTAAGCAGGCTAAGCGGCAGGTATGAAAATTAAAAATATAAAATCTGGTTTAAATGGAACTATGCCTTATTGTTATCGTACTTTTTCACGGTTAATGGCTAAGAATATACTTCTCTTCTATAAGTACTTCTCTTCTATAAAGTTCTCTATTAAGCTATGATGACTGGAAATTTAGTTCATGGTCAGTATTTTATGCAGCTGCTATTCTTGTAACTGCTGTAACTTCCCGCTAGTAAAAGAAGTTTTTTTTTTTGTTATTTTCTTTCAATTATAGAGAAGCTCGTCAAAGCCTTCGTCTTCTAGGATAGTAAAATTTTATTACCCTGCTTAAGTGCTTTCCTTACAAACATAGCCGCTGAGTTTCGGAACCTGGATGCTTGAGGGGCTAAAATTACAGCAGTGGAATATTTTGTGGCTTGAAGTACACCATTTTTATATTTTATAAAGAGGTCTCTTAGTTGATCAGTTTTAATTAAACTTAATTTAAGATGAGAAAGGACCCTGCAATATATATATTAATATTAAAGGCAAAGTGGTTTCAATCAAATTTAAACTTTTCAGGAAACTAATTTTTGTCCTTTTGAGCAAAAATGACTTTTTGTCTTTCCGTTTGTCCCAAAAAATTCTATGACAGGATTTTGAGTTATTCGCGAATCATGGTCTCATTTTACATATACCGGAATAAGAATGTGAATATCGATATATATATATATATATATATATATATATATATATATATATATATATATATATATATATATATATATATATATGTATATATCGTAATGATAATTTTTTAATGTATCGAAATAAAATATCGATATTTCGATTGTTTTCATAATATAGATATGTCTGTCCCGATATAATTAAGATGTTGCTTTTATAATATTGATATTTCTGTACCGATACAATTAAGAAATCGGTTAATACTTTCTCACAAACACGGTGAAGAACAGATCTAATTCAGTAACCTAACAAGCCACGCGAGTTCTTGATTTCCCCCACATCCTTTATTCGGGGAGAATCATATCCTTACCTCGATCCCATCCCGCCTAAACTTTTCCTTCCCATATCCTTATATCCTGACTGATGGGATGATCGGGCCTATACAGAAGTTTTCTCATCTAAGGGAGAAAACCTTGACAGAAAATCACAGGCCCTCCAAGATTAACGGTGGTTGGACGAAGGGTCAATCGCCCGGTTCCGGAAAAACCTATCGATTACGAAACTTACAACCAGCCTCGGAAATAACTGTCTTAAAAAGGCGACGAACCTGGCTTTGTATAAAGGACTAAAACTTGCTACATGGAATGTACGAAGGTTGTATCCTGGTGCCGCTCAAACGGTGGTAAATGAGATCAGGGATGATAACTATCCAAGAAGCTAGATGGCCCGGCAATGGCGAACTGACTATAGATGGATACACCGTGTTCTACAGTGAAAGGAATGAGCGGAGTGGAACCGGCGGCACAGTCTTCATTAGAGTCCAAAGATGAGAAAATCGGTCCTGTGCTTCACACCTGTCAATGACCGGATTAGTGTGGTAAGGATAAGAGGTCGATGGTTTAACATATCGATCATCAACGTGTATGCCTCTACGGAATACTTAAGAGTATCCTAAAAACTCAGGCAGAATACAAAAGGGTAAGATATATAAATTATAAGGGTAAAGTCAATAAATTATAAGATCCTGAGGCACAATCAATCTTCAAACTTAAGCTCAAAAAGGGATTTGAATCCCTTGACCTTGGGATATTTTCTATAGATAAACACTGGAGAGAAATGTAAAATGGAATAAAAGAGGTAGCTCAAAAAGTAATCGGCATTCTGGAAAAACGGAAGGTTGAGAAATGGTTCTCAGACGAATGCCAAAAGATTGTGGCTGAAAGAAGAAAAAGAAAAGTGATCCACCTTGCCAGAAAGACAAAAAATATCGGGATAAGTATGAGTAATGAGTCAGTACAAAAAGCTGATAATAAAATACTTCGATCAGCAAAAAAAGATTTCCTAAAGCAGAGACTCACAGATATTGAAGAAAACTGGAAAAGCTTGTGAATTTTTACGGTGGCATCAGAAAAGAACGAGCTGAATTCAAAAGTTGAAATACTCAGATGAAAGACGAGAACGGAAAAGTAACGAAAGTTAAAGGAGAAGTGCTGGGGATATGGAAGGACTATTTCGAATAACTCCTCAATACGCACGGCCGAATGAAACGATTTGAACTATACTGAGGACTTAGCACAGTATGAAGTAGATCAACCTGACTTATTAGATGTGCAGAAGGCCATCAAGGATCGATTAAAAAGACGAAAAACCCCAGGAATCGACGCCCTAACTACTGGGCTGTTCAAGGATGGTGGAGAAAACATAGTAACAGTAATGGAACAACTCATTCTGAAAATATGGAGGGAAGAAAAGATACCCGAAAGATGGAATCACATTTGAGTGTGACAACTATAGAGGCATAGCATTACTTCCGGTAGCATATGAGATCCTGACTAATGTAATACTTAACCGAATGAACCCTTTCTATGACACTGCTAGGCGAGTATTAAGCAGGACTTTGGTGAGGTAAGAGCACATCGGATCAGATATCTATCCTGAAACAGATACTTGAGAAATGATGGGAAGTGGATCAAGATGTACACGCTCTATTCATTGACTTCAAAGCAATCTAAGACTCTGTCGATAGAAACGGTCTTTGAAAAATCATGACGGAATTGAGATTTCCAGATTTTTGTTAGTGCGATTGACAAGGGCTTGTTAAATAGTTCCAAATGTAGAGTGCTTATTCAGGGAGAGAAGACGGAAGCTTTCAATCTGAAGTCAGGACTTCGCCTAGGAGATTCCCTTTCCCCGATGCTATTCAACCTGGCATTGGAGAAGGTGATGCGGGATTGCTGCACAGTGCAGGCTGGAGTACACGTAGGATTGGTGCACAAATACCTCGCCTGTGCGGATGACGTAACCGTCCTGGAAAGTACAGCAGAAGATACACAGGCGCCGGCCTTCTCACTGATCACAGCGGCGGAAGATTTAGGGTTAAAAGTAAACAAAAACAAAACCAAAATTGTAAGCCGAAATATTCACGAAGAAGAAGTCAAAAATGTAGGAAGTCAAACCTTCCTGAAATTAGACAATACCTTGGAAGCACATTAGCCTCCATTACTCATGACCTGAGTGAAGTCGGCCAAATAATATTCAGCGCGAACAAAGCCTTCTTCTCGGGAGTCCATAACTTAAGATCAAAGAAGATTTCACGAAAATTGAAATTACGAATATGCAATTCCATCATGAAACTTGCAGTGAGACATGCTATCTTACAGTAGCATTAACATTAGCAATAGCGTTGGCTTGGCAATTGTCATGTTTTTGATTTTAATGAAGTCAGGATTTTAGGTAGTGCTGAAGATAGTAAAGTCAGAAAATTTTTGGAATTAATTTATATTAAGAAAAATATAAATTTTATATTGTTGGATTGGAGTATTGTAAATTTTTTAAAACTTTTGCGAATTCTCTGTCAGAAATGTTTTTATATAGATATGAATATTTTAAAGTATTAATGTTATCTGGAATTTTTAATTGTTGACTGTATATGTAACTTTTAAATTTTGAATAGTTGATTTGGTTGTCATGAATGCTTTATGGATGATGTACAATATTTCATAGATCACTTGAAAATGGTCATGAAACCGGAACCTTGTAGAAAATGATTAATAAATTTGTGGAAGTTGGCAAGAGAAATTTTCCTGAAAATTGTCATTTTTGAAAAGCTGAATATACTCTTGTGAAAGCAGTTTCTTTAACTTTAACTGTTTTAGAAGAATAAAAAAATAGAAATAATTAAGATATTATTTTTATTAAGTTAATTCATAGCAGGCTATGAATAATGAGAAGCAAGTTATGTCTTAATCTCCTTGCGATTCGTTTTTTTTTTTTTTTTCGGCAATAGATATAACGATATTTTGAAATGTAAAATAGAATAACTACTGCTGAAATAAGGCATCTCCAAAGAATGGCGGGAAAAACAAGACAAGACTGCATACGAAACGAAAGAATCAGAGAAGAGTTACGCGCCGAGCCACTAGCACAAATACTCGAAAAAAGACAGCTTAAGTGGTATGATCATGTCTGCAGAATGGGAGAATACAGAGAAACCAGATGCTTCTATGAAGTCCGACAGGTAAAAGGCCGAAGGGCAGACCTCGACTGTCTTACGAAAACCACATATCCAGGCTAGGTCGATCGCGAGGTTAGTCGATAGGAGAGATGAAGGCACTCGTGAGACACAGAGATGACCGGTTGCGATGGCAGGATACCTTCACGCTGACAGGCATAAGGAGGAAGGAAAAGAAGAAGATATTTCTGTACCGATATAATTAATATATTGTTTTTATTAAGTTAATTTCTAGCAGGACGTATTTACATTTACGTTCATATTTATAAAGAAACAGGTTATCTCCTAATCTTCCTCTAATTTGTTTATACTTTTTCTTTTTAATTTTATAAAAATATTAACGATATGTTTGCCGATATTATCAAGATATCCATACGGTTAACCGATATCAATATCGATATTTTGCTTCCGACATCCCATTCCTAGAGCACAGCCACTATAGATAGTAACACAAATATACTAAACTACAAGTGTTTGTGGTTCTTTTTTGTCGAGCCCGCCATCCATATTTATTTTACATTTGTTTCTCATGTTTTGTTTTTTAGATCGGTTTTCGACACTAAAAGTTTAATATTGATATTACAATATATGAGGAAAAATATAGATTTATTTTTTTTAAAATATCGATATATCGATACTTTTTAACATCACTAGATCGGAAAGGTAGGGCATCGGATACAATAACGTATTCAATGATATTTATTTTAATTCTTATTGGTTCAAATGTATATATACACTCAATGTATATATATAATGATCTGTATGCACACTCTAGAGAAGATTTAGATTTAAGCGTATATTTTTAGTTTATAGAACTTGGATGGGCCAATTCACTATATATACTATATATATGTATAGTTTACGAACATCATGTAAATTTAAAACATATATTATTAAAATTATAACTTGAAAAGAAATAAAGAGATAAAGTGTATTTTATATCAAACGTATGTGTTAAGGAAACAAATGCTATATAAATACAGCATAATGTCATTACTTCAATTATTTACTACACGAGTTTTGAATTATATCAGTGATCAATATTTTATATTCAATGCATTGTAATAAATTTTATTTCTGATAAGTAATACATTATAAGATACCATGTTGAGGATATTTTCCTTCTCTTGTGTTTCCAATATATCAACTTCCGCTCTATTTATTTTCTTGGGTAGATACTTATCGCAAGCACTCAATACATTGACGGACATAAAGTATGACGGCAGATTGGCCCCGTCAAACTTGTTTAATAAAAGCTCCTCCGACCGGTGCTGTTTCAATAATTAGCCTTAACAAAGTTCCTCAAAGCAATTTTGCTCAGGCTGACAGCGAAATCTAAACTAGGTTCTATATAGAACCTTGTTCAAATCATAAGCGATATAATCAACAAATTGTCATATTTTAATCAATATCGTCCTATTACATGATGATGAAGTGTTTTTGTAAATTAAAACATCATATAGAGCACCAAATATTAGAATAATTGCAAAATTGTTATAGTTTTATTTTACTAATTATCTCTCTACGCCATACTCAGTCAAAGGCTAAAACTATGTCCAAAAAAAAAATGCTTAACAATAAGTTATAAATTCTAAAAAAAATATTTGAAATCCGCCAATAGGTAACATTGTTAAATAGCCGAATGATGCTACCTCACTCAACCGTTGCGGAATTTTGGAAAAAATTAAAATGCAAGAGCAATAAATTAAATAAAAAAAATTGAATATAATTAGACGCCAAGCTAAATTATTTCTAATGATTTAGATAAAGAAGGTAATGTACTAATTGAAAAACAATCTGAACTAACATCACAATGCTCGTGAATCACCAAGTTAAGGCCCCAGTACAAATGACACTTCGGCATAAACCTTTTGATCCTTAATATAAAAGTAGTTTGATTAATAAAAATCAAATAATAAAGCTCATAGTTTTTATTTCGTTACGAATATTCTTCTTTTTTTTTTTTGTTACTATTCAATCCATTCCTGTGCTCATTCACAGAATCAGCAGATACAATGACATACAAAGCAAGTTTACAAAATGTTCCTTGAATGGCATAACAGAGGAAAATTTCCCAATGGGGATTCCTCTGGACTTAATGTTGCACATCCAGAATGAAAGGAGGATCACAAAAACATGTGTTTTTGTTAGAACGAGCATTAGGCACGGATTAAGTTCTACAAAGAAGCTTCCCGGAAGTTTCCTCTAACACAAGTTGCTGGTGGATCACCTATTGTGTCTATTGGTTTGACCTAAAATTTGAATGCTGGCTGCTCTTTTGGATGATAGGGGTTCGACAATTATAATTTCTGGCATTAGAAATTTTTAGTTGTGCCTGCTTCATTAGGATATGCAATATATTGAATGATGAAGTGTCAGAGTTTTATGAGAAAAAGAGATAAGGTGGAAAGAAAAAAAACTCTCGTCCAGGACTTTTTCAGTGTTCAATGGAGGTTTTTGAGGAATGTCTGTTGTGAGCATATACAGTATTAGTAGTTTGGCGTGCACAGCCATTTTCTCATAAAGAGTATGTCAGTTTTGTAGAAAGTTTTTGTAAAATATGAAGATATTAGTGTTATTTGCGGTTTCTGATACATAGAGGTGCCCGTACAATCATGTGTGAAATCTTTGAATAGAATATATATTTATTTTTATGTTTGCCCTTACGCCGTAGGGTCATTGGAATTCATTATTATTGTCACTCATTCCTGTTATCTGGCTAGTAGCCCTGCGACCTAAACGTCTGCATACATTGACTACACCTCTGATATAGAGATATAGAGTTTACCACGACCGTCTCCCCTTCGTCAACCATCATCTTATATACGGCATCAAAGAAATTATCTTAAAACGATATATCGCTCATCCAGAATAAAAGAGCAGCCAGTATTCAAATACCAAGCCAAACCAAGAGACACAATGCTTGATCTCACAGTAGCACGTGTTAGAGGAAACACCCTATGCGTTTCTATGTACAACTTGTGTCAAATGTTCGTTCTAACAAAAACTCATTTTTCGAGTTCTGTCAATTTCATTTTGGATGTGCGGTTTATTCTCGGATAAGGGACAAATAAGCCTCCAAATTGAAAATTATTTATCCAGTAACGTTTCGGAATATTATTCCCATCGTCAAGTTGTCTATGATTCCATTGATATATTTTTTTTTTTTTAATCTACATCTGTTTTCAGCACACAATCAGGTAATGTGCTGAATTATAGAAGAACAAAACAATAGTTTGTGAAGCACTATAGAGATCAGCTACCATTAGTACATCCTCCTGATTAATAAAGCTAATAAAAACATCACAAATCTGCAAATAAGTAAGAAAACTCGATGCGTCTAAATTAATTAAGGATTGTAGGATAATTAAGACCTTAATGAGGAGGTCATTAGTAAAAAAAAGTTGACCTACACGGAAGATAATTAAAGGAACCTCACACACACACTGGGGTGTTGTGAGAGGGTAAGGGAGTGAGGGGATCGAGAGGGGGAGGGTTATGTGGAGGGAGAACACATACGAGGGGCGCGGCACATGTGAAGTACAAGCGGAGCGACCCCAACCGGAGCCCACACACGGCAGACCAGGAGCTCAGCACACCGCAGGAGCTATAGCTACGGTCTCGGTCCTTCGGTCCCCTCCTGTTCCACCTCCTGCGGGCCGTACCCAGTACCCACCCCAAGTGTAATGGAGGGACCAACAACAGCTCCTTTTACGTATGATAGATTCTTGGTGCATCTACCAGGAGTAAGCAACGTTCCTGTAGTGGATTCTTTTCAAGTTCGAACTAAAACAAAGAAGTTTTTTTTTATTATTTAATATTCCAATAAAATACATTTGAAATACTATTTTACCAAGTATCAGTTCTTTAAAACTTGTTAACAATCACTGTACAGAGAAGTCGTGTTATGTCCTTATTAGGATTATTTCTTAATGAGAGCATAAAACTACACTCTTATCTTTCTTCTTTTTTTTTTCTTTTTAAAGAAAGTATGTATGGTAAGTATTTTCTAATTTATGATACTGAAAATTCATAATTTTACATCTAAACGTCATTAGTATACCATTTGTAGAAACTTTTTTTGGGTGTAGATGTTTTACTTGGTGAGATCAATAAGTTAGATGTCCACTACTAATGAAGAAAAAATAATATTTCAAATTCTCAATATTAATGAACAAGTGTATACAAAATATAATAGACTAAAAAAAATTTAAAAAACCGAATATAACTCATTAATAACAGAGGTGATTACACAAAAATATCGCCTGCAAGCGTACAAAGTTGAAACCGATGAGTAAGTAAACTGAAATCCAACAAATTAGGAGTCGTTCAACCATTTTATTAATTTAAGAACAAAAACAACTTTATTGCTCATTAGTTGTACCCAAAGCAGCTTATAAGGCTCGAATGTCCGACAACTTTCGGGGATCCCGATCCTTAGCGGGGTTTTAATATATCTATACGTTATTACTAATTAATAAATTATCAATCGATATTATCAATTAATAATTTATTGTTAATATTAATATTTGCAAAATTTGAAATAACCTAAGCCAATACTCGGCTGGGATATTGGTTCTCGGAGGCACGTTTTAAAACTTGTTGAGAGGCCTAGATTTCTATGGGTGGCCCTGGTCGTACCACTGTATTATTTGCAGTATTGTATAATGATGAGCAGAAAGTAATGTTGTTTTGGCGCATGTTAATATTTGTTTATCATTTAGCTACTCATTGTATACTTCAGAGTCGTGCCAAATACACTATGAGGTTAAAAGTGACTTGTGTACTTGTAAATAATTAAATCCTATTTTTTTTTAATGCAGGATTGGGTGGAATGGCCAGCCAAATACCGGCATAAGTCAATATCAGGCATTGTATGCTTTTTGAGTTTCACTGGAGAAATAACGCAACAGTTGCTACCAAAAATATTTCCGATGTTTATCCTGATGCATTAGATATTTCTAAATGCATAAGTTAGTTTTCCAAGTTCAGATCTGGTAATTTTGGTCTTTATGACTCGTATCAATCAGAAAGACGGTCGTTGAACACAGTTGGTTCACAGCTAAAACCGATTATGTGTACTTAATTAATTAGCTTAGTTATTTTACTTAACTTTAAGAACTTAATTTCTACTTTTTCCATCTTTAGGATATTTTATACACTGTTAGCGATATATTATTTTACAAAATATAAATTTAAAGTTACATTATAATATTAATAATACATATACATTTATACATAATTACAATATTTAAAATTACACATAATACGGTGTAAATATAAACATATAAAAATATTGCTAGAATTTGTGCAGCTCCTTGGATGGGGCCTAAAGGAAATAGCCACCTCTCTGACTAGGAAATATACCTACTCTGTCTTCGTGACTTACTCGTTTGCTGTTTGCTTTCCTATGACAACTTATCTTATTAATTTTCATAGTTTATAGCCTAGTACCCATTATCTGTATTTTCTGATCAGCCTTATTTAATTTGGGCAAGGAATCTTTGAATCATATAAATCCCAATTTTTTTAATGAATTTTAAAATAGTATAACACTGCTGTAATAAGGTAAAAGGCTTTAACTCAATAATTTTTTTAAACAGATCTTTGTATTGTGCCCGAACTTTCCCGAAAAACCACACCTTTTTTATGACACTAGAAAGCCCCAAACCCAATGGTTAGATCCTAATCTTCGGATTTAGGGCGTTCCAATGTCATAAAAAGGTTTATTTTTCATAGCCATTTGAGTACGAAACTGAATTGGAGTTAGGGCCGTTTAGCTTATCACGACAGAATAGGGGGAGTAGGTTTCAAAAATAGTTCATTTTTTTTTTTCAAATCTGATATGTGCTATCCTGAAGGAAAAAATGGACTTTAATATTAATTCTAATCCATAAACGAAATAGTTCAGCTGTTGCTATTGATTATTTCAGTTCCATTGTTGACAGTCCTTGTGCATGAATGGCTAGGTCAGACTAGAGGGTCCTGTGTGACTGGCGTAAAAGAGAATGACGAATCCATTAGGTATATTAAAATAATAAAAAAAAGTATATAATGATATTTACTTTCAACGATCATCCTAACAAAAATACTACATTGATAAGTCGAATCATTGTAACATTTCTGAATAAAATTCTCAACTTATCATATTATAAATACAACGCAAGACCAGGTTAGTACATGGTATATATATATATATATATATATATATATATATATATATATATATATATATATACCCCATTTTTGCATACTTCTCGTTCAATTTTTCGCTAATTGCTAATTTTTTGTCTTTGATCTTTCTTCTGTATCTTGGATACATTTTAAGGTATTGTTAAGATGCTTAAATAGTATTGATATTATATGAAAATGGCATCATACCTGTGATAGGGCTCACTTTATCAATTTAAAGTACTTAATTGGTAGCATTATATTTTATGCTATCGGAAGAGTCCTGTGTGCATTTATATTTATATGAACATTTCATTTTTTAAACAGAAAAATAACATTAAAAAAAATGATTGTATTACTTTACATTATATAATAAAGGTCGTAATTAATATGTACATCACAAATCAATATGCATCTATTTAAGATCACTATTGGTTATTAGTGGATAATTATAAACTTTAATAATAACCGAAAAAAAAATGTATAATTATTTCCGAAAATGGCCAAGATTAAAAAAAAATATATTATACCATTAGCTGTATATTTATGGTTAATTTCGAAGCGCGCACGTCGCAATAAATTGTGAATGATAGGCATACGCGTGGCCGAAAGTGTGTGCAGAAGGTAATGCTTTCACACATGCAGCCCCAGTTCCGGTCGTTGAACAGTTGGTTCACAGCTGAAACCGATTATGAGTAATTAATTAATTAGCTTAGTTATTTTACTTAACTTTACGAACTTAATTTCCACTTTTTCCATCTTTAGAATATTTTATGCATTGTTAGCGATATATCATTTTACAAAATATAAATTTAAAGTTACATTATAATATTAATAATACATATACATTTATATATAATTAAAATATTTAAAATTACATATAATACGGTGAAAATATAAACATATTGCTAGAATTTGTGCAGCTCCTTAGATGGGGCATAAAGGAAATAGCCACCTCTCTGTCTAGGAAATATACCTACTCTGTCTTCGTGACTTACTCGTTTGCTGTTTGCTTTCCTATGACAACTTATCATTTTAATCTACATAGTTTATAGCCTATTACCGATAGACCTGATTTACTCCTGTTCAGCTCGCATTTAACAGGTGTCCTGTTTATTTCTTTATTGTTCTACTGTTTATAGCTGTTTTGAAAGTAACTCATTCGTCTGCTTTCTTCCGGTCCATCTTTCTCATGCTCTCCTTTCCTCCCCACAACTTCGTCTTGGGTTGGGATGGTCGGTAAGTCATAATGTTGTCGTAAGTCAGACGATCGTAAGTAGCAGTTTGACATAGTCACAATGTAACAGTCACTGTATTACATTATAAATAAAAGTTCTTCATGGCACTAGACAGTTTTTCGGATTCCTTAACTCATAAAAAAAAATACAAACACATGCTAACGAAGTCATACAGGACATAGCTTCTACCCAAATACTAAAATCTACGTCACCAACAAGAAACTTCAAGATCAAGGTGCCACTGCCATTCCTCATTCCTCACAAAATAATATTCGTAGATTGTCATTATTTCTTTTCGATAGTTGTTGTTTAGGAGCTATTGTTTTTAAACAATTTAATTACTAAAAGAATTTTAGAAATAGTTTTAGTTTTAATTTTGTTATTAAGTAGCCTTTCATTATAAATAATGGTAATGTACGTAGCGTATACAGTTCCATTCATTACCATTGCAGTCCATCCTGAATGGAACAGTTCGAAGGCCTGCGCGGTTGCTGACCGTGACCGTAACAATGAAAGAATCCACGATCACCTGGATAGCGCGGTTAGACATGACTGACTTATCTCTACAGCATCCGCTCTTTTATACGCAGATCCCGGCCCATTGCTGAAACGTTGGATTCTGCGGTCTGCATCGGTGTTCTGATACATTAGTGAATCATACAGACAGGATCCGAATCCTTCAACTACGAGATGCTTTGTCGAACAATCAGATATTATCAAATATTATATGTATATATCAAGGAGCTATTATCGGGTACTATATATTACTGAGATCAAAGAGCAGACTGCTATAGACTGATATGTAAAGGCCACTATCGATTTGTTCTCCCCAGGGATCACGGCCCTAGCGGTTAGCATGCAGCCGGAATTGATTATCCCAGGCCGTGGAGTTCATCCCGACCTCCCACTCCTTCACTAATAATTCACTTATCTAGAATAGCCAAATAATACCAGCCAATGGATTACCACAACGATACTTACAAAATCATGTAAACGAAAAATTATTACCTAGAAATAGTAATTACAGCACTGCTGTTTATTTATTTATATAGGAAAGAGACCTAGCAAATAAGTTTTTGCTTTGAAAGCAGGTGAGCTCACAACTTTAATTTTATTTTCCATATGATATCCAAATTCTTTAATACAATAGGTAGATACTCATTTATATCTATGATATTCCGTTTCAGACCTAACCCAATCGGAAAAAATCCTCGATGACCCGCGGGAATCGGACACGTTCTATATCGCAGGTATTCAGTGAAGATTAGTTACTGCAGATGCCTCATCGTAGGAGGTGCCTCATTTGCTTTTTTTTCATTGGTAATGGTAGTGATTGAGCATCAGATACATCATTAATATTGGTATAGGAAAGGATATCTTTGAGTGAGGTTCCTGAGGTGCACCTCATTTTAGGAGGAGAGAAGAGGTAGGTTTGTTAGCAATGATGACTATTTGGGAAATGCCAGGAAAGAAGCAGAAGTAATTTAAAACACCATTGGAGAAGGTGACGCGAAAGAAATGGTGTTGATCTTATGATCAACTGAATCAAAGGTCTTTAAGATATCGAAAAGCACCGAAATAGTGATTTTTTATTTATATTTGGAGGATAAATGGGTGTTTTAGCATGGCAGATTGGGTGAGATATAAAGATCGGGAAACTGACTACCGAAAATGAAGAAGAGGATTTCGAGAAAATTGTTAACCATAAAATGGACAAATCTTTCCACTCGTTTTGATGAGATATGAAATTATTCTTTCTTTTTATTTGTATTTCTTATTTTATTTATTTATTTTTTTGTAAAATTTGTTTTTACATACGGCATAAAAAGTAAAATTTCTGAAACTACGCAAATTTCAACCAAAATAACTAACAATAAGACTTATTAAAGCTGACCACTTCCACTTCTGTAACAAGATATAAGAAAAATAGAAAAATTTAATGCTCACTAAAATCCGTTGATCCAAGAACTATTGGCACGAGACTTAGCATTTGCGATGGAACGAAAATGAATGAACAGGTATTTCCCAAATTGATTACAAATTATGAATCGTAAAAGAGAGAAATCATTGAAAGTTCTCTTTATTCTCGACATTCATTGGCTGAATATAAACTTTTTTCAGTTGTTAATTTAATAAATAAAATAAAAAAATAAAGAGTTGTTTCTACCTAAATTAAAATCTTAGACAACTCGGACAGATACAATATTTATGGTTAGAAACATTTTTAAAAAAAAATTTGACCTCTGTAGCGGCATTAAAATCATATTTTTCCAATTAAATAGTATTATTTCAATTTGTATTATAATAAAAAAATAAAATATTGTAACCTGTCAACATAGAAGATGACAATTACAACTATACCTAAATTGTCTTTTCCCTCCAATTAATCGTGATTTCGAGAAGGATTTTCCAATGCTTGGTAATGGTAGACCATTTTTTTTTCCTTCTGTGTATACAGTATATAATACATTTGGACAACAGAAGAACCGATCGTGATGTTAAACATCAGACTGAAGTCATTACTCACTCTAATACGGTTTCCCGATATTTCGCAAATTAAATTTAATTAAAGTACTACATAAAATTACACTCCACTCAGAAAGTTTCTGAGTAAATTCCTTAAAACGCAGATTATTGTGTTATTAAAAGATTTTTCGATATCTAGAAATTCGCATTTTTTTTTTTTTTTTTTTTTTTAAGCAACAAGTATGTTAGATTTAATTTAATTGTAATATTCATTCCTAACAGTACTTTAGTGTGTTGCTAACTCCAAGTTAAATTTTAAACTTATGTGACACCATTTTTAAGCTTAACTTTTTAATTATTCTGTCTGGGAAAGGTGACTATTTGCATAATTTCAACGTTGCTCTAAATGGTTTTTGAAAGGATGGCTTGAGGAGTTTACAAATTAGGATGCATTGCTTCCTCAATTATTTTGAGGTATTCGTTTAAAATGATTTATTTTTTTTTTATTTTTTTATATACCTCACTTAATATTGATGTTTTGGAGAGTCTTTCGCGACCAAAACAAAAATTGACATAATTCGTTTTGACGACGTCCTCACCCACTTATTAATTGGTCTCTCGTTCTCTTAAACTGTCGATCCGTTTTTAGAAGAATTTTAGAGTTTCGAAATAAAATTTGGTACAGAATATGAGCAACATAAGTACAATCCATTGTTTGACAACAATTCGAGTAAATCAATACCTTAAGCGAATACAGTTTAATTTGTACTAGAAAGGAAATAAATCTTGTCAATTTTAGTAGTTCTCGGTTGATTTATTGCCGATGAGTTATTAAAAGAAGGGAGAAAGAATTTTTTTTTTTTTTTTATCGCTTGAGTAGTAGTATGGCTTCTCTCTCTGAACTCAAATAATTTTCAGGATCATATTAAATTTCTTGCAAAAATTGCTAAAGGCGTATTTTTATGGATAATTTTTTAATTTTTTGTCCAAAATATCGTCATAAAACATATTCTTTTTTCACAACTCATAAAATTATAAAGTTATTTGGAAAAAATACGAAAAAATAAACACTTATTTTTAATGATTCTTATTTTGAAATACTTACTGATGTTATTTTATTGGGATTCTTAAAAAAAATTAAATCTAGAGGTTAACAAATAAAATGTATGAAAAAAAAAAAATCAAATTATAGTCATCATTTGATATAACATAGACAAACATTTAATAGTTGATGTCTAGAATCATTTCCATGAAATGAACCTTGAAGAAAGAATTTCAGAAATTGTTTTGTTTTTTTCGATTTTTGAAACCTTATGAATAGTTACCTCTTTTCCTCATTGAGTTGTAATTATGCAACAGTTAAGATATATGTTACAAAAGAGAGAAATACTTTATTTACCAATTAATGCTACACAAATACATTTGCAATATACTTATATAACACAGCATACTAATCCAATTAACTATTGGATAAGTATAAATATATAATTTAGAAAATATTAATGCATATACAAATTTTTAAAAGGTTTTTACACCGAACTATATAATAACACAAATATATAATTCATATGAAAACTTCTTCATTGAAATCATTGAGAGAAGTTTTGATCCAAATAAGATTGAATCCAAATTTTTTTTTTTACTGTATATTGATACTACATTATTATGCTCTTGTCCAGCTAACTCTTTATAACATCAAAAAATACTAACATTTTATTAAATACAATCAAAAACTAAAACAAAAAAAAAAAAGAGAAGATGAGGACAAAACATTAAAGCATTACTAATCCGCATACCTTAAAATAATTCTTAAAATAAAATAATACAAATAAAGACTCCTATAAATTTTACTGCTACATTAATCGGCTAGCCAAATTAAATTAAAATCAAACTAGAGCTACAAAAGTTATCACAACTTGTTAACCCAATTTATTCAATATTTATTTATAACCCAATATACTCAATATTCGTCCAGTGTAATTTCCGGGTATATCACGGACTCGTGTAGTAAAGAATAGACCTGTAATACGTTTCAAAATGGAGTAGCTGACCTTTATACAAGTTGTATGAGCTTTACCTCCATTTGCGGAAAGCACTCTGCCCAAAGAAGTGCATTATTTGAAGCACTAGTGGGAAACAAAAGTGGGAACACGTCGAATGGTATATTCGCAACTCAAGATGAAGTCGGCCGTACTGAATATTTAACCAAAAGAATCTTACGAAGTGAGATGTCTCAGCTTTTGGTGAACTGTATCAGGGATGTCTTTTAAAAAAAAAAATCTGTGTAAGGATTGATTATAACTAGAATTAAATCATTTGCATAAATATATTGTATACAATGGATTTTACATTGGTAACTTTATTTTTTATTTTTTTATTTATCGTTTCCCATAGAAGGCATTAAAATGTAAACAAAATTACAGCTCTACAAAGTCTTAAGCATTTATTTCATTTATTATATGGCATTTCGGATCAATTTTGTCCATTATCAAACATCTAAAAACACATATAATTTAATTTACATACATGAGATAACTACCATTATATTAACTATTTATCAATATACGTACATAGTTAATGATTGTATTACTTCGATCTTATTTAATATATATTTGTTCATATTTTCTTTTAGTTGCTTTATTTATTATATTTTATACAGGGTGTCCCAGCGGATAAAATAGTAGATTTATGAAATAGTAGATCAGTTTAATAATTAATAAGTGCAGATTCAATATAATGTTTTCCAAAAATTTTGTCTCAATGACTTATGGCGTTTCTTCAATCAACTACTGAAATATATAACCATATGTTATTAATTACTATAATGTATTATAAAGAAATAGGTAAACAATTTTGTTCATTAAGCTATCTATTTTTTAAATACTATTAATCCTCACCTTTTGTATGCATCATCTTTTTTTTTATTTGTGGATTTATCATTTATGTCCTAATTATATAAAAATAAAGTGAAGTATACCTTAATAATTATGACGCAGTAATAATAATAAGTTTTTAAATAAATAAGACTACAAATGGGTAACTGAAAAATAAACTCTCATAGTTTAGGGTATAATGACAACTCCACAAAAAAAAAAAGATGACGTATAAAAAATGTAAGTATTAATAATATTTAAAATAAATAGTTTAATGAAAAAAATAGTTTAGCTAATTTTTCGTGACACCTTATAGCGCTTAAAATATGGTTATACATTTTTGTATTATTAATTTAATTATTGAAGAAAATAACCTATGTGAATGGATATAATAAATATAGGAACTAAAAGAAGGTATGAAAAAATAATTACGAAATAAGATGGATGTAAAACAATCATTAGCTATATAAAATGATAAATTTATAATATAATGGTAGTTAAGCTAATGTATTATTATATATGCTCTTATATATTCGGTAATGGACAATGTCAGTCTGAAACGTCATAAAAATGAAATTAATGCATAAGAATTATGAAATAAAAATTTCATGTGCTAATAAAAAATTAATATTTTTTTTATTTAATAAATTTATATTTTTTTTAAATTTATTTAAATTATTAAATAATAAATTTATTAAAAATTTAATGTTAATATAAATTTCCAAAAAAAATATTTTTAAAATATCCAAAAATTTAATCCTTCACGAAAAAAGAGTAAATGACAAATAACTACGAAGGCGTTTGTGGAAAATTAATAATTGTGGAAATTATTATGAGAAAAAAGTTTATAAAAATGTCCAAGCTGTATCTGTAAAATATAGATTTTAAATCGGATCAATAATACGATTCTTAAAAGTTTCCAATACAACATTACCGTTCCCTTTATATATAAATTGTTTATCCAGCTTCTACCGGATAAACTGTTATTTCCTGTAAAATGTGGACAGGCACATCTGTAAAATCAATAGAGTGAAATAAACATAAATATTTGCTCGTTTGGAAATCGTGTCCATTTGCAAACAGAAAGATCATACATCGCTTTTCCTTAATTAACAAGCAGGCTTTGCACATTTAAACAGGATATTGTTCTATTAGTGAGGAAAACATAAAATGAATGTTAAATTTAGTTATCAATTCGTAAGTGCTCAGGGTATTATGACAAAATTGGTATTACTCATTGACATTTTTTTTTGCTATCTTGTTGGGAAATTTAAAATAATAATATACCCCTTAAGATAGTGGAAGTGATTAAAATATGAATCAGGAGGCCAGATGATTAATTAAACTAATTATAACTATTTTGAAACAACAAGATACAAAATTGTTTATCTTGATAGGCATATCCGTTTTCGCTGTATAAATAAGTTGAATAATAAATGCTATATGAATTATTTAATGTAGATAACTTTATAATTAGAAAAAACAAAATATATATTAAAAATGTTTTATTACGTTCCATTGTAGAAATTTCAGCTTTAAAATGTCTGAATTGTTTATTAAAACTTACCTTACGCAGAGAAAAAAAAATGAGATATAAGACTCTTTTATTTAATACAAAATGAAAATAGTTTTAAATTAACATTTACAGAAGTACCTACTATTATATATAATCCTACTATTATAATCCTACACTGAGGTTCAGTAAATGATTAGGATTTCGTTTTATCTATTTTGCCTATTTTACATTAGTATTAAGATAAAACATCATTTTAATTATCTACACCAAAAATTAAAAATTAAATGAAAATTTCATCTATTTTGTATATTTTACACTAGTAATAAGATAAAACATCATTTTAATTATCTACACCAGAAATTAAAAATTAAATGAAAATTTCACCTATTTTGTCTATTTTACATTAGTATTAAGATAAAACATCTTTTTAATTATCTACACCAGAAATTAAAAATTAAAAATTAAATAAAAATAAAATCTGGTGTGCCCACTCTCGATTTTTCCCTTACTGCTTACGCGCAAGGTGCGATACAAAAATTCTTTGCGGTATCTTCACTAATATTGGTAGGATTAAGAAAGTTTAATTTTGTAGACTATTTAATTATCTTTCAAATTAGCGTCTGGAATGTTCCAGGAGATGTATAGTTTTCGAGTTATTCAAACCCTGATAAAATGTAAACGGGTTTCCATGGGAACATGCGCAGAATATTTAGAACATGGTTACAAAGCCCTATTCGCTGCATCTTTGCTAATACTCGTCCCATTTAGATGGTTCTTTTTTTTAAGAGAATTTCAAACAATTATATACATGAAATTTACCATAAAATTTATTCTTTTATGGGGTGTACAACAAACATTTCTAGTCTGCATATTTTTTTTGCATATTTTTTCGAGTGTTGCGCAGATGCTATTGCGCAATGAAAGTCCGATTTGGTACAACGTACATAAAAAAAAAAATCAAAACCGGTATAAAAATGCAAAACCGGATACTGAAAATTCGACCCGATCATAAGATAGGATAGGAATTTGACCTAGAAGATAGGAGAAAAAAATAGAGCATCTTAACTTTGTCTATTTTTCTTCTATATTGCAAGTCATTTGTGTTTATTTTCATCGGTCATACATCGCCATGCAGCAATATGTTAATTTTTTAAATTGATGGAAGAGAGTACAGCAATGCGGGAATTTTAAGTCCTTCATTAAGTCTTAAGTAGCAAAAAAACAAAAAGGCAGAATACCTCGTTAAAAAACACAAGAGAAAACAGAAAGTTTCCGGTTCTTAAAGGCAACAGCCTTACTACATTTTTTCGAACTTAAAGTGAAGTTCAGATCTAATAACAAGTAATATGCTTAACTTTACATTTTGGTGATTATATCACTTATGAATTTAATGATATAATAAAAAAAAATAGTGAAATGAGAAATATTGCGTAAATTAAATTACTACTATTTTTATAGAGATGTAGGTAGTTCAGAAAATTAGCTTGATATATCATTATTATAGGTGTTTAATAATGGTTTGTTTAAGCATTCGAAGTTACTTGGCATTCGAAATGGTTTCCTGACCACTATCTATTTAAGAAATTCCCATTACGCACCTAAAAAAGCTTTAATATTTTTTATTAATCTTTTGAACAAGAAGAAAAGTTCTTCCACAATAAACTTGATACTAAATTATTTACCCGTGGCCTACCTCATCATCCTGTAAGACACCACATTGGTTTGAATAATTTTAAGCCTAATTATATAAAAAGAAAATATCATTTCTTTCATACAACGGGAGCGATTCTTCAAAAATTCTCGTCTAATCATATCATAAATAATACTGTTTCAATAATTATTAATGAGAAAAACTCATTAATATTGACTGAAAATAAATTTTAATAATACAAATATAATATAAAATATATAAATACCAAAACCTGTGAGGGAGTTCATGAAACTGGTATGCTCCCTTTAGAGAGATGTAAGTTTACTTTCGCAAAGCAGGCCCCTTCTCTTCTTTGTGCATTGAACAACTGAATTTGTGAAGTTTATTTTGTGAAAGCAAATAACTATCTCTCCTGGCGGGGATTATTTGGCATTAAATTCTCTACTTTCTCAACTTTAAATACTTATGCTATAACAAAATATAAATTTTGTTTTAAAGTTGGTTTCGAGTTTGGTAGCTAAGAAGATACATTTATCTATAAAATGACGTTTCATTTTATAATAATTATTATTAATCAATTGAACGGCGAAAACAGGTACATCCTTAATTCGTAAGTTTTTTTTTGTCTTTTTATTTTTAAATATGCCACAAAAAATAGATTTAAATTTTTCCAAAAAATAATAAAAGTGATTAATATGCAACTAAATAGTAGAAAAATAATATTCCATATTTTATTTGCTTCACAATAAGATGTAAGAACAGAGAATATGATGATAGCATAGGGCAACATTTTGCTACGGAGTTCTTCAGAGTTGAATCCGGATAATGTCAGTCTAAACACGGGAAAAATATCAGATTTGTCGAATAAACTCCAACTTTTGAAATAAGGGCAATACATACTCTTATTGTGTAAGAAAAAAGAAATTCTTTCGTAAAGGGGGAATTATTTTAACTAAAAGACTATTATTATTTCTTTATTTAATGCCTGTTGAGGAAAAAAATATGTGTTTCAAACCGTGGCAAGTTTTAATAAAATATATGTGTGTGTAGTATATCTCTCTCTCTCTCTCTCTCTCTCTCTCTATATATATATATATATATATATATATATATATATATATACACAGAGAGAGAGAGAGAGAGAGAGAGAGAGAGAGAGAGAGAGAGAGAGATTAGAAAGCTCAAAATTTGTTATTTGTTTATTGTTTATTTAAATACACAACTACTTTTAATTTACAATAGGAACAGAAATATGAATGAAAATTAAATAGAATAATTCAAATGAGAATTTGATTCTCATTTGTCAATTTGATCAAAGGAATTATGTACCGTGTACCTTAGTACATTAATGTACCTAAATTCCCACCAACGCCTATGCCACGAAAAAAAAAGTCTTCCCAAGGGCATAAATAATACTACAGACTACGTTAGATCCAGGGAATTATTATTATGTTATAATAATAATATTAGGTATTATTAGCTAAATAAATTATGAATTAAAAGTTGATTTGCGAGAGCTTTATAAGAGTAATTTTGTCAATATTCCTATTTCATACCTGTGCGTGAGTAGAACCTGAGCATCCACACCTTTGCTTCGCTGTATCCTCTGGGAATTATGCAGAAACCTTGCAATTGCAAGCGTCTGGACCGGGAGCTGACCTCAACTCTGCCCACTCACCAATTGTAGTGCAGCTGCCTTTTTGCGATGAGACTGCACCAACTAGCTGTAGTTCACCGAATTTAGTGTCAAGGATAGAGGATAGAGTTTGTTAATAGCATTAATTAGATTTGTATCATCGGCTTAAATTATTTGATTTGGAAAAAAACGTGAATATTGACCTATTTTTCATACATGAAATTGTCTCATAATTGGTCAAAAATTAAGAAATTAGTCTAAAATGTGTTTAGCCTATTGGTCTTGCGTTGATCTCATCTGTCTAGGATTTTGATAATTACAGGATTAATCTGATACCTGAGAAGCATTGATAGCAGACGTATAATTTTAATAAACGACAAAAAAAAAATTTATTTCCATAATGAAACTATTTTTCTCCATAAAAATATGATTTATAAGCCGATTTAATAAATAATTTAACCAATTACACAAGAAGCTTTGTATTATGATAGTATTAGTGTTCAGGAGTCATTCTTAAATAAACCATCATACTATACCGATGTTTCTAAAAGCTCGGCATTTTTCATTTTTTTATCAAACCCTCAATCAGCAAACAGTTTGTCTCAGATCATTGTACAATCTGAACTATTTAATTTTAAAAATAAAAATATTGTAAACGAAGTGAATTTCGAAAATTTTCACCAAGTATTTAAAAAAAAATAAGGATATTTAAATTATTATTTTAATTATAGGTAATAACCCAAAAATATTTGGTAAAAATCATGAAAAATATTTTTTAGTGCATAACTCTCGTGACACACGCAAACCATGTTAGGTTTTGTACTCATTGAAGCTGGACTAACTAACAGTTATATATGGCCCAAGGCTGATTTCCATGAACGTAATTTTTTTTTTTCCAGATTTGAAAGTCACAATTTATTTGAGAAGAACCCCCTATACCTAAAAAAATGCCAGAATCGTATTTTGGTTTATTTTTTTCAATAATAGACCTTTGTAATCGACCAAGGAAAACATTTTTGAACCTCCCCTCCCTCTCCTCGAAATTTGAGGTTTTATGTTTCAAGATACGTAGAATCCAAATATCGAAAAAAAAAATACGTCCGCAAAATTGTTTTGCAGTTTTATTGTATTTAAGCGAAAGCTGGTGAAATTTCATACAAAAGGAGAAAAGAATCATTTAAATCGGACCAATATTAGCTGAGATATGGCGTAATGAACTTCGTAGTTTAATTCCTCGGCGCTGTTGGTCATCGTGGCCCTAGGCCTCCTGACTTATCTATTGGGCTTCTGACTTCCTCGTATCTCTCTGCTTTATCCTTCCTTGGATTATTTCTGCACTTCCTTTAGCTTCCTTAGTCTTTCCTTCTTTTTTCCCCTACTGAAGTGCACATCCAATATTTCCTCTGTATCATTTTATTCTCTGATTTCATGTCCTAACCTACTTGCATTGGCACAGTTTCTTCTTAACACTCCCAGTTCGGCACTCTCGCGGCGATCATCTTAGTACAACCTTTAAAATTTATTTTCCTTTGGTGCCTACTGCTTAATTTCTTTAACTTGGACAGACCAGATATTTTTGAAATATTACTATTTGGAAATAATAAATAGTTTTACGGCCCATACTGTTTTTTTTAGCATTGACTGTCTATAAGTTGCCCAACTCCAACCATACATATTTCTTAGTGCCGATTTTTTTCAACTTGCATGTATACTTCCTAACATGGAACGAGGAAGAAAGAAACCTTTGTGAATCGTCAGCCTTAGATTTTAATGTCCAAATAATGAAATTATTAATATAATACACCGTGTTAATAATTTAATATTAGTAAACGAAATGTTGGCGTAAATGTATTTTTATATCCTGAGAGGTTCAAAGGTGAAAACAATCTAAGAAGTGAGGAAAACGATATTTCATTTATTTTATTTTTTACTTTTTTTACAATATTTGTTATACACACACGTCAGAGAAGTTACCATTTATTTATAAGAATATCAATCAATGGGGAGGTGGAATGAAGGCAATGTGAGTTTTACTCTCCAAGGGACAGCGATTAGCAAATATTGGAGTTTCCACTTCACACGATTGAAAGCCAATATACATTCCTCTTCAATCCAGATTGATTTCAATTTATATTGAAATTGTCAGTTATTACTCAGGTGATTGAAAACAAGGGCTCTGCAGGATATGTATGGGTTCTCATCTTCCCTTTATAATTGCCATCAATATTTATTTAATTTGCCTCTGCAAAGCGGGACTAGATAATAAAGTAGATCAGAAGCAATTTTCTTTCCAGACTTATACGTGTTGTGCAGACCTTACGATTCCGTATTCATTAAACTCTCGCACTCCACAATATACAGGTTCCTCCCCTTCGACCCTCTTCCCCCTCCCCTCCTCTCCTCCGCCCAAAAAAAGGTTAACCTTTGATAATTTTATAGAAAATACAACGCTAAACAAAAAAGTTTCTATGTACACGAGTCAGCAAATGAAGCCAAAGCAAGGTCAAACACACGAAAAGTAGGTTTTTCGATGCTTTTTCGCAATTGACGAAAAAACGACATGGAGTCGTTACAGAAACGAATATGACGATATGGAGAATAAGATCCATAACAGCTCGATAGATCAAACATACGATCTTTTGTTGTGAATTATTGGAGTTGACATGATTTTCAAAATGACTCGTGAATATCGAATTCGACTTGTTATTTTCAGCAAAAATTGTTTTAGGTTGTTTTGCAAGAAGAAAAATATTCTAAAAACCGATATAGACGGAACCAAATTAGTTCAGAAAGGTAAAACGTAAAATTCGAAAGGAAATTATTATTTTGTAAGACAAAAATGAAAAACAATTTTGTGGTGTTTGAAAATATTTTGTTGATGATTAATAATTCTCTATTGTTACTGCTTTAAAAAATCTGTAGGTGCCAACTAGAAGGAAATTGCATTTAATGCATCGTTACAGAAGTTGCTCAACAAGCCGTTGGAAAATCAGTTATATATTTTACAGGAACCTAAGTTTTTTTATTCATTGATGAGATTAATATTTTTCATATTATTATTCATTGATCGTATGTTATCATTATTTTTGATTTTCCAATAAATGTTATTATTTTTTTTTATATTTAAGAAATTCGAAGAACGGAGGAACGGAACGGTGCTACCTTCGATCCCGTCCACACTAGTCTCACCTCCTTTCGAGCATTTCTTTGATGCGACGGTGAAAACCCGCCAGCGGAGCGATCGGTCCCGATCCGTTCTTCCTAACATTATTTATTTGAAGTTTTGCCGCCCCGATTCTAGATTAGTTCGGTTCGGAGGAACGGAACGGCAGTTTGTTACAAGTGCGTACGAGGCTTAACGACGTTTCGGCCAAAGTTTTAGGGCATCATCAGGGCAGTGAAGCGTAGAGTCAACATTCCCAACCAAGCTACGTATTTTTTTTTCATATTTTTGGTCTGAAAACTGATCAAAACTTCATATGCTGGCCTATATTCATAGAAAATTTTCTGATCAGTATTATATTTCCTAAAATACCCTCATGGATTATCCTATTTTGAGGAGACACCCTCTATATAATATTGTTCTTATGGGAAATTAACACTGGCCATATTACCTATTACTAAATTTTCTGAGCAAACAAAATTAGTGGGCAATGCCAGTACAGTAATCATAGTTTATCAGATGCTCCCAGGTTCCACTCAAACCTAAATTCAGTACCCGATTTGAAATTAAGTTGGAAATAAATCATGTTGCTGAAAAGAGTTGAATTTATTTTCTAAGAATACTGTAAGGTCGAGAGAAATCGATATAATAATTTACACCTCCCTGCTGGAAACATAGTGGAAAAAACATAAGTGCAACTTACCGAAATACTAACACTAACTTATCCTGAAAAAACACGTAAATCTCGTTCTTATCAAAATAAAAGTTTTGCATGAAAGAAAACAAAAGTGTTCGGATAAAATGGTATGCGTAATTTATCCGTTAGTATGACAAGTTGGTTGGTTCTTTTGATTTTTATAGATAAAAACATATAAGTCATTAGCGCCCGATATACAAAATACTACTGCTACAATTAAATAAAAAATAAGAATAATTTAAAAAAAAATGTTTTGTTCTTATATTCGATTGGAGGCAGACTGTTATTTAATTTATTTCCAAATGATAAAGGCAATAATACCTGTGTATAGTCTCAAATTCATTTATAATTTATTTCATTGTGAAGCTTTCTGTATCCAGCACCATATTCATCTCTATTTAAAAAAAAACATTAAGATTAAAAACAAGCTTAATTATTCATTATGTATATACAACATTTTATACAATAATAATTCTAATTATGAATTATTATCATGCAAACAATGATTATTCCCCTACCTTTTGAATCACTGATCCGTCATAAGGGAGGGGATGGTTGTTATTTTGAGCATTTGTCCTTCCTCTTAAATATTTTGTATATTATTTCCCCCCAGACCTGTTTGAATAAAATTCATTAGTCCAACACATACATCAAAACAAAACAAAAATAAAAACACTCGACAAACCATTCATGATATTGTTTCAATTAATATACTTATTTTATTCAAGTTACATACCTGCATGGGAAAGAGAACATTTCGAACACCTTACGATGTTTATAGACTGCGCTAGTGTTCGATATCTCTCAGAACTTAGTGCATAAGGGGTCCGAAATGTTCTCTTTCCCATGCAGGTATGTAACTTGAATAAAATAAGAATAATAACTGAAACGATCTCATGAAGGTCTGTACAGTGTTTTTTTGAGATTATGTGTTGCAATTATGAATTGTATTCAAACAGATCTGGAGAAATAAAATACAAAATATTTTAGACGAAGGACAAATGTTCAAAATAACAACCCCTCCTTAGGAAGGAGTAGTGATTCAAAAGGTAGTGGAATAATCATTATTTGTATGATAATAATTTAGAATTAGAATTATTATTGTATAAAATACTGTATATACATACTGTATAATTAAGCTTGTGTTAATTAATCTTAATGTTTTTTTAAAGAGATGAATATGATGCTGGATACCGAAAGCTTATCAATGAAATAAAATATAAATGAATTTGAGACGTGTACGGTATTTTAGCCTTTATCGTTTAGAATTTTTTTTTCTTTGATATGATGAATTATAACATTTATTACTGTAAGATCATTACATTTGCTTTAATAAATTTGCACTGATAAGATAAGATTACTTTATCGTTCCCTAAGACAATTGAAATGTTCCAGAGTATCCCTATTTAATTTAATTTACTGCTATAGACCGGCTTTGGAGATAAGAGAGGGGCTGAAAGATGAGGTCTATGATCAGATATAATCTTAGAAGAATTGAGAGGGGTTGAAGTTAATAATTATTTACAAGTAAAAATCCTTAAAACTCAACAACAAAAAAAATATAAGGACGCTGAGGAAGTTGCAAAAGATGATCAATATTTTGGGATAGAGTTGAAAAATCCTCCATAAGAAGATAGAACTTTCCATGAGGACTAACCTAAGTTAATTTTATAAGAGGCTCTCTAACTTTGTACGATGGAAGTTTCTGAACCCGATTCAATTTTGGCCTTAACCTGTTAATAAGATCCTAAAGGACATTTTCATCAGCCGAACGATGGGCTGAATATTTTATTATAGCCGCCATCGGGGTCGCGGGCTGCGCTTCTTATCAACCACCTTCCACACATCCCATTTTTAACTGGAATACACCTCTGCTCCAAGGTTTGTCGGTAAGTGCGTTATTCTTTATCCTCCTTATTCTATAATATCGATTCTGTTAAAATTACAAGGGACAATTTCGAAACGCATTAAACAATCTGACCGTCTTCTTCTGGCTTCAAATAGGATAAATATTTGTCATTAATCGATTATTTTTATTCACCCTAAAAATAATATTAAAGAAACCTTCAATCCTAAATATTTATGTTAGAATGCACAACATACCTCGGCATGCCAATAAAAATTTTATTTTTATGTTTTTGTTTATCGATTTAATTTTCCAAGAACCCCCTATTTCGATGTGTGATTAAATGCAGAATTGTATTATTTCAGAGCGAAAACTCCGTTCAGCCCGAACTAGCCTAATTACCACAGTTCGATTAGAATAGCGCGACAGTGGAATTGAATAATCTGCTTCCCTCTCCCCCCTTCCTCTAAACATGAAATCAATTCCTCCACCCCAGGATCCGATTTGGGACAGAAGGCCTGTTGTCTCCAACTTGCTCAGCTGTAAATTAGCAACGTTTACCAGTTTGACCGTCAATTTACACTAATGGGCACTGCTGACATGATCGCATGAAAAACCCTTTTTCCTATTTGTTTATGAATCTATCAAATCTTAGTATTTTTAAAAATCAATATATAGGTATATGAGTTTAATAATTTATCAGAATCTTTATTCATGTTTTGGCATCGTTAAATGTAATCAGTGAGATATTTGTATTAACAAATGATTCAGCAGAAGAGAAGGAAAAAATGGGTTGCGTTATTTTTTAACTATTTTAACTGTTATTAAGGCTGATAAATCACATTAAAAAAAAATGAAGGTTCATTTCATTCCATGTTTGAACTGAGCAAGAAAAATCTTGTGATTGACAACATAAGTACAAGAATGATAAAATACCAATAAAATATTTATATTCAATAAAAAATGATGTTACAAAAAAAATGTCACATATACTGGCTATAATTTAATTCTTTGCTAAATCTAGCACATGTTATTAATTTAATTGTAAAAAATAAATCAGTTTTTTCAGTGTTCTTGTTCTTGAAAAGTCAAGTCGCATTTGTTTTCATGTATTAGCTTTCTTCGTATTCAAGGCTTTCACAACAGAAAGAATACAGTGTATAGTATGAAAAGGTTCTTTCTTTTGTCCCTTTCGTAAATATAATAAGAATAAAAACTTTTAGTAAAACAGCTCTCAATTATGATTTAAGTATCTTCACTGTATAATAATTGTAATAATCTTCACTGTAGATTTTCATAATGCGATGATTTGAGAGAACAAGGTTTTGTAATTCTAATTAGTAATGACAAAAAAAGTCTAAATATTAAGAATAAACATAAATATATCTTTTTATGTTATGATATATTGCGCTTGTAATGTTTAATACGTTTCGAAATTGTCCCTTGTAATTTTAACAGAATCTATATTAAAGAATAAGGAGGATAAAAAAAAGTGCACTTACCGACTTTACTTTCTCTTCCATCCTGTTAACTGTATATTTTTTTATTGAAATAATATGTGAATAAAAAGTATTAAGAAAAAAGAAAGACGAAACCAAATATTAAAGATTTAGTTTTTATTATATTGATATTTTATTATTATTACATTAGCAATGATTTTATAATTGGCAGCAAAAACAAAATTAAAATTAATTAATCTACCTTATTCACTTCGAAACGAAAAAACACGAAATTAGCACCTAAGCTACGGGTCACTTGATTCCCTTAGTAATCTCATTCGTGGTTCCAGCAGTTGCCCACCATCATCATGGGGTTTCTTCTTTCTTGGTTATCTCTTCTCAATTTTCTTGATGGTCGGTTGAAAACCTTCTCTCTCATTGTTCCCCTCAGTAATGACCAAGTGTTCCAGCTAAGATAATTCTCAAGGTTGGAGTAAATTTCCTCACATTTAAACTATTCCGTTACCAAAGGAACGGACTACCCCTTAAGCTCACATAATTCTTTTGTAATCAGTTTCTTAATCCACTGCATAGTATACCCGAAAATTAATTCTGCCTGATTAAAAAAATAAAATTAAGAAAAAGTAAAATAATTCCCTTTTTCAATTTTTTTTTTTCAATGTTTTGCTCATCAATCGGCCAAAGCTTAAAATATATATTGACATATTAATTACTTTTAATAGTATAAATTTATATAACTTAAAATTATAATACGTGATGCAGTCCAGTAAAATTTTTGGATGGTAAAGAATTAACCACTGCCATCTCTTAAATATAATCCTGATCAAAATTTGCGCCACCACTAAATTATTGCACAACAAATTCCACTTTATTAATAATGGGAGAAGAGTATTTTATTTTTAGTTTCATTGTGTAATAATAATTATATACGACTAGCAGAAATTAAAGACCAAAAACAGAAAAATTTAACTTAATTAAAAAATAAAAATTTTAAAAAATCCTGAAACAATGAATTTGCACAAACTTTAAACGTTTAAATTTAAAGCTGAAACACTTTGTAAAAAAGTAGTTACTTGCAAACGAGTGCAGTGGCACTAGGTTATTAATATGTATTGATATTGGACAATATTATCGTTATATAATTTAAACAGACCAGGTGCGAACAAAAGAAATAAGGGACGAGCAGGTAGAAAGAAGAGTAACTGACAGGCGATGACAGATGTCACCATATAAGAGATAAGGGATAAGTTAATTTAAAAACCCTACCGAGAAGTTAACACTGTCATTTACAATGCCAAAAGCTGGGACACCTAATCAATTTTAAGAACTGTTCCTCTTAGGCTGGAAAAGGTATGATTAAATTCTACTAGTTGGATAATGGTTCGCAGATACCGGCTGTCAGGACAAGGGGTGGAGCCATCCGATGAAATCCCAGAATTTCCTCCCTCTATAAAACTAGTCGGCCAATGAACAACGTTTTCGACCCCCTCTTAGGCAGAACAAGAGAGAAAGGGGGATAGAAGCAAGGAGGTGAAAAAGAGGGACTTCTGAACTGACCGAGGCTGAGGCAAGACTTGGAGACTGATAGGGGCTGATGCAAGACGGCAGCTCTGAACACGGACCATGCGCTCTGGCTCCATGACAAGATATGCAGGGGAAAACGAGGGAGAGATGCTGAGGAACCAACACCAATCAGTACAGATAAGAGATTTATGTTAAAACAATTAACGGCTAAGTCTAGGCTGAATCATTCCAAGGTTAACTTTTTATTGTAATAGTTTGTTATTTTAATTTTGAAGAATAAAGTTAAATGTTAGCAAGGAGGTAGTTCTTTAGTAACCATGCCCATATTTAATTTAAACATATTTCATTAAGATAGCAGTAACTTTGATTAACATTAGTATTAAACTTAAAAGTAGGAACATTATCATGGTTAATTATTAAATAATGGTAACCACAAACCAGGCCCTTGGAAAGGTATCCAATTTAGAGGACAAGGTAAGAAATTCAAAGGTATTCATAAGCTTACTTAATTTTGGGATAATCATCCTCAATGATTGCCCAATGGCATCCCTATATACATATAGACTAATGTATTAGCAGCTAAATAGAAATCAAGCTCAACTCGAACTAGATAAACATAGCAGTATTAACCAGAACAGAATTTTCAAGCATGTAACAAATCTCATTTCAAAGGGAATCAGAGACAATAATTATATGTTGTAAACAATGTTTTTGAATCATAAAAAAACGAATAAACAAGAAGAGATTTACAGCAGCCGTCACGAAATTAGGAGCTTGATGCGCCTGCGTTTGCTTTCTAAATTCTTCTTTGATATCCCTTGCAACCCCGGAAAACGTTTTGATAGTGAAGTCTGAGATGAGCTACATGGCTCCTCCATTGTCAAAATAAATAAATAAAAATTAGAAATTATCTCAGACAGTTCTAGATATAATCGTCCGGATCCCCTATTCACAATTTCGCGACGGATATTATAGTTAGTTTTATTAAATAGAAATTGTGCTTAAAAATTTTAGGAGCCATTCTAATTTCCATTTGAAAAATGAGGAAATGAAAGTAGAAGGGCGTAATACTCCATCACCTGGTGAAGGGCGTATTCCAAAGGCGGATTTTCCACATGCTTTTCCCTAAGTCCGCCACCGAAATAGCCTAAAACTTAGCAAGCTTTGAAGGATTTAGTTGATTAATTCTATAAAGGTATTTCAATTTATATTTATTAGAGTCTTCTATCCGTTACCTAAAGGGTAAACTGGTCCTTTTCGGGTCTGCGTCGAGTAAATAAATCCAATTAATTCGGAATATTATTACTAAAAAAAGAAAGTCAAGAACTAATTCATTTCCACCGTAAAACGTAATTAATTATTAATCAAAGTAAAAATTGTCTGTTATAATTTATCGAATAGAGATATAAAACTGAAAAGTAGCATAAATAGTAAATTTTTGTTTTGGAAAGTGTTTTTTCAACTTTTCTTTATCCTACATATTTAAAAATATATTGGAATACACTTAGTCTTTAAAAAATCCGATTGAAAATTTTAAAATAATGCTAGATTTCTTATCAGATAAATATTTAAATCTTCGAGACAACTTAAAAAGGTGGAAATTGTCAATTCAAACCTTATCAAAAATTCTCGAACTAGAAACTTTGCACATTTACTGAATATAAAAAAGAAAATACCCGTGAAACTTCAATTCATACAAAAATGTCTATATTTAAAATGCTTTACTCGAGTATACCTAAATCTGAAAATGGGGTCAGAAAAAATAATAGAAAAGATACATGGTTCAAAATAAAAGAGAATAATTCATGATCTTACAATAAATTATATAAAAACTTCTTTATCTCACAAATTATGCAAATTGAATTATTCAAATGAAACAATTAAATATTATACAAATTTTCAAATCGGTATACATAAAAAAAACAAATTTGAAATACGTTTCCAAACATGTAATAATCTTTTACAGCGTTACATACAATGTATACTGATTTAATCCATTAAACGTTGAAGTGTTTGTAAGATTTGACAAATCACAGATTTTTTTATTGATTTATTTTGTTATTCAATATATTTACAAAATTATTTACTGTTCCAATCGTCAAATTTATTTAGTAGCCCTAAAGATTAATAGCCCGTATGAAAATCTAGCATTCTTTTTAATGATGCTATTGATTAAAGCCTCAATTTATCTTTAAAATAAAATTGTTAATGGATATATATATATATATATATATATATATATATATATATATATATATATATATATATATATATATAAAATGAAAAATAAAATACTTTTTTTTTTGTTTTATTAGTGTTTAGAAATTAAGGACTGAGAACTCATGTTCACTTACTTCCCTATTTCTAATCTCAGTAGTAATAAACGGGGAATATTCTACGCGACGCGATGTATATACTGTTATATTTGAGGACAGCTTTATTCAGGGAACATCTCGAGTGTGCCGATGAAAATTCATTCACTATAGATTTCAATCCATACTGTTGAAGAATAAACTAACCCTAATGCATTTGCCATATCGTTAAAGTAATGTATTTATAAAAGTGTATACAAATTCAATGATAAATAGAGACAGTTTTTTATTTATTTTTTCTGCTTATCTAAGCAAAAAAATAAAATAAACTGTACGTATTTCGTTCTCAATGAAGGCCAAGTTTATTAGGGTATTATTAGTTATTTTTCTTTGTAAACATTTAAATTTACGAATGTGATATAAAGGGAAAATAAATTGGCAAATTAGTCAAAAATAAACGTACATGATGTAATTAAAAGAAATAATTAATATTAAAATTATATAATAAATAATACGCTTAAGAAGAAAAACTGCAATATTTTCAATCCAAAATTTTAAAACTGATAACAGAGGCTCCTTGGTACGTATACAGCAAAAGTCTACATAGTGACTCACAACAAACAACTATCGATCAACAAATATGCACAGTTTATTACCGTTTCTATAATAACCTTCACGGACATCACAACAGCCTGAAGGACATTAGGAGAAGGCTTAAAAGGAGCTGGATGAGAGATCTCCTTTCCTTGAAATTAAAGGACTAATTCAAGACCGGGAAGAGGTGCTGCTGGGTACTGTCCTTCCACATGCCTATTATGCCCCAACCGCGTTTATCTATTATATCCGTAACATTTGCTTATTGTCATTCTCCTGTTAGACAGCTGCGGATACACAGGAGAAAGGTTTAAAAAAAAAAAAATTCAATCTTACGACAGTCGAAGAATTTCTAAGTGAGCAGACTCTGACAGGTAACAAATCTAATTTAATAAATATATTAGTATTTATATAGAATATATGGCATAAGATCAATTAAATTGGTTTGCATAAATTAATTCATCCACCTAATACAAAAACATCCTTATTTCATTTACACAACATCTTCATTCAATATCTAGAGTTATTTGTTTCCATTCTGAAATAAACCCTCAAAGGAATACTGTTTATGTTCCTCTTCCCTTCTTCCCTCAGAGCAGCCGGTAGGAATTTCATGCATAATCGAATATTAAGAGCCAATATATTGAAAGTGATATAGGAGAAAAAATACGGGACCTTATTCTCTTCCTGAATTTACTACCAAACGACGTGTGCTGGTGCAATCAATGAACTCTGGTGGAAAATGGGTGGGGATCAAGTTAGGGGAGATTTCGGTAGTGTTTGGTGGGGGACGTCGATATTCCATCAAAACTCCAACAATTTCTCCACAAACGGGGATTCTTACGTTGGCCAAATGGACTGTGGACGGCCTGGGGCTGAAACGAAATTTAGAGTGAGATATTGTGTTTTAGCCATCTTTGTCGATGCAATGTGGTACTTCAAGAAGTCTGTAAGGCGTTGGAACTTTTCTTTAACAACAAAGTAAAAAAGATTCTTACCAATGTAAAGAAAAATAAAAACTCAATCAACAAAGGAAAAAGGAAAATCTGCTGCCACTTTGGTGTAATTAATTATATAAGCTGTTCTGGCACTTCTTTAGTCAAAAAGCTCTCTTCCTTATCAGAAAAATATTAAACAATCCAGTCAATTATCAAATTGTTTTAGCAGCCTTTAAAAGACCCTTCATGATGCTTAGTCGGAATTACACTGCGTATTCGATCGTGGTTTCTAATTAGCAGAATAAACGAAATAACCATATTGCACAAAACAAAATATTTGTGAAACAACTGTAAGCAATCAAAGGATAAAACCATCACACAATAAAACTGATCCCTCGATTTTTCAAAACAGTACCATCGTATTGCACAAGAAAGAAGCACTTTAATGTACTTTCCAAATTTATTATATATTAAATATACTCATATATCAGTAACTGGGCGAAAATGTTTGTCCAATTTTTTTTCAACTAAATTACAGTTTCCTTAAAAACAGTTTTTTTTTTGTTAATGATTAGGAGTGAATAGTTGGAGCCGTAATGTAATAAGTAGCAGTGAAATAGCTATCTGATATAACTGCGATGTAATATGTGTGTAATATTATGTAATATTTCGCATCGCTGATTTCCAATGTATATATCGACGTCGTTTTTTGAAAAATGCGTAAGTGCCATTTAACAAACTTTACAGGAAACATATGAAACGATTTTTCTCCAAATAACAATTTTTACCTCCTTGTATGCTGTAAAGGAAGTATTGTAATTGCGAAAGTTTTCGGTGTTCAGATTCCAACGGAAATATCTATTTTTACCATCCCTGAATCCATTTTGACTAGTTTCGTCGTGACGTCTGTACGTACGTACGTTCATACGTTCGTTCGTACGTATCTCGCATAACTCAAAAACGGATAACCGTTTATACAATAGGATTATTGTATAATCTAGTTGTAGACATCCCTTTTTGATCACTGCATTATTACCGGAAGTGGTACTTATAGGTCGTATTAGACTTTCATAAAAAATTATATTAAAATATAATGTAAAACATCTCAAATTTGGTAAATTTGACTTTTATATCAATATAAGTAATATAATATAAGATAGTAGATTTTGGTTCAAATTGAAGATCCAGAAGGGGTACTTTACTTGAAGGTCATAAGAAAAATATCAAAAGGTATATCAACATTTATTACAATGTGTAAATGATGTGTGTGTGTGTGTGTGTGTGCCTGTATGTATTTTTGAGGTATTGGTATGTTTGGAAACTAGTAACCAAATTCAGGATCACTTTTTGAGCCACCGATTTATAATTTAATAGCTTCTACAAGGAAGTCAACGGGTCTCCACATCAGATATTTTTTTTTAATTTTAATCTTTGTTGTATACATTAGGAGTTTATTAAGGTGACCAAATAGTTATAATTACAATATATTTTAATGGATTCTAGGTTTGGTTAAGGCCAGAGTGACGACTGAGAGTCGTTACTATTTGGTGCTAACGTCATCAATATTCGACGTTTAGATCATTTCCATTTTTTTTTACGATATGTCGTGAAAGGGAATCGATAGAGGTGGTTATTACGTCTCATTATAAATCGAAACCTTTTTCAAAAAACGGCGTCGACATGTTTAAAAAATTTGTATTAATAATAGGGTTTAAATTATTTAAAACCATAAAAAAAAAAAAAAAAAAAAAACAATTTATACAACCATCTATCGTTGATTAGGTTCAAGACTTGGCCCCTAAGTGACTGCATTAGAAATTGGGACTAACTCAGAGGCGGTTCATGGGTCACATACACCTCTTTGAAGAAATTGGTTATTTTTAGGATGTTTAATCGAAATTTTACTGATTTTGTATAGTCTTGCTGGATTTCTGCCTAATTTTGATACATCTGTAGTTAATGCCTTATGACATAATAATCTTTTATTTAATATTTCTTGCATAAAAAAAAAAAAATGGTAAGTATTTTATTTATTCTAATCTTATTCTAATTTAATTCTATCGCAGTAGTTCTTAACTCTTGCAGGAGCAAGAGAAGTCTAAATTGAATGAATTTTATCTGTTAAGCTAAAGGATGTGAGAGCTTCTTGATATTCACAAAATGAGAGCAATCTCATCTCCAAAAAGATCCAGAGCCGTTGACAAAAGGAGAGTATCAATACTTCTTTACGACAATGCGCGACCACATTTTTGTCAGTTAACTTGAGAAAAATTATGTGATATTAAAATTTAATTTCACCAAAATTTTCATCTACCGTATTTACTTGACTCATCTCCAACTGACTACATTTTTTTTCAGTGCGCTTGACGCATTAAAAAAATATTCCAAAATTTAAACGAGGTATAATTCTCATTTCTCGAGTTTATTGATTCCATGCTTAAACGTTTCTTCGAACGAGGTACAAAAAATCTTGTTGAGAGGAGAAACGTATTGCAGCTAAAAATAATATTGTTAAAGCTTCTCTTTCTTCCATTTTTCCCATACCCTAGGCACTGGCATTTCAAATGTTCCAAGTTATTGCAATGGGTGCTCCTATAATAAACGTATCTTTCATCTGTGTAATTAAATTTCCTTGTATTAATTTCTTGGTTTGTATACCTTACTATGTTATTATTTAAATGGACGAATGAAAAGCGCCAATTTTAGTCGTGATATTTTATCTTTATTTAAGTAAGCAATGGTACTTTCGTTATATTCTTCTGGGGTGTTCTAAACCGTTGTGGGCCTTCTAATGACCAAATATGTCCATTTTTACCTAATATTGACTTCGCAGGTAGTGTGAAACCGTCTTTTCCTTCTTCGTCTGACAGCACCTCTTGCTCTGGCTCTGTGCATGAACGAACCTCAATACTATCTTCAGTTTCAGATTAGCTATAAAATATATCGGCCTCCACTTCACCCAAAACACCGCTCACCAAATCACCGAACTTTGAATCATTTGTTCAACCATATTGATCTATAACACTAACAGATAAGAGTCAGAAAAGGCCAACTTGAAAGGTAACTGGGGTAACTGGTAACCCCAGGAGTTGGAGAAACAGGTTAGCAAATTGTACGGGATCTGTGAATATGTTAGCAATAGGAAGACCTCAAGGAAGAAGGAGAGTAGTGAGAACAAGAAAAGAAGGGATGTGACGTTCTTCGCTCAAGCCTTCCTTGAAATCTCTCTGGGGTGACTCACAACCCCTGTTACCCTTCAAGGGTTAACATCATCTGAAAGGAACCACTCCATCCCGATATTGGCACCAGAGAGAATCCTCAAGGACAAATCCTTGCGTAACTTTAGCACTCCCTCACATAGCACATCTACGCATTGGAGTTAAGTACATTCTGGATTTAATGCAACATTTTGATACCTTATATAAGTCGAATTATGTTTACTCCTTCTAACTTATTTTCATTAGGTATAATTCACTAAATTCTGCATAAATAACTTCAGGATTTTCTTAAGATAAAAGAAAATAGACTTGTTCCTAAATTTTTTGTTATTTGAAATGTTACGAAATTATAACCAAATCATTAAGAATCAAAGAATGATTTTTCTCTCTAATATAAAAAAAAAAAAAATATATATAAAATTAAATATTTTAATTCCAATCCATCAATATGTTCGTAAAATCTATACCACCTTCATTTTTAAATTCATTACCATAAATATTTTAATAGCCTATCGATTGTTTTTGGTCTTTGGTTCTAGATAAGTGACTTTGCTCTAGGCAAATCCTTGGAATTCTAATAATACCAATCTTGGGATTGTTGGGAATCCATTATGAATACACAACTAGGTGACGTCAGATTTACTTTGCTTTTACCAACGATGAAATTATATAGAGCAATTTTTATTTGAAAAAAATTGTATAATATGAAAAAACTCGAATTTCATTGATATCATAAATGTAACAATTGGAAAATGTTTAAAGAATACAATTTTGATTAAACATATTGTAGAATATTCGTCACTAAATTAGTTTATTTGTCTGAAATAGGTAGCACTGAACTCCATACTTACTCATTTTAAATTAATGAAAATAGTATAAAGGAACAAAATTACTTCTTCAGTAATTTAAAACTTTTGTATCGTTAATGAGAGAGATTGTAAATTTTTACAATAAAAACAATTTAATTATATAATATATTAATTTAAAATAATCCATATTGAGGTAAGATTGGGCTTGGATCAAGAATTTTGAAATTATTGAGTATTTTGTGCAAAACACAACTTCCTTTCTCGATACATCTCTTTATTATGTCAGTTTTATGGGCTAATAGGACTTTCTCTTGGAATGCACCCAAACTAACATAATAAAGAGCTATATGAAGAATCAAAGTAGCGTTTTGAACAAAACACTTATTAACTTCAAAATTTTGGCTACCACATTCTTGTTCCAAGCCCCTACATATTCAGAAATCTCTTAACTTCGACGAGCGAACTGCTGATAACTTATCAATAGTACCTATGTGTGAAATTACTCTACATAGAAAAATATTCTTGACAAAAATATTTGTTCTATCAATTCCTTTTATATAATGTGCACAGTGTTTTATAATTTATTATTTAATCTGAATTAAAAGTATCGATTTCATTTTTTTTTTAATTTTTATTTCTATATGATTTTTTCGTTTGATTGGGCATTACTATATTTACTATTTTAATGTATATATATATATATATTTATATATGTATATATATATATTAGGAAGTGCATGCGCCATAAAAAAAGTATAATAAACAAATAATTATAAAGTACTGTATATTATTTAATAAATAAAATATTGAGAAAAAAAAGTTAACAGAAAATTTGAACATTAACATTTTAAATGGTCCGAGTATATATTTTAATGATTATTTTAAATGGTTGATATACCTGTGTGGTGTGTAAAATTAATTTATTCAATATTATCAGTAGTTATCTTATGCTAATTGATATTTTTATAATGGCTTTAAAGTTAGATTCAATATACTGATATGCATATGTACATCAACATACATATATACTAAATTCTTTTGACAGATGACATCCTATTATTTCAATTCGTCGATCTGACTTTTGATAACATGATTATAAAAAAATATTAGGAAAAATAAGTTTTACTTGAAAAATTAAATGGCCTCGCCAGTGGACGTTAGATGGAATGAAGGGGAAAACAGGGGTAGGAAAAAATCGATAACGTCAACAAAGAGTTTTAAATAGAAGTTATAACAAAGAACTAGACCATATCCCTTGGGGAACACCTGTCCTAAAATTGGTGAAAAACAGATAGATGCTAAGTTTGGATGATACAATAGAGAAGAGGACGTACCTTTAGAACACGCGGCAGAGCTCGGGTCGAGGGGTGTAGCGAGTCCCGAAGTGAGCGTGGCGGTGTCAGCCGGTGTACTGGGGGCGGTGAGTCAGTGCCATAGTGGGGGCGGCGTCTTCCATATCTCGATTCTAATCCCTAACTCGATAGTTAGCATAAACTGTTAGTGCGGCTTCTTACTGGTTTCCCGTTCTTATTTAGTCATAAGGTGTACTAGAACCGTATCAACATCATATTTACATTAAAACTATACTATTTTTTTTATAACAATATAAGGAATAAAAAAAAAACTCTAAATTTGGTAAAATAACAGGAAGAGTAAAATTAATTCTTGGGAATTAGTGAAGAAATCATCCATTTTTTTTCTTTAGTTTAAGTCAGTAATGCATTAAAAAAACTATAAAAAAAATATTTGACTCATACAAATATTTTATTTTCCTTATATAAAAAAACAAAAAACATTTCTGCGATTATTTAATAGTAGTAACAACAATATGTATAATATAAGCATTCCGATATATGTGAAATTTATCATCTTTAATAAACATAACATAACATCTTTTTTTTTGTTCGAATTTGTACTTACATTAAAAATCCAAATGTCCAACCACGTCAGTCCGTCGTAAGTTTATTTTATTCGAGCTGAAACCTAAAATTTCGGTTATTTTTTCATTCAGAGCTCTATATATTATAAACTACCTACCGAACGAAAAGCATTGTAAATAACTTTTTTTAAAGTAAAATAAATTTACCGAAATTTGAGCTCTGTATAGACTCTGTACGATTTGTAGTTCTCGAAATTCAGTTCATTGAAATTTTATGGGATAAATAATGCATGATTAAATAAATAAATCATCCTCATCTTTTAACTTAAATAAATAAATTGTTTTGATATATATATATATATATATATATATATATATATATATATATATATATATATATATATATATATATATATATAACGTCCCTACCATGTCCAACTGTCAAATATACAAAAATGCATTTTTTATAGCCGTTACTATGAAACCTTCTAATTGAGGCATGCATTATGGCAGTCTTGAATTTCTTACCTCCAAATGACACTAGATGTCAACGCTTGAGGACTGAGAATTCAAGAAATATATATGTATTTAATTTTAAAAAATAATGCGAAATAATAATTACACAATGCGATATGGTGGAGGAAGAGCTTCGCCGTGAATCTGGTCACGCCAGTTGTTAATTTTTCTGATTATGGAGTTGGCCGATAGTAATACTATACTACTAAAACACAACCTAAACCACAATTTATCTCGCCCGTTGTATACTGGTTGTAGAGTGAAACTGATTTGCAATCTTCGTCTCAAAACAGTTATTCCGTATGCGCTCGGCCTAAAAGAATAATGCTGAGAGAGGAAACAAAAGTTGCTGCAGATCGCCTTGGTATCAGTAATTACTTCTCTGATGCTGACCCTCTAAATATAAGGTATAGATCCAGGTAATGGTGAGGCCGTACCTGATGAACGTGAAGAAAAGAACACTATAATAAGGTAATAAAGTAACACTAAATTCTCATTCATGTAGTCAAGCAATCCTCTAATAATGCTAATGGCAACGTTTGAAAAAATGTATATTGAATAAATAGAAATTATTATTTATTTGTTAAGTGTAATTTATAATATTATATTAAATTATTAAGGCATTGCCTTCAGCACAAAGCGGGCTCACTCTGATTACAGGTCTCTCAGCTAGAGTTAACTACGTGATGTCAGCCATCACCTACACCAGCCGTTTTTAATGCCTATCAACAAAAGTGCCGAGCGTGTTTGACTAATAACTATGTCTTATCTCAACGATATTGTATAATATTTTATCAACTAAGTTATATACTTGAGGAGTTTTCTATAAAAGTTAGTATATCCACTTTTGGAAAATTAATTCAAACAATTTTTTAGGGAAACATCTCATGGAGATAAGAGAAATTTTTATTGAAACTGTTGATGTGTGACACCAATTTTACAGAGGAATATTTAAGATTCGTTTTATAGCTTTATAATTTTTGCGTGTAAAATATTAATTCTTCAAAAAAATCATTGTTTTTGAGAAGTGGATATTTGATAGAAAACTTCTCATTTGTATTAGCATTCCGATCACTCAAAAGTCAATAGAATATTAATAATTTTACTTAAAAATAACCCAAAAATCAAATAAAATAAGAGGCAAATTTCTAGATGATTTTTCGTGATTGTAGTAATCAATTCAGAGAGGTAACTTAATGGAGGTAACTCAATTCTACAATGTTTTTCAGAGGAGAAAGTAAATTTAGCAGAATGTAGACAAACCAGGAAATTCCACTGTACAAACCGTTAGCTACCTCTGCAGGAGCGGATTTGTTGCACTGCCGCCCACAGGTATAACAGAAAATTCTTCTCCTCCAGCCATCCCTATCTTCATAAACAATTATTGCTTTATATTTAAATACTAAGTGGAGATAATTGTTATGTTTATGTGTGCTTGTATCAGATGGTTTTTATACTTACACTACCAATTTAAATTAAGGATTGCAAGTTAATATGTTTAACTTTTAAAAGATAATGTGAGTAACAGAAGACAGAACTATTATTCTTATCATCCCTAATCATCATATGCACTGTACTTTGTATAAAACTTTTATAAACAACTTTTAAAAAAAGTAAATGATTTAAGTTCGACATCGATTTTTATTTTATTTTTAACACATTAATTATATATTTCACATTTTATCATACTAATGGCTATATTAAATGATAGAGAAAGAAAATAAAAGTATTAAAGCGAACATAGATTCAGCGAGGAAACACATCATTCAATTCAATACCCTTACTTTGCGGTGGCTACTTGGATTGAAAGGAAAATATGAAAAAAGATGTTTTTTTACAAAATACAAAAATACAAATACAGTCATAGGTTATCAGGTAAATATGTGTTTTTTTTTTAATTGTCATATTTCTTTAATATTTTTCAATGTGAAACTTGAATTCTGAAAGTATTTTCTAAATGCACTTAGACACTTTTGCATTTCTATGCTTCAATTATTAGAACTCTTAGGGAGAAGGGGCTATCTGAACTTTTAACGAAACAACCGGTTACCAACAAAAATTTTGACTATAAACATTCCAAGACCAAAATGGTGAACAAATTTTTTTTCGGGTATTCGACTGCATTGTTTAGGATTCGTCTTATTTCATTTAGACGTTTTCTAGGAACATAATCAAAATGATAATAAATTTGTCAAAACTGCAATAAGGCTTCACGTTTTTACACTCTTTTTTTCCTTAATCACAGATTTTATTAACAAATGATGCTTTCACACAATAATTTCACTCTTGTTAAAATGATTTTGCAGTGAACTCACTTCCTTGTGTATGAAGTTGCCTTGACAACGATTACAAAATTACCTACTTTATAAATAATTGTACCCATTTCTCCCCTTGAGAGGAGCATTCCAGAAAATTTAATGCATATAAACCTTCTCGAAGAAATTCTCTAAATGATGGTGAAAACGGCATAAAAATCTACTTTCTTTTGCGATCACAAACAAAGGAAGGCGAATAGATTAAATCTAAAAATATAATTTCACTCAAATTTTGACCCTCCCCAATAGTTCCCTTCTACGTCTAGTCTGCCTCTGCCCAAAACCTCTACAGTACCTCTGCCTATAACATCAAAGGCGACTAATATAGGAAGACGGGAATCGTGATTTTATATATATATATATATATATATATATATATATATATATATATACATATATACATATTTAACTCTCCAGTTTCTATATTGCTTCCAAGGTTGAAACTTTGTTATTTGGCAATTAATTATATTAATCTTGATCAATATTATCAGTATTAACATTAAATGATGTTCCAATAATTATGAGGGTTATCATATTTTATATTCACTTGCATATTTGATGTTGAGGCACATCACAGGAAAATTCAATGAAAAAAGAAGGATGAAAAAACGTTTTATTTATTTTTTGGTTGGGAAATCACCACTTTGACGAGCGTATGTCTCTATCTAAAAGATACGAAAAAGAAAAGAATATTTCATACTATTTCAAAGGAAACTAATTATCTATAACTTCTAATTGGAAACCTTTCGCCTTATACAACCGGTAAAGATGATAAAAGGTGCGTGAAATGATTTTTTTTTTCAAATTTGTTACTTTGAAGTTCGTATATTTCTTAAACTATACGAAAAAAAAATAATAGGAACATTTTTGCAGGAAATTTAATGGTCTTTAATTTTTTATTTGAAATGCTAAAAGTTATGACCAATCATTTTCGAGGTATATTTAGGTTTTCGGCGAAAACCCGAAAAACGTGTCCATCTCCCCTCTCCTCTCTTTCTCACTGCTCCTGGATCCGGAGACTTTTATTATATTTACCTCTTAACTAGTACAAACAAAGCCCTGAAACCAATTCTGACCATCTCTTCAGTTTCGTCTACACCCACCTTTTATGCATGCACTATAACTATTATTCGAAAAATTTTATCGTTTTGTTGAATTAATTTATAGGTCAGGTATTATTCTGATGTTGAAACTTTATTTTTGTATTAGTTTGCTGAAAATATCATAATAATAGTTAATCATTAATTTTGAATCCCATGTTGATGGAAAATACTTTTAACGCTGCAGGTCGTTTATATAAATAGAGAACTCTCCACTAATAGCACCTGAAGTCCCTGATAATAGAAATTCAGTTTGGCCTGGTAGGGGAGGAATAATGGGAGGGGGATGATCGGAGGGTTGGTATAACTGCTTTCGTCACAAGGTTTTAGTTACTCTTTGCTGATCCGTAGCTGTTAAACAATTCAGTTTTTAGTTATTTTTTTAAATAAGTCTACGTTTTGGTGTTTTGTGATTTCTTATTTATGTTAGAAACGACTTTTTGAGACGCAATCCCTTAAAAGGTATATTTATATAGTCAGATAAATTAACAAACTAGTATTTTTTTTTAAATTATTCATGAGATATAAGCTGAAATAGAGTTGTTAGCAGTCGTATAACGAAGTTAGGATGGATGTCCTCTCTTGTTAGTGGAAGAGAGTAGAAGGAAAAAAGTGTGCCAAGTAGGTCAATATAGCTACCTCACAGTTTCTATAGTGTACATAATTTCCTATATTTCAAGGTCAATGGTTTGTCGTTTTCGAAATATAGGCGCGTCAAGAAAAAAACGTTTGCGCATCTGTAAGCGAAAATAGTGGACGGTCTTAAACAAAATTCATATGGGACCAAATAGCTACCAAACCGTACAACTCCATAAAATTTCAACAAAACCGAATTTATGGTACTAGGTGTTTTCCCCGTCACATGGATTTGACTGCATAAAGATGACAGACAGACACGAAACCAAATTTGTTCCAAGAATTTGCAAAAGAAAGCAGTTTTATAAGAGATTATATACAAATCGATAAGTTGAGATCTTTTATTCGAAGAGTAAATAGAAGAACATAGAGTTAGAAGATCAAGGATATAGGAAGGGTTTTTTTTCTGTTAGTAAGGACTTGGAAAAGAAAGACAACAAGCGAATGTTGAAAAGTCGATAGATCCACTTCTACTCGGTATACCAACAAGAGACATGAGAGCGCCTATAAAACCCGAAGATGAATCTTATGAAACGATTCAGAAGTCCCTTAATTACCATCTAAGACCGTGAGATAGTCCTCCGTACACCAGGAAACTTTAGTCGAATTGGGGACAAATAAGAGAGCTTTCGAGCATTTTGAGACTTAACGTGATTAAACACACACAAAAAAAATTAAATTTTATCCCTAGTAAAAACAAATAAAATAACTGATCATGAGTTATATTTGAAATTATTCGTTATGCCTAACCAATTGGTGTAATAAAACCAATTAAAAAGTGGAATTTAACAAAAAATGCTTAACGGTCAAATTTTTTTAAAAGAACAACTAAATAGATAAGCGGTGAAGTTTAAGTTTAAGGAAAGATTAATTATTACTTGATGATAAATTTTGACTTACACAAAGTTAAAAAATGCAAAATTATTTGAGATTTAAATAATTTCATATTATTTTATAAATTTGTTTTAAAATTATTAGATGGAATTGATTTCATCAACGTTTAACATCAGGTTGTCATATTCTATTCTCATTCCTCGAAACCAAATCACATTGAATTCTTATCATCATAATATTATCATTATTATTTTAAAAACTCCAATTTACAATCTATAATAAACGAGTTTGCAGATAATTGGAAGTAGAGTTTGGACCACAATACAATGAATTTTTAAAAATGCAGAAAAATTGCCGCATCTGATATCATTTAAGAGTGACTCACAATGATTTGGTACTGGTATTTGAGAGACTTGTGGTTTTATTTTGGAATTTTTCAATAATATTGTAGTAATAATTGTTGTCTCTTGTTTTTAAGGAGTATCTAGGAATGTATGTACCATCTCTATTTTGTTAGTCTATTTACTTTCCTTACCGTATAGGTAAGGAATGTATTGCATTCCGGTCAAATTTTCGATTTGCAGTTTTCAACGGATCTATACGTTTCAGAAACCCTGAGTCCAAAAAACCCGATCATCTCTTAAACGGGTGGACCAATTTAATCGATCATGTTTTGTTTTGAAGGGCCTTGCCCTTCAATGAGTGTATACCAAATCGGCCACCATGTTCGCATTTGCGGCTCCACAATAGCCGAAAAACATGTTTTTCGAGAGGCTGTAGCACCGAAACGGCTCTAACAATTTTGATGAAACTTTCTCCCAGATAACTTGTAATTTGTCTATATAGCGCATCTCCGAAAAAAAAAAAACAGAAAAAAGTTATGAAGAAAATAAAACTTTATCCGCACATAGATCAAAAAGTATTTATTTTTTGAATAATTATTACAAAATAATTCGAAAGGTAATTGAATTTTCTACAAAGCAAATCCATATCGGTCCATTACTAGCAGAGATATAGCTTTTTGAACTTTGTACACATCTTATAAAATATTATGCACATGTTGTTCCCTATGCACACCGGTTCACCTTAGTTTAGTTTTTGATAACTCTAAAACTATACATTCCTGGAATATTCTAGATGTGTTTTGAAACATAAGTGGATTGTTTACAAAATTTAGCATAAAAGAAAAAAAAATAGTCGGACTAACTAACTAAGATATAACAATGTTTGTATTCGACTTTAACCCAAATCGGTAAGAAAAGTCCTGTGAGTGGGCACATAGGATATTTTTTTTAGTGTTGGTGTGAGCTGTGCTGTCAATTGCAGAAACGTTGACTGGTTCCTAATTTATTGGTATTTGAGACGCTAAAGACTTTGTTTTGGAATCTGTTACTAATATTTATTGTTAATTATGATAATGATCTTTTTACATCGAAAAAGACAAACTATAGTGACTTATCTGATATATTGATTTTCCTGGTTGCGTTAATTATGCTGTTATTTTTTTTTTAATGAACCTTGACAGCGGAGATATTCCATAAATCTGTTTTTATGGTTCTTGCGAGTTGGAGAATCCAAAAAAATGATCTCAATTTTTGAGTTGGTACTGATTTAATCTACGTGTGCATTTTGGTCAGGTCCTGTATTAATTCATTGAGATTTCCATATCATTTTTATTGTGTATGTATACATAGTAAACTGACAAACTGAGAAATTCGTTTTTAATTTGATTTAAAAAAACCAAAACCTAACTAATCCCATCACAACCATGTAGTAGGTACTGTGCGTGTTTCCTTTTTTCCTTTTGTTTTCTTGTTTATTATCAACATAGGCCCTGAAATGAGTCATCTTACATTCATGAATGCTACCTTCTCAAAGCTAGAAAAGAACAGAAGATGAACATAATTCAAAACAAAGCTGGCACTTAGAGTGAGGTTATAGCTACTGACTTGAAAGGATCATAAGTGGGTTGGCTCCTGAAAAAGACTACGCCAGAGCACATTCGGATACTCACCCACGAGCTTAAGTTGTCATTAAGGATTCATAGCATTCAGACTTTACATTTCTTGCCATTGTTTCTTTTTTTTTTCTTTATACAAACTTCAATAAAAATCTCATTTTCATAACACAAACCAATTATTTTATTTTTAGTAAATAGCAGAATCGCTAATTAGGAGCTCTTTTTGATTCTCTCAAGAATCACGTAGAGTATTTTCCTTTTTATACATTTTAATTAATTTTGTTAAAAAATATATTTATTACCAACTTTAATTTTGTCACATTGCTGGTGCAATAATACTCTCAGCGCCAAATCTTATAAATTAGCTCACATGCTCACTTTAATGCAGTTTTATTCGGCCTGCCAGCTACATCATAAGGTGCCCCGATGAACTGTAACATAATTTCACATACAGCGAAGATGTTCCGACAATTTCAGAATAGGGTTAACCCTTAAGCCGGGGGAGGGATGGATGGCCGTTAAAGATATCTCCATTTTATCTTTTTCTAGAAATCGATAAATTGGAATTTTCTGAATTTAATTTAATGCAAATAGGAAAGGGGAGCTTTTATTTTAGAATTGATTTCATTGCAAACTAGAAAGAATCATGAAGTAAACAGTTGAAGGATTATAAACTCAACAAGTTGATTTTGATAAAGGCTACTACAATTAATGGTAAAGAGTTAACTTCTTTAACTTTGCCTGATTAATGTAATTTAATGATTGATTAAAATTTATTTCAATCAATTCTTTATGTAATTAGATAAAGTAATAATTTATTACTTTTCTCTAACTCCAAAAATTAAGTTAAAAATTAAATTTTAATCTCTGTATGTTTAAAGATGCTGTGGCTGAATAGAGTAAAACTGAGACATGTAATTTAATATTTATTTTTTTTGTAAATAATTAAAAGTGGAAATAATTACTTTAAAATTTTTTAGATTGTCATTGCCAGAGGAAATATTAATGTAAGCGCACTCTAAAAAGCCTAGAGGTTCACAATCTCCAGTGCTCCACCAGCACCAATAAAGAGCATCGAGTATCAAACCAACTAATTCCCAATGAATTAAGTACTTATGTTTCTTCTTTATTATTTATCCATTTTTTTCTCTGCTGTTATCTATCATCGACTATAACTCTCTTTCCTGCTTAGTTTCATCTTTCTATTACATGCAATTTTCCATTACATGCTTTTTTTACTATTTCTTAAATTTTATTAATTCATCTTGTACAACTTATTTATTTTCGTGTTTATATTTTTATGTACACTATATTATTTTTTTATTTTTATATTATCTGTGTAATCCAGATATTTATTCTTCTATATTCATTGTAATATAATTCTTCTTCCCATTTCATTTAGTCTCATATTTTGATTTTTTAGCCCTGATGAAGGCCTACAACTTAGGTCGAAACGTCGAGATACATTAATGTGTATACATATTACATTTCTGTGTTTTTTATTTCTGACCGTAATCTCTTTGATTTTATATACGGTCAACTATATCTCCAATATAATATAATTTTAAAATCTATAAAGCCTTAAAATGTAAATGAGATACAGAAAAAAAAATGAAATACAAGAAGAAATTATGGGGACAATTAAGAAGACAAATGGGGATTAAAAAAAAAATATGCATATATATATATATATATATATATATATATATATATATATATATATTCAAAGCTTCATGTATGACAAGCGCCTATGATTATCTATAATGATGTATTTAATGCAATTATATATGCATTGTGTTGATGCAATTATAAGAGGGAGCGATGCCTGAAGATGACGGTGCTAGTTAGAATATTCACAGTTGTGATTGCCGAGCTGCGATTGGCCTCATTAGGATAGTTGAGCGGCAGCTGCCACCTCCAGGAGAGGAAACCATCACCGCCTTCTTGTCGTCTCTGTTCCAGTCTTGGAACAAGCCGATGCCTCGCCTGGAGGGTAACTCTAACGCTGCTATCCTTGGGCATAATGTTTCTTCACTTTATATTCATGTTTGCTTAATATTTCTTAGCAGTATACATATATTAAATTACTTACATATTCATGAAGAAGAATTTGCTATATATTGAGAATAGATTCCTGGGATCAATTCGGTTGTCTGCCTGTCACTTCGATATATTCGACTTGAGGCTGTCACACACAGCGCGATCTTTCGATCTAATGTATTACAAATTATTGCATTATAAATGTCACAAAGATAGCGATCGATCGCAGCGAGCCAGTCTTGATCGAGCCCGACAACAATACATTTCTATAAAGCTAGAGTGATCTGTAAAGACCACAGAACGTCGCGACAGATCGCTACCGTTACCGTAGATACCGATAGGTACCTTTCATGGCTTCCGCTCTGCACGTTCTTGACAAACTTGCTATTTTAGTGAGGACTAAGGAGACTATCACTCAAAAATTATTTAAAAAATAAAATAAAATAAAAAAAAAATTTTTTTTGCTTTTTGCGAAATTACAACTCTTACCGAGCATTTTGAAGTTGTTCGTATATTTATGACAACTGAAACCAAGTTAAAAATTCTCGCGGATACATATACAATTTATATTTCAGGGATTTGAATAAAAATCAGTTCATCGGATCTTCTGAGAAAATAAAAAAAATTCTATAAACTACCAACTTTTCGCAGAAATTATAAAAAAAACTAATTTAAAACTTATTCTGTTAATCGACAAGAGTTTGGTTAAGAAACAGATAATAGATTTTTGCTGATTATGGATTAATTTACAACTCAAGAAAAACATTCTTGACTCTTGAAATTTACAGATTTGGTTTTTTGCTATGCAATGTTTTCATCGCTAATTAATTTCAATTTGGTGAAATTTTCAGATTGTCCATGTGTCTGTTTCGTTCGAATAACATCAAAAGTAAGGTAAATTAAGAAATAGCGACGTGTATTTGCTACAAACTAGTGGGCCGACTTCTATTATTTAACAGCAGGCGCTTTCTACGGGTACATTTGAATTTTACATTCTCTATTCCGTACAGAATCATCTTATTATATTATTTTTATGAACTTCTTATTTTGCTGTGCTGGACTGGATTGATCTCTCGCCCGTCTCTAAGTGATAAGGGGCCTCTCGCCTACACAGTACCGCTAGTATGGGTTCCTACGAACATAATTACATTCTTTTATGCGCATAAAATTAAGTGTAAATAACAATGTAAAAATATCTGATGTGGACAACACATGATTTTCTTGTACGCCTATTAAACTATAAATCGGTGGCTCAAAAAGTGATTCTGAATTTGATTACTAGTTTCGGAAGATTGCAGTATCTTAAAAACGACACCCGGCGTCGCGACATCCATCTATTGACACAAAAACACACAAATAGGGAGGAAAACCAGTATTTTACATTCAATTTTAACACTTAAAACAAGTAATAAAAATGTTTAATTGTATTGGAAACCAAATTGCGTTTGTAACCTTTATTACCGAAACATATGATTTATGTATTTAATTTAAACTAGTATACCCGGGCGAGAACTCTCGCATTAGATATCAATGCTTATTCTAATCCCTAATACATTCGAGGTGTAAGCGATATTAGGGAAACAATATAATATTACCAAAAAAGTATATTTAATGACTATGTTGAAGTTACAGTTCATACTTAATAAGTAACTTACCCTACTGGAAAACATCTCTTCAATTTAGCAGTTAAGCAATTAGATTCAGCTATACCATTCTCTACGTGTAATATTCATTATTAACAGTGCCCTTTAGGGTTGGACATGGGAAACAATATATAATTTCCCACTCATTAAAAGTGTTTGTAAACAGACTCAAATTGATATAAAGTTGCCATGACAACGACACGTACGCAAGATGGCATGAGGTCAGTGTGGACCTATATCGTGCATTATCTCGAAAACGGTAGGTTTTTAAGCTTTAAAACGCTGGACCAATGATATTGATGCCCGCGTCAAAATCTTTAAAACCCAACCTATCCCGTCTCGATCCGCCGACTCCCAGTCGTCAAATTTGTGAAACCTCCCAGTTTTTTCACCACTTTTATTTAAGCCCTAGTAAGAATTTAAGAAACGAAATTGGAATTCGTCACTTCTTTATGAAATTCCCTTTCTTTTGATACCTCATTCATCAAAATCCATCGCTCCTGAGAGCCGGAAAAGGGATCTATACTACCTTAATAATATATAGTAGTGATATAATTTTTGACGTAAGCTTATTATAACCTATAAGTAAAGTACCCTTTTCGGCTCACCAATTTTAATCAAAATATAGTAAATACATTCATATCAATATAAAAGTCCTATTTACCAAATTTGAGATGTTTTACATTATATTTTAATATAATTTTTTATGAAAGTCTAAAATGACCTTCAAGTAAAGTACCATTTATGGTTTTCCAATTTAGACCAAAGTCTAGTATGTTATTTAAATGAATATATAAGTTATAAATACCAAATTTGTGAAGTTTTGCAAAGTATTTTAATATAATTTTTGATGTAAGTCTAATATGACCTACAAGTAAAGTACCACTTCCGGTAATCATGCAATGATCAAAAAGGGAGGTCCACAACTAGATTAAACAATAATCCTATTGTATAAACGGTTAACCGTTTTTGAGTTATGCGAGATACGTACGAACGAACGTATGTACAGACGCCACGACGAAACTAGTCAAAATGGATTCAGGGATGGTCAAAATGGATATTTCCGTTGAAATCTGAAAACCGAAAATTTTCGGGATTACAATACTTTCTTTACTTTGTACAAGGAAGTAAAAAAGGCCTAAACGATTTTTTTTTCTTCTCTTGATTTCATTTCATAATATCTATATTGTATCTATGTGTTCTTTTTTTTTGTTTTGTTTACCATTTAATTTTGGAACCTACTTGTCAGGCACCATACTCTGGCAAGATCGAGCTTATCAGGCTGATTTTTTTTTTTTTTTTAAATTTAATCTTCCCTTTCCAAGTCTCTAACAGACAGTTTGGGTGATGAAACATTGTTTTTTTTTAAATCGTATATTACTATTAAATTGACATACAAACTATTTATGAACATCCAAAAAAAAAATATGATAATTAAAATGAAATAAAACTTGGTAGAGCACAGTTACCTCAACAGAAAAAAAAATTGAACGCTAAGTGTTAACTGTTGGTAGTTCAAGGATATGATAAGAGAAAATGTCATTGGATGGATCCCAGTGCATCCCCAAAATTTTAATTGAACAGTCATCTTTGGGATTCAATTTCACAGATTGTTCACGATATTCTTCTGGAATCATATTTAGAAGAACTTGAGAGTTATTGGTCCACTTTCTTAGCTGAAATCCACCATTTTCCAAAATGCATATTAACTGTTTCTGAAGAATTAATGCTCCTTCCAGCGAATTCGATCCAGTGACGATGTCATCAACAAACATATCTTGGGACAAAACTTGCACGGCTCCAGAAAAACACCTGCCTTCATCTATGGTTAACTGTTTGATGACACTTAAGGCCAAGAATGGTGAAACTGATATGCCATAAATAACAGTCGTGAACTCAAACTGTTTTAACTCTTCGTTGGCAGCTGGCCTCCAGAAAATATGTTGATAGTAGCGATTATCCTTATGTAATTCGATCTAACGGTACATTTTGCAAATCTTAGCAGTGAAGGCAATTTCTTGGATGCGAAAGTTTACTTATCTAAGTTATCTATTATTTCCAGTTGCAGTTTTGGCCCTGCGTAGAGAAAGTCATTCAATGAACCAAGTTTACAATGCATTGAAGCATCGAAAACCACAAGTTTACAATGCATTGAAGCATCGAAAACCACACTAAGCTTAGTGGATGGGCTCTTGCTTTTAACAGTACCATGGTGTGGTATTATATACTTGGCTTGATCATTTGCTGGTCTCATGTGTCCCAATTGTGGGTATTCTTCCATAAGGAGTGAATATGAATTTTTAAGTTCTTGATTTTTTGAAAGTTTGGATTCCAAGGAGAAAAAACGTTTCAAAGCCTAGTTGTTTTCCATCACGCATGTCAGGTGGTGTACCTTTAAAGGGTTATCGAACTTCATATCGTCCAGAAGGAAATCTGTAATATTTGGTGAAAATGAGTTTCACAGGCGACGTCATCGGGATTCGATGGAGTTTTAGGTTCCTCGAGTTCCCAGAATTTTACGATTAAGTTGTCTATTGCTGTTGTGGTTAAAATATGCAATAAAGTCTCTGAGTTCAAAATTGTGAATTCGTCCTAAAACCACCCATCCGAATACGGTGTTCATCAACGTGGCCTCCTCATCTTTGATTTGTCGTACTCCATTGCGGACAATTTTCCAAAATAAATCAGCTCCTAATAAAACGTCAATTTCTCGAGGCTCAAATAAATTAGGATCAGCTAAAGCATGTGATGCGATTTTCTGTTGGATATGACAGGGTGCATGGCTGGTTGGCAGTTTACCAGTAATCTTCGGCACAACTGTTGCTTGTGTGGATAGTAAAGGATCGTGGCTGTTCCTTGGCTTGAATATGCAACGAACTGTCCCTGCTCCCTCAGTTACATATTGCCCTACTCCTGAAAGTTTTCTTTTACCTTTCTCAACATGGAGGTGAAAAGCCTTCGCACATGATTCGGTGATCAATGTACACTGTGACCTGGAATCTAGGAGTATGCGTATTGGTTTAAACATTGACTTATGGTCCTGCAAGTGCACGATAGCCGTGCTTAACAAGACATCACTACTGTCTTGCCAAGTATTTATCATTACTGAAGAAGATATTTCATCTGGATTATGATTGGACAAAGGTTTTATGTCATCATTTACCTGTCTATTAGCTTGGTTATTTCGGGTAGGGAAATGCAGCCTTACAGCCCAACCACATTAACGAGATTCGAGCAGCTTCTAAAATGTAAGCAATCCTTCAAGATGATGAAGAAGCAGTAAGAAAACTATTTGATTTTATATCTAAATAATTTTTAGCATATAAGACCCTTATACTTATTATACTTATTGCCTATACGTGCTGACACGTACCCTTATAGAACTAAATAATTTCAAGCAACAAGCATGATTAATTAACAAATTATCATACAACTAACAAACGAAATTAACCAGATATTAATCCCAAAATATGTACACCTGAGTTTGGAATAACAAAGAAAGCTTTTCTTCGAAGGCTTTGTGAAAGCAGAAGGGCTTTGGAAACCATTGTCTCTGATTGGCTTAACTTAGTTCTCATCGATCCTTTGCCCAGGTTCACCTCTCCAGCGATCGGCAAACAAATAGCGAATACGGGAGGATAAAACTTTATTTCCATAAAAGGTGAATAATATGTTTGCGTTTGTCTTCAGTAGTTTCTTGCGATGATGCTAACTTGAAATCGATTAAGTTGTGCTAACATACCTAATCAGTTTGGACAACCGTGGCATATAAATTGTTTGGGAGTATGGTACATTGCACACCCCTAGTGATGACGTCACACTACCCAAGCCAATAACAGCGGTTGAATGTTAAGTTCCAGGAAGATCGTCTTTAGTAACCGCTCTGCTTACGTCATACCGGGATGCCAACGAGATTGATGTTAGCTTTTAATAACACGTTCATCAATATCACACTGTTCATAAATTTTATCTAAAGTTTATTTTAATTATTAGTATATATATATATATATATATATATATATATATATATATATATATATATATATATATATATATATATATATATTTATATATATTTTTTTTTTATATATAATATATATATATATATATATATATATATATATATATATATATATATATATATATATATATATATATTATATATATATATATATATATTTGTGTGTATGTATGGTAAAATATATATATATAGGTACTATAAATATATAATAAATATATATATAGGTACTTATAATAAATATCTATATATATATATATATATATATATATATATATATATATATATTTTTTTTTTTTTTTTCTAACATGTTGACTAGCAATAATGAATTTACTTTTCTGAACTATTCAACATTGTTTCACGTATAGCAACCCGAGATAAAATGGGTAATGTTTTTAAGAAATTCACCAACATTTATGGAAAAAGAAATCTTATTTATATCTTATTATATTTCAAGGAAAAACATCCCTATTTTAAAATTGAATTTTCTTTATTTTTCATAAAACTCATTTTTAACCACGTTTCTGATTATGTTTCCCATCTATGAAACTAGGAGATAAAAGAAATACAACAAAAAAAATTTAAACAATAGAAATCGGTCCTTATATACAGAAAAATGTAACAGTTATTTTGCTCTTCTGAAAAGTAGTGATTTTCAATTTCGAAAGTTTATCTTGGGAATGACCATATATAAATAGTCATATTTCTTTAATTACTTCCGCTGTTTTAATTTTTTTATTTAGTTATTTTTCTTCTACGTCTTCTATTTTTGTATTAAATTAGAATTACCATTATTTATTATTTTAAAACCCAAATTGCAATTGTTTCATTTATAAACATTTAAATAATCTCTTATTTAAAAAATCAATTTTTTACCTGAATCCCATATAGTTTAATATATATTCTTCTTTCTTCTTTGCTCCATCACTTTTAACCAGTTTTTTATGATTTTTTCTCCCAAGCGTCGCTTCTTCCAAACTTCTGGTGCGTTTTTAAAAATTTAAGAAACATAGCAATATCTACAATTTCCATGATTTAGCCAGAAAAATCGTCTGTTTTTTTTGTCCTCCAAACAATTATCAAACTGAATGAAATTAAAATGCTCAAACATTTTTAATGAAACTGGTCATTATGAATTATGATTTTTTTTTCCTTATATTGTAAACCTATAAGAGGGTCGTGTATTTCTTTATATACGCATAAAATTATGTCAGCCAAAAACTATTGAATATTTTTTCAAGCAGATTTCATTAGTGAGTTTAGAAATTCAAATTTTTTAACTTAGAAAATAGATTTTTTAAAAATTAGATTAAAATGAAGGCACTTCATAATTGACGGTCGACCTTAGGTTTTATTGGTTTCGGTTATAACCTATACTTTGCAGCTACGACTTTCCTATCAGATCTTTGTTTTGTTTATTAATATAATTTGTGTATTAATAATTTCTTTGTTTAGTAATATTTTCTCCTGTTTGTTCATGAAAAATGATAAAAAAAATGGGAATTACCTTCTATGGAAGAATATGAAGTAAAATATTTTCATAACATTGGGATTATTCTGTCGAAGAAAGTCTGTGAAAATAGATGCAATATTTTCGTTACTTAAATAAATAAATTTAAATTACGGTGTGGCCCCTAATTCAACTGAAAAGTATCCGTTGGGGGATTGTTTATCTCTGCAGCAAGCGTAGCAAGCGGAAGTAGACAGCTGTGATCTAATTAAAGCAGTAATAATTTTAATAATCCCATTGAATACAATTTTTTAAACACCCTACATAAGTTGAAAGTTTTGGAATTATTCCATTATTCTTTTTTTTCTTTTATATCAAGGAATTATAGTATACATTTTATATTTTATATTAATGAAAAGTAATTTAAATTTTATGCCGCCTAAGCATAAATTCCTATGAAAACGAAGAATGTATATCTTTTTAAGATTATAACCGAGACAACAGAAGATTAATATAAGATTAAGCGGTCAACCGCTTAACACGTGAGTACCAAAATGAATTATCACAGGAGTAGTAGTAAAGAAAGGCACGCATGTACTTTATTTTATTTTTTTATTGGAGATAAAACAGATCTGATCGTAAAAATGCAACATTTGTGAAAGATACGACAGTCTAAAAATTATGTATCAAAGTCAATTTACATATGATAAAAATGTTCTCTAGATAATTCATAATTTATTCATTAATTCATTCAGGAACATATACATCTCAGTTTCTGAATTACTAAAACAATTGGACCTCTCATCGTCTTGAAACCATTCTCTAAAGACCCTTCATAAGATGATCTGATAAGACGGACAATGGGGCAGGTGGAGGGTGGGAGGTCGTTCCTCTGGCCTATTATACTACTGTGCTAAATCAAAAGGGCTATTAAGATTACTCAATTGCCCTTAATATACCCTAATTGCTGTCTAAGAGACTCGAGTAATACTGAGAAATATCTTCAGGTACTTCACTTGCAATAGAACCTTTCTACTTATTATGGTGTTTTGGTACTAGTGTTCTGCAAAATACAATAATATAATGTAATAAGTCATATCACTATAAATAGTCAAATTTTAGACGCTTATGAATAACAATAAACCTTTCTTACAAATTGATGAATTGTTCATCGTCTAACGAAACTAAATTCCTGCATGCCTTTAATTCCGGATATCTTCAATAGTTTTAACTTAAAATCTCTAGAACGAATTGCCAGATCATTTTTGAGACCCAAACGAGAAGCAGTATGACAATTAAAATGTCCAACAAGATTGCAAATATATTTTGGGTTCATGATAGAGGTGAATTCCGTTCGGTTTTATTTTGTTACATGACTTTCTGCAGACATGGGAAGGCAGTCCGAGATACTAATTAAACATCGATGAACAGTTGGCAGATTTTTCGCTTGATTTACCCAAGGGTTCCGTACGAGTTGGCTATTGTGCAGAGTTCTCTCCATGTTTATAACCCGGAACGTATAGAGAGTGGAGATTACACAGAATTATTTAATGGACATCTACGATTATAATGGATATCTACCAATATTTAGTTTGCTGGTAAATTATTTACATTACCATCGGTATATCAAGATGTTTAAAGAAGGTTAATGTTTGCTGCTTTGCAATTATAAAATTACTTAGTCAACGCTTACTTTCCAGAAACTTGAAGATAAGAATTTACAAAACATTTATCCTCCCTTCTGTTCTTTATGTGGCCACTTCCATTAAAGGAAGAACAATCCGGTCTTAGAAAAAAAATTGTGTAGAATATTTTCCTCGAATAAGGATGAATCCAGTGAATAATTTGAAACCCCTTCGAATTTAAATAATCCGTATGTCTTCCATCCGGCGGCTGCAGCTTTTCAGCTAGAGTACTGCATAGTTTTTTTTAGATTTAAAAAAATGAGGGCCGATTCAAGGTTTCTGTACTCATATCTCGGCCATTTATGAAAAGAGAAAAATATAAAATGGTTTGTAATCATTATACAAAGCCTTTAAAAAATTAATAAAATTTAAAAGATGAATGAATAGAGATTATAAAATTCAATCTAAATAAATTTGTTATTTATTTAATTTTTATTTTTAGATATATATATATATATATATATATATATATATATATATATATATATATATATATATATATATATATATGTGTGTGTGTGTGTGTGTGTGTGTTTGGAGCTAATAAACCATAATGTAATAATTTGCAGCGTTTATTTGTTATACCACTTTAACTGATACTAAGCTAAGAAATTATCTTGATTCTGCCCTAAAAGTCTGAATTTTAACCTTTTTAATTGCTTATGTCTTCTATACCTTTGGCAATTAGATAAATAATAAATTAATGTTTTAATATTTTCGACTTTACTAGAATAAAACTAACCATAAATCTAGATATTTTTTTTTCTTGCAGCGTATCTCTTTTTGAGATCTCTCTCTCTCTCTCTCTCTCTCTCTCTCTCTCTCTCTCTCTCTCTCTCTCTCTCTCTCTCTCTCTCTCTCTCTCTCACTCTCTCTCTCCCTGGTCTAAGGAAGAAGTGGTAAAATTATCCATCATGTCCAGGAAGATGATCAAAGGCAAAGGTATAAGACTCCTAATCAAAGTGGAGGTGGGAAGGGTAGATATTTGCCCGTAATAACTGTTTACATTACATATTCATCCCGAGTCGGACCTCCTCAGGGGACTTCTGACCATCGGCCCAGAAATAACTGGATGTAAGCAGGCTCACAGTCAGGTCGTTCTAAGGTTGGTATACCGTTTAGGACGTGTCCTACACCATACCTTCCGGAATATTTTTGCATATACGGCAGGAATTCACAAAATACACGAATAATAATCAATAATATACGAGATGTATTTTGCATTTTTTTTTCTGCACTTGTCTTCAAAAAGAACAAATCAATTAATTAAATTCAAAAGCCATTTTCTGAACCAATTGAATTATTGAGATCCTCATCTTCACATACATGTTTCTTTTGCCTATGTTTTTCAACAATGTGGTTTTTCAACAATGGTTTTTCAACTATTTTTATGACAGAGATGTAAGTCCACCTCAAACGCGAGTGCCCTAACTGACTTACAGGTGTAATGGTCATGAATATGGTACATCCATTCAATAGAAAAGACTGAGGTTAATTCATATTGGAATTGGTACAAAAAATCGGTCATACCTGGCACCTCTATGATTACACCAATCCATAAATTGGCAGTTTATACGAATACGTATTTTTTTCTTAATTAACTAACCAAAACTACTATTAACTGTATACAACCTCTTCTTGATCCCATCAGTTACTACTCACACAATTCATTCTGACATGTGATCCTCACAAGTTCAACGATATCGCTCGTACCAAATGAGTGATTCCTCACAAATCATAAGAATTTTTATTCTTTCCTTCAGAGAACCAAACGGTATAATAAAGTTAGATTTAGCTGTTATTGATTTCTTTCAAGTCATAAAGTCTGTTTTATAGAAAAGGTTGAGGCGAGGAGATAGACTTAAGTCGTATAATGCTATTCACCATCCAATTCAGAAGTAATAATACTCTGAGTTAAAAAAATGCTAGAACAGAGAATATAAAAAGCTTTATTGACTAAATAAAAATACAGATTACATGCAATAGGTCATTCACAGCTACAAATTGATGTATAACGTATTACCGCAAAGAATGTTGAAAGAGTGTGTCTAAGAAGGGTCGTTCCTATTATACTAGAGGAAGAAAACTGAGTAGGAGATATGTACCGTCATGAAAAGGTTTGTGATTAAATATGGCACTTGTGAGTAGTGATAATATCTTCATTAAATAAGCTTATTTGTCAAGCACCATTTTTTATATTTATAAGGCTGTGGGGACAAAACATCAGACATGCTCAAATAAAGAAAAATAGGTCATAGTATACTAGAGAACAAAGAATTGTGGAAGTAGTTCCCAAAAATGGAAAATTTTCATAAGACCCAAGGTGTTCTAATATTTTTTTCAGATTAGTCCAATATTATTCTTCCAATGTTTCCTACTTTGTTAATATTCAAAAAAGTTTAATAACCAACCAACTTTGTTCATAATTTAGGTTATATCAATAACAAAACAGGTACGACAATATGAGAAATGCTTGCATGTTTTTGGTGAATTACATCATTCAGGATAACAGGCAATAATTACCCAAGATACTCTATCAGTCTCCATACCCGCCAAATTTAGTATTCTTAGTTCTAAACTTTTCGCAATTCCACATATTACTGTCGAAGTACATGTACAAACTCTGACATCTTGATATCTTCACAGACTCAGCCTCCTTGTGCAAACATTCCATAGAAATGCAAACAGTCCATAGAAATAAAATCATATCTCATCATATAACCTTAGAAATAATCCAAAATATAATGACCTGTAGCCACAGGTACGAATTTCCGTGGATTACAAGCCATGTAGGTTTGTCTGGAAATGGGGCTACTGACAGAGCTGCAGGTGGAAGCCAAGCAGTAAAAGATAACGCCAATATACCCACGATCTCTTAAAATCTGAGAGAAATAAATTTAATATCTAAAATCGAAGCAACTTAAAGCGTAGCTGATATTTTTACTATAAAGCATAATTCATAATTATAAAGACAGAAAGTTTACAAACTTTGATGTTTTAATTGCAAGTGAAACGTTTTTATCGTCACATAAATTGCATATAGTAATATACTAATAACAATCCGGTGTGGGGATGAAACACAAAAATTATACTACAGATAACTTAGCTTAGTTTAAAATCTGTGAAAGATAAAACAATACACAAAGTCATAGATCGGTTCTAATAACGTTTTGAATGATTTGGAGTTATTAAAAATGGCAATGGAAAATAAAAATAAAATTTATTTACATTTCGTGGTGAAATATTCGGCTAATTACATGGGCGTACATCTAACTTTTTCATGAGGGGAGCTGGCTCAAGATCAAGGCATGCCAACTCCCTTCAACTCTGCTATACCTCGATGTCAATGACTTGGTGTATTTGTTATAAATTTTAAACACAAGATAAATTCACACCCGCTGGTTAATTAGAACTGAAAAGCCGTTACGCATAAACAATTTAACATATATGTTTTTAGGCCACAAACTGCAACGATACCGGGTCCAAGCCTTTCCATGCCAGTATGATTTGACGGCCTTGTCTATTTGTTTGATAAAAATACAAATATGCTGTCTTAAAGCTGAGTACACATAAACTATAAGAGACATTATAGATACGTTTAAGCTAGATTTCGCATGATAGTTGTAACAGTTTTGAAAGTCTTTTAATAAGGGAAAAAAAGAAAAATTCTCTAATGCAATATGCTTGTTATCTACGAGTCATTTTATCCCAGTCCCACAATCCGATACTCATCCCTTTGTCAAAGTTTGAATTTCCTGCCAGAGTCTTATGCTTGTTAAGTTCATTGCTGTTCCTAATCAGGTAACACAGACACTTTCAGTTTATAATCTATAGACAAAGTTTTTTTTTTCTTAGTAAAGATAATTGGGTTATCACCTGTTGAAGCCGAAATCACGGCAAAAAATGAGATATCTGACAAAAAAATGAGAGATTTTCTATTAAAACCTAGGGCCATAACAACCACCTCTGCAGCCCCCGCGAAAATATAATTTTTTACTTCAAATAAAGAATAATTGATCTACTTTTGTCTTTGGATTATTTTTGCTTGATATTTGGGATTTGCTCTTTAAAAACTACTTAAATAGTAGATTTTAAAGAGGAAATCCCAAATATCAAGCAAAAATAATCCAAAGACAAAAGTAGATCAATTATTCTTTATTTGAAGTAAAAAATTATATTTTCGAGTAAAATCTCGATATTTGAGACTAGATAACAATCGAGAAACTTCTATGAATAAAATTTTATAGCTTAGTGTTAGTGAACATGCCAAAAAACGATATTGGTAAAAAACCGCCGAATATGTAATATTTTATTCTATAAAATTCCAGCATCCAAAAGCCCAGTTTTAGGAGAGCCACCACATCTTATATGATGATGGTATGTTAAAAAGTTTAAACAATTTAGTCACAACTAATTTTTTTCCAAACGTGTAATTATTGATAAACTTTTAGTAGATTTCTAGATTTGTAGTACGATACACAGAAAATATTAGTTTAAAACGTTTTTAATTAATCCATGGTCAACAAGTTAGTAAGAATATGAAAGCTTGAAAACAGTGAAAGATTACATTCTCTGGTAATACCCTATCTCTTTGAAAGAGTGTGAAATTTATAACCTAGCATTGCAACCTTCACACTGATTGCTTATGAAGCCAGTGGAACAGTGTTTGTTTCTAACTAAAGTTATTATTATTTTATAATTATCGTTTTGCCATGTCAGAATACGATAAAGTAAGAAAGGGACGTTTGTTGTTGAAAGGGGAAAAACCTAAGTAAGTTCTTTGATTTCTACTTCAATCTGTTCCCAATGTTAATCATGTTTACATTTTTTGTATCTTGTATAAGCAGTTAACTTTTGTTAGTATTATTGAGTTCTTTTCATCTTTAAATAAAATAATAATAAATAAGCATGTCTTATCAATTGCAGAAAGAAAAAGAAGACTAAAGACAAAGAAAAGAAGAAGTCTAAGGATACTGAACCGGTTCAAGATGAAGACAGGATCGCGCATGGTAATTTAGCAATATTCATATCATAGTTAAAATAACTTATAAATATTATTTTATTTTATTAATAAATTTATTTTAGGTGGTTGGGGGAAAGTTAAGTATATTAGAGACATAAATGGATCGATTTGTATAGAATTTGGTAGCAATACATATGTCAAAGCTTTAGATAATGGTCTGTTCACATTAGGAGCTCCACATGATGAAGGTATTTACTGTAATTCAATTCAATCGTTTAGGTTTTAAAATTCACTTAGGCCAAACTTAATATGAACTAATTGTTATTTTGACTGAAGGTGAAGGACCCTCTCCAGAAGAAATCTTAACTGCTGTTCCTGTTAATGAAACAAGAGTTGCTTTTAAATCAGGTTACGATAAGTACTTAGGGGTGTCAAAAGATGGTATGGTCATCGGAAGAGCAGATGCAATAGGCTCCCTTGAGCAGTGGGAGGCAGTGTTTCAGGTAACTAATGGATTAATGCTAATTTAGATTATATTATTTCATTGCAGTTGGTGATATTGCATATGATGCAACTCTTTACAACTCTGAATGCCTAATGAACTTAACCTTGCCAATATTTCTAATTTTTGAAAAACCCATGTCTATCCTCCTTTCCATCATTTTTATAAAATTCCAATGGTGACATCCTCTCATTACTGTCAGAATATTGAGAGAATATGGCAGGAAGTCGGTTCTAATATTTAAAGATTTGATGAAAATCTTGGTTGTGGTAAAAATCTTATTGATGAATATCCTGCCGAATTTTATTGGACATCTAAGTTCAAACGGAATTCCTGTCCTCTTAATTTCTTTCTGGAGGTGGACAGACAATTTGATCTGAACAAGAATTTGACTTCTATATCCTTCGTAATAATCAAAACCCCAGGGCGTACATTCTAGCGCTGCTCAAACAGATGCTAACTGATAACAATCCTGTTTATTTAATTGTTTAAACAGAATTTCTATTTATGTCTTTAATAATCCCCAAAAGTACTCTAGATCACAATCATTGTAGATCAGAAAGATGAAAATTGTGTTCATTTCATTGCTAATAGAGAAAATTATTTATTTAATGTTGAAAAACCTAGAAAGAAGTGAATGTGGTGGAGGTTTCAGCTAAAAAAAACAGTTTCCCGGTTTGAATTATGATCCAGAACTGCTTCCTTAAAAAAATTCTTTATCATTCTTGCCACTTCCTTTTGGAATAAATTGCCCATCACCATACGTAAAACCCCATCTCTCACTTCATTGAAAAACCAGTTATTTCTCCAAATCTTTATTCATCAATCTTCCACAAACATGTTTAAATAATAACAATTGTACGTCTATCAGTGCAAATGTGTATATATTTATCTATTTGTAATTTCCTTTGCTCTGATTAATATTGCATATTATTGTATATTTAATTTTATAATTTAAGCAATTACTTGATAGCAATGTAATAAGTCAGACAAATGTAACTGTAATTGTACATTTCTCTTATTCTTAGGGGACTAGGTGTCCTGAATAAAATTATTTTCCTTTCTTTATTTCAAAAAATCAACAAACACTGATTGCAAGCAGGTTCCACCTAACGCTGATAAGTCACTTCAGGCATGGGCACCTTGCCGGAACTGCAATACAATAGTATTACCCTAAGTTATTTATTTATTTAAATTGATTTTTGTAAATTATAGATGATATAGTGACAACATTCTTAACATGAGTGTCAATATTGGCAATTCGGTCACTTTTCATATTATCTTTTTTGCCGCATTAATATGTCAAAATTCATTATTCCTCTTGATTGATAGCATCAAGCAAAATATAACAGCTGCTACATCTTCTTGTAGCTAAAATAAAACAAACAATCTATCCAAACCTTCACAATTTCTTGGTCTATTTGCTTGTATTCTCAATAATGCTTCATTAATCAGTTATCAGCACTAGCTGTATACCTACTATCACACCAACGTAATCTTCTTATGTTAAGGCTGGAAGATACCATTATATTGGCTTTATTTCAAACTATTTCTTTTTCAATTAAATTCCTAATTATAGTTCTTGTTAACATATTGAATATTTATCAATCCTTCTAATATCACTTGAAAAATAGATCCAAATATAATTAATTGTGATTTTTTTAATTTTTTCATCAGAACTTATTTTCTTTTTTAAGGCATCTGTCAATATTAAATTTTAACATTTGTGGGTTTTCAATACTATTATTTACATTATCTGACTCTGATATCTCTAGTTCGTATTTATTAATGCTTTGAGATAAAATTTAGTTTTTGTATCATATAAATTTATATTTTAGGATGGTAAGCTTGCCCTCTTGAGCTCAATAAATTGTTTTATGTCTGTTCGTGATGATGATGACTCAGTGGTTGCAATAGCTCGTCAAGCTGGTTCCAGAGAAATTTGTAGTATTCGTACTCAAAAGTATGAAGAGTTAAATAAAAAACCTGATCTTCCGCCTGAAGAAAAGGGCTCAATTAAAGAAATTGAATTGAATTATGTGTAAGTTATTTTTCTTAAATTTTTCCTTTTTTTATTTTATTTTTCTTCTCTTGCATAGTAACTAAGAGGAATTTATTGTACTTTTTTTTCCTTATTTTTTTTGTGATTTAACAACTCCAATTAAGGCAGGCAGTACAGTTATCCTACAGGTTACCAACTTATTCTAGCCAGACTAGGAAGGTCGATAAGGTATACTCATACATACTCCATGCGGAATCGCATAATATATTTATGTATATACAGTTTACATTTTTAGTTGTAAAATTATGGTATTGCATTATACCTATCTTTCCCAAAGAGTGGTACCTACCTACATACCTCCAGAGATAGGGGAAGTATTTGGTTGGGGTATGTTCTGCCCCAGCTTTTAACCCAGAAAAATAATTTTTTTAACTTTTTTACTTGTTAGTATTGTGTATTCATATCTATGTGAAATTTCTTTTTTAGCATTATTAGACATTATTGTTGACAGCCTTTTGGATGTCGAATCGCATCTGAGATTAAAATTAACAATCTAACGATTAAGGATCTAAATGATGATGATTTTTCGTATATAATTATATTTTACATAAATAATTTCATCCTCATTTATCCTGATAAATTCTATTTATAATATAAGTTGTATTTATAATTTATTATGAATCAATTCTATTTGTTTCTTTTTACTTTCCCTTACTTATATACGAAGTATTGTGAAAATTTTCAAATTCGAGTTTTCAACGGAAATACATGTTTTAAGGTCCACTGAGTCCAAATGACCAAGCCTCGCAAAATGGTCTGTGTGTGTGTGTCAGTGAACGGTCTAGCTCAAAAACGAAAAGTCGTACGATATTCAAATTACGTATTTAAAGTGGCTGTGATGTTACAGCAACTTTTTTGTCAAAGTTGACTAACCGGAAGTGCCACTTTATATAATCAATTTTACACTTTTTTACATTTTTCTCAAAAATGGCTCTAACGATTTTGATGAAACTTTCCTAAATTATTCTTCATAAAGATCTGTAACTTTTCATTTATTTAGTAAATCACCGAGGAATTGCCTGCAAGGAAAATAGTTATGATGAAAAGAATATTTTATTTGCGCATGGCTTAAAAAGTATACATTTTATGGTAAATTATGTATAGAATTTTATGAAAGGTAATTAAATTATCTAAAAAACAATAAAAGAATCATCAAAATCGGACCAGTATTAGCAAAGATACAGCGTATTTTATGAGGAGCACAAGGGCCCTAGATGGATAGCCGAGCGCATCTGAAAAGAGATGGATGCGACCGAATCTCCTCCTGCCAATCTGTTGTAAACAATACGCTCTGTAATAAAGTAATTTAAGAATACAAAAGCGGAAATTAACTTAATAATTTCTACTTTCACATTATTTAATGGAAAGAAAATGTTTCCAGGGAAACTAAATCAGAAAATTTTAAAATATATTTGCAACTTGATGAAGTTGAAATATATAGGTAGTGTACTACAGAATTGTTGTACTAAAATTGTTTAAAAAACTGTTTTATTGTACTTAAATGGGAGAAGAAAGTTGTATTTATAATTTATTATGAATCAATTCTATTTGTTTCTTTTTACTTTCCCTTACTTATATACGAAGTATTGTGAAAATTTTCAAATTCGAGTTTTCAACGGAAATACATGTTTTAAGGTCCACTGAGTCCAAATGACCAAGCCTCGCAAAATGGTCTGTGTGTGTGTGTCAGTGAACGGTCTAGCTCAAAAACGAAAAGTCGTACGATATTCAAATTACGTATTTAAAGTGGCTGTGATGTTACAGCAACTTTTTTGTCAAAATTGACTAACCGGAAGTGCCACTTTATATAATCAATTTTACACTTTTTTACATTTTTCTCAAAAATGGCTCTAACGATTTTGATGAAACTTTCCTAAATTATTCTTCATAAAGATCTGTAACTTTTCATTTATTTAGTAAATCACCGAGGAATTGCCTGCAAGGAAAATAGTTATGATGAAAAGAATATTTTATTTGCGCATGGCTTAAAAAGTATACATTTTATGGTAAATTATGTATAGAATTTTATGAAAGGTAATTAAATTATCTAAAAAACAATAAAAGAATCATCAAAATCGGACCAGTATTAGCAAAGATACAGCGTATTTTATGAGGAGCACAAGGGCCCTAGATGGATAGCCGAGCGCATCTGAAAAGAGATGGATGCGACCGAATCTCCTCCTGCCAATCTGTTGTAAACAATACGCTCTGTAATAAAGTAATTTAAGAATACAAAAGCGGAAATTAACTTAATAATTTCTACTTTCACATTATTTAATGGAAAGAAAATGTTTCCAGGGAAACTAAATCAGAAAATTTTAAAATATATTTGCAACTTGATGAAGTTGAAATATATAGGTAGTGTACTACAGAATTGTTGTACTAAAATTGTTTAAAAAACTGTTTTATTGTACTTAAATGGGAGAAGAAAGTTGTATTTATAATTTATTATGAATCAATTCTATTTGTTTCTTTTTACTTTCCCTTACTTATATACGAAGTATTGTGAAAATTTTCAAATTCGAGTTTTCAACGGAAATACATGTTTTAAGGTCCACTGAGTCCAAATGACCAAGCCTCGCAAAATGGTCTGTGTGTGTGTGTCAGTGAACGGTCTAGCTCAAAAACGAAAAGTCGTACGATATTCAAATTACGTATTTAAAGTGGCTGTGATGTTACAGCAACTTTTTTGTCAAAATTGACTAACCGGAAGTGCCACTTTATATAATCAATTTTACACTTTTTTACATTTTTCTCAAAAATGGCTCTAACGATTTTGATGAAACTTTCCTAAATTATTCTTCATAAAGATCTGTAACTTTTCATTTATTTAGTAAATCACCGAGGAATTGCCTGCAAGGAAAATAGTTATGATGAAAAGAATATTTTATTTGCGCATGGCTTAAAAAGTATACATTTTATGGTAAATTATGTATAGAATTTTATGAAAGGTAATTAAATTATCTAAAAAACAATAAAAGAATCATCAAAATCGGACCAGTATTAGCAAAGATACAGCGTATTTTATGAGGAGCACAAGGGCCCTAGATGGATAGCCGAGCGCATCTGAAAAGAGATGGATGCGACCGAATCTCCTCCTGCCAATCTGTTGTAAACAATACGCTCTGTAATAAAGTAATTTAAGAATACAAAAGCGGAAATTAACTTAATAATTTCTACTTTCACATTATTTAATGGAAAGAAAATGTTTCCAGGGAAACTAAATCAGAAAATTTTAAAATATATTTGCAACTTGATGAAGTTGAAATATATAGGTAGTGTACTACAGAATTGTTGTACTAAAATTGTTTAAAAAACTGTTTTATTGTACTTAAATGGGAGAAGAAATGAATGCTGCTTAGTTTATTAGAAGCAGTGTTTATGTGAACTCTTTAAAATTATATTAAAAAGATAATTATTATAGGACGGTAATGCGTGCAGTGCACCAGATTTTTTTTTGTTCTAAATGAAAAAATAAATTGTTATGAAAACATATAAATTTTTTTTGTTGACTAGGGGTCTCAGTGTTACAAAAATTATAGAAGAGGTACACAGATATCGAAAGTTTGGGAACATTATACAATGTAAAAATTTACATATAAATTAAAAAGATACAAAAAAAAAAATCAACAAAACAAACATTTGTTTTTCTGATAACCTTTAGGTATATAAGTAATAAAATCACATTTAAAATAGTACTAGCTTTACAATAAAATTTATTAAAGAACATCTTTTTTCTTCCTTTCCTTTCATTTCACATAGCCAGGGTATTGAATTGAATGTGTTTCCTCTGTGAATTTATGTTCACTATAATACTTTTATTTACTTTCCCATTCAAGTACAGCAATAAGTATGACGAAATGTGCAATATATAAATAATGTGTTGAAAATAAAATAAAAATTAAAGTTGAACTTCAATCTTTTGTTCAAACTTTACAGTATGATTATTTTCAATGATAAGAACAATATTCTGTCTTCTCTTATTCACATTATCTTTTAAAAGTTAGACATAAAAAATTTAGGAATTTAAATAGAAAGTTAGACTTGAAATTTAGGAGGGCATTTAACTCGCAATCCTTTTCACGGGCAACGTCATATGGATATATATATATATATATATATATATATATATATATATATATATATATATATATATATATATATATATATATATATATATATATATATGTGGATATATAAATTAGCTATATTTCATGGTCAATGATTTGTCTTTTGTGAACAAAATCTATGGGACAAGACGTTTTTTAAATATAGTTGTGTCAAGGCAAATACACCTGCGTTACCGAAAGTAATGAATTTGAATTTGGACCATCCAGGTACCAACGTACAATCTCTGTAAATTTTATCAAAATCGGATTAACGGTCGTCGGACTTATACCTATCACATGAATTTGACTACAGTCAGAATTTGTTCTTTGATGTCATATTTTTTTTTTACATACCCCATATTTTTTTCAGGAAAAAGTTTCAGAAATTTCAAGATAAAAAAATTCGCATTAATACTGAAGATCCTCATGTTTTGAAAAGGGCAAGAACGGATGGAAATCTTCATGAAGCCCTCCTTGACAGAAGAAGCAAAATGAAGGCTGACCGATATTGCAAATAAGTGTAAATAGGGGATATCTGAAAATATGTTGTTTAATTTTGTCATATTTAGATACAAATAAATAAAATATTCATATGTATGTAAATAAATAAATTGATATCTGATTTTTATTATTTTATTTGTTTTTGAAGTAGTGTTTATAACAGTGTGAAAGTGCAATTTAATATTTTGTTTAAATAAATAAAAAATAGTTAATTAAATTATTTAATTTAAGCTGATTTTCCAAGAGTATTGATATTTTTTTAGAATCATCAGTCTGTTACAGAAACAGGGAAATACTGACATCCAAGATTGAAAAACTTTCTTTCTTTATTTTAATGAGAATTTCTTTTCTTTTAAACTTTGAAAAATTAGTTTCTTACATTAAACTATCATATACATTTATACCATTTACAAGATATTCCCTAAGGGAAAGCCATTTTGAACTTGGAAGAGATCCCATAGTGCTTCTAAACTGAGCATATAATACCTGACATTGGTGACTTAGGATGTAATATAAATAGTTAATATCGCCAAACATGCACCATCCCTTCTCCTATTTTCATTACTAGTCTTTTTAATACTTTTATCAGTTGCGTCTCGGCCACCAAGGCATCACTATTTTGTCTTATCTAACCATCAGTTTTTTTTTATAAATGGAAATAAGATTTAATCTATAAACTATTACAGAATCTTATTTCATATAAGTTTTTTAAACATTTACTATTGGAAAATTTAATCTTCTTTTTTTTTCATGGAAGTTATATTATTTATAGAATAGAATTATTTACTTATAAATTTAACTCTGGTTTGAATATAATATTTTTATGATGACCCTGCCTTCTTTTTTCCTTTAATTTTCATTGATTTATACAATGTATAAGTCTATATAAATTTTAAGTTATTAATGAAAAAGGTTACAATTTCAGTTATTATTAATATATAAGCACTCCATTTTTTATTTATTTTTTTTTTATAGCCTCATTTCATTGCTATTGTTTGAGTTTTTAATATTGTCAAAAAAATATATTCCATTGTAGAAACCAGAATAGGTTTGTAAGCTGATGAAAGTAAATAACCAAAGTTAGAATTTACAAAGGTTTTATTATTATTTTGAATAAAATGTATATTACTTATAAGTTAAAATTAAAAAATTTATGAATTAAAGCCTAGGGGTGAATACAATATTTTTATTTCAGTCCTTTTTACTTTTTTTGGCACCTTTTTCATTTGATTTTTTCTTCTTTTTGAATAAATTGCATATACATTTCAGACTATAAAGAGAAATGGCTCCAAGCCCAATTATTATTGCTACAAAAAAAGCGATAACATCAAGCAGCCAATTCTGATACCATGCTAGATCCAAAGCACCAGGCCGCAAATGGTGTGCACCATTATGTCTCAGAACATATTCTACCCAGAAGATTGCATTGTCCAAAGTGTTCAGAGGCCTATCTTTGAATATCTTACTTTTCTTCACAGCATTTTCCTTGTATCTGAAACAAACAAATGTTTTAACTTGAATTGCTATATTTTATATACTAACCAGTTTTCAGAAATAACACCAGCATTAATAAAAATAAGTTGGAAAAAAAGTAGATTACTTTAAATGTTTTTTAATTGTTTTTATACTTCTATTTTAGAGGCTCATTGATGTCTATATGAATCGTCAAGACCTGAATAAAACCCCAAATTATTATTTAATTTGTAGATAGAAAAATAAAAAAATTTAATTTAATTAGGTGGCTCAAACCTATTACTGAACACTAAAAGACCTATTCAAATTCAGCATTTAATTATTAGTTATTAATTAATTATTATGCTTAGTGTATTCTTATTTTATTTCCTCTAGTTTGAAACGTTCTTGGTATGTTGCTCCCAATTCTCCAAAGTTTTTCTTTTAGCTATGACTCCTAGACCTTCTCTTGTTCTTCCTTAATGGGTTGCTTACCTGCTATTTTGTTTCTAAAAATCCTCACTTGAATGAAATGAGATGAAGGGAGGGGTCGCTACATTTTTTGGAGGATTTGAACAATGGCTATTGGTTGGAATTAGAAAACAGAATCAGAGTGAATAAAGCATATATTCATGATGCTTTATCTTTTCTTAAAGTGTTGACTGTCATGATCAGGATTTGAGACCACACAATGGTAAATAACAAATTTTCAATTTCATTTAAAACCATCTATTGATGCTTTAAAAAAAAATTCAGTCTCCTGAATGTACTTTGTACATTATTGTTACTTAAGGGGACATGTATCTAAGAATAAAGCACTTTTTTCATTTATTCAAAATCTACGCAGAAACATAAAAATGGAATTATGCACTACTCACTATAGATATTACTAGTAATCATAATGCATTAATGAAAAAATTCAGAACATTTGGTCATATAGGTATGTATTTAGCCTAAAAAGGCTTTGCCCAATTTATTCACAACACTATGAATGAGTAAAGTATTGTAAATTTTCCATGTTTAACATCCGTAACATTTAGACCAATAAAACTCACTTTGGATCATGAAGTAGTTTATCCACAACTTCAGATAGTTCATCCTCAGTAACTGTATCTATGTCAACGTTCAGGCCCATTCCCGAATTTTCAATCATTTTTAAATTGTAAAACTGATCTGCAAACAAAGGAGTTCCTAAAATTGGGACAGCGTTGAATACAGCCTCGGTCGTACCATGTATTCCTCCATGGGTGATAAATATACGTATGTTGGGATGACCTGAAAAGAAAGAATCATTAATCAAATTTATTTTTTTATTAGTTATGATGATTTTAGGACAAATTTAAAGAATATATTTACAATAATAACTTATTTAAATACCCTATAGTTTATTGAGAAGCATGAATGAAATTTTTATTCCCCTGTGATAATAACAATTTCTTTTATGTGTCTGTATCAGATCTTCCCTATTTTTTATTTTTTTTTTTAATAAGTTGTATTATTTTATTTCGATTTATGCATTTTGATGCAATTATACCCATTTCTAATTGCTTATGTGTTGATAAATGTAAAACATTGTTTTAGAAGTGATCTACGAGTATGCTATACTGTAATGATTTCTAGTAATAAATAAAATCTCCTTACATTCAAACACATTTTTATATCCAACTTAATAAAAAAAAATATTTATGTCATATGAAGATTTTCTCTCTATTCAGAACTATTGGATCCAATGAGGAATTAATTGTATTTTTTTTTATTTCTATATATTTTGAATATGAATTATTAACTTAGCCTGTATATGACCCTTATATGAAGAATTTTCTATTTCAATGGTGATTCCAGAAGTATTAAGTTAATTGGTTAAAGTTGAAACAAACAAATATGTTTTTTTTATTCCTCCTTACCCCCAATTTATTTATATTTATACAATATTTTATAGTATTTTTACCATGAACAGATCCATCATGTATTATTTCTTTTTTTTTTTTTATAAATAATTTGTACTCACTAAGTACCATGGCTTGAGGAAACCATTTGTCAATCTTAACATTGTCGGGCTTTCCTGGAAGTGTTTCATTTTCCCACTTCATCAAAACCCTTTGCTTCAATTTTCCAAATACAGACATAAAACTTGAAAGTAATTCTGGTTCCATGTTGTTCATTTTATAGTGGGAACCCCATGTAAAGAAAATTACTCCATCTTTTGATTCATTCATAAACTTTTCTAAATCCTGAAAAAAAAAAACATATAATTTTACCTTGAATTATCTCTAAGCAATGAGGAATGTTATAGCCATGATTAGCATTATGAATTTAGGATATTTGTTATATTTAAATAGCATTGATCGATAACATCATTGAGTGAGATGATGATCATTATACATGAAGCATGTACTTTTTTCATAAGGATAACTCAAAAAAAAATAACTTTGTTATGATCCCAATTATCCTAAGTTATCATATTTGGTTAGACAGATTAAAATACCTTGTTTTACTCACTTCAGGGAGTTTTCCTCCAGTTTTCACAGAGAGACCACCAAAATCTACAGTATTAGGAAGATAAGGGCGTGGGTAACTCAAGGAAAAGTGATTGTCTACTAAGAATAATGAAATATTATTCTGTATCTCTGTCATTGATGGTAGATTTTCAAATCCTGGATAGTTCTTAAAATATTCTTTTGTATATTTGTTCTGTAAAGTTAAGTCGACAAAATTAATGTTTTAAAAATTTTATTTACCAATCACTAATTTTATTTCATAGGTATAAACACTGACCATTAGCCAATTGCCGTATGTTTCATCAACTAGAATTTCTATGAAACTAATGAAAGTATTCTGCACCCTTTCCCAAAAACTCATGTGATCTGTGAGTGTTAATTTCATATTAGGAATATATGCCATTGGGTATGGATTTCCAGATACTGCTGAAATTCCAGGACTAATATATACGGTTACAATTGCTGCAACTGATGCTCCATACTTATGTGCTAATGCCAAAAATGGTTGTTGACAAAAAAATGCTTCTACTATTACTAAGTCAAATTTTGAATCCCTGTCTTTCAGAAATTCTTGAAACTTGGGCATGTTAAATACAGGTTCCAAAAACATACTGCATATCGGCCAAATACCTGTAATCTTTGTAATAACACTTAATCGTCTAATGTTTTGAACCCTTGGCATACCTGAAAATTAAATACATCGACTACAGATTTGTGACTTTCAAATAGACAAATATTAATAATAATTTATATTCATGAATTCTCCTAATACATACTGTATTCTTTATTTTATAAAATTCTTAAAATTTTATAAAATAAAGAAGAAAAAATGCAACTTTGAGGTTAATTGTCAAAAAAAAAATTATTTTTATTTTTTGGTGAGTTTTTCCTCTTGTTTCTTATTAATCTCTCTCTCTCTCTCTCTCTCTCTCTTGTATATCGTAGCCACCACGTATAATTAACATACTTGAAAAATTGCATTTTGTGAGTTACTTAGTTTTAGTAATTTATCAGGAGCATATTTGCTAAACAAAATCTAGGACTCAAAGAAGTTAAACTGCTGAGATGAAAAAAATATTTGGAAAGAGAAATTACAAGTAAAACGTAGAGCTCTTTTTTGGGCTCTTGAGAATTAGGTATATTCACATTCATTAGTGGTGGTGACTATATATATTCTAAATTGTTTGGAACTTCTAAATTCTATTTTAAAAAGGGAAATATTGCAGTTTTAATTTATCTGGTCTTTATTTATTATTCTTTTCTACCTTTGCTTGTATTTGCATTACAATATCAGAAAATCATTGTTTACATTTTCAAATCATAAAACCTCATATTTAATAATCTTATCTTCCTTTATTTCTTCTATAAGCATTTATAATAATACATTTTTATATAATTACCTAATTACTAGTATATAATATAAACATATTTTAAGATCAACTAGCTATCTCAGATTATTTTGAATAAATTTTATTGAGTTTGTTATGTAAAATTTCTTTGTATTCCTGCTTTTATCATATCTGATGTATTATTTCTTATTGATTCATTAATAGTTATCTTTCATTCTTAGTATGATTAGCAATAGTATTAATAAACTCATTTGCATCAATATAATTTAACTTTTCTTCCGAATATTGTAAAAGGATATTTAGGTATATGCTTAAATGTTTGAAGAAACAATAATGAAGAATTATTAAAAAGGAAAATATCTCAAGGGTTATATGAAGTGATTGGCATAGACTTGTATTGGCATTTTATAAAGGATAAATATGCAAACATTTATGTACTTAAAATGTCCTTGTTGAGGGCTAATGATATAATTAGTCAATCCATGTAATCGCTGTTTTATATGTATGTTTCTTATTTCAGCTTAATAATTTATATTATTAGTTGGTGTTTCAGTTAAAATAGTACTTACTAGTGACTTGATCTATCGTATTATCAAGAACAAAATCATTGTAATTAGGAATCGGTTCCTTCAGTGGAAAAGGGCTGACCATGGTGACATTATGGCCTTTTCTCGCTAATTCTTTTAATATAGGGATGTAGGCGTTGGTATGGCTAAAGGCGGGTAAAGGAAACAAACCCAGTATATTTGCACCATAAGCATCATGAAAAATTGAGCAGAATAGGACTATTAAAATCATCTTCGTCTTGGAGCTAACCTGAAATAATATTTGCATATTTTATTATATTTTTAAAATAAATCTTAATTTTTGCAAAGTATTTAGCTAGATTAGTTCATTATTTGTTAAAATGGTAAACAGTATCATTGTAAAATAATATCGTACAGAAATGAATCAACTAGTATTACTGTGATTCACTGTATACATCCTTTCTACTTCCTTGTACGAAGTAAAGGAAGTATTGTAATCGCGAACTAGTTTGACTAGTTTCGTCGTGACGTCTGTAGGTGCGTATCTCGCATAACTCTAAAACGATTAGCCGTAGAAAGTTCAAATTTTGTATTTAGGATTGCTGAAAAATCTAGTTGTGAACCTCTCTTTTTGGTCACTACATGATTACCAGAAGTGGTCCTTTACTTGAAGGTCATTATTGATATTCATCAAAAATTATATTAAAATATAATGCAATACTTCTCAAATTAGGTATATAAGACTTATTAATATAAATAACATAATAAATTTTGGTTAATATTGGCAAACCTGGAGTGGTAATTTACTTGAAGGTCATATTAGACTCATCAAAAATTATATCCGTAAATTGCATCCGTCTCTTTTCGGATGCGCTCGGTTATCCATTTAGGGTCTTGTGCTCCTCATAAAATACACTGTATCATTGCTAATACTGGTCCGATTTTGATGATTCTTTTTTTGTTTTTTAGATAATTTAATAACCTTTCATACAAATCTATACATAATTTAATATAAATTTCATGCTTTTTAAGTTACGCGCGTATAAAATATTCTTTTCGTCATAACTTTTTTTCCTGAACTTTTTCGTTGATATATTAAATACATGAAAAGTTATAGGCCTTTAAGGTGAAGACATTAGGCAAGTTTCACCAAAATCGTTGGAGCCGTTTACGAGAAAATTGTAAAATCCGTGATATAATAGCTACTTCCGGTTAATCCGATGCGCTGTATCTTTGCTAATACTGGTCCGATTTTGACGATTCTTTTATTATTTTATAGATAATTTAATTACCTGTCATACAATTCAGTACATAATTTACTATAAAATGCATACTTTTTGAGCTATACGCAAATAAAATATTCTTTTCATCATAACTTTTTTCCCTGCATTTCCTCGATGATAAACTATATAAATGAAAAGTTAAAGGCTTTATGAAGAATAATTTAGCCAATTTTCATCAAAATCGTTAAAGCCTTTTTCGAGAAAATTGTAAAAAAGTGTAAAATCGATTATATAAAGTGGCACTTCCGGTTAGTCGATTTTGAAGAAAAAGTTGCTATAACATCACATGCATGTGCCTCTCTTAAATACGTAATTTCAGTATCGTACAACTTTTCATTTTTGAGCTAGATTGTTCACAGACACACAGATACACGGACACAGACACACATACCATTTTGCGAGAGTTGGTTATTTGGATTCAGGGTACCTTAAAAGATGTATTTTATTTGAAAACTCGAATTCGAAAATTTTCACGATCGCAATACTTCCCCTTATTATATACTTCGTATATAGCTAAGGGAAAGTAAAATATAATGTAAAACATCTCAAATTTGTTAAATAGGACTTTTATATCAATATGTATTTACTAGATTTTGATTAAAATAGGTGGGCCAAAAAAGGTACTTTACATCAAAAATTATATTAAAATTAAATACAGAAATCATATGGTTCGGTAATAAAGATTACAAAAGCGATTTTGTTTCCACTCCAATAAAACATTTTTATTACTTGATTTAAGTGTTAAAATTGAGTGTAAAATACTGGTTCTCCATCCATTTGTGGGATGATCAAGTTTGCAGCAGGAGAATAAGATATAAGTTAAGTGGGTTCTTCCGCTTAAAATTTCGAAACTGTCGATTTACAATGCTTTGTCTAGTGATATTGACAGTTCTAATGTTGTTACGGAACACGAAGAAATTTCTTGGAAACTAGTTATCTACTGAAAGAAAACGACACATAATAACAGAATGAGACCTCCAGAAACCGGAGTAAGTGTGTGTCAATAGATGAATGTCGCGACGCCGATTGTCGTTTTTGAGATATTGCAATCTTCGTAAACAAATAACCAATTCAGGATCACTTTTTGAGCCACTGATTTATAGTTTAATAGGCGTACTAGGAAGTCATGTGTTGTCCACATCAGAAATTTAATGTTCAATAATGAACCTCTGTAATTGATCCAGAAAGAAAAAAAATTCAACCCCTCTAAAATTTGAAGTTTTAGGTTTCAAGATAAGTAAAATACAAAAATCTAATTTTAAAAATCCGTCTTCGGCGAAGACGTAAGTGAGTGTCATTACATAAATGTGATATTCCTTTGATCCAAAGAAATTATTGAAGTTTGAACGAAAATGAAAACAGCAGTGTACAACACTGAATATGGGATCAAAGGGTTGGGGAGAGGTGGTGCCTTTGCACAGGGTTGACCTATACACGGGTCCTTGTCAGGGGAGTAGACCTGTGAAGCTTAGGATAAGTTCTCTACTTATGTACTGAGGACGATGTAAGCCCAAGATCATCCGTACGTAGTGAAGAACCACATCCTGCTCTCGACTATACACGGCGGATCTAGACTAGAAAGTCAATAAACATTACTGGTGGTGGGCAGCAGAACTAATCAGTACTGGAATGGACCCGAAAACTATATTAGCTGGTTGGGTCCCTATTCAGACATCACTAGGCTAAGCCGAAGAACTGCGAGAAAATAAACCAGGGGTGCCCAAAGCACGCTGGAGGTTTCGGGATTCGCAAACGGCCGGTTAGTAGGTTTTTAAATTTTTGTATTCATAATTTTTTTATTCTTAATAATATAATATTCTTAAAGACTGAAATAACTTCGAGTTAGTGATAATTAACGATTAGCAAGTAGTTTGTACATGGTTATTCCTTACATAAAGTTTTATTGGATAAATAATAGTTACTAACTCATTTTATTGTGTAGGTATTATTCTCGAAATTTACTGAAGGGGGAAAAATATATTTAAAAAACAAGCGCCTATACTATATAGAAATGATTATTTCGAAGGTGACAGAATATAGGAGGGGTGGGTGATACAGTTGTAGTACGCGTTATAAAAAGGTTGGGCACTCCTGAAATAAGTGTTGCTGAAGTCGAAGGTAACTGGCCGAAAGGCGCAAAATAGTATCCAAACATCCTTCACGATGGTTTGGAAAACATGTTTCCTCGGAAGAAACAATACTTTCCAATATCGTTCAAATCGGACCGAGTGAACGAGGTGTCTCTGTTGCGGAATCCTCCCGGCCGAGTGGAGCATCTGGGGCCAGCATTCCCATGGAGCTTGAAACATGGTAGACTGAATGTTCGCTAATATTTCTGAATAAATCTTCCGCCCTCCTACATGCTACTCCAGAGCAAGGAAAGCAACCTCCATACCGGATCTAGTTTTCGTCTCGAATAACCTAGTAGCCATCGCTAAAAGGAAAGTTTTGAGAGGATAGACCGACCGAAATTGTTCCCGCTTCCCCGTTAACGGTGGCACCTGTGGCTGTTCCATTGGTGTATATCCGGATCCAAGAGGTAGAGGAGTATATTTCATAAAGCATCTTCAGAGAGAGAGAGATCTTATTAATTCGGGTTCGAGGGGCTCCTTTCTTTTTATACCAGAAACTATAAATCTATCTGTATATGAGAACTTCTCACTGGAATTTGATAGAAGATCTTACTTTATTTTTGTTACGTTTTTAATTAAACTATTGGTTTACTAATTTACAACCTAAATTACTCTCATTGTAAAAATCTGTGAACTTTATTTGAGAATACTGGGAGAACTTTCTTATTTAAAATATTAATCGAATGCCACATAATAGTCGACATTAATGTACACAATGAATGAAAGGGCGAAAACTTATCTTATTGTTGCCTTCGACACTCGGTGCTGGATGGTCTAGGTTTCTCTCTCCTGCATCGGTCTCCTATTCTCCATTCTAGCTCAAACTCCGTCTCTCGATGGACTGCTCCTCTGTACCCTCTGCGTACCTCCGTCTTCTGGATTCTCCCTAGATCTCTACTCTTCCACATCCTCCCAAGAACTATCCCTTATTCCTCTGTCTGTTCTCCGCTTTTTCCCCTTCTACTTTTTGAAAAGATCCATTTTGTTGCCATTCTCCTATTGGGACATCTTATTGGTTGATGCTATAAGAATTGTTGAAAAGGTCTTGGAAATGTTTGAGCCATTTTTCCTATTCTTCTTATTTTCTGTATCCTTGGGCGGTAGATCTTATTACACCTGGTCGACCGGGTTTATCTCTAGTTTTATCTTTTTGACGGTTTAGCGGCACCCTCGAACTGCACCCTCCCCCCCCCCCTCCTCCCTCTCCGCCTTCCAGGTAGAGACCTCAAGGATTCCGAACCCACTTTCTTTGTTTGAAAATGCAATTTATTTACGTTAATATTGACTGAACTAGGAGGCATCATTATTTAATTTATCCATATTTAATTACTATTATTTAATCTTAATGATTTCCTTCAATCCCAGTATTCTCAATAAATAACATTTGTAAATAAATAACCACGCACTGAAAGATCGTGTAGGTCAAAGGATATGAAACCGTACCAAAAGGCAGAGCTTCCTCAAAACAAAACATACTCAATAAAAGCAGAACTTCAGATTCTAACCTTTGGTTAAGATGACCCGTTTCACTATTTTCTAACAAAGCACTTACATCAAGAAATAAAAATTTATTTCGAAATCGTGAAAACGTATAGAATCATTACAAATAAATGCATCTTTCAAATTCTTCTGCTTATTTTGAAGATGATAATTTCAAACTCACACTTACATCTTAGAGAAAAAAAAATATCTAAATGTAAAGGTGTGTGAAGTGCTAATTGAATTATGATGCAACTAAGAATTCAAAAAATTATCACCTCATTGTGAAGAATATTACACTATTTCCTTCAAGAATAAATATCAGTAATATTTAATTTTCTATTTGACGTAAAAAAATATTACATAATTGAAGAGTATGTCCTTGAAAATAATAAAGAAATGTTGTAATTGGATTTGAAATTTTGTCAAAGCTTTTCAAATTCGCACCACTGGATGTTTACCCCATGCGAAATGCTTTACGACGAGTTCTTAAAAAATTTAAATCAATCAAATTATATAATACTATTATTAACGATAATACGGCTTAGCGAACTATGAAATTCGATCCTAACACCACCACCATTTTCCATTGTCTACCTCAACGAAACTTCATCTCACATCAAACATATATTGACCAATTAAACTTCATTGTTTACATAATCTAGAACGATAAATAAAATTACAAAAGTCATTGATTAAGTAATAAAAATTTATAGTTTAAAATTTAATTCTGTTTTATTATATCGATATTAATGTAATTTTTAATACTTACTCTACTAAACGGTACGGTTTAATTTCTTTTCATAGAATTTATCAGCTCGTCGGCGTCTGAAATATAACAAATAGTTTGGTAAAAAGGTGGAAATGTAAATTTTAATATTTCTATAAATAAAAAATAAAATCACACTAAAATTAAACTTAGTCGGTAAATAAATAGATAAAACGTTTATTTGAAGAATTTAACACCAACTTTTTAGGTCTGAAATGGCTAGGAGTCAAAATAATTTTTAATACAATAAATTTAATGAATGTATATTAATATCGTAAATGACCGTATGAAATATAGTAATGCAGCTATGTAAGTAAACCGTAATTTAGCTTTAACAAAAGTTAACAGAAAAATTATAATAATAAAATAAAATATAAACTCAATATGCATTTAATTATTATAAGTATATATTATAATTTATAAATACATCCATATGTAATTTATAATTGTATAAATTATTATAAATGCAGAAATGATCATAGATTTACTGTACTTGATGGGAGAAAATGGGGCAAGTATTTGTTGCGTACAAATCTCAGTGTAAAGCAATTTAATTAATTTAAAGCAGTTTTAAAAAATGTAATTATCTCATAGCAAGAATAAACAATTGTTTTCCTACCGTTTTAGTTATGAAGTTGAAAACGTTTTTTAAAACAAAACCTCATGTATCACCCATTAAATCCATCTATGTGAATAGGCTAGAAAAAATAATTCAAAATTAATGTAAATCCCAAAAGCTGTTCCAACAGAATATTTCGCAATTTGTCTCGTAATGTGCTAACAGAACGGAATGAGTTGCAATGTCTTTCTCCCACTTGTATTTCAAGGTTCCTGGTTACGTCTCATGGTCATCTCGCATCTTGGGCGGTTTGGACAGAAGCGCAAAACGAATCGTAATGTTGCATCACGTTTGATTTATATTAAAATATTCTTAAATACTTCAGATTACGATCTGCTGTGAGCAATGTTTTATGATTTATTTTTAAATATTTTCAAAAATAACTACATAAAAAGTAGTTATAAATAAATCTATAAAACCACATTACTTGCCCTATTTTTGTTTTGTTTATTTAATAAATTATTTTAATTATTACAATTTATTTTATTACTTTCAAACCTTTCTAAAACATTTATAACATCTATTAATGTACATATAAATTGCGCTTAACGAACTGATTTAAGCTGACAAACATAAAACTTGAACAAGAGGTTTTGAGGAAAATATGCATCACGTCAATCGAGAAAAATATAACAACATCACGCAATAAACCAAATTTATGTGCTCTTGTGTTTTAGATCCACTTACTTATGCAATTTTTTTTAATAATTAAAATTTAGGAAGTCTAATTATCATTTCCTATTACCAATTGTTGGGTTTATAAAAGAAAAGAACAGTTACTTTATTAGTACACGTAGCAAAAACAAATAGAAAATATTTTGTTTGAGATGTGAGCTACCAAGAATGTGGCGAGAAGTGTAGAGGTTAGGAGCACACGTTGTACATTACCTCGCTGCTCCTGTGAAAGTATTTTTTACAACAGCTAATTTAGCGTTCAATCGTTAATTTAATTTCCAATTTATTTTCTGTGTGTCAATACACTTGTTGAAAAGAAATAAATTACTTTTCATTTCCCAAATGAAATGGAACTACCTGCTGCCTGCTTTTATCTGAAGTAGCCACAAAAAAACAGAAAGCGTTTCTACTTGTAACGGGTATTTTGGTTACTAAAGGAAATTAGAGAAGTAAGTGTGCATAAAATCTTTAACAATCATAATTTTATTTTTGTGGATTCCCATGCTTTTTATTTATTTATTTTTTTTCTTTTAATTAATAAAGATAAAATGAAATATTTGAACGAAAAATTTTCTTTCTTTTTTCTTTCTATTCCTCATTGTACAGCCTTTTCCGGGTGTTTCTTATTGGCCGCTAGTACTTTCTTAAAATCCTACTATTTTAATTTTTTTTTTTTTTTTATATAATCCCTTACACCTTAATCCTTATACTTTAATTACACCGGATGATTTAAAAAAATATATATATTTAAACGGGAAGGCATTAAAAGGGCTAGTTGTATACAGCGTTATTAGTATTTGGGAAATAAAGAGCAATATAAAGACGATTGACATGTTTCCAGCAAATGTTTGCACAGTGAGAATTGTGTCTTTAAACGATTAGTGTGGTCAAATAAGCCCAAAACTTGTTACATAGGAGGGAAAAATCCCGAAGTTTTGAAACTCGGCAAGCTTGCTCATACGAGTACCCTGTAACATATGCTGTAAGTCCCCAAGGGTGAGGGAAGGGGGTTTTAAAAGTCATTTAAGAATCTCTAAATTTTCAAGATATATTGAGTTACACCGAAACCTTATTGTACGAACGAGGCCAAAATTCGTTCCGAGTACTGTAATTAATGAGACTCCTTATTTTGATTTTTTCTATACGGACAAACTATTTTTTTTGGAATATAACAACTCAATAATCAAGTAAATTTTATTTTAAATGCTTAAACAAATTGTATAAATGGGATGCTGTGGCGACGATGGCAGGGATGGCCTTAGTTTGAGTTATGGTCGGAGGAAATGGGTAAGATTAAGAGGCGCAAAAATGTTTTCCACTTAGGGCGCCAGAAAACCTAGAGCCGCCCTTGATGATAGATCCGATAAGGTATTATCAAATTTTAGGCCTGCAGTATGGGTAGTGTTACTTAAACTCGTTACTTGAGTATAAGTAATACCAATGGCAAAAGCACGTCTTTGAAATGTGGATATTTTCTATCGTTCGGACATCTCTCAATCTCAGGTTCACAACGTTTCAAAGTGTTATCCTCATTCGGGTAATTTATTAGTTATTTAAGATTACGGATACTAAGCGATATTGTTGTGATAAAAATATATAAAAAAAGAGAGAGAAGGAATATATATTTTAATATTAAAAAACTTTGGAGTGTTGGCAGTGCGTTTCTTTGCAAATACTGTCATGTCCTATTAATCGTACATCTATTAACGTAATGTATTTTTTTTTTTGTTACAAACCTCAATTAACAATAAATATAATGATAGTTCATTATAACCTGATTTTTTTTCTCAAAATATAGATAGATAGATAGATAGATAGATAAAAGAACTTTATTCTGGGACTAATAAAACAGTATAATTATCTGGCCATAAGAATACAAAATGCAGATCAGTTAATTTTTACAATATCTTCAGTAAAATAAATAAGCAAATAAATAAGTTTTTTTATCGAAAAATATAATTAATTTGAACAAAACAAAAAAAAGAGAAAAAAAAACAAGAAAAAAGTAAAGAAAAACAGAGAAAATGAAAAATAATAAATTGATTAGCAAAGTTGAAGTTTGTACATTAAAAAACTATTATTCACTTCTGATCCAGATGTTAATCCTAAACTGAAATTTCGCAATTAGAGAGCATCGTTTTGAAGAGAAAGAAGGTGTTGGAAAAGGAGGGATTTGAATGAGGATAGAGAAGAAGCATGGCGGATATTAGAAGGAAAGGAATTCCAAAGGATAGAGGAGCGGGCGAGAAAGGAGCGTTCGAATGTTTTGGTTCTGTGGGAGGGGGAATGGAGGTCAGAAAGGCGAGATCTCGTTTACAGTGCGTGGACTGAGGATTTGAATTGTAGGAGTGGTGATAGTTTGGTATAGAAAAGATCCGAGGAAATATTGTCTACAGTTGCAGGGGAAGAGCCACTTTAACTCGTCGTAAAGGTGCGACACATGGGCCCGTCTCGAGGTGCCGAAAACAAATCTTAAAAAGCAGTTCATGATCCGCTTCAATCTGTCCCCGAGCACTTTCGAGAGGCCCCCGTATACCATACATCCTTAGTCAAGGGGAGGAAAGATAATAGAGGACACAAGGAGTTTGCGGGTAGGTTGTGGAAGAAGATGTCGTGAAGGATGGAATAATTTAAGGGTACTCATTGACCGTCGGGAAATTTGGGCGATGTGGGGTTTCCAGGAAAGGGTTTGGTCGATAGTAATACCCAAGTTTTTAATTAAGGAGCTGAACGTGATGGGGTGATCATTTAGGATTAAAGTAGGAAAGGTGTCATTGTATATTTTGTATTTACACAAAATTATATTAAATTTCCAAAATATTAACGAATTCTGCTTGAGATCTTCAAAAAGTATAATTTTTTAATATAAATTTTAAGATTTTAAAGTTATTTATCATGTAAAAGTAGTCGCCTAAGGATTTAATGTAGATGATGGTTGGGGTGATGACAAAATAATATGTACACTAAAGATTTACTATTTTGTGTAAGCAGGCGTTTCGGCCTGTGTTGTAATCCTTCTTCAGACAGAAGCTAAGCAGCCAGCTAAACGTAGCCAACAGAATTAAAATATATTTTATTTATTATCAATAATATTTTTCACAATTTTTTATAAATTTGGTATTCATAAGTAGTGAACGGATTTTTATGTTACTGCAAATTTTATTCGCTTGAGTGTGACGCCTTTAAAACCGATTATCTACCCGATTCGTTATCTATGAAAATCTAATATTGCAGAAAATTGCACGGTTCGCTCTTTTTGGGCTAAATTTCACGATTTTGAATTTTGTTATATAAAATTGCGTATTTTGTTTTTTTAGAACGAAATTCGGTTGTTTCTATTTTAATTGTATAAAATTAAAACACATTTTCAAATTTTAATAAAGTTTCAAAAACATTATTTTATATTAAAAACTCCCGGACAAAAGTATCGCACTTGTGTTTCTTCTATCTCTAAAATCATGCCACAGTCCCATTCAGATAAACTTTTATTTGATTACAGATAAGTTAGGTATGATGAACTGTTTACCTAACTCTTGGTTACCTATGTAAGCAAGAGTTAATACCTCAGGAATGATCAATTCTCAATTTCATATTTTTGTAACTTTCATATTTTTCCTTGGGTGATTAATTTCTCTTTCAGTTAATCGTATATTTTTACTTTCCCTTGCCTATATATGAAATATGTATAAAGTAAGGTGAAGTATTGGGATCGTGAAAATTTTCTAATTCGAGCTTTAAAAGGAAATACACGTTATAAGGCCCCCTGAATCCAAATATCCAAGTCTCGCAAAATGGTCTGTGTGTTTCTGTATCTGTATGTCTGAGTATATGTGAACAGCATAGCTCAAAAACGAAAGGTTGTACGAAACTGAAATTGCGTATTTATTAAGGTAGGTGTATGTCTGCAATGTATGTCTCAATCGACTTACCTGAAGTGCCACTTTATATCATTGATTTTACACTTTTTTACAATTTTCTCGAAAACGGCTCCAACGATTTTAATAAAAATTTGTCTTAAAGCCCATTAACTTTTCATATATGTAGTACATCACCAAGGAAATGCAGTGAAAAAAATTTAAACTATAAGAAAATTTTATTTGTGCATAACTCAAAAAGTATACATTTTATGGTAAGTAATGTATGCAGTCATATGAAAAGGTAATTAAATTCTCTAAAACGTAATTAAAAAACATAAAACGAAATTATCGAAATCGGACCAGTATTTGCAAAGATACAGCGTAACATGCATGTGATCTCTGAAATAACTTATCTCTTACCAATAGAAACGCACACCGGCAAAGTTTCAAATAGTTGGGGGGACAAAAGTAAGATTTTAAATAATCTTCAGACATTGTTTTGAGCGTCAGTATGTTTTAATAAAGATAAGGTTTTCTCATCTATTTGAAGGATGTCTAAATGTAAGTGTATATATTTATTTTTTTCTCATGAAATGTGCCCTCTCGTTTACTTTTAATAGCTCACCCATTACCGCTGGATGACATTCATCTTAGAGATGGGTTGTAACGTATCAATCTGATACTTTGTTACTAATACCAACAAGTAACAGGTATGCTAAAATATGACAAACTGAAAGTATTAGGTACTTTCAGTCCCAGCAAAGATCAAAATTCATTGTCTGTAATTTCGAAAGAAAAAATTGGCCAATGACAGAATTCAACCTATACAATAAATTATTTATTTTGACTTGATTTCATGAAATTTGTTAATAGTCAATATATTGAAAAGTTGACCTAAGACTAAGAAGGTGTAGTCGTATAATTAAGTAATCTTATAATTATTTACTGTCAGTCAAAAAGTATGTTGAGCAAATATATGAAACAAAAATATCATTTCAATCTATAATAAATAATATCACAAAATTTTATCATCCACTTACAGTGTAGGCTAATTTATAAATATTTATGATATTTAAAGAGAAAAGAAAGTGTTGGCTGTAGAGTCGATTTTGACTCGATTATTCAAACTATTGCAAAAAATAAAGCAAGAACACCACTCTTCTTGCCTTATTTTTTGAGTACCTATTTCACTTCTTTCCTTATGTAGTGGATAATCGTAAATAAAAAAAAAATTCAAGCTCCATTAGTTTTGTTATGAACATTGTAGTCTTGTTAATACGGTGTAGTTATTAGTTTCGCTTTTATCTATATATTAATATTATTGAAAAAAATAAAATATGTGAATTATTGAGTAGGAGAGGACCCGCTTTATTATTTTACGGAGGACCTGTCTGGAACAGGTCCAAGCTGCTGCAGAAGTATCAGGTAACAACGCTGTATCTAGGACATCGTCATCATCATCATCGTCAGAACATCCAGCTACCTTGGATGTTTCTCCGTCCTTATTAAGCGCTGCTAATTGATTCTTCTGTACCTGATACGGCTCTGCCGCCCAACGACTTTGATTGGTACTATGTCTCAGTTAAACACTGCTACCTAATTCTTCTATGCGAACCTGATACAGCTGTACCGCCCAACGACTTTGGTTGGTACTCAGTCCAGTTAAGCGTTGCTACCTGATACTTCTGTTGCAGCTTTCGTCAGAAAAATTATAAATATACAAAGATAAGAATTTATATTTATAGTAGAATTTATTATAAGTAGTTACACATATATATATATATATATATATATATATATATATATATATGTGTGTGTGTGTGTGTAACTACTTATAATAAATTCTACTATAAATATAAATTCTTATCTATGTATATTTATAATTTTTCTGACGAAAGCTGCAACAGATATATAAGTATCAGGTATATAAGTTTCAACTCTGAATCATGTTTCAACTCATTATTTATATCACTTTTATATCCTCCAATCATGAAATTCTCTTTAGTTGTGAGTAATTTCTTTACGTTGTTTTAATTCTGGATTGTTTCATTATTTTAATATTTTAATTTTTCTTTCTTTTTTTGTTTTTTCTTTTCATTTTGTTGTCAGTACAATTAAAAGCATAATTATCAAATGAAAGTGGTACTGAATTATTTTGCAATGATTTATTAAGGCGGTTGAAATATAATAATAGAATTTTAAATCATTCGAAAGTGTAAATTAGGATCAGGATGAGGCTCAGTATAATGCAAATGTTATCACCATAAGCATCAGACAAAAAAAATTAATTAATAAATAAAATTATTACTGGATTAAATCACCGTTTGTATATTTCTAAAATTTATGTTTCTTTAATATCTAATAAATTCATGTTTGTCGCCCATCAACAAGAATGATTTTGTTTTCTATTCAAAAAGTTTTATACACTGAATTTATAATTGTCTTTATAAAAATTGAATTTGTAAATATCGTTTGAAATAGATAGCACTATTTCGAATAACAAATAGCTGCCCCAGTCAGCGGTATTTAAGGTAGGTTATTTCTCTGAACAGTGTCCGGACAGTTTTATTAATGCTTTAGTTTCTGTTTTTCTATCGCGTTCAGAACATAAAAAAAAAATAATAATTAACAATGTCTCTAAGAAAACCCCGAGGAAATTTGGGTCCCAGAACAAATCTTCGTTTTATCCTCGTGCATTAGAGCCATTTCTGGCTATAATTTCATCTTCATTTTACAATTTTTTATATAAAAAAAGCATAATTATCAAATAAAAGTGATGCTTACCGCTCTCCTAAAAGCTTAAGCGTGTCAACTGTTAGTATATCTTCACGGCAGGAAGATTACTGTGACCCCTCCTACAATGCTTCTACATTGAATGATCTTATCAACGGGAGAGATCTACGCAGTGACTTACGTTCTAACGGATTGGTCTAGTTGTGAGGCCTGATGGCTTTTATCTACTGATAAGATAAGGAATGAGTAACTGAACAAGTGCAGAAAAGTAAATAAATACTAGTATTATTGCAACGCTATGTTTTTAAGATATTACTGCACCAACTATTGGCTGAAGAAATATCATCAGAAACATTGTAAGCCATTCGAGGAAAATGCAGTATGAATTGAGATTAAATTGGTACTAACAAATGATGAGTCCCTGATACTTTTTTTTCTTGGGGAAAAACAATATTCTTTAATTATTTTTTTATTCAAATTGATAATTTAGAAAATAAAGAATGCACTGCTTGATTTAAATAACATGAAGATAACAAAAATCATTATCAGTTCAATTCGAATTTCAAATCTACAAAATTGGATACAATTGTAATTTTAAAAACACAGTATTTATTTGTGATATGAAAAAAAATTATAAAGTATTTTTAAACTGTCTACAAAAGGTATTTCATCACTCATATCTCCAATCCTTATCATTATAAATCGCAATTAATGTAAAAAGAAAAAAGTGATTACTATTATGTAATGATTAGCATGGAGATAAACAAAAAACAACACTCGATTGAATAAAACAAATTGAAGAAACACTCAAAAATATTATTGATCGTTGCCCTGATTACTCTCCTCTCCTTTTCCCCTCTCCCCACACACACACCTGTATCAACATTCTTCCGTCCCTCTCTGGCTTTCAATTTCGAGTACGTAGAATAATTTCACATGACTATTTTGTCCCTTCCTTATCATGCCCCAGACATGGAATACTCGCATGTCTGTCTCATTTTGTTTACTGAGTATGTACGATACCTTTTTTTTTTTTATTGGGGTTTAACGTCCTTTTCTATCCTATTAAGTCAATCAGGACGGGTGTATGTACGATACCGTGTGTAAGATACTGATGAGTACCAGGTATTAATGGATAAATCAGGCGAGTAGCCGCTATATCCCATACTGACTCCCTTGAACTAAGAACATGAATATCGAAAACAAATTTCGATAGTTTTTGAATATATGGAAATAGTAAAAAAAATACATCAAAATTTCGATATATCCCGGCTTCGGCATAAAGAGGATGACTCCATCATTGTACCGCAGTCAGCCACTGGTCCATCAGCTTGGGGAAACAATTACACTGACACTCACTCAGTACACTAATACTGCATTCGCCCCCACTCTACACAGATAAAGGTCACTAACAGAACACACACACCCCAGAGCTACCTTACCTAGGAAGCCATCTTGGATAGAGCAGCAGATCAGGAAGTTCCAAAAGGGCAGCCCTGCCCATCTTACTTGGGCCAGTTGGCTAATAATCTACTCACTTTAAATTCCTAATATCACGAATTTTGCAACAAGGAAAGCTGAATGGATTTAACAGAAACGGCTTAATGTCCCACTAATCGAACTCAAAATAGGACAATGAAATGTATTATCTTTGTATAGACCGAGCTTAACATCAGCTCCTAACACAACTGGACCACTATGATGTTGATATGGTAACAATCCAGGAAATAAGATGGACAGGTCAAGGAGCCTTAACAAGAAGAGCCATACCATCTTTTATAGCTGTGATGTAAGGGAACATACATTTGGAATTGGTTTCATTCTAAGCTAGAAGATGAGCCAGCTAGTCATTGAATATAAACCGCTAAGCCCTAGGATCTGCTATCTCCGAATAATTGGAAAATTCCATATTTACAGCATGATTAGTGTCCATGCCCCGACTGAACCATTTAGGGATGATGAAAAAAATGTTTTTTATAACAGATTAAAAAAACGCTTTCACTCCTGCCCACGAGCTGATGTTAAAATTATTCTGGGCAGTTTAGTCATAATGCGCAAGTAGGAAATGGGAGAGAATACTTACCTACAACTGGTATACATAGCATCCATGACCACACAAATTACAATGGAGGATTTTGCTACTTCGAAAGGATCGTGGTCGATAACACTATGTTTCCAAGCAAAGGTATTCACTTAGCAACAGGGCACTCCAACAATGGATTCACATGTAACCAAATAAATCATTTGTTAATGAGCAGTCCTCATATCACTAATTTGATGGATATAAGGGTCTATGGAGGCGCCAATATTGATTCTGATCATTTCCTCACAATCCCTAGGGTAAGAGCAAGGATTTCAAACATCAGAAATCCACGTGGAGCGCAACCCCTAAAATCAAACTAATTCCTAATCAACCTATCAACCTAATTAGTCTTGGTTTGATGAAGAATGCCACAGAGTGACCAATAAGAAGAACCTTGCCTATAGATCAGTATTACAGGAGACACACAAGAAGATCACCCACCAGGTGAAAAAAAGAGCATAGGAATGCGAACACCTTCAACAAATGGAAAACCTTTGGAACAATAATGAAATAAGACAATTTAACCAGAAAATCATTTAAACCAAGAACAAATGCATGTTGAGACAACGAGAGAATCTGATCACAAACAGATTGCATTTTCTGGAACATTGGCGGAACTATTTTGATGTCCTCTTAAATGATGTGGCGGAAAAAGAGAGACAGGAAATAGAGATAGCTCCTGGAGAACTGGAACCGTCAGATATGGAAGACGTCTATGTAGCACCGGAACCGGAGGACTCCCTGCAGAATTGTTAAAGCATGGAGGAGAAGAATTAGTTAGATTCATCTATGTTGTTATAATGAATATCTGGAGGACAGAGGAAATCCCTTGGTTCAAAACAGTTATCTGCCCTATTTAGAAAAAAGGAGGTATGCTTGACTCCCATAACTATCAAGATATAGCCCTCTTGTCTTGCGCTTATAAACTGCTAAAAAAAAACTGCTCCCATTTGTTGAGCAGAACATTGGTACAAACAGTACCAAACAGGGTTCATGAGAGGAGAGTCAATGATAGATCAGATATTCTCCATCAGAAATATCCTAGAAAGATGCAGGAAGCATAATATCCAAACACACCTCCTGTTCATCGACTTTTGGCAAACCCATGATAGTATAAAAAGATATATTCAGAGTGATATGACTGATAGCTTTGAAACCCACTAAGAGCTGAGGTAGGCATTGTTGCATATTTACTGTTTAATTTGACTCTCAAAAATGCAGAAAATCTGGGATACAGGTTGGTAGAATAATATTTAACAAAACTACTATGATTCTGGTGTCCGCAGATGACATAGATATTATTGGATGAACCCCTACTGATTAGAAAAATATCTTCCTCTGTCTTCAGATAGCAGCATCTAGAATCAATCTGGAAGTGAATTAAGAAAAAACAAGATACATGCATGCAGAACCACGACTTGATGGACACGAGCTACAGCACTTTGTGGCCGGATGTTGTTCGTTACGAAAGGTGAATGAGTTTATTTATCTTGGTTCACAAGTAAACTCAATCAACGAAATACAAGCTGAAATCTAATGGAGAATCATGACTGCAAATAAATATTATTTTAGACTACAAAAGTGCTTAAAGAGCAGGAAAATTTATCGGACCACTAAGGAGCAAATATATAAAACACTGATGACATAAGTGCTTACTTATGCCTCTGAATCTTGGACATTATCAATTAAACAGGAAGCTCTTCTCCTAAGGTTTGAAAAGAGAATTGTAAGAAGAATAACAGCCCAGAGCTAATTAAGCTTTAAGTCTGTTAGAGGCTCATTGATGTTTATATGAATCGTCACGACTTGAGTAAAATCCCAAATCAGGAGTTAAGCCATAGCTGAACACTAAAAGACCTATTCAAATTCCATTGGTGCAAAATGGAACCTAGAGAATATGCATCCAATGCTGAACTAGCGGGACTCTGCAGGAACCCATTTTTTTTATAAATTACTATTGTATATATTACAGAATCTTATTTCACATCAGTTTTTTTAAACATTTACAACTAGATAATTTAATTTTTTTTTTCATGGAAGTTATATTATTTATAGAATAGAGTTATTTATTTATAAATTTAACTCTAGGTTGAATTTAATATTTTTATGAGTCTGTCTTATTTTTTCCCTTAATTTTCATTGATTGTTCTTATTATGTATAAATTTTAAGTTATAAATGAAAAAGGTGACAAATCCAGTTATTATGAATATGAAAGCACTCTATTTTTTTTATTTTATTTTTTTTTTTTATATAGCCTCTTTCATTGCTATTGTTTGAGTCTTTATTATTATCGTACAAATATATTAAATTATAGAAACCAAAATAGGTTTATAAGCTGATGAAAGTAAATAACCAATATTAGTATTCACAGAGGAACATCTATGTAAACAAAAATAAAAAGGCTTTATTATTCTTTTAAATAAAATATATATAACTTATAAGTTACAATTAAAAAATGTATGAATTAAACCCTAGACCGAATACAATATTTTTATTTCAGTCCTTTTTACTTTTTTTGGTTTTTTTTTCATTTGATTTTTTCTTCTTTTTGAATAAATTGCATATACATTTCAGACTATAAAAAGAAATGGCTCCAAGCCCAATTATTATTGCTACAAAAAACGCGATAACATCAAGCAGCCAATTCTGATACCATGCTAGATCCAAAGAACCAGGCCGCAAATGGTGTGCGCCATTATGTCTAAGAACATATTCTACCCAGAAGATTGCATTGTCCAAAGTGTTCAGAGGCCTATCTTTGAATATCTTACTTTTCTTCACAGCATTTTCCTTGTATCTGAAACAAACACATTTTTTAACTTAAATTAACATATTTTATACACTAACCAGTTTTCAGAAATACCACCAGCATTAACATAAATAAGTTGGGAAAAAAGATTACTTCAATTTTTTTTTATGCTTCTATATTAGAGGCTCATTGATGTTTATATGAATCGTCATGACTTGAGTAAAATCCCAAATCAGGTGTTAAGCCATAGCTGAACACTAAAAGACCTATTCAAATTCAGCATTTAATTATTTTTTATAATCTCCTATATGCTTAGTGTATTCTTATTTTATTTTCCATAGTTTGAAACGTTCTTGGTATGTTGTTCCCGATTCTCCAAAGTTTTTCTTTTAGCTATGGCTCCTAGACCTTCCCTTTTTCTTGCTTAATGGGCTACTAACCTGCTATTTTGTTTCTAAAAATCCTCACTCGAATGAAATGAGATAAAGGCGTCCCTTTTTTCTAAATTTTGTAGCATTCATCAAATTTTTTGGAGGGTTTGAACAATGGCTATTGATTGGAGTTAAAAATCTCAGAATAAGTTAAGGTTTGTTTTTCAGGGATTGATCAGAGTGAATAAAGCATATATTTATGACGGTTTGTGTTTTTCCTAAAATGTTGACAGTCATGATCAGGATTTGAGACCACAAAATGGTAAATAACAAATTTTCAATTTCATTAAGCTTTAAGAAAAAAAAACGAGTTATTAATAAAAAGAAAATTCAATCTCCTGAATGTACTTTGTACATTATTGTTAATTAAGGAAACATGTACCTAAGAATAAAGCACTTTTTCATTTATTCGAAACCTACGTAGAAACATAAAAATGGAACTATGCAATACTAACTATAGATATTACTAGTAATCATAATGCATTAGTGCAAAAATTCAGCACATTTGGTTGTATAAGTATGTATTCAGCCTAAAAAGGCTTTGCCCAATTTATTCACAACACTGTGAATGAGTAATGTATTGTAAATTTTCCATGTTTAACATTCAGATTAATAAAGCTCACTTTGGATCATGAAGTAGTTTATCCACAACTTCAGATAGTTCCTTCTCAGTAACTGTATCTATATCAATGTTCAGGCCCATTCCTGAATTTTCAGCCATCTTTAAATTGTAAAACTGATCCCCAAACAAAGGAGTTCCTAAAATTGGGACAGCATTGAATACAGCCTCGGTCGTACCATGAATTCCTCCATGGGTGATAAATAAACGTATGTTTGGATGGCCTAAAAAGAAGGAATCATTAATCAAATTTATTTCTTTATTAGTTATAATGTTTTAGGGCAAATAATATATTTACAATAATAACTTATATAAATACCCTATAGTTTTATTGAGAAGCATGAAAGAAATTTTTATTACCTAGTGGTAGTAACAATTTCTTTTATGTGTCTGTTCCAGATCTAATCGATTTCTCTATAGTTTTAATAAGTTCTTTTTTATCTTGATTTATGGATTTAGATGTAATTATACCCATTTCTAATTGCTTATATATTGATAAATGCAAAATATTGTTTTAAAAGTGATCTACGAGTATGCTTTACAGTGATGATGATTTCTACTAATAATTTATGTGGGTTAATTTCTCCTAATTGATCCCCAACTAATTATTGTATGGAAAATAAATGTAAGGGTAAATGATTGTTAAAAAGATAATAGTTTTTTTTTTAATGTATATTTATTATAATTTATGTTTGTAAGTCTTATAGAGAACACAATACCTCTTGACAAACAGTTTTGAGGAGTCACTTCAGAAATACTGTATAAACTTTGTTATTCATTAAGCATACTAAAATATTTTGTAAAATTTAATTCTCTATTTTGCAATACTGTGAATTATTAAAATTTTATATAGTACGAAAATGACTCAGATGGTCAAAAAGCTCCAAACATTTAATATAAATTAATATTAGTTTGAGTTCGCTGCACTGAAAATTCTGGCCTAAATAGTTTATGTGGTATTGTCTAAATCAGCTTTCTTAATGATAAATTAATTATAAAACATAGAATAAATTAAAAAACACAAATTAGAAATATCTCCAATATTTTAAGGATCAAAACGATGTATATGTAATATTTTTTATCGCTCTACCCAATATGATTCAGCTTTATAAGTTTGATGATATAGGACCAATATCCAAAGAAATAACTTAAATATGTGATTATTTTGCATGTATTGTAACAATTGAAATACCTTATTATTAAAAGAAAAATGATCATTTTAAAAATTATAATAAAATAAATGTTAATCTGTTGAGTTAAAAAAAGAAATTGGCAACAATTAAAATTATTAATTTCATTAAGAAAACAATAAGAACAAAATAGAACAAGCTTAAGAAAAAGCATTTAAACAAATACAAATATAATCTCCTTACATTCAAACACATTTTTATATCCAAGCTAATAAAAATAAATATTTTTGTCATATGAAGAAGATTTTCTCTCTATTCAGAACTATTGGATCCAATTTAGGAATTAATTACATTTTTTTTATTTCTGTATATTTTGAATATGAATTATTAAATTAGCCTGTATATGACCCTTATATGAAGAATTTCCTATTCCAGTGGTGATTCCAGAAGTATTAAGTTAATTGGTTAAAGTTTAAACAAAAAAATATGTTTTTTTTATTCCTCCTTACACCCAATATATTTATATTTATAAGATATATCATAGTATTTTTGCCATGAACAGATCCATCATGTATTATTTCTTCTTTTTTATTTTTATAAATAATTTGTACTCACTAAGTACCATGGCTTGAGGAAACCACTTGTCAATCTTAACATTGTCGGGCTTTCCTGGAAGTGTTTCATTTTCCCACTTCATCAAAACCCTTTGCTTCAATTTTCCAAATACAGACATAAAACTTGAAAGTAATTCTGGTTCCATTTTGTTCATTTTATAATGGGAACCCCATGTAAAAAAAATTACACCATCTTTTGATTCATTCATAAACTTTTCTAAATCCTGAAAAAATAAATAAATAACATATAATTATACCTTATAAATCTCTAAAAAATGAGTAATGTTATAGCCATGATTAGCATTATGAATTTAAGATATTTTTTTTAAATTTAAATAGCATTGATCGATAAAATCATTAAGTAAGATGATGATCAATATACATGAAGCATGTACTCAAAAAAAGAAAAAAAGAACTTTGCTATGATCCCAATTATCCTAAAGCTATCATGTTTGTTTAGAGGGATTAAAAAATCTTGTTTTACTCACTTCCGGGAGTTTTCCTCCAGTTTTCACAGAGAGACCACCAAAATCTACAGTATTGGGAAGATAAGGGCGTGGATAGCTCAAGGAAAAGTGATTATCTACTAAGAATAATGAAATATTATTCTGTATCTCTGTCATTGATGGTAGATTTTCAAATCCTGGATAGTTTTTAAAATATTTCTTCGTATATTTGTTCTGTAATGTAATGTCGACAAAATGAATGTTAATATTTTATTTACCAATCACTAATTTTATTTCATAGGTATAAACACTGACCATTAACCAATTGCCATATGTTTCATCAACTAGAATTTCTATGAAACTAATGAAAGTATTCTGCACCCTTTCCCAAAAACTCATGTGATCTGTGAGTGTTAATTTCATATTAGGAATATATGCCATTGGGTATGGATTTCCAGATACTGCTGAAATTCCAGGACTAATATACACAGTTACTATTGCTGCAACTGATGCTCCATACTTATGTGCTAATGCCAAAAATGGTTGTTGACAAAAAAATGCTTCTACTATTACTAAGTCAAATTTTGAATCCTTGTCTTTCAGAAATTCTTGAAATTTGGGCATGTTAAATACAGGTTCCAAAAACATACTGCACATCGGCCAAAGACCTGTAATCTTTGTAATAACACTTAATCGTCTTATGTTCTGAACCCTCGGCGTATCTGAAAATTAAATACATCGACTACAGATTTGCGACTTTCAAATAGACAAATATTAATAATAATTTATATTCATAAATTCTCCTACTGCATATTGTATCCAATTCTTGAAATTTTATAAAATAAAGAAGAAAAAAATGCAACTTTGAGGTTAATTGTCAACAAAAAATTATTTTTTATTTTTTGGTGGGTTTTTCGTCTTGTTTCTCATTAATCTCTCTCTCTTGTACATATATCGTCACCACCACGTATAATTAACATATTTTAAAAATTGCATTTTGTGAATTCCTTAGATTTATTAATTTATCAGAAGCATATTTACTAAACAATATCTTATAAACACAAATCTAGGACTCAAAAAAGTTAAACTGCTGAGATGAAAAAAATATTTGGAAAGGGAAATTACAAGTAAAACGTTTTTGGGCTCTTGAGAAGTAGCTATATTCACATCCATTAGTGATGGTGACTATATATATTCTAAATTTCTTGGAACTTCTAAATTCTATTTTAAAAAGGGAAATATTGCAGTTTTAATTTATCTGGTCTTTATTTATTATTCTTTTCTACCTTTGCTTATATTTACATTACAATATCAGAAAATCATTGTTTACATTTTCAAATCATAAAACCTCATATTTAATAATCTTATCTTCCTTTATTTCTTCTATAAGCATTTATAATAATACATTTTTATATAATTATTTAATTACTAGTATATAATATAAACATTTCTTAAGATTAACTAGCTCTCTCGGACATTATTTTGTATAAATTGTATTGAGTTTGTTATGTAAAATCTCTTCTTATTCCGGCATTTATTCATTATTATTTATCATATCCGATGTATTATTTCTTATTGACTCATTAACAGTTATCTTTCATTCTTAATATAACTTGCAATAATATTAATAAAGTCATTTACATCAATATAATTAAACTTTTTTTCCAAATAAAGTAAGCTAAATGCATAAATTTGAGATACTTACAAAAAATATATATGAATATTGTAAAAGGGTATATAGGTATATACTTAAAAGTATATTAAGAAAAAAACAATAAAAGTATCGAAGAAACAATGATGAAGAATTATTAAAAAGGAAAATATATATCATGAAGTGATTGTGTAGACTTGTATTAGCAATTTATAAAGGATAAATATGCAAACATTTATGTACTTAAAATGTCCTTGTTGAGGGCTAATGATGTAATTAGTCAATCTACGTAATCGCTGTTTAATATGTATGTTTCTTATTTCAGCTTAATAATTTATATTATTAGTTAGTGTTTCAGTTAAAATAGTACTTACTCATGACTTGATCCATCGTATTATCAAGAACAATATCATTGTAATTAGGAATCGGTTCCTTCAGTGGAAAAGGGCTGACCATGGTGACATTATGGCCTTTTCTCGCTAATTCTTTTAATATGGGGATGTAGGCATTGGTATGGCTGAAGGCGGGTAAAGGAAACAAACCCAGTATATTTGCACCATAAGCATCATGAAAAATTGAGCAGAATAGAACTATTAAAATCATCTTCATCTTGGAGCTAATCTGAAATAATATTTGCATCTTTTATTATATTTTTAAAATAAATCTTAATTATTGCAAAGTATTCAGCTAGAATTAGTTCGTTATTTGTTAAAATGGTAAACAGTATCATTGTAAAATAATATCGTACAGAAATGAATCAACTTGTACTACAGTGTACTATTCACTGTATACATCCTTTTTACTTCCTTGTACGAAGTAAAGGAAGTATTGTAATCGCAAAATTTTCCGTTTTCACATTTTAACGGAAATATCCATTTTGACTAGTTTCGTCGACGTCTTTACGTACGTTCGTACGTGTGTATCTCGCATAACTCAAAATCGATTAGCCGTAGAATGTTAAAATCTTGTATTAAGAATTGATGAAAAATCTAGTTGTGAACCTCCCTTTTTAGACACTACATGATTACCAGAAGTGGTACTTACTTGAAGGTCATTATTGATTTTCATCAAAAATTATATCAAAATATAATGCAAAACTTCTCCAATTAGGTATATGAGACTTGCATGTTAATATAATAAATTTTGGTTAACATTGGCAGACCGGAAGTGGTACTTTACTTGAAGGTCATTATAGACTTTCATCAAAAATGATATTAAAATATAAAGCAAAACTTCTCAAATTTGGTAAATAGGACTTTTATATCAATATGAATGTATATACTAGATTTTGATTAAAACAGTTGACCCGAAAAGGGTACTTTACTTGAAGGTTATAATAAACTTGCATAAAAAATTATATTAAAATTAAATACAGAAATCATATAGTTCGGTAATAAAGGTTACAAACGCGATTTTGTTTCCATTCCAATTAAACGTTTTTATTACTTGTTTTAAGTGTTAAAATTGAGTGTAAAATACTGCTTTTTCTCCTCATTTGTGAGATGAACAAATCTGCAGCAGAAGAATAAGATATAAGTTAAGCGGGTTCTTCCGCTTAACTGTCGAAACTATCGATTTCCAATGCTTTATCTAGTGATATTGACAGTTCTAATGTTGTCAAGGAACACGAAGAAATGTCTTGGAAACTAGTTGCTACAGAAAGAAAACGACATATAATAACGGAATGAGTGTGTCTTTTTGTGTGTGTGTGTGAAATAATTGGATCCAAATTCTCAGGTCACCTCAAGACGATCCTTGGAATTCAACATTATCATCAGTGGAATTCAACATTACCATATATATTCTATTATCAGGCGTGAATCGACCCAGTGGGGTCGGGAGACTCTCCTGGAACTCACCCAGCCTCTATAAAGTGGTATCCTTAGTTGGGGAAAAAGACTGGCGGTTGAGCGTGACCTCGGCCAAATCTCTTCTTTACACAATCGTTGACCTGGAAACAGTACTGCCCTTACCAATAACCTAAGGCCCTCCAAGAGTTGAAGCGGTACAAGTTTTTTTTTTAATTGATAACTAATAAGAACGAAATTTTTATTTAAAAAAAAAATGATAAAATCAACTTTTTTTGCAGTTATGTTAGTGAGTGTCATTACTTAAATGTGATATTTCTTTGGTTCAAATACATGATTGAAGTTTAAAAGACAATGAAAACAGCAATGTAAAACACTGACTATGGGGTCAAGGGGTTGGGGAGAGGTGGTACCTTTGCAAAGGGTTGACCTGTACACTGGTCCTTGTACAGCCTCAGGGTCGTAGATCTGTGAAGCTTAGGATAAATTCTCTACTGGGACGCTGTACACCCAAGATCGTCAGAACCGCATCCTGCTCTCGACTATACACGGCGGATCGAGACTATAAAGTCAATAAACGTTACTGGTGGTGGGCAGCAGCAATCATCAGTACAGGAATGGACCCGAAAACTGTATTAGCTGGTTGGGTCTCTGTTCAGACATCACTAGGCTAAGCCGAAGAACTGTGAGAGAATAAATCAGAGGTGCCCAATGTGCCACACTGGAGGTTTCGGGATTCGCACACGGCCGGTAGGTTTTTAAATTTTTTTATTCATAATTTTGTTATTTTCAATAATATAGTTTTCTGAAAGAACAATATAAAATATAAATTTATGAAAAATATAAAAGCTAAAATAACTTCGAATTAGTGATAATTAACGATTAGAAAGTAGTTTTTACATGGTTATTCCTAACATAATTTTTTATTGGATAAATAATAGTTATTAACTCTTTTTATTGTATTGGTATTATTCTCGAAATTTACAAAAGGGTAAAAAATATCTGATGTGGACAACACATGACTTTCTTGTACGCCTATTAAACTATAAATCGATGGCTCAAAAAATGAGCCTGAATTTGGTTACTAGTTTCCGAAGATTGCAATATCTCAAAAACGGCACTCGACTTCGCAGTCTTGCTATATTTTATCTAGGTTGAGTTGAGCTTGATATCTATTTAGCTGCTAATATATTAGTCTATGTGTATAGGGATGCCATAGGGCAATCATTGAGGATGATTATCCCAAAATTATGTAAGATTATGAATAATTTTGAATTACTTACTTTGTCCTCTAAATTGGATACCTTTCCAAGGGCCTGATTTGTGGTTATCATTATTTTATAATTAACCAAGATAATGTTCCTACTTTTTAGTTTAATACTAATGCTAATCAAATTTACTGCTATCATACTTAATGAAATATATTCAAATTAATAATGGGCGTGGTTACTAAAGAACGACCTCCTTTCTAACATTTATCTTTATTCCTCAAAATTAAAATAATAAACTATTACAATAAAAGGTTAACCATGGAATGATTCAGCCAAGACTTAGCCATTAACTGTTCTAACATAAAGCCAAAACCTGTTCCAACAGAATATTTCGCAATTTGTCTCGTAATGTGCTTACAGAACGGAATGAGTTGCAATATCTTTCTCCCACTTGTATTTCAAGGTTTCTGGTTACGTCTCATGGTTATCTCGTATCTTGGGCGGTTTGGACAGAAGCGCAAAACGATTCGTAATGTTGCATCACGTTTGATATTAAAATATCCTTAAATAATCAAAGTTTACTATTTGTGTACTAAAGTTTACTACTAAGTTTACGATTTGCTCTGAGCAATGTTTTATGATTTATCCTTAAATGTTTTCTATAACATAGAAAGTAGTTATAAATAAATCCATAAAACCACATGAAAAATTATGTTTAGTAGTTTTTTATAATTACTTGCGCTTTTTTTTGTTTTGTTTATTTAATTCTATTCTGGAAGCGAGCAACTGAGAGAAAATTGAAAAACTGTGCATTTTTCACGAGAGCGGCAATGCATACAATAGATCTAAAAATCAAAATTATTCTTCCTTTTGCAATTCAAAATGATATCTCTACTGAGCTCAGTAGGAGAATATTTACAAACATATTTTGTAGAATTGTACTCATCATGTTCTTAAGTTGCCAGATTCACGCTGCTAAATATCGTATTGGTCGCTCATCCACATCCTTACCGACCAATTCTTGTTAATTTAAGACGGGCAAGCAATGTAGAACATAACAAAAAATTAAAACATAAAATCATAATTTAAATGATTTTTAACTTCTCTTGTTTCGATCTATCACTTATGTGCCAATAAAAAATGTGAAAAAAATTATTTCTACTCATTCATTAGCGTTTAAAACATGCCAAAAGCGTGAATGAATATAGACCAATTATAAGGATTTTAGAATTAAAACAAAATACTTTATTTTAGTGTAATTTTTCATCAATTTTCACAATTCGCTAAAATTAAATTAAGTGTACCAGTGTTGGTGAAGGATTTGTTTAAAAAAGTTGGTACAATTTGCCTTCAATATATATTTTCATTTGAGTTTCAATTTGTCCAAAAAAAAGTATTAAGGAAAAGTTTTTGACCTTTTTTTTTTCAGTTTCGTCCCATTGTGAAGCGGTGCTTGTTGCGTCTGTCAGAATGATGGCGTTCCGTTTCTGTTGATTTACTTAATCTCAAATAAATATTTTATATTTTTTTTTACTATAAAGTAATTGTATGACTTTTATGGAAATCTTTACACCAATGGAATAATCGTCAATAACCCAAGGGAATAAGACTGACTATGTTTAGAAGTTCGATCAAGATCTCTTAAGATAGCCTGAGGGCCAGACACCTCTACGGTGCACTCCCTCTCCCTCCTCCCACAAAACTATAAATTGCACATCGTTGTGTTCCTTGTGACTAGAATGGTCTCTCCCCATTTTTTGTAAATAAATAAAGAAAGGCTCAAGCCAAATAAGAAACCCCCGCACAAAGCGGACTTAGAAATTAAATATATAGACCTTAAAATACCTTTGGGCAAAACAAGGAATTATGTGTATCATGTGTGTGTGTATATATATATATATATATATATATATATATATATATATATATATATATATATATATGTATATATAATGTATATATTATAATGTGAATAAAACTTAAAAAATCTCGGAGGTAGAAAAAAAAAATCCTTGTGACTAATAAGTCCCCGAGGGTAAGAGGAGGGAATTTTAAAAGTCATTTTAATTTTTTTTTTTTAATATTTTGAGAAATATTGTGTGACAAATGCACGTCCTTGAAATGTCGATATTTTCTATCGTTCGGACATCTCTCAATCTAAGGTTCACATTCACGCAGGCACTGTTTTAAGGTGTTATCCTTATTCGGGTAATTTATTAGTGATTTAAGATAAAGGATACCAAGGAATATTGCCGTGATAAAAATAAAAAATATTTAAAAAAAGAGAGAGAAGGAATATATATTTTAATATTAAAAAACTTTGGAGTGTTGGCAGTGGGTTTCTTCGCAAATACTGCCATGTCCTATTACTCGTATAGCATATTAACGTAATATATATTTTTTTTTTGTAAAGTTACAAACTTCAATTGACAATAAATACAATGATGATTTATTATAACCTGATTTTTTTTTCAAAATATATTTGAATGTATTTACACAAAAGTATATAAAATTTCCAAAATATTAACGGAATCTGCTTGAGATCTTCAATAAGTAAGAATCATTCGAAATATTTTTAATATAAATTTTGATATTTTAGAGTTATTTATTATGTAAAAGTATTCAGTTAAGGTTTTAATGTAGATGATAGTTGGGGTGGAGACAAAATAATACGTACAGTAAAGATTTACTATTTTATATAACCAGACCTTTCGGCACGCGTTGTAATCGTTCTTGAGACAGAAGCCAAGCAGCCATCTAAACGTAGCCAACAGAATTAAAATATATTTTATTTATCATGAATTGTATTTTCCACAATTTTTTTATAAATTTGGTATTCATAAGTAGTGACCGAGTTTCTATGTTATTGCCTATTTTATTCGCTTGAGTTTGACGAATTTGAAACCGCTTATCTATTCGATTTTAATAGCATAAAATTTAACGTTTCAAACAAATTTTCTATATTAAAAACTCCCGGACAAAATTGTCGCACTTGTGTTTCTTGTTTCTATCTCTAAAATCATACCACAGTGCCATTCAGATAAACTTTTATTTGCTTGCAGATAAGTTAGGTATGATGAACTGTTTACCTGAAGTTATTTTATATAATCGATTTTACACTTTTTTTTTACAATTTTCTCGAAAAGAGCTCCAACGATTTTAACAAAAATTTGGCTTAAAGCCCATTAATTTTTCATATATGTAGTAAATCAACGAGGAAATGCAGTGAAAAAAGTTAAAGCAAAAAGAAAATTTTATTTGTGCATAACTCAAAATGTATACATTTTATGCTAAGTCATGTATACAATCATATGAAAGGTAATTAAATCATCTAAAAAACAATAAACGTATTATCGAAATCGGACCAGTATTTGCAAAGATACAGCTTATCTTGTAACGACTACAAGACCCAATATTATAAATGTATCAATATTATAAATTAAAAAAAAAAGATAATTTTTGCATATATTTGGTGTTGTATATGCAATTTTTTACATTTTAGGTTCTTACTGCAAGGTTTTGGCTTTTTTGCCTTAGGTTTTTTTGTTTTTTTACTGCACGAAAATCCGGTCGCTATTCGTATGTGTTATTACAAATGGCCCGAAGAATTTATGGAATTCAGTTATTCTGAAAACCTAAGAAAATAAATAGATAACAGTATTCCAATCCTCTCAATATTTTAGCCGATTTTTATATTTTTCTCATTTTTTTTTTAAATTGACCGTAAGCATGCACGCTATTATCTTACAGTTTCGGTACCTGTCACGGAAAGCAAAGTTACTTATTTATAAAACGATCTTGAGGCCAATTTTCACATACGCAGGTAAAACCTGGGTCCTGACCCAAGAAAGCGAGATCTTGCGGACCTGAGAAATGAACTACTTCAACAGATCTTTGGACCAGTGTGTATAGATAGCCAATGGAATACAAGATATAATATAGAATTTCGGGAGCTATATAATGAACTGGATATAGTCACTTATATCAAATACAACCGTATACGATGGACTCGCAGAAAGGATGGGAGAAGCTAGAAACTCGAAAAAAAAAATTATTATACGGCAAATCAGGAGACAAAAGATGAGGAAGACCCAGGCTGCGATGGATCTTAAATCTGAAGTTTATTAACAAATATTATTAGCAATATCCTACGCCCAATTTACATTAAATAAAAACACCCAAAAATATGTTGCTCCCGTCACTTAAAAGATAACCTATAAGCGTGCCCCTAGATAGAAAAAGGTTGGGGACTTCTGATATCAATAGGTACAGTCTTCACTCGTTGCAAAAGATTTAATGCTACCATAAAACCTTGAAACGCATGTGATCTCTGAAATAACCTATCCCTTGCCAACAGAAACGAACACCGGCAGATTTTCAAATAGTTGGGGGCAAAAGTAAGATTATAAAGTACTACCACTAAGGTAAGGATAAAAATAATCTTCAGACATTGTTTTGAGCGTCAGTATGTTTTAATAAAGATAAGGTTTTCTTATCTATTTGAAGGATGCGTAAATGTAAGTGTGTAGAGTAGCATATATATATATATATATATATATATATATATATATATATATATATATATATATATATATATATATATATATATATATATGCTTCTCATGAAATGTGATCTCTCGTTTATTTTAATAGCTCACCCATTACCGCTGGGTGCTATTCATCTTAGAGATGGGTTGTAACGTATCAATCTGATACTTTGTTACTAATATCAACAAGTAACAGGTATGCTAAAATATGACAAACTGAAAGTATCAGGTACTTTCAGTCCCACCCTGAAAATACCGGAACAAAATCACCGGTGCCCGGCTTTCCAAGGGGATCGAACTAAATAATAATTGACTGTATATAGTCAAAAAGTATGTTGAAAAATATGTTGAATCTTTGTAAATAAAAAATAATTCAAGCTCTACTAGTTTTGTTATGAACATTGTAGTCTTGTTAATACGATGTAGTTATTAGTTTCGTTTTCATAAAACTTTAATCCATAAGAGGCAGGTCCTCCCTCAGCTGAGCCAGGGCTCGGACAAAATAATACAGCGGGCCTCTTCCCATTTAATTAATCACGTGTTTTATTTTGTCTATAAATCTTTGAATAACTGTTTACAAAATCACACGTTTATTTGGCACATATAAGACTGTAACATTTTAATAATCACAATAAATATTTTAAGCCTAGAAAATCAAAATTAAAATTACAAATATACATATTTATTTGTAATTATTAATTGTTCATTACAAAAAAGTATAATTGAATTTGTAAATCAAGCATTTATTAAATATTACTTAAAATAATAACATTATAAAATCATAATCACAAAACTATATTTTTTAGCCTGGAAAATTATAAATATACAAAGATAAGAATAGATATTTACATAAGAATATCTATACATTGTTTGTATATGTATATATATCTATATATATATATATATATATATATATATATATATATATATATATATATATATATATATATATATATATATATATATATATATATATATATATATATATATATATATATATATATATATATATATATATATATATATATATCAGATGTGATAATATCGCGCTTGTTTCAGAAAAATAAAATAGCACGGATTTGAGGTAATTATTGGAACATTTGAGTGCCAGAACACAGAAGACAAATTTAAAAAATATACTGAATTTTTTTGCAATGGTTTATTAAAGCGGTTGAAATATAATAATAGAATTTTAAATCATTCGAAAGTGTAAATTAGGATCAGGATGAGGCTCAGTATAATGCAAATGTTATCACCATAAGCATCAGACAAAAAAAATTAATTAAAATTATTATAGTATGTATAAATGTATTAAAATTAGTAATAAAATTATTAGTGGATTAAATCACCGTTTGTATATTTCTAAAATTTATGTTTCTTTAATATCTAATAAATTCATGTTTGTCGCCCATCAACAAGAATTAATGATTGTTTTCTATTCAAAAAGTTTTATACACTGAATTTATAATTGTGTTTATAAAAATTGAATTTGTGAATATCGTTTGAAATAGATAGCACTATTTCGAATAACGAATAGCTGCCCCAGTCAGCGGTATTTAAGGTAGGTTATTTCTCTGAACAGTGTCCGGACAGTTTTATTAATGCTTTAGTTTCTGTTTTTCTATCGTGTTCAGAACATAAAAAAATAATAATAATTAACAATGTCTCTAAGAAAACCCCGAGGAAATTTGGGTCCCAGAACAAATCTTCGTTTTATCCTCGTGCATTTGAGCCATTTCTGGCTATAATTTCATCTTCATTTTACAATTTTTTATATAAAAAAAACATAATTATCAAATAAAAGTGATGCTTACCGCTCTCCTAAAAGCTTAAGCGTGTCAACTGTTTGTATATCTTCACGGCGGAAAGATTACGGTGACCCCTCCTACAATCCTTCTACATTGAATGATCTTATCAATGAGAGAGATCTACGCAGTGACTTACGTTCTAAAGGAGTGGTCTAGTTGTGAGGCCTGATGGCCATTATCTACTGATAAGATAAGGAATGAGCAACTGAACAATTGCAGAAAAGTAAATAAATACTAGAGGGAGTTATTGTTGACCGCATATTTATATTTAAAGGGAGAAGTTGGTCGGGGGAGGAGGGGGAGAGGGAGGGGGGTGCGGTCAAAGAATTACACTACCATAAGCGAACTTATATATTTTGTGTCGACGTTTCGGCCTAAGTTTTAGGCCATCTTCAGCGCAGAGAGGCGTCTGGTTGAGCGCCAACTCGACGAGTCCGAAACGTCGGCACAAAATATATAAGTTCGCTTATGGTAGTGTAATTCTTTGACCGCACCCCCCGACCAACTTCTCCCTTTAAATAAATACTAGTATTATTGCAACGCTATGAGAGTTTTTAAGATAATGCTGCACTGACTAATAGCTGCAGAAATACCATCAGAAACTTTATAGAACCATTCGAGGAAAATGGTGTAAGAATTGAGACTAAAATGGTACTAACAAATGATGAGTCTGATATATTTTTTTTTCTTGAGGCAAAACAATTTTATTTATCTATTCAAATTGATAATTTAGAACATAAAGATTGCACTGCTTGATATAAATGACATGAATATAACAAAAATCATTATCAGTTCAATTCCAATTTCAAATCTTCAAAATTTAATACAATTGAAATTTTAAAAACACACAGTATTTATTTGTGATAAGTAAAAAAAATTATAAAGTACTTTTAAACTGTTTAGCAAAGGTATTTCATCGCTATTGTATCTTCAATCCTTATCATTATAAATCGCAATTAATATAAAAAAAATAAAATGATTACTATTATGTAATGATTAGCATGGAGACAACCAAAACCAACACTCAATCGAAGAAACAAAAAAAAATTGAAGAAACACTCAAAAATATTTATGATCGTTGCCCAGATAACTCTCCTCTCCTTCCTCCCTCCCTTCCCCCCTCTCCCTACACACACACACACACACACACACACACACCTGTATCAACATTCTTCCGTTCCTCTCCGATCGAATTTCGACCATGTAGAATAATTTCACATGACTATTTTGTCCCTTCCTTATCATGCCTCAGACATGGAATGCTCTCATGTCTGTCTATCATTTTGTTTACAGATAGTTTCTGGGGACACTCCACTGAGTGCATAAGATACTATGTGCAGCTTGTAAGATACTGATGAGAACCAGGTATTAGCGGCTAAATCAGGCGAGTAGCCGCTATATCCCATACTGTCTCCCTTGAACTAAGGACATGAATATCGAAAACAAATTTCGATAGTTTTTGAATATATGGAAGTAGTAGTTCGATATATCGAAAAAATGCATCAATATGTATTGGGCTTCGGCATAAGGAGCTGGCGGCCCCATCGCACGGTGATTGTACCGCAGTCAGGTTGGTGGTACAATTACACTGACATTCACTCAGTACACTAAGATAGCACATTGCGTGCACCTCCACACTACTCAGATAAAGGTCACTGGCATTACACACTCCAGGGCTACCTTACCTAGGAAGCCACCTCGGATGAAGCAGCAGATCAGGAAGATCCAAGGGGACTGTCCCTCCTCCCCCCCACCTGACTTGGTGGCAGTAAGCTAATAATCTACTCACTTTAAATTCCTAATATCACGAATCTCACAACAAGGAAAGCTGGACGGATTAAACGGAAACGATCATAATCGAACTCAAAATAGGACAATGGAATGTATTATATTTGTATAGAAGGAGAGCTTAACATCAGCTCCTAACACAACTGGACCACTATGATGTTGACATGGTAGCAATCCAGGAAATAAGATCGACAATTCAAGGAGCCTTCAGCAAGAAGAGCCATACCATATTTTATAGCTATGATGTCAGGAATCATACATTTGGAATTGGTTTCATTCTAAGCTAGAAGATGAGCCATCTAGTCATTGGATTTGAACCAATAAGCCTTAGGATTTGCTATCTCCAAATAATTGGAAAATTCCATATTTACTGCATGATTAGTGTCTATGCCCCGACTGAACCATCTGGGGATGATGAAAAAGATGTTTTTTATAACTGATTGAAACAACGCTTTGACTCCTGTCCACGAGCTGATGTCAAAATTATTCTGGACAGAAGGAAATGAGAGAGTCATTGGTATACATGGTATCCATGACCATACAAATTACAATGGGATAAGGATGATAAATTTTGCTACTTTGAAAGGACTTGTGGTTTGAAAGGAGAATTCTAAGAAGAATAATTGTCCAGTTTGCACCAATGGAACCTGGAGAATATGCACCAATGCTGAACTAGGAAGGAACCCAGATGTCCCAAGGGTAATAAAAGTTGAACGTCTTCGATGGGTGAGGCGAAGAGTTAGAATGACCCCAGACCAAATTCCTAGAATAATTTTTGCTGAATGGGTTTATGGAATGAGAAGAGTGGGAAGACCTTGGCTCCGGTTGAGTGGCAATGGATGCAAGGTCCATTTTGGAGATCCGCAACTAGAGAGCGGCAGCAACCAGTAGAGAAGACTGGCTGAACAAAATGTGGAAGGCCTTGACTCTTCAAGAATTGTTGCGCCATGAATGATATCAGCTCTCGATGTATTTAATCTTTTAAAGGGACACACACATATCGATATTTATAATTAAGATATTGTTTTTATAATATTGATATTTCTGTGCCAATGTAATTAAAATATTTTTTTTATAATATCCATATTTCTGAGCCGATATAATTAAGATTTTTTTTTTTATATATAAAATAGATAATAGATAATTCACTGCTATATCATTAAGATATAGATTTTATTAAGTCCAACAGACAGGAAAAGTTTCAGAAATTTCAAGATTAATTCGCAATTATACAGAAAATCCTCATGTTTTGAAAAGAGGAAGAACGGATGGAAATTTTTATGAAGCCCTTCTTGAAAGAAGAAGTAAAATGAATGCTGACCAATATTGCAAATAAATGTAAATAGCTGATATGTGAAAATATGTTGTTTAATTTTGTCATATTTGGATACAAATAAATAAAATATTCATACGTATATAAATAAATAAATTGATATCTGTTTATTGTTAATATTTTATTTGCTTTTGGAGTAGTGTTTAAAACAGTGTTTAATATTTTTTTATAAAAAAAAAAAAAAAAATTATTTAATTTAAGCTGATTTTTCAAGAGTATCGTTATTTTTTTTAAATCATCAGTCAGTTACAGTAACAGGGAAATCGTGACATACAAGATTGAAAAACTGTTTGTCTTTCTTTATTTTAATGAAAATTTCTTTTCTTTTAAACTTTAAAAAATTGGTTTCTTACATCAAACTGTTACGTAAGTTTATATCATTTACAACATATTTCCTAAGGAAAAGCCATTTTGAACTTGGAAGAGATCCCAGAGTGCTCCTAACCTTAGAGCAGAAATATCTGACATTGCTGACTTAGAATGTAATTAAATAGTTAGTATCACCAAACATGCACCATCCTTGCTCATATTTTCATTACTAGTCTTATTAAACACTTTTATCAGTTGTGTCTCGGCCACCAAGGTATCACTGCTCGTTCTTACCTAACCCTCAGTTTTTTTTTTTTAAATGGAAATAGGATTTACACTATTGTGTATATTACAGAATCTTTTTTCATATGTATCAGTTTTTTTAAACATTTACTACTAGATAATTTTTTTTTTTTCATGGAAGTTATATTATTTATAGAATAGAGTTATTCATTTATAAATTTAACTCTAGGTTGAATTTAATATTTTTATGATGAGTCTGTCTTATTTTTCCCTTAATTTTCATTGATTATTCTTTTTATGTATAAATTTTAAATTATAAATGAAAAAGGTTACAAATCCAGTTATTATTAATATGAAAGCACTCTATTTTTTTTTTTTTTTTTTTTTTTTTATATAGCCTCATTTCATTGCTATTGTTTGAGTCTTTATTATTATCATACAAATACATTAAATTCTAGAAACCAAAATAGGTTTATAACCTGATGAAAGTAAATAACCAATATTAGCATGACAGAGGAACATTTATATAAAAAAAACAAAAAGTTTTTATTATTCTTTTGAATGCAATATATATTACTTACAACTTTCAATTAAAGAATTTATGAATTAAAGCCTAGGCTGAATACAATATTTTTATTTCAGTCCTTTTTCCTTTTTTTGGCATCCTTTTTATTTGATTTTTTCTTCTTTTTGAATATGCATTTCAGACTATAAAGGGAAACAGCTCCAAGCCCTATTATTATTGCTACAAAAAATGCGATAACATCAAGCAGCCAATTCTGATACCATGTTAGACCCAAAGCGCCAGGCCGCAAATGGTGTGCGCCATTATGTCTAAGAACATATTTTACCCAGAAGATTGCATTGTCCAAAGTATTCAGAGGCCTATCTTTGAATATCTTACTTTTCTTCAAGGCATTTTCCTTGTATCTGAAACAAATCAATTTTTTAACTTAAATTGCCATATTTTATACACTAACCAGTTTTCAGAAATGCCACCAGCATTTATAAAAATAAGTTGGTAAAAAAGTAGATTGTTTCAAATTTGTTTTTTAATTTTTTTTTTTATGCTTCTATATTAGAGGCTCATTGATGTCTATATGAATCCTTAAGACTTGAGTAAAACCCCAATTCAGGATTTAATTTGTAGGTAGAAAAATATGACGATTTAATGCAAATAGGTGCATCAAAGCCAGTACTGAGCACAAAATGACCTATTCAAATTCAGCATTTAATTGTTTTTTATAGTCTCCTATATGCTCAATGTATTCTTATTTTATTTCCTCTAGTTTGAAATGTTCCTAGTATGTCACTCCTTTCGCCAAAGTTTTTCTTTTAGCTATAACTCCTATAGTTACTCTTTTTCTTGCTTAATGCGCTGCTAACCTGCTATTTTGTTTCTAAAAATCCTCACTCGAATGAAACGAGATAAAGCCATCCCTTTTTCTAAATTTTGTACCATTCATCAAAATTTTTGGAGGGTTTGAACAATGGCTATTGATTGGAGTTATAAAACTCAAAATAAGTTAAGGTTTATTTTTCAGGGATTGATCTGGGTGAATAAAGCATATATTCATGACGGTTTATGTTTTTCCTAAAATTTGGACCATCATGTGTCATGATCAGGATTTGAGATCACTAAAAGATAAATTACTTATTGTTAATTTCATTTAAAACCATCTATTTATGCTTAAAAAAGAACGAGTTATTTAAAAAAAGAAAATTTAGTCTTCTGAATACAGTTTGTTCATTATTGTTACTTAAGGGAACATGTGTCCAAGAATAAAGCACTTTTTTCATTTATTCGAAACCTACGCAGAAACATAAAAATGGAACTATGCACTACTAACTATAGATATTACTAATAATCATAATGCATTAGTGCAAAAATTCAGAACATTTGGTCGTATAGGTTTAAAAATTAAAAAATTAGGTCGTAAAAAGGCTTTGCCCAATTTATTCAAAACACTATAAATGAGTAATGTAAATTTTTCATGTTTAACATCTATAACATTCAGTCTAATAAAACTCACTTTGGATCATGAAGTAGTTTATCCACAACTTCAGATAGTTCATCCTCAGTAACTGTGTCTATATCAACGTTCAGGCCCATTCCCGAATTTTCAATCATTTTTAAATTGAATCGGTCATTTGGAAAAGGGCACATGTCCACAAAAGTAAATTGTGGACATGTGCCCTTTTCCAAATGACCGATTCAATTGTAAAACTGATCTGCAAACAAAGGAGTTCCTAAAATTGGGACAGCGTTGAATACAGCCTCGTTCGTACCATGTATTCCTCCATGGGTGATAAATATACGTAAGTTTGGATGACCTGAAAAGAAAGTATTATTAATCAAATTTATTTTTTTACTTGTTATGATGATTTTAAGGCAAATGTAAAGCATTTAATTGCAATAAAAACTTATATAAATACCTCGTAGTTCTATTGCGAAGCATGAATGAAATTTTTATTACGCAGTGGTAGTAGCAATTTGTTTCATGCAACTGTACCGGATCTTCTAATCAATCGCATAACTAGTTTCCCTGTTTTTAATTTTTTTTTTTTAAGCAGTTGTTCTAATATCTTATCTGGATTTGTGTAATTAGATGCAATTATACCCATTTATATTGGTTTATGTGTTGATAAATGCTTTTTAGAGGTGATCTGTACTTTACTGTAATGAAGATTTCTAGTAATAATTTGTGAAGGTGAATTTCATCTCCTGATTGATCCCCAGCTAATAATTATATGGAAAATGAATGTAAAAGTAATGATTGTTTAGAAAAAAAAAGTTTTAATTTTTTAATATATACTTATAATAATTTATTCTTATTGTTCATATTATTATGTTATTGCTATTCTTTTAAGTGAGTTCTTTTTAGATAACTTAGATATGTGATTATTTTGTATGTGGTGTAACAATTGAAATGTCCTATTAGTAAAAGAAAAATGATCTTTTTAAAAATTATAATCATAAAATAAATAATAATCTGTCATGGTAAAAAAACATATAACAATATCCCTAAATTCAAAAAGCTCTGCAGTAAATCGATGCTGGAGTCCAAACTAATATGGTTGACAACCCCTCGTACACGCTCGCCCGAGTCTCCGTCCCTGAGTCCTGCTTCGATTTTATAATGGTCTGGAGCTTTTTATCGTTTATAATTTCGTCGATTTCGGGTAGCTCCTGCGGTCTGTCCTTTGGAGTCGCGTTTTTCTCCGGTTCGCTCTGGACTAAGGAGATTTCGGGTCCGCTTTCCGAGATACTGTTAAACTCTTAATCTGGTCACCTCCCTTGATGAAATGCTCGAGGCCCCCTATTATTCCGGTAAAAGGTTCTAATTGACTAATTACCTCCGCTCTACCGCTACTTGAGCCAGTTGATACTCTAGCTTTGCCAACTGTTCCGATTCTCCCATAATTATTCACCAAATTTATAATCACTGATTAGCGTGAAAATAATACTTCGCAACTTTGATTCTGAGACCGCTAACTGCTTAAATCACGTGACTGTATCTCAGAAATCTCTCGGGTTTCGGCACCAGGTACAATTAGACTGACTGTCTACTTTAAAAAAAAGGTGTTTTGGGGCAAGTTAACGACATAACTTCTAGAAACGAACTGCTTTATTATCTTTTCTACCTGGTGTATATAGATACAGAGTTGTTGATATACAATGATTAACTTATCCTTAAGAGTTACACAGTTCTTGTTACTGTTTGCTCCTTATATATCGCTAACTTATATATATATATATATCTGTATACACGGTGTCCCACACAGCTGACAAGATTCATCCCCAGTAGATTCCAGAAATTTGGAATTACGGGATGAAACTCAGTATCTTTTTATGACATTACCGCTCCCCTAACCTTCTCCAGTTTTTCTACATCGCATCTAACCCTGGAATTGCAAATGGAATAGTGTATTTTTTTTTTTACGGATTCTAATAGGAAATTAAATTTTAAAACGAATACATATCAGTCACTATTTTGATTCGATGCGCACCGAGGGCGACAATCACAAAACCAGGATTTTTATAGTTCCAAATATCTCTGAAGAAACAATTATTTAGAAAATTATTGAAGTAAACATTACAGAGAATTAAAACCACTTTGAAATTATTCTATTTTCATTCCATAACATTGAGTATTAGTGTGGTAATAATAAATAAGAAAAATCCGGAAAGTGTCAAAAGTCAAAAAAGCAATGTTTTCGACAAGCTTCGGGTAATTTACTTTACAAATACAAGTAATAATAATAACCATCCAATAAATATTTAAACACCATTATTGATGTTTTTTTAATTTAATATAAGAACTAGGCAATTATTTCATTGAATGGAAATAAGTAAAATAATAATGAGAAAATTTATTAAAAATATAGAGTTCGACTCAGTGGCCAATGATATTTTATTTATTTATTTTATTTATTTGTTTGATTTAGTTTTGTTTTAGTTATATACATCATTATTTGTTTTTTATTTATTACTTAATTATTTTCAATTTAATACTTAAATTTTGCTAAACTTCAACGAATATGTAAATTTATTATCATTCATGGAGTATGCCTCTAAGTCATGGAGCATGTATATGTACAATAATATACGGTCCTTATGCGGGATTAACGGAAAATATAAAAAAAAATAAAATAAAATAAAAAAATAATATATATATATATATATATATATATATATATATATATATATATATATATATATATATATGTATGTATATATACACATACAATACAAATTTTAATCATAAAATAAAATTTAAACTTAATATGCATTTAATTATTACATGTATTATGATATATATATATATATATATATATATATATATATATATATATATATATATAATTTATATTTTTGCAAATTATAAGAAATGCAGAAATGGTCATAGATTTACTATACATGAAAGGATAAAATGTAGCAAGTATTTGTTGATTTCGTACCAAATTGATTGTAAAGTAGTTTAATTAATTTAAAGCAGTTTTTAAAAATGTAACTATCGTATAGCAGGTTTAAACAGCTGTTTTCCTACCGTTTTAGTTATGAAGATGAAGTCATTCAAAAGAAAACCTCATGTATCACCCATTAAATCCGTTTAAGTGAATAGACCAGGAAAAATAATATAAATTTTAAAACTCACAAAACCTGTTCCTACAGAATAGTTTGCAATTCGTCACGTAATGCGTTCTCGCAACTGAATTAGCGCTGGTATGCGCGCCCGAAAACTATCTGTCTTCCACTTGCCATCTCAAGGTTACAGGTTACATCTCATGGTCATCTCGTGTCTTGGGCGGTTTGGACAGAAGCGCAAAATGTTTCTTAATGTTGCATCATGTTTGATTTATATTTTGAAATACCCCTGTTTACAATTCGCACTGAGGAATGTAATGGTAATTGAAGCATGGAAATGCATAACGGTTCAAGTGTTTTCAGATTACAGGTCTGTGTGCCGAATTATTATCATTATTAATATTACTTTATTACTTATACAAACATAGGTAATCAGAAAAAATGTTTTTATTATTAATTATATCAAATTTGCTTAATATTATTTTAGTTAAAACTTGAATTCTGAACAATTTTGCTGAAGGCACTTAGGCACTTTTGCACTTCAGCGCTTTTGGTTTTTTTTTTTATTGAACATTTGAAGTACAAGAAAATCCTCACCATCATTTGCATCTAAATTATCGTCGGTTTGGTGGTAAAAGTGACAACTGCATTTTTGTGAAAATGAAAAGTTGTTGCTATCTTCCAGTGCCTGAACTAAGCTTGCTCTTAATTATTGCCAAAATTGTGAAATTAACTAATAATTATTGATAATTTCACAATTTTGTCAATAATTAAGAGTAAATTTGGTTCAGGTACAGGTAAATAGCAACGAACTTATATTTTCACAAAAATGCAATTGATCACTTTTGCTACTAAACCGAATATATGTACCACGAAATATCGTCTTTTAAGAATTGTTCTTTAGGACGGACGGTAGTTATTACATGAGACAAAAAATATCAGGTACAGCTGTGGAACAGGAACAACTTGTCACTGATATCACTAGCGGCTGTCACAGCCCATCTCTAGTTTATCTTTATGCATCTTATTTAATTTTATTTACTTATGCTACTCACAGGCAATCTGTTGATTGTCAATTTTTTATTTGGTAGGTGTGGATGTAAATATAAAGAGAAAGAAAAGAAAAGAAAAATCAATTTCAAATACAAAGTTCTTGATTAATTGATTAAATTATGTTAATTTTTGTACATTTTAGAATGCTTTGAGATGAAACAGAGATGTTTCTACCAATTTCAAAAAATAAAAAAATTGCTACTGTTTTTTTAAGATACCAGAAAAACGAACATAGAAGAAAATTTTTTAAAAAATAATGAATTTTTTTGCGATGGTTTATTAAAGCGGTTGAAATATAGTAATAGAATTTTAAATAATTCTAAAGTATAAATTAAGATTAGGATGAGACTCAATATAATGTTAATGTTATCACCATAAGCATCAGACAAAAATGAAAAAAAAGTAATTAATACAGTTATTACTGAATTGAATCAACGTTTGAATAAAAAAATTTATGTTTTCTTTGATATCAAATAAATTCATGTTTTTTCCCCATCAACAAGAATTAATGGTTGTGTTTTCTATCAGCAAATTCGTATCCACAGAATTTATAATTGTGTTTATATAAATTGAATTTTTGAAGTGATGTAAATTTCATTTGAAATAGATAGCATTATTTCGAATAACGAATCGAAAATCCGTAGTTGAAGTAGCTGCCTCATGCTACGGTATTTAAGGTTAAAAATCTTTGTCTCTTTACGTAGGTTATTGCTCTGAGCAGTGTCAGCACAACTTTATTTTAATGTTTTAAGAGCCAACTAAATATTCCCGGCTTTAATTTCATCTTCATTTTACTATTTTTTATATAAAAAAAAGCATAATTATCAAATGAAATTGGTGCTTACCGCTCTCCTAAAAGCTTAAGCGTGTCAACTATTTGTAAATCTTCGCGGCAGGAAGATTACTGTGACACCTCCTACGATGTTTCTACATTGAATGATCTTATCAATGGGAGAGATATCACTGAATGGCAGGCCTTGGTTTTGTGATTTACATTTTAAAGGAGTTGTCTAGGTTGTGAGGCCTAATTGCCTAATGGCTATTATATACTGATAAGATAAGGAATGAACAACTGGACAAGCGCAAAAAAGTAAATAAATACTCGTATTATTCCAATGCTATGGGGGTTTTAAGATATTACTGCACCAACTAATGGCTGGTGTCATTTATTTTTCTATGTTGTACATCCGAAGGGGTATAAGCGAAAAAAAAATGAAAACATATGAAGCCGTTTTCTTCCTGGACTAATCATAATTTTATATGTATATCTATTTATTTATTATATTATTAATGGACATCCACAAGAAAGATGATGTTAGTCGATTTACAATAATGTTTGTTTTCAATGTTTTACTAATAACAATTTATGGTCTATTGTTAATATAGCTGGTAAATAAAATTACATTAAACAAAAATAAACTTTCGAAAGCAAAAAAAATCTAAATAATAGAGGGAGATAAAAAATAATAAAGGGCAAATATCAGAAATTTTTTAAATCGATTCGTAACCGACTTCATAAAAAGGAGGAGGTTATAAATTCGACTTTATTACTTCCTTGTATGGAGTAAAGGAAGTATTGTAATCGCGAAAATTTTCGGTTTTCAGATTTCAACGGAAAAATCCATTTTGACCATCCCTGAATCCATTTTGATTAGTTTCGTCGTGACGTCTGTACGTACGTGCGTATCTCGTACAACTCAAAAACTGTTAGCCGTCGAAAGTTAAAATTTTGTATTTAGGATTGTTGAAAAATCTAGTTGTGAACCTCTCTTTTGGTCACTAGGTGATTACCGGAAGAGGTACTTTACTTGAAGGTCATTATTGATTTTCATCAAAAAATATATAAAAATATAATGCAAAACTTCTCAAATTAGGTGCATAAGACTTACATATTAGTATGAATAATATAAATTTTGGTTAGCATTTGCAGACCGGAAGTGGTACTTTACTTGAAGGTCATATTAGACTTTCATCAAAAATTATATTAAAATATAATTTAAAACATCTCAAATTTGATAAATAGGACTTTTATATCAATATGAATGTATATAATAGATTTGAGTTAAAATTGGTGAACCATAAATGGTACTTTACTTGAAGGTCATAATTAACTTACATCAAAAATTATATTAAAATTAAATACAGAAATCATATGTTTCGGTAATAAACGTTGCAAAGGCAATTTGGTTTCCAATCCAATTAAAAAATTGTATTACTTGTTTTAAGTGTTAAAATTGGATGTAAAATACCGGTGTTCATCCCCATTTGTTAGATGAACAATTCTGCAGCAGAAGAATAAGATATAATTTAAGTGGGTTTTTCGCTTCAAATGTCGAAACTGTGGATTTCCAATACTTTATCTAGTGATATTGACAGTTTTAATGTTGTCACGGAACATTAAGAAATCTCTTGAAAACTAGTTACCTACTGAAAGAAAACGACATATAATAACGGAATGAGACCTCCAGAAACAAGGGTATGTCTGTATGTGTTTGTGTATCAATAGGTGGATGTCGCGACGCCGAGTGTCGTTTTTGAGATACTGCTATCTATGCAATCGGAAACTAGTAACCAAATTCAGGACCACTTTTTGAGCCACCGATTTATAGATTAATAGGCGTACAAGGAAGTCATGTCTTATTAATATGCCTCATCACATATTTTTTTATGTATGTTAAAAAACTTCGCCATTCTGGAACCGATTTCTATGATTCTTTTTTTAATCAAAATTCTACACCTCCAGAGAAGTCTAATATAAATTTCATCAGGAACCGATGACAATTTTTAAAGTTTGAAGGCTGATATGAACAACAGCTTAATCATTCGCAATAATTATATTTAGTTACATTTTTAAATATATTTCTTTATTTTTTTTATCAGTAACAAGTTTTTGTTATCAAGTTGCTTTGAAACTGTCATGACGACACCATCGCGAGTTGTACCTACACTTTTCAATCGATTTCAAAATAGGTAGCTGATTCTCCTTTCGAGTTTTTTTTTTTTTTTTAATTTTATGTATGTTCACTTATAACTTCGCCATTCTTCAACCGATTTCTATAATCCTTTTCTTAATTAAATGGATGGTCCCTTATAAATTGTATCAGAAAACTTTTAGAGATAGAAACTCAGCTGATTGGAACGAACAACAACTGATCACACGACTCCGCTTTACTTATATATGAAATATGTAGCAAGCAGAAGTACAGCGTATCTCATGAAGACTACAAGACTCTAGATGGAAAGCCGAGTGCGTCCGAAAGGAGAGGGATGCGACTGGACCTCTTCTCACCAAGCCGCCACCTGTTTTCAACAATAATCTCTGTAATAATATAAAATCAGAAATTAAATAAATAATTCCAACTTTTATACTATTTATTGGAAACAAAATGGAAGTTCCATGCAAACTAAATCGGAACTTTTAAAATATGTAGTCAGATTTACAAACCGAAAATATATAGTTTACAGAATTGTTTGTTTAAAAAACTATTTTATTATACTTTTGTGAGAGAAGACTTGAAGAAGTGCATTCTGCTGAATTTATTTCGAGTAGTGTTTATGCGAACTCTTTAAAATTATAATGGAAAGATTACTATTGTATGGTGGTAACGAAAAGTTGTATGATGCGCGCACCGCACCTGTTTTAAAATTAATAATACAGATGTTTTCTCAATAGAAAATGATTGAACGAGTTTCTGTAGACAGAGGAAAACAACGGGCCATTGAATGTAAAAATTCAAAATAAAAAAAGTAAGAGGCAAGGGGTCTGATAAGAAACTGAGAGCTCAGAAGTTTCTATAATGTAAACAAATATCAAAAACAACAGAGAGGCATTATAGGGCGTGAATGGATATCGATTTATTTATTTCTCTATTTCGGCCCATCTAATCCTTTTGATAAAAAGCTATAAAAGTGACATTAATAATTTTATTTTTTTTAAACATTAATATTTTCTAATGAGCTAGCAAACGGTTCAATATAAATATTTATTGTGAAAATTATAGTTATTCACTGTGTAACTGAATTTTTAAAGATGTCCTTATTTCCTCGAACGGTAGGGTAATACATATATGTATTCACTGGATGTCCCTGCAGACATAGATCACCTCTTTATATTCGAGAGTATTTGGAATAACTGGATGAAACTTAGTGGGTCTAAGTTATGAGTTTTGAAGTATCTTTTCATCTTATAAAGAACATCTATAAAATTGTGACTGCGTTTTTGGACGATAAAAAACGTTAATGTTTATTAATAATTCGAGGAGCAATCATGACTTTCTCATAATGTGATGTGAACACGCGATAAACATTATTGGAAAATCATAACTGCTCCTCCTTTCATTAATTATTGGACTTCCTAATATATTTGAATTTAAATTAAAAGTTAATGTTTAGCTCATAACTTGAAATAACAGTGCGTAGAAGATGGTGGAGATTTCTACCTACTTCAGATCCACTTTCTAAATATTTTGGATTGTATGTTCTTGTATTTTTTTTAAATAATTGGATGAAGGCTTTGCACATGCAAGTTCTGTTTATTTGCCCAAACTGTATATATCAACGAGTGTTGATTGGATATTTTATTTATTTTTTTAATATAGTGATATTTGCACATCAGCGGAAATCCGCTTGCAAATTCACGATGAAAATATCTCCAAAAGTTAATTCAATTGAAATCCTTTCTGTAGAATTTTTGAGATGGCATTAAAATATGTTGAAGACCACCAAGAATCTACAGCATTGAGACAAAAACAGGGTTGACATCCGCATGACAGTATTGAAGGATCAATCCCTAATTAAAAACAGGGTTATAAACTGATGAAAATAAGCAACTAATATTAGAGTTTACTAAGAATCATCTATGCAAACAAAAATAAAAAGATTTTATTATTCTTTTGAATACAATAGGTATATATTACTTACAACTTAAAATTAAATAACTTTTAAATTAAAGCTTAGGCTAGATACAATATTTTTATTTCAGTCCTTTTTACTTTTTTTGTCATCTTTATTGTTTGAATTTTTATTCTTTTTGAAAATATTCCATATGCATTTCAAACTATATATGAAAATGAATCCAAGCACAATTGATATTGCAAAAAACAGTGCGATAACATCAAGCAGCCAATTCTGATACCAAGCCAGATCCAAAGAAGCAGGCCGCAAATGGTGTGCACCATTATGCCTGAGAACATATTCCAGCCAGAAGATTGTATTGTCCAACGTGTTCAGAGGCCTATCTTTGAATATTTTACTTTTCTTCAGGGCATTTTTCTTGTATCTGAAACAAACAAACATTTTAACTTAAATTGACACATTTTATATGCTGCTTTCAGAAATGCCTGCTGCACTTGATGAAAATAACTAGAGAAAAAAGTAGATTACTTCAAATTTGTTTTTTAATTTTTATTGATGCCTCTATTCCAGATGCTCGTTGATATCTGCACGAGTCGTTAATACTTGAGTATAACTCCAAGTCAGGGTTTAATTTGTAGATAAGAAAGCATGACATTGGATGCAATTAGTTGCCTCAAAGCCATGACTGAACACAAAATGATAGAATCAAATTCAGCATTTAATTAATTTTTATAATCTACTGTTCTGCTTAGTGTATTCTTATTTTATTTCCTCTAATTTGAAGTGTTTTTGGTATGTTGCTCCCGATTCTCTAAAGTTTTTCGGTTAGATATGACTCTAAAGCTTCTCTTTTTCTTGCTTAATGAACTGCAAACCAGCAATTTTGTTTCTAAAAATCCTCACTCGAATGAAATGAGATAAAGGCGTGTAACCCATTTTCTGGATTTTGTACCATAGCTCAAAATTTTTGGAGGGTTTGAACAATGTCTATTGATTGGAGTTAAAAAACTCAAAATGAGTTAAGGTTTGTTTTTAAGGGATTGATCAGGATGAAAAATACATTTCATGAATGTTTGTAAATTTTTTCCTAAACTTTTGAGCAAAATGGGTCATTATCAGGATTTGAGACCACAAAATGGTAAATATCGTATTTTCAAGTCCATATCTATTTTTTATGCTAAAGATGAATTGAGCTCTTTAAAAAAATAAAATTCAGTCTCGTGAAAGTATTTTGTAAATTATTGTTATTTAAGAAGAATTGATTTGAAGACTAAGCTTTTTTTTTAATTTATTCAAAATCCTATCCATAAACTGTGAATTCCCCAACCAAACTCTGAATGTACTGTATAATCCATTTGATGTAAATTTTCCATGTTCAAAACAATTAAACTCACTTTGGATCATGAAGTAATTTATCCACAACTGCAGATAGTTCCTTCTCTGTAACTGTATCTATATCAATATTCAGACCCATTCCTGAATTTTCAACCATCTTTAAATTGTAATATTGATCCCCAAACACAGGAGTTCCTAAAATTGGGATAGCATTGAATACAGCTTCGGTCGTTCCATGTATTCCTCCATGGGTGATAAATAGACGTATGTTTGGGTGACCTGAAAAGAAGGAATCATTAATCACATTTATTTTTTTACTATTTATGATGGTTTTAGGGAAAGTTTAAAGCATCTATTTACAAAAAAACTTATATGACTACCTCTTAGTTCTGTTAAGAACTGACTATCATGGTGATTTCTAGTAATAATTTGTGAGGGTAAATTTCACCTCCTGATTGATCCCAAACTAATAATCATATGGAAAATAAAGGAAAGAATAAATGCTTGTTTAGATGATAAAAGATTTCCTTTTTTAATATATATTTATATATGTTAATTTATTTTAATTTTTCATATTATATTATTTCTGTTCTTTAAGTGAAGTCTTTTAATAATTGCATCACCTCTGGGATACCACTAACACTGATATTCATATCCTGACCGAATGTTATGCTTTCAAGTCTCATAGAGAATAACACCTAATGACAAACAGTTTTGAGGAGTCACTTCAAAAAGACCAAAATTGTATAAACTTAATATTAATCCTTAAGCAAACGAAAATAATTTGTAAAATTCAATTCTGTATTTTGCAATGTTGTGAGATTTTAAAATTATTATCACCCAGTTGGTCGAAAAGCTCAAAACGTTTTATATAAATTAATATCAATGGAGTTGCTTATCACACACATAATTCTGGCCTAAATAGTTCATGTTGTATTGTGCAAATCAGCTTTTATTGGAAAAAGTTGGAAAACTTTTCTTGAATAAACAGAAAAACACAAATTAGAAATATCTCGAGTATTTTAAGGATCAAGCCGATTGTTATGTAATATTTTTTTACATATTCCATTTTGAACTAATATAATACTGATGGTGGCTCATATAATTCACCCAAAACGTCGGCTTGTATAATAAAAATTATACTTTCTTGACTGCATCCTGATTATTTATTTCATTATAAATGGTAATCTGTTATGATAAAAATAAAAAATCGAAACAATTAAAATAATCACATATATAAAAACATATATATAAACATAAAACAATTTAAAAAAAAATTAAAAAACCTCTGTATTAAAATTAATTAACAAAAACATTTTTATATCCAAGTTAATAAAAATAGATCTTTTAAAATAGTATGGTAATATGAATATCATTAAAAGGAAACTGAAGTTAACACAACAGTGCATTTGGGAGTATTCAAAACCATTGGATCTGAATGAGGAATTGCATTTTTTTATTGTTTTAAATATCTATTTTTTGTCTAAACACAAAATTCAAATTCAAATTTCTTTTAATAAAAGTGTTTTTGTTTTTTTTTAATTTGATTTTGATTTTCAATATGAAGTATAGACTTATCCTGCATTTGACATTTATATGAAGAATGTCTTATTTCAATCGTGATAATGGTGACTAGAAGTACTCAGTTGATGGTTGAAGTTTAAGTAAAAAATATGTTTTTGTTATTCCTCCTTCTTCCCAATTTATTTATACTTATATGATATATTATAGTATTTTTACCATGAACAGATCCACCATTTATTGTTTCTTCTTTTTCATTTTTATTTATTATTGAATTTTTACTTACTAAGTATGCTGGCTTGAGGAAACCACTTGTCAATCTTAACATTGTCAGGCTTTCCTGGAAGTGTTTCATTTTCCCATTTCATCAAAACCCTTTGCTTCAATTTTCCAAATACAGACATAAAACTTGAAAGTAATTCTGGTTCCATGTTGTTCATCTTATAGTGGGAACCCCATGTAAAGAAAATTACTCCATCTTTTGATTCATTCATAAACTTTTCTAAATCCTAAAAAAAAAAATAAATAACATATAATTTTACCTTGATTTATCTCTAAACAATGAGGAGTGTTATAGCCATTATTAGCATTATGACTTTATGTTGTTTTGTTATATTTAAATAGCATTGATAGATAACATCATTGAGTGAGATGATGATCAGTCAGTATACATGAAGAATGTACTTTTTTCATAAGGATAACTTAAAAAAAAGAAAAAAAATAACTTTATGATCACAATTATCCTAAAGTTATCATATTTGTTTAGAGGGATTAAAAACCTTGTTTTACTCACTTCAGGGAGTTTTCCTCCAGTTTTCACAGAGAGACCAGCAAAATCTACAGCATTAGGAAGATAAGGGCGTGGGTAACTCAAGGAAAAGTGGTTGTCTACTAAGAATAGTGAAATATTATTCTGTATCTCTGTCAATGATGGCAGATTTTCAAATCCTGGATAGTTCTTAAAATGTTCTTTCATATAATTGTTCTGTAATGTAATTTTGACAAAATAAATGTTGATATTTCATTAGCAATCACCAATTTTATTTCCTAGGTATAAACACTCACCATTAACCAAGTGCCGTATATTTCATCAACAAGAATTTCTATGAAACTAAAGAAAGTATTCTGCACTCTTTCCCAAAAACTCATGTGATCTGTGAGTGATAATTTCATATTAGGAACGTATGCCATTGGGTATGGATTTCCAGATACTGCTGAAATTCCAGGGCTAATATATATGGTCACTATTGCAACAACTGATGCTCCATACTTATGAGCAAATGCCATTAATGGCTGTTGACAAAAAAATGCTTCTACTATTACTAAGTCAAATTTTGAATCCCTGTCTTTCAGAAATTCTTGAAACTTAGGCATTTTAAATACAGGTTCCAAAAAAACATTGCAAATTGGCCAAAGACCTGTAATCTTCATAAGTGTACTAAATTGTCTGACATTTTGTACCCCTGACGTACCTGAAAATGAAATGCATTGACTACAAATTTGTGACTTTCAATGGACAAATATTAATAATAATATTAGGAGTGAAAATAAGCTGAGTATTTTTGGAAAAGAAAAACAAATTTTTATAGAATATTTACAATGATAATTATTTAAATTAATTTTTTGTCTTTTGTGCATGTACCTCACTCCCTCACCTTTTTAAAAATGAGTGCCGAGTAAACTCACAGCCTTCTAAATAGCATAAATTTCTATTGAAGTTCAGCAGGTTTTATGGGGTTGGGTGTGGTGCAAATATGGAGGCTCTAAATTAAGGCCTAATAAGTAATCAATGAAAATGCACAAAAGCTCAATCCTTCACTTTTTATTTATTATAAAAATTGTATTTCATTCAATATGTTTTAATTCAGTTGCTTTATTAATAGGCTAAAATTAATTTATCTCATACGCTTTGTAATAGTTTAATAATAATAAAAATAGTCATGTAATAATTTAAATTAAAATTATTGAAACTAGAGATATTTCAATAAAACTATTTATTTTTTGTTATTATTTTCATGTAACATTCCCTCATCCTTACTCCCCAACTTACTATGCTCACTCCCTCATCCCTCCTGTTGTAGAAACAATTGCTATGGAATATTTTCACAATAGTATCTGAGATGCAAATAAAATCAATATTTTTTTTTTAATATTACAGTGCTATCTGTAGTAGTCAGAAAATTATTATAAAATCTCCCATTTTTTGTAGAATGACCCATATATTGTTGCCACAATAATTAAGGAATGTGAAAAATCACATTTTTTGAATTCCTTAGTTTTATTAATTTATCAGAAGTATATTATAACACTAATCAAGGACTTGGAAAAGTTAATAGGCCGAGAGATTTTCAAGTAAAACGTAAAGCTCTTTTTTGGTCCATTGAAAAGTAGCTATATTTACATTCATCAATGGTGGTAACTATGTATATTCTAAATTTCTTAGAACCTCTAAATTCTAAATTCCATTTAAATAAGAGAAGAAATTAATTATCTTTATAAAAATATTGTTAACATATATGTAATAACATATACGAGGATATAAATGCAATTTTGATTTGTCTTCTCTTTATTAATTATACTCTTCTACCTGTCTTTTATTTATATTACAATATCAGAAAAACATTGCTTACATTTCCAATCATGAAACCTGATATTTAATAATCTTACGTTCCTTTAATTTTGCTTTAAACATTTCTAATAATAAAATATATTACTAGTTATATAAACATATATTATTGTAAAATCAACTTGCTACCTTGGACATTATTTTTACTAAAATGTTATTGAGTTTCTTATGTAAAATCTCTTTTCTTATAGCTGCCTTTATTATATCCAATGTCTTATTGATTCATTATCAGTTATCTTTCATTCTCATTGTAAGTATAATTTACAACAGTATTAATAAATTCCTTTGCATCAATTTAACTTTTCTTCCAAATAAATGCATAAATTTGAGGTGCTTACAAACAAATATATATGTATATTGTACAACAATATACAGTTAAATCTCTATATATCGAACATGAAGGTTCCTTGAAAAAAATTCCATGAGTAGAAAGATTGCAATTTTGCCACCCTTTTCAGTCTTAAAACAATAGCAGATATTCTTTAGGGTTAAAGAAGTATAAAAGACAATTTTGGGGGGTTAATGAAGTAACAAAGGCAATTTTTTGAAAAACAATCAACAACACTTATTTGAAAAATTGTACAAATTATATATGTGATTGCAGATTTTTTACAAATGTACCTTTATAATAAATTAAGGACTGGTTTAAAAATATGCAAACATCCATAAAAATTAATATATTTTTATTTTCGAGCAAAATAGTTCTAGAAGGTTTGTGTATTTATGTTTTGTCTTGTGTTTTGTCTATTTGTGTATAATTCATCACCAAAGTCATGTTTAGGAACAATGTTCACAACAAGAAAGATAAATTTAAACTGAATTCAAAATGAAAATTTCACTCTATGTTAGGAAAGAGAGTCAGAGAATTTAGGTACTCCTGTACTTCTTCTGAAACAAGATCTTCCCCGAATTTCCATTGCTTTGCAAACCAGTGGAACATTTTTTTTTATCTTATTTAATTATTACCCATTCTTTTGTACGTAAGCTAGGGGTTCTTTTTCATGGCAATCACATTTTAAATTTCTGTATATCGAAAATTTTATATATATATGTGTGTGTGTGTGTTTGTGTGTGTGTGTGTGTGTGTGTGTGTGTATGTATACTCAAAAGTTTAGTTCAAAGAAACGCTATTAAAAAGGAAAATATATCAAGGGTTAAGACAATAAAGTAATTATGTAGACTTATATTCACAATTAATAAAGGATAAAAATTCAATCATTAATTCAATTAATTAGTCAATCCATATATTAACGATACTTATGTAATAACTATTATATATGTATGTTTCAGGTGCAGTTGCATAATTTTTTTTCAGGGGGAATTTAATAAAAAGAAGGCAAGTAATTACTAAAGTGTCTATGATCGCCAAATGAGGCATATATTTTAAGAATAAGAATGAAAATTGGATCAAAAATTATTATTAAAAATAGCAAAATTATTATACAAAATACAAAATTCACATTTTTTCAAAAGGAAGGTTACAATCTTCTTATCCCTCCTGAATAAGCCACAGGTATCTTTCTTATTTCAGCTTAACATATTTATATTGTTAATTAGAGTTTCAGTTAAAATAGTACTTACTAGTGACTTGATCCATCGTATTATCAAGAACAATATCATTGTAATTAGGAATCGGTTCCTTCAGTGGAAAAGGGCTGACCATGGTGACATTATGGCCTTTTCTTGCTAATTCTTTTAATATGGGGAGGTAGGCGTTGGTATGGCTGAAGGTGGGAAATGGAAACACACCCAGTATATTTGCCCCATAAGCATCATGAAGAATTGAGCAGAACAGAGCTATTAAAATAACCTTCATCTTGGAGCTAATCTGAAATAATATTAGCAGCTTTTATTATAAGTTTAAAATTATTATGATGAATTTTTAAAATACAAATAAACATATTGCAATATATTTAGCTAGAATAAATCAATATTTGTTAAAATTGAATAGTATCTTACAGAAATTAAATGATTTGTATAAATATGATATCGACATAATTAATATCAGTTTAAAAAAAAACAAAAAAAAAACTATCTGGCTTGTCAATCTTTTTCTATAATTGTTCTATACATTCTTTTTTTGTTTATGATATTCAATAATGAAACTTTGTAATCGACAAAGAAAAAAATAATTTTAATTCCTCTTCAAAATTTGAGATTTTACTTTTTAACATATGTGACATCCAAAAATCTAATAAAAAAAATCAGCTGTCCACGGCTTTTCTCACTTCATCAAAACCCTTTGCTTCACTTATAATCACCTCCGGTCAACATGACCCGTTAGTGAAAAACATTATTTTATTAAAACATTTTGGGTTTAATAAAAGCTTAAACTCATAAAATATATTCAGTATATATAAAATGTTATTGTAGCTTGCAGAAAATATTTGTTTTGTAATTAGTAAACCTGAGTCAGGTCATATTGGCCCGAAGTGAGTAGTTAAGGGTTAACTTATTTTAAATTTTATTTTATATATATATATAATTATTTGTAAATAATATATCATAGTGTGGTGATTTGCAACTTTTTTTTTTATTCCTTTTGTCATGTACAACTAATAGGAACAGTTTTTTTTAAAAAAATATCTGATGTGTCCAATCACAAGGCTTTCCTTACCACTATGGGCCAAAGTAAAATACAAAAAATGTTTGCTATATCTTCCTGTAGATAGTCAGATTAATTTTTATTTTTAGTTTTGTAAACAATCAAATTATCTTTCAAATGCAGCTCTAAAATATTCTATAAAATGTATAGTTTACGAGTTATCAAATAGGGACTATTAGTTTACGATTATTATTGGGACCGAAACTCTACAAAATAAAAATAAAATATCTGATGTGGACACCCCATGACTTCCTTGTACGCCTATCAAACTATAAATCGGTGGCTCAAAAAGGGATCCTGAATTTGATTACTAGTTTCTGAAGGATGCAGTATCTCAAAAACGACATTCGGCCTCACAACGTCTATCTATTGACACATGCAGACACACGCATGCACATACACACACTCACACACACACACACGCTCTTGTTTCTGGAGGTCTATTATATGCCGTTTTCTTTCCGTCAGTAATAAGTTCCCAAGAGATTTCTTATTGTTTTTTGACAATATAAGAATTGTCTCTGTAACTAGATAAAGCATTGGAAATAAATGGTTTCTTCAACATTTTAAGTAGAAGAACCCGCTTAACTTATATCATATTCTTCTGCTGCAGACTTGTTCAGCTCACAAATTTGTTGAAAAAAAAGTATTTTACACTCAAATTTGAGCACTTAAAACAAGTAATAAAATTGTATCACAGGAGTGGAAAAAAATCGCGTTTATAACCTTTATCAATGAACCTCTGTATTAAATGTCAATAAATCTTTTGATGTAAGTTTATTATGATCTACAAGTAAAGTACCCCTTTCAGCTCTTCAATTTCAACCAAAATCTATTATATTATTTATATTGATATAAAAGTCTTATTTACCAAATTTGAGATGTTGTACATTATATTTTAACATAGTTTATGATGAAATTCTAATATGACCTTCAAATAAAGTACCATTTACGATTTGCCAATTTTAACCAGAATTTATTATATTATTTATATTGATATGTAAGTCAAATATACCAAATTTGAGAAATTTTGCTCTATATTTTAATATCATTTTGATGAAAATCAAGAATAACTCTCTAGTAAAATACTACTTCCGGTAATCATGCAGTACCCAAAAAGGAAGGTTGGTTGACAACTAGATTTTACAATAATCCTAAGTGCAAAATTTTAACTTTCTACGGCAAACCGTTTTTGGATTATGCGAAATACATACGAATGTACCTACAGACGTCACGACGAAACTTGTCAAAATGGATTCAGGGATGGTCAAAATAGATATTTTCGTTACAATACTTCCTGTACTGCGTAAAGTAAAATTAAGAAATAAAAAAAATCGCTCCATCCCTTCAAAAGATAATCGTGGCACAGACACAGAATAGGAAAGTAAAAAATTAAATAATAAACATTTATTGTAGTTGTGTGTCATTACATAAATGTTATATTCCTATGTTTCAAATGCATGATTGAAGTTTAAACAAAAATGAAAACAGTAATGTACAACACTAACGAAATATATATTTAGCCAAAATTATTCCATACAAAAATGACATCAACTATTTCCAATGATAATTTATAAATAATACCTAATATTTTAAATAAATTTATTAAGTAAATGTTTTATGAATTGCAAAAAAAATTAACGTATTTTAGAAATTTTACGTATATTCTAGAGAAAACGTTTAGACATTTAAAGGCAAGTAGGTAAACATAACAGTTCCATATTATTTACTCGCGTTTAGACTCGTCTCTTATCAGTGTACCTGATAATGGGGGTTTATTAGTTTATTTAAAATTGTTCAAACACAACTAATAAAAGAAATTACGGATTTCCAAATTCTATGCTTAGTCATGACAAATATGACTTGTGAAAAAAAAAAAATTAACATTCGGCAACAGTTTGACTAATTTGTCAACATTGTAGGTTCATATTACGTTTTCAGAAGTTTTTCTATATCGAACCTCCACTACCTATATTTATACTTAAAAAAATAATAATTATTAACCGAAATGGCGGTGCTGTGATAATTGAGAGGAATTTAAAAAAAAACTGAATTACCATCAATTTCACAACTCTGTTTAATTTAAATTTCAATGTAAAATATAAAATGATGGAAAAATTATAATGATCGAAATAAATAAAGGTAAATTGGATGATTTTGAAGAGGAAAACCCTGGGTGGAAGGATTTGAAAATCATCCCAAACGTGTAAATACCGGGCTTGAGGTCAACGAACATTTATGTCGGTGTGATTCAAAAAGATATCTTTTAAATATACTTCTATTGCATAGGTAGATGTAGAGGATTATTCTCAAATAAAATGTTACTTTGGCTGTCCGGATATTTCTAAAAGCTTTTTCATTTCTTTTCAAACCCTCAATCAGCATCCATTTCGTCTCTAAGTAGAGTACATTTTGAGATATTTAATGTTTAAAAATAAAAAAATTGTAAAAAACATTTCTTGTAAAAAGCTCGCGCGAGTTAAGTTCTATCCGAAGTGAGAAGTTTTGGAAATTCACTGAATATTTTAAACCAAAAATGTATATTTTTGCATATAATACATATATGGACAACGGCAACTAGTCCTACTTAGCAATAACGCAAAAGAACTTTGGAAAAATCGAGAACAACTTTTTTTGTGCTTAATTCTCGTCACTTAAAAGGTTTTTCAATTTTTTAAAGTACCCAGAAAATCGAAAAATCGTAAGCAACTACCGAGAAATGAGATATTTAATAAAATCGTATCAAGCTCAAGCAAGGCAATAGATTAATCAAGTAAGGCAATAGATTCATTTATTTATTATTTCTGGTTGTGTAAGGAGTATACAAATAGAGGGTGAATATGTCATCTGGTTAGTTGTAAATATCTTACAAAATATCCTACAAATTGATGCTTAAGAACGTTCTTACGATACAACACGGTTACAGAAGAAGGAAAAAGAAATAAGTATACAAATAAGCAAAAAGAGGGCTAAGAAAAAAAAAATCGTAAAACTCAAGAGTCAAGTCGGATTTTGCACTCTCGGACAAAACCCGAAAAAGATTACGAAATAAATAAATTCGAAAGTTCATTTGCGAATGATCCTAGAACATTTTTCAAGCAATGTAAAATTAATCTTCGATCTGATCAGCGATATTTCAATTTAGAAATTTTTTTAAGTATCTTATAGAACATTATAATTATAATTAATATTTAAATTATAATTTGACTAATATCATCCCTTGTTTGTGATGCTTTAGATTTTTTTATTTATTATCTTTAGTTAATCTTTTTACATGTTACTTATATTACTATGTTACTTACTGATTTACTATTTTTCCAATTGTCTCTATTATTTAATTGTTTATTATATATACTATTGTTTTATATATTACTGTTTATATATATAATTATTATTTAAAATTTGTCTATGTATATATATATATATATATATATATATATATATATATATATATATATATATATATATATATATATATATGTGTGTGTGTGTAAAATTATTGTTTTTTGCATATTACTCAATTATATTACTGAGTTTAATTGTTAAGTTTTTCAAATTTTTTTCAAGATTCAATATTTTTGTCATATATTTTTATTTTATTTTATATTTTTATTATTATATCTTCATTTTATACAATATTTTGTTTTATTAATTTATTTCTTGTCTCTTGATTTTCTTCAAACTTCATTCTGATGTGTATTGCAACGTTTATTTTTATTTTTCAATTAAGAATGATCTTATCAAATGTAATTAAAATATTACTATACAGGTAGTATGCCTATTATAGCATGGAACCTGCAAATTTTACAAATAAACGACCCTTCGATAAGGGAAAAAATACTTATAAAATAAAAATAAAAATTAAAACAAAGTACTTAAAGCTATACATAAAAATTTACTAGGAAACATCATTCTTGAAAAACGAATAGGATTCTAAAAAATAAAGACTTCTTTAAAGTTCTTCTGTTTATTTTGAATTCGCTAATTTCAAGCTCACAGTTTCAAACTAAACACAAGCTAAGGCCTTAAACGACAACAAAAAACAAAAATCTAAATGTAAAGGTGTGTGAAATGCTAATTGGATTCTTATGCAATTGCGAATTAAAAAAAATTATCACCTCATGGTGAGGAATAACAAACTTTTTCTTTTAAGAATTAATATCGGTGATATTCAATTTCCTGTTTTACGCAAAAATATTTCATATTTGAAGAGTAAATCCTTGAAAATAATAAAGCAATATTCCCGTTGGATTTGAAATTTTGATCAAGTTTTTCAGTTATGCGCCACTGAATGCACCCCATGCGATGATCTTAACAATAAGTTCTTAAAAATTTAAATCAATGAAACTAGTATATGTAATAATGTGTGTATATATAATATGTGTATATGTAATAATGATAATAATAGATAAGTGATTAATATCATTAATGTTTTATTGTTATTGCTAACATTATTACATATACTAGTTTCATTGATTTAAATTTTTAAGAACTAGGTTATTAGCCAGAGGTTCGATGCCGAAACATTACCAGTCAACCTCAACGAAACTTCATTCTATAAGATCAATCTTCCATCTACAAAAATCCTCCCATCTACTGTTCGCTCTGCCCCTCGTAATTTTATCTGTTTATTCAGCGCTGATTACTTTTTTAATGACTTAATGATCATAATATGTTCCGACAACTTCAAACGCCCATTTCAACCTGTTGTAATTATTTAAATTTTATTTTTCGTGTTAAATTTTTTAATATTTTTTTTCTGGTTATGTATGATTGTTTTCATTGACCAAATAATCTTAATTTTTTGCTTAACCTAGGAAGATAAATAAAATTACCAATGTCAATGGTTACGTAATAGAAATTCACAGATTAAAATATAATTACTAGTTTATTATGTTGATGCCAAATTGTATGACTTAGTACTTACTTCACTAGACGAAATGGCTTAATTTATTTTCGTAGATTTGTCACCACGCCTGCTGCTGAAATATTAAAAAATATTTTGGGCAAAAAAATCAAAAATAAAAAATTTATAAATTTTATATTACTAAAAAAACACCCACTTCGAAAAATAAATGTAATAAGCAGATAAATAGATAAAATGCTTATTAGAATAAATTTAATAAATGCGTATATATTATGTATGAACTTAAATATATTCAGCATTGAACAATGGTATTCTGCTAGGAGCGTTTAATGCGAAAAATCTATACACATATTTTAAATGACTATACAAGAAATAGTAGTGATATAGCTATGTAAATAAAAAATAAGTTAGTTATAATAAAAGTAAGAAAGAAAAATTATAAATATAAAATATAAATTTTATATGCGTTTAATTATACAAATTTATAATCATAATTTATGTATTATATAAACTTAAGTTTATATACATACATATCAATTAATTATATTTATATTGTTAATCCATAAACAAATGCAGGGATGTTCATAGGGTTACTGTACATAAGGAGGAATATGTATATATATATATATATATATATATATATATATATATATATATATATATATATATAAATTTATGTAGATATAAATATAAATATATTATATTTATAAATTTATGTAGATATAAATTATACATATACATGTATAATTAAATACATATTAAGTTTATATTTTATTTTATTTATATAATTTTTCTTTAAAGCAGTTTAAAAAAGTATTTTTTGTAACTCGATAGTTATACTTAAACATATATAAACATTTATTTTCCTACCGTTTTATTTATGAAGTTGAAGTTATTTAACAAAGTATCATGTATCACACATTAAATCCACTAAAGCGAATAGATTAGAATAAAATAATAATTTAAATTTCATGTAACTAATAAATGCTTTTCATACAGAATATTCGGCAAATCATAATATAACGCGTTTCCAGAAGGATTGAGGTAGTGTCGGTATCCGCGGCAGAACGTCTACTGTGTCTTCCACTTGTATCCCAAGGTCTCTCGTTACGTTTCATGGTCATCTTGTAATTTGGGCGGTTTGCACAGAAGTAGAAAATGATTCGCAATGTTGCTTCACGTTAGATTTATATTAAAGTATTCTTAAATAATCCAGTTTATGAATCAAACCGAGCAATAATGATGATTAGTGCGTGATACGGCTAAGATTTTTCTAAAAGTTCAATTTTGCGTTAGAATTATGAAAAGTAGTCAGTTTTAAATATTTGTAATTGATAAAGATAAATTAGCAGTATTTTAATGAAACATTTACTGCAAATTTAGAAATATTTATTTACTTAAAAACATGAGTAAATAAGTTTTTACAAGATACCAATATTTTTTACTAAATTAGTTTTTACTCGTACGGATTGACCTGTGTATATCTCCATTTCGGAACAAAAATGTGGCTATCCCCATTTTATTCTGTCGGCTCTTGTATATTTAGTATAAATACTAAAAACTGAAATCTGTTTGGAGATACAAGACATCCCAAATTTCGAGATTTGGTGACTGAAATAAATGGACGTAAGAGCTAAAAATCAGTGGATTAAGATGAAACAGACTTCCCTGGAAACGGATTAGTGGATAAGTTATACAACTAATCTTACATTAAGTTTAGTATTATATATATATATATATATATATATATATATATATATATATATATATATATATATATATATATATATTATATCATTGTATATCAATAATATACAATATTAATATTATACCTATTGTACAATTATAATAGTATACCTATATATTGCAATATACCACAATATTATATTATAATTAGATTACATAATTTAAAAAAAAATACAGCAAGGAGATGAACCAATTAATCAAAGAAGCTGACCTTGAATATTGACGAGTATGAGACAACAATTTGATGCTTTTTTACTTCCTTGTACGCAGTAAAGGAAGTATTGTAATCGTGAAAATTTTCGGTTTTTACATTTAAACGGGAACATCCATTTTGGCCATCCCTGAATCCATTTTTACGATTTTTTTCATGACTTCTGTACGTACGTTCCTTCGTATCTCGCATAACTCAAAATGGTTAGCCGTAGAAAGTTAAAATTTTGTATTTGGAATTGCTGTAACGTTTAGGTGTGATCTCCCGTTTTGGGTCACTACGTATTCACCTGAAATGTTACTTTGCTTGAAGGTTATAATAGATTTTCATCAAAAATTGTATTTAAATATAATGCAAGACTTCTCATATTTGGTATATGAGATATATGAGACTAGTATATTAATATAAATAACATACTAGATTTCGATTGAAGTTGGCAAACTGCATGTGGCACTTTACTTTTAGGTCATAATTGACTTTCATTAAAAATTAAATTAAAATATAAGCAAAATATCTTAAATTTGGTATACAAGAATTTTGTTACAATATAAATAATATACTAGATTTTGGTTAAAATTGGATAGCCGGAAGTGGTACTTTAACTGAAAGTTTTTTTTTTACATTCCGCCAACTTCGAAATAGTACACGAATCGTGCTAAAAATCACAAATCTAGATTTTCACGAATAAGCACGTTTCAAGTCCTTTACTAACAGTTTTAACATTTTTATAATGGTGAGTGTGTGTGGATGTCAATAGACAGACGCCAATAGACGTCGCGACGCTGAGTGTCCATTTTGAGATATCTTGGGAAAGAAGTAACCAAATTCAGGATCACTTTTTGTGCCACTGATTTATATTTTAATAGGCATACAAGGAAGTCGAGCGGTATCCACATCAGATATTCATGCTTCTTTTTTAAGCATTACATCAGAGAAAAAATTCGGTTCTTATTATTTTTTTGTTACTTTTTTTTATGCTACATTTACTTTTTTATATGGTCTATTTAATTTTCTTTTGTCACTTCTTAAATTAAAAGTTCTTACCATTAATTTTATTACTTTCAAACCAAGAAAGAACATTTGCAAAATCCTATTATTATACGTACTTTTTTTTTTTTTTTTTTTACACAATCATCTAACCTTAAAAAACAGAAAGCGTGAAGAAGAGTTTTTGAGATACGTCAATCTAGAAAAATATCCCTTCACACAATATTCCGAATTTATGCATTCTTGCTCTTGGAACTACTTACTTACCTAAGCTTTGTTATGATTAAAATTCACGAAGTCTAAAAATCGTTTTTTGTCACTGGTGGAGAGGTTAGGTGTACACTCAAGTTGCGCTCAAGCTCGCAGCAAGGATTTTTGGCAACAGCTAATATAGAGTGCAAACGTTAATTTAATTTACAATTCACTTATTAGTAATTTATTTTCACTTTATAAATAAACATATCAAAAAGAAATAAATTATTCTTTATATCCCAAATAAATATAGCGCTATATACAATTAGCCCTTTTAACAACTTCTAGTATTTTGGAAACTACCTGCGTTACGATGACTTAGCCGGTGTAACTACAAACGCTGAAGGCCTCTCTACGTGTGATGCGTATTTTTGAGTTGGTTACCATGAAGATTTAAAGAAGTATAGGTATTTGAATTATTTAGTCTTCATAATTTTATTTGTGTGAACGACCATTGCCACTATCCAAGAACCGTCATTGCGTCCTATTATTTTTTTTTAAACTAAAAAAGATGAAATATTATATTTGAACGAAAGATATTTTATACCTCTTTAAACAGTCTCTTCTAGATCTTCCTAGGTGGCCACGCCCTCTGGAACTTTCTTAAAATGTTATTATTTCATTTTTTTTATACTCCCTTAAAAATACTTTATTCACGCCGGATTATTATTATTTTTTTAAATAAAACATTTAAACAAATCTTATTTTTTATTTGCACTTGTTGTCTTTCTTACGATCTTCCTATGTTATCTCTGGAGTTTCGTCTGCAGTCTATTATTTTTATACATATATATTTTTTTACTTTCCCTTATTTTTTAAATAAATGTACATTTTTTTTTTACATCCTTAAACCATTAGCAGTTTCTGGACCTATCCACTAGGCACTGGGGGTTCACTCAAATAAAAATATGACGCTGAAAGATTTTACGGACACCTTCATAGTAACCAACTCTAAAATTCGACGTAAGATACCCGTTCCAAGTAGAGACGCCTTGGGTTTTCTGGTTATACTACTCCGGTTAAGTCAGTGTAAAGTAGGCAGTTTCCAAACAAGTAGAATGCGTTAAAAGCGCTGGTTGTATTCAACATCACTTTTATTTAGAAAATAAAGAGTAATTTACTCATTTTTAACAAATATACTAGAAGGCACAAATGCTCTGTGAAAATAAATGGCTTGCGCCTGAATTGGAAATTAAATTAACGGCTTTTAAGCCGAATAGCTATTGTAAAAATCGGAGCAACGAGTTGGTGCACAAGTAAATTGTACCCACAAGTCGATGCTAGAAGACACCATTTCCTCCAGCGTGCAACCAGCCACCTCTTCAACATCCCGGCCCATTCCGTTCATTGCTCAAGCAGTGCGTGTCGAGACAGCCAGAATGAAGGCGTTCCATTTCTGTTGATTTACACAATCTCAAATTTACTTTCTATTTCTATTTTCTACTATTCAGTAATTGTATTTTTCTTCTTACGTGTGGGTACCACGTGCTCATGTGCATAAATGAAATAATCGCTACTGCCTTAGATATTTAATATTTTATTTCATTTTTAAATAAAACAAAAATAAAATTTGTGAATCATGTCACAGCAACTTTCTCCTTTTATCGATGTACATCCAAACCACCTTGCTTTGCAGCCTGCGATCTATACATCGATATAACTATGTTTAGAAATTCTATCAAGATCTTCTAAAATATATGTTTTGGCCACTTTGTAAACCGAATCCGTCGAGTTTAGTTCGTAATCGTAGCTTGCATGTGTATTACACTGCTGTCATTTATTAATGTCATAGATCCGATAAGATTGTTTTAATTTCTGGCCAATAATATCGGTCTGGTTATTTATACCTGAATGACAAGCAAGGTCAATGGCAGGAGCATGCCCTTGAAATGTGAATAGTTTCTGTCGTTCTGACATCTCTCGACCTCATCTTCACATTCACGCAGGCATTATTTAAGCTTTTATTATTTTTTTTTGTTGATATTACGTTGGTTAAGAGTGTACACTGATTTTGTTTTTATATAAAACAAAAAAAGAGAGAAGAAATATATATGGGTAGTTTTTTCACAAGTCACGGCCATGTCATATTAATCTCAAGGCATTTCAACATAATGTATTTTTTTTTTGTATAGTTATAAATCTCAATCAATTTTAAACAGGATCTTGAACTCTCACTAATCCGAACCGTTCCAAAAACCATACCCAAAAAAAAAAGATTTGTGAACATTTGATTTGGAGTATATACATACATTCAATAAAATCTCAAGCACTGTTAGGCTTAAAATAATTAGTTGAAATTACCAACTCCGTTTACTTAAAATAAAAGCTAAGCTATAAAAATTCGGAAGCATATTTACTATCTCAATTTCTTTATCGGTATATATTAATTAATCTATTCATTAAATGGATCTTCATTGGAAATTTTTTTTTTGTATTAATACAATGAGTAGTTTACGCTATTCAAAAAAATAATGAACTATGAGTCATGAGTATTCGGTCGGAGGCATTGAAAAAGATTCTCACAGCTTAGGAACAAACAAAAATATCAGACTATTCCTCAAGAAAATAATTCAAAAATAAAGTATTTCTTAGGAAAAGTGGTTTCAATCAAATGCCGTGAAACTTCGCAGGGAGCTTAGCTTTCGTCATTCTGAGCAAAATTCACCATGGGCACAAAAAAATTCCATGATAGGATTTCGAGTTATTCACGAATTAAGGTCCCATTTTATCTATGCCATAGTGATAAGGGATCGGATACAATAACGTATTCAACGATGTATTTATTTATTCAATGTATTTATTTCAATTCCTAGTGGTTCATATGTAAAAATACACTCAAATACTGTCATTGAATTTTTTTTCCAATGGAGACTTTTGCTCAGAATGATAAAAACTAGCTCTCTGCAAAGTTTCAGAGCGCTTGATTGAAACCACTTTTTCTATGAAATACTGCGGGATCCTATCTGAAAAATGATTTACTATTTCAAATAAATTTTAAAGTATATTGTTGGTTTTTTAACCGACTTGTAATTAATGAAGTTACCTTCTTTTCCCGCTCGATATTCCAAATTTCCCGCTGACCGAACCCTCTCGGTTTTAATTAGTTCGGTTTAGCGAGAGTCTACTGTATCGTTCTACATATTAAATACAATGATTATTATTATTAAAATTCTACTTTACCATATTTTTTTGCAGCAAAAATTTTTATCTCCTCATAGTTTATGTAAGCAGCTCGTTTGCGCTCTGTGGAGTTTATACGCAGGTTTGTTGACTTTTATTGAGCAATCGTGCTCCTCAAATAACTTTTAATCAGTTCAGCTTCCTGAAACTCCTTTCTTCAGAAGAAACAGAAACTGGGGTGGTATTCTTTTACCCATAACTAAATCGTAGACATGATCTACCTAATTCAGTTCACACATTTTTTAAAAAAAATGTCATAAACGGAAAAAGAAATTTTAACGTTCGAGTATAAAAATCAATAAGGTTTTCACGATTAAAATTGCTTCTACGATGCTTTTTAATATGAGAAACTTGAATCTGATGTCGGTTTTGCAAAAATAGATAAAAAAAATTATAACTATAAGTTGCTAAATACGTCTGACCTTGTTGGGATCGCTGCTTGAGCAGATCTAATTATGGGTTGGAAAGAAGCGTAAGAGGCAGTAGTGGATGCGTGACATTTTTCCGCAGGATCCTTATTACGGTTGTAGCTATATTATAACTATGAACACTATATATTTTTGGACGAGCTCTTCGATAAATAATTTTTTTTTATACGATTTTGTATTAGGGATAAGTCACTTCTCACAAAAAAGGAGCCAGAAAGAGATGCGAAAAATCTCTAATAAATAACAACACTTTCTCTGTAGGTCACGTCATGATAATAAAAAATAAATCGGGTGGAGGAAACTGAAAGAGAATAACTGGAGACCTCGCCTTCTGCCATGTCCACACAATGAAACAATGCACATTATTTATCAATTCTTTCATTTTCCCGTGCCTTCCATTTCAAACGGGGAATATTGAATTGTATCTCTTCCTGATTGTATTTGTTTTACATGTATTGAGATCTATGACAATTATTATTATGAAAATTGAGAGGATACAATTGGAAGATTTCGAATACAAAGCCGTGAGTCTGTAAGTTTGAGCTTCGTTGTTTTGTATTAATAAAAAATTGTGCATGGAACAAATTAAAAAAAAAAATCCCTCGAAATGCCCCCCTTAAATTCTGCCGCCCAGGACAAGTACCCACTTGGCACCCCTCCCTAGATCCTGCCCTGTTTGTGATGATGTACATATGTGTAAGTCGGCAGACTACATTGCTCGGACATAGCCAAAGATTAGCGCGTTGGATTAAGATTACCATACTTAGTACATTCGTGCTTTATTGTGACCCTGGTTTGGATTGCTAACAGCAATTAACGAGAACTTAACTTAGTTAATGGCTATTATCTACAGATAAGATAAGGTTTCTACAACTGAATCGAAGATAAAAGATACAGTTCAGAACCAAAAGAAGCAACAGTGCTTCTGGTGTGGACGATTTCGAGTACATAATCATATCAAGGATCAACTAGTGAGTAGTATATATTTTTTGTCATTGCAGTAGACCAGGGGTGCCCAACCCAAGGCACGCATGCCACAATGTGGTACGCTGGGGACACGCAATTGGTACGGGTCCTGCCCGTATGCTTATGATTTTTTTATTCTTAATTCTATTATTATAAGAAATATATATTTCAGTTCTCTTTGTAGGTTGAAAAAGTAATTCGTACAAGAGGGGATAATATTTTAAAAAGCAAGCGCCTATGATGAACAGAAATAATTAATGTGAAGTAGGCAGGGTATAGAGAGAGGGGTTGGGTGTATAGTTGTGGCACACGTTTTAAAAAGGTTGGGCATCTCTGGAGTAGGCAAAGGGTTAGGACGAAGCGACAATCCAAATAAAATATAGATATGGACCATGCTACAAAAAATGTCAAATCGGGTTTTCGGAATTTTAAAGGCATTTTCTCAAATCTGCTGCTTCTGAAAATTAATCAGTTGTTAGATATAACTTTTTTAGTCCCTGTCTATTTAGTTTTGAAACTGTCAGTTATATTATTTTACATGAAAAAAATGTCTAAAGCCTCAAAATGTAATTTCCTCTCCGTGTCCGAAGCCGACTATGGCACTTTTAGTAGCTTATCCCTCAAATAGTATCTTGATTGGGCAAGTGTCTTCTTACATTTTAAATCGTCATATTCTTTAGTTGTAAAAAATAAATATTTAATTTTATTGGATATAATTGTATTTAAGAATATCGTTTATATTTGATTTGCCTTGGATTAAGGATTTCAGAAATGGATAATTTGAAAACAAACTGGAAGGTTTGATGGGCTTATACGAGATTCGCAATGTGGGCTGCTGATAGCCTTCGGTGTTTTGAAATACAAAAAAAAATAGCTGATTATTATTTTTAATAATTAGGCTGGTTTCGGAATTGAATTAAAAAAATATCGCAGTACTCATACCAACTAACGGACTTCACCATTCGACAAAATACACCCACAGAGAATAATTTGTATAAAAAACCTGGCCAAAATTATATAGCGTACTTTTTCATATGAAAATACATAAATAAACAATGCGAGGCAGTTTTCAAAGTGCATTTTAATAAAATGAAGAAAAAAAAACATTTTTATAATACAAAATTAGTCATCAAAATCTTATTCGTGGCTTTCATCATCCTATTCTTCATCGCTGCCTTTACTTCATGCATATTGCGTTTCAGGAAGCGAAGGTTTGTGATTTCATAAGAATTATTCTTCTTACGTGGTCTGCTACTGTTTTGTAATTTATCAGAAGTTGATAAATGTCTGTTCATTCTGTCTCTGTTGCATGTCGCTCGTGAAATTTTACGAGAGAATTTTTGTCTATAAAATCTGAAGTATTTATTCCTATCCTAGCATCGGCAGTTTCTTCTGAGAGCTGCCCAAATAGTAATACAAATTGTGAAATGACAACAGCAGAATGTATTACAATTTTGTATACAGTATTATTTGTAGAGCGTTACAATATATGTATAGATAGATCGGGATCATGAAAAATCTTTAGACGCATTAGAATGATTAGTGCTCCCAAACCCAGCCTTTGTTATATCTACTGAAAAGCCCATTTCACCTCTAAATATTTTTTTAATTTGTTCTTTTTCTCTCTTATGATATTTATTTTTCTTCAATTGATCTTGTTTGCCATTTTTAGTATTCAACTTGTAAGATGTAATGATTAATAGAATCTAATTCTAGCTCGATGAATTGATAGTCCGAACCTCATTGGTTCAGAATTAATTTCATTTGCAATTCTCAAAACTATTAGGGGTCTCTGGATGTTAGGCCACAAATATAGCACCTCTTAATAGAAGATATATTAAAAGAAAATATTAATTGCTGCATTGCAAATCTTGGCGTCCACATTATTGGGTGTTGAAGTATCCCAAAAGTTCACTGTCTGGACATTTTGTCAGCTATATAAGCTTTTCCTACATAAATGATTTTCTTTTTTCATTTAATTATTCTTAGTCGGGCATTCTTAAATTATGTTATAGTGGCGTTTTAGTAATTTCTTACAACGTTCTAGAAGATCTTGAAAAGAAATTATTACTTTTGCAAAACCAATAGAAAATACGAAAATAGATACTTTTAATTGAATAATCATTAGTTGACCGTATAACTTTATGAAGGAATGAGATGGTCTGGTAGGCGTTAAAAAAAAAAAAAGGATCACAAATAGTAAAAACTATTTATTAGGAACCGACGTTTCAACCCACTTTGCAGGTCTTCTTCAGTGCTTGAAGCTCAAAGAGAGGTATAAGAATGACTTAGCAAAAAGCAAAGTAATTGCTCTCTTTGAGCTTCAAACCCTGAAGAACACATGCAAAGTAAGTCGAAACGTCGGTTCCTAATAAATAATTTTTATTATTTGTGATCCATTTTTTTTTTTTTTTTTTTTTTTTTTTTTTTTTTTTTTACCGCCTCCCTGATCATCTCATAACTTCATAAATACTTTTAAATTTAAGCATGTCACAAACAAAAGTAGGGGATGGAAGTGGGACATTTTCCTTTAAAATCATTTTAAGGAAACACTGAACATAATTTCGATGAAGGAAAAATAACTCGGAACTTTCCGGAACATGTACAAAATCATTTAAATTAAAAATGTTTACCAAACAAAGTTGTAACTTATTTATTGTTGTTTAAATAATAATAGAAACATTTTCCTTTACAGCAAGTAGCATTAATATGCTTCATCTTAAAGTACCTTTAACGTACCTTCACCTTCCATAGTAATAAGAGTTATTTTACTTAAACCACTAAAACCCAACTGAAAATACTGCTAACTAATGTGTACAACAAATGAAGTTACCTCGAACGAACATATGGTAATTAAACACTGAGTTCCGATTCCTCGTGTAAAGGGGGATCTTCATTCTCCTCTCTCTTCAGTGGCAGTCACAATTGGAAGCGAAATGAACTGGCAGTTGATGAGTTTTTAGAAATAGTCCAGGCGCAATAGAGTAAATATATTCATTTTTTGAAATAAATTTCCACGGAACTTTCTCAACGCGATATTTAGGAGAAAAATAGTAGAAACAAATTGTATATGTTTTTGATAAAATCCGTATGTAGCAACATGGTGAAAAAAAATTCATAAAGGTGCCGAAAAATGGTTTTTTCACGTTTAAGAACCCGAGCATCGAGCATTGCAGAAGGATGAGCATTCTCCCGCTTTTTGCCAATTCCCCTCCGCTGCCTCTCATTTAGTGGCGTGAAACAATCCTATGTTCCAACGCGTTTTTAGGTGTTTAATCAAACCGCACATATATTTCGAGAAAAACGGATTGTAGAGAAACTCCTCAGGTACAAATAGCACTTTGAAAAATTGTTCTAGGACCATTTTGGCCCTTGTTCAAATCTTTTTTTCGAGATCACCGGTTTTTACATTTTATCGATCTCCGGGAAAAGTTATTATTTTGTTTGCATACAATTTTTATTATAGAAAGGCACTAACAAAAGTCACAATCTAATTCCAAAAACAAGTTCCTGCGATTATTACAAGTCCTGTAATAAAAAGTCCAAAAATGGCCACTTTTCGTGGTTTTTAATTTTTTTTTTACGAAAAGTTGTTGACCGACTTAAAACTTTTTATTTCTTATTCTTTAACGATAATAAGTACTATTTTGTATTTTTCTTGAAGACATTTTTTCATATCTTCAACGTGAAAAATACAGTTTTCGGCAGTTTCATGATTTTTTTCACCATGTTGCTGCATATCGATTTTATCTAAAACATATACAATTTCTTTCTACTATTTTTTCCTAATAATCACGTTGAAAAAGTCCTGTGACAATTTATTTAAAAAAATAAACTGTCGCACCTGGACTAAAATGCACAGTTGGGATGAAGATTATCATATTAACGTTTAGGGCTTTTCCCCAGGTTTTTGATGCAAATAATCCCCTCTGGCCTTAATGTGCGAAGAAACATTTGATTTTCTGGACATATCTTTTTCATCTATATGTTTCCTTATATTAATCTCAAGGGGATCATATTTGTTTTTTTGTCATACTAAATCAAATGGTGAAGTACCTTTGACGGCAGGAGTAACGCAAAATAAGTTGTTTTTTTTTTATTCCTATTCGAAACCAGCCTTATTATTAAAATAGAAAACAATACAAAATTTAAAAACATGAAAACCACTTAATTTTTTTTAGTATTTCAAAGCACCAGACTACTTACCACCAGCCCACATTGTGCATCTTGTAAAAGCACATAAAAATTCCAGTTTGTTTTCAAATTATTCAAATATATGCACAATATGACAAATTCTATTCCCTGGTGTTCCATTAATGAAAGCTTGCCATCTTCTGCTAGTTCCTTGAAAAGATTTTAGCAATTCCAGGCAATAAATATAGTACTTAGATAAATTTTAAATAAAATCAATTTTGTTTCAGATTGCAGCACTGCAAGATGAAGTCAATTTTAATTGCTCTTCTCTGTACAACAGCTGCTGTCTGTGGATCTAATGTATTAGTTGTAATGCCATTTCCTACGTATAGTCACATCAATGCTTTTCTTCCAATTATGGAAGAATTAGCAAACAGAGGTCACAATGTGACTGTGGTCAGCCCATATCCTCAGAAGAAACCGATTCCCAATTACAGAGATATAGTTATGAGAGATACATCAAATAAAATTTATCGTAAGTAACTATTTTTAATTTATGTATCATGACAGTAAGAATTAAGTTTTCAAACAGAATTAGATAAAACAAAATCTTTTTTTTTTCTTAATCAGAAATTCATCAATAATTTGATGAGATAACCTTCTTTTGTTTGTATATAATATTTATTTATTGTATTATTTTTTAGACCCAACAGGTGGAGGCGGAACGAATCTGAGAACATTATTCGGTTTTGTAACGATGTTTACTGGCTTCTGGTCACTTTGTCCTAAATTTTTAGATGCTATTTTTGAGTTACCAGAATTTCAACAATTTCTCAATGATAAGGATTCAAAATATGATTTGGTAATAGTAGAACCTTTTTTTTGCCAACAACTTTTTCTGGCATTTGGTCACAAGTATGGAGCACCAGTTGTATCGATGGTGAGCAGTAGTATGTCTCCTAGAATCTCAGAAGCAGCTGGAAACTCTCATCCACTTGCATACATCCCTAATTTGAAATTGAAATTCACAGATCATATGACATTTTGGGAAAGAGTCCAGAATACTTTTGTTAGCATAGTGGAATTGATAGTAGATGAATATTATGGAAGTTCATTAATGGTTAATATAACTACAAGAGAAATTCTATACTATAATCAAAAGTATATTATTTTTTTAATTTTTTTTTATGGTATTATAGGAAAAATATATAAGAGACTTAATCAGATATACAGGATTTGAAAATCTGCCATCACTATCAAAAATGAAGAGCAATATTTCTTTATTTTTAGTTGACAATGACTTTTCGTTCAGTCACCCTCGTCCTTATCTTCCTAATGTTGTCGAATTTGGTGGACTTTCAGTAAAAAGTGGAGGAGAATTGCCTATAGTAAGTAACCAATTTTTTTCTAATATATAATATTATGTATTCATAGATATACTATATTCATAGATACTACAGTAATTTATTTGATTGTTCAATAACCAAAAATTAACTAATTACATTTGATTAACCAGATGATGTCTTAATGTTTTTGATGACATTACATAAACTAGAAAGTTAAATCATATAAAATAATATTTCTTATCACATTTTCCTTCAGCTATTTTTATGTTACTCCATTATTTTTAAATTTCTGTTTGTGAAAAACTATTTTTTACTAAAAATTTTCTTTATGGTTCCAACAGAAACAACTTATTCATATCATTATTACAGGACTTATCTGAATCACATCTATTGTTTTTATTAAATGATTTAAGAAGTAACGATGCAATGAAACTTTACAGCAGGGCATCCATCCATACCTGACATGAACCATCCACTTTTACAATTTACATCTATATATGAATAGTTTTTTACTTAAAACTAATTTACAAGAGTTTGTATATTCAACAAATTGAACGAATTTTTTTGATAGTTTCAATATTTTAATTTTCAATGAACTTATTCATTTCACTCCATTTGTTACAATCATTTCTTCAGGATGTCATTAATTCAAGGATTTCAAGGCTGTGAACTGTAAAATTCAAGATGCTTTTCGTGAATATATTGGATGAAATTTAAAACGAAATTGGAACCCTAAAATATTATATTTGGTCGGTTTATGATAAAATATACAATTCGAACTTGAGAATGAATCTGAATTATTATAAAGGTAGTATTCCTGTTTATTAATGAAAAATTGTTTCTTAACTTCCAGAAACAATTAGAAATTACAGTACAAATAAAATTTCAAGTGTAAATGAATAAAATTTATGTATTGGAATAAATTTCGCCACAATTTTATTCAGAAACTTATTTTACATTAGAAAACAAAATTATATATATAACCAAATAATCATAATTATAAGAATAAAATGAATCTTGGCAACCCCTTATCCTTGTTCACTCCACTCTCGGCCTTTAGGGCGAGGGGAGAACTGACGAATATATAAGAAAATGGGAGTAAATCGGTTGAAATTCAAACTCGGAGTTGTTTGGAGCTAATACATTATTTTACCGTTCCATAACATCCCTAGTTCACTAAGCAACAGATAGAGTGGCCCAGTAAGGTGAGACAGAACATAGAATGAGTACCTGTTTGAGAGAGAGGGACTGATGGACAAAATTAGTGAAAGGAGGCTTTTTCTTTCATTTAATTAGAAATGGTAAGGAAAACAACTGCATCAGTGTGTTGTTATAAAATTAGATTTTACATTAAAATGTTCTTTCTTTCCATCCACTTTTTCTTAGAAACCTAAAACTTTACCATCTATTAAGATATGCTTTCATTACACTTTTTAACTACTTCCTCATATTCTATTTATTTTTTTTTAATGCACTAATTTCTTCTTTATTATTTTTTTTATTGTTTTTTTCACAGTCTGAGACATCACTTATCAATATGTTTAAATCTTCATTTTTACCCTTCAGTTTTTAAGCATCATTCTTCAATGCAGTAATTTCTTAGTCATCATCTGTTATTTTATTTTTCTATTTTTTTTTCTATTCGGTACTTATTATTTCACCACCATAACATTTGTCTCATTTGTTGTGTTAACTTCACATTCTTCCTCATTACTTCTTATTTTACTTTCATTATTTATTATTTTACCTTCATTATTTAAGATTTTACTTAGCAACATGTGTATTTTGATCTCTTTATTGTTTACTTTTTCTATCTTATATACTTCACTTTTCTGGTTGACTGCATCTATATTATTCGCTTCTTTATTTTATTATTTCTTCATGTCCTACAATGTCATTTTGTAGTACCCTATTTTCTCTAACCATCTGTTTTTGGATATTTATATTTTTGTTTATTTCTGACATTTTTATGGTTTTCCATTTTTTCTGAATACACTAAATTCTTTACTGTTGTTTAAGTTGTTTATAATATATTAAATAAGTTCATAAGTTGAAAAATGGCCAAAATAAGTTATGTGTACTCTGATCTTTCAAGCCTTCTGTATACTGTAAAGTAGTTGGTAACTCACATCTCATTCTACTCACAGCTTACACTCATTCTATCCAAAGAGTTATAGAGAAGAGCTATGAGATACCAATTCCTTTATAGTCTGCAGAGTGCTTGGGAGATGATCACAGAACGTATAACTCATTTTTCGACTTACTAACTTATTCTGTGTGACCAGCAATATGGAATGCTTAAATGTTGAAGAAATGTTATATCAAGATTATCATCTTAATGGTTGTCCCAATGTTCAAACGTAAACTTTGATTTTTTTTTTGTTAGGATTTAGTTTATGAATGTATCTAAAGAGGTTTTAATATTTGGCTTAGTTTTATAACAATTCTGATTTTCACATTTTATAAAGAAAAGAATATTCAATTGGAATGCTCAGTGGCATTATAGGTTTAAATATAAAAAAAATCTTAAAGTTAACATAATGATAGTACCAACTGTAACATTCCTTATTAAGAGTTAATTTAAGATAAAATTATTTAAAATCTTTTTTCAGGATTTACAAAAATTCATGAATGAATCTAAAGAAGGAGTAATTTTCTTTACATGGGGTTCTCACTATAAAATGACAAACATGTCACCAACATTACTTTCGAGTTTTATGTCTATATTTGGAAAATTGAAGCAAAGGGTTTTGATGAAGTGGGAAACAGAAACACTTCCAGGAAAGCCTGATAATGTTAAAATTGACAAGTGGTTCCCACAATCCAGCATACTTAGTAAGTAATAAAAAGGTTTGAATGAAAAATATTTAAACCGCTTCATAATCAGTGTTATTTTTAAGCAATTTTATTTTAATCTGAATCATAATTAACAATTTATCAGTTAGAGCTAAAGAAGTATAGTATTAAATAAAAATGAGAGGTACATTGTATGAGATAATAAGATATCAAACAATCCCAAGTAAGTTTTTTAAAAATTGTTTAACAACTTTTAGAATTATTATAAATATTGGTTTGCATCAGCTATTTTCTCATACATGAATTTTTATTGTCTTACTGTTTTATTTTTCTATTATTAATTCTCGTAACATACTATTTTTTTTATTACCAACATTAGATACTGCACAAATATCACAAGAATTATTTGATGTAAAAGTTACAATGAAAAAAAATACAATAAAAAAGCACTTAATGAAATAGCACAATAGCTTAATGAATGAAATAGAAGAAATAGTAAATTTTTAGGTTGGTTATAATGTAATCAACCTCTAGACATTCATCTGAGGATGAAAGAAAGAACCAATAGGCCCACTTACCAGACTCCCTAATGTAAGGCAATGTGGGGTAAGTGCGTAATCGATTCATTAAATCCAAAAGCCTCAACAAGTAATGAGATGCCCTTTATGGAGCATAAATTCTAAACACTGATGTGCCACAGACCATGGAAAAGTATAACGGGTTGTAAAGATATCAATTCCAGCCTGTTGATTAAGTTGGATCTTTCAACTTCTGCTGTACAGTTGTATTGGAGTTGATCCACTAGACCTGTTTTGTTTTTTTAATTTTTGTATTAAGTGGAATCTTCATCGAAATACTTTGTGATGTACATTTCTCCTTGACAGTTTTCTAGTTTTTAAGTGCTGTTCCATAATTGCCAGGCAAAACACGGTAGTAGGGGTGAATGCAGATCTCTGTTGTGGGACAAATACATGTGGTGTACACTAACCCCTGAACCCCTGCTATCATGTTTTGCCAGAACAACTGGAGAGTTGTGCATCATAATAAAATCCTTCTTTTCAATACGTTTATTCAATTATATTCCACATCCCACTTTCATCAACGTCACTGAAGATTGTAAAGTGTGAATCTCAGACAAGTTTTAATTTTTTTTTTTTTTTATGATTACATCCAGTAAAATAATCCTCGGTAACAAATTATTTTGAAATATTTCGATTATCACATCAGCATAATAATCTTTCGGAAAAGAACTATTTTGTACTTACTCCCCCAATCACTACTGCTTGAATAATGAGTCTTCCAGATATCTTGTATCCATTTATGCCTTAAGGCAGGAGCTAATGCATTCTACTAAGTTACTACTAAATTGAATTATCAATCTCATAAAAATGGACATGATTGAAATAGGCTTGAATATTTAAACTAAATCGTCTAAGGAACATTAAAAAAAAAATAGGAAAAATCTAGTTTCAAAAATAAATATTTTGCAGCAATTTAAAGTTGAACTTTGTAAAATAAAGGGTGCACATTTATTTACCCCACATCACCTTACCATTAACAGAAATATCTGTACTTATAAAGCTGAATGGGCTGTATTCCAAGGATAACCCACAAAAAGATGGTAAATAGGCTGAACTTCTGACCATAAAAAATATATGAGCCTAGACTTTCAGCTTAGTAACCTAAGCTTATGATATTTCTTTTTTGTATTACTTGGTACCTGAATAAAAATAAAAAATAAAACAATTATCTAACAATCAATCAAAATGGATTTATATTAAAAAAATAATAGAATTGTTGTGCTACCAATCAATTCTAATTCAGCAAGAATGGTTATGTCAACATTGTTTCTGTCAATTTTGAATCACCCAGACAAAAATAAATTTCTATACTCCTTTTAGCTTGAGCACTGCTTCCATCATGCACTACAGCTGCAACCTTATATTTTATCTAAGTGATCATAACAGTGAATTTGAATAATGTTGGTATTCCTTTGTAATAGTAAGCAGCAAGTTGAAATCAAAAGGTGGAGAAGGCTGTAGAAGTGCTGCTGGCGACCGTTAGGAGGTCTAGGTTTTAAGACCAGACTGTACTTTCACCCACTGCGCGTGCGCAATTAAATCCTCAAACCGACGGTTCCTTCACAGTTGGAAGGCTGGTGTAGGGTTAGGCCAGATTTCCCGCCTTTTTACGAAAGGGTATCGCTACCCCCACCACCTTTCTCATTTCTCCTACAATTTGAATTTCCCGCCATTCATTTAAAATTCCCGCCGCACATATCTCAGGTAGGTGTTGTCCCTTTAGCAAATTGAATTACCCCCTTCCTTCCCCCATCTTCCTTCCGGAATGGAACTGTATTTTTCCATTGGTATTGCATTGATATGGCTTTCATTGGTTTTGACTCAGTTACACTTCACCTCATGATTAAAGATCTGCAAAAATATTGTGTACTGTGGAGTTTGACACAATTTGGAAAAATCTAAATTATAGATAAGAAATTTAGCAAGAAATGAAAAATGGTGTTAGTATAATAATATAATTGAGGTGTTAAATCAATTTAAATATCTGGCAATAGTATTGACTCCAACATTGTCCCTAACGCAGCTTTTCTCTATAAAACTTTTAAAACTAATTTGATGCCAAACTCAAATACTCAATGCAGTTTTCAGAGAATTTATAAAGTACAGACACGTGTCAGGTTTGGGGAGGACTTGTTATCAGTGAACATGAGAAGATCCTTCATTTTTTGAACTAACAAATTTTCAACCACCAAATTTCTTATCTGTTTAAAAACAGAAATACTGCCTAAATTCTACCACAATATGGCTCTTCGTCACAACTACTTAATTGAAGTTTTAAATTGACAAGAATAGAGGTTTGCTAAAATAATGGCAGAGGAATCTGGTAAAAATAATACATATTGGTACAAGGATTTGACGAATATCTTAAATAAAAATAATATTCAGGCTGATACAAACAAAAATAATTTTCACAATTACAATACACAATATGAGAAAGTAAGGAATATTAGGATTATAAGGTGTAGATGTAGTATGAAGAGTAAACCTTCCTTTTAAATGTATTTATTATTTCGCATTCAATTAGTTTATTGAATGCTTCGAGGTCCATACCCCACCTTTAGTGGTTAATATGGATTCCCAAGAATAGATACATGGAATATAGTGAAGACCATATAAAGAGGATAAGGAGACTTAATAATTAATTTATAGGAAATAATAATAAAACATGGAAATGAAGCCATTTAACTTCTGAAGATGGGATATGAATTCCGAAATGTTGAATAAACTAATTAATATGAATTAATAAATACATTTAAAAGGAAGATTTACCCTTCACTAATACCTCCTAAAAATATCGAAGACTTCCACTAATATATGACTAAAGTGAGATATGATTGATTAATTTACCATGCATAGGCTATAATTTACTTCATCACAATATATTTTCTTAAATATCACATTTCGGCTTTCAAGCCATCAGGTATAAACAAGAGAAGACATACAAATTTCGTTTACCATATTAGCAAGACATTATTTTTCAAAAACAAATCTATTTGCCTTTTAACATTGCTACAATTATTTAATTACTAAAATGCAATAATCTTGACCTACAACAATTTCTAATTTCTATTTAAAAATTTCCTAAATATGTATGGACCTCTTAAAATCTATTTGCATCACTGAATTAACTAAAATTATAGCTAAGTGAACTGAAAAAAATGTTCCACATCAAGAACATTATATTTGTGTTTATTTTTTCTTGCTTTTTTGTAGTCACAATAAGGACATTCATGAAGGTTCTTGTTTGTATGTCAGGACTTGATATGCTTTTTACATCTTTTTTTTTTGTTGCAGATTTATAGTCACAGCGAACACCATATATTTATATCATATATGAACATTATATCATACTGTATGTGATTAACACCAGAACTATCTTTTTGTAAAAGGAACTTAAAAATATTTTAAACTATTGGAGACCTTCACGGTTAAACATTTTTTATATATAAATATAGGGTCTCCCTCTCACTCAACATCTTACCATGTGGATGATCCATGATCCATGATCAAACTAACAGGACTTTGGACGCTATCAACATTCCTATTGAAGATGCTCAGTTTGAGGTGAAACTATCTGGAACAGCAGGGCTTCCCTTATGTAAAAGGAGTTTAAAAATATGTTTAACTATATTGGAGACCTTCATAGTTAAACATTTTTTATATCAGAACAATATACTTTTTCGATTAAATAATTGTAGCAATATTAAGCACTAAAAAGATATGTTTTTAAAAAAAATGTTACATGGTTACATAGTGAACTATATCTTTAGATCCTGTCTAGTTTGTACCTGATGATGTGCTAAAAGCTGAAATGTGGTATTGAAGACAACATTATGTGGTGAATTAAATCATAGTCTTTGGATGATGCAATTGCAATTCCTTGTTCAGTTAAAAATCCTTAAAATAAGAAATTATCCGTTAAATAGATAAAGTAAGAATTCCTAACTGAATGCACCTAAGCAAAGATCTTTCATATAACTTGGGTAAAAAAAAACTATTTAAAAAAAATCCCTGGTGAGTATCTTACCACAATCATTCTTCACATTTTGAATAGGCTTTTTCCTCTCACCCTTTAAGGTCTTGACCTTTTTCCAGAACTAAAAAATTTTTATTATTATGTTATACTATTCCTTCAACCATCTAAAGGAATAGTATGTTACTCAGAGAGCACCAATAAATTCCAGAATTGAAATACATCTGATCAAAAATTAAAGTATCCACGGTAGAGATGCTTTGATGTTCATGAATAAAGATATGAAATCTACCTAAACAGCAGCAGGTCCATGATCAAAATGCCCTAATAAGGTACCAGAGATGGGCGTATTCGTAGTCACAAATATGAATACGAATATATTCACAAAATAAATTTTCTATGAATACGAATACAAATATATTCATTTTCACAGCTTTGAATATGAATATATATATTCATACATATGAGTTCGTATTTACAAGAGTGAATTTTAATATATTCATATTCACAGAAAATTTATTTTGTAAATATATTCATATTCATATTTTTTATTACAAATATGCCCATCCCTGTAAAGTTCAAAGACACTGTTGATTGAGGGTTACATATTTGTATTTCTTGTAATTAACTACAGCTCTATGAAGAGTGTATTGTTGTCAACTGCCACCAAAATGAAATGTTTGTTTTTCAATGGCATATTTTTATTGCCTAATTTTCACTGAAATTAGAATGAAGCTTCAATGTAAGCTAAATTCTTCCATAAATTTCATCCCTCACCCTCTTTTTTTCTTTCCCTTATTATTTTTTATTCACTTTAGCACAGGAGAATGAACTTTAAAGATTTTTCAAATACTGTTAAAAGAAAAAAATTACTAGTGCTTTGCTAATTAGAAAACTTAAACAGTGCCATACAAGCATTCATTAATGAATAAATAAGTTAAGAGAAAACTTGCCCCGTAAAAACTGTTGGTGACAGGGGAATGAATAACATTAACCATAACCAATACACTTTTGGGGATCATCTCATTCTGGAAGATTAGGTTTTAAACTGAGAGGGAATTTATGGATGATAGTATTGGGATCAAAATAACTGATGATGTGTTTTTCATTATTTTCATGCCAAATCAGATCGATGGGATTCAAGATTCGAAAATTGTCAGGGAAATGAACAATAATAACCTATGGGAAAGTTTAAAAAATAAGTTTTTAAGTTCTAACATCCTTTTTTGCTAAGGTTTTGACAATTCTTCTCAAACTGTAAAAAATTAGAATTGATGAAGTAGATAGCCACAGAACCTGAATGTTAACCGACTCAGAGCTTGGGACATCACAGGAGAATGAATCTGGAGCACTTCGGGGGTATGTTTTGGTACATGTATAAATAATTTTAAAACATTTAAAATGTGGTATAGTTTTGTAAAAAGCTGGCTTTAGTAAGATTTATGTCTCAGGGTCCTAAGATATTCCAAGTCAAAATAAATATCATGGGGCACAAAAGTGACCACTTCTGTGAGAATGACAAACATATAGATTTGATTAATTTTAATTAAGGCTGGCTTCAAGGGATGGCATTTCCCCTTTATGATTTTTTGTTAAGTATATATTAATAATAAGACATTCTATTTTAGAGGTTTATTTGGTATGTATAATTTTGTTTATTGTATGCTTAATCATATAAATTTGATGTGAATAATATATATTTGTGTACTTATAATTTATTTTTAGTCATACCTTGTTTAGAGACCAATTATTCTTATTTATAAAATTTTTATTTTATTTACTAATGATTACATTTTTCATGAAAATATTGCAATAAATAGAAAAATTATTAAATTATTTATTTTGTTATTAATTTAAAAAAAAAAGTAGGAAAAAATGGTACGTGTGAATAATATTAATACATGTTACTATTATTAATACATTGACATTTTTATTTAGAATGAATATTAGAGAATAACTCAGTTATTAAAAATTAGGTCATGAACCTCCTTATTTAGTGCTTCACCATCATTTATGTTGAGGTCTGCTGGAGTCAAAAATTTCGAGAACCACAGGGAAATGGCTACTTTGTCAGAATTGATTACAAATAAATTACTATTATCATTTTTGATGGAAGTTCGACCATGGAACTAATAGAAAGAAAAACTTGGCTGGGGTTGCTGTCAATGAAGAAACACACAAATAAGAAAAACTTATTTCATTGTGTGCCAATGTTTCTGCCTAAGTTGTTGGCCGTCAGAGAGAGAGGTAGCATTTATTAATTTTGGATAAAATCAGAGGGCTAAAAGATATTATATTTAATTCTAATCCAATTCATATTCCGATTCAATTATTAGAGCATATCCTCTAAAGTTCTAATAATTATAATAGCATAAAATAATCATCATCCTTTTTGCTTTCCCTTACCTATATATGAAGTATATAGTAAGGGGAAGTATTGCGATCATGAAAATTTTCGAATTCGAGTTTTCGACGGAAATATACGTTTTAAGGTAGGTCCCCTGGGTCCAAATGACCAAGTCTCGCAAAATGGTCTGTGTGTGTGTGTATGTGAACAGTCTAGCTCAAAAACGAAAAGTCATAGGATACTGAAATTACGTATTTAAGGTTGGCACATGCATGTGATGTTACAGCAACATTTTCGTCAAAATCGACTAACCGGAAGTGCCACTTTATATAATCGATTTTTACAATTTTCTTGAAAATAGCTCTAACGATTTTGATGGAACTTGCCTAAATTATTCTTCATAAAGGTCTTTAACTTTTCATTTGCAGGGAAAAAAGTTATGATGAAAAGAATATTTTATTTGCGCATAGCATAAAAAGTATGCATTCTACAGTAAATTATGTGTAGTATTGTATGAACGGTAATTAAATTATCTAAAAAATAATAAACGAATTATCAAAATCGGACCAGTATTAGCAAAGATACAGTGTATTTTATGAGAAGCACAAGACCCTAGATGGATAACCAAGCGCATCTGAAAGAAGACGGATACTCCCACCCACTAATCCGCCAATCTGTTGCAAACAATACGCTCTGTAATAAAGTAATTTAAGAATGTGAAAGTAGAAATTAACTTTCACATTATTTAATGGAAAGAAAATGTTTTCATGGAAACTAAACCAGAAACTTTTAAAATATATTTGCAACTTGACAAAGTTAAAATATATAGGTAGTGTACAGGATTGTTGTACTAAAATTGTTTAAAAATCTTTTTTATTGTACTTAAGTGGGAGAAGATGTGTATGCTGCTGAGTTTATTAGAAGCAGTGTTTATGTGAACTCTTTAAAATTACATTAAAAAGATAATTATTATAGGACGGTAAGGAAAGTTGTGTGATGCGCGCACCGCACCAGATTTTTTTTATTAGAGAGGAGAGGATTAACTCTATAAACAGTGTATGAACCTGGTAGCTTAAATTTAGCTTACCTTTCTTATATGGGACCAGAGTTGCATATGCAAAGTATATAGATTATTAGTATCCGATCTAGTCCAGAGGGAACCTATGGACCAGGGTTAGACCGAGCAGAGCGAGGGGGAAAATCTTTCCCGCTCCATTTTAGTTTCTCTCTTTTAGATAATGAATTGATATATATATATATATATATATATATATATATATATATATATATATATATATATATATATATATATATATTAAATTGGATTTTAGTTTATTAAGATTTTTAAGTAATAATTTTAATATGTAAGTTTTGGCGTGAATAGATTTAATAGTATAATTTTAATAATTTGTTATTTATTATAATTCGCAGTTTTTATTTTTATATTGATTTAATTCTTGATTGATTATGTTCTTGTTTAGCTGAAACTAATCGATCTCCCTTTGATTTTGCTGAGGTGGAAAGAGAGCTAGTTAGAGGATTTAATGTGCAGTACAATAGAGGAGGATTTGCTTTTATTTTTTTGTCAGAATATATAAATATAATTTTTATGAGTTTGATAATTAGAGTCATATTTTTAGGTTGTGATTTATGGTCTTTGTTGTTTTATATCAAAATTATAATTATTGTTTTTTGATTTATTTGAGTTCAAGGGGTTCTTCCTTGTTTTTGTCATGATAAACTTATGTATTTAACTTGAAAATTATTTTTACCTTTATCTTTAAATTTATTTATTTTTTATTTAGGTTTATTAATTTTTATATTATATTAATACATATTCCATTAAATTAAGTGTAAATAAGTTAATAAAAGAATCTAACTTTCTTCACATACTTTCAAAGTATAGGTTTATCTAAAACTTATTAACTAATGTTAATTTTTTTCTAGTAATTTATCTCAATTTTTTATTGTCATAGGATTAATTAAAAAGTATCTAAAATATAAGACTGTCAAGATTTAGCCTGTAAAGATGTATGGTTCTTCAGCTGGTCATGCACCAATTCAAGTTAACAAAATAATGATGGTAACTATTCATCAAAATATTCTTTTTCTTGGAGGGTAAAAAGCGTTACCTTGGAATTTTGTTTTATTGATTATAGGCAATAAAATAATTAAAATTGATATTAATATGGCCATTAAACCTCCTAGTTTATTAGGAATTGACCGTAAAATTGCATATGCAAATAAGAAATACCATTCTGGTTGAATGTGGACTGGGGTTACTAAAAGATTACCGGGGATAACATTTTCAGGATCTCCTAAAGTTTAAGGTTCTAAAAGAATTAATATAATAAATAATAATAGTTTAATTATTATTCCTATAAGGTCTTTAATAGAGAAATAAGGATGAAATGGTGATTTGTCATAATTTGAATTTAATCCTAATGGATTATTTCTTCCTGTTTGGTGTAAAAATAATAAGTGTATAATTACTATTGCTGCAATGATAAATGGTAATAAGAAATGTAATGTGAAGAATCGTGTTAATGTTGCATTATCAACAGAAAATCCTCCCCATAATCATATTACTAAAGTTTTTCCTAAATAAGGAACAGCTGATAATAAATTAGTAATCACTGTTGCCCCTTATAAGGACGTTTGACCTCAAGGTAAAACACCCTAGAAAAGTGGTTCCTATTACTCGAAGTAATAATAAAACTGCAATAGATTAAGTTATGGTTAATTTATAAGATCTTGGTATTTTAAATAATTACCTTACTGAATTTATAAGTTGTATTTGATTTATGCCTAATTTTAGAACTTATATAACTTATAACAAGGCTTTATCTTTTTCTAGAATAAGATCATCTTTTATAGATTTTAGTTGAGGGGAATATACTATTTCATCTTCATTAATTAAATTAATAAATTATTTAAGTTCTTTTTATTCACTGTATGAGGTTAATATTATTAAAATTTATTTAATTAGTTTTATTTTTATGTTCTTTTTTATAATAATAATTTAAATTTGGGTATCTTAAATTTTAAAGTTTAACTCTGAAGTAGTTAATATAGGCTCTAGCCTCCCAGGTACTTATAAAGATCAAATCTTATTTCCTCACTGAAAAAGTGTTAAAAGATAGTCAGCAGCTTCTTTTAGATTCTTCATTCTCTTTAATTGGATTTTATTATTAATCAATAATTTCATTAACAATGAAAAGCCTCTTTTGGCTTCAATTAATTAGGTAAGGTATATAAATGTTATCCTAATTTTAGGTCGAAACTAAATGTAAATCTTACTTCATTACCTTATTTGTTAAGTAATTAGGTAACATTAGTTAATTATTTGTAGCGAACTTAATGTGAGCTAGGAATAGGATAACTATTATATCTATTTATTAGATATAATTTATTATATGTATCTATGACTTATGTTTATTCTAACCATAGTTATAGCCTATAAACTAAACTCCAATAGGTCAAATATTCATGTATTCCCCCAGATAGACGGCCCTACGGACCCCTTATATACTAAGATTTGTAATATTTAATATTTAATTTCCCCTAAAAAATATTTATTCATACAATTTCTCTTCATAAAGAGTAATGTTTACTATCTTAAATATATAAATTATGAGACACACACACATATATATATATATATATATATATATATATATATATATATATATATATATATATATATATATATATATATATATCTATGAGGACTATTAGATATTTATAATATTTATATCTCCAACTATAAATATAAATATCAGATAGTTGAAATTACTAATTATGATTTAATTAAGTAATAGATACATATAAGTGCTCCTTGAAATTAAATTTATAGATATAATAATTATTAATAAATAATAGAATTTAGTATAGTTCCCCATATATTTAAATTTAAATTATTGAAATTATTAATTACAAATTTAGATGATCAACCATGAATATAAATATCAGATAATTGAAATTACTAGTCATGATTTAGATGATCAGCTATTCATTTAGATGATTAGCTATTTTAGTTAGTTTAGTTGGAAGCCATGGATGTATATAGTTGTGCTCATTGATGTATATAGTTGTGCAGTCTGATAATAAGTAAAAATGATTGAAAATCAATGAAAGAGAATAAATAATGTAATATAAAAAATCATTACACTAAATTTTTCTCAGATTCAAATTTTTGTAACATATAAAGGTGCGTTCACACCTGTGAAAATAAAATAGTTATTTATGCAATTCCTAAATCCTGTAAATATATATATATAATTATTGTATATATATATATATATATATATATATATATATATATATATATATATAAAAATTATAAAGTGGGAGTTTGTAATAAATTCTGGAGAAGCCGCCATTTCTCCATGGTTCTCGAAATTTCGCACAAGAACATCAAAGACTAAAAGTGACTAAGGAATAATGTGTATAATATATCTATATATAACATAATATCTCTAAAATTATTTTAATACTAAAATTTAATATGTATTTACTATAATTATTTCGTAAGAAGAAGTGAACGCATCGACGAACATTTCGAAGAAGAGCTGAAAGGCGCGAAATACGACGAAAACATTATGAATTCAGGGATTCAAGCTGATATTTAAAGTTAAAGATGGTGTAGGAAAGAAGGCGGTGGGGACAAGAGATCTATTCGGTAAAAGGCGGGAAGTCTGACCTAACCCTACATGACTATTCCAAGTGAAAAGGATCCATCGCTTTGACTATTTAATTGGGCATGCGCAGTGGGTGAAAGTATAGTCTGGTCTGAGAATAAGGGTAACCTAACGGTCACCAGTAGCACTTCGAGAGTTTTACCGAACTTTTAATCATGTATATTTCTTTTAGAAAAAATGTCAGATTTTTATTTTCAATATTGAACATAATAATTTATTTTAGATTTTTATAAAAATATGCAACAATTTAATTCACAATTCATGTTTAAATAATCAAAAAGTGAATATTAACTTTTAAGTTTATTATTTAAAAAGAAAATTAAGGTAAGTAGTATTGGCTGAGAAAATTTCTGTCTTGATGTTTATCAGTGAGTTAGGGAATTAGCATCAAATCTAAATAGGCAAACTTCAAATTGTTTTAATGAGACCGGCATTAATTATTTATTTTTTAATGTTAACTATGTATTTCCATCTAGATCTACAAATCGTCTGTGCAATGGTGAAATTTGATCAATGTTTAACTGTGCTTTCTTAACCTAGGAGCAGTGGAAACATAAAAAACATGACTACAATGTTCAATGCACTGTATTTTTGCTAATGGTCCTATTTAGATGATTTTTTTTTTTGTAGGGAATTCGATTATCTTTCAAATGAGTATTTGTATAATTGACAAAAAATGTATCCTTTTCAAGTTATGTGCAAATAAAATATTCATTCCGTCATAACTTTTTTCCTTCTTTTTCTCGGAGATGTAGGACGTGCATGGATAGTTAATGGGCTTGAAGGAGAAGACTTTATGCAAGTTTCATCAAGAGGAACTATACTCAACTGGAAGAAATGGTTTTTCAGCTATTGCAAAGCCGCTATAACGCTCAGGGTGCTCGATTTGATACACAGGCACAACGGGTCCAAACCCTATAAAAGAAAAAGGAATGTAATAAAATCAGTCCTGAATTCAAAATCAGTTCAAGAGATAATTGAAGCAGAAACAGATTTACCTGCCTTAAAAAATAAAAATTTAATGGTTGAAATTAGAAGTCATCACTTCTCCGTGAAATCCCCTTTCTTTTTACACCTCATTTGTCAATGAGAGCCAAAAAAGGGATCTATTCTACCATATTATACATATAGACGATGGCACTGGTACGAAATAAAACTTTCTTTTTTTTACAGGTCATCCCAACATACGCCTGTTTATCACTCATGGGGGAATTCATGGACTGACAGAGGCTATCTTCAATGCTGTCCCAATATTAGGCACACCAATATTTGGTGATCAGCATTTCAATTTAAAGATGGCAGAACAATCAGGATTTAGTATTAACATTGATCTAGATACAGTTACTGAGGACCAATTGAACACAGCTATAAACAAATTACTTCATGACCCAAAGTGAGTTCGAGTTTTAAGTTAGATAATTGAATTCTATTCAGAATAAAAATAGCAATAAGTTAACCTTGGTGTAATTGAATGCAGTAGGTAGTTATAAAAGCTTACCTACCAATCTGATCCATGGAGCCAATTTTTATTCAACAATAATTTTTTAAACAATGTTTCTCACATTATTTATGGAATAATCTGTTACCTGACTGTTTAAAATTATAAAACTAATTATGACATTATTTTAATGAATGAATTTAATAAGCTCTATTGTAAGTATTTACTTCTTTTTATAATAAATACTTATTAAATATTAAAATTTACAAAATTGTTATTAGTAATTAAAATCATCTTTTCATTTCAGGTACAAGGAAAACGCTATAAAGAAAAGTATGATTTTCAGAGATAGGCCCATGGGCACATTAGACAAGGCGGTTTACTGGATAGAGTATGTCCTCAGACATAAGGGCGCATATCACTTGCAGCCCGGTTCTTTGGATCTTGAATGGTATCAGAATTGGCTGCTTGATGTTATCGCGCTGTTTATTACAATAATAATTGGATTTGTAGCCCTTTTCATTTATAGCCTGAAATTAATATGTAAGCTATTAAAAAAAGGGAAACAAAAAAGTAAAAGTGATTGAAGTAAAACTATTAGATTCTAGCTAGAGTTAAATTCATTTTTTACTATTTATTATATATGAGTAATATCTATTGTGCTCTAAACAATAATAAAAACTTTTTAGTTTGAATACATACTGATTCTTTATTTAAATACCCATATTTTGTAGTATGAACTTTTATCCTTGATCGAGTCGGTATGTCATTAAAACTGAATCAGGTTTTCAGTATATTTGATCTACACCGTTAAAAGCTTTCTTTCTATTCTGCACCAATAAAATAAGTCTCAGAATACTTTTATAAATAGTTTCAGTAAGCATCCATTGATTAAAGGTAAATGGGGTTTGGTCCAGAAATTTAATTATTAACAGTTAAATATTAATTTCACCCAGCAGCCTCCAAGTTTACAGAGTGAAAAGCAATGATTATTTCAAATGTGAATATTTTTTATTCTGATTGTTTTACCTGGTGCTACAATTGGTTAAGTTTTGTGGATAAAATGCCCACTAAAATAGATCTTGATAGAAAATTCGCATGTCATTAGTTAGTGTTATAAAAATAAGATCTCCAGAAACAATCAAGACAACAGAAATATACCCACATATCTTGTTTTTTGGACAATCAGCAGCTTATCAGAAACACAGCCTATAACGAGTTGTCTGTTCCATAAAAGTTAATTCTGCCCTATAAGAGTTATATAGGCCGGATTCCAAATGGTGCCGCTTTTAACTCAGCAATGCTGGCGTACTTCTCGATATGCCTGGCCATCAAAGTCAATTTAAATTTTTTTTTTTTTTTTGGTTGTTAAATGTTATTTCACTCAATGTTTTATCAAAAAATAGTAAATAAAACCAGTATTATAAATAAAGATATAGGTAAGTGAAAGTAAAAAAATTAAATACAAACATTACTTAACAATATATATTTTATCAATGAATTTAAAATTACAAAATAATAAAAATATACATACAAGGAATATACTGATTCAACAATTCAACTTAAAATAAGTATATTCATTTGAATATATATAAAAAAAATATCACAGATGTGTTTATAAATAAATATAAAGGTGTATAGATAGGTATACATACATAGATAAATATACTTATATATATATATATTTATACATAAACCAACAAAAGGTATTAAGAGGTTACCATAAATTAAACAATTCAGATATTCCTAATTGAACTACAGATTACCGCTTAAAAAGTATCCATTTTCAAAAAGTCATTGCCTTAACCCAATTAATGAATAGAATTTAAACTTATAAACAAAAATAGGTATATTCGATTATGAGATTACTATAAAAATTTAGGTAGAATTTGTATTTATCATGTAATAAAATTTAAAACAAAATTAAATATATACACACTTCATGTTCAGAAAGAGGAATACTGAGATATTTATAGTTTAAAAGTGTGGTAAACAAACTTTTCCTGCAAATAATTCAGACATGACAGTAACCCACAAGGAGAGTACAAATAATATGTATGAAATTCCAACTTGATGGCTGTTTGGAAGTTGATAGGGTTGTCCTCCGATTTCATCAACATGGAAGCCCATAGGAAAAATTACTGCAGCTAGGCAGAAAAGAACCACTACAACAAAACATATATATAATTACTTAACAGAAGTGACAACAGCTGATGCAAAAGTATTTACATTAAATAAAAAGTTATTGTTTAAAAAATAAAAAGATTGATATTTAATAGCCACCTTTATTATTAATAATCCTATTAAATAAACTAATAAAAATATACAGTCAGTATTGGTAACTGACTAGTCCAAAACCATGAATAGATCTAATCTATGTTTAGCTGTCACGTTTATTTTTTTGATTTCCACTAAACAATTTTTTTCCTTCCACATTTTCCGATGAAATATTTGTGCCAAATTACTTTTCTCTAAAAGTCTGTTGTTTAATCAGATAAATTTTATTCTATTTTAAATATTTTATTTTATTAATTTTTGAAGTGAAACAATTTATTTATACTGCTTGTCCTCCTTCTTTATCAATCGGTGCAACAGCCCATTACTGGGTCCTGGCCTCCTCAAACAGCTTCTGCCTGTTAAATTGTTAAAGTGCAGCTACCTTCAAATTCTGAACTCCGAGCAGGCTCCTTGAGTCTTCTCCAAGACCATCCACCTATCGAAGCTTCGGGCGGTCTCTCGGTAAGGTGCCTTATAGGTCTTTGTCTGGAAGTTTTTTTGGGATCTTACAGGTCCTCATCCTGGCGACATGGCCTAGCCATCGTAGTCTACTGAACCTGACAACTCATACAACATCAAGCTCAAATGTCAGGAGATCCCTTTCATCAGACTTGGAGAAGGCCCATGTTTCTGACCCAAAAGTAAGTACTGGTCTGACGAGTCCATGATGTTAAAACACTTTGATGCCTGTACATGATGTTTAAAACACTTTCTAGTCATACTTGCATAAATATTTGTTTTTCCAACTTCAGCTGATTTCGAAACACTGAGGTTTAGGTTCACACTAATAATTAATTATTTGCCAATTAAAGATAATGTTTAAGTTATTTGCTATCAGGTTCACAACGGAAACATAGTCTACCCATATCCATTTATGATATAATTTATAGTAACTTAGCTCCACTTAACTTCTAACATGATTTCATAAGACAATTTTCAGTCACTATTTACTATCATTAAACTGTCATTTAAATTTGTTATACTAATACCAAACTATGGCTCCAATGTGGCGTATGAACCCGCAAAAATTCTCAAGGGTTCTGGACTGCTGCTAGAGATATTTCAATGTTTTCCAAACTTAACCAACCGCGCCAATTCTGCTCTGTATATTCTTATTTTTTTTTTAAATTGTGTCTCCACACCATTCCGCCATTATTATAAAAATCCGTTGGTGACTTTCACTCCTGACTGTCATTTTTCAATATCTCAACTGTCATCATAATATAACCGTTGTTTCTGTGCTTGTTGCTTCTTTCAAAATTAAATGTAACAGGGTCCAAATTAATTTTCTGATGAAATAGGAATAAACTCATAAAGATTATATGCAACAATTTTTAAAATTCATTATTTCATTTCTAAAAATTTACTAAATTACTCAATGGTTTTTAAATGCCAATAGAATAAGAACCCCAGAAGCTCCTTATTGGTGATGCTCCAACAGATAACTATTGTGTTTATTCAGTTGTATAAACATAAATTTCTATATTATGATCTTAATAATCATAAACTGCAGGGAAAATTAATATCATCAGTTCATTACTAAAAAAAAAAAAAATTACTTTTATAAAAACCTAGCAACAAGTGAATGAGGTGGGCACTATAGCTGACAAACACAGTTTCCCTAAGGCGCCTATATAACTAAAATATGGATAGTGGGTGGGAACATGTCTCAATAGCTGAAAAGTCAGGTTAGACATGATCGTCAAGTTGTAGCCATAGTTTGATTGTATTACCAAATTCTAACTGAAATGTTCAAATTTTATAATAGAGAATTCAAGATAAATTTTTCTAATAATAAAATTAATAAATCCCTAATCCTTAAACAGTTGCTATCATCACTCTCTTTTATACTACACCTGCAGTGAAAGGTTGCTCTGTTCAAAGTTATTAAAAATAAACAAGGCTTTTCAAATTTTTTTACTCTTTTTTTTTTTACTTTTAACTGAAACAGTAAATTTAATTTAGCTTATAACTTTTAAGTAATATAAAGTATCCTAGTACGTTTTACACTGACTGTATAACAATTATAAAATCCTAAATTCAAAAAATAGATTATAGATATAATTATTCCACACTTATTTTTAAAATGCATTAGAAATCATTGAAAAAAGTTAGATGATTTAAATGTTTAACACTAATAAAACTTGAAAGCATTCGACCACAAACATTCGGATATTGTAATTATTGGATAATAATATAGTTATATTTAATGACAATTTATACCAGATAGAAATGATATTGATGTCATTTTTTGAAAAAGGCACAAGCGCGCAAAAAAAAAGGCATGAAGAAGAAAAAGGCATTAAGCAAACTTTACAGGAAACACATGAAACTTTTTTTCCCCAAATAAAATATGTATATATATTTTTTTTAATTTATTGTGTAAAGTAGAAATTTATTAAGTTGGAAAAACTTTTATAATTAGAATATATTTTTAAGGCTTCTAGCACTGTTCAAAGCCTGAATGATGACTTAGTCATCAGTATTTGCTGCTTATGTCAATTGTTACTCAATTTTTAGATTATTACCAATTTTTTTTCCAATATATTGTGAGCGGGAATGGACAGAGGAGGTGTTTATTTCCCGCATTAAATCAAAACCTAATTTTCGAATTTTTGGAGTTTAAGCCTTTTTTAAAAAATGATATCTATATACACTAATACATTTAATAAACACTTACTTGCAGTGAATCCAACCCATCTTGCATAGGGAACAACATTCCTGTCCCAATGTGAAGATATTAAAAGTATTATTGTTGTTGTGATACAAATGCAACCAATAAAGATACAAACAAGTGCCAATAACCATTCAGGCTGAAGGCTTGGAGTAAAACAAACTTGGGGCCTGTTATATACCGTCATACAAGTCCACATTAATCCAAGTCTTGTATCACCTAATCAAACAAAAATAAATTATAACACAGTTTATACAAATTTAACATGAGCAAAATAATAAGAATAGGCAATGAAACATAGCTGAAGTTATAGCTGTTTTTAAAATAGTAATCCTCTTCCAAAAAATTAATCACACTCTTAATGCGCTAATAGTAAAATTAATAAAAATTCTTTAACAATTAGGGATGGGGTATCTCAGTGGATTATGCACTGGACTCTTAATTCCAGGGTCTAGAGTCAAGTCTGGCTTGACCAGAAAAAATATTTTCCCACCTATCAGTTCCAGATCAACTCTGAAGTTAGGAGACTCTCATGGTGCACACCCAACCTCTATGGTTTGAGTGCCTGATCCTAAAACAGATGAGGAAAACGGACGGTCGAGTAAGATTGCTGATCACATCGCCTCTTTGAATAACATTTGGTGAAAAAAACAGCATGTACTTAACACTTACTGAATAACCAAGACCTTCATGGGAAGCAGTAAATGATATACGGTGGATGAATTTTTTTTTGCTTAAAAAATGAAAAATTAATGTTATAAGATGACTTTTGAATTATTGGTTAAAAGGGAACTAACATCAAAACATACATAAGCAAGTCAAAGTTCAATACTTCTCAGAATATAATGTTTTTTATTGTATAATGTAGCATACAAATTATATGCATAAATATTCATATGTTGTATATGGAGTTTCAGTATAATATAATATAATTAATAATACGCATATTTAACAAATATAAAAGTTAAAACCCTTGCTGGCTCATGAGCTATCATTAACCCCATAAATATTTGTAAGAGTAGTTAATATGCAGACCTGATGAAAAGAAAAGTCCCCCGATATATCAATACATGGTTAACTCTTTTTACTTCCTTGTACGAAGCAAAAGAAGTATTGTAATCATGAAAATTTTCGGTTTTCAGATTTTAACGGAAATATCCATTTTGACTATCTCTGAATCCATTTTGACTAGTTTCATCACGACTTCTCAACGTATGTTCTACGCTCGTATCTCGCATAACTCAAAAACGATTAGTCGTAGAAAGTTAAAATTTTACATTTAGGATTATTGTAAAATCTAGTTGTGAAACTCCCTTTATGGTAACTACATGATTACCGGAAGTGGTACTTTACTTGAAGATCATTATTGATTTTCATCAAAAATTATATTAAAATATAATGCAAAACTTCTCAAATTAGGTATATAAGACTTACATATTAATATAAATAACATAATAAATTTTGGTTAACATTGGCAGACCGGAAGTGGTACTTTACTTGAAGGTCATATTAGACTTTCGTCAAAAATTATAATGTAAAACATCTCAACTTTGGAAAATAGAACTTTTATATCAATATGAATGTATTTACTAGATTTTGGTTAAAATTGGGGAGCCGAAAAGGTACTTAACTTGAAAGTCACAATAAACATACATAAAAAATTATGTTAAATTATATACAGAGATCATATGATTGGGTAATAAAGGTTACAAACGAGATTTTTTTCCCACTCCAATTAAACATTTTTATTACTTGTTTTAAGGGTTATATTGAGTGTAAAATTATCCTCCCCATTTGTGAGATGAACAAGTCTGCTGTAGGAGAATAAGATATAAGTTAAGTGATTTCTTCCGCTTAAAATGTCGAAACCGTCGATTTCAATGATATTGAGAGTTCTAATGTTATCACGGAACATGAAGAAATCTCTTGGAAACTAGTTACCTAAGAAAGAAAACGATATGATGGAATGAGACCTTCAGAACCAAGAGTATGTGTGTGTGTCAATAGATGGATATCGCGATGCCGAGTGTCATTTTTGAGATACTGCAATCTTCGGATACTATTAATGAAATTCAGGATCACTTTGAGCCACCGATTTATAGTTTGATAGGCGGAAAAGGAAGTCATGTGTTGTCCACATCAGATATTTTTTCTTGAGTGGCACTAAGAACAAAAATGTTTAGTCATTGAACAAAAAAAAAAAAAAAAGGTAACTTCTGATTGATATATAGTTGTTCTCTGTATTCAAGGTTGTCAATTACATTCCAAATATTCAAAGAAAGTAATTTTGTTCACAAAGCATAAAATTGAGGTATTGATAGGTAGTTCTCAGAAAATATCATGTTCCTTGATAATAAAATGAATATAGGACTCTATTCGCATACACTATCTATCTATCTCAGAGATGCTACAACTCGTTGCGGAGTCTTGGCCTCTTGCAACAACCTCCTCCAATTGTCACGATCTTGCGCAGCCACCATCCAATTGTGAATTTCTAGGATACCTACACGGGCATCATCAGTAATGCCATCTACCCATCTTGCCTTTTATCATAGATTAGTTCTCTCAGGAGCTTTTTCGGTATTTCGCTATATTCCATCCTGCCCACCTCAGGCTGGTCATGTGGTGGTTTAGTTTAAAGAAAGTTACTACGGTTCATTATATATATTATACAACTCCTGATTGGTGCATCTACGCCACTCATTTCCAACTTGCAATCCTCCAAATATTCGACACAGAACTTTCCTTTCGAAAATATTAAGTTGTTGTTCTATGGATTTAGTGGTTACCCAGGACTCTGCATACAATAGAACCGATCAGATCAGTCTTGTAGAGATTTATTTTAGTTTTTCTCAATAGGGCTCTACTTCTCTTGATATTATATTCTCGTCCTCTCACGAGGATTGTTCTTAAGTTGATGTTTTGATCTAATGTAGATTTGCTTTTTCTAAATCCACATTGATAAGGACCAAGTTGGTTCTCTTCAAATGGTAATAATCGTGAAAATGTTTTATATGCAGATAGAAGTAGTGAGATACCTCTGTAGTTGGCACAATCTCGTTTGTCGCCTTTCTTGTGTACAGGACATAGAGAGATGAGTTCCATGTTGTTGGTATTTCTTCTTTTATCCAGATAGAGATAATAATATTCTTATTACATACAACAACTGCTAAATAAACATAAGACCAATCCAATTACATAAAAAATAACATTAATTACCTCCAACGTCTGTGATAATCCAGTCAGGCATCGCAAGACTAACAATAGCAAATATATCCGCGGCCAGAAATAACGTGCCGGATACTAATGTTAACTTATCCATTTTAGAATAATTCAGACCACAAAGAAAACTACATTAACGAAAACAATAACAAGGACAATTCATAACAATGAAGGTTAAAAACTATCAGGTTATGCTTTACGTAATCCTACCAACTCGACGACAATAAATTTTATCGATATCAGTGGCGTACGCAAGGGAAGATTAGGAAATATATTCTCCCCTCTCTCCTCCCTCCTCCGAAATTTTTGAAAAAATGTGATTTTTCTATAAGTTTTACATTTCGAGTAATAATTTTTTATCCAATTTTCATTCTTATTCTTAAAACTTACGCCGCAGTAGGCGATTATAGACACTTAATGATTGCTTACCTTCTCATTAAATTCTTTCCCCGAAAAAAAATACTGCTTACGCGCCGAATGAAATTCTAACTAAACATTTAATAGGAATATTTAAAATAAAATACTTTGGAACCCAAAGTTTTGGATTTATTTATAAAATATATTATTATTTCTCTCAAAGACCTGGTCTTATTTTTTTAGTGAGGATGGCACTACAATTTACAATCATTGTTAGGAACAACCAACAGCATTCTCTTTAATTATTCTATAATATAATGGACTTTATTTTTGCTATTAATAGTCATAGTACTATAAAATTGATTATTTTATCTCTTAAGAAATATTGAGCTCACAAATCCCTAAACTTAAGGATCTACACCTTGCCCCAAAGATGCTCAGCCTTCTTTGAATAGCTTGGCACTTCATTAAAATAGAAAGCACAAAAAGAGCAATACAAAAACTAATATAATAGAAACAAACAAAATATCAGTAATTTATCAGCATTTTTAATATAAAAAAACTTCCGTAATTAAAGCAATAGACATTTAATTTGCTATAAGAATATCATAATCTAATTTAAATAATTAAGTTTTAATTATCAATTTAATTTCATTCTGAGAACAGCATTTTTAAAAACTTGTCCACTAAATCCCGGGTGTATAAGCAGCATCTTTTGGACCACAGTATTCAGAAGAAGTATATTTTCCTAAATAACTGAAATTGATGTACATATAGTTGACAACCAAATAACTTGAAAAAAGGCCACACAATGACAACCGATCGATCACATAGGTATACCTTGTCTATTTCGCAAGGAATGTTGATTCCAAGAATTTTTAAACATAAAATAAATATCATGTAAAAAGGAATATAAGAAGTAAAACCATATTTATTTAAATACATCAAATAAAGACAATTGCTATTTACAAAATACACAAATACAAATTAGGCTTATGCTGTTTCTTTTTAAGAAACACACACTACTTTGATGGCTTTCATCCTGATTTCTTGGGCTTGATGAATGTCCTCATTCTTTTTGATTTTTTCTTGTTCAATTCTAATTGATGCAATTTTGAATAGACCTCAGCAAAGATTTCTTTTTGTTCTTCTTCAGGTATTGTAGCCCTAGATAACAACAAAGAAGAATAAATAAAAACAGTCACTATGAATTACTAACAAATATTTGTATCAGTAATATCTACCTGTATTGTTTCATTAAATCATATTTCTCCCAAGGCTTTTGATGTTTAAGAATTTGCATTTTCATTTTATCTGAAATGAGGGTCATCATGTGTTCCCTATTAATGCCTTTAAAATCTGTCCTTTCCCATCTTCCGACCCATGGTCTAGGTTTTAGGATTACCTTTTGAAACAATAAATGATTACAGCAATATTAGCAAAAAAATAAAAGAATTTTAAATAAAATGTATCCATTAAAGTGTAACAATATTTTGATACAGTCTCATTCAAAACTTGAGTTCCAAGTTGAAATACATTGTGACCTAAAGATACCAATTCTAAATGAAGTAATATATTGCCTTTAAAAGTAAAAATTTATTACCCTTCCAAAAAAGTAACCTTGTTAAGTATAGAATAATAACAGAGCTATGAAAAGCTTCCAGTAATAATAAGATACTAATACCAACAAAGCTGAGGTACAACTTTAGAATCCGGTGTCATTATCAGTGTCCGCACCCGAACTTATCCAAAGGTCGTCGCACTAGTACACTCTAGTACCATTTGTGCTAACTAACTGCTTTATATTCCATAGCAAGATTTATATACAATGGAATTATTAAAATTATTACTGCTTTAATTAGATGTTATTTAAAATTGTTACTGCCAACAACTTCCGCTCACTATACTTGCTCAATAGATAAACAAAACCCTAACAGATCCTTTTAATTTGAGATCGGGACCTCACCATGATTTTCAATCATTACTGCTTAAATTAGACCACAGCTGTTGATTTACATGATTCTGATACAAAAAAAAAAATGCACTAATTGTTTGCCAATAAGAAATGAAATGTAGCAAGCCATTACTTGAACTGATTTTGTTCAGTATAGGAAACCTGGTCTCAATTTTATAACCAGCCAGGTAACAAAATAAAAACTATACTGAAGACACCAACTACTAGACCGAGGTTCAATATTCATGCGCAACAACTTCTCTAGCAACCCACCAACGGGCTTAAGTGCATATAGTCCCTTAGGATCAATAGGCTTGTAAAATATAAAAGTTATTTCCGTAGTCGGGTTATTTATTTATTAAATTAAATTTTATTTTAACATTTTTCAAATATTGGCTATTTATAATTTATTACCATATGATCATGAACTTACAAATAAATAAGAAACAATAACAGAAGCAGAACATACTTAAAATATAATGAAATATATTTTCAGTACTTTAAGTTCTCAATGTTTCAAAACATTCAAAGGAATTTACTGGGTAATTTGAACCATCAAACTTTAAAATCGGTCATACAGTTTGCTCGAAAAATCGTTAGAAACTCTCAATTGGACAGATTAAACACATTTAATACAACATTCCTTTAGTATTTTGAGGTCAAAATGTTTTAAAACATTTATGGGATATCAATGAGTAATTTGGCACATCAATCTTGAAAATCAGTTGAGCTATTCTCTCAAAATATTGTTAGATACCTACTAACGGTCAAGGTAAACACATCACCCTTCTTAAGACTTCGCCGAAGTCGGGTAATAAAACTTGGGTAATAAATGTGGTTATTTTCAAAAAAATAATATTGAACTTTGAAAAACAGAATTGTTTACAAGAAATCTGTATTCATTAGTGCCTCTTACAAAATTTAGAGATAAATATTGTATTGTAATGATAAATATCATAGAAAACAAATGACATTTAAGAACCTGGGTAGTATTAACTGGAATTGGAGTGTTTTCAGGAAGAATTTCTGGTTCCATATCAAGAGGGAAAGTGCTATATTCCGGAAGCGCGTCCCTCAAATAAAAAAGTTCATCATCCAGTCGTTTTTCTAATCTTATAACTTCTATTTTTTCAATTGTAGGATCATAGAGATGATAGCTAATTTCAGTTCCTAGAAAATGGAAAGGATTTAAAAATAAATAAATATTCTCTAAACATTCTCTTATGTAAAAGTATGAAACCTTTAATGTCCACAATATAAAGAGGCAAAGAAAGTAATTTGAGTTTTACGGAGAGTAATGATCAATTCAATTAATAGAAAAAAAAATCAAATATGCTATTGTGATACAAACATAGACAAATGTATGAATGTTGGAAGAATAGTTGAGATTATGATGAGTTACTTACCTAAATTATCAATGACATTTCTGAGAACAAAAGTTGCCCTTAGTCCACAACCTTTTCTTTGAATACAAATTCCGAGAAATCTATTTTTTTTGGATGTAGAATGGGGAGTAAATGAAGAAACAGCCATAATTGTCCCTGAAACAATAATTAACTAATTTAATAAACTAAATTGACAAGAGCATCAATCAATAATATTCATATGATCATTTAAATAATAATAATAATAATATATTTTGGAGTGCACAGTTGCTAAACAATACCAGAGAATGCTAGTTCAATGTCAGCCCATGAGAATAACTTAGGTTTTGTGGAGAACAATGGAAAAAAATATTGATGCTCTATCTTGAAAGATGGCCAAGTTCTTGATGGTCAGACCAAGTTAGGTATTAAACAAAAGAAAACACCTGACAAGAGTTTCAGCAGCCCAGTTTGGATTAGTGATGGAATTAATTCCCATTGGATAGCCAACATTTATTTTAAGGCAGTCTCTCCAACAGGATGGGTAAAAAAAAAAGTTTTTTTTTTGTAATGCTACACTGCAGAAAACTTGCCTTTAAGGTAGAAAAGTAAAATGTATGCAGAAAAAAAAAATTTGCATGTTGTTTTACTAATTTTCTAATAATTATTAAATTACTTCAGCAGATATTTACAAAATGGCTAATGGCATAAGCTGGTATAAAAAGGTATAGGAATCATGAATAAATTTTAAAATAAACTCATTCTACAAATTTATTGATAGAGCAATATCCTAAAAAACACAATTTCTTGACAAAAATGCAAATCTTTATTTAAACCTAGAAACGTTTTTTGTTGGAGTAAAAATTTAAATTTGGTTAACATAAAGTTGTTCATTTTTTCTTAGGGTCTTTTGGTAATTTGAAAAATGATATACTCAAAAAACTTGGCATGGATGATCTTGAAAAGAAGCGTAGTTCTAATAAAACCATCTCTTGACTTTCGACGTTGGACTGACGACCTTTTGAGACGCCTTAGTAACCAATTTTATGCACCGTTCGATTGCTTGAGCGTGGCATGGAAATCTATGAAAGTTTTATTCCTCCACTGTTTATTCCTATACTTGATCTTTATTTATTTAGAAATTAAATCTCTTCATTGTTCACTCTTCACAACAAAGGTACTGGAACTCCTATAAATCATTCCGATGCATTCTGTTGTCTGGAAGTTTGAATTAAGGAAGTTTCAAGCTTCTGACTGCCTTCCTTTCACAATTTAGATTTCCAGCCTTGATGATCCTTTGGAAACTCATTTTTCCTATATGATTTATCATATTAACAATCACACTTAAAAGTATGGTTTTCTGGATAGGAAAGATAAGAGTTTCTTACAATCACAGGGTCAATTACTTGTTTTTTTTTTCAGCATGCATTTTACTTTTCTATCCTAAAGACAAGTTTTCCACGATTTATAGCATTATGGAAAAAAAAAAAAAAACTTTTTTCGGCCCACCCGAATTTTCATCAGTAGAAAGGCTTTAGGAGTGGCATGAAAACCACTTAAGACCTATGTAGTCAGGTAAAGTCTATCTATATTTGAATATGTGAGTCTGGTCTTTGCATCCAAAAAATTAATATGCATTAAATATTGTGTTTCATAAATATTTCATTTTAATTTAATATTTTTAGATCGCTTCTATAAATTTTTACTGAATTTTTTCGTTGATTGACATTAGCAAGGGTAATATTTAATATTAAAAAATAGTGTAACTAATAATTTTGCTTTCAAATATTACTTTTACTGTGTTATTGATTGGTTTTTTGAAATCAAGTATAAAGATTCAATAAATTCCAAATAAAACTGTATGTACTTTGTGAAATATGAGTGTGAATTAGAATTGTAATACTAAAGAAGTTTGTTTTATTCTAATTTAAATAAATTTTTAATGCCATGTGGTGGCCTAATGTTTTGGGACAACTCATCAACATTCTTGAGTGATGCTATCCCAGGATTTACTTTTACTGTGGCATTTCATTTAAAATGAATCCAAATCTTTTCACTCAGCCTAGAACATGTTAATAATCTCTAGAATAACCTGGGTAATTAGAGTATGTGAGGGAGTTAAATCTAATATAGAAATCAAGACCCAATAAATTACTGCAATAAATATTAACTAATATGTTTTAAACAGCCTAACTACACTGCTATAAGTAAAATCATAAAATGCTGATACCCTTCTGAAAACGGGAAAAACTGAAATGTGAAAAGTCACTAGTGTTTGTGATTTAATGTTATAAAAGACCATCTTTATATATACCATAAATATAATCAATATTTAAGCTAATAATAAGAATTTAATTAAAATAAGAAGCAAATTATATTAAAATTATACAAATAAAAGACGATTAATACAAACCAACATAAAACTCAGGAATTTCAATTTGTGATCGCCTTTTTAACATATCTTGGCGCTCTAATCTTTCACGTATGGGATTCCTCCATTCCATTTTGGGATCTGGAAGAAATTCAGGATAGATAAATCTCTGCTCCAATTTAATTTTATGCTTTTCTGGTTCTTCAACTGGGAGAGCAGTACTTTCTGTAGCTAACTCAGGAAGACTACTAGCGAAACATTGACTCCATTTACAGAGAGGAACTGTGAATACGAGTGATGATGATTAAACTACTATTATATATGGAGTAAATATTTAAAAAAAAAAAGATGGAAAGACAAACTTACATAAATTAAATACAAAATGTTTTTCAACCAGACACTGTCTATAGAGATTAGAGAACATCTTGGTCGATGAAATAACTTTGCAAGAATTTCAGAATGTTTTTTTAACTTACAACATTGAAAGCAACAAAAAAGAAATGTAAATAAAAGAAAAGTATTCAGAACAATTAATGCTCTTTTATATCAACACAGTAATGTGCTTTCAAATAGAGGTTATAGATAGGTTATATTCCTACAGGTTATAAACACTTTTTGCAATCCACCAATAATGGATTTTGATTTTTATTTACTAAAAAATGGAATGAAAATCATTATTAGTTGAGTGATAAACAAGGTTTCTTACATCTTATGTGATTCTAATAGAAAACAGTTTGTCTGTTTACATAGAATGTATAATATGTATTTTAAAATTCATTCTGGTTAATAATTCAGTTTAAAAAATATAAGTATATTTTAATGGATTTTAAGCATTTAAGAACAATTGATTGTAAACAAGGAGCTGTAAGAAGGGTTCGATTTAATGGTATGCTTATAATATTAATTATGTTTGTTCTATATTATATTCTCTGGTGCATTTCTTTCAACCAAGCTGTTTATCCTCACAATAGTGGATGGAGTGTATTGTATTTCTTCAGGATCAGACAGAACGGTAAAGTTATGGAATCCGCATAAAAATTTATTTCTTAAAACTTATTCAGGCCATGGAAATGAAGTTTTGGATGCTTGTGGTTCTTCTGACAGCAGGTTAATAAAAAAAAGTATATTTCCTTTGGAAACAATTATTTTATCTAAATTTTTAGATTTCTGTTTTAATATTTTTAGTTACATATTATCGGGAGGAGCTGATAAGAGTATCATTCATTGGGAGGTAGAAACTGGAAAACCATTACGGAGATTAAGAGTCCATGTCAGCAATGTAACATGTGTTAAATATAATGAGGAATCAACTGTAGGTTTTTCAGGATCTCATGATAATACAGTAATGATATGGGACCTGAAATCTTTCAATTTCCAGCCAATACAGGTAGTAAACTTGTTTATTTCTTCTTTGATATGTTGCCTGTGAATTTATTCAAATTTCATTCCAGGAATTTAACTCCACCAGGGAACTACCTAACAATGAGAAATGATTAAAATATTCAATAAAATTAAGTAAATTTGCTCTAGAATGAAGAGAGAAATAACAAAACATTTAGTATTTTTTAAAAGTGCCTCAGTTATGATATATTAAAATTAAATATGCAATTAATATGAATTCCTAACATTCTTCACTTATTCATTTAAATAGACTTCTAAAGTCTTTCATTTACAAAGAACAGAAAGAATTCATATCTCCACACCTCTCCTTAGCTCATTCGCTCAATCTAATAATTTTTTTTTAGATTCTCCGAGACGCGAAAGATAGTATAACAGCCATGCAAATAACTGAAAGTGAAATTATAACAGGATCTTTAGACTGCAAAATAAGAAGATATGACATTAGATCTGGATGTCTTACAACTGATTACATTGGAGGTATCCTCAAAATTAAAATATAAATAATAATTAACCCTTTCAGAATTTCTTATTTATCAATAAACTGGTAATAAAATCGGTTATCTTGTAAGGAGAGAGTAAAAACTTTTAAAAAACAGTATTTGGATTTTGCACTCTTTTAGCTATTAGTTAATTTTCTAATTTATAAATATTAATTCTACTCAATCTTCATATATTTAAACATTTGGGTTTTCTATAAAAGTTTATTTATTTCTGGCGAGCTCTAAAAAAAATTAAGTTGCAGTATAAAATTATAAATATCTCATTTTTATTATTGTTATACTGAGGGATGAGAAGCCTTTTTTTACCATGACCTATCTGGATCTTTTGTGAGAGATATCTCATTTTATCCATTATTCATTTAATTGAATCTATCTAGCTCTACAATACTGATAGACTTTCCTCTGGAATGAGTGCCATTATGCTGTAATTTGTAATTTATAATAATTTTTATGAATTAAATTTATCTAAATAAAATTATTGAAACTGAAGCAATTACATAAAAACCACTCGCTTATACATTATCTGGTGTATGATGGGAAATTAGAGTGATATCTGGATATCAAAAGAATAAATGCAGAAACTAATTTTATTTTTTTTATTTTTACAGAACCAGTAATATCTGTCAACATAACGCAAGATGGTCAGTGTTATGTTGTCGGTTCAGCGAACAAAGTTTGGCTTTTTGACAAGAGCACTGGTGAACTCCTTAACGAGTAAGCTTTATAATGAGTTTAATGATTATTTTTATTAAAAACATTATAGACAATTCAACAATAAATGGCATTTAAACATTTTATATAAAACTTATTTCTGTTGGCATAAATGCTGGCTAATATTTCATGAACTATAAAATCAGGCTAAAAATATCTTTTATTAAGGCCCTCTAAAGTATAAAAACATAAGAATTGATACAATAAATAGGTCTTAGTTTTGTAAAGACTAATCCTCAGAGAGAAGATTCCAATATTGACCATGGGTCCATTATTGAGTTTTGATACATAACATCCATCAAAAGCCCTTCTCAGGAACTAGTTGTTTATTATACAATATAAATATATTAAATTAAATCTATATACATTTCATCATGCTAATAATATAAAGCTCTTTTTACACAGAGGTTGCCTACACATGTTGACAGCATTTAGGCTAATTCAAGAGCAACATTTTCTCCAGGTTGTCAGTAAATATCAAAGAATTTTTCCAACATTTGTCGGTTACAAAATATGTTGAAATTGGTGTAAATGCGCCTTAAAACATTCCGAAACAATTAGATTGGTCATATTGTTCTATTCTGCTTGTCTAGACTATAAAAGGAAGAAGTTAAAGGTTTTTAGTAAAAATAAATATTATTAAATTTACTAAATCATAATTAAGCTGCTATGGTCTTGTAAGCCAATTATGCAATCCACAAACAATTTTGTGGTGTTTGGGTAAAGAGGCATGTCCTGTTTTTTAGGATTATGGGTTTAGGTTATAGACTGTTCTTTATAATGAACTTTGCCTATGAGAAAAAGGATATAAGTCAATGAAAAAAATTTCAAATGCAATGTGAATACAACTTCATTGACTTATTTATCCTTTTTAACAAAGGTAAAGTTCATTATACAGAACAAAATATAACTTAAATCCTTTGTTTAAAAAAAATGACTTGTACCCCTTTGCCCAAACTCCACATAATTAAGAATACCAGGGTCTCCAAGTGTGTTAAAGCAGCAACTTTGTCTTGAGCCATAAACAAATCTAACCCAAAAAAGATTGACTTTTATTTTGTGGAGGATTACCTTCTTATTCCGGCTGGAATAAGTTGATAACCGAAGTGCTCAGATATTTTCTGAAGAGGGATACCCTGTTTGTTGGGAGAGATGAAAAATGCATTTAATCAGCATCTTTTGTATTAATTTTGTAAAATTCAAAACTCTTTTGATATTTACATATTATACTCATTTTTATGTTTCATGTTTATCATTTGAGCTAATTTACCTCAGCAATTAGCCATCAGGACACATTGCCTAAAAGTCTGGTCACATTAAGGATAACCATCCCTTTCTTCCCTAGTTTTCGAGCTTCAAGGCATGTTATACCTAATAACAACCAAAACCCATGCCTTGTAAAGTAGAAATTCATTGATAAATAGTTACTTTAGTAAATCTTTTAAAACTAGAATTTTTTGTAGTATAACCAATGAACGGTGGTAAGACAAAAAGTGAACTAAAATAATTACAATAGAAGTATTTTATTTATTAATTTTTGTTTTAAAAGCAAAGCATTAAAATTATGTGAGGCCTATTTACGATTCATTTTAAATTTACTAATTGGTCGCTTTGGTTCATCACTATTTAATGGTAATGAAGGTTTAGAAACATTTTCGTAAACTGTGTCAGAAATTGCTTCGGTTAAAGCATTATTTTCTTTAGTAATAGATATTTTTGGAGCACCTTTACTTGATAAATCGTCTGGGGGTAAATTAAAAGAAACACTTTTCTTTTTTGTTACAATCTTAGTATCATTTGTTGATGTATGTTTACTGTCTAAGTGTTCATTTTCCTGTGTTGAATTCACAATAGGTTCTGTTGTATCAACTGAATTGTCATTTGAAGCACCACTTTCACTGCTTTCATCCTCTTGACTACTGGAATCAGAATCACAGCCCAACCTGTTCAGTTCGTCTTCAAGTTCTTCTTGTAGCTCTAAAGCTTCTAGATGTTCCCAGATATCCTTTTCAGTATTTATATTGGCAGAACCAGTTTTTTCTTTGAGTTCTTTTAACTGTTGTCGATATTGTTTCTCTTTTTCCCTATGTTTTAATTGCCAGTCTTTCTCATTTTCTTCATCGTATGGTTCTATTACTTCTTTAGTATCTTCACTCTCAAAAGCATCCTTTCTTTTAGAAAAATCTCTTATATTTTCCAACAAAGCACTTTCTTTCTCCCATTTTTCAATAAGTTCATTTGCTGACTTTATCCTTCTCTCACAGATCTCTACAGCTTTTTTGGTGCTTGTCTTAAGGAACCAACCACATCCTAAAGTGACCCAAACATCATTTGTATGGACTAACCTACCTTTAATATAAGCTTTGCTGCCTACTGGCAGAAAGATGGAATGTTGATGTTTCTCATTGTAATATTGAAGATTTTTTATAACTTCTTCGTATTTTTCCTTGTATTCTTTCCATTGTGTCAAGTTTTTTTTGTTGTCTATTAAGGCCTTTATGTACGCTGTCTGAAATAAAGTTTCTTTTTGTTTTTCTGGTAAGAGAAATTCCATTTTAACTGACGTAAAAGTGGTTAAAAAATATATATCACTAAATCAGAGGACTAGCGTAAAAAATAAATTAACATGACTAAAATTTTACATTTGGCGGCGCAGTTAACAAAGGGGAGGTAACTGGAGTGGTTATGTTGTTGAAAATATCTCCATAGAGGACGACCTCAGCCGAAATAACAGGTCGGTTTTTTAAAGTTCCTTATTAAACATGAATGAGCAAGGTGTTGTGTGCATCATTTTTCGCAAGCATATTTACTCATTACTCATTTTATAATTTATGACTATGATACGTAGGGTAGCTCAGTGGGTAGGGCACTGTGCCACTATTCTCTAGGTCTCGGGCTCGAATCCGGCTGTAGCAGATAATAATATATTCTGTTATCAGCCTTGGATCTGCACTGTGAGATCGGGAAAACCTCCTGGGGCTCATCCTGCCTCTGTAAAGTGGGTACCCTTAATTGTTAGAAAACCTGGCGGTTGAGCGTGATCTCGGTCGAATCACCTACTTGCACTACCGCTGGCTTAGACTCAGTACAGTCCTTACCAAGTACTGAACCGAAGACCCTTCATGGGTTGTATTGGTTCAGTGCTTATTTTCATCCTGTAACTCCGAATTTCCGTTGGTTTCTTGAAATGCTGAATTCCATAAAGATTATTATTTCAAAGAATCCCTGATATTTATCATTTTTAGAAATTTATATATTTACGTATTCTAGACCGTTGAATTCATGAATTGTATTTGTTTTAAAAATTCAATAATTTGGGCAGTTGCGGGATATTTTAAGCACATTTTTAAAATGGGAACCTTGATGGGGCTACTCATCCTCAAGTTGCTGCCGACCATGGTTTTAATGAAAGCAGCCCATCCATCGATCAATAACAGGCCCTTTTAGAGTCGATGCGGCAGTACCCTTCCCACTGGCATACATTCAAACATTCAAGATGAACGAAACAGTCAAAAACCATAGATTATAAGTGTTCGGTAGACCATCTAGGACATAGCCGTCCTGTCAGGTTTGATAAGGAACCACTGTAATATGTATAGGCTTATCATTTTGTGCGTCTTTTATTTTTTTCATTAAAGTTAATGATCATCCTTCTGAGGCTCACTATTTTGCATATACTGTAGCAAGGGTTTATTATTTATTTTATTTTAGGTACATTGGGCACGATACAGGAGACTATCAGGTGGAGTGCGGTGTTGACCGCAAGGATCGTCACGTCATAAGTGGAGCTGTAGATGGCAATCTCTACTGCTGGGACTTAATAGGTGGCAGCATAGTTTCTAAAATGAATCATAAAAAAGCTACTGCTGTGCATTCTTTTGATACCCATCCTACAAGTGACTTTCTCGTGACTGCTATCAAAGAAAATATTTGTTTGTGGGGGGAGAAAGAAATGGAAGATGAACCAGAAGAGGAGGAAGATGACTAAAAGACTGATTTTTTTAAGTTGTACAATTATTGAAACTGAGTTTTTTAATTATTTTTTTAGGGAGCCTACTTTTCCTTTCTCAGAATTGAATGTGGATGAAGAAGAGAATTGTTTGGTAACATGACTTTAATTATTTCATTGGAATGAAGAGCGTTGTTATAAAATAAAAATTATTTTTTAGTGTTTATATTCTATTTTTTATGTATTGCAAATGTGCAAATAGTAATTAACTGATGTAAATAAAATAATTTTTAAAACCAGGTTATAGTTTATATAATAAAATTAAGTACATAAGAAGGATGTAATAGATCTTATTTAACCTTACCGGTCTTTAAACTGTTGTTAATAGAAGTCTAATACATTGTAATATAGAAGATTATTACATTGTAATTAATAAATATTTGCAATATTTGTAGTCAAGCTAATAAGGTATTTCAAGGGATATTAGTTGTAATGATAATTGTTTTTACAGATAAATGTATGCTTATTTTTTTTTTTTTATATCTGATCATGATCAAGGTGAATAAATACTAAGATAGGCTCATATGGGTCTGCAAACCCGCACGACATATTTTGTTGACGTCATTGGCACCGCAGTAGCTGGCTGTGTTGGGCGAAATGTAATTCCAGTTACAATTACAATCTTTTACCAATTACTGTAATTTGGAGTTTAATAAAATAAAATGAATAAAATTACAGAAATTGGTACAAAATTGTAATTGTAATTACATTTTGTCCCACACGGGTAGCTAGTAGCCCCACCTTTATTATCCAATCAAAATAAGAAAGGACCGTTGAAATAATTAAATAATCATTTCGGTACAACTTTACAATCGGGGCGCGTTATCACTGGTTCTTCCCAAACTTATCCGAAGGTCGCCGGACTAGCACACTAGCGCTATTTGTGCTAACCAACTGCTTTGTATTCTATTGTAACATTCCTATTCATTGGAATTATTACTGTCTTAATTACATGTTATTTAAAATTGTTAGTGCTGTCGACTTCCGGTGATCTGGGGAAGTTGTAGGAATAATTTAAAGGAGTGATAATTTACATTACAGTAAGGACCCGACCTCAACTGAAAAGGAACTTTCGGGGTTTGTATATCTCTTGAGCGAGCAGAAGTCGATAGCGGTGATCTAATTAAAGCAGTAATAATTGAAATTACGGTAAGTCACCGATCTTAAGTGAAAGGATCCGTTTGTGTTTGGTTTATTTCTTGTGCGAACGTAATGAAAGGAAGTCGACAGCACTAATAATTTTAAATAATATCTAATTAAAGCAGTAATAATTTAGGAATAGCATATTTATTAGAAATTCTATTAAGTTGAAAATAAAACTAATAGTAAAGTAGTTTTTCAAGTAATAGTTTTTCAAGTACTTTTTAAAAAAAGTAATTGCCATAATGAATAACTAAAGGATTAGCAAAAATTCAATTGGACACAAAAATTATTTATTTTTAATTGATATTACATCACTTATTTGTAAATGAACATACATATTAATAATACATAATAAAATTCTCATTTTATGCATTATATTTGAACTCATAAAGTTAAAAAATAAAAATAATAATGATTAAAATAACATATTTTCCTATAACTATTCTATCATTTGCAAGTGCGCAAGATTTCCCCAACATATTTTCACATTAACACTAACTGATAATAGTACAAAACACAACCTAAACACCCGAAGTCAATTGCGCACTATCAAAGGGGAGCTAGGTCCCGTGACGTAGTTACCACCACTGCCATATTGCTCTTTGCGAAGTGAGCCCACCTTAGTATTTTACTCACATTGGTTCATGATGGTTTATGCAATTATTGAAGGTTATCTATACACAATTAGAATTAATGTTATCATTAATTAGGATTGATACTTATATGATCTTCAGACAATTAAAGTTATGTCAATTTACTTAGAAAAAAAAACAAAAACAATAATAGTTTCAGCGCCTTGAAAAAAAAAGTTAATAAGACTTTTAATAAATTTATACATTCCTGAATGACATCGAATAGTTACGATACTCTCTTTTATCAGAGATAAGAAAATACATCGTCTTCATAATTCAGCACTTCATTGCTCTTTACATTAGACAGATCAAAAAAATAAATGGATACTTGCCTAACAAACGGTCGACTATTAGTAGGTTATAGCCTACACTATAATTATTACTACGTTAATTGGATCACAGTTGTCGACTTCCACTCGTTACTCTCTCTTAAGATAATAAGCAAACCCCCGTAGAGGTGGGGGCCTAAACTCCCATAAATACAAACCAATGTATGGTTTCAGGCTTTAAAATCAATATATGGTAGACCGTTTAGAGCGTAGGTAAATACCGATAAAAGCTGATGAACAGATGAAGGAGAGGTTGATATTCAACCCTACTGGATTAAACGTAAACATTACTAGTAAACAGCATTCGTAACTAATAATACGATTTCAGCCTTATTAAACATCGTAAAAACATTCATATTAAATAAGCAGGTAGTATCATCAAAGTATTATAATGTCGAGGGATGTGTGATCTTTCGTGTTATTTTGATTCTTTTCTTTGGATCTTTTACTATCTCCTCTTTCCCTCAGACTACCTATGGGCCACAAATTAATTTCAGGTTTCTAGTGAAACAAAACTCTCCCTATTAATCTTTCCAAGTCTGAGTAATGCTATGATTTAAATATTGAAGGCTTTAAAAAAAGAGGGCTCCATATTCATAAAAACTATGTTCTGCCTTTTATTTAACCTTCTAATCACACATTCAGTCTTCAACAAGATTATTTTTCTTCCAGATGATATTTTAATGGTAAATTTTTGTCAAATCCAGGTAACATGTATAGCATTATCCTTTGGCAGTTGAATAAAAAGTTAAAACTGTTTTATTCCAGTGGTTTCCAGACCCAAAAATCTTTTATTTTTTTTTACCTCCAGGATTGAGATTTTTTCCTAATTGCCCTTTGCTATTCAATCCAGATAGTAATGCTCATTAGTAGAAAAGTTCTGTAAGAAATCAACATTATTTTTATTTTCATGTTTCTTCAGTGTGCATTTGTTTATTACATTTGCATAGCCTTATTTTCTCCAACTGGGGTCTTAAAGATGGTCTTTCCTAAAAATTACCAACCTGTTCTAGACAGATCGCCAAATCGTGGTTTGTCACAAAATAACAGTTATCCCCTATTGGTTGGTTTTGATCCGGGGCCGCTTCCAGATCGTAAATGTTGAGATGCTACACCAATACGCTCTGCTTTCATGCGATTTGCTTGGAAATCTGTATGAATCATTAAAGAGTGGGTATTATGCAATATATATATATATATATATATATATATATATATATATATATATATATATATATATATATTTTTTTTTTTTTTTTTTTTTTTTTTTTTTCGGTTGGATCTACTGACCTTGTAGATCTTTGGCCGCCTCATCCAGCCTTCTCCACCTCTGCCTATCTTGCGCTACTGCTTTCCAGTTTGCTGCGTGCAGCTCAGTTGCATCTTCGTTGATCCTAATTATCTGGTTTTTGGCCTTCCATGTGGCCTCTTGCCAACTATTGTGGCAAAGTCATTGTTGTGAAGAGGCGTCCTGATGGATTGCTTTGAGCTATATACCCTACCATCTTAACCTCCTTGACTTCAAATCATGAGATATTGACTGATCAGTATCCGTAAGCAATTCTTTATTGGTCTTTCTTCTCCATGAGTTTAGATTCTGATCTCCGGTTATCGTGCGGAGAACTTTCCTTTCGAATCTCTCGATTCTGCTTTCTAGGGTGTCGGTTAGAGCCAAGGTCTCGCAGACATATATCAGAACTGGTTTTATCACGGCATTGTACACCCTTAATTTGAGATTTATACAGATTTTTCGGGATTTCAGTGCTCTTGAAAGAGAGAAGAAAGCTCTGTTTGTGCTTATTATACGCTGGTCTATCTCTGTATGCTGGTCATTGGCTGAAGTTATTGTGGAGCAGAGGTATTTAAAGTTGTCTACTTTCGAGAATGTTCTGCCATTCACGCAGATAATCTTTTTGGGGTGGATTTTTCGATTAACAATTAAATATTTTATTTTATCTTCGCTTACTTGAAAGCCAATTTGCTCTGCTTCTTTTAGCAGAGCCATAGCGAGCCTCTCAATATCCTCTTCATTGCTTCCAAGGACAGGTATGTCATCCGCGTACGCTAGGATTTTATGTTTCATTCCGACGTGCAACCCTCCATTTTAGCTTGATGTTCTAATCACCTTCTTGAGGGCTAAATTAAACAGCATCGGCAAGAGTCCATCTTTCTGCCTCAGACCTGTTCTACTTCAAAGGCTTCAAACACATCTCCTTGTATCAGGGCTCTGCATTTGGGGCGTTTGTGCACGCCTTCGTCAATCTCACTAATTTCCCGAGAATACCCATATATAGTATATAATCTATAAGTACTTCAACCTTCGAGACCATTATTTTGCATTTGGATTAAATGGAATAGTAATACATATACTTTAATGAGAAAATGATGGCTGTATTGTTGATGCCAGTGGCCAGTGATAGATGACCCTCTCTGCGGAATTGATCAGTTGGTCGATGACCAGTCATGAAGAGCTCGTGGACCGACCGCCAGTCTCGGGTGTCTCCGGGACTCACCTTCGAACTGTCTCATATCTTCGGTGTGTTCCCTCTGCGCCTTAAAGACGGAGTCTTTGTTGTCTCCTCGGCCGGCCTCTTCTCTTCAGCAATAATGACCACAGTCTTGATCTTGAGTCTCGTCGTCCACGTTTTAGTTCCTGCGCCAGCTGTTTACGCTACTGCGTTCACTAATATGCTCAATATTGCTCAAGACCTTGGAAGCAACACCGCTATTCTCGCCTCTGTTTGGTTTGTGATTCGCAACCGTCTGGTTCTCTCTGACGTCTTGAATACTTTGGTCCAATTTGAAAACGCCATGTTTAGACTAGGTGTGTTGTTATTATCTTAGTGAATTGAATTCATAACTCACTCCGTGTTATCATTATTCCGAGACCAAAAAACCGTACTGCCGGTTTTCGTTTAACTCAAATATTAACTGCATATGAGTTAATTTTATTCTACAGATAATCTAATCTAGATTTATTACTTTATTATAAATATATATATATATATATTACTTTATATAGATATATAGATATATAGATTTATTACTTTATTATAAATATATATATATATATATATATATATATATATATATATATATATATATATATATATATATATATATATTTATATCGACGTCGTTTTTTTAAAAAGGCATAAGCGCCAAAAATTGGAAATTTAATTTTCAATTTATTATTGGACGTAACCATCACCTCTATGGATTCCCACCCAAATTGTCTAAAAATCGACTATTGATGGCGTAAGCACCAAATACTAACGACTTTTAGTCCTTACTCTGGCCTTAACCAGTGCTAGAAGACTTAAAAATATAATGTAATATATATTATAAAGGTTTTGCCGCCTTAATATACTCATACTGTATATAATAAAGAATAAAATTTAAAAAATATATATTGTTTTGGGGAAAAATCGTTTCATGTGTTTCCTGTAAAGTTGGCTAAATGACGTTTACGCCTTTTTCAAAAAAAGACGTCGATATATATTGTTCAATAATAAATAAATCAACTTTAGTATGTTTTTGTTGCACTAAATAAGTCGTTTTATTTCAATTTTGGACCATCCTTTTTTGGAAGGTGTATAACATATTCCACATGAAGTACGACTGAAGATACAAAATATCAACTAAAAGCATTTGTACACTTATTAGCTTCATGATAATGACTTTAATTGGGCAAGAACAAGTAAGAAGTACACATATCTTTTACCTCAGTATGTTTCATGTTAACTAGAAATTATATGAATTCATATCGACGTCGTTTTTTGGAATAAGGCGTAAGCGCCATTTAGCAAACTTTACAGGAAACACATGAAAAGATTCCCCAAATAACAATATATTTTTTTTAAATTTTACTCTTTATTGTATAGAGTAGGAGTTTATTAACCTGGCAAAATCTTTATAATTACAATATAATTTAAAGCATTCTAGCACTGGTTAAGGCCAGAGTGACGACTGAGAGTGGTTAGTGTTTGGTCCTTACGTCATCAATATACGATTTTTAGAACATTTCCAATTTTATTATCGATATATCGTGAGAAGGAATCGATAGAGGTGGTGGTTACGTCCCAAAATCAATTGAAATCTAAATTTCGAATTTTCGACGCTGAAGCCTTTTTCAAAAAACGACGTCGATATTTGCACTTACTAGTTTCAAGGAAGTAATGTGCACTTCATCATGGTACGTACGTAATATGCATTACAGCATGGTGCGTATTTAATAAACAAAAAAAAAATATACACATGAAGGCTGAGGGAATGATGGAAAAGGTACAAATAATTTTACGCATTTAAATCGTAGAGTGACATCCTTAACCCAATACACCTTGAGTATGTTGAAGCGGAATTTACTATCCCATTCCAAATGTTCCTTCCTCCTAAAGCGCTTCACCCTTCTGAAATAATCAATGTCATCTACAAATTGACTTCCAAAAAACCTTCTGGACACGATCTCACCATGTACCATATCCTAAAACAGTTCTCTTGAAAAGCTATCCTACTTCTGTCCTATATATATAATGCTGCACTCCGATCCACTTATTTTCCCGATACTTGAAAACAGTCTATAATAAAAATGGTACCAAAATCCAAAAAGCCAACTGAATACTCACCTTCCTACCGCCCTATCTCCCTTTTACCTATCCTGGAAAAAATCCTAGAAAAACTCATACTAAAATGCATTTACCCAATCCTAGATTCATTTCACGTGATTCTTGACCACCAGTTTGGATTTCGAACATCTCATTCTACCAGCAGTGTCATCGTGTTGTGGATGACGACGCCTCTACATCGCAGCGCGGAATGTACTGCACGGGAGTCTTTCTCGACGTTGAACAAGCTTTTAACCGAGTCTGGTACCTGAGACTGCTTTACAAACTCCGTCAATTCCTCTCCTCTACATATTATCTTTTAATCCGTTCCTACCTGGCAGAACCTTCAAAGTAAAACAACTGTGCTTACTCTTCTCTCAGTCCGCTGGTGTCCCTCAAGGTAGTATCGTAGGTCCTATTCTCTACACGGTTTATACAGTTGATATCCCAACCCACTGTCCTCACTACGATGACAGGTGTTATCTGTGAATAATGACCCAACTGTTGCATCCCAAACCCAGCAATCACACATAATTTCCATTGAAGAATAGTGTCAGAACTGGAGAATTAAAATAAATCCCAACAGATCACTTTTACCCTTCGTAGCAAACCCACTACTTCCTGTACAACTGTATCCTTTAATAATATTCCACTTATCCCAGTTGAACAGATCCGCTAGGACTCCATCTTGATAAAAGCCTTACATGGAATCCTCAAACAAGACTGAAACGACAAGAAACTCCTCTTAGATACCGTTTACTACAACACTTACTTGACAAACGCTCTAAACTTCCGATTTACTATAAAAAGCTCCTATACATTGCCATTATGAGGCCTATCTAAACATATGGGGTTGAATTTTGGGGCTCCACAAAGCCATCAAATTCTTTCCATATCCAATCCTTACAATCCAAAATCCTTGATATTCCTTATTTTGTTACAAATAAGATTATCCATAAAGTAAGTATAAAGACCTAAATATTCTCTTTGTTTTAAACCTCTTTTAGTTACAAACTCCTTGCCCACACTAATCCACTTGTACGTAACCTTTCATCCCAGACTATTCCATCTTAAAAGAAGATGGCCGCGGGACCTCCTAACATGGGTAGCTCCTTCTCACGTCATTATCAAATGTTATGTACTTATTCTCACATTTACTTGTTGTATATCCTTATACAGTTTTAAATTTCTGTAAATAAAAAAAATAAAATTATAAAATTAGAATAAATTAATAGAGAATTAATTTTTTATTATCTATTTGGAAAATACAAATATATTTAGGCAGTCAGATCTGAGTCCTATTACAGAACGTTTCTGCACACAATTTACGTCGTTTGCCTATTTCTATACGCCTTCAACGTACAATTTATCTACCCATCACCTAATAGGAAGTGAATTGGAGTTAGAATTGTTGCAATTCAGGTCAAACTTTAGTACTTCAACTGTAGCTTTTAGTATAACTACGTCATTTTGCAGCCGGTGGAGGAAATCATTTCTTAAATTGGATCGGAGTGGATAAGGGTCGGGCCTTGATGTAACATCGCTTAACGCCATTATACAATATGGATGACCTTTCAAGATAATCTAATACTGAATTTCACACAGCACCAACAATCCTCTTTATTGAAGGAGTCAAACTCTATTTGTTTTTCATGTTTTTTCTGGGTAAATACGAACTTTAAAATATATTTGGTCAAATAAATTGAAAAAATATTTAGTTCATAGGGTGAAATAGCCTTCTAGATCGTTTCACTCCAAAGATTAAGGCAGACTTTTATTTAACGCACAAAAAAATCTCAATGTTGAGAATATATTCGAAAAAAAAAAATTCAGTTATGAGGGGGTCTGAAATTTTTAAAAACCACGAAATCACGTTTCAATTTGAAGCTCTGTATCTCGTCATCAGTTTATCCGATTTTTCTGAACACGTTAAACAGAGGAAAGTTACTTCTATCCATAAATATAAACAGTTAAAACACTATTTTTCTAATGAGTGAAGTATATTAACAGAATATTTTTTAGGAAGTCCAACAGCACAGTTCTTAAAGAATTTTTTTTTTTCGCCCTCTTGAGAAATTGTTCCTGATTTTTATATTTTCATGTGTGCTGAGTTTGAATCTGAAGTCCAAAAAATTCTATCAGGCACCATTTTTTTTTTTTTTGAGAAAATGAAGGTTGAAAAGGTTGTTTTTTTTAATATTTCATTTAATTTTCTTGTGAATAATAATAGTATATAAAATAATAGCCTATTTAATCTTGAACATAATATAACTTTATGTCTAGTTAATGTGTATATTTTTTCCTTTTATAGTGTCATCAGCTGTCTCCTGTTGAGTGTCCAACAGTAGTCAACAGTAGGCAAGCGTCTTCTCATTGCATTTAACACTATACCTTTTCTCTATTTGGGCAATCTCTTGATGAAACCGTTCTCCGTGTTCATTTGAAACTGCTGGGAAGAAATTCAATTGGGAGTGTAAAAAATTAATTTTTAATGACACGTTGCAATCCATGGCCTTATATGATAAAAGCAATTCTTCAACAATGTCTTTGTTATTTGTAGCTCTTTTGTTGCCAAAAAATTTTTCACACATGTTTTCAAACGCAGCTCTTTATTCAGTATCATTTAATTTTCCTTTGAAATATAGGTCCTTAAATCTCCTCTTTGATCTTTGCTTCTGGTGCCTGGGGAAGCCCTCCAGGAGAAAAAACAATATTCCTTTCTTTTCCCCTCTCTTCAACAAATCTGCCTGCTAACTCTACTGCTAGCTAATGGGACGACAACATCATTGAACTTATGAGGCAGGTATAAACCCCTGCATAATACTTCTGACTGAAGGCCAAACAAATTCTTGAGGCCTTACACTTGAGCTCTCGCTATTTTTTCCTCTTGTAAACATTGTAATAGCTTCAACATCAAATAGATTTTTTCATTTTGCATTGAAGTTTTCAACGATAAAAAAATGCTCAAAATGTTGAAAGACACCTCATTTTTTGACCCAAAACACAAATTTGACATAAAATGATGCTTGATACAGATTTTCTAGCTGTGGCTTCGTGTTTAGCGTACCTCAAAACATAAAAAAAATAACACTTCAGTTTAAGGGAGGATTTTTATGCAGAACAGTGTAATTAATAATAGGAAGAGCAATTTCAGTATTAGCTCATACTTGTCTATAAAGCACAATAGACGAGTATGAGCTTATGACTCATACTTCATGATCATTTGCATGAATTTGTATCAACATTTGTATGAATAGAAGTAAATAAATTGTTTAACATATTTTTAAACAGTAACCAAGAATTAAAGATTAAATTAGTAGAGAAAAATTATATCATGAAGTAAATTTTATATCTGGTTTGTTTTTAGCTAATTTTCATTATAACGCATTAGTAAGAAAGTGGTTAAATGACTATCTTTTTATAGTTTTTTTTTTTTCACGCTGAATAAAATGGATTAACTCTCCATTCGCTAGTTCTAATTTTAAGCAATTTTTTGCGTTTTGAGTTTTATTTTGAGCAAAATAAAAAAATGATCTAAAAGTATTATTTAATTTTTGACTGAAAACAAATAATTAGTTAATGACCCTTGACTTTTATTTCAAACAAATATAAATCATAAATTTTTACCCTCTGCTTATATTTCGCCATCCGTTCCTGGGGATTTCTTCATAGTCCTTCACAGTCCTCAGTATAGATTGCTATCAAAATGAGAACTAATGGGACAAGATTATAAGCGATAAGGTTAATTTATTTGACAAAAAAATATCCTGGTGTATGCACACAAACTAGTATTTGCCGCTGCAAACTCTTATGCCGCAGGCTGTTTATCTTGTCTTCTTGCATTCGCTGTCAAACCACCCGTTTCTTCTCTAAAATCCTTTGGATCTACATCTCTGTCCACATGAGATTCGTGCATTTTTCTTTACATAGTTTCTTTAAAGAGTAAGGGTGTTTCATCTATTTTGAGTTTGTCTGTATTCCTCTTTCTCCTAGATGCACAGGGGGATCTTGACTATCAGTTTTACTGATACATGTTTTTATCATTGTCTCAGGAGTGGAGTTGAAACTCCTTCGATGGTACATTTGGAGCATGAGTACTCTCCTTGTTAGCTGGCTGGTGTTCGGGCTGGATTATTATTCGCTGAGTACCCACTCCTTCAGCACTTTATGCTACACCTTCAGCCACTACTACTTGATCTCCTTGATCATCCTCATCAATTCTCAGATATCCTGGATAGCAGGATACATCGCCTCCGCCTTCGGCTGCCTTTCGGTAGCCCTAGAAGGGTCTGGAGACCTCCACCAGCTCGTCCAGTGGCACCGCCGGCTCACCGTATCCTGTAGAATGCTATCGAAGGTGTACTCCGTGGAGATAATTATTCTTTTTGGAACGTCACTCGTAAGCTGTACCGCAGAAGCTTATTTAACCTACAACATCTTACAGACTCAGACTTTGATTCATATTGCAGTGTGCGTTTATTGGACAGGTATTCTGTACAGTATCTGCTTCAAGATCATAGCATCATGCGTTCAAGCCAAGATTAAGGTAAGAGGTTTCGTACTTGATGGGATTATTATTTATTTATTTTCACTCTTTTTTGCCTTAAACAACTAGAATTTCGGTGGAAGTAGCATCATAGATGGTCTATTATGCTACCTCTGTCAATAAACAATCTCAAAACAATAAAACTCTTTATGATCTCCTTCATCTTCATCGTCTTCTTAATCTCTGTGCCTCGAGGGTTCCTCCGTCCTAGGGGCACCAACGTTGAAGTGCTCCGGTCCCACTGTGACCTTTCCCTATAACTCGAACACTTCGAAGTAAAGGTCAGGGGCGTATACAGAATTTTTTTTTCGGGGTGAGAGGGGATTTATAAGGGAAATAATCACCTAAATGCCTATAATAGCCAAAATTGATGTGTGATTTCAGGATAAGCATGAAAATTGGATAAAAATCTATTACAATAAATAATAAGATAAATTATTCAAAATAAAAAATCTTATGTTGGTGGGTAAGAAAATTAAATTTGTTCGTAAGAGTACATCTCGGAGGGGATATATCTCTCTGATCCCCCCCTCCTCTCCCTGCATAGGCCACTGGTAGTTCTCTTCTTTCATGAAGAGGGGACAGTAACTCTCAGAGAGGGCCTTGATACCCTTCTGCCTTCAGAGTGTGTTCCTTAATGCTCGATTCGGTTGGTCTGATTGTGAAAATCGACACCTGTCTTCTTCCAATAGAAGAGAGACCTGACTAAAAACATCTCACGATGTTCGATATGTCTAGTTGCATTTCTGAAAATGTCAATATAATAGTCGAAGGTCTTGAAAAGAGGCAATCGTTTGTTGATTGCTGCCTTGCATTGATTCAGGACTGGTTGTTCCTGAAGAATATAAACTGTTTTTGTTGGAGGTTCTGTATATTACTTGGTGAATCTCGAAATGGATATTTATCGTACAGTAAAATAGGCCCATGCTTACAATTAAAAAATAAATTATGTTCCAATAACTACCTTGCCAATTACTAAATTGATATTACATTAACTAAAATTGATGTTTTAATCAAGTCCAACTGAAATTAGGTTTTTGGTAAATATAAAAATAAAATGAAGTAAATGGCAACACAACATCTAATTTCAGGTCTTGATGTATTCCTTTGTGGATAATAATTCATAAAAACATACAAACTGTTGGAAGTAGTGACATTAAACTTCTTGGCACATTCATACTGGGTACTGTTTCATGCTTTTCAAACGCTTCGGCTATTTATTCAACGATATGAAACATGTTCTTAGATTATGATTCAATACTAGGACTTGAAAATCATCCTTGCATGATAAATACATCATAAAACAATAATCTCAGTTATCCCATAAAAGAAACATTCGAGGACAAAAATATACTAAATTTTATTCAATTATTTATTTCATACATTCGCATGATGATTACTTATGAATGACTTTGTATTGTAATTACAAGGGATTGAAATAACTCTTTGATCACAGGCCTCGGAATTCGATGCAGCTATATACAAATCCATCGTATTCAACAAAGAGGGCGATTTTTCATTTTATGTAAGTAAATTAAAAAACATTATTCCTATTTTTGAGAGATCATTATTGTATTGTGGAATGATTATCTTTTTTCACTTAGATCGATTTGGATCTTTTATGACTCAGGTTCTAAAGAACATTCAGTCTTTTGATGAAGGAAATAACCATTTATGTGTTGCACATTTTATAGGTAACGTGAAGGATGCTATAGCTCTGGACCGGCTAGCATGATCTCAGAGCCATTTCCTTTGATTTTATCATTTTCCAATGTTGTAATAATAATAATAAATTCTATACTTGTTCCGGGACTAGGGATGTTAAAAATGTATCGATATATCGATATTTAAAAAAAACATATAACGAAACATAATCGAAAACCGATATTTTTTCAAAAAAAAAAAAGGAGAAACAATTTACAAGGACGGCGGATTCGACAAACAGAGAACTATAAAAACTATTAGTGTGGTATATTCGTGTTAATATCTACGGTGGCTGTGGTCGAGGAATGGGACGTCAAAAGTAAAATATCGAGATTGATGTTGATATTAGTTAGCCATATCGATATCTTGATAATATCGCCATAAAAATATGGATATTTCAAAATTTTGTTATTATTTATAAAATTTAAAAAAATTAATAAACAAATTGGAAAAAGATTAGGAGATAACCTACTACTTGATATACATCCTGCTGGAAATCAACTTAATAAAAACAATAACTTAATGAAATCGGCAGTGAAATATCGATAGCATAAAAAAAATAAATCTCAATTATATCGTCTTAGTAATATCGATATTATAAAAACAATATATTAACTATATCGGTCCAGAAATATTGATATGAGTGTGCCCCTTTAAAAGATTCTTTAAAATATTAAAAATATTGAGGACCAATGTATCTATATATCGATATTTTTGCTCGATATATTGAACTACGATTTCAATATATTAGAAAAATATCGATACGATCGATATTGCGATATCGATATTTTTTTCGAAATTCAAATCCTTATCCAGGAACACGTCCCTTTAAAATAACATTACTGGCAATATTTTTAAAATTAACAATTAAGTAATTCTTATAAGCAATTAACAAATAATAATAAAAAAAAGATCCGAAATTATAATAAATCATAATGAAGTAATTTTTAAGTCTTTAAACAAAAACAAACTTATAATATTAATAAATAAAAAAGAATGAAATAATAATAATTAAAGACGTACAAATTATGTATTAATAAATAATTAACAATTTTAATTGACAATAAGGAATACCTATACCTGAGCCTTCACAACAAATTTAAGGATGACAATTATAGAGTGATATTTTGTAGATTACAGATATTTTGTAATTTACATAAGTGGCATTTTAATATTACAGGGTCCAGCTTATAGACTGTACTTCCACTTCCAAAGCAGTAGCGAGGTAACCTTTGATGCATTGGGATTCTTCCAAATCGACTGGCAGCTAGCCAGGACGGTATGATTATGTATAATTAAGTAATTTAAAATTTAATTAATTAAGTAATTTAAAATTTACAAATAAATTTAAATTTAACTTGCAACAAAAAAGGCTCTTATTAAAAGCATAAATACTTTTCAATCAATAACAGTAACACGCTCACCTCGTTGCGTCAATAATAAAACATTACACAATCCAACTATACAAGATCAAGAGGAAATATCTCTTTATACAAAGGTTTGCACGACACACTCTACGGACATTACAATGAACTTATAAATAACATGGCTAAAACGGATTTGTCTTAGTTAACCCAACGAAGACTGAAAAGGATCTGGCTAAGGGATCTTTTGGTTTAAAATCCTGCTGAATTTCACATGAGAAGTAGTTTCCGATGGTTGGTCACCTCCTTTATGTCCGTTGAATCCATTTACGTCTTCGCTTATTTTCGCGATTTCGGTGACAGATATGGTTATTTAAAAAAAAAAAAAACTGTTCTATTACAACCCATGAAGGGTCTTGGGTTCAGTACTGTTTCTAAGCCCACTGTTGTGCAAGGAGGTGATTCGGCCAAGATCACTCAACCGTCAGGTTTTTCTCCAAAGGAAGGGTACACACTTTATAGAGGCTGGATGAGGCCACAGGAGAGTCTCCCGATTACACACGGCCGATTCACGGTAGATAACAGAATAAATAACTGCCGTTCTCGAACTCGGTACCTAGAATGCTGTGTGCCCTGCTCACTGAGCTGCCCCGCTCCTATGTGGTTATACAATACAGGGAAAAATGGTTATACAATAAAAACAAACTTATCTTGGCCTGGTATATCTTTAAAGATATATACCGGATCGGTTGCCGGTAACAGGTGTTATTAGAGTTATTTCTTGTAAATCTTAAATTCGGTTATCGAAGTAATGTCCACACAGTTCATTGCCAGAGACCACAACCTTCGTTGATTAAACTAGGATAGTACAGACCTGATAAAAATATAAACCTGGCGACAGCCTAAGCTTTCTGTATGAGCTGTATGTCACATTTCATTAACTTAATAGGAGAGCTGTTTGAACAGATGCTTCCCTCCAAATGACAGTGGACTTAGTGTTATTTTAAAAGCATATAAATCCCCTTACAAATGAGGAGTATTCTATCAAAAGTTAGTATATCCATTTCTCATAAAAAAAATGTTGATAAATTAAAATTAACATATAAAAATTATTCAGTTTATTTCAAATCTTAAATTTTCCCATGACCATTAGATAATACTAAAATAATAGTCTCATGAAGATAAAGCAAATTTAAGATTTGATTTAAATTGAATAATTTTTATATGTTGAATATTTATTTGCCAACTAAATCTTGTTTTATGAGAAATATACATAGATATAATATTCCTCATTTGTAAGGGGAGTTATGTGCTTTTAAAAGAACACTAATAATTTATGATGGAAGATTTTTTTGGATAAGTTGGATAAGATGTATTTCTTTCAATTAATATTTTAAAACGATCACATTATAAACTTATATCAACTTAATATTTAAAAAACAATTAAAAAATGAGCGTATTAACATATGCCAATATTTTTCAAACCATTCAAATAAAAACCCATAAATATCTTCATATAATATAAAATGGACTTATACCACTTTCAAAGGAAACGACTCAATTATGTTAATTATATGTATGGATTATATTTTACTGAGATAGATTTATAAATAAGTAGAAGCTAAGTTTACGAATTCGAGAAGCTATTTATTAGACCTAGAGGAAGAAGATATTGAGGGCTTATCACTCACACTCATGAGTTTGTACTAATAATATTACGAATACCCAAATGATATTTTTATATTTTCTTAAGAATTTGGAGTTGGCAATTATTTTGTAAAGCAACCTTTTAAAGTAAAAGGTGTATATATATTTAAAATAATTTTAAATTCAAAATTTGTAAAATTAATTGAGTACGGTTATATATATATATATATATATATATATATATATATATATATATATATATATACATATATTTTTTTTTCACTGAATCTATATCGGTTCCTCTGAGATATAGGATACTATGTCCATTTTGTACCAATTTAGCATATTTCACGTTGGTATATAGCAAATACTATAATACTAATTGTTTGTAATAATTTTCCAAAAGTGGATAAATAGAATTTTGATGAAATACTCCTCCTAGGATATAGATAACTATGTATAAATATAAAACCGTACCCAATTCAATTTACAAATATTTAATTTAAAATTATTTGTACAAGTCCATTTTATATTATATGGAGATATTTATGGGTTTGTATCTGAATGATTTGAAAAATGTTGGTACATGTTAATACGCTCATTTTATATTTTTTAAATATTAAATTGATTTAAGTTTATAATATGATCGTTTTTAAAGTATTAGTTAAAAGAAGTTTATTCTTTCGATGACCTCAAATGGATAGCAAAATGTGAAAATCATACATTTATGAAATATTAAATATGGGATGTCGAGAAACCAGTTTTTTATGAAATTTTGATTGCATATGTCAATAAATAAAAAAAAATAATAAAAAGACTTTATTTCAATATTTCTTCAGGTAATCTTAGTTAAATTACTTTATATTAATATGTACCATTTTTAATTATTTTTATTATTTTGTTCCTATTCATTGGGATGATTTATATGAAATAATCACAACTGATCATAACCGGTATGCTGTGTGATTTGGCAACTCAACAAAGTTGAGCAGCAACTCGAAATTTTTCATGATTTTTCTTTCTAGTTTTCGTTTGAAATCAATATTCTACGTCAGCTCTTCGTCCTAATGATTTTAAAATAATGTACAAGCTAACCAATTAAGGAAGAACCTTGTGGGCGAAGCATAGGCCGAGAGGTCAAGGAGGGGAAAGCCTTCTTCCTCTAAATTACTTCAGACAGCCTTGTCAAATAAACCATCTTGAATTCTTATTTTAAACATTGCTTTATATTCGTTCAATCGTGTGCTCTAGTTCGTAAGTTGATTGTTATTTCAATAACAAAAGGTTATTGTGAGGCGCACGCGCACTGAATGGTTCTTTTTTAAGTTGTTTACCTATAGCTTCCAGACATTTTCGTATATTTCTTCACTTTATATGACCTATTGGAGGCTATAAACATTAAGCATTGTATTACAAACTCTCAGAATAAATGTTCAACGGTTTTGTTAAACATTAGATATTAAAAATAATATTTAAAGTTTACTACCATCAGTTAAAAATGCAAGAAAAACTGAACCTAGTAAGGTAGTATAATCTAGCGTAGCATAGCTAGCGTTGTCACCATACGCTGGATGACAATAACTTACTGACCAAAAGATCCTATTATTAATATTTGTAAAAAAAAAATTGTCCTTCCTCTCCCAAGTTTAATGCCAGCCTTTGTCTCGATAATGACCTACGAGGTTGGTGTTTGAAGCGTTCCCTATGACGTCAAAGTGTACCTATCTCGCATTTCTTGGCGGACTCGTTGTTTTCCCAGCAAAAATAGACCTTTAAGTTTTCGCAAGGATTATCGACCGTAAAACACGTTTGGAAACATTCCCGACCCGAGCATCTCTTTGGCATCAACGGTTGTGTAAGTGCTTCTGTACTAAATATACTTCCACTGTAAGGTGCTGCCCCTGTATTCGCAGCGAGCAGCTATCAGCGATTTCCTAACTTGTGATAGATCCATCTCATAAAGCATCGTCATCATCTTCCAAATATTTCAAATTTTAAGATATTTTGTAAAAACATGAAAATAAAAAATTACAAATAAACCTCCTACTTTTTTTTGCGGATGCAATATTTGCCGATTACTTTAGGGAGAGAACCAAAAAAAAAAAATAGAGAATTGCGCAGAATAATTGGCCCGAAGAAGTAAAATTCGACTAGAAAATTTATACGACAGGACCCAAAACGTAGAATCGATTGATCTCGACCCAAAAAATAAATAAAAAATTTACTTTGTTTTTGTTTTATTTTTTAATAGCTCGAAATTTTAAATCCATGAAAAGGAACTCTTGAGAAATTGAAAATTGATTCGTAGAGGTGAACTTTCTCGTACCAATGTTTAAATAAATCCCTCGAAAGAAATTTATTGCATCGCTGTGTGCTGGTTATTTTAAACATTTTTTTAAAAACGATTTGTTTTTTTAATTTATCTTGATAACATCTAAAATACAAAATGAAAAATATCAAAATGGGGAGTGTGGGATAAAAAAGTGAGAACCCCAAAAGGGCTGGATACAAGGGAAGAGCGAAAAGGGCGACCGCACAGAGCCCCGCGCCCTTGGGGGCTTTGCGATATAGACAAATTAAATAAATTACATACTGAATATAGTTTTAGGGGTTCCCGGACTCCACATTCCTCTTAAGTGGTAGTCCATACCATCCAAACCTCGCGGCAGCCTTCCGTCCTAACCAAGGAGGGTCCCCCAACATCGTATCGCTGAGAGCTCCGCAAGGTCCGTCACTGCCAAAAGGTACTTCTCTAACACCAATTCAATTCACATATAAATTTTCAACCCTCTAATCCAATAGGGAGGGACTGTAGAGGTGCGCGAAACGTTAAAACCAGCATAAAAACATTTGGGCATGCCGAAATTTTGACTGAAATTTATTCCCAATTCTATGGCATCGTTCTGCCTAGAAAATAACTATACCGAATTGCAGCTCATTTGGTCCAAAGGGGGTCGCTGGAAGTGCCCAAATGTAGCGAAAAAAAAGAAGATATATAAAGGCGAAACAAGCATCGAAAGTATAAAATTTCGGGAGAAATACGGCAAAAAGTTTTGTTAGTAGCTGGTAACCCTTAATTCACAAAATCCTAAACGATATCAGCAGAGGTGCTCTAGCTCTGTGGCAAATCTGGTACAGGAATATTTATTTCATAAAACTGAACCTTATTGGTAAAAGACAATCGTTTCCCAACGATCCTTGTAAAATTGTTGACAATTATTAATTTTAAGAAAAGAATTAAAGCATTTAATGCTAACGAATCGCTTAAACAACGTAACATAATGTTGATCCATTGCATTAGTAAATTATGTCGTAATCCATTCCAGTCTAAGTTAATATACATTTAGTAGATTCTTCTGCTTCTTCTTGCATCTTCTGATATTATAGAGTTATTCAGATTATCCCCAAAGTCTGGCCTTCTTTACAGGGTGGTACTAAAAATTGACGTTTAATAGCTAGGCAAGAAGCATTTTGAGACGCGAGCTACATGATCGCGCTAGTCGCGCCACGTGATTCCATTTTGAAACGCAATTTCGTTTCGTCTAAGAATGTCACCATTGACAACTTGTGCATTGATTCAAAAAATACTTATTCGCGAAGGATATTACTTCATGAACTTAGGTATGGTTCTCGTAGAGGAATTGACGATGCGCAAATCCTCATTTTCAATTTCTTTTTCATGTCATTCCCACGATTGGTGTCGTACGGATCTTTGTACCATCTTACTCCCTCAATAAGCTTTTCTTCTGACATTAACAACGAAATGTATTATACAATATTAAATATGGGGATTAAGATCCTTCAAATTTTGAAAATATGAATGCAATAAACCTAAATATACCTAAAATCCTAGAGGAACAACTGTACCGCGCAATTGAATTCGTCATGTTTTTAAATCATTAACTTGATATAATTATACATTAATTGAAAAGTCGTGTCCCCTCACATCCTCCACTCACCTCTCTATAGGTGCCATATCTAATAGTTGTGTATATAAAAGTACGGTTTTGAATTTAATTCCAGTTACGAAAAAATGAATTGACATATTTTACAAAAACTAAATTGAACCCTGAGGACCGAATGCTGGGGCAGATGTAGGTCAGAGGTGGTGCAGTTGCCCGTGCTTCTCGTCACGTAGCCCAGAAAATCTTTACAGCCTGGAGATGCCAAGGATCTGTCATGTCTTCCGTCTTTAAGGTTTATAAAAATCACTTTAGTCACTAGAATGTAGCATGCAATACACAATACATAATACATATAAATCTTGATCATGCGTTTATGTATATGTTCATATAGCTGAAATTTACCGTATTGAATATAATTTCATTATGATCTAGTTAATTTTTTTTTCATAATTATAAATAATAAATAAAAAATATAACTCTATTCCATATAACTCTGTGGAGTTTTGTCTCTAGGTTTTAGATCCCGGTTCGCATTCTCCCTCATAGATAGCTCATTGAATATTTAATCAACTAGGTTATTAACTATTATTATTTTTAACTATTATATAAACATATTACCGGCCGGACAAACAAATGTTGGTATGTCTTTTCTTGATGCGAAAGACATGGTTATGTTATGTATTAAATTACAAAAAAAAAAATAGTTACTAAGGCGAAACCACAAAATATCTAACTTTTTGCGTTTTCTTGATTTCTTACTGATGTTTACGGTCCGTATCACAGTAGCTATTCTTTAAAACTGGTAATGTCCAAATTTTACTAAAAATGCACAAGAAGCGAGTTACTGATGAAAGTCTGAAAAAATTGACGAATCCGTTGATCTAAAAAAACTGATAGCAACTGATGTAGGATGGCTGACGTTCATATTTATTGTCTAATGGTGAGAGTACTTTCGGCCTACACGATCAAAAATTTCTTTGAAATTAGACACATTTTTTGGCCTCAGCTCTCGGCCTCTCTCCTCTCACTCACTCACTCGCTCTCTCTCTTTCTCTCTCTCTCTCTCTCTCTCTCTCTCTCTATATATATATATATATATATATATATATATATATATATATATATATATATATATATATATATATTTCCTCAGTTAAATATATATAAATGTTTACAAAAGTTCTGTAGATATGTTAAATTACGCAACACAGCGGAAAACTTTGAAATATACCGATGTTTTGTGCAAATAATCTGTATTGTGTTAAGAGAAAACGACGAGTGACACTAGACGTTCATTTATTGGATATCTAGTATTCTTTAAAAATCATATTATAATAAAAAAAACTAATCCTTTGTTACATACTGAAATCTGTAAAAATAAGTTTCTAATGTGTAAGGTACTGCGATTTAGTATTAGATGAAGGATAGAATGAAAAAAAAAAATTAATCCAATACAATAAACCAATAATCACATACTATACGATGATTTAAAACAAAAACTTATTATTTTAATTATCTGGTTTATTTTCAGATGATTGGTGCTGGAATCACTTATTTAGTAATCTTGGTGCAGTTCTCTTGAAGTGCTTCGGAATTATAACATTATTTTTCATATGTATATTTTAATAAACATTATGATTAATAGAGTCTTAGCAGTCAACAAATATCGTTAATTATTAAAATATATTCATACTAACATTGCATGTAATATATTTCTATATATTTTTCAATTAATAAACATTAATTTTATGTAGTAATTTATTCTTATTTATTTAATTTTTCAATAAATCATTTTATATGACCTCTTTAATTCATATTGTGCATACAAACCTCCCCATAAACATTCTGTCGAACAAGCCTTGTTTTTCGCCTAACTACTTGATGAGTTAAAAATTAATAATTTATTCAGGGTGTCCCGTAAGTGTCCTGAAATATTTATAGGGGTGATAGTAGATCTCAAAATAAACAAAAAAAGTTCAGAAAAGGAGGGAATTTAAGTCTTGTGTTTTGTTTTTTTTAATTAAGAAACGCTTTTTGTTGAAAAGGAAGCAATAACTAAAAAAATATTTAAGGTAGATAAATCTCAATTGTAGCATCGTAAATTAGACAAAACGTTCTTTAAAATGAAGAAAAGTTTATCTTTGCTAAAACCATTTGAAGGGAGCTTTCAAGCGACTAAATTATGTGATTTTTATCAGCCTCCTACTGGGCGAAAGATTCCCCAGTTCCAGAAAAACTTTCTTGTTTCGTAAGCTTTATTCGCACATAAAATAAAAAAATACTTTTTAAAAATGCTGAATTTAAGTTTCCTTTTTTTTTTTTTGTGTGTGGAATTGAACTATGGTCCATAAGAGCTTTAATTTTACTTTTGAGTTTTTCATCACCTCTTTAAATATTTTTAGTCACTTACAGGACACCCTATATAAATACATAAACGTATTTATCTTTCTAAATACTAGAAGTAGGATGTAAGTTTTTAAAATAATATTAAATAGTTTATAGTGAGTGTAATTTAAAATACATTTCATATAATATATTCTTTATACAAAATGGAAAGCATAGGATAATAATTACTTTAGTAATTTCTGACAATAGATATTGATAGCGAAATAAATTATTTATGTATGATTTACATTATTAATTTGAACTATCTTCAATGATTCAATTATAATCGAAGCCCTTTAGATGAAGTGATTGAGCTGAATAATGACAATGAGGTACGCACATCCTGCAGCCATCATCTGCGAAATCAAAATTAATGATTACAAAGTAGCGTTTAATAATGATTACTGTTATGAATAATCAACATAAATTTTGCCAACAAATTATAAAGCGGGTTCTTACTCTTTCACTTTTAAGAATACCATATCATACGTCGGTAACATAGCCCGTCCGGCTAGAACTTCCATTTATAGCAGTTCTTCGTATTTTCTATAAATATTCGTCCAATGTTTTAAAAATAATTCAGTTCATTTCCAGTAACTTACCGAATACAAAAGATTCCAATCCAGCTTCAGAAATCCGGAGAGCGTGAAGACTACTTCAGGCTTGCTGGAGAAGTGGAAGAATAACTTCAATGTCGTCATCTGGAAAGCATATAAGAATATTTATTTCTACGAATAACGTTGTTCATTAATTTTTCACAACGTCTCAGATGGGCAAGTAGAGCAGTAGTAACGCAAATAGTTTTGACAATCATATTTATATACTCATTATTACATTATCATAATAACACACAACATATCAACACATATTTACGATATTATGTCTCTTCTTCACAGTAGTAAATAAAAAACATATACCTCCTAAATACTTCCTAAATACCTCCTACAACTCATGAAGAGTCTTGGGATCAGCGACTGTAATGACATACTGTTTCTTAAATAAAGATTATACAAGGAGGTAATGAATTCAGGATTTGCACTCATGGCACAATGAAAGAATTTGAATCATTTAAATTAATAACAGTAAACATCACTTTATTGATTTAGTTATAATGAGTGGACTGTCCCACTCCAAGTGCCCGGTTTTAATCGCATTGAATATTACAAAACATATAATAATATTTATTTACTTAACCTTAATTAATTTTTTAACTTTTTATTTAGCCTTATTTATTTATGCCCCTCTACCCATTTTCAATGTAAAGTGTCAAAACAATTGTCCAGACTAAAATAAACTGCTCGTTTTGAGGAAGGGACAGGGTACGCAGCACCCGCAATACTGAACAGGACAACTACCTGCCTACCTATGCAACCTTTTTATTGTAATATAATAAAATCATCAAATGTACATATGTTTAAGCTTCATTAAGTTACAACAAGTTAGGGTAGTTCTATACCTCTAAACCCAGATAGTATAACAGATAGATATAATTACTCGGTCTCCCTGGTGTTGATTAGTCGTTTGTTTCGTTAGTTTAGTGAGGATCTGTAGTCCAGCAGATGTGACAGTTGATTGGATCATCTAAAAAGTTCTTGTTTTTGTAATTTTGTAAGTATGTTCCAAGTGAGTCTTTTTTCCATGTATAGTCCAAGATACCGTACATAGTTATTAGAAGGTATTGGATTGTTACACGTGGGCATTAAGCCTATATCTAAATAATATATAAAATTATATTTTAAATTTCAATGTCATCTTGAAATGGGTCAGAATAAAAAAATTTAAAAAATGTAGTTAAACGATTTAATCAATTAATGGCATAACCAATCGTTTGATTAAAACCACTTTTATGTTGTTCAAGGAGTAGAATATCGAATTAAACATCTCGATGGGACGAACGCGCTCTCTGTCAAAAAATAATTTCATCCGAAAGATATGTATTAGTTTTCAAACGAGTTTTTGGTTTATCAAGTGATGTTTTAGTTTTTTTGGTTAGAAAGTGCGAGCGTTGGCCATTATAAAATCTTCCTAGAAACAAATACTGAATTTTTTGTCAGGCAAGTACTGGTACAAGGCGCAATTTCGAGGTCCGCCAGGGTACACAAACCGTTGCACAACAGCCCAGAGGTTCTTAAAATGGCAGCTGTTTACGGCACCGAAAATATTACATGTTAGTTTAACACTTATAAAGCTTAACAAGGACTTCTCGCTAATCGTTTCATAAGCTGGGTGAATTGCATTACGTAATGGAATCGTTTAGTCGATGACAAGAATCTATTTAAGCTAGTGTATTTACTTATACAAAGTGGGAAAATAGTTATTTTCAATCACAAGATTGATTTTTATTACATAAACGTATACAAAAATCAGATAATGTTGTTATAGCTACAGACCTAACTGGCTGTGAACGATAAACAAATCGATGGCATGCCAATTCTTATATAAAGAAATTCTAGTCCTTCTGATTTCACTATTTTTTATTGACAAAAATTAACATTTAAACATTTAAAGGCCACAAAGAATAGTACTAAATGAGTTCATAGGTCAACGATAACAAACTAGTTTCTTGCTAAGAGCGATTTACTCAATTTACTTTGCTGATTCTTTTGAATACATATACATATATATTTTCATCTATTTTCTTTTGAAATAAAAGTCACTAAATTAATAAAAAAAAAAAAAAAATCCATGATTGGTTCAATACGCATTTTTCCGAAGTTTTTGAAATTACAATTGATAGACGAAATTTTATAAATAATAATTATTGCACCTCAACTTACATGCTGCGTCACTTTTGCAGGACTCTTGTAAACCAGAAGTCGATAAAGAGCAGTATCGAATTTTTTAGCCTGGAAAAGAAGTGATAGTTGAAAAACAGTAAATAATAAAAGTATTAAAGAAATATTTAAACATTTAATCCCTACTAACGAATCTAGGTTTAGTATAACTTAAAAATCCATTGATAATTTAATGATTTTTTTGTAAAAGTTTTCTTAAAAAACTGTTACACCATTTAATTTTTCTTACTTGAATGCAAATAAGTTAACAGAATAATCATAGAAACACAGTATGAAAACCGTCGATATAGAAACTCAGATTTGTGCTTAAGATTTGATGGCGAATGGTCAAGAAAATAATGAAAAATATATAATTATATTGAAAGCAATGTTCAAATATTCTTGTAATTTCACATTATTTATCCCAATCTTAGGCCTTAATCCTAGCAGAGAAACAAAATTGAGACAGGAAAAAAAGGAAATTTGATCAATATTTATAATTTAATTTTATAAATTCCCGCTGCTGCGATCTAAATTCTGCAAAAGCTGTAAGCTATACCAGTTATATTTATGTATCTTTTCATATTGTTTAATTGGAAAAAAATACTCATGTGACTACTAGATAAATTGCCATCAGGTGAGCCCAGGTCCGGGACAAAATATTTCTCCCTATCATTGTTATTCCCTCACAAAATTTCAATATTTCATGTGCTTTATTTCTGTCAATAATAATAATAATATATGAATTAAGGCAATCTGAAAACGAAACTTATAAGTATACTTACTATTATACTATACTTATTATAATAACAAGAATTTATTGTTTTACATAATATAAAATAATATTTTTACAAAATTACGCAATAATGTTGTTATAATACTTACCTAGTTAAGTAGAGTGTTCATAATAAAATTGGTAGAGCTTGAAATATTTTTAATTAACAATAATAATTACTAAGAACCATGCTATCTTTACTCCATGGGCACACTAGGCCCGAGCCCAGAACCTCGCAATCTATAGGGCTCCCTTCCTCCTATAAACATTTTTTTTTACACATTTGTAACTTTTCAAATGTTAAATAAAACAATGACTTTAAGTAGTATATTATTTATTTCTCTTGATAACCCAAAGTTGCTCAGAAAAGTAATTTTCTAGTCTGGAGGGCCCCACAGCTTAAAGTACCCTAGCCTCCTCGTGGTTAAAAAGCCTCTATTCACAACACTGTTCTTTCCTTCTTTTCAATGAAAGTTTGAATAACCAATTAAAAATTCAACCATCTAGACTCAATAGACTACACTCTCTTTTTTCTATAAAAATGTGATGCGCATCACACAACTTTCCTTTACCACCTTATAATAATAATCTTTTTAACATAATTTTAAAGAGTTCACATAAACACTACTCGAAATAAACTCAGCAGAATGCACTTCAAGCCTTCTCTAACAAAAATATAATCAATTAGTTTTTTAAACAATTTATTTTACAATTCTGTACACTAAATATTATTGATTTGTCAAAATAAAAATATATTTTAAAAGTTTCCTAGGAAATTCCAATTGATTTCCATAGAATCATTTTGTATCCATTAAATAATATAAACGTAAAAATTATTAAGTTAATTTCTACTTTCATATTATTACAACCCATTGTTACAGAGCATATTGTTTACAACAGGTTGGTGGGAGAAGGTTCGGTCGCATCCGTCTCCTTCCGGACGCGCTCGGCCATTCATCTGTGGTCTTGTAGTCTTTATGAGATGCACTAATATCTTTGCTAATGCAGGCCAAATTATGATATTTTTTTTATCTATTACGGAATTTTATTACATTTCATATGATTTCATACATAATTTACCAAAAAATGCTTACTTTTTGAGTTATGTAAAAATGAAAAAATTGTCATCATAACTTTTCCCCTGCATTTTCTCGTTGATATACTTCATACATGAAAAGTTAAAGGGCTTTATGGAGAAGATATTAGGCAGGTTTCATCAAAATCGTTTGAGCCGTTTAAGAAAAAATTGATTTACTTGCCACTTCCGATTAGCCCGATACACTGTAGCTTTGCTAATATATTCTGATGATTCTTTTTATTTGTTTTTTAGATACTTTTGTTATCTTTCTAACAATTATATACATAATTAACCATAAAATGCAGACTTTTTAAGTTATGCGCAACCGAAATATTTTTTTCATCATAAATTTTTTCCCTGCATTTTCTCGATGATGTACAACATAGATGAAAAGTTAAAGGGTTTTAAGGAGAAGACTTTAGGCAAGTTTTATCAAAATCGTTAGAGCCTTTTTTGAGATAATTGTAAAAAAGTGTAAAATCGATTTAATGAAGTGGCACTAACGGTTAGTAGATTTTGACGAAAACGTTGCTGTGGCGTGGCAAGAATATACTTACCTTAAATATACAGTTTCGGTATCGTACGACTTTTTGTTTTTGAGCTAGGCTAGGCACACACACACACAGACCTTTTTGCGAGACTTGGTTATTTGGACTCTGGGAACCTCAATATGTGTATTGAAAACTCGAATTTGATATTTTTCACGATTGCAATACTTCCCCCTATAAGGGAAAGTAAAAAACATACCTACATATTTATAAATTAGGCTTGCCAGCAACGTCTTCTTTACCCGCAGCATTTTAAGATATGAGGACTCTCCGGATTAGAGAATTTATTTTGTAAACAACATTGGATTATACTAGTTAGTCATTTTATATTTAATAGGTATTTAAAAAGTAAAAAAATGTATGCGTTTACAAGAGGTAGGAGACCCTCTGGATCGCGAGGCCCTGGTCCCATGGGGATATAGATGGCTCTATTTGCCAAGATATGAAAAAAGTACTCGATGTTATTTATTATTGGTTGAAATCATTTGTTTATCACTTCTCGGTATATAATACAGTAGATCTCTTTTCCGGCTCTCAGCAGCAATAGATTTCGATGAGTGAGGTATCAAAAGAAAGAAAAATTCATGAAGATTTGACGAATCCTAATTTCCTTTTTTTAATTTTTACCAGGGCTTAAATAAAAGTGACGAAAAACTAGGAGGTTTCAAAGCTCCGGCGGTGGTGAGTCGGCGGTCGAGAGGGGACCGATCAGGTTTTAAAAGATTTCGATGTGGGCATCAAAATCATCCTTAAGAACCCATTGGTTTCTATGTTTAAAAGCCCCAAAACCTAGGACTTTCCAGATAACGCACGACATAGGGCCGCAGGAATGCCCTATGCCAACTTGCACACATGCCGTTGTCATGGAAACTTTATACCTGTAAAAGCAAGCTGACTGTAAACAAAAACTTTTGAATAAGAGTGAAAATGTTATTTTGTAAATAAAATGTTGTTTTTAGGTTTCTATGAATGATAGAGGATCTAATGTCAAACCCTAAAGGGCACAACATAACAATCGCACAACAACAGGGCATAACAATCGCGAGTGGTCTGACCCGTCTTTTTAAAAATAAATATATTTGTTTAAAGCTGTCAAGCCTAAAACTCATAAACCACTATGCTTTTAATATTCAGGGATAATCAGGCAAAAGCAAAATAAAATAAAAAGATACGGCAATAAATTAACCAATCTAAGCAACTTCAGGATTTTCAAATTGAGCATCTTAAAAACAGGGTTCGTATAAAAAAAAAAAAAAAAAAAAAAACACCAATATATTTATCTCATGGTAACTTTTTTTGTTTAGCTTGTAGACTCTGCGTCCTGATTTCCATTCCTCGCTGGTTTTCAGCTGAAAACATTCTATTTGAGGAGTAGCCAGCGGTGTATTGTGACAGCTTGACCTCCAAGGGTCGTAATAAGCTATATATAGGAGAGCCCTCAGTTGGCCCTCGTCCACGGTCATGGGGTAGTAACCCAGAAGTGCAACAGACGTTATATCATTGCCATAATTAATTACCACTAATTAACTGTCATTATAACATAAATATATTAATGATATAACTGCTTATGGTACTCTGTGTAATGGTTTAGTTATACTCATACATCGTCGGGTCCATGTTAAACTTACGAATGTGAAAAATTCGATTTTTTGTTTTTGCTATTTTTCGTTAGTATTTCGGTTGATACAGCCTATAGTAAAGTTACGAACGAGGAATTGAAGAGAAAGGGAATGACTATTAATTCCCAAAAAAGCTAATTCATTCAAATCAGTAGAACTCAAGAGGATGTCCAGATTGTCTGTGGTGAAGTAGGGATGGAGGTTGTGACAGAATTTACGTACCTTGGCATGGTGACCAGTAGATCTGGTAAAATGGATTCGGCAATCTTGAGCAGAATCTGTAAGGTAAATTCCATTTGCTACCGGATATGTTATGCTATCAGAAAAAAGAGAGGTGGTGCAAGATGTAAAGCTTCACTTATTCAAGTCAATTTTCCTACCAGTCAATTTCCTACCAGCAGTCCGCTCTATGGAGCGGAGAGCTGGATTCTGTATGAGAGGCTGCATAGCCATGTTACTGCAGCTGAAATGAAGTTTCTTAGAAGGATTGCGGGGAAACACGGAGTTACTTTGTCCGGAGTGACAGGTTTAGGAAAGATCTGAATGTACGTCCGATTACAGAAACCTTGCAGAAGAGGCAACTGCGATGTTATGGTCATGACTGCCGCATGGACCATCACAGAGACCCGATAAAGACCATGGAGACGAGACCAGTAGGAAGAAGACCATGAGGGCGGTTAAGAATCTCCTATATCAACCACATGGAACGAATAGGGAGATGCAGAGGGAAGGCCACAGAAGAAATGAGAAATATTGCCAGGGACAGAGACGCATGGAACAAATCATTGGAAGTACACCCACGCTCAAAGGCAATAGGGTGGAAGAAAAAGAAGAAGAAGAATTTGCTTTGATACGATTAATTTACTGCCGTATGTTTTAATTTAGCATTGTCCCACTATTCCTGAATATTAAAAGCATAATACTTTATGAGTTGTAGGCTTGACAGCTTTAAAAAAATCTATTCGCGAATGTTACTATGCCAAAAAAAAAAATGTTCAGCGTTTCTGTGGCAAAATTGTAATTTCATCATACCCGACTATTTTTTTGCAGAATTTTTTACCAAGCTGGTTCAAAATTTCAACTTTTATGCCTATCGAAACTAACAAAAATATAAATAAAACTCACGAATGTTACTACAAGCAAACAAAAGAATTAATTTTTCATTTTTTTTAACGATTATCCGGTTTCAAAAATATTTTATAACTAATTAGAATATATTGGTTTCATATTACCCAGAGTATTGCAAACCAACGCAATTATAGCATTGATATATCTGTTAGAATAACAATTAATTAGTGGTAATTAATTATGACAATGATATAATGTCTGTCGCACTTTTGGGTCACCACCCTATGACCGTGGACGGGAGCCAACTGAGGGCTCTCCTGTATATACTTTATTACGACACTTGGAGGTCAAGCTGTCACAATATACCGCTGGCTATTCCTCAAATTTAATATTTTCAGCTGAACGTCAGCGAAAAATTGAAAGCAGGACGTAGAGTCCACGTCGATACTTCGCCAATATTCCTGATATATCCCGCCATAATGTTTATAAAATTATCCTGATATAACATTTTTAAAAAAGTATTCATGAAACTTCTTGGATCGCTTGACAATAGCCAAATCGATAAATTATCTTTAATCCACAGTCCAGGGATTGGTAAAAATATCAAGAAAAAGACAAATTAAATTAAATGTACAGGTCGGTTCGAAAGATCATTTTTATATGACGTCAACGAAACGTGGATTTATGAATCTTTTATGGTGTAATAAGAAAACTCTTGATAGACCTGTTACTCTGAATGACAGTCAATAAAATTCAGTAATACAAATTTATTAATACATAAATTTTATTAACTGTCAAACAGAGTAAACAGATTTATCAAGAGTTTTCTTATTACAATATAAAAGATTTATAAATATCCCAAAATCCACGTTTCTCAATAGTCTTTTAAAATTGAGATCGAGACGACCTCTACTTGTTTATGAATAGCTTTGTGGACTTTGCTTTTATTAGAAAAAGCATTGAGAGAAAATGGAAGTCTATTGCGGGCTTAATCAGTGGAGCTACTAGAGCACGTTCCATCACAGGTAATCGTACGAATATCCAACACTTTACTCAAGTATAGTGGACCATAAACCAACATTGTTGAAGCAACAATGTTATTGCTTTGTCAAACCATTTGGCGAATCATCACTGAAGAGCTAGAATAGAAAATACGTTATATATGGCGTGTATAGATTCGTTTAAATGCAATTAATACAAAAGAAATAGCCATATACGAAGAAGAATTGCTAAGGAAGAATTTTTAAGTATTTACTTCGGCTTGATAGAAAATGCATTGAATGGTAGGTGATGCTTTGGAATGGATGAGCCGAACAAGTCGACGAGAGTTCATAACAGACACAAACATACGCTATTATTGACCGCAGCACTTCATTATGGCACCCTACGAAATAGAAACAGGGGCAAAAACCAATAAGTGGTAAAGGCCAAACAATGCGATGTTCTCTTGAAAGAAATAATGCCTGCCCAATATGCCGAGAGTTGAAGCTGTTACCAAATTAATATAATTGCTAAGCCATGGTTACCAGCAGGCAAATGTAAACAGATTAGTAAACTATGACGACCTATTTTTTCGAGATAATAGAAAAATCATACTCTTTTCATTATTGATAAACACAATAGTTGCATTTACTAATTTAATCGTTTATATTTAATTTAAATGTTTACAATTGTAGCGAGCCTTTCAAATCCAAGAATATAATAATATTTTATTTTGGAGCAAAAAATTGGCGACATTATTATTATTATAGCCACTCATACTTTTTTTTCTTGGTGCGATTTTCCTTTGTATCCAGACAATATAATGGGTGAAAACGCCATTTTTTGTTTTTTTTTCAGCCAATAATAATATACCGAATAATAAAACCCCAATAAAAAGTGTTTTGCCAGAATGTATCTTCCGAACAGAGCCGCAGGTCTAAAATATGCATTTTTTTTTATTAAAACAAGACTTTTAGTAAAATAATTAAAAAGATGAAGCTATTTGATTTTTAAGACGGAAGTACTCTTGTTATTGGTTTACCTATTACCATTAATCCGATTTTGATGAAATTTTCAATGGTTGGCTATGTAGAAACCTAGGTGGTCCCATATTAATTTTATCAAATTCCATTCCCTACTTTCGAAAACGCATGTGCATAGTTATTTTCCTTGTCACATCAATATTTCAAAAACGACAAGTCCGATTTGGTTCAAAGTTAAAGAAAAGTTAGAGATTAGTATAAAAATGATCCACTATATTTTTTTTTTCCGATTCCATCCACTACTTTCACTTACGCATGCGCAAATGCCTTTTCCTTGAAACATATTTCAAAAACGTCTCGTTCGAATCGGACCAAAGTTAAAGGCAAGTTGGAGATTAGTACAATATAGTACATTTCAATGTTGTCTAATTCCATCCACTACTTTTAGCTTACGCATGTATAAACGTATTTTCCTTGGCACGCCTATATCAAAAAAAAAAAAAAAAAAAAAAAAAAAAAATATCAAGCAAGAATGAAAATCTTAATCGCATATACACATTTATGTTGCTTGAAACTAAAAGCTTACCTCTTCTTTAACATTAGAGCAAGAGTCGGTAATCCTGAAAAACAAAATTAGTAGTATGACCGACCAAAAGAACAAACTTAGTATCGAAGGCAAATATATGGTTTTCATGATGTTTGCTATCATCTCATAAGAAGAGGACAGTATTAAAATAAAAGAAGCGACGAATGTAAGGGTAAGTCCGATGGTGTATGCCTTATTGAGCTTCTTGGAAGCCCTAGTGAGCAGATAATGGATCTTGAGCAGTAATTCGACGTCTCCCGCCATGGTAGCCATAGGTACACAGCTCGCCAGACCGCTGAATCCTTCTGATAGGGCGTCTGTGAACCACATGAAGAGGGTGAAGTTCCAGATGAGTGCCTCCACTTGGAAATAGTAGCCCAGGGTACTAGCGAGGCCGTTCATTGATCGATCGTAAGTGAACGGGTCTATGAACATTATCACGACGAAGGACAGACCCTGGATTACCGACCACCAGATCCTACGCCTCGGTTCCCATCGGATCCCGTTCAATTCCAAATGTCTCTTTACTTTGGAGATTATTCTTAGCACGTAGGAGAGTTTTTCCTTCTGCCAAACTATCGTAACAAGTTGAAGTACTATAGTCAGATTTAACGTTCCGTAGTCGATGATGATTGTCAGTTCCTTATTAGAAGAATCTTTTGTGTAGTATTCGCTTGCTGGGAAAAGGAAATGAGTTAGAAGACAGAAAAAAAGGATAGATAGCATGAGAAATGAGCCGAATAAACCGAAGAAAGAGAACACAAGTTGTCCGTCGCGGATCTTGAAAGGAAACAATCCCAACGATGAGACCATTAATCGATACCTATCGAAGTCCTGAGTCAGTTCGTATTCGATGTCTGTAGACCCTTTTAGTTCCATCACTGCCAAAGCCTGACTGATGTTGTCGCTATTGGATGGCCATGTCGTTGCGTGAGTAATGTTGGCAGAACTAGATTACGAGCTATTACTTCAATCAACATTATAAGATATTTCTTTTTACTTTGAATATTCGAGCGCATTTTACTAAATCAATGAACAACCCCTTTCGATGAGGGAAAATCGTTCGTTTATCAATATCAAAATATATAAATATTTATTCTCGAACGTTTTTTAATAATTATTTTTTAATTATAACTAATAATTATTAGTTATTATTTCTATAAAATATTTTAAATTCAATTGTTTTTTAAAAATAGATAATATGTATTATTGTGATTTTGGTGTTCCTACTTCTTACCTCATTATTTATTTAATTATTATTATTATTTTTTACTTCTTCTGTTATTTTTTTTATATTTGTCCCAGGCGAGGATAGAATTACTAGAGGGAGTATTCCCACTCTTCTACCTAGGGGAGAATGTGTACCTCGCCCTTCCCCTTCCCCCTCTGGGTCTCCCATCCTACTATCTCGACACATTAGATTCGAAATAGAGGCATTTGATAAACACTAATTTATTCAACAATAATAATACTTCATTTTAAGTCAATATTGTTCTTTCTATCATCGCGAAATTGTAACTAATCCCGGGCCTTTTCGTAAGATATTAGTTGACCATCCATTCTTTTCAGTCAGTCAGTCGCTAATGAAATTCAAGTCTTTCCTTGACCACAAGAAGTGGGAAGAAACTTTTTGATCTTCGAGTTTCCAAAAAAAAAAAAATGTTACAACATTAATTGTAACCAAAATAATTGATCGTATTGCTTCGCATTAGTGAGCTTTTACGCAAGTAGTTGTAGTTACCAGGCTAAATTATCACTGCTTAGATAGGTAGAGGATTGATGATATTTTTTAGTATAAAGCAAATAAATAAAAAACAATGAATTTAAATTACTTTATAAATTCTAATTTTAAAATATAAATTGGAAATTAGTCAATTAACGAAGATAGATTAAGAGTATTCCGTTGGTTGTCAATTAGCTCTTTTTATAGTCTATTCCACTTTCCTCAAAGATTTTCATTTTGATGGATTCAAAAAACAAATTACTATTGGGATAAACGGACAACAAATATTCCTTAATGTTTATGAATAAATGCAGAACGGGAGGAAGAATAAAGAACATCCCTATAAGCAATTTAATAACAATTTACCAGTCTATTTCTGGCAAATTTTGGAATGTTTCACTGACAGTATAATATCGAATAAATTAAAAAAGAGATAGACTGTGGAAATATTGATGATATCAATGACATAACAATGACCATAACTAAAAATTATTTTAATACTAACCTGTGAATTGTTATTCCTGTCTCGCCGAAATTAGTTTTTCTATTATTACAACCATTGCCATAATATACATATTACCCTTTCCCATTCTTTCAAAACGAAACAAAAATTAAAAAAATATATCATTCATCTGGAAAATTTCAAAATAAACAACTTCTATTGGACAAAGAAAACTGAAATTCTACGAAATGCGAGGGGGTGGGGGTAGTAGTGCCCATCTTTCTCCCTCCGGTGCTCTCTCTTGTTTATACTATTCTCACTGATTTATCTTGTATTCGTGGTCTGAAAGTAACCTAATTAGCACTATATTTCATTCCCACAAGTTGCGGATTCTTATTTTTTCCAGTAATGAGTTGAATTTAAAAAAAAAAATAGAACCAATGCTTTGGGCTGTTGTTATAGCTAAACTTCAAAAAATGCCGAAAAGTTTTCAGTAAAAAAAAAAAGAAAAGGCTAACCATCAACATTAAAGTTACATTTCATGTTATATTTGTATTGCTTTCCCAAGTTGTATCTGTCTAATGAACGATTTTAACTTAGCGTTTAGGGACATAAGATAGTATAAGATTGTATAACATAAAAGTGTGCCCAGAGTTAAGCCACCAAAAATTAATTAGTTCATCTACATAATAAAGTTACCAAATTGCACAAGTGACATCAGATTGCTTTTGATATAGATACTTGAATTATTATTGTTGAACATAGACTGTTTATATATTTCAGCCAAGGGTCCCTGAAAAAGTTCCTATTTCACATAACATTTTGCGTTCTTCACGAGTTTAAACAGACCAGCTATCTCTACGTATCTTTGAAGTTGGTTCGAACACGGATTTTGGTTCAGTAATCAAGAAGAACGACGGATTTTAACAATAGAAGAAGCCGTGGAAAAAATAAAATACATAAAAACATAAATAAACTGTAATAATGATGGTTCTTATATTACATGAAACGAGTAAAATATATGTACCTGCTTTTTAATTCCTTCGCAAGAGGCGATCATACAAATACTGTAGAACAATAACAAAATGGACCAAACGAAGTTTTTCAATATTAATAATGGGGATGCTCCAAGAAAAAGATATTCAATAATAATATAAAATCGTACAAATGATAAGATGAAGGAACCTAATGAACCAAACGCTAGGTACATCGAATACACGCTGTTCAGGCGATATGAAGCAACGGCCAGCAAATGATGTAACCTCATCAAATTTTCCAGGTCATCGACTGAGCATGACGATCTGACGCAGCGCTTCAAGCCGATGAAACAATTCGTCAAGAAGTCTGCGTACCAAGTATACATGCCGAAAAAAAATACTTTTGCAGTAAGCAAATAACTAAACGTAAACAAGTATGCTGTATATCCGGCAGTCATACCGTACCTGAATGGATGGATGAGCTTTATTGCTAAGACGATGGTCGTGAGGAGAGATGAGACGACAAATCGTCTCTTCGGCTTCCGAGGAAAGCCAGTGGATTTCAGGAAGCTCTTAGCAGAAGATAGTTCTTGAATGATTTCCTGCATCAACTGTCTTTTGTGAATAGTCTTGAACAAGAATATTATAATAAATATATGAAGAACAGCATAGTCCAAGCAGAGCATGACATTTTCTGTATATGAGAAACCTTTAAATTCTTCGGTTTGTAGAAAGCACAGTTGGATCACAAGACTCGACAGAAGCAAGAAGACCATACAGAGGGAACACAATAAACCTGAAATTGAGAACACAAGCTTATTGCCCACAAGATCTATGGGGAACCCTCCCAAAAAGAAAGGAAGGATCTTATTATTGTTGAAATCCTTGACCACATCCTGGTCGATGACTATATTCGGTTTGTCTGACATTTTGTGTCCTCTTCGGGAATGACACTAGGGCGGTCGAATTGACCTAAACTTCATTATTCCACTTAGAAACAATCACACTAACATTATTCAATTTAGATCAAACGACCTTTACTTATTGTTCACATTATTCAATTCACCTAAAAGCTAAACCATGCCTAGTCCAGTAAATCACTTCAGAAACAATTCGCTGTGCACCAATTGGACAATATTAACGAGTAAAGAGGCATTTGATTAGATACCTACTATTTTAATACTTTTCAGTTCTATTAACGAGTAGTCGACTATCGAAATAGACTTTCTTTAAAGGTCTAATCTGATCTCTCTCTAATAGTTAATGTAATCCATTCCGATTTAATAACTAGCCAGGATATACCTAAGCCTGTATAAATGTTAAAACCCATTATCTTTAAATAAAGACTTTTGAAGAACCTCTATCCTTTCCATAGCAAGTATTATTTTTAAAACATTACAATATACGTATAAATTCTTTGATAATGATGGTAGGTTTAATGGGAGTTACAGTAAGTTTGTGATGGGAGATCCGGGTTTTAAGGTTATTCTTGGCCAATATAGGAATACATCAAACGATGTGGTGAACATTTATAGAGAATGGAATGGGATCTAAGGTAAACAAGAAGTCCTGTCTCCAATTGAAGTTAATATCGTAGCTGCTGATGTGAGCTATGCTATTTCAGGTCTGTATATACGTGTTGAGTGGTTATGTACTGCTATTTGAGAGACTTAAGGCTATATGTTGAAATCTGGCAATAATATCATTCCGTTCATTAACGTACACAGAATTTATTTTTTTTTTGGGGGGGGAGGAGACAGAGATTACAATTTGTTTTCGGAAGGGGATAAGAATGGAAGTAATCACTCAACGTCTACAATCGCCAAATTAGTAGTAACTATTAAGAATAAGCATGAAAATTGAATAAAAAAATTATTGTAAAAAAATGACCAAAAATATTACTTAATACAGTGTTTCTCAACCTTTCAGTATTTGCGATCCAATTTTCAATAACAATTTTCATCGCACTCTCCCTACCCCCATACAATAATTTTTAATGAAATCGTGCAGTAATCGTAATATTTGTTTCTATTTAAGTTAGTTTACATAATCACATAATGCATATAACAATTCTAATTTTCAAATATATCATATATGAATTCAATATTAATGCATAGATTTGTCTCGAACATTCTAGGACGTCTGTGTCTGTGTTTGTGTGTCTGTGGCGGGTATAAATGTTGCATCTCGTTCGAGTCGATCCTTCTACCTCTACCGTGATATTTGCGTGTTATCGGTAATTAACGATATTATACAGTATTGCAGCAGTAGAATTATACAGTGTATGCATACAGAGTCATGGATAAATTTTTAAGTGCACAGACGACAGTGGTTTCGAAGATAAAATCAAGAAAATATTTCGAAGGATATTTAAATTTTGGGTTTACCGGTACTGAAGTAAATGGAGATGAAAGGCCTTTGTGTGTCATTTACTCAAAAATGTTGGCAGCATACAGTATGAAACCTAATAAACTTAAAAGGCATTTAGAAATGCTTCATAGTGAGTGCGTTAGCAAACCTCGAGAATTCTTCGAATTAAAATAAAAATCATATGAAAAACAAAAATCACATTTCAAAAAAAATTTATCTATGAATGAAAAAGCTTTACTTGCCTCCAACAAAGTTTCATATCAAATAGCCAGAAGTAAAAAGCCCCACAAGATCGGTGAACAGCTTATTCTGCCAGGTCCAATTGAGATTGTAGAAACTATGTTTGGAGATAATTTTGCAAACAATTGCATTCCATATCTCTATCAAATGATACTATTGTCCGTCGAATTGGTGAAATAGGTGAAGATGTACAGCACCAGATTTTCGGAAAGTTGTGTGATTATTTCTATTCAGCTTGATAAGGCGATAGATAACAATAAAGATGCTGATTTAATTGCCTATGTTCGTATTTATTATGGTATGTCAGCAGTAGAAGAACTATTATTCTGCAAGCAAATAGAACTCAAAGCAACAGAACTTGCATTATTTGGTACTTTAAACGATTTTCTAAATGAGGCAGATATATAGTGGAAAAATTGCGTCGGAATTACAATGTCTTGAAGATTCCTAAGTGTACAAGAACTTGTGAAACTAAAATCTCTCGAGTGTATCTGTGGACACATTGCCTGATCCATAGAGAAGCTCTGGCATCCAAAGAAATAAGTCCTGGTCTGAATATTGCTAACGACGGTGATAACGGTAGAAAATTATATAAAAATGAGACCCCTAAAATTAAGAATGTTTTTTGCACTTTGTAAAGACATGGTCGCAGCACATTTAGCGATCCTATTTTATCGCGAGCCAAGATGGTTATCGCGTGGGAGATTTTTGCAACTTGTTTATGAATTAAGAGATGGAATAGCCACTTTTCTAGAAGAGGAAACCGACCGGAAGCCACGATGTTTCGAGATGGTTTATTTCTGAGGAAATTGAGCTATTGGGTCGACATATTCGAGAAATGAAATACCTCGAATCTTCTATAAATACACGTTTGTTCGATACGAGTGATAATGTTAATGCTTTTTTTAGAAAAATTGAAGTGAGGAAATCAAAAAGCAAAAAACCTAGAAATGTTTATAAGGGTGGATGAATGTGTAAAAAAGTGCAAAACTGAAGAACAACGTGTGGAAGTTGCTTTTGTAACCATTGAAAATCATTTAACCATGCTGGTAAAGAATTTTAAAAAATATTTTCTTGCTGACTTCAACTTGATAGCAAGTTACGAATGGGTTAGGGACCCATTTCAAAATACTCCCGAAAGTCTCTCCACTGCTGAAGAAGAAATCTATACACTTGCCGCGGCAAGTGGCGAAATCAAACAACAATTTAGTAATAAATCACTCTTTGAATTTTGGGCAGGTTTGGATGATGAGTTTTCTGCATTAAAAAATAATGTATTCCGTGTACTATTAACCTTTTCAACAACCTACTTTTACGGATTTTCTGCGGTGGAAGTTTTAAAGAAAAAATACAGATCTCATTGACAGTTAAATATAGAAAAAGAGCTTGGAGTAGCAATTTCTAATATTAAACCTTTATTTAAAAACTTTGCTCTTCAAGACAGCTCCAAAGGAGTCACTAATAAGTATTAATCTAGTTTTTAATTTAATTTTGATAAATTAATTATTAAATAAATTGTGCAATACCTATTTATATGTGCATTAAATCAGTGTAAAGTGTATTTTTTTTTTTATGTCTGAAGGTTATCTGTAGAATAAATCTTTTATTTTAATTTTTTTCGACATATTTTTCTCATTTTTTTTTTTATATACGCGTCTCCTCCCCCCCCTTCAGTTTTATCACGCCCCTCAGGTTGAGAACCACTGAATTAATATTCAAACTTCATTTTTGTCGTAGATTTCGGGGTTGAGATATATCCTTCCCTTGCACTGCCTTCCTTACGTCACTGTTCATTAACAGCTAAATAATTAGAGAAATTATATTCCGAAGGTCAGGTACTTAGGATTATAATATAATATTATAACTCTCTAATCTTAAGGAAACTTAACGATTTAATATATATCAGTATCGCCTCGTATTATTCCCATATCGCTTTTGTGGTTTGTTTTGTTTTAACCGTTCTCATTCAACAACTGTACAATAATTTGATTTTTGTCATTTGAATTGAAGTAGTGGTTTTTTTATGTTTGAATTTGAACAGCATTATTCTCCTTTCTGTTACATTTCGTTAATCTTCTTCAAATCAGAATGAAACACGTGGGCAAAGAAACTCAGTTTGGCGGGCATGACCTTTGATAGAATAGCCAGTTATTGAACGAATACGAAAAAAAATTCATAAAATTGATTAGAATTGCGAATAGTAAGATCCGATACATAGCATGTATTGCGATTGTAAATGGCTTGGTTAAGTTTCTTTAGAACTATAATACAGAAAATAATCCCACAACATTAATTGGAACATGATAGAAAATGCAATTAATTGATTGAAGTTACTGTTTATAATAAACACACTGAAAAAAAAAACAGATCATTCAGAACAAGTACGTACCTTATTTCTTACTTGTTCACAAGAACTGATAATTCCGAAACAAAGGAGAACTAAAATCAGGGACCAGACAGTATTAAGGTACGTCATAAACTTGTAGCGAGTGAAATGAACGACAAGAAGATAAGCTCTAGTCAGTGACATGAAGAAGAAGGCAATAAATGATACCGTGAGAAGAAAGGAATAAAGAGAGCTAAGTTGATTCGAAACTGTAGTCAACAAGTAATGCAACTTCATCAGGCGTTGCAGCTCGTCCCCTGAACTCGCTCTCATGACGCAGGAAGCAAGACCGCTGAAGCAATGCGTTAAGAAATCCGCTAACCACACAAACTGACATATGATCCATATTATGACAATGATCAAGTAATAGAACGATATGAAGTTCGCTGCATATGCTAGCGAAATGCGGTACTGAAACGGCTGGTAAATTTTGAATGAAACAATTACGAATGTAAGAAAAAGCGCAATCGGAATTTTACTCTTCGGCCTCCAAGGTATTCCAGACAGTTCCAGAAATACTTTCATATGCGATAGTTCTTGAACGATATTGAATACCAATTTCCTTTTTCGAATTGTCTTATATAGACAGACAAAGACAGCTAGATGCAATAAGCAGTAATCTAACCACACAAAGATGAGTTCGACGATGGTGAGGTATGCCGATTCTCTACCTGGATAACAGATCTGAATAACGACACTGATCAAAAGCATAGATATCATAAAGAAGAAACTAGACAAACCCCAGAAGGAAATGCTTAGATCGTCATTCTTCAGTTTGAGAGGAAACCCTCCTAAGAGCATGGTAACCCTGCTGGTCTTGTTGAAGAGTTTGACCACCTCCGGGTCAATGGTTCCCTTCGGATGGTCAAACATTTTGAGGTTCCAGTTTGGAAGTGACGGTTTGGGACAGTTTCTCATTTACAAATGACTTTATAAAGTAACCACTCTACTCGAATGCAATCTTCCAAATTGAGATACTAAAACGTTTTAGCTTCCATTTTCCACCACAGTAAATAACTCAATCTTCCAAACAACATAATGAGAGAAAATATACTTTGAATTGGAAATGATACCAATTATAATAATCATCATTTGGTAGTTTTTAGTGTTTCGAGGATGTAGTATGAAAAAATTTCAACAGAATAAAAAGAAGTTTCAGATAGCACTGCATTTCTTATTGTGGATAAAGTGTAATACATTTTATTGCCTTTTTAGCTTATTTACGATACTTTACCCCACTAAAGTATGCCCAGAATAATGTAAATAAGATAATAAAATAAAAATCAGCAAAATTGGACTTACGATAATTTACCTCGACGTACAGAATTTTAGTCTTTGACCAATTTTATTCGATTTCGTATAATTATAACTTTATAATTGAGACGATCAACTAGTAATTGCCTCAGATGAAGACGATCTGCAATATATGTTCAGAAAACTTATTGAGGAGTACTATAAATGGGGCTTAGAAATAAACTTGCATAAAACCGATTACATGCCTTTTAACTCATTGAGTAAATCATTAACTGTTGGGAATTGGAATCTTCTCCGCAGCAGATAATTCAAATATTTAGGTGTGTGGAGAAATGAGGTAGGATCTCTGGTTAAAGATATAACTAGGAAAATTTCTCGAGGTAAAAAGATAATTGGGATCCTAAACTCGGTATTGTAGAATCAAAGTGTCACATTTGATAAAAAAAAAAAGAATTTATCATTCCTTTATTCTAGGTAACGTACTGTACTGTGCCGAAACGTGGACCATAAAACATCATGAGGCCCAAAAATTGGTGGCATTGGAGATGGACTTCCAGAGAAGAAGTTGCGGCATTTCAAAACTCCAGTACATATCAAATGACACTATTAGGAATATAAAAGGTCAGAAGCTGAATATATTATACATTACTGAAACCAGGAGACTTCAATGGTTTGGCCATTTGATGAGAATGGGAGAGGAGAGATGGCCAAAGAATATTTTCTTATATCAGTCAGAGTCAAGGAAAAAGAGGGGGTGGCTAAGGAAAACATGGCTGGACGATGTCAACGAAGGAATGGCAGATAGAGGTCTACAAGAAGAGGATTGGTCGGACAGGAAAAAATGGCAAGCGACACTTCTGGGGATCGGGATACAATAAGGATTGTACTAAAGCGAATAGATAAATAAAAAATAATTAACTTTTAATAAACCAAAATTATTTTTTAAAAAATCAATTAGAGGGCATGCATCTCATGGAGGTAAAGAAAATTTGCATCGAAAATGTTGCACCTGTTTGAGAGGATAAAATTTAAGATTTGAAATAAGCTGAATAATATTTGGATGTAGAATACTAATTCTTCAAAAAAAATCTTTGTTTTTAAGATGCAGATATATTAACTATTCATAGAAAACTCCTCATATTTTTCTTTGCAAATAGAAGAATGGGATAGGGTGTAAGGCATTAGATTCTAACACACGTGTTTTGGTTCGAGCTCGGCTGGGGCAGAAAATTTATTCATCATGTGGTTCATCCACCCTCTTTGAAGATGATACATGATATTTTAATGGTTTGGAAAAAAATTTGGTGAATAAGTGAGGCAGATTATTTCCTTGCCGCTGGTCAGGAAACAGATAGTTTATTATCGATTAGTGAAACCAATATTTTAACAATTGTTCTGTTAATAAACGTTAATAAATAAAGGTTAATAAACGTTTTATTTATTCCAAACTTATATTAACCGTTAATAATCTGGGAGTATTCAGAACCATATTAAAATTATAAAAACAATGATTATGGTTCCCATAAAGTTCTACGTATCATAGTTGATTATAGGCGAATCAACTTGTAATAAGTATTTAATTGTTACGCCAAAGAAAAAACAGAAAAGATTATCAATGCCAATTTAAAAACTGTGTATAAAAATAAATAAATATTGAGATACTACCAAATAAATAAATAATATAATAGGATTTATAAAAATAAATCCAGGCTGTTGCTATTTCACCAATTTTATTTATTTCAAAGCAAATATTGAGTGAGGATGAAAATGGAACTAATCAAAATAATATGTTCAAATACTATTTATTAACCCACATAGATGGATTGAGTAACTCAATATCCGAAACATTAAAAAAATATGACAACTGATCTGAAATTTGGTAAAAAATCAATAAATAAATTACAATCCATATATACCAATAACAAAGATAAAAAAAAAAAGAAGATAAAACAAATATTATAATCTGATATATCATATTGAATGTATTGAGTGTAGAAATATTGATGAAAACAGTGATAATAATATACAGACTTGTTATATAGGACAAACTAAACAAAAATTGAAAAATATAAATGGCCAACACAGAAGTAATTGTAATTCCAAAATTAAAAAATATAATAAAGCTACTGGTCGTTCCACGCATAGCCATGAAAACAAGCATAATTTTGATTTTATTAATACAAAGATTATAATCATTATAATAATATAATTATTGCAACAGAAAATAATAATCATAAAAGAGAAATATTTGAGTCCATATACATAACAAAAAATTTGAATAAAGTGTGCAATTTTAAACCCGATACTAATGGTTTGAATAGCACATATGCTAATATAACTAAATTGAAATTTTAATTTATTTAAATTAATATGAATAAAGGATTTATAAATTAATAGATTGTACTTTGGGATTTCAATGCTTGTAGATTAATTGTTGCATAATGATTAATGATTGCTTAGTAAATTATTTTAGTTGTCATAATTGGTTGTAACATTCATTGCATAACCTTCTTCTTTGGAGTTTCACCTGTGATGATTGTGATAGCTCCCTTATTCTAATTTTATTTTTAAGATTGAAGTGTTTTATCGATAACAACTTAATAAGATATTTGCATTTTAAACTGTGATGAAATTTGATCCAACCTCAATTTTGTTATTGTGTTTTCATTATAATTACATTTTTTTTTTTAGTGACGCTGTATATTTGGACTTGGTCCGGATTGGACTTAAATATTGCATTATATGCATATGAAATACTTTTTTAGTTTGTATATGGTTAATTATTAGAATATTTAAATATATTTAATTCTGTGATGTGTTATAAATTAAACTAAATAAGGGCCTTTTACAGAGATGCCTGAGGATGGCTTGTAGGCCGAAAATTTGTATCGAAATGAATAAAATTAGTGAAATAGCAACAGCCTGCATTTATTTTTATATATATAAAAGCATTCACCTTATAACAGGATTTCATAATTTAGGTGATAAAATAAAACTAATGCTATAAAGTGAAAAATTGAGCACGCACACCTTACTGTTAGATTTGGCTTTTTATTCCGTATGCACATTTTTAAAAAATCAAGTAATTCTTAAATAACTATATTGGAAACTTAAAATATGGAGGTTGCTTATTTTTAAATTTACTCATTTTTGCTCTTCCTAACTCGCTTTGAAACATCCTCCTTGTTGGAAAATATGATGCCTTATTCATCTTGAGATTCAGAATACAAACAAATCTATGTATATGAGTATCAATGTATACAAGATATAAAACGTAAGATTAATTTAAAAATATCTCATGTGGACAACACACGACTTCCTTGTACGCCTATTAAACTATAAATCGGTGGCTCAAACAGTGATCTTGAATTTGGTTACTAGTTTCAGAAGATTGCAGTATCTCAAAAACGACACTCGGCATCACGGCATCCATCTATTGACACACAGACAAACTCTTGTTTCTGGAGGTCACATTCCGTTATTATATGTCGTTTTTTTTCAGTAGGTAACAAGTTTTCAAGAGATTACTTCTTGCTCCGCATTTCGTGTTCCGTGTACCAAATTTGAGATGTTTTACATTATATTTTAATATAATTTCTGATGAAAATTTATTATGATCTTCAAGTAAAGTACCGCTTCCGATTTGCCATTTAAGACCGAAATCTAATATGTCATTGAAATCAACATATAAACCATAAATAACAAATTTCAGAAGTTTTGCGTAATATTGTAATATGATTTTGGATGGAAATAAATTATGACCTTCAAGAAAAGTACCACTTCCGGTGATAGGTATTCTTGGTTCACAGCTAGATTTTACATCATTCCCAAATACAAAATTTTATCTTTCTACTGCTAAACGTTTTTGGGTTATGCGAGATACGAGCATACCTATAGACGTCACGACGAAACTAGTAAAAATGGATTCAGGGATGGTCAAAATGGATATTTCCGTTGAAATCAGAAAACCGAAAATTTTCGCGATTACAATACCTCCTTTACTGCGTACATGGAAGTAAAAACAATATTAATAATACGCGAGTTTAGCTGAAATCAATGAGCAATAATCGAGCAACAGCTTCATTTTCGAGAAATTTAAACAAAATCTTTATTTTAGGATGGGACAGAAATAACTAACATGTTTTGAAAGGCTGTGAAAACCAAACTAGTGTCTCAGAAAAAAAAATGGTTTTATTTAAAAAAAAATTATATTGAAATAGTTTTATTTCAGTGGGTTTTAAAATTATAAAATCTTCCAAATGTCGGTCGTTATTGACTACGCATTGCCAAACTTTGTGTTATTTCTGCCCCAATCAGTATAAAGTAAAAAAGGAGTATTATTAAAAAAACCCATTTTAGTGTTAGTTATTATGGAATAAAATGAATGAATGAAATAATTTGCTATATTCAATAAATAATTCGATGTAATATTTTAAGTTTAATTAAAATAATTTACAAGAGCTGCATCAGTGAGGAATATTTGTAATTTACATGAACGAATGCAAAGTAAAGATATTTTGTTAAATAATAGCTGAAATACAAAATGAAAAAATAACTATATTTTAATGAATATACCACAATTGACAATTTAATGAATACCAGGGCTTTATCACACCTTAATGTAAATAACTATAACAACTAATAACTATAACATATTCTAAAACAAATTGATATTGAACATCTAACTATTACTTATATGAAGCGTATTTTCATCTTCATAGAAATTTGATGTATATATCTTCAGCCAGTATTTCTTAATAATTACTTCTTTTGCAAAGGGAGAAAAACAATTGAAGAATATATATATATATATATATATATATATATATATATATATATATATATATATATATATATATATATTCAAATTGTAGGTAATTTAAGTCATGCAAGCTGATGGTTTATCCCAACCTTTATTTATTGTGTGTTCGTTACTGTGTAAATATGAAAAGAAACAAAATTTACTTCATTCATTCTTCAGTCAGGGATTGAAATTTAATTCAAAAATCAAGTTTTTTAAAATTCTTATCACTTTCATTTCATTTTTATTTTCTATTAAAGAAAAAAATTGTTTCGCTTATTTACATATTATTCCTATATTTCTTTAATGATATTAATAATGTCTATTTAAAATTATTTCAATGATTTATTTCCCTGAAAAACTCGCCGTCTTCTAGTATCCTTCTCAATTCTTTACCACTTTAACAACGGAAGCTTCCGAATGGAGCAATATCTAGTGAGCACCAAATGAGAATTGTTTCGTAATATTCGTTTTCTGAGTCCCCAAACGCTCTTTTATCTCCCTCTATTTTCTACTAAGGATAAGCATGAAAATAGGATAAAAGAACTATTGTTAAAATTACTAAAAATATTCCTCAAAATACAAATCTTATGTAGGTGGGTATGAAAATTAATTTTTTTTTTTTTTAGCACTTGGGGAGAAGGGGAGGGGTAGGGAGAGAATATGTCAGAATACTCCAGAAGAATACCCCATCTGCGTACGCCATTGCCCCCTTGTCACCTTCCTAAATAACTTTCATATACTCTTGATCTCCAGATCCAAACCTGATCCAGATTTGGTCTAAATCTAACACTTTTTATTCCTCGGCATCTTCAATCATCAACTTTTCGGCTAGATGTAAAGAATAATTGTATATCGTTTAGTTGTACCAATATATATATATATATATATATATATATATATATATATATATATATATATATATATATATATTTCTAATTTTACTATTTTCATTTTTTATTTATATTAATTTTTTGGTATTTTATGTACAAGTATATGTAATGCGGCAAAACTAATCTTACTTGAATTGTACATTATTATTACAGTTAGTGGATGTCCCAGGATTAAGATTATTTTTTAATTTAATTTCGTTTAAAAAGTATCATGTTTTTAATTTTGTTTTTATAAATTAATTAATTAATTAAGTTTTTATAAATAATTTTGTTTTAATAAATATTCCAAGATTTTTTTAGTTATTGAAAAAGATAATTTTTAAGAAGTCACATTTGCTTTGGCAATAACAAATAAAACATTTGATTGAACAAAAATTTTTTTTTCACTAGATCTTAACGAATTACTAGAATCTAGGGGACACGATACTGATATAATTAAATAAGAAATTTACTAGTCTTAATTTACTGGTCTTAACGAATTACTAGAATCTATCACATCTCTGGAATAATAAACATATAAAATAAAGATATGATATTGATAAAATTAAATAAGAGATTTACTAAGTATTATTAGTTATTAGCGGAACCCTACTCGTATAATACCAAAAAAAAAGAGATTTAAACGAGATTTTTATTACATTCTACTATATATGGATAAGGATAAGGATAACTGAACTTCTGAACACGTTATGTATAATGATTGAACAAATATAACCTTGCCCTTTGCTATTATAACTTTCGAAGGGCCTCTCGTGAAATATGGTGAACTTGGAAAACCTATTAAACTTCAGAAGCAGAGGGAAATTACGTAGGAACGTGAGAGTTTGCTAACAAAATGTAAAAACTTCTTCTTGGCATTACAGCTCAATACTTTTGTTTTATACCAAATTTTTTCTAGGAAATCTGTTCTGAAGGTTTATAATGGTCTCTCGTGATATTATGACGAGTTTTATTCAGTGAAATGAAATACAGTTTCAATAAGTAAAATGTATATCGTTTTATTAGAATAAACAAATTCCATTTCCAACTTAATATAATTTGGTTCCTGTCACCTATACCATACTTGGAAACTTTCTTTTCTTGAGCAGACATGTAGACAAAGCAATGAAGAGGAGTGCAGAACCCTGGAGTGATGCAGACGTCACTCTCTAAGGACAGGGACAAACAGAGATGGATGGAGATTAACGGGAAAACTTGATTGCAATAGATGTCCTCCTACACAACTTCCATAGCAAATAATTCTTTATTACTGACTTACAATTAATATAGCCATAGTAAACTCCTGAGCTCTAATTCATGTCTGCGTCTATCAGGAATACAAGGTATGTGATACCTCCAGCGACAATCTGCAACAGTGTTCAAAAGTCATTAATAACTAGTAAATAAATAAAAAATACAATTAAATATTTCGATTAAAGAAAGTACTAACTATTAATAGTAATCAATAAATCCATTAAGTATTAAAAATAAATTGTTTAAAATAGCAATGTTTACAAACAAGCAATATTTAGTTCGAGAATCCATGACAAAAAAAGTGACTAATTTCATGCAAAGGGTTGGGCATATAAAAAGGATATGTCCACAGGCCTGACATGAAAAATGCACCTCTGCCAACTTATAGTCGCTGGAATACAAAATGGCGGCCAAAAAAACTGGTTTTTTTTTGGATCAGCTTTGGTTCTTCAGCTACAATTCTTAAACGGTGCATTCTATCGAAAATGCTATAGTGTATTAAATTAAAGAACACTAAATTCTGTGTCTGATGAGTAGATAGATAGATAGAAAAATACGTTTATTTACAAACATTTACATTAATGTTTTTTATTTATGCATAACGCATTTCGGGCAATGAACAATGTGTATATAATAGATAAATATATGTATAAATAATAATATAAATGTGTATATAATATATAAAAATAGAATACCATAAACGTATAATAATAATAATATTACTTCAATAAAAAAAGTTTTCATTTTTCATTATTCTTCACTAACAAATATAATTTTTGGGATACAAAAAAAAAAAAAACACAAAACAAAACATGAATCATAAACCAATTCATAAAACAAACTTGCAATGAAAATAATTTTTCAACAATTAAATAAAATCTAATTTTTACAAAATTAGAAAATACCTAGGGGGTAGATTGTGAAATCATCAACAGTAAAAAAATTCTAATACATTTTAGATATATTGAAAAATTCTTATAGAAAATTATGAATTTTAGAAATCTATCCAAAAAAATATTTAGAATTAGAAATATAAGAATACTCTGAGCTTTGATTTCTATGATAAAGGAATAAACGAACTGAAAAAACATAATTTTTTTTAACTTTTTTACGTAGAATAAGAAAAAAAATCGCTCCAATTTGTTCAAAATATGCACAAGCTTAGATGTTGATCTTGGGAAATGTGCAAACATTGTGAATGACTATCTCCGGTAAAAGAGAATAATTTAAATTTTTTTTTTTTAAGACCTGTATAAAACGGTTTTTGGAGTACTGTAGCCGGATATAAACTTAGTTTTTTATTTAGAAATATTTATAACCTATTTTATTTAATTTTTTTTTCAATAGTAAAAAAAATAATATCAAAGTGCTAAATTTTGATGTTAATTTCATCCCCTGTTCATTTTCCTAGATGAACTTCAAAACTTTATTACTCGTGCAAAACTTCTCCAAATTTAAATGTTTTAGCACCGTTGGAAATACGAATTTTCCCTCTTTCTGATGATAACAATAAAGTATACATTTGAAAAATTTGAAGGCAATAAAAAGGTCACTTGAAAATATTTAAGCAGTCATAAATACTCATAAGTATTATGTCTCAAATTCAAGTAGAGTCCGATTTGTGCCATTTTGTATATTTTTAGTTTCTTTTGGTGCCAAAAAAAAGAAGTTCAGTAGGGTTCTCCAGGAGCTTTGAAATATTCTCATTATTTTTGGAAATAATTGCTATCAAATGGTACTGGAAAATTTTTGGCTAAACTTTATTGTTTCTTTGAAAACAGGTATTTAAAAGTTTTTCGAGATGTTGAATATAAATATGAACTTGTTTTATACTTTACCTACACTACTTTTTGACGTTTTTGCCTTTTCAGTAGCAAAATCTGTATAGCGTATTTTATTTTCTTATTCTACCAAAAAATAATGTGTATATGTTTTATATTAGATGCAGAATAAGAGGATAAAAAAATTACGAAAAACAAAAGTCATTTTTACAACTTTCATATATATTACTATTTTCGTCTTCATTGGTATGAACGCCGGAACACGCGTCCAATATTTTTTTGACGCAGAATCGATAAAAAAACAAAGAACAAAAAATGGTTAAAATCGGTGACCCATTGACTTAGCTCTCCCCTTGTTATTCATTTCGAACCAATTGATTTGGCCCAGTCGATATGCACAATAAATAAATTTAAATTTTGCTATGATGTATTAAAAAGGTAAACTTAATATAAATATACATTTTGGTATGTAAACCACTTACAGAAAACAAAAGACCCCAGTTGACTTCTGTAAATTTGAACATCGTGAACGTGATAGGCTCGTTGCTGAGAAAATGGAGAAATACATTTAATGCAGCGGCCTGGAAAGAAAAATCAATTTTCATTCAAAATTATTATAAAACTAATTTTGAATAACTGTAAAAAACAGCAGGTACATTTCTTTTTTTTTTTTTTTTTTGTTACATTTCATTATTAAATAATTGTAGGTATTTCATATTAGATATTATTTGCATTTAAACCTAAAAATTATTAGATACGATTTCGTGTAAGCAACCGGTCCACTAAACTTGCTGAGATAGCAATTAAGTAATATGACACTTAACGGGACAAAAATAACGGGATGATATGATTGCCATGTCAGCCAGCTTTTATCTAAAACTATTAATTTCGCACTAAAAAAAAAAATAAAATGAAGGTAAGTGGGCAATATGGCGGTAAGAGGATGAATACCGATAAATGAAAACCATTCGTATTATTTTACTATAAAGTATAAAACTTATGCAATTAATAAATCTTTAAGATGTATTCTTACCGGTTGAGCGACATTTCTAGCTTGATCTTGAACAATTTTTTCATAAATAGCGTCATCAAATTTCTTGGCCTGTGGAAGAACAAATAGAAGTAATCGTCACTGTGTATTAAATTGCGGATAATAGATAATAAGATAAATTACTAAATGACTAGAGTAGTAGAATTGTTGAAATATACAGTAGATATAGTTTTTAGCACCCATCATGAGGGGTGTTTATCAAACAAACCTAAGACCACAGTAACACAACTCATGAAATACTTTAAATCATTTGTTACTTGTTCTTTTTAAATAATACCTTGCAAAACTCGAAAATCCAACCACTATATTAGAGTTTGTGGAAACGAAATTGATAAAACAAATTATGTTTATTGCGTTGTATTACAAGATATAACAGGATCAAAATGTAAGAATCCTTAAAACAACAATTCCTTAAGCATTAAAAATAATTATCATTGGCCTCTTCCACACACATTTTGTAATCCACGAGAATTCTTCAGTTCCTCCCATATTTACGTTTGGAATTCTAAAATAAAGAAAGACTTTACCATTACCTTAGAGGATGAAATAATTTGTTTTTACTAAAAATGATTCAAGATTGATTAGTAACTGTTAAGTTGAAATAAATAAAACAGTTGAACACGATGTTCACCGAATAACTTCAACTTTGTCTTTATTTAAGCCATTGATCCAAAAATCCGTTTTCAACCTCGGCTTCCTCGTGCATTTTCCGCTATCTTGTAAATCGCTAAGAAAATCACTTTTTTTTCTTCACTTTTTCCTCAGTACCTCGCTTCCAGTGTATTTTTAGTAAACTATTTATAATTACCAATTACCAATTTTAAAGAAAGTTAAATTTTCTCAAATTTTATATGTAGTATTTTGGAAAATTGGAATACCAACTGAGATGACCGTGATGGCCGTTACAATTTGCAAAAGTATAAAAAAAAATAAAAGCTTATAACCCACCGATTGCATCGTCCATCTGCTGAATGGCTTATCATACGTGTAACATCAAAATATTGTCTTTCAGTTCATTTTTACTTCCTTGTATGAAGTAAAGGAAGTATTGTAATCGCGAAAATTTTCGGTTTTCAGATTTCAACGGAAATATCCATTTTGACCATCCCTGAATCCAGTTCGTCGTGGCGTCTGTACGTACGTACGTTCGTTCGTATTTCGCATAACTCAAAAACGGTTAGCCATAGAAAGTTATAATTTTGTATTTAGGATTGCTGTAAAATCTAGTTGTGAACCTCCCTTTTTGGTCACTGCTTAATCACCGGAAGTGGTACTTTACTTGAAGGTCATAATTGATTTCCATCAAAAATTATATTAAAATACTTTGCAAAACTTCTCAAATTTGGTATTTATAACTTATATATTGATTTAAATAACATAATAGATTTTGGTCTAAATTGAAAAACCGGAAGCGGTACTTTACTTGAAGGTCATATTAGACTTTCATTAAAAATGATATTAAAATATAATGTAAAACATCTCAAATTTGGTAAATAGGACTTTTATATTGATGCGAATGTATTTACTATATTTTGGTTAAAATTGGTGAGCCGAAAACGGTACTTTACTTGAAGGTCATAATAAGCTTACATCAAAAATTATATTTAAATTAAATACATAAATCATATATTTTGGTAATAAAGGTTTCAATCGCAATTTGGTTTCCAATCCAATTAAACATTTTTATTACTTGTTTTAAGTGTTAAAATTTAGTGTAAAATACTGGTTTTTCTCCCTATTTGTGTGTGCGTGTGTGCAATAGATGGATGTCGCGACGCCGAGTGTTGTTTTTGAGATATTGCGATCTTTGGAAACTAGTAACCAAATTCAGGATCACTTTTTGAGCCACCGATTTATAGTTTAATAGGCGTAGAAGGAAGTCATTTGTTGTCCACATCAGATATTTTTTTATTTGTTATTCTAATGATAATAATGTTCTGCATTAGACTATCTTGAAAAACTGAAGTTTTTGTTTTATGGGTTCTTAATTTTTTCTAAAATTTAGGTAGCGTAAATTGCTCGTATTTACAAAATCAACTCTCTGGACAAGTTAAAGTAAAAAAATAAAATAATATATATATATATATATATATATATATATATATATATATATACTCGTATATAAGAATTATCACAAGTTCCTTTAGAGATCCCAAAACATAGATCATTTTTTTTTCATTTCTGTTGTACTTATCTTCATATTTACTATTATTACCTTGTATTACGTTAATTTTTTTTTAATATCTTTATAAATCATGCTTTATTCCCTTGATACACATTTCCTTGCTCTTCCTCCAACTGCATCAAAAATATGCTTTGAAACACAAAAACAATTGTCATCTGTAGTATCTTAAGCAAAGTTCGTAAGCAAATATCACTCAGCTGTGCAGTGTCTGTTACTAAAAATAAATAAATTAAAATAAAACATATATGATTTTATTGAAGAAAAATCCCCAGATAAATCATGTTCTTTGGACTAACGGATACACGGTTTTATGCTAAACTGCAAAACTTCATCTGATAAATAACTATTATTTTACTATTAGTGGATAGAATATCGTCGATCCAGGAACTCACCTCATTCTTCAGGAACTCGCAGGCATTGATGATCCTAAAGCATATAGCAAGATAATTCAGCACCCATACTAGGAATATCACAAACTCACCAATATCAACCTGGCGCAACAAATTAGTTATCATCGAAAACGAACCGTTCAAGAAGACAATGGAAGCGGTACCAAAGGAAAAGAGGAATTGTATGGAGTAGGCATTGTTGAGTTCTTGGCAACATTCCGAGAGTGTCAGATGGAACTTGATCAAATATTCAAAGTCCTTATAACTTAGCACACGATGTACCGACTTTCTGAGGCCGTGGTAAGCTTCGGCGATGTTGAAGGCAAACCACATGAACTGCGACTGTGCTTCACTGAGGAGAATAGTGTTGTAGTAATATGCGAATGCGTACGATACATCAGTGAATTCTGAAACTGTGTAGATCATGTCGAATAACATTATGAAGATGAAGTAAAGGTCAAAATAGAAGGACACGATATAAGGACGACCCGGGTTCCAAGGAATACCTTGTTTCTTAAAGGTATTTTTAAAAGTCGTCAGATTAGAGATGATGAAGTTGAGTGATTTTCGCTGGCGGACAGCTATAATCGGAAGTGCAATGACCGTACAGTTCATGCAGATCCACACTGTCACGTTGGCAAGAGTGTCAGCCTTGCTATGACTGATCATAAGGGAACTCGGACAGACGATCTGAATGATGAAATTAGCTAATACCACTAAGAACATAAGGAGGGTGCAGGCGAGCCTAGGGACTGAGTGGACCAGCCCGGTCCCCGACAGCTCCACCGGGAACAGACCCAGGTAATTGGCGAGCCTCATGTTGACGGATAGGTCCAAGAACAGTTCCCTACCCACCCTCGATCGACGACCCATCTTCGCTGGAGCGTAGCAGTTCCCTCACTGATCCTCAGCCATTTGCACTAAGTGTGGAATGGCGTGACACCACACACACCGTGTATCCAGATTAATGACTGTTGATCTATCACAATGTCATGGTAACTTGATACGTTAGAAAAAAACTTGTTTCATGTAATATTTACGTATAAATGTATAGTAAAATAATCTTATTTATTAATTATCGAATAAATGTATAGATAAATGGATAGAATTTCTCTTGTAAAATATAGTTATTCTCTATCAGTGAGTACGAAAGACCTAACAATTTTGGTCCGAAGACATCACAATTCATTAGAATGGAGCGCAACAAGTTCAATAATAAATCCCCAGATCACAAGTTTGTTTCGGAAATGTTACTTCAAAAGCTATCGTTGCAGCTATTTAGTGTATTTACAAAACGAGAGCAACCCAACTTGCCACTGGCCGCTAAATTATATTCCCTCTCTTTGATCGTGGGAATATTACTGATGCCTCCAATTATAAAGGCATTAGTTGCATAAGCACCGTAGCGAAAATCTTCGCTGGTCTTTTTTTTAAATGCTTGGAAAACTTTGCGACTGATAATGATTAGTGGTGCGTGTCAAGCTGGTTTTCTGTGCAGATATTCTACCACAGATGATTTTTCAGTGCTAATGAAATTGACAAAACTCGATTTTCTTTTAAAAGAACAGAGAGTCTACTGTTTCTCCCTAGGCCTGAAACCTTCGCTCGACCGTGTGGACAGATCCGCGCTAAGCTACATAATAGTGGCTAAGATACATAATTCTATTAACGCTTTAAAAAGCTTTTATGACAATTCAGTATTTACATTGAGGTACAGGGTGTGTGTTTGTAATAGGCTTCATGTCCGTTCCGTTTTTTTTTTTTTTTTTTTTATTCAGGGGTTTGGTAGGGCTGTTGTCTTCCTGTATCTGTTTCCACATTCTTGAATGAATCATCTCAGTATATTCACAAAAATGAATTTTTTTTTAAATTAATATTTTTACGAATATATTCATATTCGCACCATTGAATAGAAATATATTTGTATTCTCATCCGTGAATACGAGCTCCAGTGAATTTTCATCTATAAATACAAATATATTTGAATACGGAATTGATTCTTCTGTACTATCATGCGCAAGTCAACTAAGTAAATACATTAGAATTTTTAACAGTGAATCAGATCTAGTTTCCAAGAAAATTTCAGTTAGTTTTCATGAATTCATTTAGTTTCCTTAATATGTTAGATAATATTTTTTTATAAAATATTTAGCTTTCTGACGGTATATTATACATCTATGTTACTAGTCTTATTTCCATAAATTTGTTTTCAACCTGGGAAAATATTTCTGCTTTTTTCTCCTTTAGTTAATAATCAAATCCTTTCATAGTTCTGATTTATCCATTTCTATTAATACTAACAATGAGAGATAGTTAATTACTTCAAATAATTATAGTTAGTTTATTATTTTAAACAAATAAAATTAAAGGTACTTTAAAGAAAGAAATTTTGAAAAATCAGCATTTAAGCCCTATCAGATTATTTCAATGAGGACACAGTCTAGCTGATATTAAAGGAAATTTAATTAAACATTTATGTAACGAGTTTGATCAAAATCGTTTTTGAGAAAATCATAAAAATTTGTAAAATCGATGATATAAAGTAGCATTTACGGTAAGCCGATTTTGGCGAAAAAGTTGCTGTAACATTACAGACATACACCTAGCTTAAATAAGCAATTTCAGTTTCGTACAACTATTTGTTTTGGAACAAGACTTACCAAACACACACACAAACAGGCGCGCGCGCGCGCACGAGCATTTTGCGAGCTTTGTTAATTGGATTCAAGGGACCTTAAAACGCGTATTTGCGTTGAAAACTCGGATTCGAAATTTTTCACGATCGCAATACTTTCCCTTGCTATATACTTCATTTATAGTTAAACGAAAGTAAAAAAAAATGAATAATAATAAAAATTACAAAAAAAACGGATCTATATTTTCAGAAAATCAAGATTTACAAAATATAACTTTCTCAATAATTTAAAATATTGGTTGGAAAAGTTATGAAGGAAAATGCATACAAATTAGTTTTTCTAAGTGTTTTTAAAATTTTTTTTTTAGAATTCAACCACTTACAAGTGCATCTTTAAAGCCAGCAGAGGGGATAACGGATACCCAAATACAAACCAGCCAACTTTAAGTTTTTAGTCTGTCCAACACTTTTTATGGTAACCAAAAAAACGTTGTTTTTTAACACACTCCATGTTTTAACACACAATCACAAGGATAAGAGGGTAAAGGAGAGGATTCGACAGATATTTTATGTTTAAGCTTGAATGAGATTTCGATCGAACAAAATAAAGGATAGGTTAATGAGCTGTGGCGAAACTGTCCCGTATAGGCAGTCGCAGGATGTCACTCGTTGCCAAGAGTGTCCCACGGCGGAGGACATGTCTCCGGTCCCTTCGGACTGCTCTAAATACGGCTGCAATCCTAGGGGCGATACCGTATTCCTGTCGAGGGCAGCTCTTCGTCTTTGAGACCTGGAGGTTGCTCTACCACATCTTCAGCGCCTTCATCTTACCTTTCCTCGGCGCCTACGCTCTAGCATTTCCAAAACCTGTATTTGGCACTTCTTTGTTTCCTATAATAGTGTTCTCGATTCAATACGTTCCCTACATGTTCTCCATATTTACCTTCCTCATCTGTAATATTTTACACCGCAGTGACTTCGAAAGTGCTGCCAGACAATTACTTAAGATAGAAAGGATGCTTTTTCTGTTAAATGCGGAGCCGAATATAAATTACAAGTTTTGGAGAGGAGTCCTGTATGGATTTCTGATAGTGTCATGTTCAGCAGGTTAGAAAAAATCAAATCTAATGTGGATACCACATTCTAAACCTGAATTGTCAAATTCAAGCTATTGTCTGTATTAATAAACTTTTCGGTTAAATCAATTGCACTTCCGGTTCGTAGACCATTAGCTCTTAGTTTCATGGCATTATTAAAATAAAAGATTTTACTTCATACCAACTTTTATCTGTCTTTGATTGTGCTAATTTTTTTCTCGTTAATTTTATTGTGTTAATTTTCTCCTCGGTTGTACACTATGTTCTAGGACACTTGATTATTGACGGAAGCACCAACCTTTCATTGCTGGCATTTTTCCTGACACTCCATTATGGAAACCTACTTTTCTTTGCATCTGAGAATCTGATGCTGTTCTTCCTGGAGAGTATTCATCATTGCTTGGACATGTTGGTCCGCCGGGCTTCATCCAGGGAAATAGTGCTGGTCCAACTGTGCACCATCCACGACAGACTAGCTGACGTCATTGCCAGCATTCAGAAGATCTATGGTCTTCCAGTCCTATTTATGGCTTTCAGCGCTTTCCTTTTTATTAATTGCAATATTTTCGTCGCATACAAAGTATTACATAGGCCTGTAATGCCGATAATATTTTGTTGGATATTCATAGTTTCCTCACTGATATTCAGGATATCCTACACATGTCGAAAAATTAAAGAAAAAGTAAATATATATCATAATAATTTATAAAATTCATAAAACTTTAATCAAATATTTTAAAAGTTGATGCATCTAAGAACTTAAATAAACAATCGAATAGAATAAAAAAATGATCGTTCGATTATAATAGATAATCTTGTGGTGTTTTATTACGTTTATTTGCACTTCTGCATCACTTCTGAAAAACTGGGAAAGTCTTAACGACACTTCGTACACATGTTCGTACACCTCTCAAATCTCTAAAAAATAGTGTAGGGATGAATTTCCGAGACACATTCTGGATAAGGCTGTGCTTCTAGCTTCACTATCAATCCTAGAAATATTTGGCACAAGAACTAGAGGCTGGATGGATTTAAAAAGAAAAACAAAACAGATTCTTCAATGATGATGTGTATAGATTGTTTTGACCTAGTATATTCAGTATGTTCTTTAGTCCAAATCCTTTGATTTTTCAGGAAATCTTTTTAATACCATCGCACACTGCTAGATCTTTTGAGACCGAAAATAATATACTACTGCACTTTATCGAAAGACATTGGGGAGGAGTGGGGTGCATTATATATTCATTTCATAACCACTAGAACACGATCATAGAGATTTCGGATTAGTCTGAGATATATATGTATATATATATATATATATGTTTTTTTTTTCGGTTGGCACTATAGACCATGGAGATCTTTGGTCGCGCGAGGTGGTATTCATACAGACATCTATTGCTTGAGGGAGAACAGACAGCCAGGAGAGGATCACCCAACCTCACGTTGCTACGAACCATATAGTCTCCATGGTGTAGCGGCAGACTATCCATAGCTCTATAACCGGTCCCTTTGGGACTAATTGGGCAGTGTCCTTCCCATCGACTCACTCGGGTTCACAGATAGTGATAAACCGGTCAAGATCCACGGATTATAGCTGTTCGGAGTTTCGGCATGTAGGTTTGTTTTCAACCCAGTATATTGGCAGAGCAATACCATAAAAGTAGGGATAATTTTCAGTAAAAAGTAGAGTATGTCTACCTTTCGGAGTTTTTAAGGTTTTACACATCTCTAGAGCCTCTCCAAATTGAGTATATCCAAAGGTAGAGGGTTGAAAATCTGTAGGTGTATAGAGTTGGTGTTACAGAAGTGTATTCTGGGAGTCTACATTTCTTTCTCACACCACTCTCCCTATTTTGTATTTTATTGAAAATATAACCTTAGCTACGGACCTCTGCTCCTCACGCTTTAGTAATTTTTTATAAATTACGTAATTTTTATATTCAATCTAGTCATATACAGTTCTTAGATTATATACGAGTATGTTCGTGTTAAGCTGGCGTATCTAAAAGCAAATTCATGTTCCAGTCAAATTTCTATACCCACGGATATTTTCACCTACTCGCGCTACCATTCCTTCGTTATGATTTTATTGTTAATAATGACAAGACATATTTTTTATTTTTTTAGCAAAATTCAAAATATCATCTGAATCGAAAAGAAGTAAGCAGAATGTGTTCTTTTGTGCGTGTATATTGCAAAGTAGTATTTATTATTTTTAATTGCAAGCCTCTCTTATTATCATATTTCGCATTCATTTACGATAGAAGAAAAATTAAGAATTTATAATTTTATATATGTTTTATTTTGTATAATATAATAATCATAATTTTTAATATTACAGGGAAACCAATTCTACAGGATATTGTATAATTTTGTGAAACGAGACAAAAGCGGTAGACTTCTCAATAATGTGAGTAATGAGAATAGAAATAGCTCTTTTCAAACATTAAAATAAACACAGTAGAATGTTTTCTCATTCTACTACTACTTCCAATTCGTACTTGCTAGCGTCTAATATTCGAGTTAGCCCAGGATATCCATCCTTCAAATTTAGAGTTCGAATTCATTTATTACTTAATAGAATATCATTGCAGATCTATTTAATTCATAACTAGCTTTTCCTGTCAAATATCTTTGTTTTGGCATATCAGTTTTGAAGATCCCAAGATAGATAGATAAATAGGTAGATTGATAAATAAATACGTTAATTTACAAATATTTACAGTAATGTCTTTTATGTATAACGCTTCTTGGACAATGAACAATGTTCGTCAGTCGAGGTTTCTTATAATTATATTAATCGGAAGACATAAAAATAGAATAACATAACATTATACCATAAATGTATAATAATAATATTATTTCAATAGAACACGTTCTTCATTTTTCATTACTATTCACTGGGATACACAAATTCATAAAACAAACTTAGAATGAGCATACAAAAATAATGTTTTTAATTTTATAATATACCTACAGTTACATTTTATCTAATTTTTACAAAATTAGAAAATAGCAAGGTGGTAGGGTGTGAAATCTTAAACAGTGAAAAAATTGCAACAAATTTAAGATGTATTGAGAAATTCTTACAGAAAATTATGAATTTTATAAATCTATCCAAAAAAAAAAATTAGATTTAGAAATATTATATATAAATATATTATGATAAATTATATATTAGTAAAAGATATAACAGCCAAACTACATGCTCAAAGAATAGTCTGACCTTTGATTTCTATGATATAGACCTCAAAAATCATTTAATAGTAGATCATTTCTTTAACACATTTTTCCAAAAGCAAAGGTAACAAACAACAAAAAATTGGCTGCATTCTTTTGTATTACTTTTTGCATTATATTCTAGGCAGGATCACAAAAAAATGGATATTATGTATATCTGCAGCACAAGCGAAAGTTTATTTTAATATACACAGCAGCTTCTTTACGAGAATTTGATCCTTAGATTTGTTTATTTACGTTAGTTAGTCTGTTTGGTGTCAGTAGCTAATCCGTCCGGTGACTCGTGCAGGCGATGTACAACAAGATGTACAACCATCCCAGTGAGAGCCTTCAGTGTTTAAAGGTCAGTGTTAAAAGGTATCTTTAATTATGGGAACAATATTTGGGTATTCTATGGTGCAGCCCGATGCGCGGCTGCACACCGTTTACTGATGGGGCTGCACCTCTGTGTCCTTCCTTCCTGACCGTGTAGTCAGGGCAGGCTTTGACTTGCAACTCTGAGCCTCCTCTCTGCACTGCTCAGAGCCGCCACTAGACTTCAGCTTCTTCCTGCGGTTCCTCCTTTGGCTGTCTCAGGGGCGGCAGCCTCCTCTTCTTCGGATGGACGGCCCCTACCAAGAGTGAAATGTGTGGTACCCACGACCTCTCTCCACCTTCCTATATATTCCATGAAGAAGGGGTAATTATCCTCCTCTACCAACCTCGGGAAATCGGCCTCGTCAAAGGCATACAGTCCAGTTTTCCTGGCTAGCCAGGCTCGATGTCCATCCATGGTGGCACAGAATATTACCGCGTGCTCGGCTGTATCAGGCAAACCACAGGTGGAGCACCTGGGATTGAAATTCTTGCCATGCTTCCTTAGCTTCTCCCGGAAACCCCCATGGTCTGTCAGAATCTGTGAGGACCAGTAATCGGGACGGACCCACTTCGCCGGTAGCCTGGAATAGACGGTAGGAAAAAACTTCTTAAGGGTTACACCCTTTTCTCAAATGACCCACCGTCTATTCCACTCATCCAGCGAGTCCTCCCTCAACACCTTCTTCCACCTCCCAGGCTCCTCACCTATCCTCTGCTGCAGTCCCTCCGGAATTGCATCAAGCCCTTGCCTCTTAACATCGAATTTGATAGTGTCCTCTCGCAGGATGAAATCCAAAGGCATCTCTCCGCCCAGTACCTGCACCATCTCGTGCGGCACGGTTCAGTATGCCTTGGTGACCCTCAGCAGTGCCAGTATCTGGATGGTCGCCATCTTCTTCTTCTGCGTTTACGACTACAGCCAGGGAATGCATACCTCAGGATGCCCAGCATGACTCCCTTCTAGATGGTTATAGTAGCCGGATACCTCAGGACCCCGAGAGCACCCCCTATTCTCACCAGTCCATTCAGGGAGCAGGTCACCCTATGTCGGAGGTATCTCCAAAATTTTCTTCTTGAATTTCACCCCAAGGTATGTCACCTCGTCAACGAGGCGGACCCGTTCTCTTCCTATGTTGAGGGAAATATGAGCCCATCTGTCGAGCCTTCAGTGTTGTCATTGCGTCCGCCTCCTCTCCGCACAATAAACCGTCCGTTTGGGACAAACTGAAGATTTTGTTTTTCATTTTTTTTCCTCTTACATGAACTTTATTATCCTTATCTTTTCCCTTGTTAATTATTTCTCTTCTTATTATAACAAGATTAGATTGTTTAAATCTTGTGCTTGAACTAATTTCTACCAATAGTAATCCCTCCGTTTTTAATTTTTTTTTTTGTATTATACAGAATATTTTTAACATCACTTGTCGTTCTGAATTCCACCATGAGAAGCCGGTTTTTGTGATTTATATCTCCTAATGGATAGGTTTCATTTGTTGACGTGTTATCTACTCTTAGTATATTTCTACACAAATCCTGGATAACATTATTCGGGTCTCCATCTTGAGGAATAGTGAGTCCCTTAAAAATAAGATTTTTTGCTGGGTTTTATCATCCATGTTTTCAATCATTTATTTTAATTGCTGATTTTCACTTGTTCGAATTTGTAATTGTTCGATATTTCTTCTCTGAGCTTTCGATTTTCAGTAATATATTTTTTTAATTCAGTTTGTAATTTGTCAAAATCAGCTACTCCAATAATGTTTGATAACATATCTTCTAGTATTCTGTCCAATATTTTTGAAATCTCAGACAGTTGTTGCTTTTTACTCATTTCAACTCATTCCAGTTGGAGTCCAGGATATCATTTTCGTATTACTATTGCTTTTGAGTTCTGGGGATGATTTGCTGCGCTGCCTCTTCGTTCCGAGTGAGAAATATTCCTTTCACTATTTTCTGTATAATTCACAGTAGAAGACATAGACTATCGCGCGAGTTCTGTCCCTGATGCGAAAACTATTCTTGACAAGATTGAAAATTTGGAAGAAACTGGAAACACGCGACCTTAAAGGGCATCTCGAAGACAAATAACAGTAAGAGGGGATCTTCGGTGGAAATATATCTTTTGGGGATCCTAAAAGCAAAAACTTTTTGAACATATCCCTGAATATAGGTCTAAACATAGGCTGTGGCAAACTTCAGAGAACGCCTCCGACAATGAATTGACATTAAATGGCGTCATGTGGACGATATTATTTTTAAAAAGTAGTGTAAGGAAGTGGGGAAAACTATCTTATATAAAAATGAAAAGATTTTCTCAAGATATCATCCCGTTAATTTTTCATAGCTTTTCAAAACAAGAGGATCTTGAGCGTCCTACCCTCTATATAATTATTTTGCATTGATTGTGTCATTTAATGCAATAATTGCACAATTAAAATAAATTAACTGAGAAATTTTAATTTTCAGACTTATTTAAGTGCACATTTATTGAAGATAAAATCGTTTTCTTTTAATGTCGCTGGTTTTGGCGAAGTGGATCTGAAATTCGCTGCCGGCGTAAGTACAGATTAATGTTGTATAAAAGAAGATATTAACTTAGATCTATTGGTTCGTAGAGTTTTCTTAAACAGAAATCGGTGTATGTTTTTCAGATGATTTTAGCAACTACCACATACGCTGTCATTATCATTCAGATGGGAAATAAGAACTAATATTCGTAACTGGTCTACTGAAATATTTATAGACACATGCATACTAAATAACACAAGGTCATGCAATAAATATAAACGAAAATTTGTTATTTAAAAAATATTTTATGAACATTTATAAAGAATGAATGATTATAAGATAAGTGAAATAAAGGCTTCAGTAAAAATAAAAAAAATTGATTAACTCTTTATTATAAAAACAAAGTTTAGTTTTAAAGGAACAACTAGTAACCATAATTCGCCTGATTTTAACCAATGTTGGTTAAATATTATCTCTTTCTCTTTTCCGAATTCGTACACTTTTTAAGAAAGGTCTTCGGCAATAATTCCCAATATTTCCATCTTATTATTTATAAATTAATAGCAGTAATTTTTTTTTTAAATATTTGCATATATATATTTTTTTTCAAACCTTAAATATGCTCTGGAAGAAACTGCTAACATCGTCATAGGACATATGTACATAATTAAGCAAGAAACTACGTAAACTAAGTTTTGATTCACTCGAAAATATTCAGATATGATTCGGAATTTTTAAAATATTGTTTTTTGTATATTTTATATTAGGTAGTGGTGATAATTGATTCCGTTCATTAAATGCACCTTAAATAAAATACATCTATTCAACTATAACACACTGGCACACAGCGGATGAGGGATCTGCTACGAACTGATTAAATGGTGCGAGATCGTTTTAATGAGTGAAGAAGCTCAGATACAGGAAACAGAAAATGGTGCATCTTTCTAGCGAACATCGATACTATCTATATCCAGCCCCGGGTCATCAATTCAGTAATTAATCAATTGAAAAATTAGTTATTATTTATTCTAGATTTTTGGATGCTAACAAATACGAGGTTCATTAAAATATAATCAAGAATGTTGAGCTGGCGAACAGTAAAGGAGAACTATCAGAGTAGATAGCGACTACTGGCCCGGCCTCGGGACGTAGGGTAGCAGTAACAAAGAATAGTGAAAAGTACGAATGCCAGTTGCGCAACGCATAATAATTAAGTATTTTGGTTGATTATTTGGCAGAGATTGCGTGCACAGTTTGGGGAAAGCACCCTTTACAGGCAAGCAGAAGCGTAGCCAGAATTTGGTTTCGGGGGGAGAGGGAGGGGCCAATCTCTATGTAATCTTTTCTGTGCCTAGGTATATTAAAATATACTAATATAATATAAAATAATTTTAATAAAATTAAAAAGGCTTTATACAATTTTTATTTATAGATAAGAATAAGTAGCAGTATTTTGTAATTTCGGGAGGAGGTATCCGGACCCTCTGGATCCGCCTCTCTGGCAACGCCACTGCAGGCAGCATTGTTTTATTAGCACAAATGACGAAATTTCTCTGAATGACAAATGGAAATGAAGACCACGATCGCCGACCGAGGACGAGTTTGACAGCAAATCACATTCTAAACATCTTTAAGAACATCTTCTTTTGCTGGATTTCCTTCACGAACAGAGAACAGTTGATGATGTCCACTACTGCACTCTCTTGAATCAAGCGAAGTCTACTAATTGGAACCAAAGTCGACAACAATCCATCAGAGACGTCATTTCGCTGCATGACAATGCCTACTCATCTAAAGTACCAACCAAAAGCTTGTGGAAATGTTCAGATTTATCGCCATGTGACTTTCACATGCTTGCCTATTCAAAGAGGCTTTAGGAGAGCAGCGCCTCATCGATGATATAGGGGTTGAGAGTATTGTGAGCAACTGGCTCAAGGAACGCTTCCCTTCTTTTTAACGAGAAGGGATAAAAAAAGACTTCTGGTTCAGCGGAAAAATTTAGCCACAAAGAAGTGTGATTATGTGTATGGGAAAATCATAAATTTTTGGCTAAGAAATTTACTTATGTTAATACTTTTTTAAAAGAAATTCTCCTTTATAAATATATCAAATTAAGAGGCCCTCTTTAATGTACATGGGTACACATTTTAAATGTTCATAACTGGACATCCCGATATTGTGTGTCCCATTTCGAAATATTTTGCGAATTCTCGAATTTTACCCACCAAGAAAGCGGTTAAATTTTAGTTTAATTTTTTTTTGATTCCGTTCCATGCAAAATATTTATCTATTTATGTAGTATGTATCTGGGTGTCTTGGTGTGGGGTGCTGTTTATGTTTAGTGTAGAAAAACTTTTTTCTTGAAGACCTAAAGTCTATTTTATTTTTTTATTTATAAGGAAGTTTTTAATAATTAAGGTTGGTTAACGGAAAGACTAGATTATGTTCTAAATAGCGAATTTTACCCCCGATAAAGAGGTTAAAGTTTAGTTTAAATTATTTCTTATTCCTTTCCATGCAAAATACCTTCATCTATTTATGTATTATGTGTCTGGGTGTCTTGGTGTGTGGTCAGTGTCTTTTTGGACTGTGGATGTGAGATGTGCTGCATTTTATTCTTTATATAGTTTTTTTTTTCATGTATACCTAATATATATATAAAATATAAATAATATATATATATATATATATATATATATATATATATATATATATATATATATATCAAAATAATATATATATATATATAAAAAAAAGTGAGAGTCAAGATGCAAGCTTGGTATGAATGTAGCAATTAGGAAAGAGTAAGAGCTGACTGAGAGTGTGCCTTGGGACGGGAATCTCCAATATTCGCCTACAATAAACAATTGAAAAATAATTTAGTCTCAAGTTCCTAAAACATAGAAACTAAAAATCATTGTTATTTTTGTAAAAAGGAGGCAAACGATTTTAGCATCAAAGTTAATCTATCATAAATAAATGGGTTTTCCTGTCTAACAACTCAGTGGAGGCAAAAATGGCCACTATTAGTTGAAAAGGATTTGTCAAAGGTGACGATAAAATAGACCCGAAGCATCTTTAACCATTGAAGAGAGGACTCTCAAGCAGTTCCCTTGTGAAAGAGCTTCATTACAATACTCGATGGAATGTAACGCCTTTCGACTTCCTTACATTTGGACAAAAGGGGAATGGACGAATGGCAAGAGCACCGGAGGCCATAACAAGAAAAAACTATTTAGGTAAATATATCTAAGAGATTATATATTAAGAATGATAGTTATACTTACAACTGAAATTGCACCGGGGTTTATTAATTGTTAATTGTTTTATTTGGGCCTGAGCACTCGGATCATCAAAGGTCTATAAACACCGCCATGCGCACTCCCCGAACTTTTTATTTAGTTGAATCTTTCGGTACATAATAATATTTTTGAGGAAACGAGGAGAGAAGAGATGCTTAAAAAAAAGTCAAGTAAGCTCGATAAGATTAAAAGAATAACAGGATTCCTTGGAAATAACATGCACACAATGCTTTGAAAAAATTACGTTATTTCAAGAGCTGTCACCGCCCTATTCTTAGAGAAGGGATAAGAGCTGATTTTTACATTATTGTTTAATTATATTTTTCCACCCTTACGGAAACGCGGGGTTCGGCATCACTTTCGTATCACGCCCAGTACTTGTACACCAATGTTGTCATTGGAGATATTTTATATTCATAAGCTTTTATTGATTCGGGGAAGAGAAAGTTGTAAACTTTTTTCTTGAAGGTTTAAAATCAATTTCAATTGTTTATAATTTTAATAAGATTTAATAATTACACCTTCATGCTTTTCATGCCTTCATTTCATCTTTTTGAGACTTCAGACTTACAATATCCATTATGAAACATCTTCATAAATTACCTTTTTTTATTTTGTTTTTGGAGGGTTATCATGACTACTTTTTTTTTTATTTTGGTTATCCTAAACTATAGAATATTATTTGCCACTATTGCTTTACATCCATTTTTTAAATCATATACACTTTCTTTGCCACTTTATCATATTTTATGTGTCACCCCTTCTATTCTGCTTTAGACTACAAAAAGTATGGGGAGACATGAAAAATATAACAAACTAATAAAGAATAATATGTCAAAAAATAATTATAATTAAAAAAAAAAAGGCGTAAAAGAATAGTTGGCAAATAAACTTCTTTAGGATACCCAAAATAGGAATACTTTAGGATAACCAAAATAAAAAGATTAATAATGAGAACTCTCCATATAGAAAATAAAAAAAAGACAATAAATATAAAAATATAGATGTTTGATAATGAACAATGAAGTCAGTGACGCCAAGCAAGATGAAATAAAGGCATGAGGAGTATGAAGGAATAATTATTAAATACTTTCATAAGAACAAAAAGGTTGAATGGTTCTATTTTAGGGAAAAAAATATTAAAAGTTGATGTCCGCATTTTATGGACTTCTATCCGTTATTCCTTCTCATCTCCATAGTGGCCTACGTCTGTTTCGGCCGTTCTTGCTGTTTCTCAGAAGAGATTTTTCTAAATAATATTCGCAACCACCCCACAAGAAATTTGTGCACTAGGAATCTTCAAAATAGTATAAGTCGTTTATAGCTGTTGATGAGCCCCTCCCATCAATTGAAGTGGTCTATTTGATTCTGATGAATTGATAGTAGGCCGATAAATGTACTAATTTTTATAAAAATAAGTCTAGTCGATCTAAAATGCTGATGAAGTTTATTTTAGGTTATAGAATTAACTACGTAATAAATCAACTGAAAAATTCCATAATAATGTATTACCTCCATGATTTAATTTATTTGAACCGTCACACCGTTACACATTACACCTAAATATTACTTTTATTGAAATTTAAGCTGTTTATTTTTTTCCAGAACTGAGAAGGAAGTAGCAGAAGAGTTTGTTAGATTGGCTGTAAACAGACGACTGCGGCTCGGAAGGTATTTACTCCTATTTCCACATGGAGTCGAAGAAAAAACTTTCAAAACAAACTTGGCCCGAAAATGGCTGTGCTGGGTGGTAGCAGTTATTCTAACAGCAACATCCTTTTGGATTATGATTTCAACAGAAAAACAGCGAGACTCTTTTAACTTCTTATTGTGGGCTCCACTGGTATCTTCCTATATAACTCTTTTGATCAACCAGATCTGGATGCATACAAAGAAAGACAAGCTCGACGATTTTCTTTCAAATCTCCAGGAGTGTAGGCCTTATTTAGAATTGGACTACAAAGAGTCCATGATAGAAACTTATCTGCCCATATTTGTACAATTCTCGATAAACTTTGGCATATGCTTCTACATGACGTTAAAAGAACAACATCCAGATCTGAAATTTTCTATGATTCATCTTTACTTCCAGATGGGCTTATTCCTGTGCTATGCCATGCTGGAACAGTTCATTCTCCTCCTCTCCTTAGTCCGCCAGCAGCTCTCAAGAACCGCTCTACTCTCCGATACAGATCATGATGCTTTAATTGCAGCCGCGATCGACCTCAACAAAGTATTTTCACCTCACTTCCTGGTGATCATAACGACACTTTTCGTAGCGCTTTTAGGCAAAATATACAAAAGTTTTACTTTGGGAGAAGTTGAAAACATTCCTAATATCATAATAGTAGTATTACAATGTTTTCCTGTCTGGAGGGTGGTATCAAATTGTCAGCAGTTCGCCAAAGAGGTAATTTTCTTAATGAATTCCTTGCAGTCTTAAATTCACAAATCAATGATATACTAAAATTTTCTTTTAGGTTGAGCAGTTCTACAACCGCACGTACTACCATTTGTTGACCCATGCACATAAAATTGATGTAAGTGGCTTTTAATGCAGTCTTTCTCCTTCAACAAATTCATAATTCATCGGACCATGCCATTTGTAGGCCCCTTTTGCTTCCTCACTAAGGTAGATAGGGAATCCTTGTATTCATGCAGGAAATGAAAATTAATTATATCCGCAGAATCGAAAGTTTGAGACACGCTTTCCGTTTGAGACTGGAATAAATTTGGTCTGGTGTATGTCAAACTGTAGTCAAGTTAAAATTTTGCGTTTGAGATTGTTGTAACTTCTGCTTATGCACCTCCCTTATTGGACACTATATGGTCACTATATCATCAAAAATTATGTTTAAATAAAATGAAAAACATCTCAAATTCGGTACATAATGCTTATATATTAATTTAAATAACATATTAGATTTAAGTAAAAATTAGCAAATCGGAAGTGGTGCTTTAATTGAAATTCATAAGGGACTTTCATCAAAAATCGTATTAAAATATATTGCAAAACATTTCAAATTTGGTATATAACACTCTTCTGCCAATAAAAATAACATCCTAGATTTTTTTTTAAATTGGATATCCGAAAGTGGTAGTTTATTTGAAGTTCAAAATAGACATAAATTTAGTGTTTCATCAATAATTATATTAACATATAACGCAAAACTTCTCAAATTTGCTATATAAAGTTTCTTATGTCAACATAGATAAACTACTAGATTTTGGTTAATATTGGCCAATCGGAAATGGTAATTTATTAGTCATCATAATGAACTTTCGTCAAAAATTATATTAAAATATAATGCAAAACATCTCAAATTTGGTATTTATGATTTACATATTAATATAAATAATAAACTAAATTTTGATTAAAATTGGCAAACCGCAAGTAGTAGTTTACTTGAAGGTCATAATAGACTCTCATCAAAAATAATACTAAAATATAATACAAAATATCTTAGATTTTGTATAAAATACTTTTATATCGACATGAATAATATATTAGATTTTGGTTAAAATTGGTACACCGATAGTGGTTTTTCCGCTTTTTATTTTGAACCACCAATTTATAGTTTAATTGGCGTACAAGTCAAGTGGTGTCCACATCAAATATTTTTAATTTGATTTTCTATCTTTCATTCGCAGTAGGATTTACTGTTATTGCTGAAAATATCTTCGATACAGGGGTCGCAAATAAGGAGTTCGAGGTTTTTTAATTCTTATCCCGCATGCGCATTTAGATCTACCATTAGCATAGTTGATTTATTCTTCGAAATATGGATCATTCATTAAGTAATTCAGGTTTCTGATTCTGTTTTTTTAATAGGATTTTTGCTTCCGCATGGATATATTGAACTATAATTTTTTTTTGTATAATCTTCCGAAACATGTCGAAATAAACTATTAAAACATAACATTTGTTGTTTTTTCCTACAATTTTTTTAAATATATATATTGTTTAAATTTGTTATTGACCCAATAGAAGTGTGAGGAAGCTATACAACCTAATTGGCAGACATTTTCTTAGGTAAAAGGTGGACAACTTTTTAACATTATCTCTGAAACCTATACAACTTGTCTCTATTTCATTGTTTTTTCCCCTCTAGATATATAACAGGACTAATGATACGATAATTTTACTTTCAGAAACGAATGGAGTTTCATTTGAGTATGAAAAGAAAGTTCGAATTCTCTGCTGGAGGAATGTTCAGTGTGAATTTACAACTATTATGCGGGGTATGAACAGAAACCATCACTAGTAAAGAAGCTTATCTATCTAGATTTCACAATATCACATTGTTTTCTTTTGTTAACTGCGCGGACTCTTTATCCTATGAAAATTCAAATAATGGATTTTAGTTCATGCCGGGCAGAAACATTTCGCGTAAAAGATATATCTCGGATTTTTATATACATTAGCCAATCTCCAAGTGAAGATATGCTTGTTTTCTAGGAGATACTTTTTTCCATAGGGAAATGAGCTTTATGTAAGATTACAATTTGGCCAAGATGGGCTGTTTGCTTAGGAGAAAGTCGGTAGAAGAATACGGCTGCAGGCCCAGAACTAATAAATACCTTCAAGGTTTATAGCATCTAAAGAAACATAATATGTTTATGGGATTTGATGATGAGCCAGCTCCTTGACAAGTTACTATCACATATATCATTCACTTCATAATTTATTTTTATTAATGTCTTTTATTAATGCTAACACGCTTAGATGCAGTGGGTGATGCTAATGTCTTGCTAAAATAGTCGACGGAGCCTGAATAAGAAGCAATTGTAAACTGCTTTAATCTGAAGAAGATAACACTATCTTAAATAAATTTCTATAATTTGCTTTACTGTCCATACATTCTCTTATGAGAGGTATGCCTAAAGCCCGCCTTACACGGTCAATATTATTGAAGTAATATTATTTAACGTGTTGTATATATCAACATGAGTCAATAATCCTGCTACAATAATATTGTATATATTGACAATAATATTATAGTATATTATAATAATATTGTATATATTGTACAATAATATTGACTCTGTCGGTCAATATATATTGACGGAATCGATATCGTCTCAATAATATTGACTTTTATTTATATTGACTTTGACAAAATAATAATATTTTGAATAAAATTAGTGTTGGAATATCGACACGTTACATCGATATATCGATATATGTAGGAGTTGAAAAACCTATATTTTCTATCGATATCTTAACATCCGATATCTCTCAATCTTTTCAAGAGGAGAGATGAGTTAGTAAGAGAGGAATCGTTTCTATGAGTTTCGGTCGATTTACCCTTTTTTTTTTTTCTATTCAGTTCTCTTTATAAAAATGTATAAAAAAAAACTTGTAACCATACTGTTAGCCGCCAACATGGATTGATCCTAAAAATTAAGTTCGCTCACGACTGGCAAATCCGCGAAAGCAAGGTGTTTTATAAACAAAAACGTTACCGATAGCCTATTATGCAAACACAAAAGCATGTACCATAAGTGAAATTTTCAACCACTGGGTACAGATATGGAAAACAAACCGGAGAAAATTTTCAACTGTTTATTGATAATTGTACGGCCCACAACAGTACCTCATCACTCAGCGATGTTAATCTTCTGTTTTTGCCATCCAGCACAACCTCTAAGCTGCAGTCTCTATACTTGGCCATAATTAAACGATTTAATACATTTAAAGCAAAAAAGTAGCGATGAAACTCTTAGAAATCATCGAGGATGGAAATCACCTACCTAAAAATTAAGAAACTCCCATAGCTTTTCGAGATTTCCCCTACTTTGACGAAGATTTAGCGATATTTTAATATTTTGTTGATCTAACTATATCGTTTGTATGCCCATTCATATTAATACAATTTGTATTAGTTTTTTTATTTCATATTTTTTGCCACCGATTGTTGGAAATCTCGATTATTAGGATATCTCGATAATTCATATTTACCTTTCGAACCATTGACCATACGAATTATCGAGATTCGTAAACAATTTACCGTATTTTATTTTAACAATTTCCTTTTTTCGTTAAAACTCCAGAATCGTAACCCCAACATGGCGGAGGTCTAGATCAGTAAGGTGCGAAAAATCTAGATTTTTAGGACCTGCTTGATCTTAAAAATCTAGATGTTCGCCATGTTGGAGTCACAATTCAGGAGTTTTACCAATAAATATAACAATACATAATATTTAATTACCAAACAATAATTAGTAGATAAGATTTATATACAAATAATATTAATCAATCCTATGTAAAGACAAATTGATGATGACGGTACTGAGATGCGAATCAAATGAATTACTTGCTTTTAGATGAATGTTTTGAGAATGCACAATATAGTCGGAAGCGATATAAGATAAATACATTTTTTAGAAGTTTGAAAGTTTTATTATTCAAAAACTTTCAGAAGACCATAATATATAAAATATGACTAAAAGTCTTCAAAATAAAAATATGTTATAACATTTTTTTTGTTTAGGTATAATTCTTTATAATGATTCATGGCTAATAAATATATTGTTTTATAAATATTAATAATTATATTATTTCATAACCTTCTTCACAGTTTAACATTGTACTCATTTGATGCACTTTTCTTTACTTTTTCATCCATTTCCTTTCGATATATCGATGTTTTTCTAGCGATTATCGGTGGATATCGATATTTGGTTTTGCGATATATCAAAATATCGAATATCGATATTTTACTTTCTATGTTCCAACCCTAAACAAAATTAGTTCTTTGTTAATTCCACCGTACATGGTTTTTGTTTTGTTTGGGACAAATGTACCCTATGCGCCTATTTATATCAGAAGACTAAGCGCATGATCCAGTTAAGCGATACAATATTCGGTGATTTCACATACAACATAATAAATACGATTAGCGAAAATGATTCCCGGGTTTGATGGGGAATGACTTAATTAAAGATATGGGTGGATGAAGGTGCTATGTTACAAATTTAATATTTGGATAAATGATAATTCAAATTTTTTTTTATGTAATTTTTTAAAGAGATGATCTATCCAAACCACTGAGAAATCACTTGAACAACCAAGAATCTTGGGTTGTTAATGTCACATGGTGGAGATTCCTAAGAAAAAAGAAAATTATCGAAAATTTGTTTAATAGCACCTTTAACCACTCATATCTTCAATTATTTCCAAAGTTTAGTTTAGTTTTTACAACTTTTGTATTCAGTACTTCACCATCTCTTTATACAAAATCGATTGGACACCATTCCAATGGCTAAAAATATAATGGCATCGCCTAACCTTATATATTTACTCTAACATACCCTATCATAAATTTAGGTATTTGATTATGAACGCTTTAAGAAAAGACACTAATATTTTCACTAAAAATAATTGTCCCAAACAGATGGTGACTACAGCCGCTACTTACATTGTCGTATTGCTTCAGTTCACCATCGACAAGGACCACTTCCTTGTACCAGGCACATTGCATCTTCAACCATGAATGAAGAATTCCAAAAGTTATTCAGTGTCTTGTATTTATTTCAGGAAATATATTTGATGCATATGATTTGCAGTTATTCATTGTTTTCTCCTTATTAGAGCAACTAATTTTTTTATTCTTTCAAGCCTCAATACACATACTAACATCAGAGTCGTCCTAAGATATTTGGGTCTCATAGGCTACTTAACATTATGCGCCTCTCACCATAAGCTATTTATATATATAATACCTTACATAGCATTTCCACGTCAATTGTAACCTTTTCTAAATCAATTGTCACCTTATCCACTTCAATTGTAACTTTTTCCATTTCAAATGTAACCTTTTCTATTTCAATTGTAACCATTCCAAATCAACTGTCAGCTTTTCCAATTCAATTGTAACCTTTTCCATTTCAATTGTAACCCAACCGGGCATGAATTAATTCAATATTATTAATTTTATTATTGAAAAATAATTATTTTAAGTACATTAATGACTTTTGAAATAATTTCGGCATATTCTTCTGACATTTTTCTCGTTTATTAGATAATTGATATTAAGTGCTAATTTCAATCATGTAGTTTAAATTTTTGAAAGAAAATTGTTGTTTATTTATTTTTAAATATTTATTATTTTTTATTTATTTTGTGGGGGTAGGGCGGATTTCATCAATTTGGTGATCGTTCATTAGGTTTTCGAAGTTATTAATGTCAAATTTATTACCGAAATTTTGTTCGGCCACCAGCATTTCTACTCAATTATTAGTTTTCAAAATTCTTCAGTATAGGTATCGTTTACTAGGTTTTCAAGGGCGTCATTTCCACATTCACTATCGAATTTCTGATCGCGCATGCGCATTTCGCTTTTCCGTTGCTATTGATGATTTCTATGATAAAGGAATCGTTTATCATGTTTTCGAGGGTTTTGATTCCATTCTTACTTGGGTTTTGGATCGCGCATGCGCGTTTTGCATTTCCGTTACTGTTGAGTTTTCTATGATATAGGTATCGCTTATTAGGTTTTGAAGAGTTCTGATTCCATTTCTTGAATTAGATTTAGGGTCATGCATGCGCATTTTGCTTTTCCTTTGCTGTTCAATATTTCTATGATAAAGGGATCGTTTATTAGGTTATCGAGGTTTCTGATTCCACTTTTTTAGTTCGATTTTGTATTGCACATGCGTGTTTTGCATTTCCGTTACTGTTAGAGTTTTCTATGATATAGGGTTCGTTTATAAGGTTTTCAAGGGTTCTGTTTCCATATATTTAATTGGATTTAGGATCACGAAGGCGCATTTCGCTTTTCCGTTGCTATTGAATATCTCTATGATAAAGAGATCATTTATTAGATTATCGAGGGTTCTGATTTTATTTCTTGAATTGGATTTTGGATTGCGCATGTGCATTTCGCTTTTCTGGTACCGTTGAAGATTTCTATGATAAAGTTAATCATTTATATATATATTTTATTGTTTATCGTTTATTAGGTTCTCGAAGGTTCATATCGAGCACGCGCATTTCGAATTACTTTATTGTTATTAATCAATGTTGACATATCTTTGGTACAAGTATCGTTTATGAAGTTATCATTCATCATATTTTCGAATTTACAATCTGATATTTGATCCCGCCAGCGCATTTTGATTTACTATTCTTATTGAACTTTTCTTCGTTTATAAGGGCCGTTTATTAGATTTTCAAAGGCTCTAATTTAGTTTTTGGAGTTGGATATTTTATCGAACATGCTCATTTAAGATAACCGTTAACATTGATCTTTTTTCACTTAAGTTATTGTTTATTAAGTTTTATAGGACGATACACTCAAAAAATGTCAAATATAATTGTAATTTGAAATGCACCTGTTCGATAAAAAATAAAATTTGAAAAAAGGAGTCAGAACCCGCGAAAACCTAACTAACGATTTGTGTAACAATGAAAACTTCAACAGTATCAGAAAATGGAAGAGCGCTGGCGCAATCACAATTCCAATTAACAAAATCGAATCAGGACCCTCGGAAACCTCATAATCGATATCCGTACAAAAGAAATGTGAATAGTAATTCGAAATGCGCACGCTCAATAAAAAATCTAATTCAAGAAATGGAATCAGAACCTTCGAAAACCTTATGAACGATCCCTATATCATAGAAAACTCCAACAGTAATGGAAATGCAAAGTGCGCATGGTCGATTAAAAATCTAATTAAAAATATGGAATCAGAACTCTCGAAAACCTTAAAAACGATACCTTATTCATAAAAAAAACCCACAGTAACGGAAATGTAAAACGCGCATGCGCAATCCAAAATCAAACTAAAAAAATGGAATCAAAACCCTCGAGAACCTAATAAACGATCTCTTTATCATGGAAATCTTCAATAGCAACGGAAAAGCGAAATGCGCATTCGCGATCCTAAATTCAATTCAAGAAATGGAATCAGATCCCTTGAAAACCTAATAAGCGCTCCCTATATCATAGAAAACTCAAACAAAATGCGAATTAAAAATGCGCGATTGGAAATCCGATAATGAATTCGGAAATACCGCCCTTGGAAACCTAGTAAAAGGTATCTGTACCGAAGAATTTTGAAAATTAATAATTAAATATTATTATTATACTATTCTTGGCCGAAAAACTCAAAACTCTCCTTCCTCCCCCCTCCCCTCCCACTAAAAAATAAAAATAATAAATATTTAAAAATAAATAAACAATAATTTTATTTCAAAAATTTAAACTACCTACTTGAAAATAGCACTTAAAATCAATTATCTAGAAAACGAAAAAATGTCGAAAGAATATGCCGAAATTATTTCAAAAGTCATTAATGTAATTAAAATAATTATTTTTCAATAATATAATTAATAATATTGAATTAATTCACGTCCGGTAGGGTTACAATTGAAATGTAAAAAGTTACATTTGAAATGGAAAAGGTTCCAATTGAATTGGAAAAGGTTACAATTGATTTGGAAAAGCTATATTTCATTTAGAACAAGTCATTAGGTTGTTTTTATCATGAAAAGATTTTGAATAAAAATAACTAATAGTAACAAAAAAAATTAACATCGAGAGAAATTGCCGCCTCCAAAAGGCTTGCACTCTTGGAATATTGCCCACTTAGTCCAGTGATTAGGATGGCCCAGAGTAACGTATATTTTAATTTACCAGTTCAACAATAACCGTGAATATTGTTTACTATCACTACACCAAATATTTTCTTAATTTTTAACCAATTTTTGAAACTTTCATTCACAATTGACAGCTCTGATATCGCCATAGACGTGCGGGGAGGGGTTGCAACAGGTGCAAAGGCATCTCTAAAAAATTCACAGAAATATATGTTTTTCCTATAAAACCGTATATAGAAGCAAAACTTATAGGTTTAACTATTAGTTGCTTAGAACTAAAGTATAAAAACTTCAACATTTTTGTAGCTAAAGAGTGTTAAATTTTTGGTTTAATTTTAATACAGAAATTGTTTAAAGTAAGTTTTGGGGAGCATATTCATTAAAAAAATTTCCAGGGGACTAAAGAATATTCCCGGACCTTCCACCCGACTCTCCAGTTATGGAAGGACCTCCCAGTACTATCGTTCGTTCACTCTCCAATAAAGGATGCTACGTAGGCTTATGGATATCACATCGGACATTGAACAATATAACAAAACAAGGCGAATATCCGAAGAAATTGGTTGCTTTTCTCTTATGAAACAATAAAGATAACAAAAATTCATAAATAAAATCTTAATGTTAATCTTATAGTTATATAGTCATATAAGTTATAGTTTTCTTATCTTAAAGTTATGAGGATAGTTTTGTAATAGTTATATGTATTAGTTTTCAGGAATTATAGGATCGATCGGTCAGGTAAATGAGCCGCAACCATCCCGGTCAGTTCAGGCAGTAGCATCATGTCACCAGCTGCGAAGAGTGTTCATCGACGGAGGACATGTCTTCGTTCTTTTCGGACATCACTAAATATGGCCGCTGCTTTGGGGGCAGTACCGTATTCTTTGCGAGGGCACAACGTCGTCTTCGGGACATGGAAGCTGCCTTTTCACGTATTCTGCGCTTTAATTTTACCTTTCCTCGGATGCTATGCACTAATATTTCCAAATCGTAGACTTACAAGGTCTCCCTTTTCCATGTTCGTATTCGTGTTGCAGTATGTAGCTTACACTCTCTCAACAATCAGCTTTCTCTTGTGTAATATTGCTTACCGTGGTGACATCGGAAGTGTAACATTACAGTTACTTAAAGTAGAGAGGATGCTTGCTATCTTAAATGTAGAATCGAGGATAAGCTACAACCATTTTCATGGAATTGTTTTGGCACTTTTTGTTGTGTGCTGCTCAGTAGGTTAGAATTACCTAAATCATATTGACTTAATACAATTTGCAGCAAAGCTCCTTCCACACTACGCTATTATAAGTTAGCAAAGTCAACGTGAAGTGTAATGTTCCATTGTTACTTACATTACAGGAGTGGCATTTCTAATATTGCATAACTAATGCCAATCTTAGGTAAACACTATCAATTTTAATTTTTTTTTAAACTGATTTTTAAGGAACGGTGTGGAAAAACCTTTGCAGCATTAAAAAATAGAAATAAATAACATAAAGATTATAAAAGGTGATTTGGGACGATTTATTTCATATCATTTTCCTAGGGCTCTGTGATGTACGATATTGTAGAGTTCAAGATTTAATTTTTGGTTCATTATTCGCAGATATAATGTATTCGAAAATGTATTATGAAAAAGTAGTAAAAAAGGGCCAGGATGAGTTGAGATTTCGACGTCACCATCTGTCACAACCATCTATACACAGTATTACTATGTTTTATCTAGGATGAGTTGAGCTTGATATCTATTTAGCTGCTAATATATTAGTCTATATACATAGGGATTCCATTGGGCAATCATTGAGGATGATTATTCCAAAATTATGTAAGCTTATGAATAATTAGGAATTACTTACTTTGTCCTCTAAATTGGATACCTTTCCAAGGGCCTGATTTGTGGTTACCGTTATTTAATAATTAACCAAGATAATGTTCCTACTTTTAAGTTTAATACTAATGCTAATCAAATTTACTGCTATCATACTTAATGAAATATATTCAAATTAATAATGGGCATGGTTACTAAAGAACAACCTCCTTTCTAACATTTATCATTATTCCTCAAAATTAAAATAATAAACTATTACAATAAAAGGTTAACCATGGAATGATTTAGCCAAGACTTAGCCATTAACTGTTCTAACATAAATCTCTTGTCTGTAATAAATGGTGTGGATGGTTCCTCAGCATCTCTCCATCGGGTTCCCCTGCATATCTTCAGTCATGGAGCCTGAGCGCATCTCTCATCTTCAGAGTAAGACCTAGTAATTGTTCCGCCCTCAAGCGAGATCAGCGGAGAAGTCCTCCGTCAAGCGAGATCAGAGAGGAAGTCCTTTCTTTTCTCCCTCCTCGGCTTCTCTTCCCCTTTCTCTCTTGTTCTTCCTAAGAGGGGATCGAAGACGTTGTCCATTGGATAGAGCCTCGGCACCCTTGTCATCATTGGCCGGCTAGTTTTATAGAGGGAGGAAATTCTAGGATTTCATCGTATGGCTTCACCCCTTGTCCTGACATCCTCTGGGTGGTTCGGTGTCCGCGAATCCATTAAACTAGCTCTAATTTAATCACACCCTTCTTAGGCTGTCTCCATTTTTTCCTCGAAGCCAGCCGGAACCTAAGGGGGACTGTTCTTAAAATTGATTAAGTCTTCCGAGCTTTGGCTTTGTCACACTGCCCACTTCTCGGTACGATTTTAAATTAACTTATTTCTTATCTCTTTCTACCTGCTCGTCCCTTATTATCTTTTGTTCGCACCTGGTGCTGGTTATTTAATAATATTTATTAATATTGTCCAATATCAATACATATTATTATAATATTTAGTATCTCTAGCGAATTAGAAAAGGGGAATAAGAAGGTATAAATTAGGTTAAATTACGATTATTCTACCGAAAGAAGAATGAAAGGTGAAGGAATTGGTGGAGTTTTGAAGTAATTTGGGGTAGCCATCAAATCCTGGGATAAATAAAAATTAAGTACATTTGAGAAACAAGGCAACATAAAACATAATCCAAAACAGTACCAAAAGGAGAGCAATCAGGGGATGAATGGCAGCATAACCCTTCTTCAGAATTCCCAATACAAAATAGGTAAATGAAATATCCACGATGGCCTTACATCGAAAGATGATTACAGATAAATGACGATTTTATAAATTTCGTTAGACCCTACCCTTAGATAGGTGGTATTGTAGCAGTCAAATTTATTATTTGTATGGACTTCACTGCTGTAAATAAAATTTTACCAAAATAAAATTCCATTAAAAATGTAGTTTTGATTCTATAAATTATTATTTTTTTAATACCACAGATTTTGAAACTGATTAATGTTTTCAGGAAAAAATTTATTTTATATCAAGTTTGATTTCGCGAATCCCTTGTCACAATACCTTCTAGCATCCATTCCATGTTTTAGGGCATTTGATTATCGTCAGGATATCAGACATTCCATCGCTTGCAATGTTCCTGACATTCCACTATGGCAACCTCTACTTCGTGGCCATGAAGATCCTAATCATGTTCATCGTGGACATTATCCATCGCTACCTAGACTGCTTGGTCCGCCGAGCCTCTTCCTGGGACGTAGTGCTGGTACATCTATGCAACATCCACGACAGGCTAGCCGATGTCACCACAAGCATTCAGAAGGTCTATGGAATTCCAATTCTGTACATGGCTCTAAGCATTTTCGCTTTCATCAATTGCAATGTCTTCATTGCAGTACAATTTCTTGACAGTCCAAGAATGCTGATAATCATAGGTTGGTGGATTCTTATTGCTTCCTCAATGATCTTCAGGATTTTCCGCGCATGTGATAGAGTGAAAGAAAAAGTAAATATCCATAAGTCTGATCTATGTTAGGAAATAATTATTGATGTTAGTTGGTCAACTGTGATGTTTATGAAGGAATAAATAGTCAGAATAAATACAGTCAATTACAAATATAATAATAAATATTATGTTGACTGCATACTGACTGTTTATTCCGTCATTAAGGAAATAATCTTAAAATAGCTTCACTAAAAAGTAAATACATTATATATATATATATATATATATATATATATATATATATATATATATATATATTTTTTTTTATAGAAGTGAAAAATAAACGTTTTACGTTTTGAACACACATCTCTTATATTTTTTTCCTTTTGATGTTGTGTAAATATGTACAAAATATTTTTCCAATTTCACACCCGTGCCGCATCGAACAAGTCCATCTTAACAATTTTATAAATTATAGTTATCACTTTATTGTTCGGAAAATGCTAAAATAATATTATTCCAGAAGCATATAAGTATTTTACTTAATTCACTTATATTTTCTACAGTCAATATGCTATAAAAGATTTTTATTAATTTTACTCCTTTTTCGACTGTCATTAACAACTACTAGATGCTTTATAGTTTCTATAGATTTTAAATGAGATATATTACTATCCCACTGGTCGGATTAACATTTAAAAAGTCCATATTTATTCTCTACTTCTTTAGAAATATCAAACATTTTTCTGGAAATTAAATCTTCTATATTTTTATGAAAAAATACTTAATTAGAAAAAAACTTAACTAGATATACTGGCAATTAAAACAGTTTCAAATCACGATTATAGAGGAAATTTATGATTTCAAAAATTAATATTTTTATATAAACGTATGTATATATATATATATATATATATATATATATATATATATATATATATATATATACATATATATATATATATATACATATATATATATATATATATATATATATATATATATATATATATATATATATATATATATATATATATATATATATATATATTAAAAAATGCGTCGATATATATAATAGATATTATAATTCTTGGTATCATAGGCGGACGAGTTTTACACAGTGCTCTACAAGATAATGAAAAAAGACAAATCTGGCAAACTTCTTAATAATGTAAGTCAAATTGTACAGAATTATTACTCAAATAACCACTAAACTTTAACCGCTAAAGTGCGGACAGTAAAAAAACTAATAAAAAATAATCGAAAACAAATATTTCACTGTCAATATTATCTCTGTTAGGTCTCTGTTATATGGTTATTAAATGATAATTAGTTTATTGAATGCAATAATAGCACTATTTGTACAATTTAAAGAAGAAATTGTACTCTTCAGGTTCGGCTGAGAGCGCATTTAATGAAGAGAAAATCCTTTGGTGTTAATGTAGCTGGTTTTGGCGATGTGGATCTGAAATTCTTCGCCGGCGTAAGTAGTGGTTTCCGTAAATACGCATACATATTTTTAAAATAGAGAAGATTGTCATATGGATATTAAAGTTTATATAATACTCTTTATCGACTTGATAAACTCTTCTTCAGATGATTTCTGCAGCAGTTACTTACAGTGTCATACTCATCCAGATGGGAAAAGACTTCTGATGTAGAAGATACCTCGCATCTAGAATTTATAATTATAAAAATTAAATAGAATAAATTGTATTATGTATAATATAAACACGAAATGTCTATAATAAACATAAATACAGTTAGATACATCATTTCAAAATGAACATTGTTTTATTTAAAGTTGAACCTTTTATCATATAACTTTTTACTAACTGAATGAAGTTTGGTTATAATGAGGAAACAAGTAAATACTGTTTTATTCATGACAAGGATTCATTTGCAAGTAATATTAAACAGCTGAAGTATAAAAGAGCTATTACCTATACATGGAACCACTAAAGCGACATTCTATCAGCACAGTATTTTCAATCAATTAAACATTTTGGCAACAAGTTTAGGATAAAATTTGATCGGTCCTTGATTTTACTGCTCCAAAACTACCTAATGGATAGAAGACAATCTTTTGCGGTAATTTATCAAAGTCGACAGTAAAATGGGCCAGAAACAACTTAATCCATTTTTTTGATAGGCTTCGCTGGAACGTTTAATGAAGTGGAACTCTATTCCGTTCCATATTCCCGGGCACTATAGAACACTATAGACTCCTAGAAAATGTTTAGAAGCCTTAAAGGTCACAAGATGAAGAAACTGTTTAGGTAAATTTCTAAGTACATTTATTTTCAGGTTGCGTTCAAGAATATTGTTGACTAATCGGACTTGACAGGAATTGTCTCCAAATTTATTTCTGTGTTAATTTCATTAAACATTTCTAGAACTTTTCGGCCACAGGTGCAAACAAACGCTCAATAACTGATCAGGCTTCACAAAATTCGATTTGAAAAGTTTCAATCAAATAACTTTTTGTTCCTACCATCTAGTAGATCGTTTGTCTTTTAATTTTTTCATTGAAGGGTATCACTACTAAAAATCGTCAAATATTCAGGAAGTACTCAATGGATGAAAGATAATCAAATGGTATTGTGACCACAATGTAACCAATCAGCCGATTTAGTCCTTTGCATAAAAGGTTTTCTTCATGCAAGAAATATGTTGTTTTTTTTTTTAGTTCTGGAGAGTTTTTGGATTGTGAATACAGTAATCCATCCTTACCACAAACTTGGTTAACGCGTAACATCGGATAATTCGAACTAATGTCTTTGCCCCTTCAAAAAACAATGCATATACTGGCGTATTATTGAAGAAATTCTAGGTTAACAAGAATTATTCGATTAGCATGAATCTCGAACTATTTTATGCAATGTTAGAGTGAAATTTTCGGCTAACACGAGCTTATCCTAGGTACGAATATTCAATTAATAATTCTTGGTAACCTCTCACCCGCGACGTACATGGCCTCTGGCCCTTTATTTTTCCTTTACATCCAGCTTCAATATCATTCTTTACAAGAACATCTGTTAAAAAAACTAAAAAGTTCTATTGAATTTTAACAGAAGTGAGAGAACGCGTTGCCTCGCGACGAATCAGGGATCTGCTTTTTTCTAGTCAATTGCGTTTCATTTTACTACTACTCCGATTTCGTCTATCATGATTGCAGCCATATTGTTTGTGGGTTAGAGTTAGTGTAGACGTGACCCCACCAACTTTTCGACTACTTTCGAGAGTTACTGCTTCGTCTACATCGTAGCAACAGTATGCATTACTTTTGCAATGGGAACTGCTTATCGTGCCTCTGGCCTATCGGAGTAGCACGTCATATCTTCAAGATCTTTGATCGTGCCTTTGACCTATAGGAGTAGCACGCCATTTCTTTAAGATCTTCTATCGTGCCTCTGGTCTATTGAGTAGTACGCCATTTCTTCAAAGATCTTCTCTTCTTGTCTCTTACCTATCGGAGAAACATATTTCAAAGGGCCTTCTCTTCAAGGTTCCCTCGTTAAGCCTCTGGCCATAATGAATTATTATTATTTTAGCATGTTTAATATTCATTTTACAATCACAATTCAGCTATCTTGTCTGTTAATTTGTCTATTATTTTGTTAGTCTTAAATTTTGTTAGTTTTATTTATTTATCCAAAGGCCTATCTTGTTATTTATATATATTCTTTCATACATATATGTTTTGTCTTTATTTTTATTATATGTTTCAATAGTCAATTTCATCAAATAAATCTTTATATCTCAGCTACTATATTTTTCTATATTTCCTTATTCAAAAGACCAATATTTGCGGTTGCTTCAACAGTTTGTTTTGAACTTGTATATTTATTTTCCTTGTCCAACTCAAATTGAAAAAGATGAATTATTATGTTATAAGGTAAGAAAAAATTAATTATTGTTTGAGCATAAAACTTTTTAATTTTTGAATCTTATTCTCACTAAGCCTGAAAGCCCTAGGATGTCTAAGAGAGATTCAAATTGAGTGTGTTACTATGATGGTTAATCTTGATGATATACATTAATTTCAACAATCAGACAGTTACATCTAATTGTAAGTTCATAATTTTTATAATTGATCACCTATTTTTTTGTTTATTTTTGTTTTTCCAGAACTGAGAAGGAAATAGCAGAGAAGTTCGTTCGGTTAGCTGTAAACAGACGATTGTGGCTTGGGAAGTATTTACTCCTATTTCCCTATGTAGTCAAAGGAAAAGCGTTCCGAACAACACTGAATCGTAAATTGCTGTATTGGGTGGTTGCAGTTCTACTAGCGGGATGCTGCTTTTGGGCCATTATAATATTCGACAAGAGTAAAGAACCATTTAACTTCCTTTTCTTGGCTCCGATGCTAACTTCCTACCTAACTCTTTTGATCAATCAGGCCTGGATGCACTCAAAGAAAGCTACTCTAGACGATTTCCTTTCTAATCTTCAAAGATGTCGGCCTTATTTAAAAATGGACGACAAAAAGGCTATGATCGAATCTTTTTTACCCATATTTTTTATTTTCGCGATATACTTCGGATTTTGGGTCTTTGTCGGATTAAAATCTCAAAATTTCGATACGAATCATATAATTTTGCTATACGCACAGCTTGGATTGTTCTTGTGCATTGCCATGCTGGAACAGTTCATCCTCCTCGTTTCCTTAGTCCGCCATCAGCTCTCCAGAACCAGCCTGCTGTCTGACATGGATCAAGACGCTCTAATTGCAGCCGCGATCGACCTCAACGAAGTATTTTCTCCTCATCTCCTTGTCATCATAATGATCATTTTTTTATCCCAATTAGGTAAGATTTATAGCGCGATCACTTTAGGAGGACATATAAACCTTCATGATCTAGTTTTAGTGACATTGCAAACTTTCCCTATCTGGAGGGTGGTATCAAGTTGTCAGCAATTCGTCAAAGAGGTAATTATTTTAAAATATCCTATTGTTATTGTGCATAAATCAATTGATAAACCGAAATCGCCTTTTAGGTGGAGCAGTCCTATAACAGCATGTACTCTCATTTGTTGAACCAAAGACATAGGATCGAAGTGAGTGCTTTCCAACGATTTTATTCAGTAAACTGGAACAATACAAACATATCAAAGATATTTGTGTAGTAAGATAGTAATTAATCTGCCCAATCTCGCAGTAGTCAAAATAAACTTACGATCATATTAATATCATATTAAAGTGATACGGTATAAAGTTTAAAGTTGTATAAAGAAATTGCTTAAAAAACATTTTTAATATTGGCTAGAATAGGTTGATGGCATGTAGGATAAACCGCTAATCTCAATTAGCAATAATTATTATCATTAAATCTTCATCTTGATTATATTTCTCTTTTTCTCAGTTCAAAATATATCTAGAAGAAGGTGACCACTTTACGGTAAATTCAATTTTCACCAAATCCTGGCAATTCATGGAAGCTTGCCGCATACATATTTTGAATATATATATATTATAAGATACTGCACTATTAAGAAAAATTAAGAAAAAAATATAATATATATTGCCTATATACATTTTTAAGGAGAACACATAGTGGCCAATTTGCCTAACCTAATGGGGCAAAGTGGTCAGTGCCTGCTATTAATAAAAAAACAAATATGTGATTATATATTATAAACAAATAATAATAATAGTAATGAAAAACAATGTGTTTTTCAATACATTTTAGTCATAAAAACTCAACCAATGTAAACTATTAATTATTCTTAATGGCGTAATAATAGAAATTCTTAATGGAATAATAGTAGAAATGATCAGCTTAATTAGGATTAGGATTTAAGTCCAATTCATTCATCATCATCGAAATTATTTTAAATTATTTACAAAATCCACACTTGAACTCTCCTTCTTCCTCTTAACATCCAGCGAACAAACAGTTCATGAGCTCATCGTTTACAGCTCCATCATATAATCCACAATTCCTTTTCTCCAGAATTCAATCAGAGCAGTGATCGGAGGCACTGGTCACCTTGCCGCATCATTAGCCTTGCCAATTTGCTCTGTTATACGTCATTTCATTTAATCACCACTACGCTCAAGGACGAACATCCTAATTCATCAAGTGCTATATTACTTAAAAGTTAATTAGGCAGAGTTTACAGCTATACCAATCTAAATAATGTGCCAGTAATTAATGAAGAAATAATGAGAAAAAACACTTTGGCGAACTGATCATTGATACATTGAAAGAGTTTGGAACCTCTCTACCAGATTGGAGGCAATTAACACCCTACTCCTAATGGCCACTTTACCCCAGTCTACGCTAACTATTTTATATCTTTTGAGCCAACTATATTCACAATTTCATTTTTTCATATCTTTTCCTTTTCAGTTCCTGGTTATACAGCATTTTTAAATACATACAAATTAAAGAATGAGGACTAAATTGTTTTTTTTTCAGAAAAGGATGGAGCTTCATTTGAGTATGAGAAAAACATTCGTCTTCTCTGCTTGCGGCATGTTCGATTTGGATTATCAACTTTTACGTGGGGTACGCTCAGAGCAAATCACTGGCTAGTACATAAAGTTATTAATCTTACTTAAAAATATCTCATTGTTTTATGTTACTGTTGTTATCGAGGCAGACTCATTCATTGGTTTGTCATTTTCTTTTGATAACATTCTCATGATGGATTTAAATTTATTTTGACCATAAAAGATATGCAGTTAAATACAGCTTATAAATCTTTCATTTTTCAAACTCAGGTATGTTTGATTTCTCAAACGCTTGATAAGTTTTCTACTGAGATACGCACTGTGTAATAACAAAAGATTTTCACTCAAGATCTGACGTTTCAATCTATTCGAGCAAAGTTTTTGTCAAAAATATGCGATCAGTACATAAAAAAAAATGTTGATACCCTAACCATTTCCAACTAAAAAGATATAGATTGTTTAATGTAATAATTTTCAATCTAAATAAGTGTAAAAATAATTGTCTTTGATTACTGTTATACAGATGATGACAAAGACCGCCACGTATGTGCTCGTATTGCTCC